>OW204028.1:13715000-14950833 GCA_934048045.1 Polygonum aviculare
CCAAAATCTGTGAGAAAACTTTGTAGCCAAAGGATCATCTTCAAAGACTTCAAGCGCATGCTTTTTGATATTGGAAGTAATGTGCACCCAACACAATAAATGTTGCACTTCGTCTTCAGTGAAAATCTCGTGAATTGCATTTATTAGTGCTTGTTCTCGATCCGTCATAATGGCCGTCGGCATCACACCCATTTCTTCATATAGTTTTCTCAAGTGACCTAAAACCCATGCGAAATGTGGTTGATCTTCCTTAGACATGAATGCAAAACCTATGTTGAATGTGTGATTCGTGCAGGTCATACCAACTATCTCCAGCAAAAACATGTTATACCTACACATTATTGAAACATTTAATTCAATGGGTAAAAATATTCAAAAAACTTTATTTCGATTGAATAAATGGGAGGAAACAAACCTGTTTGTCTTGTAAGTGGCATCCATAACAATCAAGTAAGGGAACAACTTCATCAGGTGGAGTGAATCCGGGTGGACAAAGAACAAGATATCTAACTCGTTCGTTTCCGATTTAGTTAATGTCCGCACTCTATATCCCTTGTTGTGCAAGAACACCAATGTTTGTTGACATACCGTCAAATTGCCACGATCCCTCAGTAATACCTTATACTTGAAGTTTGAAATTTGCTTTCTAGAAGTCACATTTTTCGGATTATTGTTCACCAACATTTGCGAAATCTCCTTCGGTTTTTTGAACACTCCGCATGCAATGACACTCTCCTTTTCCTTGGGGGTCAAGCGACCAAGATACGGATGTCCAAGCGAGTTTGTTCCAATCTCATGATTGTGCATGCCGAACTTCACCTTCAAAGTCCATTTTACAAACCTCGATCGACGACCGACCAACTCAAAAGGACATTCACACTTCCTTGACCCTCCTTTATTCACTATAGCTCTAGACACTCCGCCTTGATCGCATATTAGTTTGACATATCTATCATTTGAGTTACTAATGAGGATTGCAATATTAAAAGGTCGACCGATTTCTCTAGCCCACTCAATCATCTCTTTCATGTCATCCCACTCATATTCATTTGCAAATTCGGATGTGAAATCTCGACCAAATGGCTATACAAACATTAAACTCGTGTCAAATTAAGATTAAGTACGAAGATTACTCTTTATTCCTAAAAGACTATGTTGCATTCCAAACAACTACGAAATTGACATAAGTAATCGAGTTCAACGAGAATGCATGATACTTACCCGTAGCCATTTGCTTGGTTGAAACCGTCTATTTGCATTTTCTTGCTCTTCTACTAATTCCTCTCCTTGCACTTCTGGCGAGTCTTCGTACTCATCATTTAGCTCGTCTTCCCAACCATAATACATTTGACCAGTATACGACATTGTTTGATTGAGATTTGAGCATAGATCTATAGTTTCAAGTTGGTACAACTATTGACAAAATGAATGAAGAACCGAGCATTTATAAGGCAAATAATATAGCCGTTAATATATAGCCGTTGATATAGCCGTTGGTCCAACGGTCGAATTTTCAAATTAATAGTCGACACCGTCACGCCTCCTGAAGGCGTGCCACCACGCCTCCTGAAGGCGTGCCACCACGCCTCCTGAAGGCGTGCCACCACGCCGTCTGACGGCGCCCCACCACGCCGTCTGACGGCGCCCCACCACGCCGCATTTTTTCCGCGTTTCTGTTTTCGTGCAATTTTATTAATATAATATTCGGACGCCTTTAAACGGCGACGCCTTCTGATGGCGTGGTGCAAAAAGTCATTTTTTGGTGTGCAAAAAGCCGAGGCGAAAAAAAATTACTTTGTGTATGAATTTACTATAACAATTAAAAATATTATCATATGTATACTTTGTTTTAAAACGACGCTTATTTTTTTGAGTATAAAATGACATAATGCTTGTATATCATTGTATATATATAAACTTAATTTATATAGTTACTTTTTATACATACATAAATATATACTTAAATAATTGAGGAAGAATGACATAAGATAAGATGTATTATCACATTTTATTAACAATTCATACAAGTCTTTTAATATTTAATTGAATTATGTAAACTAACTTATATAATAAAATCAATAAGTTTAAATAAAAACTCGGATTAATACATAATAATATTGAAGATATAAATAATATTTAATAAGTTAAATAGAAAACAGAATTATCTCGTATATATGTTATTATTTGTTGAAAAAAATAATTAAATAATAAATATGTAACCATGTAATGAAATGTTAACGAATTGTTATCTTAATTAAGAAATCTATCTTTTTTTCTAAATCGTAATCAGTATGCAATATTAGCGATATATATGGTAAATATAACATCTACTTTTTTATTGATATTTTTATATAATATGATAGTAAAAATGTATTTCATATATTATTTTAATAGAAGGAATATTTGTCTTAAATATAGTGGTAGAATTTGCTACCATTGATGATTTTATAAAAAATGCCATAATAAAATTACGAAAAATTATTTAAATTTAATATGATATTTAATTAAATGGGTAAAATATTATGATCATGATTTATAGATTATGACCAAAAAATATTTTTTTAAATAAAAGGTTTATGATAGATCTATGTATTAATTAAAGATGTACAATGATAAGATAGAAATTTATATATTTGGATAGAATTATTAAGTAAACAACTCAAATTCTAAGATAGAACTAAAATCTTAATTAAGTATGTATATGATTACGGTAAAATCAAGATTTAATAAGATATATTTTTAAATAAGGGGGCGATGTGGTGCAATATGGTGGCAGAATTTGCTTCCGCTTCAGTATATAGTAATAGATGTTGATAGCTTATCTTGATTAGAAATAATATCAGCTCAAAAAGTACATGGAAGTTTCGGTGTCCCAATTGCATGTCCTTCAAATACTATTGGTTCACATCTAATTAAGCTAACCTAAAATTGGTTTTGCTAATAAAATTATATAGATTACCCAACCAAATTAAAGGGACACAAGGAGAGGACACCAAGAGGGGACATTAAAGTACGGCTGGGAAATTTCACCCAAAAAATAGTGCATGGAAAGATAAAACTAGCTATAACATTTCCTTAGACATTCAAATAGGGATAAGTAATATAACTAGTTTAATTTTGGGTTGTTCATCGGTTCGGTTTAACCCGAAAACCAAATCGAATCAAACCGAATCGAAATCGAGCATGTTCGGTTCGGTCTTCAGTTTATATTCTATACTAGTTTGGTATTCGGATTGGATCAATTTTAAAAATTTAAATCAAATAGTGAAAAATGAAAATACACAAAATCCCAAACCTGGCCACTAGTCCCAAACCAAACTAGTTTTATAAATATTGATTATGGCTTAAAACTATGATGAAGATTCTGGATTGAACCGATCACTCAATATTGGTTCTACTTGTATCTACTACTCTCGTTCTAAATTCGGATATGTATAGTTAATGCATTAGCTTTGGGTGGTTAGTTCTCACGGGTAGGGTGGGGGTCTCTTTTTTACTTCATTTTTTTCGGGCTTTGTTGAGTGGTATTCATTCGTTTTTATTGATGCGATTGATCACTTGTAGATTGATGATGACATTGATCCAACCAAACTTCTTGTCCTTCACTTACGTAGCTTTGTGTGGCTACATATATTTCTTCCTCAAAGAGACTCGACCAATGAGCTCACAGTAACATGCTAGTGCACATTTTTTACCAAAAAAATAAAATAAAAGTTAGTGGAGAGGACACACTAGCTTGAAGAGTAGAATTGCGGGTCCTTGAGGGAATTAAACTCGATCGAAGAGGAAACTTAAAAACGAGAGCCCTCCCTTTGTTCGCTTCGAATCCCAACGAGCTCAGTCTTCCCCCATGGTATCTCTCTCTTTCTCTCTGATATGTATTTATGTATGTATATATGATCACTCTAGTATATATGTCTATTTTTTATTTTTTTTTGAAAAAGGTAATGATTCGGAATACCAGGTAGGCTTGGTAATCCGAGAGGCCGTAACAAGACGGCAGCCGAAGACGGCTAGAAGAATCAAAAAGCAAGCAAGATTAGCTAAGAATAAAATATAAATCTCTGGATCGGGGTGAGTAAAACACTATATGCATAGCGCCATGGACAACAGGTCGACCCATCATGGGTGTGCGAAATGGGCAGCTGACGTTCCCTCCACCTAGATGAAGGATCTTCAGAAGTCTCCGAGCACAAAAGACCTGGCCAAGACAACTCGGTCCAATGACAAACACAACTCCAGCTCATCGGAAATTTATACGCAAGAAAATTTGAGCTATCATGCAAGCAAAGTCAAGAAAAACCTGCAGCGCAAACAAAAAAATGCTTGCATTGCAAGTATTGTTCAACAAAGAGACAAACTTGGATCAAGTTGCATTGCAAGTATTTGATTTTTCATTAATCATACATATTTTTGGGTCTTGATACCCTACGGTGTATTTTAGCTCATGGGGCCAAAAGGTTGATTTTTGCATTTTGTAACAAGTACATTCCATCAATTTAGTGCACCATAACTTTTTCTAAACCCAAACTCATAAGAGTGATTAATCATTTTTTTGGAGAAACCATATTTTTAATCATAAGACTTTTTAGTAGTTGGGTTGAAGTAGTAGCCGGGTGCAAAAACAGCCCCCCACTGAGACTACGTTGCGTACTCCTTTTGTTTATGATCCTACGTTGCGTACTCCTTTTGTTTTTCTTTTGTCTTTTTATGCAAGTGGGAATGTAACCCGACCACATGCTTAGTTTGAGTTACGAGCCTGATTTTCATATGAATAAAGTAATCCACATGCAAAAGTATAAAGTCTATTAATTTCCATCAAATGGACTCATTTGGACAACTAAAACCATCATTGTATCAGTCACTTAATGTTTGTGGTGACGGAAGATATAAGCCCAAATATGTAGGCTAAGGACTAGGGATATATGTCCGGTAAAAAACATTCTGCTTTTTTTTTGTTGAACCTTTGTAAGATATTGTCTTATTTCCATTATAATTTGCGTATTTATCTTGTGGGTTTGGTACATAAGTATGATCGATTAGAGATTATCTTGTGGGTTTGGTACATAAGTATGATCGATTAGAGATTGTCTTATTTCCATTATAATTTGCCCAAATCATGGTTTTAGTTGTCCAAATGAGTCCACTTGTCATTATAATTTGCGTGTTTATCTTGTGGGTTTGTAAGATATTGTCTTATTTCCATTATAATTTCCACCAAGTGGACTCATTTGGACAACTAAAACCATGATTATTGTACTAGTCACGTAATGTTTTTGGTGGCCGAAGATGTAAGCCCAAATATATAGGCTAGGGACTAGAGATTTATGTCCGGTAAAAAACATTTTGCTCTCATTTTTATTTTTTTGAACCATTGCAAAACATTTTTTTTCCATTATAATTTGGCGTGTTTATCTTGTAGGTTTGGTACATATAAATGATCGAATATAGCAAAAATCAAAAAGTATTACTATGCACACATGTATTTAGGAAACTATTAACATGTATAAGATCAAAAGGTTGCATCTTAAATTCTAGGTTTTTTTTTGGCTCAAATCATATGTAGCCCCCCGTACTTTTACAAAATTGTCACTTAGACACCCCACCTTTGAGTTGGCCCTATCGAACACTCGAACTTATAATTTTGTACCAATTGAACACCTCGGTGCGCCAACTCATAGTACCTGTCATTACCCATTTCTTAACTTAATCCACATAAGCACTTGATTTAGCCACATAAGCAACTTAAACAAAAAATTAAAACACCCATTTTGAGGGGCTTCTCCCCCAAACCATGCTGAAAATGGGCTCGCTCACCACAACGACATCGTTCCACTATTGTCTCCACCTCCCACTCCGACCCCAATCCCTAACAACCCCACCACCCTCCCTCCCGAACAACCTCCACCGACACAACCGGTGCCCATCGATCCGCTGCTCCTCGGCCACAGCGATGCCCTCCTCATCGACGGCGGATTTCGATCCTCGCCGTCGGCGCCAAGCGATCTCCTCCGTCCTCGCCGTCGGCGCCAAGCGATCTCCTCCGGTGATGTGTATCGCCGCCTGCGAGCTCTTCGGCGGTGACCGCCTTGCTGCCTTTCCCAACGGGCTCCTTCTGCTTGCAATCGGACATCTCCGTGGCCCTTGAATTTGCCGACATGAAATTGGACTCGCCGAAGTCCGCTAACAAGGGGCTTTTGCCCCATATCGATGCTGGAAAGCCCCAATTTGAGTGACATTGATGTCGTCGTGGATTCGGCGCGGTATCATTATTGCGAGACTCTGAATTAAGCTCAGCTCTCATTTCCAGAAAATCTATGGAATCGAGGAGTGGACAATTGAGTTTCATTTTCATGGTTTCTGGTTCGATCGGAAGTCAACGGGGTGTTTAGAGTTTCGGGAATTTGATGATGGCTATAAAGGGGGCGGCGGTGGACGGAGATCCGGCGCCGAAGGCGGCTTCGGAGCTGAAACGGGAGCTGAGGAGGACGGTGGCTGCGATTTTCGGCGATGAAAAGGACAAATTTGCCCTCGACGCCATTGATAGAGCCAAGGAAGCCCTCTCCGCTTAGGGATTTGAAGCTCAGCAAGACGACGGCGTTGAGGATCGACGACGTGTCCCTGCGTTGTTTTCTGAAAATAACTTCTTCGGTAAATTAGTGTCCGTTTAATTTATTTATTTTTCAGTTGATTATGTGGCATGCTTACGTGGCTAAATCAATATTGCTTATGTGGATTTAGTAAAAGAATGGGTAATGACGTGTACTATGAGTTGGCGTACGAGGTGTTTAATGGGTACAAAATTATAAGTTCGAGTGTTCGATAGGGCCAGCTCAAATGTGAGGTGTCTAAGTGACAATTTTGTGAAAGTACAGGGGCTACATATGATTTGAGCCGTTTTTTTTACTGGAAACCACCTTTACAATATGTCATATTCTTGTATACCACTCTTTCGATGCCTATTTTCGAAAACCACCCCTACAATGCCATTCGTTACGTTTTTACCATCCAACTAAAATTCTCCGTTTGAAATTCCGCTAACTAGTGCAATGAGCCCTTTGCCCCTCTATTTCTCCCCAAATTACAGCCTTATCTGACCCCTTTCTCCCTCAACTAAGATGTGCCAACTCGCCTCTGAACAACTCGTGTGGAAGAAGCACCTTGAAGGCGTCGTCACTAGAGTAGAAGACCATGATTCTGCCATTGAGGCTGCTCAGGTACGTCTTCTCGGTGTCGGTTCCCTTGAGCGTGTCGGCAAAGACCATGCATCCCTTTAACAACATGATGTTCGTCAGATTCATCTCCGCCGAGACCGACGTCGGCGCCTCCGCCTCTTGCGAGGCCAGTGCCTCGCTGATCTTGATCACTAAGAGATTGTACGAGATCTCGGTCATGGATTTCACAAATGCAACGTTCAAATGTCCATTGTTGTCCTCAGCCTCGAACGCAACCTAGAATTTCAAAATCAAACACCTCATAATTTTTTCCTAGATTTGGAGATCTGAGCAATTGGAGAGATGTGAGACCGAATTGGAAGCAAATTAGGTTACCTTTCCGCCTTTAACGTCGGTGATATTGACAAATCCGGAAGAACCGAGGGTGTCGTCGGTGGCCTGGTACATGATGGCGGCGAGAACGGCGCCCTTAGTGATCTGTTGGAGCTTCTTAGCACCGAAGTAGTCGAGGAGGATATGTAGGGAGAGGACATTCTTGATGGTGGAGATGGAAGGATGCTTGGCGAGGAGAGTGGCCATTGAAGCATTGTCGATGGTGTAGACGGTGATGGTTTGAATTGGGGGAGTTAGCCCTAGAAATCGCAAATCTCAGTCGAGGGAGAAAGGGGCCAAATAGGGATGTAATTTGGGAAAAAGTAGAGGGGCAAAGGGGTCATTGCACCAGTTAATGGAAATTCAAATAGAAATTTTTAATTGGCTAGTAAAAACGTAACGGAAGGCATTGTTGGGGTGGTCTTCGATAAATAGGCATTGACAAGGTGGTTTACGAGAATATGGCATATTGTAAGGGTGGTTTCTGGTAAAAAAGCTAAATTCTATTTTGACTAAAAGTGTATAAATAACGTTACACTCTTATCTTTTATAACACCACCTTCATCTTAGATTCATTCATAGTAATTTCCATTCATTCCAAATAGGTTTCAAGAATATCAAGTCCCTTAGAGTCATCTCATTCCCTCACTCACATAGCTTTGTGTGGCCACATATATTTTGTCCTCAAAGAGACTCGACCAATGAGCTCACAGTAACATGCTAGTGCACATTTTTTACCAAAAAAAATAAAATAAAAGTTGGTGGAGAGGACACACTAGCTTGAAGAGTAGAATTGCGGGTCCTTAAGGGAATTAAACTCGATCGAAGAGAAAGCTTATATACGAGAGCCCTCCCTTTGCTGGCTTGGAATCCCAAACCAGCACGCTCTTTCCCCATGGTATCTCTCTCTTTCTCTCTGATACGTATGTATCTATGTATGTATGTATATATGTATGTACATATGTATATATGATCTCTCTATTATGTATGTCTATGATCCAACATTGTGTAATCCTTTTGTTTTGCTTTTTTCTTTATTCATGCGAATGGGAATGTAACTCGACCACATGCTTGGTTAGAGTTGTGGGAATGATTTTCATAGGCCAATACCGAATCCACCGGTAGCAGGGTACTGAATCCACCGAGAAGTGACAGGAAGTGCTCCGGCTTTGCAGACCGGATCTCTTTAGCTCCAGCCCGAGAGCCCGGAGGTATTGTTTTTTTGAAATCTAAAAAGACCGTAAACCTTCTAAACTATTTAGGAGGTGAAAGAATTCCATCTAGAAAAAAAATAAGAAAACAAAAGAAAATATTGAACAAGAACAAGTAAAAAGCCTGAGAATAGTTAATCCAAAAGAACCAAGCCTACTTATCCAAGGTTTTTCTCCTCGGGTGGTTAAAGGAAAAGAATAAATATAGAAGAAAAGTGACTCTTTTTTTAGCAATAATGGCACGAAGAAAAGGAGGTGGAAGGAAGACGAAGAAGGGTAAATTCATTATCTTTTTCTTATAAATTAATAAAACAATGGTTGGTAGTGGTACTATGGCAGTAAATAATCCGGAATAGGAAAGATACAGTACATATATCAATCGGTAAAAAAGAGATTTGAAATGGGGGCTTCTAAAAATAAAGTAACAATTGTAAAATGGTTTTTCTTTACTTTTTCTTTTTTTTGTTATAGCGTGTTGTTATGTAGCTCCGGCTCTTTGGCCCGGAGATACCCTAAATCCACCAGTTCCGACTTGTCAGACCGGAACTATAACGTCACATCAGGGTGCCCTTAGCAACCTGCGTTCGGTGGAATCAGCCAACGCCTTTTCATATGTATAAAGTTATCCACATACAAAAGTATAAAGCAAGTTAGTTTCCATCAAGTGGGGTCATTTGAACCCTGAAAGTGAAACCATCATTGTACTAGTCACGTAACGTTTGCGGTGGTGGAAGATGTAAGCCCAAATATCTAGGCTAGGGACTAGAGACATATGTCCGGTAAAAAATATTCTGCTTATATTTTTATTTTTTTGAACCTTTGCAAGATATTCTCTTATTTCCATTATAATTTGCATGTGTATCTTGTGGGTTTGGTACATATAAATAATCGAAATAGAGCAAAAAACAAAAAGTATTACTATGAACGCATGTATTTAGGGAACTAATAAGTAATAACATGTATGAAATTAAAAGGTCTCATCTTAAATTCTATTTTGACTATAAGTGTATAAATTAAAGGTTTTATTACCGGAAACCACCCTTACAATATGTCATATTCTCCTAAACCACCGTTTCAATGCCTAATTACCGCAAACCACCCGTAATAAGACTTACGTTACCTCAATGTCACCCAAACACGATTTTCGTCCAAATTTTCCGTTAAATCATTAAAAAAATCATTTTTTTCTTTATTTTGATCAATTATTAACTTTTTCCTTTTAGCTATACCAACTTTATAATATAAATATGTATGATAATACTAATTACCATAGAACTAATAAGTATATAGAGTTGACAATTTGTAATATAACAATAATGTAAAAATATACTTATATACACTCAACAAATGAAGATTAGGGGTATTAATACGCCAAGCATAATAAATTATTTAAAATATTGATTTATAAATGAGTGAATCACGGATAAAGTAAATTTAAAATTGAAATCTTAATCTACAAAACTACCAATACCCCTAATCTTTATTTAATTAATTATTCATAAGGATACTAATATGTTATTCATGTTCCACCAAAAAAAAACTAATATGTTATTCTTATTATAAGTTTTGAATTCCGTATAAATGATGATTATCACAAATATTAAGTTTTATATTTGTTAAATGCTATCACAAATATTGAAATTATAAGTTTATAGTAACTAAAGGAAAAGAATTATTTCAAATAGTGATTAAACTATAATAAAAAAAAGAGGGGAAAATGTAATTTCTTAAAAGTTAACGGAAATTTGGACGGAAAATGAGTTTCGGTGGTATTGGGGTAACGGAAGTACTATTAAGGATGGTTTGCGGTAGTTAGGCATTGAAAGGGTGGTTTAGGAGAATATGGCGTTTGTAAGGGTGGTTTTCAATAAAAAAAAAGCCTAAATTAAATTATAGTCTTATCTTGTATAACACCATGTTCATTTAAATTCATTCATAGTAATTTCCATTCATTCCAAATGGGTTTCAAGAATACCAAGTCGCTCAGAGTCATTTCATTTACAATATCACTTCTAATTGTATCTACTACTGTCGTTTTAAATTCGGGTATGCATATTTAATGCATTAGCTTTGGGTGGTTGGTTCTCAAGGATAGGGTGGGGGTCTCTTTTGTACTCCATTTTTTTCGGGTTTGTAGAATTATATTCATTGGTTATTATTAATGTGATGGATCACTTGTAAACTTTTCTTCCCTCACTTACGTAGCTTTGTGTTGCCATAAATATTTTTTCCTCAAAGAGACTCGACAAATGAGCTCCAAGTAACATGCTAGTGGACATTTTGACCAAAAAAACAAAGCACATGTTAGTGGACATGACACACTAGCTTGAAGAATAGAGTTGCCGGCCCCGGAGGAAATTAAACTCGACCGAAGAGAAAGCTTAAATATGTGAGCCCTCCCTTTATTCGCTTCGAATCCTAACCAACTTACTCTTTCCCGTGGTATCTCTCTCTTTCTTTCTGATAGGTATGTATGTATGTATGTATGTATGTATGTACGTATGTATGTATGTATGTATGTACGTATGTATGTATGTATGTATGTATGACCTCTCTATTTTTTTTTTGAAAAGGTAAGAATTCGGAGTACTAAATAAATTTGGTTGCCCGAGAGACCGTTAAACGGCAGCCAAATTGGCTAGGAGGGTCAAAAAAGAGTCACACAAGGCAAGCAGAATGTACTAAGGATAGCACAAATTGTCAAAAAACAAAAGCAAAAAGAGATTGGAATCGGGGTGAGTCAAGCACTAAGGAAACCTTAGCGTCGTAGGCATCAAGCTGACCGATCTTGGGGTGTGCGAAATGGACAACTGACGTTCCCTCCACCGAGATGAAGGATTTTCAGATGCCCCAAACACCATGCAGCCTAGCCTAGCACAACTCGATCCAAAAAATTCCAATAAAGCTCTTGCTCTTCGAAAATTTATACACAATTGAAGTACAAGCATTTCTGCCACAAGCTTCTACTCCTTAAGATATTATTGCTTTTCACTATCCTTACTTTCTATTCCGTAAAATATTACGGAGTATTGTTTTTCTCTAACCTTGCAAAGCAAGGAAAAGGGTACATCACGTTTTTCTCTAATCTTGCAAAGCAAGGAAAAGGGTACATCACAAGCTGATCCTTGCACGCAAAGGAATGATTCCAAATCCTTGATTTCTGACGATTCTTCACTTTCCAATTCTTGCAAAGCAAGGCCAATGAGACTTCATTTTAATCTTATTTTTATTTTTCATCTTATTTTGGTTTAACCTCACTAATTAACAATTATCATACTAGAAAGCAACTGGTTTAAAGGGTGGTCTAAAAGCTAAAAAGTAGCCAAGTTCTTGATTTCAATAAATCCCAATTAATCCAAAGAATAACCAGGAGAACATATCTTAATCATGGCAAATATCATGATGCCCATTTTGTTCCAAAACAACAATCAAAGAAAACATACAAAACTTAGATAATATTCTCATGGACACCAAAAAGCTTAGCCAACAAAGCTGACAAATCCATTTTCATGTTTCCTTTGTTCTTCTTCTTTCTGGTACCATATGAAAAGGCACCAAAGATTGTTTAGTCAAAGTTCTGCACCAAAGATTGTTCACAACTGCATCCGAATAAAAGTTCTACTCAATCGTAGTTGCTAATGCTCTGTTTCTCCTAAATCATTTCAAACTTGTGGGCTGTTTCGAAATTTTTCCTGGGGACAAAAGAGTAACGAAAAGACATATTGTCAATATAGCAATTTTTGGGTTCTTACTGCAAGCCATATTGTTGTTCACTGGAGCAGCACTACTACAGATCTAACCGACCGCAGCATGCTCAGGCTCGTCTTGTTTAGAGTTGTTGTTCAAAGAATTGTTCGTCTCAGAGCGATTGTTCGAATGTATAGAGATTGCTAGTACTAGCAAGCAATTGCTAAAATTCAGTAAGAAATTACAACCTTTAAGTGTTTTATGTATGATGGTTGGGGGATGAGGTCCTCCCAAGGCCGTCCTTGAGACCCCATGGACTTCCCACCGAGAAATCTGCTTGTCAAGTCCCTTCCTCTGTCTTGCAAACGTTCCGAGCAAAGCAACCGGGGAGCTACTTTCGCCTCCTAGAACAAAGAACGAAGATGATTCCTTCTCTCCCGCCACCTAGGAAAGATTTTCTTTGCGGTTTTATGCCTGGAAGTCGGGAGATCCACAAGGGCTTAGATCCGGCTAGAGAAAAATTCTAGGGAGATTTTGGAGGGGATTTTCCATTCCAACTTGAAGAAGGGGATAGGCATAACGATTTGGGGTCGAGATTTAGGGGCGAAATTTAGGGCTTGAGGAGATAGGGTTTTTCCATGCGGGAGCGTTTTTCTGAGAACGTTTTTCTTATATGATCTCTCTATTATGTATGTCTATGATCCAACTTTGCGTACTCCTTTTGTTTTGCTTTTTTCTTTATTCATGTGAATGGGAATGTAACCCGACCACATGTTAGGTTCAAGTTGTGGGCCTGATTTTCATATGTATAAAGTAGTCCACATGCAAAATTATATAGTCTTTCAATTTTCATCAAGTAGGGTCATTTGGACAACTAAAACCGTCATTGTACTAGTCATGTAATGTTTGTGGCGACGGAAAATGTATGCACAAATATCTAGGCTAAGGACTACGGTTATATATCCGATAAAAAATATCCTGATTTCTTTTTTATTTTTTTGAACCTTTTATAATTTGCGTGTTTATCTTGTGGGTTAGGTACATATAAATGATCGAATAGAGCATAAGTTAAAAAAACTAGACGTATACACCCGGCGTTGCTCGGGTCGGTAGTTCAATATTAATTTGTATGGTTTTTGTCGTATGTTTATGTGGTTAGGGTTTAAATACGATAAAAGGGGTCGTATGAATGCAGTTCAATAGGAAACACTACAGTTGAAATGAAATGCTTTTATTGGATTGTAGGTATAGCTGTCAAAACTTAACCCGACTCGACAACCCAACCCGTCCGGAAATTTATGAATTGAAACCCGAATTATAATTTTTGGGTCAAAATGCAACTCGACCAGTTCGACCCATTTAGTAATGTGTTGAAACCCGGGACCCATTGGATCGACTCATGTTTAATATATAAATATATATATGAGGTTAGATAATATATTTTATTTTTATTATTAAATTAAATTCATAAAATCATTTTAAGTAAAAGGTGAGAAATAAATTTAATAAGATAATATATAGTCTTAAATAAACTAATAATAGCAATAGCATATTACATTGAACATAATACACCTTAATTGAAAGAAAATGTATTCATGAAATTTAATGGGAAAAAATTCAAATTTACATACAAGTTAGATTAGATAGCTGACATATAAATTTAATAAGATAATATATAGTCTTAACGAACAGTTAGTATTTTATAAACTAATAATAGTAAGCATATTACATTATTCATAATACAACTTAATTGAAAGAAAATCAATTCTAAGACTTTAATGGCAAAACATCCAACTTTATAGATAAACTAGTATTAATCCCGTACCTTGAAGGTACGAATTTGATTTAACTAAAATGTTAGTTTAAATTTTATATAAAGTTATTCAAAAGAATAGTTTGATATAAAATTTTATATTAGTTGCCTTATATTGTTTTTGATGGGATTTATTTTAATATAACTAAATAATATAACATATTAGATACTGTTGAGGTTCGAAAATCTCGAACTAACTACGGGACAAAATTATTAAACTCTCGGGCCTTTCGGCGCGCTAGAAACCGGCTCGTCTTTCTTCGAGCTCTCCCACCCCCCGCGTATTATTTTATTCTCTTTTCGGAGGCTTATAAGACTTTTTAAGGTCTTTCCCGTAAAATAGTGCGAGCTCCTCGGAGACTCAAACACGTCGGAGCCCGTCCTTCGAGAACACGTCTCGGGACTCGACTTTTTTCCGATCCTTTATTACGTACCACCACCACCCTATATATAACGGAGGGAGCTGCTTGCTTAGGTTTCAATCCGTCGATGTGGGATAGCTAATTTCAGGGTGACATGCCTGCTTGAGCTGCCTGCTCGAGCTACCTGCTTAGGCTTCCCTCCGTATGCAACTTTGCCTCCGTTACGCGTACGCTTATTCATTTTAGTTATTCGCGTACTTAGCGCGTTTAAAAGCGTGCTTAGCGCGTTAAGAGTGTGCTTAGCGCGTTAAGAGTGTGCTTAGCGCCTTAATCTTTTATGTCGATATTATCGTCTCGTGTACCAACGCGGTGACAATTCCGGGTATCAACACAACCCCGTGACTCGGATGTCCTTAGTTTTTCAAGGACAAACGAGGCACTCACTTGATGCACATACTTATGGTCAACGCGTTGTTGTAACCGGCTCGAGCTGTGCAACCAACTCGAGCACGCCTACGCGCGTCGCGTATCGCGTGCGGGTCAAACCTCGAGCACAGCTCGGCGGCTTGTATTTAGAGTGCGATGGGATGTTTTGAGTTTATCGCGACTACGAGCGATGAAGTTAACTCGAGCGCGTCCTCGCGATAAACGCGGGCCAAACCCCGAGCTCGGCTCGGCTGTTTGCCTTATACAATTTGGATTTTTGGGTTTATCGCGACTACGAGCGATGAAGTTAACTCGAGCGCGCCCTCGCGTTCAACGCGGGCCAAACCCCGAGCTAAGCTCGGCGATTTGCCTTATAGAATTTGGATATTTGGGTTTATCGCGACTACGAGCGATGAAGTTAACTCGAGCGCACCCTCGCGTTCAACGCGGGCCAAACCCCGAGCTAAGCTCGGCGATTTGCCTTATATAATTTGGAAATTTGGGTTTATCGCGACTACGAGCGATGAAGTTAACTCGAGCGCACCCTCGCGTTCAACGCGGGCCAAACCCCGAGCTCGGCTCGGCGATTTGCCTTAACGATAACTGTGGAGTTTTGATGTTATAAGGCTTTAAGCAGCTGCGAGCGGCGTAACCGACTCGAGTGCGCCTATGCGCATCACGCGCGTTAGCGGACAACCCCGAGCGAGGACGGCAACTCGGGTTTTCCCTAACGACTGTGGAGTTTGATGTTTTAAGGCTTTAAGCAGCTGCGAGCGGCGTAACCGACTCGAGTGTGCCTATGCGCATCGCGCGCGTTAGTGGACAACCCCGAGCGAGGACGGCAACTCGGGTTTTCCCTAACGGTTGTGGAGTTTGATGTTTTAAGGCTTTAAGCAGCTGCGAGCGGCGTAGCCGACCCGAGTGCGCCTATGCGCATCGCGCACGTTAGCGGACAACCCCGAGCGAGGACGGCAACTCGGGTTTTCCCTAACGACTGTGGAGTTTGATGTTTTAAGGCTTTAAGCAGCTGCGAGCGGCGTAGCCGACTCGAGTGCGCCTATGCGCATCGCGCGCGTTAGCGGACAACCCCGAGCGAGGACGGCAACTCGGGTTTTCCCTAACGACTGTGGAGTTTGGTGTTTTAAGGCTTTAAGCAGCTGCGAGCGGCTTAGCCGACTCGAGTGCGCCTATGCGCATCGCGCGCGTTAGCGGACAACCCCGAGCGAGGACGACAACTCGGGTTTTCCCTAACGACTGTGGAGTTTGATGTTTTAAGGCTTTAAGCAGCTGCGAGCGGCGTAGCCGACTCGAGTGCGCCTATGCGCATCGCGCGCGTTAGCGGACAACCCCGAGCGAGGACGGCAACTCGGGTTTTCCCTATCGACTGTGGAGTTTGATGTTTTAAGGGTTTAAGCAGCTGCGAGCGGCGTAGCCGACTCGAGTGAGCCTATGCGCATCGCGCGCGTTTTGCTTTACAGAATGTGATTAGCACGTTGACGGTAACTGTGAGCAAAGCTCAAAAACAGCCGTTGTCTAAATGGGGTCGCGGGCCATATGAGGCTTATTTAGTTTATTCTCGTTTCGGAGGCATTATTTAGTTTGGTGTTAAACTTGTGTATAACAAACCTGTATTAGTCAATTGCTAATATCTCGAGGTTCATTAATGGCGTTCGCTAGGCACTGGAATGCAAAAAGTGAGAGTAGCGCGTTAGAAGACACCACACCATAATCAACACAGCACACCAGAGGAAGAGCCGGGCAAAATAAAACCCCGAGTCTCTTCCCCCAAACCAAAAGAGAGATCTTCTCATTAGTGCTTATGACCTGCCAAGCAAGCGCGTTTACAAGAGATTTGACAAATTCACAAAACCCTAAAACAACAAATCCTGACAACAAGAACAACACGAGCAACCCGAATTCGATCGGAGTTACATACACGTCAATTTTTGCACTTAGCGCCTTGACAACGTGCAACAGGATCAGTGAAGCTTGCCACGCACTCCAGTCACGAGCCCCCAACGCGGCAAGGGGTCGGAAGAGCGCGGTGGCGGGCCGGTGAAGACACGGCAGAGGCTTGTTAGTTTATTCTCGTTTCGGAGGGTTTTTAGTTTATTCTCTTTTCGGAGATTTTATTATGGGGTCGCGGGCCGAGGCCGCGAGCCCAGGCCATGAGCCGCGATGGGGCCGCGGGCCAAGGCCGAGAGCCAAGGCCACGGCAGCGCGATGGGGCCGCGCATCCATCGCGGTCAATGCTAATTAAAAATGCATACCAATTAAATAAGCAAGAAAATATACTAACCTGCGCGATTCTTAACCGACGACCCGAGAGCATGACAGTCCTAGGACGAGAAGGTCCCCACAGACGGCGCCAATGTTGAGGTTCGAAAATCTCGAACTAACTACGGGACAAAATTATTAAACTCTCGGGCCTTTCGGCGCGCTAGAAACCGGCTCGTCTTTCTTCGAGCTCTCCCACCCCCCGCGTATTATTTTATTCTCTTTTCGGAGGCTTATAAGACATTTTAAGGTCTTTCCCGTAAAATAGTGCGAGCTCCTCGGAGACTCAAACACGTCGGAGCCCGTCCTTCGAGAACACGTCTCGGGACTCGGCTTTTTTCCGATCCTTTATTACGTACCACCACCACCCTATATATAACGGAGGGAGCTTCTTGCTTAGGTTTCAATCCGTCGATGTGAGATAGCTAATTTCAGGGTGACATGCCTGCTTGAGCTGCCTGCTCGAGCTACCTGCTTAGGCTTCCCTCCGTATGCAACTTTGCCTCCGTTACGCGTACGCTTATTCATTTTAGTTATTCGCGTACTTAGCGCGTTTAAAAGCGTGCTTAGCGCGTTAAGAGTGTGCTTAGAGCGTTAAGAGTGTGCTTAGCGCCTTAATCTTTTATGTCGATATTATCGTCTCGTGTACCAACGCGGTGACAATTCCGAGTATCAACAGATACATTATGTGTACAATTAATTTTAATATCATTATTCGATACGTAACATATTAGATAGAATCTAGGTTAAAAATATAGCTAAATAAAAATATATCTATTGAAAATTGTAAATGGTGGATTTTCATTATGTGTACAATTTTGGATAGATTTTTGAAAGATTTGATTAGATTTATCATTTGTACAAATTAATGTGGGGTCTATAACGAAATTTCAACAAATTAAACAAATTAAATAGTTTTTAATAAAGATGGGTGATACGGTCTAGTGAGTAATTGACACGTGTAGTGCTAAATATTATTTCTAACCTTCGCTTTAGTATATAGTTATTATGATTATTAACAAACAAATTATTATGGAAACTACCATTCTACATGGATGAATATGTTTATATTATAAAATTTCTTCAATTTTTTATACTTGCATTATTATTAATTTGAAATTTGTCATTTAATGTATAATATTGATCAAATATAAAAAATATCATGGTTATAGATTAGTACGTAGTATCTAACATATTTGTATGACATACCTTAGGCATCTATAATAAAAATTATCTTATTACAATATTATATAATAAGGATATAATGATAAACACTAAAAATGAATATAAATAGCCAACCTTCTTATAAAGCTACATTTTACAGTGATTGATATAAAGATAATTCTTGTTTATAATTTGAAAAAGTTAGTAATGTCATGACTATCATGTTAGAATACAAACAACTTATCTGTAAAACTATAGATTAAAAGATATTTTATAGCATTTAAATATCACAAAATACTAAAATGATTTCATTATAAATTAGTTGTACTTTATTATTTTATAAATTAATTTGAAATTGGGAGAGTTGAACCCATGACTTATGGATTAGTTAATAACCATAATTACCGTTATTCTTTAGAACTACACGTGTACACCCGGCGTTGCTCGGGTCGGTAGTTCAATATTAATTTGTATGGTTTTTGTCGTATGTTTATGTGGTTAGGGTTTAAATACGATAAAAGGGGTTGTTTGAATGCAGTTCAATAGGAAACACTACACTTGAAATGAAATGCTTTTATTGGATTGTAGGTATAGCTGTGAAAACTTAACCCGACTCGACAACCCAACCCGTCCGGAAATTTATGAATTGAAACCCGAATTATAATTTTTGGGTCAAAATGCAACTCGGCCAGTTCGACCCAATGAGTAATGTGTTGAAACCCGGGACCCATTTGATCGACTCATGTTTAACATATAAATATATATGAGGTTAGATAATATATTTTATTTTTATTATTAAATTAAATTCATAAAATCATTTGAAGTAATAGGTGTGAAATAAATTTTTGCCAATCTATTCATGAAATTTAATGGGAAAAAATTCAAATTTACATATAAGTTAGATTAGATAGATGAGATATAAATTAATAAGATAATATATAGTCTTAACGAATAGTTATTATTTTATAAACTAATTATAGCAAGCATATTACATTATTCATAATACAACTTAATTGAAAGGAAATCAATTCTAAGACATTTAATGACAAAACATCCAACTTTATAGATAAATAGGACAAATAAAATAAATAATGACATAGGAACATATATAATATATGTAATATGAAGGAGTAAATTGGAATGATGGCAATTAATGCCAAAACATTCCAACTTTATAAGTAGGTAAGATATTACTATGCAAGCACGTACTTAGGGAACTAAGAACATGCATGAGATCAAAAGGTCTCATCTTAAATTTTATTTTGACTATAAGTGTATAAATAAAGTTACACTCTTATCTTATATAACACCACGTTCATCTTAAATTCATTCATAGTAATTTCCATTCATTCTAAATGGATTTCAAGAATACCAAGTCCCTCAGAGTCATTTCATTCCCTCACTTATGTAGCTTTGTGTGGCTACAAATATTTCGTTCTCAAAGAGACTCGACCAATGAGCTCCAAGCATCATGCTAGTGGACATTTAGACAAAAAAAAACAAAATACAAGTTAGTGGACAGGACACACTAGCTTGAAGAGTAGAGTTGCGGGTCCTGGAGGGAATTAAACTCGATCGAAGAGAAAGCTTAAATACGAGAGCCCTCTCTTTGTTTGCTTAGAATCCCAACCAGCTCGCTCTTTCTCCATGGTATCTCTCTTTCTCTCTGATACGTACGTACGTATGTATGTATGTATGATCTCTCAATTGTGTATGTCATCGTAATCCTTTTGTTTTGCTTTTTTCTTTATTCATGCTGTTAGTACACAAAATATGCAGTGTACAAGTTTCAACTCCTTCTTCAATGTTCTTCTTCTTCTCCAAGCCTCTTCACCTTCAATGACCTGCAAAACAATGAACCTAGGGGCGAGCGACCCCTAATCCACCTCCGATGCTTAAGTCAGTAAGGGAAATGTCGATTAAAGGCGTCAGGCAGATCGATAGCTTAGAACTTACCAGGCACATGAGCGAATACATGTGTATTTATAGAAGAGGGGGACAGGCGAGGGGGCGCGCGCCCTAATAGGTCGATCGGGCCTAGGGTTAGGCGTTATTTTGCTCCCCAGGTCAACCAATATCCTATCTCAAGCGAAGATAAGATCCTCTTCCATAAATATTATCCTAACTAGAATAACTACCCTATTAAAGGATAAAGCAGAATAAACATGGATAAGCATAATAAATAAGATACAGAAATAAATGCTAACTAATTGATATGGAATCATGCCCACCTACAATGCCCCCTCCAGGACCCATATACTCGTGTACCAAGCACTATTCCGTGTATAGGGACCGGAACTCAAAGCGGTGAGTGGCCATGCAGATTAGGGAGCTCTCATTCGTATATTCATATATTCATATACTCGTATATTCGTACATCCGTATGCCATGAATACGGGATCCGTGCAACTCCTACGCAAACGTCGCGTAGGGCCTTCGTCTACCAATGGCTCGGGCTTAACCCCTTCAAGTACTTGATTCTAGTATTGCAAAACAAGAAAACATGAGGATAAAAAATGACAAAACGTTTCCGCGCGGATTTAAAAACAAAACATGTTTAAAATGTCGATGAGTTAGAAAACAAAAAGGCGGGCGCCCTTGGCAATATGTCGAATAGTACTTGAATCATTGGTAGAACTTCTTTTTTATAGCGATGTTTTAAGTGCAAAGCACTAGCCCATATGCCTCCTGTCCTAACACCGCAGCCATAACACATGGGCCCTTCCGAGCCTTGCCATTATCGGGATGCGCTCCCCATGGCCAATCGAGGCATCGCGTTGCCAACTCGGAAGGTTCGTGGCCCTCGTGGGTGTGCGCACCGCACCATAACCCGCTTAGTGGCGCTCTGTAGGATACTCGGCATATCTCGGCGGTTTCCCGCAATTTCTTCATAAAAGTAATCTCTTTCATAGGAGGGTCGATTGTCCCTTCGCATGGGACATACCCCTTTTCGTACCCAGGTTCGTACCCGATTTCGAGCAAATTGGAGCGAGTTTCCAGCATTGGCTCCTGAAGAAAAAAGATAGTGCGCCTTTTCAGCTTTTCAGAACGTCTTGAATCGCCCCGATCGAACAACCGTAGCTCCCGAACGAGCCTGCACGATACAGCAGTGTGTTGCTGTCACGAGAGTAAGACTGCTCTGTCTTAGGTTGCGACTTCGGGCCGGTTGAAGTGCGATTTGGGTCTAGACGTCAAGAGAAGACTTGTAGGCGGATTCTTCAGCTTTCCAGAGACATAAAGCTCGCGATCTTTCGACGTCTCTAACTCCCGAACGAAGAGCTAGGAGCAGGCTTCCCTGTTCTGCGCTTTCTGCAGGACAGCAGCCTTTGGACGTCCTTTTGACCCTCTTCAAGAGAGTTTCTGGGGCTGACGTCTAAAGATGACTTGTAGATCGCTCTTTCCTCTTTCCATTGATATATGGATCGTCCGATTTCGATGCGTGTAGCTCCTGTACGACTGGTCGGAAGTTTGCCTCGCCATCCTGTCCGTGAAACAGGTTGCGGTCTTTTGCGGCGCGATTTCGACCCGGACGCAGCGAGTTTCAGGTTCTGATGTGTGAACGAGAAACATAGCATTCGGAGTCTACTTTCCAGCGCTTCTTGAATCATCTCGTTCCGACCACCGTGGAGCTCAAACGGACTATTACAGTGTCGTAGGTTTCGCGTTGATCGTTGGGCGGCGATCAAGCCCTTCGACCCCATGAGCCCGATCTCTTGCCCCGGTGGACTCTGAGCCTTCACAAGATCCAACACTTGCTTCGTCGTGCCCCTGCATAGGACATCTCTTCGGGCTCGGTTGACACCATCTTGACGGAGTCGGGTCATTCGGACCCTGCGACGGAATTAGGGTTTACGCTCGGATACCCGTGATCGTAGCCGACGATCCTCATCCGCTGCTGGGCCCACGCTCGCGGACCCATCACCGCGCTCGCGGTGGCGCTCGCTTGCGAATCCCTCTTCGTTCATCGCCCTACCCGCGCTCGCGGGCCTGCCACCGCGCCCGCAGTTATTGTGCAGTTTGTTCTTGGCGATGAGTGATGACTCGTGCGGTGTGATCGGCTCCGATCCGTCTTTCGTGGACGCCCGTCTTCCCTATCTCTCCTTCGATCATAGATTTTGATCTAGGGCTTTCCTCGGCTCATTCGTACGAGATCACGAACTGTCGGTAAATTAGGGTTTTATTCGATTTACGAACCCTATGCGACTGCCTACGGTCGACTGCCGGCATTGTGCATTGTTAACTTGGGCCAATTGCCGACTTAGACCCCTTCCCTGTTGGGTGACACGCGATCATACGTTGACCACTTTTTGGAGGAAATCCGAAGACAAACCCTAAGAAGTCTTGGTATTAGATCCGATCCCGAAACCTTCTTCCAAACTCGCACCGAGTTTGTTATGACGTGGGTCCGCGCTCGCAGGACCCCGAACCGCGCCCGCAGGTCCAAGTGTCTAATCGTTTAGGGTTTCGTCGACGGCTGCACCCATATTTGCGTTTAGCAAACGGGAAAGATCGCGTCCTGCCCCCAGCGGCTAATCCGCGACCGCGGATCCCCGTCCCGCGCCCGCGGACGATGCGAGGAACTACGCGTGGAGTGTTGAGGAGAAGCCGCGCCCGCGGGTCGCCCCGTCTCATGCGAAGACGGCCGCCTCCTTTGTTAATTAATTCTTAATGGCATAATTCGGGTCAATCACTTGATTTGTGCTAATCAACGATGACGAGCGTAGCTTTCAATTGCCTTTCCACGTAGCCAACAATGCAATTCCGACTTGGCCATCGCTCGGTTTCGTGGAACCGCCATCGTCAAGAGTCGACGAACTCTTCGATCTCATGAGCATCGGTCCGAGTTGTCCTTCTTGCCAGCCCCTTGGACCTCGGCCAGTCACCACGGGATCTCCCTCGGTCTCCTCTCCGGGCTCGCACCGAGCCACCTCGTCGATCTCCGCACGTACGCTGGGGCTACGACTAGGAGCGCTTCCGCATCCGTCGCATCCTCGAATACCAGTGCGGACGCCGCGCCGGCAGCTCGCTTAGGATGGGTTGGACCAACCGCTCGCCCGCCCCGACCACGTTTTGCAAACCGATGGGGCGGCGCCACCCCCATACAATCCGGGCCTGCGTGTTGTGGTGGAACGGATCGGGAGTCGGTGGGGTGAGGAGGATACCGAGACCGGGCCGCTGGCACGTCGCGCGCTTGTCCGCAGCAAGGGGCCGAGCACTCGGCACGGTGCGATCGTGGTGGTCCGCCGTGGTCCCTAGCGGTGGAGGCCGTTGCCGAAGGCGAGGTCTTGCACGGGCTTCCTCGGCATCGAACCGGTGTCTTCGATCGGTAAGGGCCGCTCGGTGCGAACAAGGGCGAAGCTTGCCTCCATCCCTACGTAATGGATGATGCTGATTAACAAAGGTTAATCTTTGTTAATCCAGTGCATACGTACGTGGCTTTTGCCGATCAAACAAAATAATTTGCCTATGCTGCGTACGTATATGCACACGTAAATCCCTCCGTTACGTATCGGGTCTCCCTCGTCACGTACACGTGACGGTGATCAGGGTTGCCCCCAATCTAGGGTTTTCATTGAATCGATAATCGACAATGATTCTCGTATAGGGTTTACGAAGGTCGAAAACCTGTTCGTTTCCCACAGACGGCGCCAAATGTTAGTACACAAAATATGCCGTGTACAAGTTTCAACTCCTTCTTCAATGTTCTTCTTCTTCTCCAAGCCTCTTCACCTTCAATGACCTGCAAAACAATGGACCTAGGGGCGAGCGACCCCTAATCCACCTCCGATGCTTAAGTCGGTAAGGGCAATGTCGATTAAAGGCGTCAGGCAAAGCGATAGCTTAGAACTTACCAGGCACATGAGCGAATACATGTGTATTTATAGAAGAGGGGGACAGGCGAGGGGGCGCGCGCCCTAATGGGCCGATCGGGCCTAGGGTTAGGCGTTATCTTGCTCCCCATAAATATTATCCTAACTAGAGTAACTACCCTATTAAAGGATAAAGCAGAATAAATATGAATAAACATAATAAATAAGATAGAGAAATAAATGCTAACTAATTGATATGGAATCATGTCCGCCTGAATGTAACCCGACCACATGCTTGATTCGATTTGTGGGCCTGATTTTCATATGTACTGTATAATGTAATACACATGCAAAAGTATAAAATCTATTAATTTCCATCGAGCCGGGTCATTTGGACAACTAAAATACAATATGGGTGGCCACTCCTCTTTACACTTGCTAAGATAGACAAAATGCTTAGGTCAGGTCTTCAAGTTTATGGTACCTTACAATATAATCTTGCTCATTAGGGGCCATAAAATCCGTGCTCGGTTAGGCTCCTTAGACCATATGCACTGGTTGGCCATTAAATTTGGTCATCAACTTAAAATAATCACAATTTTCTTTTTCATTTTATTTCTCTTTTTTGTTTCATTTTTCTTTCTCTCCCCCAAAGGGACACATGTCATCTTCATATTGAAAGACCAAGGAGATGGTTTGGCCATCACCATGACCAAAAGCATGCTCTCTCTCCTCAAATTCTCCTTTCTTCCCCTCTTTTTAATATTTTTTTAATCCATACCCAAGATTTTGGTCTACCGTTAAAGATGCTCTTATAGTTATAGATATGTTGGAGTCGAATGAACCTGTCCCTATAAAGTAAGCCTTGGCAACGACTAGCTAGGTTAGCGACCCAGTGGAATTGAATTTTCAATCAAAGCAACAGCCATTCTTGAATCGGACTCGACCTCAACCCTCCTAAATCCTTTCTCCCAAGCAAGGGTGAGCCACAATAAATGCTCAAACATTCTTGACCAAAAAAAAGATATGCTCAAACATTTACATTCCCATGATACACACCTAAGCAATCATTTACACTCCCATAAAGATGACATAGCTTATATGCTCAAACATTTACATTCTCATTATACACACCTAAGCAATCAGATTATTCATTTGACAGACATTATCAACAATGGAAACCAAGCCACTTTTTCCTTCTTTTTTTTTGGGCAACGAACCAAGCCACTTTCTACGTTGAAGAGGAAGCCCGTTGAAATTCATTCAAAGGTAATAAATATCAGGTTCAATATTCTTATGAAGTCTCTTCCATATCCATAGCCTCGTCCCAGTCAAAGCTTCTCATACTTCTCCTCCTGCCTCCTTCATCACCTTTCCTCATCATAGCAACAAATTCTCCATAATCTATCTGTCCATCCTGAAAGTGTCAAGGAAAAGGACAGATCAAGCTTAATTATATTCAAATTCAGTCCTAATCATCTTACGTCAAGAGAATATGATTAATTCCTCAACTTACATTATTCTGGTCAATCTCTTTCACCATCTCCTCAAGATGCAGCAGGTTCATCCCGAAATCCTTGCAGGCTTGTGTGAGTTCGTCGATGGTTATGTAGCCACTTTGATCCCTGTCAAAATAGGCAAAGGCCTGAGCCAAATTCTCTTCCATTTCCAGCTTGTGCAGGTGCAAAGTGGCTGACACAAATTCACTGTAATCTAAAATCCCATTCTCATCAACATCTGCCTGCGAGAAATCCGTTCTAGACTTCTAGGTTAGGAAATCTCTATGGGTAAAATCAACAAAACAAAAAAAAAAGGATTATTGATGCTTACAGCAGCCATGAGGTTCTCAATTTCAGACTCGAGAAGCTTAGAGTCGACTCGTTTTAAGCTCTGCTTTAGCTCATCGAATGTTATGGCTCCGCTTTTATCTGCGTCTATCTTCTTGAACAATTCGGTCAACCCACCTATTTCCTCTTCGGAGAGTTTCGCTGCAATCACCTGAATCGTACAAAAGAGGGCGAAGTCAAATGTGTGTGATCATATTTGAGCTATGCATCAATCTTGAGTACAAAAAGGAACAGGAAAATTACACGGCATGCCATCTTCTTGAGTTTGTTCATGGCGGAGAATTTCTTGAGGCGCGCAAGAACAAGTGAATCAAGAGGCTTATCAGGGACATTGGTCTCATCTGACATCCACGGATGTCCTAATACAAAACAACCACTCATATCAATTAGCCATTAAACCTTAGAATTCATATCTATCAATAGAATCAAAGAGGTCTTAGTGGCTCACTAAGCACTTCAAAGGGTGAGAGCCTCTTCTTAGGATCCTTTTCGAGCATTTTCCTGATCAAATCTTTGGCGTTTTCGGAGATTCCAGCGCATTGTTTAGAGTCGAGGTCTAGCTTTCCCGTCAGAATATTTCGGAATATGCCTCTATTTGTGGCTTTTCACACACACATACATACATAAGAACCTTCACAACCGCAAAATCTCGCACTGATAAGAACACAGGAGGAGGTACTTTGGATTAACAAATACCTGCCCAAAAGGGTGGAATTCCAGTAAGCAAGATATAGAGTATAATCCCAACACTCCAGACATCAGCTTCAGGACCATAGTTCTTATTCAGCACCTCTGGGGCTACATAATAGGGGCTCCCTACAGTGTCTGTGAATGTATCACCTGTACAAAAAAAAACCCCAAACAGGTCAAATGGTATTAGCCGCCACTGTTCTAAAAATTCCTTCTACGCCCCGCCTAGGTTCCGTCTAAGCGCTACATATAGCCACCTAGGTGGCGTCTAGGTATCCGTTTAGACTGCGTAGGCAAGCGTTAAGGCCACCTAGGCGTTTTTTTAGAACACTACTACTATCACAGAATTAGGTCATCAATCAAAACAGAAACATTCAATCTTATCCCCAATTTCGCCAGAGTAGAGAACAAACCTGGATGGAAAAACACAGACAGGCCAAAATCAATGACCTTGAGGGGCGAATCCTCATCTTTGCTCTTGAACAGGAAGTTCTCGGGTTTCAAATCCCTGTGCATAACCCCAAGCGAGTGGCATGACTCTACAAACCGAACAATCGTGTTCATCAGCTTAGCGGCCTCCCTCTCGCTGTAATGTCCCTTCCTAGTAATCCGATCGAAGAGCTCGCCGCCTTCGCAGAGCTCCATGACGAGGTGGACGTGCTGAGAGTCCTCGTAGGCTCCTCGGATGGCGACGACGCTCGGGATCTCGGAAACGTGGTGCATTATCTGGATTTCTCGCCAGACGTCGTCGTAATCGTCGGCGTGGATGAGCTTGCCCTTGGAGATTGACTTGCAGGCGTAGGGATCGCCTGTGGATTTCGCTGTGCAGAAGTAGGTGGTTCCGTATTGGCCTTGACCTAGCTTCTGCCCTAGCGTGTAGAGGCTTGTGAGAGGGGGAGTTTCGTAGGGGAGGACGGAGTTCGGCTTGGAAGATGAAATTGAGGTCGATTTCTCCATGGCTATTGAGAGTTTTGAGATTTGGAGGTTGGTTTGTTTTGGGTTTTTTTTGAAACAATGGAAAGTACTCGTTGGTACTGTGCGTTTTGTTGTGAGTTGGGGGGTTTTGAGTTTTGATTTCACTGAAACGTTGTCCACTGGTAGACAGTTTCGTACCTATTAATTTTTTTTATTCTTTTCTTTTTCTATTGCTAAATATTTGTTGTAAAATGTAGTGAGTGGGAGCCATGACTAACTGACCATGACCAAGAAATGATTTTCTAGACAATAAAATACTAATGTTTGGTGTGAAACTTATTGATATGACCAAGAAATTTTGTTCGTCTCCTCATAAATTTATTTCTTAAATTTTCTTGTTAAACCTATTAATTTTATTAGGCTAGAAAAATTAAATCAATAAAAATCAAAGTAAATTCAAAAAACGAGTCATTACACTAGTATTATTCATCTCTTTCTGAAATTAATGAAAAATCAAATCAAATTGATTGATGAGTGGATGGTTGATAGGTCATGAAAATGATAGAGCATAGATCAATAATGTGATACATTGATTGATGAGTGGATGGTTAATGATGAACGCCTCCAAGAGGTGAATAGTTCATCGCGAAGAAATCGTCGAGCTTATATTGATAGAGGTCGTGAGGAAGAGCATGCTCACTTATGGAATGATTATTTCAGTGATGAGGCGGTTTACAAGGAAGATCAATTTCGGTGTAGATTCAGAATGAACAAGCCCTTCTTCATGCACATCGTTGACCGACTAAATAGTGAAGTTCCATACTTTCAAGTTTCAACAAAGATGAAATGCCACTAGAAGATATATTAGACCGCATTGCACTTCGAAAGTGCATTGCATCCATACGTATGATGCGTATGGTTGTGCTAGTGATTCGGTGGATGAATAGATTCGACTTGGTGAAAGCACTTCAATCTTATGCTTAGAAAAGTTTGCAGATGGAATTGCATTGTTCTATGATATCTATCTAAGAAAGCCAACATCTGAGAACCTCCAACGTTTACTCCACACAAGAGAGATGCGTGGATTTCCATGCATGATGGGAAACATTGATTATATGCATTGGGAGTGGAAGAATTGTCCCACTACATGGAAATGGGTGTATTCTCGTGGATATGAAAAATTGACGATCGTATTGGGGGTTGTAGCATCATATGAACTTAATTTGGATCTGGCATGCATCTTTTGAAACTCCATATACTTGTAATGGTATTAATGTCATTGATCATTCACCTATGTTTTATATGATATTTTGCAAGGCCAAACTCCAAAAGCGGATTATGTTGTCAACGGGCACCAATGTAAGATGGGGTATTATCTCATTGATTGAATGTATCCGCAATAGGTTACTTTTATCCAATCAATTCAACTTCCCCAAGGTCCTAAACCGACATTACTTGCTCAAAAGGAAGAATAACTTCGAAAGGCCGGATGTCGAACCGGCTTTTGCAGTTTTGCAATCTCGATTTGTTATAGTTTGAAGACCTGCACTTGGTTTGAATATACGAAAATTTGGGAAGATCATGAAAACATGTATTATATTGCATAATAAGACATTTGAATATGAACGAGACAGATACACTCAATATGATTTGACTCTCTTCCAAAAAGTAGACGACAATGAGAGCACATCAATGGAATTTAGGTTCTCTACACGTGAACCTATCAATATGGCCACCGCAATCGAGTTAGAATTCGTGATATGTGTGTGCACCATCAATTAAAAGTTGATTTGGATGAGAACATATGGAAAAAGTTTGGTACCATAACTAATGAAAAATAATGTGTTGTTATTTTATGTTTAACTAGTTGTACCCATCGTGCCATGCACGACAATGACTCTCACTTCATATTTTAAAATAATTTTTATTATAAATAAGATATTAATGAGTGAAAACATATAATGTAAATTTCAGCATATGAAAATGTTATTTTTCTAGACGAAAAAGATTAATTTTCAGATTTGTAATACCGCATGTATGAGATTATAAAATATATAAAACATATTCCACTTATCGAACAATTTAGTAAATACAATTTAATTACTTTTTCATCCTTCAAAATTTATATCTAATGGTTTGATCTTATTTTTTATTTATTACTATAGTTTGTTAGTATGAGATATAATTCCAATGAATTGTTATTTAATTATCAGGTAGTGCAAATGGAACGAACTAGTGATCGTTTGATGTTGGTAAAGGTTGCTTTGGGGAAGAAGGTTTTGAATATTATCAGTGTGTATGCTCCGCATGGGGGTTTGTCTTCGGAAGAAAAAAAGAAGGTTTTGGGAGGACTTGGATTGCTTGATGAGGAGTATCCCGAGCACAGAGCATATAGTTGTTGGGGGGACTTCAATGGTCATATCGGTAAGGCTAAGGACGGGTTTGAGGAGGTACATGGAGGCTTCGGGTTTGGAACCAGAAATGAGGGTGGTCGTGCCTTGCTAGAGTTCGCAGATGCTTTTGGGTGTATTGTGGTAAACTCTTGGTTCAGGAAAAGGGAGGATCAGTTAGTAACGTTTCAGAGCGCTCTGAGCAAAACGCAGATTGATTTCTTTGTGGTTAGGAGGGCGGACAGAGGAGGGTGCAGGGATTGCAAGGTGATTCCGTATGAAGGCTTGTCGACACAACATAAGTTGTTAGTTCTGGATTTCAGGTGCTTGGGCAAGCAGAGTATCGGGAGAAGCAGACCGCAACCGAGAATCAAATGGTGGTGTCTATCAGAAGCAAATGGACAGACTCTGAAAGAGAGGATCTTAGAGGAGGCGGAAGCAAAAGGGGCTTGGCTTGAGAGCTCAGATGCAAATGAGATGTGGGGTAGGTTAGCAGAGTGTATTCGCAGAGCAGCTTGTGGGGTGCTGGGCATGTCGAGCGGAGGATCTAGGCACAAAAAGTCAGTTGCTTGGTGGGATGATGAGGTGCAAGAGAAGGTGAGGAGTAAGCAGCTAGCTTTCAAAGCTTGGTTTAGGAGCAGTAGTCAGGATAGGGAGTTGAGGTTTGAAGAATACAGATTAGCAAAGAAGGAGGCAAAGAAGGCAGTGGCGTTGGCAAAGGAGAAAGCGTTTGATAGCCTGTATAAAGCGCTCGATGAGAAGGGAGGAGAGAGGGTTCTTTTTAGACTTGCGAGGGAAAGGGACAGGATGAGTTCGGATTTGGATTAGGTTCGGTGCATCAAAGATGACAACGGGGTTGTGCTAGTGGATGACCTAGAGATCAGGCAGCGGTGGGAGAGGTACTTTTCCGGCCTTCTTAATGAAGGTTGCGAGTCGGTGGGGAGTCTTCAGGATACAGGGAGTCAGGCTAGTTGTCACCACTATACTCGTTTCTCTTGGCAGGAGATCAGTGAAACGATCCACAGAATGGGGAGTAAAAGGGCAGTGGGACCGGATGAAATCCCGGTTGAGATTTGGAAGTGTTTGGGCGTCAGAGGCTTAGAGTGGCTAGCGGCTCTCTTCAACGCTATCTTCAAGACGGCTAAAATGCCGGAGGAAAGGAGACTTAGTAAGCTTATCCCGTTATACAAGAATAAGGGGGATATTCAGCAATGTAGTAACTATCGGGGTATAAAACTACTAAGTCATACAATGAAAGTTTGGGAGAAAACTATCGAGTTGAGACTGAGGCGTATGGTGCAAGTGTCTGAAAACCAGTTTGGTTTTATGCCAGGAAGGTCGTCAATAGAGGCTATTCACCTGCTGAGAAGGTTGACAGATGTATAGGGAGAGGAAGAAGAATCTACATATGGTGTTCATAGACTTGGAGAAGGCCTATGACAGAGTCCCTAGGGAGTTGATTTGGGAATGCCTGGAAGCCAAAGGGGTTTTCGACACATATATCAGAGTCATCCGGGATATGTACGAGGGGTCGAAGACGAGTGTTTGCACGCAAGGAGGAGATACAGAGTATTTCGAGGTAGGTATGGGTCTCCACCAAGGATCAGCCTTGAGCCCTTTTCTTTTCACGGTTGTGTTGGACGTGTTGACGAGTGACATCCAGGGAGAGGTTCCGAGGTGTATGCTTTTTGCAGATGACATCGTCCTAGTGGAGGACTATAGAGCGGCAGTTAGTAACAGACTAGAAGTGTGGAGGGAAAGGCTGGAATCTAAGGGATTTAGGTTGAGCAGGACAAAGACAGAGTACATGGAGTTCAGCTTCGGGCAAAAGATTGACTTTGAGAGTGAGGTGCGGCTGGGGGACGAGGTCATTGCAAAGAGGGATAACTTCAGGTATCTGGGTTCTGTTTTGCAAAGTGACGGGAGTATTGGTGAGGATGTGAGATCTCGAATTCAAAGAGGTTGGCAGAAGTGGAGGGCAGCTTCAGGAGTCTTGTGTGATAAGAAGGTACCGCTTAAGCTTAAGGGAAAGTTCTACAGATCTGTAATAAGGCCAGCGATTCTTTATGGTGTTGAGTGTTGGCCGACGACGAAGACCCAGGAACAGAAACTCGCAGTCACATAGATGAGAATGCTTAGATGGATGTGTTGGCATTCGAGGATGGACAAGATTAGAAATGAAGAGATCAGAAGCAAGTTGGGGGTGGCTAGTATAGGAGATAAGCTTCGAGAAACGAGGCTTCGTTGGTTTGGGCATGTTCAGAGGCGGAGCCTGGACGCTGTTGTTAGGAGGTGTGAGCGATTGGAGTTGGAGTTAGGGGCTTTTAGGTGAAATAGAGGTCGGCCGAAGAATCGCTGGATGGACAACATAAAGCAGGATATCAGCGTGCTAAGGATTTCGGCGGACTTGGCTCAATGCAGGGAGAGTTGGAGGGAGAAGATCAAGGTGGTGGATAGCTAGTCGGCTAATTCGTTGGAGCAGGCTCTGAGGAGTGGGAGGGTGTAGAGAAGAGTGTCGTTTTAAATTTTGCAGTATTAGTATTAGTGTTGTTATTGTTGTTTTTCCTTTTAAGCTTGTCGAGTAGGTTTCTTTTTTTTTCCTCTTGGGTCATATCGGGCGTATTCCATCTAGGTCTGGAATACCCCCAGCCTGACCCCCCAGATCCTGTGAATGCGGGACTACCTGGGTAAATGTTGTTGTTGTTGTTGTTGTTGTTGAATTGTTATTTAATTAAAAATATTTATATATAATATCAAATTTTAGAAAATATAAAATGAGTCCAACATGATTCTAATGACTTTATATATTGAAATAAATAATATATATTAATCAACGGTTATTTTATTATGAAAGATATAAGCTAAGTTATTATGAAAATGATAATATATAAGTTAAGTAAAAGATAGTAAATATAAATTCATTTAAAATTAAAGATAGGAATAATAGTTTGGTTATAAAAAGGGTTCATTTGTAAGTTATTTTAAATTCAAAAATTTTAAATTACTTCTTACATAGAGAGATTAAAAAGATAAAAAAATATATAAAAAGGATAGAATATTTTATCAAAATTGAAAAAATATCTTTTACATAAATTAATACTAATAAAGAATGTAATAGATTAATTAAAATAAGAGTCGACGAGCGTCGACCCACCTGGACGACCTACAACAGGTCTTCGACGTTCTACGAGCCGCCCAGCTGCGGTTGAACCCTGCAAAGTGCGCCTTTACGGTCGGTTCGGGGAAGTTCCTAGGGCATCTAGTAACCCGACGGGGAATCGAAGCAAGTCCTGACCAAATTTGCGCTATAAATTCCCTTGCCAGCCCTAGAAACGTCAAGGAGGTGCAAAGATTGACCGGTATGGCCGCCGCTCTCAATCGGTTCATCAACAGGTCCTCGGAAAAATGTCATTCGTTCTTCAAAGCTCTGAAGAAGGATACCTTCGAGTGGGATAGCAATTGCGAGCGGGACCTCCAAAAGTTAAAGGCGTACCTTCAATCGCCGCCGGTCCTTACCGTTCCATCAAAAGGAGATGTCCTCCATATATACTTAGCCGTATCATCTCGGGCGGTAAGCGCGGTGCTAGTTAAAGATATCGGGAGGAGCAGCGCCCCGTATATTATACTAGCAAAACCCTGCTCGATGCAGAGACCCATTACTCACCTATGGAACAATTGCTCTTAGCTTTAGTCACGGCTTCCCGCAAGCTGAATCACTACTTCCACGAGCATTTGATCCAAGTGGTGACCGCTTACCCCATTCGATCTCTCCTTGCCAACTCTGACCTATCCGGCCGCATCGCAAAGTGGGCCGTCGAGCTCGGCCAGTACGATATCGAATACGTACCACACACAGCGGTTAAAGGACAAGTCTTGGCCGCCTTCATCGCGGAGTTGACCGAACCCGCTGAAGAATCCGCAAGCGGGATGCCCGAAGTCGCGGGGGCGGACAAATCCTTGAACTCCGCCTACGAACCGTTGGCGTTTCCTGCGATTGCGGGTACGGATGCCGCGGTCGCGGGTTCAGCAGACGCAGACGCGAGCGCGGTTTACCCCCAGAGCACTCCGCCTGGTTTCGGGACGGAAAGCGCAACTCAAGACCCGACCTCGCAAAGCTGGACCTTGGAAATAGACGGAGCAAGCAACGCTCAAGGATCAGGCATCGGGATTGTTCTCACCTCGCCAACCCAAGAAGCATACATCTGGCCGTGCGACTTGACTTTGACACTACCAACAACGAGGCTGAGTATGAGGCCTTGATCCTCGGTCTTGAAACTGCGGAGAGCCTGAGAATCCGGCGTCTACTTGTGTTCTCCGACTCGCAACTTATCGTCAAACAAGTGCTTGGAGTCTACGATACCAAAGGCGAGAGATTGGCCAGATACGTAGAGAAAGCCCGAGCCATGCTAACCTCTTTTGAGCGGGTCAAGCTCGAGCAAAGATCGCGGAGGCTAAACCTGGTCGCGGATGCGCTCGCCACCTTAGCCTCCCAATCGGGGAAATCGCTCGCCTCATTCATCAAAGTGGAAATCTCCGGGTGCCCCTTAGTGCAAGATGATTCCGACCTAGTAATGGTAGGTGAAGAACTCGCCCCGGATGGATTCCCGACGGATGGGGAGGTCAAGGATTTGGGATGGAAGGAGCCTTTGATCCGCTATCTAAAGGAGAACATACTCCCGCAAGATCCGCAGGCAGCCCGGAAGATTCACGCAAAGGCAGGAAGATTCTGGATATCGCCATAAGGAATCTTGTACCGAAGGTCTTTTTCTGGGCCCTATTTGAGGTGCATCCCTCCCGGAAAGGTCGAGCCCCTCCTTTACGAACTCCACGAAGGGAGCTGCGGAGTCCATGCCGGCGGTCGCAGCCTTGCATCGCGCGCTCGTACACAGGGGTATTGGTGGCCCTACATGCAAAAGGATGCGGAAGCTTACGCCCGAAGGTGCGAAAAATGCCAACAATTCGCCCGTATGTCATATTTGCTTGCCGAAGATCTCCACGCCATCACCAGCCCTTGGCCGTTCGCGCAATGGGGAATGGACATCGTTGGTCCATTCCCTAAAGCCCCCGGTAACGTGAGGTACCTCATCACCACCACCGACTACTTCACCAAATGGGTAGAAGCTAAGCCCTTAGCCAACATCAGTGACTCGGATACGCGTAAGTTCGTTTGGGAAAACATTATCACTCGCTTCGGCATCCCAAAGGCACTTATATCCGATAACGGAATGTAGTTCAACAGCGCAAACTTCAAGAAGTATTGCAAGGGCTGGGGCATCAAAAACATCTACTCATCCGTGGGCTACCCCCAATCGAACGGGCAAGCGGAGGCGACCAACAAGATCATCGTAGATGGACTCAAGAAACGTCTTGATCAGGCAAAGGGACGATGGGCAGAAGAGCTTCCAGCCATCTTATGGGCATATCGCACCACTCCCCGAAAGTCGACGGGCGAGTCACCTTTCGCTATGACCTACGGTACCGAAGCAGTCATCCCGCTAGAGGTTGGACTCCCAACCCTAAGGACGACCCTCAACCAAGACAAGAACGACCAAGCCCTTGCCGAAAACCTCGACTTTGCCGAGAAGCGTCGGGAAGCCGCGGCCGTACGCCTCGCAGCCTACCAAAGCGACGCTAAGCGAGTCGTCGCGCGACGAGCACGCCTACGAAGCCTACAAGTTGGTGATTTAGTGCTCCGATCGGTCATGGGAAGCGTACGCGATCCCACTGACGGAAAACTCGGGCCAACTTGGGAAGGACCTTACGTAGTAGCCGCGGCCTTAGGACAGGGGGCATATGTGCTGAAGCACTTGGATGGTCGACCAGTGCCGCGCACATGGAATATAGCAAAATTGAGAAAGTTCTACCCATGAGAAATGTGCAAGATTCGACATGCTAGCAACGACGCGCCTCTTTTGTTTTTTCTTTTCTTTGTTTATTTCGAACGTTTTTGTCTTTAATAAAATCCCCGGGAACTATTTTCGCATATCATTTTTCGATTTTAAACGTTTTCCTAGCACGGAGGATCGAACACCCGACTCATGGTCAGAATGGCGCCGTGCGCAACGCTATCACACGTGTTGCGTGGGTCAAGCATTATTCGCATGCTGATCAATGAATATACGAATATACGAATAAGAGCACCTAATCTGCATGGCCACTCACTGCTTTAGTTCCGGTCCCTATACATGGGATAGTACTCGGTACACTCGTATAGGGTCCCAGAGGGGGCAATTGTAGGCGGGCATTGATTCCGACATCAATTAGTTAGCATATCATATTTATTTCCTTATCCTATTAATTGTGCCTATCCATATTTATTATGGTATATCCTTTTATTTGTTTATTAAGGTAGTTACTCTAGATTAGGATATATTTATGGAGGAAGATCTTATCCTTAGATGGGCTAAGATATCGGTTGACTTTGGAGGCAAGGAATCGCCTAGCCCTAACCCTAAGCCTGTTCGGCCGGCCCACCTGGGGAAGCCCCTTGCGCCTGTCTCCCTTCTTCTATAAATACACATGTATTCGCCATGTGCCAGGTAAGCCTAGCCTACTCGCTCTGCCTGACGCCTTTCTCGACATTGCACTTATTGACTTAAGCATCGGAGGTGGATTAGTGGTCGCTCGCCCCTATGTCCATTGTTTTGTAGGTCATTGAAGAGGAAGAGGCGCGTAGAGATCAAGATCATTGAAGAGGGAGCAGAAACCTGTACACCGGCCGTCATATTTTGTGTACTAACACCAGCCATCGCTCGGTTTCTCCCATTTCACAATCCGGTCAACTCTTGCTGGGGCCACTTGGTTTTTTGAGCTGAATCTATCCATGGCGAGACAAGTATCGCGGCTCTGTTGGGTGATGAAGTTGGCTTTATTTGGAGGTGGCGGGGGCCCTCGGAATACCCTGGCGTTCCGCCACTTCCAAAGCCACCACATGGCAGTAGCAAAGGTGGTGGCACTAGGATTGCCGTCAAAGAACTCAAAACCATTTTGCAAGTTTTTGAGGGCCCAATCGGTGGGATCCAGATCAAAGAACTCCCGCCTGGATTGCGGTTGACAAGGTCGAGCCAAACCGTTTTTGCAAGGCTACAATCTCTCAGAATGTGGATCAAAGTTTCGGCACAGGAACCGCAGTGGCTACAATTCGGGTTTCTCGTCATGTGCCTTCTGAACCTTACAGTGTTGGTGAAAATCATTGAGTAAGCTTTACAATGTGATATCGTGTTAATTAAACATGGTTGTCTTTCTTTCAGCATATAGTTTCTTCCTCTATCGATTAAGTTATCCTCTTATTGTACCACTTTGTAACAACATCTTTTCTGGGTATTTGATGTCTTGCAATATATCATTGTCTAGTAAGTGTTAGCAAGCTTGGTTGATATACTAAGGCCTTGTTCTACTTTCACCAAAAACAATTTTTTCATCCAAAAAATTTCTTTTACCTTTTTATATAGATAAATTTTATCTCTACTTTTTGCCTTTCCCAATGAATTTTTTTCACCCAAACCCCTATTTTCTCATAAAAAGATCTTTTCTCCCATAAAAAGAACAAGCCCTAATATATCATTTGTCCGATATTGAAGGAACTGAGGGGAATTTTTTAATAATGACTAGTTATACCCGTCATGTCATGCACGACTATTGAAAATTATATTTATTTATAAGTGAATTTTACAAATAAGTTTTGTGAACTTATTAGATATATTAGTTTTCATGTTTATTTTATATATCTTTCAAACATATTATAATACTATTTTATTTATAATATGTTTTATAATAAAATATATTATAATATTTAAAAGAAAATATATTTATTCTACATATATAAAAAAATTGGGTCGGTTTGGTCAGTTTCGGGTTTCAACCTAATCAGGTTCGGGTTAATCGGGTTCGGTTTTTTTCTTTGCTCATTACTATTCGGGTCGGGTTTCACCCTAAAATTTTCGATCGGTTCAAGCCGGGTTAGGTTTTGACAGCTCTACGTATAATCGTGTGATATGTAGCACCCATATATGTTTTCTAAAATTAATAATATTTAATTTAATTAATAAAACTTAGATTGTTGATTGGTATCCTATTTCGACAGCTAAATTGCAAAAGTTCAAGTAAAACAATAGAGGTATATTGATATCACGAAACATGTACACAATTTGTCCAATATTTTTAGGGTTCATGTGTTATGATTTGGTACCGTTTTGGGTACTAAATTTTTCGATCATTTTGGCTCATATACTATTAAGTTATAATATATACTTAAAAGTGTCAAAATTTTCTTGTTCAATTATGATCCAAATCTAGTTCTGATTATAATTAACCTTCTTAACAAAACATTAGAATTTTATAACAAAAGCGTTGATATATATCGATTTATGGTCCAAAATGGAAAATTGCAAAAAACTCAAGAATCAAAATTTTGTATCCTTTGATCACACTAAACAGAATGGACGTTAGTATGTTTGAACAATATTTATAATCTGAGCCATAATTATAGGATGATTATTTTAGGAGAAGATAATTTTAAGATAGATAGTATCACTTTAAAGATAAAATTGAGGATTAGATAATTAAGGAAAATAAAAGATATAAAGTTATTATCTATTTGAGTTGAAAAAAAAACTAAAATCAAGTGGGGTCAGAATCAACGTGGTGACTCGAAAACGGTCGGCTTTTATAATATATATATTGATTTTGAACAAGTATTGAAGAGAACACATTACACATCACTTGAAGCTATAGCTTGGAATTCATTCAATTGATGCTTCTTGTTACTCTTAGATTGTGCTAATAAAAATATGGTCCCAGAGATGAAAATCTGAGCAAAGCAACAATGGCGAAGGCACAACAGTGAACACAAAAGCCACCCCTGGCACATGTTTTGTAAAACTATAGAATTGGTGAAACGTTGGGCAAATACCACATGTTCACAAACGCCTTCCATATTCTCTTGTACTCCATTACTTTAAATACTTTTTCTCAACTTAGCAAAAAGGAAAAAAAAAACTTTTTTCTCGCCCAACCGGCAACCACTCACCAACACCGCCTTCTCCAAAGATCAAAGCACTCGACGTCCCAAATTCACTCCCTCCAAAGCTTCCCAAATTTAACCCGCCAGTTTTGGGCACAAAAACAGAATATCCGTAATTCCACCTATCCATCAAGGGCACTTCCGTCCTTTCACCCCCACCTAAACCGATAAAGACAAAGAAAAAAGGGGAACCCGCTTATCCCCGAGTGCACGAATCTCAATGCACACACAATTTCTTTCAATAAATCAATCCCCCCTATATTTAACCTAATTAAAAAATAAAAAATATAGTCTCTCTAGAACCTACCCTCATCCACTTACCAATTCATCCCTCCATCCCCCAAACTCTTCTCTCTTAAGAAAACCACCCTCTCTCTCTCTTCTCACTATTTTTACACAGCCCTCCTTCGTTTTCCCCCCCTTCTATCCCACCCTATCCTTAAATCAAATTACCCTTTTTTTTTCGAGATTTAGAAAACTATCTTCTCTTCCATAAAAAAATTATAAAAAAAATTATAAAAAAAATACTTTTTCTGATATCTATCGCTATTCGCTGCTACGGATTGGTATTTTTTTTGAAATCTGTTTTTTCAATTTTTATAAAAACAACACGAAAACCGGAAATTAATCACCCCCGCCTTCGGGAAGGAAAAACTCGTACCGCCCTCGTCGGAACCGAACGATTCGTTCTCCTCTTTCAAATCCCTCCATCTTCTTCCTTCAAAAACAAAAAACAAAAACAAAACGTTTTTATCCCTTTCAGATTCCAGATCCGTTACCCTTTCTCTGTTCATCCGCTCCAAAAATCCTCTCCGGCTAAGATTCCGGCGTAACAAGCCGCTTCCAGCCTAGATCTACAACCACGCGCTCGAAGCCTTTAGCTTTCCGCCATGGTGGTGAACGCCAGGTCCCTAAAGCGCTTGAAGAGGCGCGTGACGGCCGACCTCCACGACTTCCTCACGTTCCCGGCCTCCGACGCCTCGTATCTGGCCGGAGGAACGATCCGGTCGAACGTGAAGGAGTTTCTGGCCAGGCACGCGCTCCCCCCGCCGCCTCACTCGCTCTTTCCTCGCCGCATGACGTGGCAGATCCTCTTCCGCGTCGGAGATCTCACCGACGGCATGGCCGTCGACGGATCTCCTGTCGTCGTCGGCCTCGATGTCGTCGAAGAGGACGTCGCCAGATCTAGATCTGTCTATTGTGACCAGTGCCGTGTTGTTGGTGAGTCCACTCGCCGACACGTCCGAGTTTTTCACTTTTCACTTCCCTTTCGGAACCGCATTTTTTTAAATTATTAATCAAATAAATTGGTACAGTATAATTAAGCAAATAATTTAAATAATTAAATCGGAAAGGTGTTATAGATATGGACCGATCAGGGAACTTCCGTGTAGCTTCTTGCTATTGGAGTGGTTGTGGGGCCATGGACCTGTGAGAGTGAAACGATGTCGTTTTGTGGGGGATAGTCACAGTTGAGTGTTGGACGGGGTGATGTGGGGTTACAGCTCACTCAAGTTTGGTGGGAAAACCTGACAGCTAATGAACTTTCTTATATTCCCGAAATGCCCCGCTACTATTTAAGGATCTGATATTTCGGTTACTTTGTGGGGGGAGGGTATTTGTGTAAAACGATCATGATGGTGAGATTAGCTGGTCAAGGGACAAAATCGGTTTGATTCCCGGTCAAATTGACTTTTGGATAACGATTTCAAATGAAAATAATTCATTGATGGATTCCGAGTTGTCGTGTGTGCGTGGCTTATGTTTGGTTTGATGTGAATTTGCTAGATTGCCCTTGTGTACTATTTCAATTTCAATTTCAATTTCAATTTATATATATTTTTTGATTTGCAGGTTGGAGTGGACATCCAGTTTGCACCAAGCGTTACCACTTCATTGTGAAGGGAGATGGGACTTCCATTGGTGGGAATGTCAAGCCTTGCACAGATTGTGGGATTCATGTTCATCCCTCTGAACCAAGGTAATAAAGATCACTTTCAAAAGTGAATTTCAAATTACAACCTTGTTCTAGCTTTCTCTCTGTTTTTTTATCAGCTAGGCTTTTAATATAAGTTGGCTAGACTGATTTGAGTCTAGACTACTAACATGTGATGTGGGTATTGTTTTGATTATTGCTGTGTAGGTGCAAAGCTTGCAATCATGTGATGACATCTGAAGAAGATTGGTTGCATCAGCAGCTAGAAGATACCAGCCATATCCTTCATGGTGTGATTCATGAAAATGGCTATGGGCATCTTCTTAGAATCAATGGCATCGAAGGTGGCTCGAAGGTTCTTTCCGGGTTCCATATCATGGACTTCTGGGATCGCTTATGTAAATATCTCGGAGTCAGGTTAGGACCCTTGATTAAAGCTAGCAGTGGCTTTTCTTTTAAGCAATTTCATAGGAAAGATTCAATTCCCCCTGGGAGGCTCAGTATGAGAATTGCCTTGTCTTATCCCTATTTTTCTGTTGATATAATAAAATGCTCATTGTGTTGCACATGTGGCTTGGTGTTTATGAGTTTAGATCTGTGCAAATTTGTGCATTTCTCCCTTCTTTGCAACCATTTCTATCTAGTAGATACATGACTTGTCTGTGTATAATTTTGATTAGCTCTCATGCTTGTGATTTCTTGACAAAAGTGATAAAAGAATATGAATGTGTGTCTAAACGATGGAGGTGGAAAAAAACAATAAGCTTAGTTGTGTCAGTTGGAAGGTGTAACTACAGAGAGTTCAATTTCGTTTCTCATCAGTCATATATTATCGGTCATCAGTTTGGTTTGTCTACGATAAAAATGGTGTATTGGCATATAAGTAATATTCCATTAGATAAATTTATGAAATACTGGTCAGTGAGAAGCAGCAGAAGCAATCTAATTAAAGCTATTCTTAATTATGTCTTTATGTTGTGATAATTTTTCTGGATACAAGAAATCATTGAACATGTAAAATTCATCCAATCTTTCTTTGCTCACTCCTGAAACAGAAAAGTTAGTGTGATGGATGTGTCAAAAAAATACGGGCTTGAGTACCGCTTGCTTCATGCCATCACCAATGGTCACCCGTGGTATGGTGCTTGGGGCTATGAGTTCGGTGCTGGCAGTTTTGGCCTCACTCTCAGAACCTATCAAGACTCGGTCCAAATGCTCTCCGGTTTACCCTTGTCCACTTTCATCTGCCAAGGCAGGAAACCCAGGTCCCGTGTTCAGGAACTGATATTATTTTATCAGTCACAGGCTGAGCATGAGCTCGTTACTGTGAAGGACCTTTTCACCTATCTGTCAAGCTTGGTTCACACCGCCCCAAGGAGATCAGAAATTCCTGAAGAAAAATCCTTCAAGAAAGTCAGACCGTCTGTTTCTGGGGTTTTGACCAGCTGGTCTAGCAGTGATATCCACCGTGTGGAAGATGCCATGATTAGGGTTTTGAAGGCTGTGACCCGGTCCAACTGGGTGAACTGGCGTACTCTGAGGGGTGCTGTTTGCAAAGCCGGTCCGCCTAATCTCCTTGATCAGTGTCTCAAGAACCTTGCTGGAAGAGAAGCTGCTGATGGTGTTTTCGTCAGTTCTCGTTGCAACCCTCAATCCAGTGCAATAGAGTACAGGTTAGTGCTAGCTAGATCCTTGATCTTTATTTGCTTTTACTTGATACGATTATGTGCAATAGAGTATGTCTCGTTGCAGCCCTCAATCCAGTACAATAAAGAATTTTTCTGTTTGGTTGCATAAACCATATGGTGTAGAATATGTACTCTGCATCATAGTGCCTCAATTTTGAAAATGAATGGATACACATAAGATGCAGCATTTTGGCATTATATGTTCTGCCTTTTAAACAATGTGTCTTTACTTAAATACTACATATTTCAAATTTTGCAATCTGATTATGCGCAATCCTGCATGACAATACAAACCCTCTACTTATCTCTTCTTTTGCTTTGCTTCTTCACAGGCTTGAGTCAGGCATTGCTGGCTGCGGTAATGGGGAGTTGGATTCTGTAGATAAGTTTTTATCCACCTCCCCATCCAAAGACAGCGTCTTGCATGACCTGAGATTCTTGTATCAGTCGCTTCTCCAACCTTCAACCATGCTCAATTTCGTACCTGAATCAAAGAAATCGTTTCTGATCAAGGCGGCCACCTCGCTTCTTGACTGCAAGCAGTTCGTGAAGGATTACAGACCCGAAACGAAACTCTCAATTCCCGACCCTGCATTCATCTACCTCTTCTGCAAACCCGAATTAACCGACCCGCTGGAAGACGATGACAGTGATCACGACGAGATAAATGCACCCCCGGAACTCGTTGTCCTCCCCGCGAACGCAACAATCTCTGACCTCAAGCAAGAAGCCGCAAAGCGTTTTCAAGAAGTCTACATCATGTTTGAAGGGTTTCAGGCCGAAAAGGTCGTAGACTACGATTTGTTAGACAACTCGACTTCCGTTCAGCTTTTGTTTAGGTCGTTCGAGACGGTTACCATTCGAGGGAGTTGCGGGGTCATGAATGGGCTGGGGAAGTTCCGGATGGAGCGCGGGATTGAGCGGTGGACTGTCGAGTGTGGGTGTGGGGCCCGAGACGACGACGGGGAGCGAATGTTAGCGTGCGATGTATGCGGTGTGTGGCAGCATACGAGGTGTGAAGGAATTCAAGACTCGGATGCAGTTCCAGTGAGGTTCGTGTGTGGTGGGTGCAGGAGCTTGTTTGATGTGGCAAAGACGGGCGTTGATCAGTTTGGCGACAAGGCAGTTGCGGCTCGGGTTGGTGGGGGTGGAGGAAAGAGTCTGCCTCGATGTTTTATGCAACAGGCTAACTTTTGTGCCTAGAAGGTGGTGGTGGTGGTGGTTTAGGATAAGCTGTAAATTCCCGGGCTTACGGGGTCTGATTAGGAGTAGTGTGTAAATGGGCCAGTATGGCGTTAGAATGTAAGCCTTTCAGTTGGGGATGTAGCAGCTGGGTATTAGGTATCGTTTTTCTATTAGATTCGGTCTGGGTTCGTTTTGTCTTGTAAATGGGATGGATATATGACCTCGTAGACTTAGGTATGAACCAGAAAGGGTCTGACACTCCGACTTAAAAAAAAGCGTAAAAATGAAATGGAAAATCACAAAAAATTCCTCGGTTGGTCGCTATATGTTTCCATCGGTATTACACTTCGGCAGTTCGTATTGGTTATGTTAAGATTGAGATAGCTTACGCCCAAAGCTAAAACGCATAGTACTTCTATAAATTAATACTCCATACTTGATAAATAAAGAAATTTTTTGAAACAATAAAAGGAAAACACGAATAAAGCCGGTCACGCGGACAAGGCTCGGATAATGGCCGGTTGCGGCCATGGCATGGTCGGCCACGACCAGCCTTGGGGTCGGCCACGACCCTGTGAAGGTCGACCATGACCCTCCAATTCTCCACCTTGAATTTCTTCTTTTTCATCTTCCAATGTCTACTTGACAACGGTTGATGCACTTCATGTAGCTTCTTCAAAGCCTTCTTATAGTTGAATGCTCGGGACCTCCATTGAATCCCTTGAGTAGTTGAGTTAGACATATTCTCTTGTGTATCAGGGTCGCATCAGGTACTCATGCAATTCCGCCTTAAAGTATTTATCTAGAAATAAAAAGTATTCATTTTGCTTGGTTGGATTTGAAAATTCATATGAATTTACACAAAATTACTAATATAACCCTAATATATGAAATCTACTTGGTTAATACATGGGTAAAATGATAATTTTAAATTTAATTAAATGTAAAAGAAAAAATATATTGGAAAATAATAGGGGAATTGGATCTTACCTACCCCCTACATGGTACTTGTATTTTGGAGGAATTGAAAATCATAGGAATTGAAAATCATGGAAATTTTGGTTGCAATTTTTTCAACTAAATACAGGTATTCAATGGAACTTCCAGGAATTTTGCAAATCATATGATTTTTATAGCCAACCAAACAAGCACTAAATCACATATCAAAATTAAAGGCTATTTGCTTTCTTACCTAAATTTCCATGTTTTCGCAAGCAGTTGAATCGTAAAATAAAATGCTCTTGCTTTCTTCATTGTCTCTCCCAGGCGCGGTCCAGGATAGGTGCAACCCGTGCACTTGCATAGGGTCCCCATTTTTATAGGGCCTCAAAACTAAAGAATTTGTATAGGTAAAGCAAAAAATAGGTATAGACATCTATATAATAATAATACTATAAAGATGAGTCCTTTGTGGCAATAAATGACCTGCATTTTATACATATAACAATGTTTCATGGACTTATATTGTGTGGGGCCTTGCAGAAAATTGAACCATAAATCTGCACTTATGAGAGACGTTTACTGACAATTTAATCTGTAAGACGTTATTTTGCAGAGAAGAGGACGTTATTTTGCAGAGAAGAGACGTTGAACCAGCCAAAGACGTTACACCTTCATCTAATCTTTATAAGAGCATCCACAATGGAGACTACCTAGCTCTCTTAACCTTTAAAAAAAAGGAAAATGTCAGAAAAAATCAGATTTGTGTCAGGGAGAGATTTCTAATTTGTGAGAGAACTCTCTTGAAGAAGAGATGTGGTCTGACACATTTCTCTGTCAAATTTTTTTTTTGCCTAATGGGAAGGAGAGAGGAGACTAAAAGGTAATTTAAGAAATTGTATTTTATATTCTCAGTTGTGGATGCTCTAATGGGGCACGCTGGATTTAAGGTGAGGACTGAGGCGTTGATCAATCAATTTGTAAAGCGTCTTGGGTGGTGATACGAGCATCCCGTCCTTCCCTCTGAAACTCCGCCGACAAGGTTGCCTTCGTCGTTCGTTCCTCCTTCCTCGCTGCCTGTTTCTTCCTTGCCGCCACTGCTCAACCGGCGTTTGCCAAAGACGCTCTAATCGGAGTGACAGCGCCTCCGACGCTCTAACATGTCCAACGGTCACGATCTTCGGGCGGAGGACGGCATGAGATCGCTGCAACTAAGCGACGGCGAAACCGACGGCGAGCACGAAGAAGAGGAATCGATGAGGATGAGAGCGGAAGCGGCCATAGCGACGGCGTTTCGGGAGGACGAGAGCAACGCTCCGTTGACGGCGGAGAACGCGTCCAGGGTTAGGGAGGCGATGCGCGGGATTTCGTTGGCCGGCTTTGCTCCTGATTGGGCCAGCAGTGTGCCCGAGGAGCAAGACTCATCGGAAGGTTGCGAGGTCGCCGTACAAGGTAATGTGTTTTGGATTTGGTTCGAATTGGGTTGGAATTAGGGTAATTTGACCATGATGAGCTTGGTGTGTTGCAATTGGTGGCTGTCAGGTCTTAGATGCGCCTGCATTGCAAGATGATTTCGATTTGAACTTGGTTGACTGGTCATCGCACAATATATTGGCTGTGGGATTGGGCAATTGCGTTTATCTATGGAATGCTTATAGTAGTAAGGTAGAGTCTTTGTTCCCTTTGTATCACCCCGATTTCACAAGCATAAGGGTATTACCGCCAACGATCCCGGATTCCACGGTCCGAAGCCGTTTAAGGCTTGAGTATCATAACACGAGAATAACAAAACCAAATCTTATTTTTATAACAGAAGTTGGATTCGGTTACAAAGGCTCTTACATCTTTAGTTGTTTGATAACACAAAAGTAAAGAGTTGCAGCGGAAAAGATAAGTCTCGAAGAGAGACGAAAGCATGTGGGAACCATAAAGTATGGTCAAAACAAAAGACGTTTTAAAGACTTCTTCCTTCCTTCCTTCCTTCTTGTCTTCCTTCCTTCCTGCAGATCTTGATGTCTCCGGCTTCCTTCTGAACAGCCTTCCCTTTCCTATCTGATATCCCCATAAAGGCAAGGAATACCAGCCAACAATGTTGGGAAAGAAAGAAGGGATGTTAGTCTAACGCGAGACTAAGCAAGTGGTAGAATAAATTTCGGTTCTTTGAAAGGTTTAGACATGAGGGCATCATAGACCAATGGAAAACCGACTGATGCCCAACAGTCAAGGGTTCTTTATAGTGGAACGCATAAGGCTCTTTGAGCGAGAGGTTTATGTGTTTGGCACGGTGTACGAAGGGTAACGAGAGAAGATAGAACTTCCTCGGAATAGGACGTTATTAGGAGATAACGCCTAAGAAAGAAATGTGTTTATTGATTTGTTGGGAACTTTAATCATTCAAGAGTTTGAAAAGCATCCAACATAAATCGAATCGTATCAACCTCATCACAGCTCGAAGATGCCGACAGGGAGGTGGCCACAAGGACGCTTAAACACCTGAACCCATCTTGCCATTTTATAGGCGTTTTAACAACTCGAGTCATGCATTCAAATTGGATAGGCGATTGTCAATAATGTGGACCCGAAGTGATTTTCCAAGTTGTACTAATCACCCCGCGTTCATTGATTACTATGCACGAAGCACTAATCTTTCATTAGTTATAAATCAATGCACTTCACTTAGTGACTTTTAGAGATAGGCAAGCCCTAATGAGGCACGAACCAAAGTGAGGAACCTAATCCTCAACACTTTGCAAGAGTGTTCACCTCTCTATTCGGAGAGAGGTAGAGTCATGACCCAGTATCAGGAGCCGATAGCGAAATATACCTCCTAATACGTTATAAAGAGACAGCGGATCACTAAACCGGCAGTCCCTAACTTAAGCTAATCTAGAGCAAAGTCTCGAAAAGAGACTTGAAACAGTCAAAGGCCACACATCATCGGAGTCCTAAGTCCAAGGCTAATATTCGATAATAATAATGATAAACAATAACAATGGTCATTATTTCTAAGCATAATAATCCTAATCAAGTTATTAGCAAACAAGTTTGTTCCCAACGATTATTTTGATAACGGAAAGCAATTTCACGATTATCGAGTAAGAAAACGAAGAACCATCCACTTGCCTTAAGACGTTCTTAAAAACGCTAATCGAGGCATGGAGTCGAGGCTAGCAAGGCTCTAGACAAGGCCTAAGGCAAGGCAAGACGCAAGGTAAAGGCAAGGCACGGCCCGGGCAATGGCTTAGAACGAAGCTCGGACACAAAGTGCAAGGAATGCACTAGCGGTGGTCACTGCCCCTGGCGGCGGTCGCTGCCCCTGTTGGCGGCGGTCGCTGCCTCCTGCAGTGACGACGGCGCGACTTTGCAAGCTTCCTCCGATCGATTCCGGCCACCTTTCGACGAGCTTTTGCCAACAGTAGCAAGAAGAACACTTCTACTTTGTAATGGAAGAGGTTTCAAAGGGAGAGAGGAGTGATTTGGATGTGTTCATCCTTCACCAACACACCCCTATTTATAGTGTTTTCCATCCTCAAATGATCCAAAAAGAGTTGACAAAGTGCCTAACAATCCAAAAGAGGTTGACAAATGCATAGTTGACATTGCCCAAAAGGTGTTAGGATTGATCTCCAAGCAATACTACAACAGACCTCAAAACCCCCAGCGCCCACAATATAAGTGTTCGTCGAGCCACTTGCGTCTGCAGCAAAGCGGCGGTCGCTGCCATTTTGGCGGCGGTCGCTGCCTTCTGGGGACTGGGCAATGTTTTGGTAAAATTGGCATAACTTTTTGGATACTTATCGGAATTGCCTCAAATATTGAGGGATGAAACTAGACTCCTTTATCTACCATTAGGCTTTGAAATCACTCAATTCCGAGCTCTAATGGAGGTTTTATGAATTTTTGAAGTTAAAGTATCCGTTTAGCGTTATCCAACGCTATTCGGTTAATCGGGTGACCTTTGCCCTTTCTCTTGTCGTTCAAAAGACAAAATTGAGTCATAAAACTAAGGAGAATTTCATATTCCATTTTATAAAATTTGTGGATATTACACCCTTTTCCATTTATTGATTCGGTATGAAAATCAGATTGGTTGATTGCAAGTTCCAATATGAGATTTTGAGTGGAGACGGTGCCTTCATTCTAACTGTGATTGGACTTGTGGTAGATGGTTATAGCTTTGTTTTGATTCAATTTTAGTTTGGATGAATATGTAGGTCACAAAACTATGTGATTTAGGAGTTGATGACAGTGTTTGCTCAGTAGGCTGGACTTAGAGAGGAACTCATCTTGCTGTTGGGACCAACAATGGCAAACTTCAGGTGAGTGATTTCTTCATGAATTTTAAGTGCAGCATATTTTACTAATGCCCTGATCGCAATGCTAGATTTCCCCCATGAACATTGTAAAGGATGTTGTTATGGTTGTCACTAAGCTGACATATATATTGTTGTCACTAAGCTGACATGTATAATTACCTATGGTTGTCACTAAGCTGACATATATATTGTTTCGTTAGCCTACATCATTATCTATGAAACCCTTTCTGAAAATGAACACAACAGATTTAGCAACCAGTGATATCAATTTATAATTACCAATGTTACAATTGGCTGATTAGGATTTTCCGTTTAAAATGTGCTTCAACCATGTTGATCATGGTTTTTATATGAGTAATTCTTTGTATTCCATTATATTTGGTGAATGAGTCCTGTTTCCCAAAACTTGCAGATCTGGGATGCCAACATGTGCTCACCATATACTGAATCTCTTAGGTGCTAAAAAAGATGGAGGTTGCATTCACTTCTTTCACAAAACTGCAAATGCGTATGCATCTGGCCCAAGAAAGCGCCTTAAGTTCCAAAGCAACCAACCTGAGGAGAAATTCCACTGGCACAAGACTGGGAAGACCAATCCAGTTTTTGATATGAGTGGTGTTCAGAAGGGCTGTATAAAGATACTGGTGCTTTACAGATGCTCAATGAAAGGCTCAAAGCCATTGAAGTCGAACTGGGCTGTAAAACGAAGGTGAATATGTAGTTTCTAAGATATGTTACCAGCAACAGAAGGAAGACAATGTTGTAGCCCATGAAGAATCTCTTACACGCGTCACCAACAACAGATGGACAATGCTGTATTCCATGAAGAACCTCTTCAGGTGATGAATTCTATTGGGCCCAACACTCCAACACCGAATCCTCCTAGACCAAGGAGCACCGGGCTATATGATGATGTTATTTATCAGGTTGGCATTTACCAAATATAAGGAATTTGAATTTTCTTAAGGATAGGGTAGCATCTAAAGATTGTTTTGTACAAAAAAAAAAAGTAGTAAAAAATGGCATACAAAACATGTGTCATCAGCTACCTGCATGTATCTGAACTCCTTAGCATTTTGTACCATCTCTCAATTTGTTTGTGCTGATTCTTATGCCTATATTCACAACGGAGTTGATCTGTTTCTACCAGGATCTTAAACCCATCGATGAGGTGTCTGGGTCTGTATATAATCTCCAGCCCGAAGAACATTTGAATTTTATAGCTTAGAACATTGTGTCTGCATGTATCAAACCAGCCTGCAAGGAAGCACATCAAATATTAGATCTTAGGTTACGTGATACTCACATAATACAAGTATCATATTAAAATATATTCAAAGCTATTTGAATTTTCTTGATAGTAGTTTTCTTTACATTTTGTATATCTCGATTGTTATTATTTTGCATTTTGAATTGTGACTAATTTTTAAATAAATATCAGAAATATTTGTTCATTGTATTGTAATTTTTTTTTGGGTTTGTGAGTAATGAATTCTTTTATGTTAGATTTCCGTTTGAGTATATATTTTCTAATCATGATTATTCTGTATTTCTTGATCCTAATTTTCTGAATAAATCTCTTTTATTATTTTTCAATTTTAAGATTAAGGGAAATATGAATGGGTTGAAAAATTGATATGTATATCAACATCTTATTTAATTGGATTTTAATTGGGTTAAGGCTAATAAATAGATATTTTTAGTTTTAATGTCATGGATTTGGAATCCAATGACATATTTATTACTCTTAGGGTAATGGAATAGCCAGAGAAAAAAAAAATTAATGTCATTAAAACCATAGGTTATGTATAAAATTATACTCCGAGACTTAATAGGAGAAGATTGGATTTATTCCTCAATAATATTAATTTATACTCCAAGTAGATTTAAGTTAGAGATACACTTTAAGTAGATTTTGGATTATTGGTATTAAGTTCCTTATATATAAGTTAGAAATACACTTCAAGTAGATCGATTTAAGTTTTAAGAAAAAACAATTAACAATAGGATCATATTTTATTAAGTTCCCAAAGATCTCTTAGTTATATTTATGTAATTTTTCACATTATATTAATTTATACTTTTATTGGGACCTTATATGTCTATAGTGGTTTTTTGATAATTTCTTATCTTATTATCTTATCGAAAATCATCAAAATTTTCTCTCGCCCAAGTCGGGACCGGGAAGAATACTAACTTACCGTGTTTATTAATTTATCGCTTATTAATTTATGGAGGTTCTACTGTAATATCATAAGATGATGAAACTCCTTGGTCTAACTTTTACTAGGCATATATCATGGATGGAAATTTTGTAAACAATGCAGTCATTAAAACATGATTATATTTTTATGAAATATACAATCAATATCTTTGATTTCTTTCTAAAGCAATAATCATTCTGCTATAAACAAAGCCCGTGCATCGCACGGGCCACTAACCTAGTAATAAATAAGATAGCACAGTGGTCTAATCAGCACCATAAATACAGGAGGGCAAGCGTTCGATTCCCCCAGTGTTCTCGCTTTTTACACTGGTGTCCAATTTGCAGTGCTAGTGTTGGTACAGGGCCTCAAAAAGTAATTGGCCGCCCCTAGTCTCCCCTTATTTTCGCAAGTACCTAATCGACCCAAATCATAATCTACACCATAATCAACAGGTCTGAACAACAATCAACGACAAATCCTCGTGTCAAACGGTTTAATCATAACAAGTACTTAATTAGTCCAAACACCGATATATCTCCAATTATTTTAAGCTTAAACAAGCCGGACGACCTGACAAGCCGGACGATCGTTCCCTCCGGGTCATTATCGACTCTAGAGGGAACGGTAACGACCCGACCAACATCGTTTAGAATTTTTTGAAATAAATGAATATTTTAATAGATATCTTATAAAATTATAATTAATTTGTACTCTATCATGTTATATCTATGTAGTATAAAACTAAATGTCTTTGTATTTCCTAACTAGTGTATGTGTGTTGTTTTTAACATGTCTGTGTTATTATCTTACTATGTGTGTGTTTGTTTTACAGAGACAAATGTTTATCGAATTCCTTTTCTCTCAACATATGAATGTGCGAGCTGAAACATTCAAAGATCCAAAGAAAACTCCTGTTGAAAGAATGAAGATGCCATGGAGGATAAGTGATAACGTCAACGACTGTGGCATATATGCAATGAGGCACATGGAGACATTCAAGGGAACCAGTCTGAATGAGTGGGAAGCGGGACTAAGGAAAGATGAATCAAGCAAGCAAATGTTATGCTTGAGACAATTGTATTGTCATATTTTGCTCACTCACGAGTTAAATGAGCTTAAGGACAATATCAATGCCTCATTTGCTGCTGATTCCAACAAAGTACGTGAAGACATGAAGATCAAGCTTAAGAAGAAGAAGGAAGAGGCTAAGAAGAAGAAGATTGAAGCTAAGATAAGAAAGGATACAGATCGAAAGAAATAGGGAGCTCAGAGGTCTAGAAAGTATTGATAAACAATGTTAATTTTGGTTTTTAGTGCGAAACTTTTGGTTTTTGTGTGGTAGGGATAAATCACGTTTGAATTTTTTAGTTTTTGTAGACTTTAGTAGGGATGAATCACGTACGAATGTGCATTAAAACTTTAATGACTATGTAACAAGATTACATTGAATGTGATCTTGTTACAAGAACGAATGGTTTAAATGAAATAATATGAATGTGTTAAGTATAATTCTGAATGTGTCTTAAGTACACTAATGAATGTAGCATAACTCTTATAAAACTAATGCCATAGATATACCCAAAATGAAAGTACATAATAATGTGTACTAGGTATAATTTGACAACACACAAATATATTATAAAATAGTACACAATCATGACTAGTTATAATACACAATTATGTTATAAGTCTCAAGGGCATATTCATGCTTAGTCATGCTTTTACATTGGAACTAAAATACGTACTCAAATCTAATATACTACACAATCATATGCAATCACAATACACATGCATGTACGATTTACCCCACAATCATTGTCAATGTTATACAGAATCTATTTTACTCGTTGTGTCCCAACCAAAATAATGAATTACACTTATTAAGAAGTTTATAGCACACAATCAAGTATTCATTTGGTACACAGTCATATGGGAAGTGAGCATGAGGTGTTCATTTTATCATAAATTTTGCGAGAGAAAGCTTTAGTTGTAGATCTTGATTTTATGCCTTGTTAATACCCTTTATCTTTGATATTCAAATTTCAATTGTAAAACGATCTCGGTCGATCACGTCTGTGTATCGATTTGGTTGTAAAACGATGTCAAAACTGAAATTGGAATTCATTTTGCGAGAATTAAAACAACGTATGAAATTGGAAATGCACCTTCGCACGAAATCCTTGCTCTCGCTCAAAACAGAGAAGACGCAGTTTTTTGTGAGAAAGAGCTTTTTATCGTGCGTGCGTGGAACGCATTAGCGTGCCGTTAGATCTGGAAGATCCATAGTTGTTATTTGGTCTTTGGTATCTCTTAGAGGCACGTACGCACGTGAACCGCCCTCGTGTTACAATTATAAAATTTTAAATATCCCTAATGCTATGCCGTCCATGTGAGACAATGTGAGATGAGATCTCAATTCTACCTCAATAATATTTTCCCCCTTTTCACCCGTCATAATTTTCTGGTGGGTTGCTTAACCCCGAAGCCCACAAATTCTCACTCTTCTCTGTAGACTATTCATTCTCCCTCCCATCGTTTCTATGGGATCCAACTAGACGAACAAGCAAAACGTTGTCAGATCTGCAGAGCGGGAGTTGAAAGCCGAGTGCGAGTGTGCGTACGAGGGAGTGAGGATGGAGAGGCTTAGCGAAGCGTTCGAGAAGGTGAAGAAGAACCAGGCAGTTGAGAGGATGAGGATTCTGGTAGGTATGGAGGTCGAGGATGAGGAATTGGCTGTTCAGGAGGATTCTCTCATGGACGAATTCAATCGCAACTGTAGCCTCTCTACCAAACAGGTATATCTTCCTTTCCTGATTTCTCTACAATCCTACTTTTTAATTAATTAATCAGCTGGCTCTTGAAATAGAGATTAGTTCTTGAAATTGGCCGTCTAGAAGGATTGAGGGAAACATAAACCCTATCTATATGATCAAACGCTGGTTCTTGTATGTCCCAATGATGTAAATGTAATCGAAATTACTCAGAATTTTTATAGTCAAATGTGATATAACACTGGTCGTGGCTTCTTTCTGTGATGTGCAACAGAGGCTATACGGGTTTGCCATCTGCTTTGTTGCTGGGTTGACTTGCACACTCTTGGTAAGTTCACATCTGGAAACCAAAGTGTTCTTTGTCTGGTGAATCAGCATTGTTGAATATATTTCATTGTACGGGTGCTGCCATTTGTTGGGTCTTATTTTGACAATATTGAGTTCAGATATTTCCAGAGGAATAGAAACTATAAACTCTGGCTTAGTGTCTAGTTTTAACATTGCTTGTTTCTATTGTTACTAGATAGTGCAGACCTATAGGGTATGAATTGGGCAAAGGAATGGACTTCGGCCATCCTTACTGATTTTGCATTGCAGACTTGATGTGGTAGAAATGGAATTTGGGGGCAGGAGATATCTTTGGCTTTAAGCAAATCTTAGATTGTTGTTTATAAATGTGGTCTATAACCAATTAGTTTGAGGGATTCTGGCCTTGTGGAATGAGAGTTGATTAAAGCAACTTACTGAGGATACATTGCGGCAGAACTGAACTAATGATGATCTGTCTCTCCCTATACTGATCCCTTGCCTTTCGTTATAGTTGCCAAGCAAGTGTTATATTTGATTTTCTGTTTGTCTGTGCACTTTCTCCTTTTGGTGGGAGTCATAAGCTCTTAGGTTTCGCTGCCCTTGAGCCTTTATAGATACAGGCTAAAAGAGAATTTACACTTTTAGGTTGTAAGATTGATTGGTCGAGTTTGTTTTTGTTTTAGTTCAATTCAATTCTGATTAACTTTTGATGCTTATTTGTCACCTCAACACACATCAGTCAATACTGGTTTTCTTTCATCCAATCAAGTTTGGCTTCACATTCACCTTGGGGAATTTGCTGTCTCTAGGAAGGTAATTCCTACGGACTATTATTATTTACTCAACTGTTTCATCTAACCTAGATTCATTATTTGTTCCATTCCATCTGCTATTAGTCTTTTTCCCAATTATAATATCTTGGATTTGGTGGCTGCTTGTTTGCATATTTTGATGGTCTTTTGGAATCCTTTGTATCCTGTTCTGCAGCACGGCATTCCTGATAGGCCCTAAAAGGCAGCTGACGATGATGATGGATCCTGTCCGTATATATGCAACATCACTGTACCTTGCTAGTATGATACTTGCACTGTTCTGTGCTCTATATGTATGTATGCCATATCTCTTCCTTCCGTTTCATTATTATCTGTTCCAATGAGACAATGTGCCTGCTCTTATTCAGTAAATGTGCATTCCGCAGGCCCACAGCAAAGCATTGACTCTCTTAGCCATCATTTTAGAGTTTGGTGCACTCACATGGTACGTCCTGCAATTTTATTGTGCACTAGGCAGTTAAAGTTGCTTAATCTGTTTGGCAAAGAGAGATAGATTGTCACGTTGTCTTTGTGATAAACCCAACTCCCGTGTACAATCATCGTGATAGTCAGATATTTTAAGTAGTCAAAACGTATGTTGATGAGCAGGATAACAGATCCTATACTGCTGCACAACTGGAAAAATTACCTAATGTGGTAGTCTGGTAAATTTGCAGGTACAGTTTGAGCTACATCCCATTTGCAAGATCCATGGTGACCAAGATTTTTGTGTCTTGCTTTGATACCGAGTTTTAACTTTCAAAGTCTGCATAGTATGTTTCGATGAATGTAAAATGCTATCAAAAAAAGTTGGAGTCTGATCTATGCAGTCTTCTGCATGTACCTTAGAGTTGTAGTGTAGTTTAAAAGAGCACAATCGTTTGGGTGAGTAACTTGAGTTTTCTCTCATCTCTGCAAAATTTGCTTGTGCCTTTAAATATCCATGTATGTAATACAAGTTTTTCTTTTGGGCCTTGAACTCATTATGCTCTTCTGGAAACTGAAAGATGTTATTAGATTTTAGTTTCATACTAATCCAAATTTTAAGCCGACTGAATGAGTTCTAATCAGCTTAGAAATTTTAAACCACTCAGTATACTTTTTTTTTGAAGTAGAAATCCCTGCAACTTAGGGATCCTTGCAACTGCAACAGTGCAACTTTGGCATCAATAGGTGGTTTATGGCGGGTAACAAGGAAGCTGAAGCTGACATGGTTAGTCTTGTGCAATTTTGTAAAATTGCTTCTATGTATTTGCACGGCAAAGAGACTTGTATTGAGCCTATCATACTTTGTTTAGATCTGCAACCTGGCGCATATACTATATGGTCTGATATTGAGCCTATCCTACTCTGTTTAGACCTGCAACCATGTAATATGAAATCAGTCGTTGTAATAATCTACTTTATTTCTCAGCCCATAAATGTGCTAACCCAATATTAGTGAACCATATCAATCTCTCATATCGATACCCTTGGTAATATCTTTTGTATCGCTTTTAGAAACATAACGATATTATCATATACCAAACATCTCGGTACCATTTTGATATATCGGTATCAAAGTATATCAAATATTGAATGAGCCAAAGCCTAAGAGGAGGATCCCTTGGTTTAGCTATCATTGAAAACCCTAATCTCACTCTTAATCAAAAGCTTTATAATTGCCTTCGGGCATTTAGTCAAAACGGTTAAGCCTCCAAAGGTAGTACCCAGAGGTCACCGGTTCGACTCTCATGGGCAGTGCCCTCAACCAAAAAAGAAAAGCTTTATAATTAGGGGTATCCTAAGTGGGCATTAGCTTCGCCTAATACAACAAATTAATATGGATGAAAGTGCACCACCATTTGTGATAGGGTTAGTAATGACCTATAATTGCAATTTTCAAACAAGCACCAAAGTTATGCACACTCAGCTCTCCTATCTAGCCTCAATCATCATGAGAAGCACATTTGCAAAATAACACGGCTCGCTATAATGCACACTCACATTTGCATTAAGATCTCGGAACCATTGAACAAACTATTTTTCACCTAATTACTTTGTATCAAGACAAGGAGAAAGTGTGCTCAAAAAAAAAAAAAAAAGACAAGGAGAAAGAGCCCAGATGTGAAATTACACAGTACATGTGGCCTTAATGATATTGAACAAAGACTTTAGGGTTTGCAAGTTATTCCATCAAATTTATGCTAGCTCGGAAATCAGTGTTATACGTAGAAATCAACCAAAATACAAAGACAAATACACGAATTCTGCAATTAGAAAAAAAAAAAAAAGAAGGAGATCATCCAATTCAATAAAAAAAAGGTAAAAGTGTACGTTAACTAGAAATGGAGATTTTTGTGTACATAATGATGCTTGTTATTGTGCATCCACACCTTAAGCACCTTCCTCTTGATCCCAATCTCTTGGCAAAACTGTTGAACAACATTTTCATCCAGCTTTTGCATCTTCCATCCTGCCTTCTCCGCAAAGGCAATCAATTTCTCCTTCTGCTCATGGCTAAACTTGGTCCTGAACCTCTTCTTCCTCTGAACCGGCCTAACAAAGAACCCGTCTCCGTCTCCGTCTCCATCCCCATGATCATTCGACTCCGAGGGCGTCGAAACGCCACCACCCGTGTTCGGAGACGTTCCGAACAGGCCTAGTTTGTGGTGGACTCCTTCTGAGACCTCATTTTTCCTACCAAAAGTTAAGCCAAGTGCAATGCTTTTGTTGTTGTTGTTGTAATGTGGGGAGGGATGGCGGCTGCTTTCGCCTTCGAGTTCTTTTCGGTGGAAGTTCCGGTGACACCCACAAGCCGAGCACTTGAGGGCATCAAAGGGATCACCAATGAACTCTCCGCAGCCATCTATGGCATTGCCTCCTATGGAGGCAGCATGGTTCTTGAGACACTCTTTGTAGCTCACCATCTCTCCTTCTACTTGCTTGCAAGTGTTGTAGGGCAGCACCATGTTTGGATCTTGGTGGGGTGGAAATTGAGGGCCTTGATCTTGGTTGGAATGATGGTTCATCTTGGTTGAGATCAAGTTAAACCTTTTTTCTTTCTCTTTTTGTTTGTGTCTCTAAACTCTAGAGGGTTTGCAAGTGTTGTAGCTATAGCTCTCTTTTGAAATGGGGTTTCATTTAGTAGAGGGTTGGTGTTGGTGCTTTTCTTGTGATTCCTTTTGAGGTTTGAAATGAAGTGATGAGCAGAATGTGGTGGTACTAGGAAGATATGGCATTTATAGCAAGAGCATGGTGTGCATGAACATAATTAATGACAAAGGCAGCGGCGGCTAGTTTCAATGATGTTTTTTTATATAGTCCAATATGTAAAATGACCGTTAGCTCTTCTACCACCAAAACTTGGGAATTTATTATGTTTAGCACTATAAAATTGAGCATTGGTTAAACGGGAAATAGGTAAGAAAATTCGACACGAACATATTTTTACCGAACTGAATACCTCTAGACATTATCCTTATAACTTAATCGATTGACTAAATATCTAACAGCGGGACCAAGTTATTATTGAGTGTCCAATGCATAACACAAGAAGAAGGACACTGTTATTATCCTAATAGGTTAGATAATATTTTGTATGTGGAAAGCACAAAAATGTTCAATTTTGTAGCATATTTAATATGTTGTGTTGGAAGAGAAAAGTTAGAAAAAAAGGAAGAGAAAATGTTGCTTTGCTTGCAATGTCAGGGAGGGGGAAATGGAAGAGGACAGCAAGTCACACCAGGTGGACCGAATTGGACCAAGGGGCGGTGCCCCCCTGCTCTGCCTCTGCCTTGCACTAAACTTCACCTTCAATCTTTCTTTCTCATTTCTATTATTTTTTTTTTTGGAAATTTAATTTAGAAAATTACGGAAGACATAAATTTCTTCATTAATTTGGATTACCTAGTAATGAGATTATTATATGTTAATTGGTGGTATTATATCATGGTAAGAATGTTTTTGAAAGTAAGTGAGTCAGAGGATTTATAAGCAGAAAGGTGCGTGATGACTGCTGATGGGCAGCTTCAGGGCACTTGGGATGCAGAGGGCATGGCCTCCATGCCTCATTATTAGTGTTGTTCATAAATATAGTGTTTTAATATAGTACTATTGTCTATCTTAAATAAAAATCAAAATGGGAAATTACAATACAATTGATTATGGAGAGTTGAACAGAAGAGCAGCTGATCCATTTCCCTGCAGCGGTGATAAATCACTCTGCTCTCCACATCTTTCATGCACTATCAACACTCTTGCTTTTATCTCCTACTAATAATTAAGCTTCCCTCTGCTGCAAAAAAAATGTATTAGATATTACTATTAACATTTTTTTTCAAAGAGGAATCTTCCTCTAGTGAACTTAGATACCAAGTAGGATGTCATTAGGGACGGATCTAGGATTTGAATTCAGAATGGATTGTATTAATCTGAAAAAAAAGTGAAACAATTTTTTTAAAATTTCAGTGATCTTAGAATTTTCTAGGTTAGGAAGAATAATAAACTAGTAAAAAGATAAAAATTTATATACAATTATAAAGAAAAGAACAAATTTGATTGATCATGATCTTCTTTTAAGATTTTAGGCTTTAATTTTTATAAAAAAAATCAAATTTTATTGACAAAATACTAAATTATATATTTTAATTTTTTTTTTAAAAAAGTAGTGTGGACTGCAGTCTACCCCAACCCATTCATGCATCCGTCCTTGGATGTCATATAGGGGAAACTTAATAAAAATGGGCGGTACACAATAGAGTGGATTTCGATTGAACATGGAAATTAAATTTATCCGTAAAGATTAAATTTCTTTTTAGAAAATAGCCAGTAATGAGAAAGAATAGAACAAAAACCAAATGGACCAAACCCCAACAAAATCACAAAAAGCTAAATTTTGATGTTGTGGTCAATAAGGAGGGTCTCGTCTCGTTCGGATTCATCCTTAGAGACCTTAATGGTACACCAGTTTAGGACTTCATTTTGTTTTAATGTCCGAAGTCCTCGCACTTCGCTAGGGGATTCTTGAGACCATTCGATGTGGCATTCCTTACATTCAAGTTGAAGGAGCAGTTGGAGTTGGCCATGGGAAATGGAGTTTGCCGCACTTACATCTAGTTCTTGCTAGGCCGCTTCCAAAGTTGCAACACTTCACACATCTTCCGAGAATATAACTCTATCGGGGACTACATTGCCAACACTTATCGTCGCGTTTCCTCTCGTCTTGTGGCATCTGACCCGGTTCTTAGAAACCTCATCTCCAATGATACTTTATGGTGACTCCATTCTGTCTTAGATTGGGTACTCTAGCTAATTTTTTTCCTCATAAAAAATAGTAGTATATGTTAAAACCAACTTTTATATTTTGGGGAAAAGGAAAATGTTATAACCAGGTTTATTGGCACTACCAATTGTCAAAAGATGATGAAACCTGGAAAGTTCATCTGATTTTTACCCGAATCCGATCCAACTCTAACTTGAATTTGAAAATTTTCTATTATAACCCCAAAAGTCCAAAATACTGAATATGACCTAGACTATTCAATTCGCATGTCTATTGTTCGTATAACGACTATGATGAATATTAACAACAAAGTTTTAGAGCGTAATCTATTTACATGACATATATATTATATTAATAGGAACAATAGACTTGTTATAGCAAACAGTAAACTCAAAATCCAAAGCCTTGCTCTGATATCAAATTTGGGAATAGATTTGCGAGGGAGAGATCTAAAACTCAATATCATGCCGTATTTAATTCAGGGAGCATTTGTTTAAATTTTTGTTTATACTCGATATGTCTTTGTTATATCCGTGTGTTTTGAAGTATTTATGAAGATAGGAGTATATCTGACAAAAAATGAGGAATTTGTTAGAAAATATGTTTCGATGGTTTTAAAAGTCATCGACACAAAAACTACATAGAGAGTTATCGATATTTGGATCTTGTGAAGAAGTCGCTGAGAAGGACAACTAACGAGAAAGCTATTTTTACAAAGAAACATATAAAGTTTATTCAGCTCAGTTCAAGTGTTTATTTTGGGAGAAAATCGACACAAAAGAGAGCATAAAACAATGAAGCGTGTGGAGATGAATTGCGCGATTTTCTTTTGTGGTTGCATTTGCAAATTAGGAAAGATAGTGAAAGATTGTGTGAGATGCCACCATTTCCTTGACCAAATATGGAATGATATTACATATAGCCAACGTCCTCTAGCTTAAATATTCAAAGTCTATGAGCATGATTCTAAAATTCAAGCGCGTGCGGATGTTTTGGTTGTGAGACTTGTTCACGGAATCGTGCGAGTGGTGTGTTGCAATAGCACCTAGGTTAGCTTGAGAGTGAGAGTTGTGAGTCAATTAAAGGTATATCATGGTTCAAGTATTGTGGAATTCAATACTTGTATCCGTATGAGAGAGCTTTGGAACAACTCAAGAAATCAATAAAGAGAAACAAATCTTCTCTTTACGTCCAACTAAGTAAGAAACTCGGAAGGAACTAGTTTTGCTCCCAAGTAAAGTGGTTGAATTACAAAGAGTTTTTCAAGGTATATCATTGCCTTAAGTTTTGATAAGTTTTTTTTTGTCTATGTTTCCATTGGATATTTAAAATTGGACCGTATATAGGTCGTCGGTAGCATTCATGTGATCGGTTATTCTTGTTATTTGTACTTGTCACTCCGGCCAGTTAAAATTTGTACTCCAATACTTTTTTCAAAGTTTGTAAATTTATGTTAGAAATCAAATTTTATAGCATCATTACCACCTTCAAATCTTGGATTTGTTTTAAAGACGAAAGAGTTTAGAGTACCAATTTATTAGTCCCAAGGGTTGTTAAAAACACAACCGTGAACAAATAAGAAGAGACCTTAGATTATTTATTCAAATTAATGTTCATCTTCTTCTTAATCATAAAAGTGAATAATTATTTGTTAAAAAAACTAAATATTTTTTATAGAGCAAAGATGCTGAAAAAGCTATTGGAGGTTATGGGATATCTTTTATTTTTAAAATCCGTTACCACATACGACTATGTTTTAAATATTTAAATTATTTTCAATACATTATATTTGTGAATTTATGCACATTTAATTTACTACAATAACATACACTATGATTGTACTATTATATTTAAAGTAAAATTTAATTGGATACCTTTTCTCATTGATCAATTCATCAAGCACATAGATCAATTGCAAACGTACCATATGACATATGAGAATATCAAAACGTAAATTATAATATGTAGAAATAACGTACTTGCTTAGATCAATTCATCAAACGTAAAATTATAATAACATGGATATTTAGAGATAGTGTAAAATTTAGATCAATTTATCAAACGTAAAATTTATAACGTACTTGCTCATAGATCAATTCATCAAATGTGGATATGTAGAAATAACATGGATACACACGTACATGGTGCACACCAATTTGATCCAAAGTTTGGATCGAAATTTCGTACGTGTATGTGTAATTGGATCAATTTATCAATTGGATATTTAGAAATAATGTAAACTGTAGGTGGGTAATTTACAACCATAAATAAGGATAATATTTCCGCCAGCCAGGTAAGCATATCTAATAAATATCTTTATTAGCCAATTAAATCCTGGTAGTTATCCAAGTAGTTGGAAGATTCTATCCTATTTAAGAAGATAGAATTATTAATTGGGCTCCAAGGAAGAAACCCTAGCCCTCTCTCTCCACTATAAATACATGGCTTGGCCATGTAGAAAAGATATACAAAAACTACCCTAGAGGGGCTGATAATCGCTCGCCCTGACTCTAGATGGGTTGATCATCGCTTGTGATCGCCCTAGCCCTGCGCCTCTCTCTACTGTTTACCCTTGCGAATACTCTACTGACTTAGGCATCGGAGGTGGATTAGGGGGTTCCCGCCCCCTTTGTCCATTGTTTTGCAGGTCTAGGTCATTGAAGGAGGCTTGGAGAAGAAGGCCATTGAAGAAGGAATTGAGACCTGTACACCGACATATTTCGTGTACTAACATTTGGCGCCGTCTGTGGGAAACGAACAGGTTTTCGACCTTCGTAAACCCTACGAGAAGCGATCTGAGGAGGCTATGGATCGTTTGTCCACGAGCCCGGATCGAGACAGCCCTGGGGCAATCGCGCCAGGCGAATCGCGCGGTTCGCTTGCGGCAGCCCCAAAGCCGCGACCGCGGGTTCACAACTCGCGACCGCGAGTCCGTCGCCCGCGACCGCGGGTCGAGGCCAGAACACGCCATCTCCAAAAAACGCTCAGAGAACGAACCCCAACACGCGTCGAACCCGATACTCGCTCGGGATGATAGACCACATCGCGATCGGACCTTGGATTGTCGATCCAAGAGGTTGCCCTAATCAAAAATCATTGTTGATTATCGATCCAATGAAAACCCTAGATTGGGGGCAACTCTAATCACAATCGCGTGTGCGTAACGCAGGGATATACGTATGAGCATACGGAACCGATCGCTAGAGCCCGGGGCGGGCGAGCGGTCGGTCCAATCCGTTACCCCAACCGAGCCGGGTCACGCCGTCGACGAAACCCTAAACGATTGGACCTGCGGTGCGCGGTCCAGGGCCCTGCGAACGCGGGCCCACGTCGTAACGAACTCGGTGCAAGTTCGGAAGAGGGTTTCGGGATCGAACACCTTGACCTGCGGTGCGCGGTCCAGGGTCCTGCGAGCGCGGGCCCACGTCATAACAAACTCGGCGCAAGTTCGGAGGAGGATTTCAGGATCGGACACCTGGACCTGCGGGCGCGGTCCAGGGTCCCGCGATCGCAGTCCGGGGCAGAACCGTGGGCGCGGTAGCCCCAGCCTCGGGCGCGGTTTCGCTCCAGAGAACGTAACCTCTGTTCTGGGGCAAACCGCGACCGCGGGTCCCTCACCCGCGGGTCAGCGATTGACAGGATTACCGATCGTGCTTCCGACTCACTTTCCGGGAGCTACGCTTATCGGATTTGGACGATCCACATATCGCCGGAAAGAGGAGGAGATAAGCTACAAATTATCTTCAGAGGTCGAAGCAAGAATCCTACTCGAAGTCAGTCAAAATTGGGCACGAACTGTGCAGTCCAGAAATCGAGCCAAAGGGTCGGAGAATCAATCAACGTCCTTGACCGTTGTGCAAATCATCAAGACACCGCCTCAAGATTTGGTGAGACCATTGACCTACGCTTCCAATCTTGAATTCATGTTGGTAGACCACGAACGTCTGCGCGGACGTTAGAGTGGTCAGGCGCAAAGTCCCTCCACTAGGGCAAAGCGGCGACCGCGGTGTGCGGAGCCGCGACCGCACCCCTCAATCCGTGAGCACGGAATTGCAGCAGGGGCCATGGGAGACAAAGATGATAAGTCGTTACCACGGCCTATGCAGGCATGATCGCGGTATCACTATATATTGCGCACTCTTCGTGAGGCACTCGCGTGGATGTTGAGTTGTTTGAAAACCTTCGCTTTTTTGTGCTTTTTCATTTTCTTAAACAAAATCCTGGCCCGGAAACTTTTTCGTTTTATTCATCGCTTTATTTTCTTGAAATCTCAACAAGTGACACGCTCAAGGGTAAACGCAACGTTAGTTCATCGCACTAACGGACTCCTGCGTATGCTAGCTACGTGGGGGATTTCCGCGATATTCGCTCGCGGATGTTCCCGTGATATTCGCTCACGGACTATGGTTGGCCCCCATAGAGTTCCCATGAGTTTCACTCATGGACCGTGAGCTTCGCTCACCGGAGTTTCCCGCGATCTTCGCTCGCGGACCGTGGTTTCCCACGGAGATCCCCATGATATTCGCTCATGGACCGTGAGCTTCGCTCACCGGAGTTTCCCATGGAGTTCCCGCGTCGCTCGTGCGGTGGTTCCCGCGATATTCGCTCGCGGTGGTACCCGTGATCGCTCGTCACGGTGGTTCCCGTGTATTCGCCACGGAGTTTGTTCCCGCGTCGCTCGCGCGGTGGTTCCCGCGATATTCGCTCGCGGTGGTACCCGTGATCGCTCGTCACGGTGGTTCCCGTGTATTCGCCACGGAGTTTGTTCCCGCGTCGCTCGCGCGGTGGTTCCCACGATATTCGCTCGCGGTGGTACCCGTGATCGCTCGTCACGGTGGTTCCCGTGTATACGCTCACGGAGTTTGCTCGCGCGGTGGTTCCCGTGATATCAGATCGCGGTGGTTCCCGTGATATCAGATCGCGGTGGTTCCTGTGATATCAGATCACGGTGGTTCCCGTGGAGTTTCCCGTGATACTCACTCACGGAGTTTCCCGTGGGGTTTCCCGTGATACTCACTCACGCAGTTTCCCGTGGGGTTTCCCGTGATACTCACTCACGGAGTTTCCCGTGATACTCACTCACGGAGTTTCCTACGGAGATTCGCGTGATATTCGCTCACGGACCGTGGTTTCCCACGGAGATTCCCGTGATATTCGCTCACGGACCGTGGTTTCCCACGGAGATTCCTGTGATATTCGCTCACGGACCGTGGTTTCCCACGGAGATTCCCGCGTATTCGCTCGCGATGGTACCCGTGATCGCTCGTCACGGTGGTTCCCGTGTATTCGCTCATGGAGTTTGTTCCCGCGTCACTCGCACGGTGGTTCCCGCGTCGCTCGCGCAGTGATTCTCGTGCATTCGCTCACGGATGATCCCGTGATACTCGCTCACGGATGATCCCGTGATACTCGCTCACGGATGTTCCCGTGATACTCGCTCGCGGATGATCCCGTGATACTCGCTCACGGATGTTCCCGTGGTACTCGCTCGCGGATGATCCCGTGATACTCGCTCACGGATGTTCCCGTGATACTCGCTCACGGATGTTCCCGTGATACTCGCTCACGGATGTTCCCGTGATACTCGCTCACGGACCGCGATATTCGCTCGCGGAGCCCCCATGATATTCGCTCATGGGGGGGTTGGACCGTGATATTCGCTCACGGGGGTTCTCATGATACTCGCTCATGAACGTGCAAACGTGCCCGTCTCCTAATCCACATAAGTCACTCCAAGTCAATCCTAGAGTACCTACGTCTTAATTACGCAACTAATACGTAGGTGGGGCATTTGTAGGTGGGTAATTTACCGCCATAAATAAGGATAATATTTCCGCCAGCCAGGTAAGCATATCTAATAAATATCTTTATTAGCCTATTAAATCCTGGTAGTTATCCAAGTAGTTGGAAGATTCTATCCTATTTAAGAAGATAGAATTATTAATTGGGCTCCAAGGAAGAAACCCTAGCCCTCTCTCTCCACTATAAATACATGGCTTGGCCATGTAGAAAAGATATACAAAAACTACCCTAGAGGGGCTGATAATCGCTCGCCCTGACTCTAGATGGGTTGATCATCGCTTGTGATCGCCCTAGCCCTGCGCCTCTCTCTACTGTTTACCCTTGCGAATACTCTACTGACTTAGGCATCGGAGGTGGATTAGGGGGTCCCCGCCCCCTTTGTCCATTGTTTTGCAGGTCTAGGTCATTGAAGGAGGCTTGGAGAAGAAGGCCATTGAAGAAGGAATTGAGACCTGTACACCGACATATTTCGTGTACTAACATAAACTTTAGATCTTAGGATGAATCTAGATTGTATAGATAGATAAAATTTGGACACTTTATAAATATAACAACAACAACATACCCAGTGGATCCCGCGCGTGCAGGGTCTGGGGGGTCAAGATGGGGGCAATCCAGACCTAGATGGAGAGCGCCCGAGACAACCCAAGAGTAGAAAAACAACTATCTGTAAGCAAATAAAAGAGAGACGAAAATAACTAAATTTATACATAAATAAAGACAAACTCCGTCAACTAGCTGCCTCGATGTCTGCAACTCTGGTCTTCTCCTTCCAACTCTGGCCTTCTCCTTCCAACACTTTATAAATATAGGATATTATTTTGATAGATTATGGATATATATATATATTATTCTGATATATCAATAGATGGTAATTAGATAGATTCATATGAGAATTTTTTAATTGTAAAACTTATAAGGATAGATAATTAATTTAACATGTGGTAGGGCCAGAATTAACGTGGAGACTCAAAATTCTCCGGCTTTAATATAGAGTACTAGTAAGAGTGCCCGTGCCCGGGAGGGCACGACTTGTATTGAATACATGTCTTATGTTTTCCCGGGCACGACTTGTACTAAATACATGTTCTATGTATCATCAATTGTTATTATAAAGTATCATTTTTCAATTATTTTATTTTTTATTTAATTTTGTGCATATACAATTTCATTTAGACATTTCTAATAAATTTGTATTTTAAAAGAATTAAGAACCTTTGGTTATTTATCTATAAATTAAATTTTATATATCTTATAATTCTAATATTTAAATTGGATATATTATAATATTATATTTTAATCAGATATGTCAAAGCATAGTTAACAATATAATATTTACATAGATAAAATATTTAGTAAGTTTTTTATAATAATCAAGTTCTTTTTCTGGAATATTTTAAAATACTTAGCGATCAAATCTAAACAAAAAAATACTCATTGAAAGATTTGATAGTTACTAAATCAATAATTTTACGAAACTAATTTTATCGTACTCAAAGATATTAATAATAAATTATACCGTATCCGATATTATAATTTTAATACGTACTAATTCCCATTATAAGAAATCTAATGGCATGAAAATTTTATATAGATAGAATTTATAATAATTAACTTATTGATACGGTAGAATTTTAATTGAATTCTAATGGAAATTCTTATCGATAGAATACGGATATCTAGCCATCCATTAGATTTGATTATTGATAGGAATTGGTAAGTTAGGATTTGTTTTTTTTTTTGAAAATTCTATAGCTTGTTTTATTAAATTTTAATTAATTAAAATGGAAATTAGTAGATAAGAAGAAATTTAATGTGGGGTCTACAATGAAATTTCAACTAATCAACAAATTAAATTGTTTTATTAAAGATGGGTGACACGGTCCAATGAGAAGGTGTCACGTGTCGGACTAAATATTAAATCTAACCTCCGCTTTAGTATATAGTTATGATAGATATTGTAAAAATCTTTTATTGATTTACATAGGAACTAGTTGAATATAAACAACGACACACATCTAGAGGTGTCAAAACCTGACCCGACCCGAAAAATCGACCCGAACCGACCGAAATTTTTTGGGTTGAAACCCGACCCGAATAGTAGCGATCAAAGAAAAAAACCGAACCCGAATAACCCGAACCCGATTGGGTTGAAACCCGAGACCGACCTGACCGACCCGATATTTTATATATATGTAGAATAAATGTATTATATTGTAAATATTATAATATATTTTATCTAAAAACTTATCATAAATAAAATATTATTATAAAAATCTATTAAAAATAATATTTTATTATTAAATATTATTAATTAATCATAATATTATTTTAATAATCATTAAAAATTCGAATTCTTGACCTGTTAGGTCGACCCGAACCCGCACGATAACCTGTCAAGACCCGACCCGGCTTGACCTGTAACCCGATTGACCCGAACCCGCACTCAACCCGAACCCGAAAAGACCGAACCCGAATCCACCCGACCCGACCTGTTTGACACCTCTACACACATCCCTTCTAAGTTTCACTATAATGGCCGTTTTGAATCTAGTCCTCGATAATCACCACAATGTTTGAATAGTTGTACTATTTTCACTATCGTAAGTACTCTTTGGAACTAATTAATCAAATGATTAAAGATCGATCTATTGCAACGTTTCATGATGTCATTGGGGATTTGGAGATATTAATTAATTACAAGCTCCTCTTTTTTTTAGGGAAAGAATAATAAGTTCCTCTTAGTTAAGGTGAACATTAATTTTTCAAAATTTGATTATTGAAGTCTGAAATTTAGCTTTTTTATATAAGTGTATATATACCATAAACTTTTTTTAAAATTTGTTGCAATTTTATGCAAAAAAATAAAGTATTTTAAGCCCCTGGCCTACCCTATACTTGGACATATCTTCAATTCCTACCCTATAACCTGGATCAAATTCTTCTTAATTAACATCATGGCTACCTATATCCCACTTTATTCTCTTCCACAATTAGTGGTAATACAAATTCATACGCTGACATTACAAATAAATCACTCCTTTTTACGAGTGTTGTAGATAGATGAACTAAGAGCATGTGCAGTGGTTGGCCATTTGGTTGGTCATACATTAAAAAATACTTTAATATATATAAAATAATAAGATAGGCCAACAAATTGGTCATCACCATGACCAAATTTATATTTGGTCTTTGCATAGTATTTTGACAAGTGTAAAGTTAAATAATATTTAATCTTTGCCTTTAATTAACCAAATAAAATACTAGAAAAAGTGATAATTTTATAATGGGATGACCAAAAGTTTTGGTTAACCATTAAATGTGCTCTAACAATGACATAGGATCCCTCGGATTTAATGATTAGCCCGGTTAAGTGCATGTTTTATTCTATTCAGAAACAAGCAATTAGCTAGTTAATCAATTGGACACGGAAATATATAGGGGGACAAGAAAACATTCTTAGGATCGATCTCATTAACTAGGATAATAAGCATGTAATTAAGTATAAACAGTTAGACACTTAGACTTAAGATGTTGCTTAGAAGGAAGGAAATAGACAAAAAAAGTGAGGGTTTGAGCTGGTAAACCCTATCTTCTATATATATCTCCAATTCATTGTCGACACTTTTTAGTTGTTAATTGCTTCGATCACTAGCTCAAGTCAAAAAGAGAGGCTGTGTTTTCTTCCTGTTACGCTCTTAGATTTTGCTTAGTGATTAAATTAAGCAAACTCTATGTTATTCTAATAAAATGGGTACTCGAGAGAATTAATGGATGCCTTTTTCGTGCCACTTTAAAAAGCATAAGAAAATGAAACTGAAAACAAAAAAAATCATTAATTTGGATGGATGGAGGATATGGCATTTGAAGACTAACTTATAAAAAACACACACAAAAAAAGTTTAGGGAAATTCCGGTTGGTGCCCTCAAGTTTTGTGTTTTTCCGGATGGTGTCCTCGATAAAAACTTATTCCGAGTTCTACCCCCGAGGTTTTGAATAAGTTCGCACCATGCCCTTTCCTGCCTTCTTCTGTGGATTTCCGTCAAATTTCCGACCACGCCGCCAGCAAGAGCTCGCCGTCGCAGTGCCCGGCGGATCGATGTTAGGGTTCGGAAGGAGCCATGACGCCGCCTCGGTCTCCTCCGCCTCGAGATCCTCGGAGTAGTAGTCCTCCTCGCCGAAGAGCTTGTCGATGGCGGCGGCGGCCGAGGGCTTCGAGGGCGGCGGTGGGCTTCCCTCTCCCTTCCGAATCTCTCTCCACCTTCTCCCTCTTCAACCCTCCTAAAACCAATTCAAACCCTCCCAAAACCAATTCGAACCTTTGTAGATTTCTTCCGACCTGTTTCATCATCATCATGTAACGCGTTTTTGCTTCGCCGCCCATCGCCACCCCCGAGTGCGATACTAAATCCATCCGAATTCTCCCGTCTCCATCTCCAAATTCCGATCCCACCAATCCTTCAATCGTCCGAACTTTTTCGATCATAAAAAATCCCCAATTCTCAAAACCCTAGAATCCATCATCATCATCCATCCTCAAAAAGCCCTAATCCCGCCACCATGCTCCGCTCGCCGGGCAACTCTCCTCGCCATCTCTCCACCCCATCCCCCTCGATCTTGTTGGAACCTTCCTCCATTGCCCCTACCACAACATTCCGACAGCCAATTCCGTCGAAGAAGAAAGTTGCGGTGCTAGACGAAGACACCTATGTGGCCGACATCGATCCGCCGGGCACTGCGACGGCGAGCGCTTGCTGGCGGCGTGGTCGGGGCACAAGGTTGACGGAAATCCACAGAAGAAGGCATGAAAGGGCATGGTGCGAACTTATTCAAAACCTCGGGGGTAGAACTCGGAATAAGTTTTTATCGAGGACACCATCCGGAAAAACACAAAACTTGAGGGCACCAACCGGAATTTCCCAAAGGTTTAATACATCAGGAGACCCCTCTACTTGAACGTTTTTTCCCAACAAGCCCCTCTACTTAAAAATGTTCTATTAGACCCTTCTACTCAGTTAAATTTGTTCTATTAAACCCCCATCATTGATCTTTCATGACATAAAACAAACACATGTTGACGTGGCTCCCATAATTGATGAGTAATCGGCATGTAATTCATTTTTAAGACACATCAGACTTTGTTAGTCATAATTACGACAATAAGATAGGCTCAATACAGAAAATGAACAACCGCAGCTGATATATTATGTTATCATACGTGGTTTATATAGCTAGTGAAGTCGCATGTGATATAAAATTGGATAATATAATAATTAGTCATTATGTATGAGAGTCAAGTCAGTGTTCGATTGTTTTACGTAACAAATTATTAGTGTTGAGGGGTTTATTATAACAAATTCATATTAATATAGGAGCCTAATAGAACATTTTTAAGTAGAAGAGTCTGTTGGGAAAAAACGTTCAAGTACAGGGATCTTCAATTCTAATGTATTAAGCCAAAAAAAGGTCATTTATTTTGAACATGCCTTCTAGTTAGAGACCAAAAACTGAATTTGACCCCAAGAAAATGTAGAAGACGTAAAGCAATACTTATACTAACAAGAACAAGTACGTACACAGATAAAGGGTACTTTACGTAGCGAGGCAATTTCCTACACCATCCACAGTTTTATAAACAAGAACACTTTGTTTCTAATTCGATATACATAGGAAATGGGACACAAAAAAGGATATATATATCTAGCGCTGAAATGACTTTATTATCGAGAAAAAAACGCTTGGCATCTATAGAATTTGTGTCTAGATCAGGGAGATTATACTAGGGGTGAGCATTCGGATAATCCGATCCGATCCGATCCAAAAACCCGGATATCCGAAAAAAATTTAGCCAAATATCTCGACCCGTATCCGATCCGTTTTTAGCCGGATATCCGGTAAAATTATCCGTTTGGATCGGATATCCAGAGCCGGATATCTCGGATATCCAAACTATCCATTTTCAAGAAAAAAAATATAGCTAAACCCAATTTAAATAAAATTTATGTCCAAACATTAAGTTACAAAACATTATTAAAAAAAATTATGTAAAGTTGTAAATGACTTACCTAGTTGTTACTAGTTAGCTAGGAATTAAGAACAAATTTTGAAGCTCAAAAACATCGAAACGGCATGGTGGAAATAAGAAAATTTGGTTAATAAAAGAAAGTTAAAGGAGAGATTCATTTCATATATTCATATGTACATATATTAATCTAAGAAGGCCTTTTTAATCAACTATGATATGTGGAGTCTCTTTCTAAAACATATATAGTATATATATTTTCGGATATTTTCGGATATCCATTTTACTCAAAACCCCTATCCGTATCCGATCCAAATATCCGGAAAAATTAGCGGATCGGATCGGATACGGATAATAAAACTAAGCTATCCATTGGATACGGATATTTTTGGATCGGATCAGCGGATATATCGGTTCGGATCGGCGGATCGGATAATTTTGCTCAGCCCTAGATTATACACGCACGCATGTTGATGCAACAAATGTGCACTTGCTTGAAGTTGTGGCGTGAATTGCCTAACATTTAGGTATCATTTTTTGATGAGGTAAATGTTAAAGTCGGTGACCCGAGATGACTTGGAGAATTCACACGTTATATATATGTAGTCTCTATAAATATGTGCGTGTGATAGGCTAAACATGCATGTAAACTCATAAAGTTTCATCCTATAATCAATTGATAATAAAAGAAGTAACTCATATACTTATATTATAGGTACACTCTTTAAATTTACAATGGGATCAAGTCTTTCTTTCATATATAGTTAACATTCGAAGTAACAGACATATTCGATTAAAACATAAGCGAAGTAGGGAATGGAGAAGGGAGGGTGAGTCGGGTGACCTTTCATGGGTTAGCCTTTACGTAGTTTGTAGCATTAAAGGGATCGTAGTCACGGAGCAATGGCAAGGAGCGACATCAGGTTGGCAACCAATCTAATGACAACAAAGGGCCATGAAGGTCACGACTAGGGACTCCAACCAAGGTTTGCCGACCAGGGTCCATTTTCACCCTTTGGTCGTGGGTCCAAAATCGATCCCACATCCACCGATAATCTTGGGAAATTGATGCTAAGGTTATGGACTTCTTGACCGTTGGAAATCTCGTGTTTCGGGGTTTGTTGTTGGAATCTAGGTGGTTCATCTATACAATGGATCCGCTTGTGGTTGTTTGGTGCTTTGCGAGTCTTGGTGGCTAGCTTGTTGTCATGGAAATGACGATCGGGTGGCTAAGAGGGCTTGCCACGCGCGTAGGGAATTTATCTTTAGAATACGTTGCTTCTTTTCTTGAGTTCCAACTTGTAAAAGGATGAAAATGAAGCTCAGAACAATTTGTACTCTAGAGTCAATTCAATGAAAAAAAGAGGGATTTATGAATGCAAGGGGATTAGTTCAGCTTGCTTTTTTCAAGTTAGGATTTCATTTTCTTAACCTATCTAGCTTGTTGGTTACGTCACCTTTTTTTTCGTTTTTATTTAATTTATCTATCATTAATTCGTTATTATTTTTTTTATATTATCATCTTACATATAGGAAATAATAGTATTTTTAATATAAAAAGAAAATTAAGTTTAATTGACCTAACTAACATATCAGTAATATATTTTAGAAAATTGTTTTAACATTGTATTTTTTTTTTATCTGCATTGTTTTAACATTGTATTGTAATTGTGCGAATGAGAATCAAATATATTTGCCTAGATATAGATTTAAGTATATAAATTTTTTTACCACATGAATAATACAGTACCAAATAAACTAAGTTAATATTATAAAAATGTACTCGAACGTATGACTCAATCAAAATCGCACATTATTTGGACTCTAATACACCGACGACTCTAGAAATTTTAGTCTTAATTGGACACAAACTAAAATTACAAGTGTAGGTTAAGCTTGAATTAGCTAAACATAAATGTGTAGAGCTATTGTGAGCAAAAAAAAAAAAAAAAAGCTGTATTATTGTGTTTTTCGTCCAATAAAGAAGAAGAGCGGAAAAAAGTCGTAAAATCGGCCGCTTCTAAGAAAGTCTTGTTAAATCAGCCCAAAACTTAGCGACATCAGCCCAAATGCCTAAAATCTCTCTCACTTTGCATGCTGCTCTTTCTGTAGAGTTTTTTTCTTGAGCGATCAAGCGCCAAGCCGAAACGAAGAACCTTCAAATTCGAAGTTGCGATCTCACTCGGAAATCGGAACCCTAGTTCGTCGTCGTCTTCCTCTCTTGCTTAACCCTCCTGCCATTGTTACCACCATCTGCTGTTTCTCACTATTTTCTCGGTACGTCGTCTTTTCTTCAGCTTTTTCTGTACAGACTTTTGTGTCCTGATTAATCGAATAGAACTTTCAATATCGATCTCCATTCGTCCAGATTCCTCTATTTTCTGTGAAATTTTGAATTGCGTTGCTGTTTAACCTAGATTTCTGCGTATAAATCGGAAAGAGGGGTGATCAATTTCTGTTTGCGCGGGAAACTGATGTCTGCCTTCGTTTCTTGCTTTTCGCCACAGTATGATTTGTGCTTTGTGTTTTCGTGAATTTGCTTTTGCTAAAGGCTGAAACATTCAAATTTTTGTGCAGAATTGTACTAGAGTTATATGCCTGTTCTCTGATCCTTCTATGCAAAGTTTTAACCTTTTCAGATCGTTTTGTGCAGAATTGTGAACTTGTTTCTGTGCAAATGTAATTCTTGAACAATGTGAATCAAAATCCGTTTACCTTCTGATTTCTCATCCGTGTCTTTACGGAAATTTGTCAGATCCTGATCAAGATAGCTTAGCGTCTTTGAAGTTTGCTTCATAGTTCTTTGAGATTTGCAAGTAGATTTGTGCCTCTAGTGAACCAGTTAAGAATTTTGAAAACTTGCAAGAATGTGAGAGTTTCCTGTTGCAGTTCTGAAGCAATTGCACAGAGTGAAATCTTCACCAATGCTGGGCATTTTTTTATGATTTTGGGTATTTTGATTTCAGTATTGACACCTTTTTAGATTATTCTTTTGGTGAGTTACATTTTCTATTCAGTAGCAAGCTTTGCAAGTTATTGGATTAGCAAAGTTCTACTTGTGCAAAACTGCAAACTTTCTTTGATGAGTGTGTAGTTAACAACCTAGGCAGGGTGTGCTTTTGAGGTTGAACTTTCTTTGATGACTATTCATGATATATTGCTGATGACTATGTTTCACTATTTCCAACCAGCTGGTAATGTATTATGTACATCAGTAGACTTGATTCAATTTTTAGGGATGTGCTTCAGAGTTTCACATTATGACAATGGGATTTTCTATCTGCTCAATTTCCTCTGCAGAAGGGTTTTGAAAGCTGTGAGATTGAACTATCCGACATATTCATCAATAACTGAGCCTACCTTGGCAACCATTGCAGTAGTGTCACTATGCCACGTAAACGTGTACCGGCTAGACGTGCACCGGTATGCATTAAATCTACTTGGATGAATCTGATTCAATTGATTTTTCCCTCACATTTTGGTGCTGATGTTAGTGCTCATGCTAAACTGGTTCAAAATGGAAACTTTATTTTGTAAACATAAGATAGGGAAAGTCAGTGGGGACTCACTATTTTCTGAAATCATGCTTCATCATGCTTTTAGTTGAGCACGTACTGGTATATGAATTGCTTCTTTCAAATAATTCAACACAGAGCTCCCTATGTCATCTATCTGAAACTTTCTGGGTTGTCCTAGATGATTTAGAGTATTTTTCTTCTTCAGGACGTATCAGAGGGATTGCCGGAATACGCAACAATAATGTTTAACCTGTGTAACGAGCCATGGTACGTTCCATTGATAATTTGTAGTTGTATGAACACACAACCTCATTGTATGGAGCAAGGTGGTATTTTGTTCTGATGTTATTGTTTATGATATTATAAGGTTAAAGTACTATATAGATTTTGTTGCTGACAAGGACGACCTGACAAAATCTACCCTTACCTCTGCCCGACTGAAGAGAGGAGATGTTCTGTATATGGAGAGCTATTCGTACCGGTAAACGTTATTCTGATGTCTTCTCCTTTCCTTATGGCTGTGCATATTGTTACTTTGAGTCGCTCCCTTCCTGTTTGCGGTATCTTATAGGTATGAGCTGTGCTTCATAAGGGAGAAAGTGATAAAAGCTGATTCAACAACATCATCTCAGGCTTCAGGCAGTGAAGGGTCTCAGAGCTCAAATGCTGGAAACGGTGAGACGGTAGATGTATACCGTTTTTCCAGGTGCAAGATTAACTTTACCCAATCAACCATGCTAAAGAAAGGGGTTCCGCTGCCAGCAGATGTACTAGAGGTAGGTAGCAAACTCAGTTTTTCTAGAAAGATTAAAATCATCTAAGAAAGCAGTTTGAATCTGAACCTTTTGATCCTGTGAAACAGGTGATTGACAATGATCTGGATTGGGGAAGTGTGAAGTGGTCTAAAAATGGAGTTTCGGTTGGAGGCAAAGAATACAGGATTGCGAAGATGCTGTACCTCTCTCCCACAGGCGTCGCTCCAGCACTCATAAGATGATTCATTGGAATTCTGATGCAGAATCTCTTAAAACTTGAATAGGGCCATTCATAGTACATACGAAGCTCAAAATATTTGAATATGCTGTACAGAAGTACATAAACTGATGATGTCAAGGTTTTATAGCTAGTTAGTTAATCAGTTCAAACTTATAGAGTTCATCAGGTTCATGGTGTCCTGGTAGTAGTCTAGTAGACCTTCTGGATCTTTGTTGCTGGCTTTGAGCAGAAATGCCTTTTATACAACTCCAAAAATGTGTGGGCATTTTGAAGTTTCTGAGTGTAGTAGTCATTATATATACTTGTCAGTCTAGTAGACCTTCAGTGATAATTATTATGCTTTCTTTGATCTTACATGATCAACCTTTAATTGTAATTGATGAAATGGATGCCTCTTAAATGATCAACCTTTAATTGTAAATTTCACTTGGCTTTTGCTCAATTGTCCAAACGATATGAAACTAGAACTAGTAATTTTTTAGCCACGTTCCATGAAAAATTCCTTGCCCAAATCTACAAGACGAGTTTTTTATCACATTAAAGTGGAGCTTTAGGGTCCATGAGGAGCAGTTGCCCAAACAAATAAACGATAAGGAAATTTAACATAAAATTCATAAGCTGCTTTAATTCGAAAAGCACTTAGATGATGGTGGTGACTGATGAGTCTGGTGGCCCTTCCAATTCAACCTTTCCATACAAATGGCTCGAACCCGAATCATACAAACACTGAGGAAATCTAGTGCCTTATAATTTGCTACACGAACTAGTGATTGGTTCATCTAGCTCAATTCAATATTAGAAGAAAATTACATAATTTATGAATCTACATATATATCTTAAAAGTAGAACTCTACACACCATCTTTGATGAGTAAAACCCATATACATAAAACCTTCCAGCTTATCACCAGCCGATGCACCAGCAAAATGGAAGAAGGCACATGCTTTGATCTGTCCAGTTAGCAGTTAAGAACCAGCCAAACACCAATTACCTTTCCTAAGTTAATCAATTTTCAATGATTAGTGTGCCCCTAATTACCACTCATTCCAATCATTTACAAACTCAGCCCACATAGACGAAGCAACCGAGTCTCGTTCTGACATAGCAATCTGGTCATGAATTGAATTAGACAGCTGAATATCTGGAAGATCATCAGAATTGGAAACCTCACCACCCACTATCTTGCCGTGAGCACTGGATAACAACCAGTCATGGCTATCCTCTTGGTGAATGAAATTGTGGATAACACAGGAGGCAATAACCACATCTCTTTGCACCTGAAATGCATACTGTGTTGCAATCTTGAGGATGGGAAACCGTTCCTTCAATACGTCAAAAGTTCTCAGGCTTGCATGGCTGAGGGATGCATGTCGGTGATTGAAGAGCTCTTTGGCATTTCTTGGAAGGCGATTAGCGCCCTTATAAGCATCAACATTATACCTAACTCCTTGATATGGTGCCATGAAACCCTTTGTAGTAGAGTACGCTGTGTCAACAAGGTAATACTTGTCTGCAACATCAGATTACCACCAATGATATAATTAAAAGACTGCCCTGATCTGGAAAGATTATCTTACATTTTATAGCACTTCAAACTTTTTAAGTTTTCAAAGGGTGAGGGCACCTTTTTCTATTTAGGTAATAATTTTTAAGAAGAGGATTATAAAGGCTGTACATTTAGAAGACTGTTTAACTATATGAATGGATGAATGATCATATTATGTAAATTCATTTTGCTAGACAATAGAATAAGGAAGAAACCTTCGGGGAGGTGAGGAAACTTCTGATCAGGGTCATCAAGAACAGAACGTAGGACATGACTGTCTGAAGCTGAACCTTCCCATCCAGGGCAAATAAATATGAATTGCAGGTCAAATGTGCAAGCTGCCAAGACATTTTGTGTTAGACAACCTTTCTTGTCACGGAACCGGGATTGGTCTTTCACAGGAACATGGGCAGGTATGCGCATGCAATCTATTACCCCAATACAGTCCTGCAAAACAAAGAACAAATCAGTTAAGGGCAAAATTATTGTAGAATAAAGCATATTAGTCTTACTTCTTTTTTTTCTTTTTTATTTGGGGATTTGGGTGGTGGAGCTCAAAACAAGTACCTGGAAATAAGGATGTAATCTTTTGCTTCCAAGAATCTGCAGAGGTATAATTTGTGGTGGTGGCTGTAGCAACTCACGTGACAATGATTTGACCGCCTTCAACACACTATTGAAATGACGGCTAATGGTTTCTCCAGAATGCTGGAAACGATCTTGTATAACTCTGTTGCGCTCATTGTGACCAACAATATTCAAAAAGATTGCTAACTGCTCCTCTATCATCATGCCATTTGTATCACGCAGCAAGCCTTTCTGCCGAAGAACGCCAGACAGCTTAAGGAAAACACGCTTATCCATCCTAAGCATTCTGCAGCACTCTTCCTCTGGACTACTCAGTAATTCCTCCATGTAACTGAGTTGACCAGGAGGCAGGACCCGACGAGGAAGCCTAGTCAGACTGTTATAGTAGTAGTAGCCAGCAGCTGCAGCAACTAATTCCATCTCATCCAGTTCAATATCAATCTCATCCATTGATGCTTTGGTGTATTTGTTCACGGGAAACTGAATCAGAAATGCAGAGCAATTTTAACAGTGTTTTTATACTGCATAATCAATTGAGCAATATGCCTGCATTATTAAATGTAGGGAAGATAAAGAGCATCCAGAAACCATCTCCTTGAATAGTAAAACAAACACCATAAGCAAAATTCAAAAAGTGCTAAACTTGAATGATATAAAAACCAGCAAACCATATATCATTTAGGTTTGTGTCTCTCAAAACAAGCGGTTCTACTACCAAGGCTATAGGGTTGCCATACTAGAGACCATGTGACAGATTCAGGACTCATACTGTCACTCAAAAACATGCCAAAAAGAAAGCAGAATTCATCCATCCCTTACACAGAAGAGCTCATTTTATAAGAAGCTCCTATATCTAGGTGCAAACACATTCAGTTGCGCACCTAAGAACAGTTTAACAGCCACACAAAAGGATTAAGTACCAGAAATTATAGAGGTTAGATCAACATGATTCTGACATATATTTGAAAATGGTCATTTTTTTACAAATACCCAAATGAACCACATTGGTGCCAAGTCAGTGGCGGAGGCAGATGGGGTCGCCGGCCAAAGGGGCCAGGCGCCAGCAGAACAAAACAAGAGCCCCGATTGTTTGGAAAGAACAATTCAATTGAGAGCGACAAGTTCAAAACCGATCAAAATTGGGTCTCAAAGAATTACAAACAAGACGAACGAGAGGAAAACCTAGAGAGGTACATACATGAGTTTGAAGAGGCAGAGAAGATATGCCGGCGGTGAAGAATTTTCCTCCCGGATGAGCCCTGATTCGCCTGTATGTGGACTTGTTAGGGTTTAGCGGGCGAATGAACTTTTGCGCCTGTTTAGCTCGGCTCATTTTAGTCAAACAATTTTCACCTTCTTCACGACGAAAACGTTGTTAGGAAAATTTAATTACCCCATGTTTATTTAATAAAGAAGTGAAAGAGTTAGAGAAAAACTGTAATAATAAAAAGGAAAAAAGATTGAAGAGGAAATAAGGATGTGATGGTTTTTAGGCTTTGTTCAACAACCGCGGAATGGATAGCGTATTTCGTTGGGGATTGGATTTCGCTAACGTTTTTCATCTTCCGCTCTCCGCTACCTACCCAGTCGAATAGAGTTTAAGAATAAAATAGTGAAATGACTTTTCAAGATTAAATTTTGGTGGGTGTAACCGTGTAAATTTATCACGGATTAATTTTGTATTAAAAATTAGGAGGTTACGATATTATATATACATGAGTTTAAGATTATGAGAATAGTGATAAGGAATGGTTTGATAAGTAAGAACTTCTGAGCTTATGGCTTTGTCGGATCTAGTGTTATCTCCGAGCGGAAGCGTCTTCGCCAGCGAGACACTCTAGGAACAGGGTGTTCGGTGATGGCGTCTCCATCAAGCAGAAGCGTCTTCACGCGCTCCATTCCACTCCCCGCTACCCCCTACTACCCCCAGGGGAGAGTTGATTCTGGGAGCGTCTCCGAGTAGCGACACAGGTTTGACTCCCCCCAATCTCCACTCGTACCCTCGACATTACAGTTCTTTTTGCTTAATTGAGAATTTTGTGAAAGTAGTCTACCTTATTGAGATTCTTATGAAAGCCTAACTTGAATATTAAAATAGATATGATTTTCAATTATAGAATCTTGTATTTAATAAGTCAAAAGGTATATGGTAATGTTAAACATTGAAAATAATTGTTCGTAGCTTATTAATTAGTACGTATTATGTATGATTGTAGCATTCGAGTGTGTATAACCCGAAGATAGATTCTGCGCCGCCCCCCATCGACACCAGCCGAGCACGCACGTCGTAGCCGGAGATGAAGCAGAGTTCAGAGCCCTTGATTCACCGAAGAAGAGTTATCATATTGGACCAAGGAAGGTCGGGAGATGGATGAAAGGAAGAGTGGTGTCGCCAGGAAAATTACCTCAGCACTTGCATCAAGATGTCACCGGCAGAGTGATGGACAAGACGCCGGTGAGAATCGACTAGATGAGGGAGCCTGCTCTATCTCAATGTCGTCGGGGTATAGATTCTTGTTTGCAATTGGGCAAGCTTCAATTGACGGGAAATACACAATGAGGATTGACATGTACCCATGTTCATGTCACATAACTTTTAATAAAAATATTCATTTTTTATATATTGAGGATAGTATGGTATTTTTGCAATAACGTTTTGAGATTTCTACTAGTTGTTTTACCGAACACTCATTTTCATTTTTCTCAAATTCAGCTCAAGCTACCATCATATATTCAACTACCTAGTCAGCTTCAGCTATGAGTACCCGAACAGAGCCTATATAGAAAAAAAAATTAAAGAAGATAATTTTATAGTAATAAGCTCTACAAGAGGTATATTAAAAGGCCCATAAAGAGTCGAAAGAATTCATCTTAAACATCTTGATTTTTGTCTAAAAGTTTAAGCAGGTTAAGATTAAACATATCAATATGATTTACAACTTAGTGTCGAATAAAATCGTGAAACTGGGTCCTTATGCAACACATTGGCTCCATTCGTTGCAAACCCATTATTAAGTATAAGAGCCTTTTTTTTATTGCGGAGCTACTAGCTCGAATAAGCCAAAATTAGGTTACCTTTTAATTACAAGGATAACCTAGATCATCACGTTGGATGGTCTTTAAAAAATCAAACAGCGAGGGATGTTGACTCAACAAGAACCTCGACTGAGTTACAGACAAATGCGAATAAGGAAAAGACGAAGATTGAAATGGAATAGCTGCGTTGAGACTTTGAAGATCGACTTATCTTCTTGTCAGGAAATCAGCAGCAACATTAGACTCCCTAAAACAATGATAAAAAAACAACAGAAGGGATAACCGAAATAAGATTTTTAATGTCCTCTATGATAGAGTGTAGTTCCCAAGGAACTTTCCATAGGCGTTTTAACGAATTAATAACTATAAGATTGTCGCCTTCTATTATCAAATGTTGAATTTGAGAATAGTCAATGTTCTGTAAAGAATATAGTAAGGCGGAGGCTTAAGAGCCTTTTTTTTTTTAAATGCATTATCAACCCTAGAAGAAACTAGAAAGGATAGCAAGCAAAGAATGAAATCGTACTATAATAATATTTTAATGGTTTATCCCAAAATAAAAGCTCTTATCCTAAATAATGTAGTTGCAATGAACATACCCATTATGAATAGTCCAGAACATACGATTTTTTAATCAAAGAATGCTCTAAGTTTGCACCCTTAAACTGTCGACCACCTAATCCTTACTAACTAAAAAGAAAAGTAGTGGAAGAAAATCATTAATTACAATTATAGGTGTCAAACAGGTCGGGTCGGGTCGGGTGGATTCGGGTTCGGTCTTTTCGGGTTCGGGTTGAGTACGGGTTCGGGTCAAGCCGGGTCGGGTTTTGACAGGTTATCGTGCGGGTTCGTGTCGACCTAACAGGTCAAGAATTTGAACTTTTAATGATTATTAAAATAATATTATGATTAAATAGTAATATTTAATAAGAAAATATTATTTTTAATAGTTTTTAATAATAATATTTTTATTTATAATAGGTTTTATGACAAAATATTTTATAATATATACAATATAGTATATTTATTCTACATATATACAATATATCGGGTCGGTCGGGTCGGTCTCAGGTTTCAACCCAATCGGGTTCGGTTTTTTTCTTTGCTCGCTACTATTCGGGTCGGGTTTCAACCCAAAAATTTTCGGTCGGTTCGGGTCGATTTTTCAGGTCGGGTCAGGTTTTGACAGCTCTAATTACAATGTTGTTTTGGTTAATTTGTTTTTCTCAGTCCTAAGGCACCAAAACATTTTTTTTACCTTGACCTTATTACAATGTAATTAAAAAAATGATTTGTTTGTTCAACGGGTTAGTCCTTGGAGTAGTACCCCATGATCACCATTTCGAACTCTACAAGCAATGGTTTGCATGTTCTTCTTATAGAGTTGGTTAGCTATCATAAGTACTATAAGTCCAAGTAGTACTTTGATGACTCTAATCCTTAACCGACCAAAAAAAAAAGAATAATGAATTTTCAAAGAAAGACTTGTGCTTTTGGTTTATATGTCAAAGTCCTTTTGGGGGTGAAGGATAAACATTATCTAAGTATAAAGCATTTTATATTGCTGACTAAAAAGAAAAAGTAGTGGAAGAAAATCATTAATTATAATGTTGTTTTGGTAAATTTGTTTTTCTCGGTCTTAAGGGACCAAAATATTTTTTTTTACCTTGACCTTATTACAATGTATTTAAAAAAAAATGATTTGTCCGTTCAACGGCTTAGTCATTGGAGTAGTACCCCAAGGTCACCATTTTGAACCCTACCAGTAATGGTTTGCATGTTCTTCTTAGAATTGGTTAGCTATCACAAGTACTATAAGTCCACATAGTACTTTGATGACTCTAATCCTTAACCGACCAAAAAAAAAAGGACAATGAATTTTCAAAGGAAGACTTGTGCTTCTGGTTTATATGTCAAAGTCGTTTTGGGGGTCAAAGTCGTTTTGGGGGTGAAGGATAAACATTATCTAAGTATAAGGTATTTTTATATTATTTAATTTTACCGTAAAAACATTTCAATGCTTGTGTTCTTTCAGTCTGGACTCAGATTTTTCATTTTGTGTTGGATTTTAGTCTTATAATGAAAGTCTATACCAGCTTTATTAGAGCAAGTTTATTGAGGACACTGCACAAGTGGGGTGCTTAGATATATTAATTTTTTATTACAACATGGCAGTATAGGAAGACGCATCGGTACTTAAAATTATAACCGGAGCATTCCCCTTTTTGGGATGCTTGCCCTATGAAATTTACCATTTTAACCCCAATTTTCATCAAAATGCAACGCATAGGACACACGGTGCTTTCTCATTCGGAAGAGTTAATGTTTTGTTTAAGTTTAAAAATATAATTTTGGTTGTTTTAACTTTAAAAAATAAAGATTGTCTTACTATATATTTACAATTCTTTTTCTGTACCTCTAGACATCCATTTTTAATTATTTATCAAATATTTTTATAAATTGTGATTTTAATGTTTAATTAATAAAGTAAATTTGTAATATAAGTAAATAAGAATATGCCTATATATTTTAGTGTATTTGGGTGGTTGATAATAATTGTATATTTATAATTTGATATTAAAGAAAAAAATTAGTTTTATGATGCTTAAAAATTGAGCTAAAATGAAAAAAATGAGTATGGGGTGCTCGGATGATATAGCGGAGAGAGTTAATGAAAAAGTAGAAAAAAAATGAGGTGTTTGGAGATGCATTGATAAACATGCTCTTAGTATATTGTAATGTTAGTAGATGAGAAAGACTCATGTAAGAATGAGTCTTAGCGTAGGAAATAGGAATGAATCTAGTCCCTTTGATTATACCCATCCTACGGTTGATATAGACACGCGTCCCCCAAAAAATGACGCTACTAGATTAACCCCCCCCCCCCAAATCTCTCTCTCGGCCTCCCTCTTCTCCAATCCGCACCTGGCCCCAATCTTCCAATCCGCCTCTTCTGCGTCCACCTCCGCCACCTCCTCCTCTTCGCCGTGTCGGCCGTCCTTCTCGTCGTCACCTCCTCCGCCTCCTCGTCTTCATCGTGTCAGCCGTGCTTCTCGCCGTTGATCCGCCACTACGAGCTCCCAAACGGCTCCGAATTCCTGAAGATGAGCACGGACACGACGGCGACGGTGCCGCCGCCGTGGCGTCGCGCCGAGCACCTAGAGAGTGAGTGCGCTGGTGTGCTGCAGTGTTAGGGTTTTGGATCTGTACGCCGGAGCCGTGATCGAGTCCTTCGAGCCGTGATCTGTACGCCGTGAGCGTCCGTTCGGCGGGGGCGGAGGAGCTATGAGAGCGGCGGCCAAGGTAGCAGATCTCGGCCTCTAGAAACCGTCCCGATTTCTAGAAATTTCGCTTTTAGGTTTAGTGGAAGACCATTCGTTCGAGCTAGGGTTCTCGGATCCGTTGAAAGCTTGATATCATGACAATCGACGACGAGAACTCAATATACGTAGGAGGAATTCGCTACGATTGCGCCGAGGACGATCTACGCCATGCCTTTGAACTATATGGTACCGTTCTTGCCGTCAAGGTCCGTCTCTTTCTCTCCATTTGTTCTTCTGATTGACTTAGGGGTTAATTAGGTTTTTCGGCATTCTCTGTGATTGTTCTTATACTGTGGTGTGGTATTGATAGTAGCTAAAGCTTATATTGGCATTTTTGTTTGCAGATAATCAATGACCGTGTATAGGGAGGAAAATGCTATGCTTTTGTAACTTTAAAGTAACCGACATATTGTAATACTTGTCTTGTTTTTTTTTTTCCGATCGAGTGTATACTTGTTGTTAGTACACAAAATATGTCGTGTACAAGTTTCTACTCCTTCTTCAATGACCTTCTTCTCCAAGCTTCTTCCTCGAGCCTCTCCACCTTCAATGACCTGCAAAACAATGGACCTAGGGGCGAGCGACCCCTAATCCACCTCCGATGCTTAAGTCAGCTAGGCACAATTGTCGATTAAAGGCGTCAGGCAGAGCAATGGCTTATAACTTACCAGGCACATGAGTGAATACATGTGTATTTATAGAGGAAGGGGAGGGGGCGCGCCTCCCTATGGGCCGATCGGGCCTATCTAGGGTTAGGGCAAATATCTTGCTCCCCAAGTCAACCAATATCCTATCTCAAGCGAAGATAAGATCTTCCGCCATAAATATTATCCTAATCTAGAGTAACTACCCTATTAAAGGATAAAGCATAATAAATAAGATAGACATAATAAATAAGATAGAGAGGAATAAATGCTAACTAATTGATATGGAATCATGCCCGCCTACAATTGCCCCCTCTGGGACCCATATACTCGTGTACCTTGTATTATCCCGTGTATAGGGACCGGAGTCAAGCGGTGAGTGGCCATGCAGATTAGGGTGCTCTTATTCGTATATTCGTATATTCGTATATTCGTATATTCGTATATTCGTATATTCGTATATTCGTATATTCGTATATTCGTATATTCATAGATTCGTAGATTCGTACATCCGTAGGCCAATACTACGGGATCCGTGCAACTCCTACGCAAACGTCGCGTAGGGCCTTCGTCTACCAAGGGCGCGGGCTTAACCCCTTAAAGTACTTGATTCTAGTATTGCAAAACAAGAAAACATGAGGGTAAAAACGAGAAAACGTTTCCGCACGGGTTTTAAAAACAAAACATGTTTGAAATATCGATGAGTTTGAAAACAAAAAAGGCGGGCCCTTGGCAATACGTTGAATAGTACTTGAATCATTGGTAGAACTTCTCTTTCGTAGCGATGTTTTAAGTGCGAAGCACTAGCCCATATGCCCCCGTCCTAACACCGCAGCCATAACACATGGGCCCTTCCGAGCCTTGCCATTATCGGGATGCGCTCCCCATGGCCAATCGAGGCATCGCGTTGCCAACTCGGAAGGTTCATGGCCCTCGTGGGTGTGCGCACCGCAACATAACCCACTTAATGGCGCTCCGTAGGATGCTCGGCATATCTTGGCGGTTTCCCGCTGCCCCTGCCGCGCTCGCGGTGTGCCACCCGTGCTCGCGGTTTGTTTCATAGGACCAATCAAGACTCCTTGAGGGTTCCCTGCGCCCGCGGCTTCCGGTCCTGCGCTCGCGGCTCTCGTAGCCGAATTCGAACCAAGTAGCGTGTTTTGCGTTGAAGTCGGTCAAGGCCGGTCCTTTGAAGTCGTCTCGCTGACCTTGCTGTCAAACTCGAATTGGTAGGGAAGTGTGTAACAGAGTCGGTTGGTACCGGTCTTTTGATGTCGGCTCTGGGCATGTAAGTTGACGTCATACTGCCCCCGCTCGACAGACCATCTTGCGACTCTTTCCGAGAGATCTGATTTTGACAGCAGAGATCGAAGCGGGTGGTATCGTGATGTTGGTTCCGGGCGCGTAAATTGACATCTTACGCCCCCGCTTGATGGACCGCCTGACGACTCTTTCGAAGAGGTTCGACTTCGTCAGCAGAGATTGGAGCGGGTAAGCGGTTACCACAGGGGTCGGGCGCTCCCATCACTTAAGCCTTGGTGCCCTTATTTCGTGTGGGCACACCGTCGTTCTTGGGAGGGTGCTCGGAACCCGCAATTTCTTTATGAAAGCAATCTCTTTCATAGGAGGGTCGATTGTCCCTTCGCATGGGACATACCCCTTTTCGTACTCAGGTTCGTACCCGATTTTGAGCCAATTGGAGCGAGTTTCCAGCATTGGCTCCTGAAGACGAAAGATAGTGAGCACTCTAAGCTTTCCGAAATATCTTGAATCGTCCCGATCGGACAACCGTAGCTCACGAACGAGCCTGCACAATAAAGCAGTGCGCTGCTGTCACTAGAGCAAGACTGCTCTGTTTTAGGCTGCGATTTCGGGCCGGTTGAGGTGCGACTTGGGTCTGGACGTTAAGAGAAGATTTGTAGGTGACTTCTTCAGATTTCCAGAGATGCTAAGCCCGTGATTTTTCGGCGTCTCTAGCTCCCGAACGAAGAGCTAGAAACAGGCTTCCCTGTCCTGCGCTTTCTGCAGGACAGCAGCCTTTGGACGTCTTTTTGACCCTCTTCGAGAGAGTTTCTGGGGACATCCACTGAAGATGGCTCGCAGATCGCTCTTTCCTCTTTCCATTGATATGTGGATCGTTCGATTCCGATGCGTGTAGCTCCTAGACGACTGGTCGGAAATTTGCTTCGCCATCCTGTCCGCGAAACAGGTTGCAGTCACTTGCGGCGCGATTTCGACCCAGATGCAGCGATTTTCCGGTTCTGAAGTGTGAACGGGAAACGTAGTATTCGGAGTCTACTTTCCAGCTCTTCTTGAATCATCTCATTCCGACCACCGTGGAGCTCAATCGAACCATTACAGTGTCGGGGGTTCTGCGTTGATCGTTGGGCGGCGATCAAGCCCTTCGACCCCATGAGCCCGATTTCTTGCCCCGGTGGACTCCGAGCCTTCACAAGATCCAATACTTGCTTCGTCGTACCCCTGCGTAGGACACCTTTTCGGGCTCGGTTGACACCATCCTAACGGAGTCGGGTCATTCGGACTCCGCGACGAGATTAGGGTTCGCGCTCGGGTACCCGCGATCGTAGCCGACGATCCTCAGCCGCTGCCGGGCCCGCGCTCGCGGACCCCTCACCGCGCTCGCGGTGGTGCTCGTATTTGCGGGTTCTCCCTTGCTCGTCGCCCCGCCCGCGCTCGCGGGACTGCCACCGCGCACCGCGGTTATCGTGCAGTTTGCTCTCAGCGACGAGCGAGGACCTATGCGATGGGATCGGCTCCGATCCCTCCTTTGTCGTCTTTGAACCCTTGTAGACGCTCGTCATTTCTAAACTCGCGCCGAGTTTGTCATGACGTGGGTCCGCGCTCGCGGGACCCCGAACCGCGCCCGCAGGTCCAAGCGTCCAATCGTTGAGGGTTTTCCTTGACTATTCGTGCGAGATCATACGTTGGGTGACACGCGATCATACGTCGAACACTTTCTGGAGGAAATCCGAAGACAAACCCTAAGAAGTCTCGGGATTAGATCCGATCCCGAAACCTTCTTCCAAACTCGCACCGAGTTTGTTATGACGTGGGTCCGCGCTCGTAGGACCCCGAACCGCGCCCGCAGGTTCAAGTGTCTAATCGTTTAGGGTTTCGTCGACGTCTGCCCCCATACTTGCATTTAGCGAACGGGAAAGATCGCGTCCTGCCCCCAGCGGCTGATCCGCGACCGCGGATCTCGTCTCGCGCCCGCGGACAATGCGAAGAACTTGGACGGGGCGTTCTGAGGGAAAACCGCGCCCGCGGCTTCCCGGCCCGCGCCCGCGGTTCTTGTGCAGGAATCAGGCATGGAGTGTTGAGGAGAAGCCGCGCCCGCGGCTCCTCGACCCGCGTCCGCGGGTCACCTCGTCTCATGCGAAGACGGCCGCCTCCTTTGTTCTCTAAACGCTCACCGTCCTGGCTTCTCGAGATCGACCCCGGCTGTCCGTCTTCCTCGCCTTCTCTTTGGACCTCGACCACCGCGACATCTCTCTCGACCTCCTCCCTGGGCTTGCGCCGAGCCACCTCGTCATCCTCCTCGCGTACGCCGGCATCGCGAACCTGGGCGGCGCCGCTCTTGTCACGCCCCTGAACACCCGCGTGAGCGCCGCACCGGCAGCCCGCTTAGTGTGGGTCGGACCAACCGCTCGCCCGCCCCGACTTGGGACCGACCATGTTTTGCAAACCGATGGGGGCGGCGCCTCCCCCATACGATCCGGGCCTGCGTGTTGTGGTGGAACGGATCGGGAGTCGGGTGAAGGACTCGACCGGGACGGAGGCATACCGCGCGCTCGTCCGCAGCGTGGGGCCAAAGAACTCGGCTCGGTCCGATCGTGGCGGCCCGTAGCGGCGCTCGCTCGCGGCTGGCCGTTAGGGTTGTAGTCGGATATGTGGGTCCTTGAAGAGCGGCTTGACGGTGCCGTTGCCGGAGCCGAAGGCGTGTCCGTCGTTGTCGGGCTTGCCGAGCTTTGAACCGGTGTCGCTCTTCCGCAAGGATCGCTCGGCGAAGATGCGGGAATTGATGCTCATCAATTTCGGACGTCTTCGGTATACGTACGTCAATTGGCTTAATTAACAAAGTTAATTAATTTGCTAAACATTACGTATACGTAGGCCGACTTCTCCATTGCACATGCGAACAATCATGCCTCCATTACGTACACGGGATTGTGATTGGGTTGCCCCCAATCTAGGGTTTTCATTGGATCGATAATCAACAATGACTTTTCAATGGGGTTTACGAAGATCGAAAACCTGTTCGTTCCCCAGGGACGGCGCCATATGTTAGTACACAAAATATGTCGTGTACAAGTTTCTACTCCTTCTTCAATGACCTTCTTCTCCAAGCTTCTTCCTCGAGCCTCTCCACCTTCAATGACCTGCAAAACAATGGACCTAGGGGCGAGCGACCCCTAATCCACCTCCGATGCTTAAGTCAGCTAGGCACAATTGTCGATTAAAGGCGTCAGGCAGAGCAATGGCTTAGAACTTACCAGGCACATGAGCGAATACATGTGTATTTATAGAGGAAGGGGAGGGGGCGCGCCTCCCTATGGGCCGATCGGGCCTATCTAGGGTTAGGGCAAATATCTTGCTCCCCAAGTCAACCAATATCCTATCTCAAGCGAAGATAAGATCTTCCGCCATAAATATTATCCTAATCTAGAGTAACTACCCTATTAAAGGATAAAGCATAATAAATAAGATAGACATAATAAATAAGATAGAGAGGAATAAATGCTAACTAATTGATATGGAATCATGCCCGCCTACACTTGTCCTGTTTATGTAATAGCTGGAGAATGCTCAACACAGTAGAGCTCTTGATGTGAAATTTATCTATTGAAAATAACTGTTTTGTTACTCGTTCTGGCTAGAAATTTATCTATTGAACCTATCCAACTATGCAAACTTTTACATGGATGTTGCTCCACGCAAACAAATTGACCATTGAGTTGAACAAATTTGACTATTGAGTTGTACAAATTTGACCATTGGGTTACACAAATTTTACCATTGAGTTGCACAAATTTGATCATTGAGTTGCATAAATTTGACCATTGAGTTGCACAAATATTGATGAACAAATTGACCATAGAATTCAACACATTGGCAATAGAGTTGAACAAATATGAATGAACAAATTGACCATAGAGCTGTACAAATTTGACCATTGAGTTGCACAAATATTGACGAACAAATTGACCATAGAATTCAACACATTGACAATAGAGTTGAAAAAATATGAATAAACAAATATAATTGACCATAGTGTTGTACAAATTTGACCATTGAGTTGCAAAAATTTGACCATTGAGTTGTACAAATTTGACCATTGAGTTGCACAAATATTGATGAACAAATTGACCATAGAATTCAACACATTGGCAATAGAGTTGAACAAATATTAATGAACAAATTGACCATAGAGTTGTACAAATTTGACCATTGAGTTGAACAAATTTGACCATTGAGTTGAACAAATATTGATGAACTAATTGACCATAGAGTTGAACAAATTGGCAATAGAGTTGCACAAATTGCCAAAGCGAAACAAACTATACGAACTTCGACTACTATAAAATATGACATGAATGCAAAATTGATCATAGAGTTGCACAAATAAGCAATAGAGTTGAACAAATATGGCTGCACAAATCGGCCATAGAGTTGCACAAATCGGCCATAGAGTTGCACAAATACGGTTGCACAAATTGGCCATAGATTGCACAAAGTCTGGACGCCCGTGCCGTTTTTTTCCCTCTTTTTTCTTTGAGCACTTGATCTCTCGTCATCCAATGACTATGATTCATTCCTATTTCCTGCCATAATAATCATCCCTACCGGATCCGGACCCATAATTTATAGTTAACTTTATATTCTTTATTTAGACTATGGATGGTATAGTTTTGTTATTTTTCTTTGTAAAACTCATTTCAATAATTTTATTACATTGGATATTAGTAAAATAATATTACACAACCAAAAGTTTTTTTCTAAATGTGAAAAGCACATAATTAAACACAATTATATAATCGGGTCAAACGGGTTTTACGGGTCAAACGGGTCGACCCGTGACCCGACCCGTAAATTGACCCATTTGACCCGTAAAACCCGTTTGACCAGGTCAAACGGGTCAAACGATTCGACCCGTGACCCGACCCGTAAAACCCATAAACCGGGTTACGGGTCGGGTCACGGGTCACATTTTTTTAAGTTACGGGTCAACGGGTCGACCCGTTGGACACCCCTACCGGAAACGGAGCTACTCCTCCTCGTACAACATTTCCCCGATCTCGATTCTTCCAAGTTCTAGGTTTTGTCACGAGGTGGCCTACTCGCCGTCGCCTACTCCGATCCACTCTTTAGCGTCGCCGGCGCGGTCTCCAGCCACCACCAACAACACCACCTGCATTTGGTGTTGTAGCTAGCGACTCTCTTCTTCCTCTGCAACTCGGCGGCGGATGAAACTCCGTTTGACACCACGGCCGGCGATAATCGGCGGCGAGGAGGGGAAGAACGGCCGGCGAGGTGGAGTTGGAAGTCTTGTGCAGATCTGGGAAGAACCGATGGTGAAGGGAAGGGTAAAGGGGAAAGAAGGAAGGGTAAGGGGGGGAAGAAGGGGATAAGCAATGCTTATTTTTTTGTGCTTATTTCAATAAGTATGGGGGGATATGCTTTTTTTTTGTTGCTTATAAGCAAAAAAGTGCTTATAAGCACTTAAAAAAAAATTCGTTTGGCACAACTCGTTTGCTTATTTTGTACTTATAAGCATAAAAGTGCTTATAAGCACTTAAAAAAGAGCTTGCCAAACGGACTCATAATATTTTTTCTTACAAACGTGTCTAATATACTTGTTACAGTTGTTCGTACATGATAAGAGAGTTAAAATAATTATAGAGTATATTTAAAAGAATATATTAGTAGTCCGCCATAAAAAGAATACATTACGAAAGGGTGAAATAAATACTTACGTAAAACAAACCTCACCAATTATTGAACAAAAGTAATCAAATGAGTATTACAAACAGTGGCGGAGTGGGGAGGGGTCCTGGAGGGGCCGATGACCCCTCAACCCGCCGGAGAGTCGATTATTATACCGGAGGAGCAAAGCGGGGTGTTGAAGAAACTAGGGCCGGCCGCCGACGGCCATTGTCGCGTTGCAATGAAGCCTAGGTTGAAGAAGATCCGTTTTTTAATTAACTTAAAGAAACTCCCAAAACGACGTCGTCTTGGTTGTTTTTTAAAAACACACCAAAACGACGTCATTTTGGTTAAATAAAAAAAAAATCAAAACTTCAAAACACAAATGTCTTGAACGAAGAAGGAGAAAGGTTTGTACGCTCTTTTCAATATTGTCGCCCAACGCCAACGGAGTTTGCCATTAGTCAGGCCTTATCGCCGTGAGTCCGGCCGTCGCTCCTCACTTCGTCCGCTGCTCGTCCAGGCCTTCCACGCTCACTCCACACCCAATTGGTACATATTGATTAAATTAACAGTTTTTTAGCTTAACTTTTAGAATTGATCGGTTAGGGTTTGACCATTAACATTAAATTATGTAATTTAGGATCATGGGTTTTTTAATTTATTGTTTTGGAATAGTTCAACTTGTTTATTTGATTGTGCTATATAGATTAAACTTGACAATTAATTTAGTTTGATATTGATCAATATGCTGATTTTTTTCTTTGTAGCCTATAGGTTTGTAAAGTGATGGACAAATTTGTAGTCTCAGGTAAAAGACTATCCGTTCCAAACATTGAGCCTCCATCCATCAGTAATGAGTGAAAGTGTGATGCAAATGTTGGTTGTTCAGGGTTAAAAAGAACTCGAACAAAGAACACGTATGAAAGTGATATTGTTAGTGATCCGGTATTGTGAAGATCGATCATATAAATATTGTTATTTTATGTGTGATCCCTCTTACGAAAAGTTTTGGCTCCGCCACTGATTACAAATCAGCTGTAGCATGATCATGTCATGGCAAATATGGACCTACGTACAAGTACAATTATGCATGATGAATTGATGATCCCTATAAAGTTATTAAGTTGATATCGATCACTCCAATATACCACGTTGAGAATTGTTATCCCACATCGGAAACAAAGAAAGAAACTGCCTAGTATATAAATCCTTGGGTTATCCCCCCTATTGCCAATTGGTTTTCGGGTGGAACCTCATGGGCTTATCTATTAGGCCCATACACACATATATGGTCGTACCGACACGTCCCATTTTACCTTTTTACCGGGCCCACAGACTTTCTTCATACCAATCTTTATTGGATAAGAATGAAAGTATTAGCACATATATTAGCATTTTACAGTGGGCTTAATTGGCAGCTAAACAGATCTTGTCAAAATCTGCTTTGCTTTCCGAAACACTTTTAGACTTTTGAGCCACATGGCCGGAATTTTATACTCCCTCTGTCCCGATATGTTAGTCCGATTACACTGTTCACGTTAAATTTAAGGAATGAAAAAGTTGCTTTTATGTGTCAGAATTGCTACAGTGTAAAAACATGTACAAATCCAAAGTTTTTACAATTTCTAAAGAGGGTGCCAGGTAACAATTTTTATCCAATGAGAAGAGAGTTTTTATTTACAACAACCAATAGGAATCAAGTATTTTGAGCACACGGATTCCCCTCCCAAATTACAGATTTGAGCTTTTAAAACCCTTTCACCTTCTCCTACATGAGAATTTTCAGAACACCATTAAAGGCACAAAAAAGAGAGAAAAACAAGTGAAAGCAGAGCACTTTTATGGCAACAGAAAAACGAAATTTTGGGGTGCTGATGAGCCATCGCAAGATCTCAACAGATTTGGGGAGAACGAGATTTCGAGCGGGGATTGCTTTTTTGGGGACAAATCGAAAGACAAGACCGAAAGCTTAAGAGCTCAAGCGCCGAAATCAACAGAAATGAAGAGATCTAGAGCAAAAATGCAAGAATGAAGGGAGAAGATGAGAGGGATCGAGAGTGTTCAACAAACGGGGCTTAGAATTTGAAGGGAGATCTCAGGAAAGTTGGAGGCATGAATGAAATACATTTAGGGTTCCACACTTTTATTTGGGGGATTTGCACAAGAAACACACAAATGGATCACAGTTCGGGCTAGCCCAATTCAAGCATGTTAAAAAATTAAAAGAAGCCCAATTCCACCACTAACTCAACATTAACGCTTTTGATCTGCGTAAAAACGATTTTAAGCTTAGGCTTAATTTTTTTTTTAATGTTAGCAAATTTTAAACGGAAAGAAGATAATGAATAGTGTTTTAATGGAGGTTTTTAGGTGAAATGTATTGGGTATAAAGTTGATGGTGATAGGAGGAAAGAGAAATGCAGATGATGAAAAAGTAAGTTAATTAGGTAAAAAAATGATAAAGTGTAGTGGATAAAAATGGAAAGTGGGGGGGTTTGGACAAACATTATGGGACGGTAAAAACGAGATGAGACGAACATTATGCTGCCGAAAAGTTTGAATAGTTAAAGAGCAGGACCGATTGATCAGTGACCACTTGTACCCATAGGCCATAGCATACCAGAAAAAATAGGACTAAAATTCATTAAAAAAGAAATGTGAATATTTAAATTACAATTTGCTAGCTGTCATTTTGCCGTTTGGAAAATTGCTTATTTTTTGGGTATTTTTTTATTTAGGTAGAAATTTTTGGGTAGTATTTTAGAGAATAGCAGATCATCAAATCATATATATCAAATCAATAATACCATATTATATAACGAATATTAAATATATATTATAACCTGTTGCGTTTTTGGGTGTTATGTGTACAATCTGTTCTAAATATATCTAGTCGACGTGGCCAAAACACGTGTAATGTGTTCATCTAATGTTTGGCAAATATGATCATGCGTGTCACTGTCATTGTCTCAATTATGGTACAAACATCACCGCCTTTTATCCTTTCTTCTCTAACCTATCCACGTCCTCCTTTTAAGAGGCATGTTCCAATCATACAAGCAACAGAAAATAGTTAAACAAATACAACCAATAATTATTCTTGCATATATAAGCTGCTCAGCCATGTATCATGCACTTTCATAAATGATAAACCAAGCTCTATATACACAACCAAATTCACGAAAACCATGAAACTCTCCGGCATCCTCGGAAGCCTCTCCGCCGTCCGATCTTCAATGTGGCTGTCATCGTCGTCGTCGATGGTGGTCCCGCTGCCGAGTCCTCGCTCACTCGGCAACCGCGCACCCGCCTTCAACAACCTCAAGTTATCCTTTAAGAAGAATAGGAATAGTATTCAATACTATGATGGAATTAGTGCAACACATTTGTTACAAAGTGTGACCGATTCCATCACATCACAAACCAGCATGGTTAAAATCGTCTCATCTGATCCGAACCCGATTTCTCGTAGCCCGACACTGATCGAGGAGTGTCTCGAAGACGGAGTCGAATTGCTCGACGCTTGCAATTACTTGCTCGACAAGATCGAGTTCGTTAGGGGGTTCGCGGGCTCGGTCCAAATGGCGGTTCACTTGATCAAACCGGGAATGGCGCCAGTTGCAATCACACGTGTCATGGAGTTATTGGACAGGAAGAGGTACGAGAGTAGTAGATCGAGGCTGAAACTAAAACGACGTCGTGGGGAGGAGGAGCGCTGCGATGCCTTGACCAAATCGACGGCGGATGCGGTGGACGCGTGTCAGCGTCTGGACAGGGCGTTGTCGTTCAAGCGCGGCAGGAGGTCCTCTGCGGGAGGGTCCACGGAGCAAATGGTGGAGCTGCGAGACGCGATGAGATCGGCCAAGAGACTGAGAGATCTGACGGCGGAGAAGGGTGGGGAGGTTGACCCGACATACGTGGAGACGTTGAAGGACACGTGTCAGGGGTTGGTTGAAGGAGTGGGGCCCTTGGAGGAGAGGGTGAAGGAGCTTTACGCGTAACTCATCTGCGTTCGGATGACGCTCTTGGGGATTCTCTCACAACATTAAAATAGTAAATGTTGATTGATTAGATTTGAGTTTAATTATTATGTATGGGAGCCTGAGTTATGTTTGCAACTAGCCGGCCCAAAAATTTTGCCCACATATAATCATATGCTCCAGGTGTCCAGTTGGGGAGTTATGAATTTGAATATGGGGTTACGACCACCGGTCCACCGATGACGGTATATGGTCCATGATTCAGGGTTGTTTTTTGAAGGCTTAAAACATACGCGGCCCCCTGAACTTGCACACATTAGTCACTTTAACACCTCAATTCATCGGGTATTCACTTTGACACTTGAACTCAACATTTTGTGACCAGTTAGACACTTGGACGCTGACATGGCAAAAAAAATTGCCACGAGATTGCCACGTCATTATTTCAATAGATAAAAAATAATAGCAATAACAAATTTATTAAAAAACAAAGAAAAAAACAAAAACCCCCAATTTTTTTACCCATCCCCTTCTGCTTGTTCATCCTCCACGCTCCACCACCCAATCCTCATGGCCGGAGGTCCGCCTTCTCGACCAAGGTTCCGTCGCCGGCCATCAGATCCATTCACTCTAACTTTGTCGTCATCCTCGCCACCCGCCCTCCGCTGCGTTCTAATCTGGGTCCGGCAAGGTCGAGAGAGAGAGAGAGAGAGAGAGTCAGGGCGGTCATCGGGGCCGGGTTAGCGTCGGGAAGGGCCGGCTTACAAGTGCGAGCCCAGATCAGGGATAGTGAGGGCCGAGCGGAGCGATTCGTGGTGGTGGGTGAGGCGTATCCGTGGGTTTGGCCGTCGTCGGATAGGGCCGGCCGTCGGCGGAGTCATTTGCAACTCCGATTAGGAGAAGAGGGAAGCGAGAGGAGTCGGGGAGGAAGAGGATAGAGAGAGAGGGGGAGTGCAAGAGAAGGGCGAAGAGGGCCAGTGTGGTGGCGGCGCGGGCTCGCCGTCGGGATGTTGGCCGGGGAGACGGGAATTACAGAGCAGTCATGGGAAGGAAGAAGAAGGGTGAGGGGTGGGGAATTGGGACCACCGAATTGGAAGGAAGGAAAGTTTGGTGCGGGGTCCACCTGATTTTTAATTGGGATGGAGGTGAGTAAAAAAGGGGGTTTATTTTCTTTTTCTTTTTTCTTTTTTTCTTTTTTTAATGTTATTAACTTTTATCTATTTAAATAATGACGTGTCATGCAAGGTGGCACTCTCGTGGCAATTAATTTTGCCATGTCAGCATCCAAGTGTCTAACTGGTCACAAAATGTTGAGTTCAAGTGTGAAAGTGAATACCCGATGAATTGAGGTGCTAAAGTGGCTAATGTGTGCAAGTTCAGGGGGTCACGTATGTTTTAGCCTCAAGTCACCTTTTCTCTCTCATTCTATGCTATTACTAGTTGAAGACCCGTACCATGTACGGGTCATGGTCATTTTTTCTTTAATTTGTGTATCTACTATGGGTCCGGATCCGGTAGGAATGATTATTATAGCAGGAAATAGGAATGATTCATAGCATTGGATGAGGAGAGATCAAGTGCTCAAGAAAAAAAGAGGGAAAATACGGCACGGGTGTATTTTTCGGAAAACGGCACGGGCGTCCAGACTTTGTGCAACTCTATGGCCAATTTGTGCAACCGTATTTGTGCAACTCTATGGCCGATTTGTGCAGCCATATTTGTTCAACTCTAATGCTTATTTGTGCAACTCTATGATCAATTTTGCATTCATGTCATATTTTATAGCAGTCGAAGTTCGTATAGTTTGTTTCGCTTTGGCAATTTGTGCAACTCTATTGCCAATTTGTTCAACTCTATGGTCAATTTGTTCATCAATATATGTTCAACTCAATGGTCAAATTTGTTCAACTCAATGGTCAAATTTGTACAACTCTATGGTCAATTTGTACATTAATATTTGTTCAACTCTATTGCCAATGTGTTGAATTCTATGGTCAATTTGTTCATCAATATTTGTGCAACTCAATGGTCAAATTTGTGCAACTCAATGGTCAAATTTGCGCAACTCAATGGTCAAATTTGTACAACTCTATGGTCAATTTGTTCATTCATATTTGTGCAACTCTATTGCCAATTTGTTCAACTCTATGGTCAATTTGTTCGTCAATATTTGTGCAACTCAATGGTCAAATTTGTGCAACTCAATGGTCAAATTTGTACAACTCTATGGTCAATTTGTTCATTCATATTTGGTCAACTCTATTGCCAATGTGTTGAATTCTATGGTCAATTTGTTCATCAATATTTGTGCAGCTCAATGGTCAAATTTATGCAACTCAATGATCAAATTTGTGCAACTCAATGGTCAAATTTGTGTAACCCAATGGTCAAATTTGTACAACTCAATGGTCAAATTTGTTCAACTCAATGGTCAATTTGTTTGCGTGGAGCAACATCCATGTAAAAGTTTGCATAGTTGGATAGGTTCAATAGATAAATTTCTAGCCAGAACGAGTAACAAAACAGTTATTTTCAATAGATAAATTTCACATCAAGAGCTCTACTGTGTTGAGCATTCTCCAGCTATTACATAAACAGGACAAGTATACACGCGATCGAAAAAAAAAAACGACAAGTATTACAATATGTCGGTTACTTTAAAGTTACAAAAGCATAACATTTTCCTCCCTTTACACGGTCATTGATTATCTGCAAACAAAAATGCCAATATAAGCTCTAGCTACTATCAATACCACACCACAATATGAGAACAATCACAGAGAATGCCGAAAAACCTAATTAACCCCTAAGTCAATCAGAAGAACAAATGGAGAGAAAGAGACGGACCTTGACGGCAAGAACGGTACCATATAGTTCAAAGGCATGGCGTAGATCGTCCTCGGTGCAATCGTAGCGAATTCCTCCTACGTATATTGAGTTCTCGTCGTCGATTGTCATGATATCAAGCTCTCAACGGATCCGAGAACCCTAGCTCGAACGAATGGTCTTCCACTAAACCTAACAGCGAAATTTCTAGAAATCGGGACGGTTTTTGGAGGCCGAGATCTGCTACCTTGGTCGCCGCTCTCATAGCTCCTCCGCCCCCGCCGAACGGACTCTCACGGTGTACAGATCACGGCTCGAAGGACTCGATCACGGCTTCGGCGTACAGATCCAAAACCCTAACACTGCAGCACACCAGCGTGCTCACTCTCTAGGTGCTCGGCGCGACGCCACGGCGGCGGCACCGCCGCCGTCGTGTCGGTGCTCATCTTCAGGAATTCGGCGCCGTTTGGGAGCTCGTAGTGGCGGATCGACGGCGAGAAGCACGGCCGACACGATGAAGACGAGGAGGCGGAGGAGGTGACGACGAGAAGGACGGCCGACACGGCGAAACGGACTCTATATCTACGAAGTACGCTTATTTGAACAAAAATTTAATTAAAATAATTTATAAAATATTATAAAGATATTATGTATATGATTTAAAGGCTAAACTATCAAAATTGATGTATAAGATTTCAATAAATAAATTTTAGAGATAATTAAATAAAACGCCCTATTGGTGAGGTGATTTGTCCGCGTGGCTATGAAATGTTATATTTGCAAAGATAATTAAAAAAAACAACCCAGCCATGCCTTCACTGCGGAACAAACGTCTCTCCCTCTTCTCCTCCGTCGTCTTCGAATCTCGCTCAACGTCAATTCTCCGCTGCTTTCCTCTCTCCTTAAATCCCTCATTCTCTCGCTCCCTCTTCGTTTTCTCCGCCTCCTCTCCATTGATGTACTTCTCTTGAAGACGACAAATTCTTCACCGTCTCCAATGTCGTTAAGTTGACGACTCTGGCTTCTTCTTTTCTTGCCGTGGACGCCTTTGTACTTACGAGTTCTCCGATTGGAAGGTGTCGATCGGTGAGATCTAAATCGTAATCTCATGGCTCAAGATCGTGTCCTGTCCAATCGATCTAATCTAGGGTTTAGTTTCTCAAACAGTGCTACTCTCAAGTCTCAATGTCGTTTTCGGTTCCCAATGACAAGCATCATATATCCGATATCAAGGAAGCCTCGAGTTGCCGGATCAACATAGTGGTGGTGGAAGGTGTCGGAGGAGCCGCCGAACTTGGATGGAGGAGGCGAAGAGTGTGATCTCCAGGTTCTTTTTTATCCTTATCCTCCTCAAATTCTAATTGGTGGTGTTGTAGTTAGATCTATGCTTTTCTGGTTTCGCGATTAAGTTGATTGTTTGTAAATTTGTGTTCTCCGGTCGAACTTGTTTGGAAATTGATGAGAAAAGGTGTTCTTGTTTTTTGATTTTATGGATTTTGCTTGATTCTTCATTTTGTGCTTGCAGTTGCTTGATTTCGTACTTGAAACAAGTGTCCACACTGTGGTCTGTTTTATATTATAGAGCCATTTCATACTTTTTATGATTCAATATTAATGGATACTTTCAAAGAGAAAAATATATCATCAAGGCATATGAATATGATCAAGCAGAGTTTAACTAGTGTTACTGTTGTCCTAGATAAGATACTTACTTGTCCCCTTGAATGTGTTAAGCACTTCAATATAGCATGCTCCTGGAACAAACATGGTGATGACAATTAAGTGATATCAAGATCATTTGATAACATGGTGATGACAATACACTTGTGATGATACTTAAATAGTTATTTTGTTACAATTTGTTGATTGAAACTTGTTAATGACAATTTGAGTAATGACATGCACGTACTGAAAATCAAAATATAACGACACTTGGTTGATTTAATATTGGAGTAATACTACTTAAAATTAATTGTATTTGAATGGCCTTTCTTGTTTGTACATTTGACATACATTGTCACTTGTGGTGACATATATTGTCACTGATGATGATACTTTGAAGTTGTGTGCATAAGTCTTGTTTTAACTATACTTATTCGGTATAATTACTATAATCTTCTAGTTATTTGCTGAATATTGTCACTTGTGATGACAATTAGGTGTTATCAAGAAGATTATTTGATAACATTGGTGATGGCATATATTGTCACTTGTGTTGATAATTTGGAGTTGTGTCCATAAGTCTTGTTTTAGCTATACTTATTCGGTGTAATAGGATGCTTAGATGGATGTGTGGACACACAAGAATGGATAGGATCAGAAATGAAGAGATCAGAAGCAAGTTGGGGGTGGCCAACATAGGAGATAAACTAAGAGAGGCGAGACTTTGTTGGTTTGGTCATGTCCAGAGACGGAGTCCAGATGCTACAGTTAGGAGGTATGAGTGTTTGGATTTAGGGGTTTTCAAGAGAGATAGAGGTAGGCCGAAGAAAAGATGGATGGACAGTATAAAACAGGGTACCGGCTTGTTAGGGATTTTTGTGGATTTGGCGCAGTGTAGAGAGGGTTGGAGGCAGAGGATCAGGGTAGTAGACAACTGACCAGCCTGTTGGTGGAGCCAGTATGCGTGTGTTTCCCGCTTAGTCGGCTAGTTTCTTTTAGTTTCTTTTAGATCTGGCTTTCTTGTCTTTTAGATCTAGTTTTAGTGTAGTTTGCCTCGTCGTTTTGAGGGCTTGTTTTTTTTTGAGTATTTTAGTTACATTTTCACTTGGGTTGTATTGGGCGCATTCTATCTAGGTTTAGAATGCCCCCATCCTGACCCCCCAGATCCTGCAGAAGCGGGATTTCCCTGGATTAATGTTGTTGTTGTTGTTGTTGTTGTTGTTGTTGTTGTTGTTGTTGTTGTTGTTGTTGTTGTTGTTGTTGTTGTTGTTGCTGTTGCTGTTGTTGTTGCTGTTGTTGTTGCTGTTGCTGTTGCTGTTGTTGTTGCTGTTGCTGTTGCTGTTGTAATTACTATAATCTTCTAGTTATTTGCTAGATATTGTCACTTGTGATGACAATTATGTATTATCAAGAAGATCCTTTGATAACATTGGTGATGACATATATTGTCACTTATGATGATAATTTGGAGTTGTGTGCATAAGTCTTGTTATAACTATACTTATAATTACTACTACCTCCGTTCAAAAATATATGACGTTTTAGGATTTGTCTCTAAAATTAAGGAACTATATGATTTTCCTAAACTATTCTCAAATCTTTTGAATATCTTTTTCCTTTTAGTATATACTTATGTAATTGTTTTTAATTAATGAGGATAATATCGGAAAATTTGTGGTAAAATATCTTAAATGACAAATATTATTGAACAAGAGAATCAGGCTTAAAAGACAAATATTTTTGAACGGAAGGAGTATAATCTTCTAGTTATTTGCTAAATATTGTCACTTATGATGACATTAGGTGTTATAAAAAAGATCCTTTGATAACATTGATGATGACATATATTGTCACTAGTGATGATAATTTGGAGTTGTGTGCATAAGTTTTGTTTTAGGTATACTTATTCAGTGTAAACACTATAATCTTGAAATCTTCTAGTTATTTGCTGAATATTGTTACTTGTGATGAGAATTAGGTGTTCTCAAAAAGATCCTGTGATAACATTAGTGATGACTAATTGTTAATGAGACTTTTTGATAACATTCGCAATAAAACTTAAGAAAATTGTTTTGTTACGCTTGATTGATTGAAACTTGTTTGATGACACATTTTATAGGAGTATCATCACTCTCATTGATAAAAAAAAAAATCATCAAATTTCATGAGTGTCACTAAATTTTATAGGAGTGTCATCACTATCATCGATTGATGACAATGAATAGAGTGATAGAGTCATGACAGTGATGACAATCGTCGAGTGATGACAGTGATGACAATCGTCAAGTGATGACAGTCAACACCGGTCAACAGCCGGCCAACACCGGTCAACGGCTGGTCAACGCCGGTCAATGGCTGGTGAAATAGTGGAGAGAGAAAGTTGTTTGGGTGTTTTGCTATTTACCTAATTTTGTACATTTGCTTATAAATTAGCAATTAGGGTATATACGTATTATTGTATTGCTATATAATTAAATCCTTCTTAATTTTATTAGAAGAGGTAAAATCATTAAAAATCATTTGAAATTTACATACCTTAATTTTTAAGATTGTGTTTAAATAATATATATATATATATTTAGATAGAAAATCATATACATATATATATATCGTCTAGATTATTTGTTTAAAGAAAATCTGGATTATATTTCAAGATATATTATATTTGTTAAAAAATAATTTTGGGATTATCTATCTGAAATTACTTTTCAATTTTATCTTGATTTTTGGTTTAAATGGAGAGATCATGTTTTATTAAGTTAGATAGAAAATCTTATACAAATAGATATAGTCAAGATTTGTTTATTTAAAAAAATCCAAACTATATTTTAAAAATATTAAAAACCCGAATTATATTACAAACATATATTGTATTTGTTAAAAAATAATTTCATAATTATAAGACCAGATTTGTCTGAAAATATACCTTCACCAAGTATTTTTTTTTCCTCTTTGGTTCCCTTTTATTCCATGCATCTTGACTGCCTTTCTTCTTCTAGCGCTTGTAATAATAGATCAAGTTTGGCAATTCTTCATTTGAGAAGCTCTACTTGTGTGAGGCCTCTAACTTAGAATCACTAGCATATACCAACACCAAGATTCCCAAAAGGTAATTTATCCTTATCATATTCTCACTGTATTACACTTAGCTTTAAAGTTTTTTTTGTCTTGTCATAAGAAACTCTTCTTTTTTAAGTTTCAATATGCACCTAAAATTAAACATTCTACAACAAGAGCATTACTAGGATGGATTATCGCTTGAGAAATCCTCATGTTGGCATGGACTAGCGCTTCAAAGGATTGAGCCTTACAAATGGTAAGTATCAAAGCCGAATCAAGGTTATGAGTGTACTTGGCCTAAGGGCAGTCTTTTAAGCCTTGATGAGGGCACCAAGGGTTTAAGTGGGGAGATGATAAAACATTGAGTTAAATGATCATGCATAGGTCACTTGAAGTGATATTTACTCTCCTCGAGATGAATTGTAGCCTCGATCGACTCAGTCTACAAGGTGTGAAGCGGAAGGCGTGCCATGGAAGAAACTAGAGAATGAGAGAATTTTCTCTGTATTGTGTTAGTTGGAAAGTGTCTTCTTACACGCTACAACATAACAGAAAACTATTTATAGCTATGCTAAACTACGCTAGCTAACACTAACAACCAAGCCTAGCTCAAGTTAGCACTAACAGCTACATCTAACTAATATGTACATTATATACATATCAATACAAGGGAACTCAATTTATCCCTTGAGATAAGTGGGCTTCGCGTTTTTGAGATCGAGAAACTCTTTGGTTTATTGTTCTTCGTGGAAAGTATATTTGCTAGGAAGGTGACTCTATTGCCCCATCTTATGTAGAGGTGGCAATGGGTCGGGTTTCGGATGGATGAAGCATTTCCAAACCCGACCCGTTATATAATTTTCTCCACTCAAACCCGACCCGACCCGTTAGCATGGATCACCCAAACCCAATCCACCCTATATTAACGGGTGGGTCGGGTGGTGTGTACCTAGTATAACCTATATAAGGATAAGATCTAAACATATATATCTATAATGTATTGGTAAAAGTTTATTATTAGGGTTTAGTGATAATCACCATATCTAACAATTTTAATTAATTTTTTAGTTATTATTTAAATTTGATAAATCACAAGTTTGAGTGTTTGACTATGATTTAAAATCTCCCATCAAAACAAAATAAAAAAGTTACAACAAAACCTTGGCTAAACCCTAAGCCCTAAACCTTATATAATTCGAAAATTTAGTTGAACTATATTACATATTTACTCTGAGAGTTTAGACTTTGGATCATATTATTCATATACTTAAACATTTTTATAATACTCTATACATTATTCTAATTAAACTTTTGCTCAAATAAGTGAACTTGTAGATATTATATATTTCTCACCAAATATACTTAGTAAATTTACTATAGTTATCCATACATTTTACTAGTGTTAAGCTAAGCTAGTTGAAGATAATAAAACATACTACTCTAGTACTCAGTAATAATTTGTTTAGTCAACTCATTGAAATAATCGATCATTGTTCATAAGACCATAAATAACTAAAAGATCCATCAACAATATAAGATAAAGTAAGATATTTGCAAATTACTTATCATAAGCTTTATTATAATAAAAAGTCACAAATTTATCATGTATTTCAATCATGGTCATTATCATATAAAACTTTATACTTTTAATAGAAAATGAAGTTATACCTTTCACACTTTTTTATAAGAGATAAAATTTCTCCATTATTTTTCATCTATTTTATAATTACACTTCATACAAATTATGATACTAAATATATATGGATCATAGATATTATTTTAACATATTTTAATCTTAAAAAATATGTATATTTTTATTGTTAAAACATAATTAATTTAATGAGTGAAAGGTACCAAGGGAATATACGTATAAAAATTTAAGTCGGGTTATCGGGTCGGGTTATCGGGTTGGGTTATCGGGTCGGGTTATGGGTGGATGGACCTTCACCCGAACCCGACCCGACCCATCACCCGCTTCACCCAGAACCCGACTTCAACCCGTCTTTTTTCGGGTTTTCGCCCGTTTTTTCGGATCGGGTGAAACGGGTACCCATCGGGTGCGGGTGAAATTACCATGCCTAATCTTATGTGTAGCCTTGGATGGTCGGAACAATGATCTATCCTGGTATACATTGGACTCTCGAAGATGGTCATGTACGTTTTCATGCCTTGGATTGATATTTTGATCTATGAAAGACTCATTTCTAATGTAGTAATTGGTATTATATATTGTCAAGAGTGTCGCCCGAAAACTATTGATATTTGGGTCAATGCATGTAGCTAGGATTGGTCATTTTTAGTCTTCCTATCCGAATTCTTTCATTCTAAAAATCTCAAGCATTACTTTAGCTATCAACAATCCAACACATACCGTGACATATCACTGGTTTAATTACTAAACTGTTTTTTTGGTTGAAATAATTACTGCTCCGTACTTAGCTACTCCAGTATACATCACTTGTTTAAACCGCCTTTGGTAACTGCTCATTTTGTTTTGCATGGAGAAAGACAGCACAAGCCAGCTGGTCGAAAACCCCGCCGTTAATCCGCCGTCTCCGCCGAGGTGGCTCTCCCGCCGACGCCGGACTCCTCGACCACGTCCCCCGGAACCTATAACGACGTGGTTCACGACTACTATCTGGCACTCTGTTCCCGTCCATCTTCAACTGCTTCCATTCCATCCACTTTTCCTCCTCCTTCTTCATCATCATCATCGTTCTCTTCCTCTCAAGAAACGATTGCTTCTCCGATCTCCGCCTATTCCTACACCGGAACACCGCCATGACTCACCTCCACGCCAACCGTCGCCTGATTCCTCTTAGCCCTAGCATCTTGAAATCGGTACTTTCAGTGATCAATTCACACCGATCGGCCGTCTGATCGGTTCTTTGATTCTTGATATACATTTTCAATTTTTCTGAATTTTGTAGAGGAACGAACAATCGCTACTTTCAGTGTACTAGTTGTTTCCTTCCACATTGATGAATGTTGATAATGATCACGAGTTCGTAGCTCCAATTCTTGTTGATATCTTCTGAGTTCTGTAAATTTTGATTTTCTTGTTTTTGTTGTGTTGATACGGAAATAGGATCGTCGACAGACTAAGCTAGTTTTCCAGAGAGCACACAATCACAAGCAGAAATCTCAACCAAGCAAACTCAAAGCAAATACCGGAAAGTAAATCAACAGAGCACACAGAAACAATTTTTACGTGGAAAACCCCGATGTGGGGAAAAACCACGGGTACACTCTCGGTACCAAAACTTCCACTATCAACCAAAGATTACAAGTGGGAATCCTCTTCTCTAGCTAAGACTAGAGGAATACAAGTTTATCAAGGTCTTACCTTGGAATACAAAGAGGAAATGCACAAGAACGGTACAAAAAGATGAAATCCTACGGGAAACCGCCTTCAATCTCTCTTCTTGTCTTGAACTCTCTCTTCTTCAATGGTGGAGACTCTCAAATCTCTACACTCTCATTTCTCTCTAGCTCTCTTTTTGGTGGCTAGGAAATTCTCTCTCTTCACTTAGGTTTACAAGACACAAAAGTGTGCTTATATACCTCTTCTAAATGGGCCATTAGAATAAAGCCCATAAAGGCAAACAAAACCCATTTGGGTTCTTCCCCCATAAGGAGGGAAAACACAACATAACTCCCCCTTCACTCCGTAATGGGGGGCTCGACCAAGCCCGCTTTCAAGCGACACGACAACATCTTCTCCTTAGGCAAGTTCTTCGTCAACATATCTGATCCATTATTGTTGGTGTGGATCTTCTTCAGCTCAAAGTCATTGTCTTCTACTCTTTCTCGCAACCAATGATACCTCCTCCGTATATGCTTGGTTCGAGAATGATAGGCGGCATTCTTGGCAAGATGAATGACACTCTGATTATCACAATGAAGAGAGAACTTTTCTTGTTCTACTCCCAACTCTTCAAGAAAATCTCTCAACCAGATCAACTCCTTGCCAGCTTCAACTGCAGCCATATACTCAGCTTCTGTAGTTGACAAAGCTACACAATTCTGAAGTCTTGATTGCCATGACACGGCTCCCCCCCGACAAAGTGAATAGGTATCCTGACGTAGAACGGCTAGAGTCTACATCACCTGACATGTCAGCATCTGTAAAACCATCAAGTTCTGGTTTTCCGGAGCCAAAACAGAGACACACTCTGGAAGTACCTTTGAGATACTTGAGAATCCACTTTACTGCTGCCCAATGCTCCTTTCCAGGGTTGCTCATGAATCTGCTAACCACCCCGACTGCGAAAGCAATATCTGGCCTTGTACAAACCATGGCGTACATCAGACTGCCCACGGCTGAAGCATAAGGCACGTTCTTCATCTCAACTTTCTCCTTCTCACTTCTGGGACACTGATCTGAGCTTAACTTCATGTTACCAGCAAGTGGAGAACTTACGGGCTTAGCCTTGTCCATGTTAAACCTCTGTAACACCTTTTCCACATATCTCTCTTGAGATAGCCATAGTCTCTGACTCTTCCTATCACGGGTGATATGCATGCCCAAAATCTGTTTCGCCGGGCCAAGGTCCTTCATTGCAAAGGACTTGCTCAGTGCTTTCTTCAGACTGTCAATCTTCTTGACATCACGACCAACAATCAACATATCATCCACATACAACAATAGAATGAGAAAGTCCCCCTCAGGATAGTTCTTCACAAACACACAGTGATCGGCTTGTGTCTTGTGGAATGCATGGTCCATCATGAAGGACTCAAACTTCTTGTACCATTGTCGAGGGGCTTGCTTCAAGCCATACAAGCTCTTTCTCAATCGACAAACTAGCTTTTCGCTTCCTTTCACCTTGAAGCCTTCAGGTTGCTCCATATAAATCTCCTCTTTCAGATCACCATGGAGAAAAGCGGTTTTCACGTCAAGCTGCTCAATCTCTAAGTCCATGCTCACAGCTAAACCAAGAACAACCCGGATAGATGACATCTTTACAACTGGAGAGAAAATCTCATCAAAGTCGACACCTTTTTTCTACTGGAAGCCCTTCACAACAATTCTGGCTTTGTATCTGGGTGGTGTCCCAACTTCTCCAGTTTTTAACTTGAAGACCCATTTGTTCTTTAAAGCTCTCTTGCCCTTAGGCAACTTCACCAGATCATAGGTGTGATTCTCATGCAAGGAATTCATCTCATCTTGCATTGCACTTTGCCACTCCTTCTTATGCGCATCTGACATCGCTTCCTCATAGCCCTCTGGCTCTCCTTCATCAGTCAGCAACACATATTCATTGACCGGATATCTTGAGGAAGATTGTCTTACTCTGGTGGATCTCCTCAACTCAACAACTGGCTCTTCTAGGAGCTCTGGAGCTTGAGTTTCATCATTTTCTGGTGGCTCGTGTGGTGGATCTACATCACCAACATCATCAACATTTCCACCATCTTCTTGCGTGTCTTCCTGCTCATTCTGAACTGTAGTTCTGTGCACAACATCAGGAAAAATAGGAATACTGTCAGAGACGGTAGTCGAGGACGACACTCCAGGTTGCTTCCAGTCCTCTATAGTCTTGTCTTCCATGAAGACCACATCTCTGCTTCTGACAACTTTCTTGTCTTTGAGATCCCACAATCTGTACCCAAACTCATCCTCTGAGTACCCTAGGAAGATGCACGGCTTTGTCTTGCTATCAAGCTTAGACCTCTGATCTCTGGCGATGTGAACATATGCCAAACACCCAAACACTCTCAAATGCTTGTACGAAACCTCTTTTCCTGTCCACGCTCTCTGAGGAACATCACCATCAAGAGGAACTGAAGGAGAACGATTGATGAGGTATACAACTGTCAACATTGCCTCCGCCCAGTAGGACTTTGGCAGCTTAGCGTGCGACAACATGCTTCTCACTCTCTCTGTAATTGTTCTGTTCATCCTTTCTGCAAGCCCATTCAACTGAGGTGTCTTTGGCACTGTTTTCTCAAGCTTGATTCCTTGACTCTTGCAATACTCTGCAAAAGGACCTATGTATTCACCCCCGTTATCTGATCTGACAGACTTCAGCTTCTGTCCAGATTCTCTTTCAGCTTTGACATGGAACTCCTTGAATACTGACAACACCTGATCTTTGCTTTTCAACACAAAAGCCCACACTTTTCTGGAATAATCATCAATAAAAGTGACAAAATATTGTGCACCCCTGTGTGACTTAGCATCCATAGAACAAACATCAGTGTGAACAAGTTCTAATGCATGTCTTTTTCTAGATGGAGGACGAGAATGAAAAGATGCTCTGTTTTGCTTTCCAGCTAAGCAATCAACACAAGGTTTCAGAGTCATACCTGTTTTGTCGGAGGAGCTTCCTTTGAAGTTAGGAAGCATACCATTCCTGGCAAGCATCTGTAATCCTCTCTCGCTCATGTGTGCAAGTCTTTGGTGCCACAATTCTCCATCTGAGTCAGCGGCCACGTTGGCTTCATCTCTGCAAACCTTAGCTTGCATCACATACAAGGAATTCTGTTTCTCTGCTCGGGAAACAATCAAACTTCCCTTGGAGACTTTCCATTTACCACCTTTGAGGCCACTTTGATAGCCCTCGTCGTCAAGCCTACCAGCAGATATCAGATTCAGTCTGACATCAGGAACATGACGAACGTCTCTCAACATCAACTTGCAACCAGTGGAGGTCATCAAACAAATATTACCCATGCCAACAATCTTGCATGAGCCATCATTTCCCATCCTCACATAACCATAATCACCAGAAGTGTAGGACGAGAAGTACTCCTTGCGTGGAGTTAAGTGATATGATACACCAGAATCAATCACCCAAGTTGACTCATCACTTGCAAAGTTCAGGCAACCTTGATCACCGATGAAAAACAAATCTTCTACACTAGTTGCAATGGCGGTGGTATCCTTTTCCTCAGGGGTTTTCTTTGATGTCTCCGTCTTTTCACCTTTTTCTTTGCCTTGATCATGCTTGAACTTTCGACAATTCTTTTTCATGTGCCCAGGCTTCTCACAGTAATAACAAGTGTACTTGTTTCTGGACTTCGATCTCCCTTGGGATTTGTCCCGATTTTGAGATCCTCTTTGCTTACTTCTTCCTCTACTTTTGTTGGAATCTTGTGCCACATTTGCTTCAGACTGAGATTGCAAGGAGGAACCCATCTCCTTTCTTCTAGTCTCTTCATTCAAGAGGCTCACCTTCACCGCCTCCATAGACAACTTGCCCTCCGGGCTCGAGTTGCTCAGTGACACTACAAGTGTTTCCCAACTATCCGGCAACGAGGAAAGTAGCAACAAGGCCTGCAGCTCATCATCAAGTTGCATCTTCGCTGAGGCCAACTGATTTATCAAACCCATGAATGTACTTGTGTGAACTACGATGCTCTCACCATCCTTATACTTCAACCTCACAAGCTTTCTCATCAATGACGCCTTGTTTAGAGCACTCTTCCGCTCATACATCTCAGCCAACTTATGCCACATCTCATAAGCATTCGTGTCATTGGCAACATGCTGAAGTATACTAATATCCACAAACTGTCGTATTGTCGCGACAGCTTTTCGGTTCAGAATCTTCCATTCTGACTCAATGACTCCCGTCGGTATTTCTTTCTTCATGACTGGCTCATACAACTCTTTCACAAACAACAGATCTTCCATCTTTATCTTCCAGTCAGAATAGTTGCTAGAGTTCAACACAATCATTCCCTGAAAACTGACTTTATCATCCATCGGAACCAAATGCTCTGATACCACTCTGTTGATACGGAAATAGGATCGTCGACAGACTAAGCTAGTTTTCCAGAGAGCACACAACCACAAGCAGAAATCTCAACCAAGCAAACTCAAAGCAAATACCGGAAAGTAAATCAACAGAGCACACACAAGCAATTTTTACGTGGAAAACCCCGATGTGGGGAAAAACCACGGGTACACTCTCGGTACCAAAACTTCCACTATCAACCAAAGATTACAAGTGGGAATCCTCTTCTCTAGCTAAGACTAGAGGAATACAAGTTCATCAAGGTCTTACCTTGAAATACAAAGAGGAAATGCACAAGAACGGTACAAGGAGATGAAATCCTACGGGAAACCGCCTTCAATCTCTCTTCTTGTCTTGAACTCTCTCTTCTTCAATGGTGGAGACTCTCAAATCTCTACACTCTCATTTCTCTCTAGCTCTCTTTTTGGTGGCTAGGAAATTCTCTCTCTTCACTTGGGTTTACAAGACACAAAAGTGTGCTTATATACCTCTTCTAAATGGGCCACTAGAATAAAGCCCATAAAGGCAAACAAAACCCATTTGGGTTCTTCCCCCATAAGGAGGGAAAACACAACATGTTGTTCATGTGACGTCATCGTCTTCTTCGGCGGGAAGCACAGTTTCGAATTTTTGGATTTTGGGCCTTACAAGAAGTTTGGAGGAGGTCTAGGCCCATACGCCAACTAGTAGTCAACCGAATTTAGTTTGGCCACACAATTATTCGTTGGCCAACACCTATCTTTCTATATACAACAATTGAATAAACCCTGTCAAACTTGTTCCCTCTTTTGATCGATTCCCCCTCTTCTCTGTCCTCCCCGGCGCCGGCGAAACACGAGCAGATCTCCGGTTGAGGTTTATATGGATTGTTACAGGATCGGATGTGCTTCGAGTTATGATGTTGATGTCTACGAGTCGTCTGATTGTGTGATTGCCGATACATCTCAGCCTTTGTTTTCTCCGTTCACGCCTTGTTTACGCCTCCGCCGGTTTCATCTTCTCGACTAGTAGCAGTTAGATCCGTTGTCGATTTGTGCCATTCAACTCGTAATAAGGTAGATTTTATAACATTAGCTCTTTTTCGCTGTTGAATTTGGGGCCTTCTACTCCGTTTTGTTTGTGGTTGTGAATAGGTTCTCTGTCTTTATCGCTTTCTACTGAGATTTTGATCATCATGCTGTTAGTGGATTTGTGGACTAATTTTGTCGGCAGCCTGATTTATTTTGTTTGATTTGATTAGTTCGTTTGATATTTATCAAATATTATAACGAAGTCACATGATTGGTGACTTTTCTCACCAGATTAATTCATACTAAAGTCACAATTTCATGTTTCTGGACTTCAATTTTTCTTCTGCTGAGGCTGTATGGTTTCAGGATTGAGAATTTAACAGCAGATACATTGCCTGTCAGGTTTATTGTGCTGTATAATGACCAGTTCTGCTCCTTAGTTGCTTGACGGGTTGAACTTTACTCGAAAGCCCCAGGCTTAATAAGGGTCTATGGTGTAGCTGGTCAATTTGTGAAAATATTTATAGCATTCCATTCGATACAACTATGTCTTGGAGGCGAGCTAACTCACCTGGTTGGGCTGCATTTGATTCACAACAGAAGCCTAATCGAGTGCTTCAACCTAGGATTAATAATGAGCCTTTCCCTTCTCTTCCAAGCCAAGCTTCCTCTCAGCATCCTCGCAACTCGCCTGTGAGAAATAATAATTTCCCTGAGAAGTCTTTCATATCAGCAGCTTTGCCGCCTCCTCTTGTAAGCTTTCTAGCTCCTGCTCCTGTTAAGGATAAACAAACAAAAATAACATCTGAGGCTAGTAATTCTAGCCGACATTCTGACAATAATGTTTGCCACGAGAAAGGGTACCATAGCGTTTTTGGACAGCTCAAAGGGCTGTATAGCTGGGCTGATGATAGCCTGATTGAAGATATTCTGGCTGCTGTAGGCAATAACTTTGAGAAAGCATCATCTTCATTGAAAGCTATGGTGTCTGATAACACTTTGAAAGATTGCGAGGGGACTGGTATTACTTGTTCTGGCTCTGATCTCAAATATGACATCCCTGATGGTACAGCATTTCAGACAGACATGATAAATCCTTCAAAAGACACTGACCCTATGAAAAGTAACTATCTCAGTGTTGAAAAGCTTGATAATTTATCTTCTAGCACGAGTCTTGTTTTAGCCCAGTTGAAAAGTGCACCACCAATTGAGCCCGAGTGGGAAGAAGATGATGTCTACTTGAATCAGCGTAAAGATGCCATAAAAATAATGAGGTAATCTCTTTCATGGATACTTTGTCTTCTAATAACTAATGTTACTTTAGACTTTGAAGCTCGATTGGTTGCTCAATATCAACTGTGTACTTTACTTTCTAAGTTGTAGCTGTGTTTAAAAAATCATTATTAGGGCTGCTTCTAGACATTCCAAGGCAGCTGCAAACTCTTTTCTTAGAGGGGATCACTCTTCTGCACAGCACTTGTCCCAGAAAGCTAAAGAGGAATGGGAAGCTGCAGAGAAACTTAATCAGAAAGCTGCTAATGAGATTTTGAGCATCCGGAACAACAGAAACGGAATATGGAAATTAGACTTGCATGGTCTTCATGCCGTGGAGGCTGTACAGGCTCTTAGAGAGCGCTTGGACATGATTGAAACTCAGGTGGGGTCTAATGTTCCAGCATTTCCTGGCTTTGCTGAGAAAAAAACTGAAGCTGCTGTAAAACAAATGAAACCATCCCTCGAACAGCCGTGGATTAGGCAGAGGCCAGCATCATTGGAGGTTATCACGGGTACTGTAATGTTTCTGCATTTCTGTATCTTGTGTCCGTCTTGCTTTTTAGAGTGTGTTAGAAATACTCGTGGGAATGCATTATTTTACATTTTAAATTAACGTTAGATACAATGCAATCTAATACATTATCTTAGGTAATCAAAACACACCCTAAGAAGCCAATTAAACGTTTTAACTCATTGTTGCCATGCTTTTTTTACGTGATACAGGGATAGGCAACCACAGCCGAGGAGAAGCTGCAATCCCAGCTGCTGTAAAAAGCTTCCTTATTGGCAATAGGTGAGTTTCTTAGGATTTAATGCTTGAATAGTTGAATTGTTGCTTGTGTAGCTCAAACTAAATTTTAGGATGATATACTTGCAGATACCGATATGAAGAAGCCAGACCAGGACTGATTATGGTTCGGCCAAAGTTCCGACGTAGCTGAATATGCTCAAGTGGTTGAGCATTAAATTCTGTTGTGTTGTATATCTGTTGTAGTCTTATTTATGTGGTGACAAATTGTTTAAGTAACTAACACCAAGTTGGGAGCGCTTCAGAATGCTGTTGTATATGTACTGTTGTCAGAAGCCTAATTTATGTGGTGACAAATTCTCAGGAGGGTCATGTCCAAACATATTTCATTTATCTCAGCTCAAAATTGTTCTGAATGTTCTAATGAATTCGATGTTGTAAAATTATTAAAACAGTGTTTTTCCAGTGTGCAATGAGTTTGCTGATTCGAAGAACCAAATGGGACTGAGAGAAGCCCAAAGAACCAAAAGAGAGTAGATATATTGGCAGGCAAAGGAAACAATCATGATACAAGTGCCTTGTTCTTTCCACAATACAGAATATTTTATAAGTGTACTTCCTTTGTTACAACACTCTTTTCAATAAATTATATACTCCCTGACAAATAATATGCTGTTGGATCTCCTGTGACCAGAATTGTATGTAATCTTCATGTACACATGTTTGATGTGGCTCAGCTGTATTTCCTTTTCTAAAGATATGGTTTTCACTTCCCGAAATGCTGCACCTTGACAAACAAAACTTCAAGAACTCGAAGAAAAACAAGGGCTGCATCTTGCTCTACTTGTGCTTCAAGTGCGGGTAGAGTCCGAGCACGTGTTCTGGCATGAAATCATGCCTTGTCAAGATCCCAACCACGGGCGGCCTCTGCATTCAACAAATCATATCAACTCGACGATGTAAGGTTATATGAAGCTAAGAAAGACAGTTGATAATATTCCTTAAGATATATTGTCAAGATGAAGTGGTTAATACTTTGGATTGTATATGTGCATAAGCCATGATAACTTGATAAGGGTTAGAGAGAGAGTATTACCCCTTGGCTCTTTGGCACCACGCAAATGTGCCTGAGACCCAGTTCTCTGAAGAGAAGTTTAGCTTTAGCTAGGGACATAGTCTCAACAACAGCGTAAGGAGATGCATTGGTAATAGGATGCAAATCAATATACATCTCCATTTCTTCATCTTCAATGAATATATCATCAATGTTGAGTCCTTTTCCTGACCCAGGCTTAGCAAAGTCATAAGGAGAGAATGATTTCAAGATCTCGTCGCCCGAAAGAATCCGCTCCTTTGTAAAATATTTGGCCTTGAGCAAGACAAGCAGGTGTGACCTCAGAACCAATCCGCACAACTCAGGGGAGTCGGCAAAAGGCGGTTCATCAATGACAGGGAAACCATTGTGCCCTGTAGTCCTAAGGGCATGAACTATGGTTTCCACCTTCTCAACACCAGAAAACATGACCAGTGGGCCAGAGACAACGTCACCCGAAACCAAGTTCCTCATATACGGTTTAGCATGGGCCTCCATGTAAGGCAGACCCTTTAGCTTCATAATCTGGTCGTAAACACCTTTGTTGAAACAATCAGCAACGGTTTTGGAGACGAGCAGAACCAGCATCATCAGAGGAAGGAGTAAAAGATCATTTGTCAGCTCAAGGAGTATTACACATAATGAGACGGTCATCCTCATTGTGCCACCAAGGAAAGAGGCAGCGCCTAAGAGCGCAAAGAGACCGGTTTCAAGTGAAGATATGGACTCAAGGAGTCTCCCTACGAGACGTCCATAAGTCGCTCCAGCCAATATGACCGGAATGAAGAGTCCAGCAGGGATAGCAATTCCATAAGTGATGATTCCAAGAAAGTAGATGGTTCCAAAAAAGATAAAGAGGGAAGACATTTTGAACCGGCTACTTGCGAATAGGTTCTTAATCGCATCGTCGCTTGTGTTGAAGAAGAGCGAAGCGAGATCATTGTAGTAGCCCGATTGGCATTGGAATTGCTTGTAGCTGCCTGACTCGCCTGTTGTAGGACAGCTTTCTGACGAGTCTGTTGGACAAGCAGTGCATTCTTGTAGCCAGGGAAGGCCAAAGGAACAACAAGTTGATATGACACATATGAAAAGAACAAGTAGAACCCTGTAAACGGGACCTTTCCTGCATAAGGTTTACACAAAAACCAAGGATTAGTATAACTTGTTAAATAAGGAATAAAACATGCTATACAATGCATGCAGTAGGTATCCAAACAGACACTTACTCGTTAATAAAGCCGTAAATCCGGAGGACCTTGTCTATAAGATAGTTGTATATGCTTCCAAAAATGCCACCAATGATTCCTAGAAGTAGAACTACCAAGACATCTGCAGCACTATAAGTTGTTGTTGTTGAGCTGACATCATACATGATCAGCCCTCCCTTACCAAATAGACCACATTTCCCGGACCAGCAATACTCAATCAATGTTCTTAAGATTAATGCAACAATGGCTGTTGTAAAGAAACTTCTCCAAAGTAGAGCGCTACGCCACCTGCAGACCACCAAACGAAACAATTACATTCCGTTCCAAGCACAAAGTTGTATAGGAATAACTTACATTAATGTTCTGAAAATCATGTGAACTTTTTAAGCATACAATTAGTCAATGTCTTCATTGGTTCTTGTTTTTGTATCCAGTTAGATATCATTTTATAGGCTATGTAATTGAAAGATAGAGGAAAGTACCAGGAAGCTGCTTCTTCAAGAGCAAAGAGTACACCACCAACAGGTGCCCGGAAAGCAGCAGCAACACCAGCAGCAGCACCACATGTGACGAGATCCCGTCGATCCCGATCATTCTTGAAAAATCTAAGCCACTTCCAAGTCAACTTATACTTGCGAGAACCACCTTGACCAAGAAAATTGGCAATACAAGCACCAGTGTGTACCATAGGACCTTCTTTGCCAACCACAAATCCAGCGCTGACACCAAGAACAGAACCAAATATCTGATAGTAATAAAAGAAAAATACATTAGAAAACAGTTGGAAATGCTACTATTATAAAAAAAAAAAAAGAAGAATGGGTTCATTGGTGTAACACAAAGCCAAACTCCTTTTAACATACATCACATCTTATGCAATATCATATCTAATGAAGATTTTGCAACCGTAAGTAGACTGCAGAACTCTAACAAAACTACTTAAGCTTAATGTTCATCACCAAAGTCAGTACTTAAGTCAGCACTCTGGTGCAACTGTTTTATTAGCTTTACCTTGACAAACAGTGTGGTTGGAGCCAAAATGGAGGGAGCATCAACACCATTGAGATAGGCTTTGACCTCCGGAATTCCGGACCCAGCAGCTGCAGGAGCAATGTAAGCACAGAGACATCCAGCAAGAGTTGCTAATACTATATTGCAACCACCATATGCTAGAAAAGCCATCATATACCTGTACCAGCGGCATTACAATGGCACAAAAATCACAGTTACTAAGAGTAGACTTATTTAGTTTCAAGACAAATATTTTTCGGAAAAGCTTAGATTTTGATGGCATTTTATTAAGAAACCAAATGCTAAACTCATCACATGATTATCAATAGCATCATGATCTTTTTCGAATTAGTCGCAGACTTACGCAGTGCAGTTTGTACTTTACTACAAGATTTTAGTTACAAAGATTTGCATTAGATATGAAGAAGACTTACTTCCCATCAGACATCAGATCAGCTGTTAGTAGAAGCTTGTAGCCAGCAATATTCTCAACTCCGATATTGTTGAAGAAGCCAATAAGTCCTGTGAAAAGCCCAATGAGCAATGCTAGTCCCCACTTGAGAAAAATGTACTGAAATATCTGCACCTTCTTCCTTGATCTCCAGTCCTGCTTGAACAGCTCATTCTCATTGATCCTGAAGCCATGTATCATATCTCAAGTCAGTTCCACTTTGTTGAACCATTACCAGATGATGATTAATTCTCATCATCAACTAAATCAGCATTGCTTTATGCAACAGCAGCTGACATAATTAAGCACTAAGTAAACATGGGTCAATTCCAAAGAGGAAATGAAGGTGTAAAAATGATTCCTGTTTGTTCTTACTCATAGTCAAGGCTTTCGATGGGGCAGACTTTGGCACCGATGACCGCAATCTGCGACGTATTGTTGGTTCTCGTTCGAAACAGCAGCGGTTGCCTTAAGGAGGAGCTCTTCTCTGACATTTCAGACCATTGCCTCTCCAAATCCTTCCTGTCCAACTCTCCAGAATTCTCAACATCAGTTGCTTCTTCACCATTAATGCGATCTTCATGAGAGTGGTCCATCTCATCCACAGAACTGAATCTACCTTTCTACTTCATCAATCTGCAAATTTAATTCAAGAAAATATAAAGTGGGTTCCCCCAGATTCGACTCTTAATTGGCTGTTCCAACTCCACGCAATCTAAACATTGTCATCACAACAACCACTCAAAAAAAACACTCCTTTTTTGTAACCCTTCAAACAAAATACAAACATCATCAACAGCAACAAGAACAACTATTTCATCCAATATTAATGAAGCTTGAAATTCCTGATGAACCCCCTTTTGAACTTGACCAATCACACGAAGCAATAGTCGTTGAGAGTTCAAGGCAGCCATTACATTTTGACTAATAGCCATTACAACAGGGGAAAAGTTCCAAAACTAGTAGTTGTGACCAAATCAAGCACGCAATCAAGACAAGCACAAACCTTTCAAGAAAAGGGCAGGAAATGGAGTCCTGAACTTCAAATCTGAGGATTATGGAGTGAAGGCTGACATCATCGAATTGGTCAATAGCTCCTCTGATCGAATACAAGGTTGAGCTCCTCCAAAAGCAAGTGGAACCAAGAAGCAATGGATTGTGTGTAGGCGAAGGGGGATTATTACATATTTACATGAATCAGGAAGACTTGAAAATGTGATGTAGCTAGATGAGAGAGGATCTGCGCGCAGAGGAAGATACGCAAAAATGGAGATCAAGAGAAATGGAAAGATGGGAACGTGAGACAACAGTGGAGCGGTTTTTAATTGGGCAATCTTAGACTTCTGATATATTCGTTGATTTTTTTTAATTGAAACGTGAAAGACAGGATTTGTATTTATTTACTTATTTATTTATTTGAATTATGTTTAACTATTTTATTTCCCTACCATGTATATAAAAAAATTTGATTTCATTCTTATAATTGATAAGAAACGATTTTAACCTCGTACTATATAGAGGTAACTATAATAACTTTACTATTTTAACCTCGCACCACATAAAGGTAATTATAATAAATTTGTTAGACATAACTATGCTGGTTTGGCTAGATGCCCCGAAAATATAATAGTTGCAATTAAATAATCAAATAAGATCGATTACAATTGAGAAGTAGTATTTCTAATATCCATTTTTCTATTGTGTGCCCTTAGGGCACACTATAAGCAGCTAATAATGGAAATATTTGGTAAATTTTAAATTTTTTGCTTTTTAATCTTTTTTATGACGGGTTCACTCTTTTTCTTGTAGGGTTTTAGTTTCTGTTTTTGGTATGCTTATCATGTGCCCTTAGGGCACACAATAGAAAAACCGTTCTAATATATATGTTGCAAAATCAGGATGAATGAGATTAGTTACTTAAAACTGGACATGTGCAAAACGACCAATCCCGTGAAGCTCTTGAGTCTTGAATGTCCAAAATTAATACAGTACGTAAGCATTTGTATTAGTTGTACAGGTGTTAAGATTTGCTAAAAAAGATCTTCAAAAAAAGTCATACAACCTAAGAAAATGATATCCATTAGTCGGCGGAAAGACGTGCTACACAAGTGTGGCCTCATTGCTCCTAAAAATTATTACAGTAATAGTTTTTTTAAACCTTGTTTGGGCGGTTTTGTTTTTTTTGTTTTTATCCCTTTCCCATGTAGTAGTTTATAGAGTAAAAAAACTGAATTTATTATGCATGTTGCTAAATTTGTTTTGGTCGATATGCATGTTGCTAAATCAAATGCTTGGATTGCTTTTTAATTAGGATATAGCATGTACGTGGTTGTGCAGTTCTTATTGATTGTTTGAAGTGGTGCAATTTAAGGAGTTTTAACCGAGAGCCTTTCGTCTATTTACCAGATAATAGTGTAACACAATATGGTAATCAGGCTAATGGGACAGGTGCGAACAAGTTCATTTCATGTCCAGATTAAGTATGAGTTTAGATCAATAGGTTATAGAATAAGTTGGGTTATATGATAAGCTGAGTTATAAACTGTTTGGGGTTCATAGTTCATATAGTTCATACTAATTAAGATCAATAGTATCTTTAAATATGATGGTGACTTTATATTATCATTTTACTATAAATAGATGATGGAATTGATTTTAAACAAGGGATTAATGGTATTATTTTAATATATATTTATAAGTTAAAGATTCTTATATTTTTATTATTAAATATTAAAAAATTCAATTATTAATATACTTTTATTTGAATATAAGATGGGATTAAAATTGATATGAAAATTAAAAAAGATACAACTTTAATACATGCTCCATCCGACTCTTTTTTTTTTTTAACTTTAAACACAAATTGATTATAAACTTCAAAATCTTAAAATTCTCCTCAATCTTATAACTCATCGTATTTTTTTGTCAATGAATGAATACCTTTAATCAATAAAAACACATTCCAACAAAATATTTCATAACTCATTCCTAATTAGCTAATTGCTTTGGAAACCTTTGCTCAAAAGAAAATTGTTTTGAAAACCTAAAACGCTACATAATATGGATCAAATTCAAAGGGTTAAAACGACACTTATTTTTTTTGAACTGGGTTAAAACGACACTTATTGTGAATCGGAGGGAGTAGTTATACATATTTATTAAAACTTTTTTTGACATGCATTTCGAAATGTAAGTAGTGTATTTTCAAGTCAGATCTAATTTTGGCTCATACGATCGTGTGTAAGCATAGATCAATTGGTTAAATTTTGGGAAATTCCGGATGGTGCCCCTGAGTTTTGGGCTTTTCTGGATGGTGCCCATAAAAAAAAGTTATTCCGCCAAATACCCCTGAGGTTTTGGAAATTTCCGAAACGTGCCCCTTCTCCCTATTTCTGTCAAATTCTCCGTTAACTCCCGGTAAATATAACAAATCAAAAGTAAAAAGAAAAATAAAAAAGAAAAGAAAGAAGGAGAACGAAGAGGGAGCGAAGAGTGACAATCCCAGCCGGCGGGTCGGTGGTCTCCCTCGACGCCGAGTTCAAGAGCCTGGCCGTGGTCGGCGGCGGCACTGGCGTCAACGTTCAGGTTGGGCTCAAGCACTTCGTCAAGAGCCTGCAGTGCCATCTGGCCAGGCCTGACGCCCCTTTCTATGGCGTTGCCGCTCATTCTGGCTCTCTCAATGTCGTTTTCCAGTTCTTTGTCCCCGGCTCCAGGCTCAGTGATAAGTCCATCAGCTTGCATTGCCGTCTTCCCGTAGAATCGATGGCTTCTCTGATTGTTGTCCCACTTCAGGGTTGTTCTTGTTATCTAGGAATTAGGGGTTCTCTGATTACTATCCTGCTCTTCGATCGTAAATGTGACCGGCTAAACTTATGAATATACATTGCACTTACAATTGCAGTAGGTCTAATTGTTCTTGCTGAAAGTCTCAATTGGTGATGCAAGTTACAAGTGCATTTGGGATTCAGTATGGTTAGCATGTGATGCTGGATTAATATTGGATTAGGCATTTTGCATCAGCAAGGTAGGTATGAATATGAATGGTGTTGATGTTAGAATGAGCCATTCCTAGTAATTGATGTTTGGTAGGGTGTAAAATCTGGAGTGACAAATCAAATGCCAAAGCAAATTCTTTAGGCTTTGAACAACTACTTGAATGGGAAACAGGAACATAAGTCACCAAGAAATTTATGCAAGAGGAGCTTTGAATTCATGCTGGACAGCATGGGTACCTACTCCAATCAACAAACACATTGCTCTTTACTGTTCTTGCGTGTTTTGAGTTTGTGTGACATAGCTTCAATAGCGAATTCAACATTATACCATACAAACACCAATCAACAAACACATTGCTCTAAGAACAAACACAAAGCTTTATGTCTTCTTATTTAGGCATCAAAATATGATGAATACACAAACCCCAAATTCTGCTACAAGCCATATAATTTATATGTCAAATAGCCATGCTACATGGCTTCTAATCTCCTCCTGTGAGTTAGAGAACACTTAAGTTTGATAACTAGAACAATATATTGTGCAACAAACCATTCCAGTAGAGTTTTTCAGATCTTATCAATGTCTTTATCTTCAAACTACAGGTAGTCATCTGCAGCTCCTTCATCATCTTCTTCAAGCGATGCGATTCCTTCGTTGAGCCTAATGTTCTCCGGCAACTCTCCATAAATCTTCACAAGCCTAGCTTCATCTGGCATGTACTTCAGAATCACATCAGCCTTGCCATCCTGTAAAAAAAAAAATCACAATCCAAATTCAACACCACTTCACATAATCCTTCAATTCAGCAGATTCAACCTATCATCTCAACTTAATAGAAGACGATTTTTTCGTAATCAGATTGTTTCTGCAGTAGAATCGATGTTCACAATCACAATCAACGAAATCAAAAACAGGCCAGTCAACTATGCTCGAAAACGGATCAATCGAAACATAGTAGCAAAATCATCAGCGGAAGAAAATGGAAGGGAGGATCTAGGATTATGATTGTGATTATTGCAAGTAGATTCTCTAGACCTTACAAATTATCATTCATTTGCACTCCATTAATATATGGATAAACTGTCATATTAACCATGGGAAATGAAAAAATGAGCAGGGCAGGAGTTGCTCAATATATGAAAACAGAGTGGTGGCAATCTTCAATGTGACCCTATTCACCATCCTGGTAAGTTAATATATGTTTTTCAAAAGGCTTCTTTTCCCAATCATGGTTTTTCGGATGCTCATTTGCGTTGTCGCCTTCTTTTCTTACAGTCGATGGTGTACTTTGTCGGTTGCTGTGCAAGGCGAAATGCAGTGAACATCGACTCCAAAGATTGAATGCCTTGTAGCTACTTGACAGGAAAAAAAATGTATCAGCTCTTTGTGTTGTTCTTGAAAAAAAAATGATACTATTGGTGAAACTTTTTGGAAGCTTGTATATCATTTTGTGCTCTCCGTGGAATGCGTTTTCTTCTTGTTCTTTCAATAATTTGATTCAATGGTGCCTCTATATACTATCAAAATTGATGGTGGTTACCACAGAAACTTTAAATCAAGAAGCTTTTCATACTTATCTCCCGCAATGACAATGTTTGAAGGCATTATTATCAAAACCTTGCTACAGATTTTAGGAGCATTGCCATTGAATCTTAAACAAGCAAATTGATCGCCCTAAATGAACACTGTTTCAACTTGTTAATGCTACCTTTCTAAAGGCAAAGTGGGAAGAAACTTACAGTGATTTCAAGTAAGCGCTATTGAAACTAGATCAGCACAATGTACTGCTATTGAAACTTGTTAGCACCAGATCATGGGCACCACACTCATTCGAACCTGCTATTGAAACTAGATCTATAACACGGATCAACACCTAGTTCGCAAGGCCGAAAGGCCCGAAATAGAAACCAAAAGAATGCAACAGAAGTTGAAGGAAGACCAAGAATGGAGCTAGACCTGTAGTTAGGGTTCTGATCAGGAGGGAGAGACAAGGACTGGTGGCAGACTTGGCACGGCGGACCGGAAGGCTGGATCAAGCACATGGCGTTGGGTAGAGCGCTCGAACAACCTGTCCCCAGGAAAATCAGCGCCGACCTACCCTTCGTCGTTCCCGTTCTCCATTGCCGGAAGTTCGAAGCTCGTAACCGGAAGGGAATCGCCGGAAGATCGGGGCTTTGCAACGCGATGTGCCCCTCTTCGCTCCCTCTTCGTTCTCCTTTTTTTTTACTGGTTTGTTTTTTAGGAAGTAAACGGAAGTTTGAGAATAATTAAAAGAAGGGCACGTTTCGGAAATTTCCAAAACCTCAGGGGTATTTGGCGGAATATCTTTTTTTTGGGGGCACCATCCGGAAAAGCCCAAAACTCAGGGGCACCATCCGGAATTTCCCTTAAATTTTTGTAGGTCAATACGACGAGTTTTTTTATCATATATAGAGATAGGTTTTATAGTGAACAAGATCCTATAGAGAACAAGAAAACGAATCTCATCCGATGGATGAGATTTGCAATAGATGGTGAGATTAGTGTCTACAATATCCATTACTAAGAAAATAAAAAAAATCCAAATTAGGAGAGATTTTCTCCCATGATCTACTTCTTGTAATCACCAACAATATAATTTTGGAAAGGCTTAAATGCTGGAAATCACCATATGATATGCTACATTTCACTTAACCACCCCTATACTGCGATATTATTTAGAAACATTCATATGATATCTTTCGTTAACGATTAACCACCTATCGTTAGTTTCCGTTCAAAAACGCTGACGTGGCAGCTGTTTTTTGATTTCCTTTTTTCCTGTTATTTCCACTGGGCGTCACCCCACCACCAACTCACCAAATACCACATACACTCATCAAAAAATTACCCCTTCCATTTTTTACTCACATCTCTCCCTCCCCCCGATAACCTTGCCTCGGAAGTCGACGACAAGGCTGTAGCGGGTCTTGGAGGCGACGATGCTAGGGTTCCGGCTAGCCTCGTAGAGGTGGACAAGGGAGGGGGAGTCGGACACGTAGAGGGAGTGGAAGCCCCGGTCCTCGAAGACCAGCTCGAAGAGGGGGCGGCGGGCGGCCGGGATCGAGTGGGCAAAGGGGGCCGAGAGCCCTAGATTTGTTTTTTTTTTATTATGGGATTTGAGATTTGATTTCTGGGAGGGAGAGAGAGAGAGAGAGAGAGAGAGAGAGAGGCGAGCAGGGGGCGGAGACGGCCGGCATGTGCTGTGTCGGGCGGCGTCTGGATCCAAGAAGGTGGCCATGGGCGGCGTCGGGGCAGATCCCTAATTGAATGTTGTTGGGTGAGAGGTGAGAGGTGGTCAATTGTTGTTGGGTGGTCGTCGAGGGCGATCCGAGCAGGAATCGGCCGGTGTGCGCAGAAGGAGGCCGGGAATGGTCGGGCAGTGGGATTATCGAGCGAGCGGCGAAGAGAGGGAAAGAAGGTCAGGGGGCCTGGCCTAGGGAGGGAGGTCAGAGTGGTGAGCGAGAGAGGGGATTGGGGCTAGGAAGGCGGAAGAAGAGGTCTGCGGAGGTGTGCGGAGGTGACCGGCGAACGGGTGCAAGGCCAAGTCGGGTTAAGGAATCGAGTAAAGAGATAGAGAGAGAGGACAAGTGAGGGCGTCGGAGTGATGGGTTGCATTCGGGCATCACCGGCGAGCGGGGTGGGAGCCGAGATTCAGATCTGGAATTGGAGCAGGTAGAACAGAATAGGAGAGAGAGAGAGCAGAAGTTGGGCGAGCAGTAACCCTAATTTCTGACTTAAGCGAGCAGGGGGCGGAGACGGCCGACATGTAGCTGCGTCGGGCAACGTCTGGATCCAAGAAGGTGGCCATGGGAGGCGTTGGGGCAGATCTGGAGAGAGAGAGAGAGAGGCGATCAGGGGTAGGAGACGGCCGGCGTGTGGCTGCGCGGGCTTGCCGTCGGGGGGCCGGAGTTGGGAGCCTCAGATTTGTGGTCTCGGGAAGGAAGGAGACAAGAGGAATGAATTTGATTTGATTTTTTATTTTTTTGTTTTTTCTCTATTGTTTAATTTTTATTTTGATGAGTGAGGTGGTATTTGGTGAATTGGTGGTGAGGTGGCTCCTAGTGGCAATAATAGAAAAAAAGAAATAAAAAACAGTTGTCACGTCAGCGTTTTTAAATGGAGACTAACGATAGGTGGTTAATCGTTAACGGAAGATATCATATGGATGTTTCTAAATAATATCGCAGTATAGGAATGGTTAAGTGAAATGTAGCATATCATACGGGTGGTTTTCGGCATTTAAGCCTTTATGAAAATAACAAATTGTGAAATTACGCATATAAAAAAAACACAGGCCACCATATTGTGAAAATTGTACTCAATTTCATTCAGAGAATATTAGGAATCACGCATATCCAAAATCGCCGGCCACAGATCAAGATGTATATACGTGAAGTAACAATGTGTAGGACAACCTGAGGAATGTATATACAAAATTTGTTGTGGGTGTATTTTTTGTGTGACCTATTTCTACAGATCAAGATGTATATATGTACATTAATTGTGTATATGACAACCTGAGGAATGTATATACGAATTTTGTTGTGGTTGGATTGTGTATGTGACATATTCCTCCAGATCAAGATGTATGTACTTACAATAAAAATGTATATGACAACCTGAAGAATGTATATACGAAATTTGTTGTGGCTGGATTGTTTGTCTGACCTATTTCTACGGATCAAGATGTATATATGTACATTAATTGTGTAAATGACAACCTGAGGAATGTATATACGAATTTTGTTGTGGCTGTATTGTGTATGTGACCTATTTATACATATGAAGATGTATATACGTACAATAATAATGTATATGACAACCTGACCAATGTATATAAGCAATTTGTTGTGGCTGGATTGTTTGTGTGACCTATTCCCACAGATCAAGATGTATATATGTACAGTAATAATGTATATGACAAACTGAGGAATGTATAAAAGCAATTTATTGTGGTTGGATTGTTTGTATAACATATTCCTACAAATCAAGATGTATATATGTACAGTAATAATGTATATGACAACGTGAGAAATGTATAAACTATCTTTATTAGGGTATATGATATATGGATTACGTCAACATATGCAATTGACCTCTGTTTACACCGTATGTATGTCTATATACATGCGATTTTGGGGAGGACGACTATTGCAATAATGTAGAATAGAAATTGGGAGTAGGATAAAAATAAAATCAATTGCTATAATTTTTACCAAAAAAAAAACACCCGAGCAGATCATCAGATTTTATTATTTTTCGAAAATTCTAAAATTAATCATCACTTCCTATAATTAAGGAATTGGTTTAATTCTAAAATTAATCGTCACTTCCTATAATTAAGGGATTGGTTTAATTTTGAAATCGTGTCAAATTTGTATAGGTAATCTGAGTCATTCATTTGATTATCATCTAAAGGCCCACAATTGTTCTCTTGTTCTCTAATACTTACATGTTCTCTATTAGACTTTAATCTCTCTCTATATATATATATAGAATGAGGATCCTGTAAAACCTCTCTTTATAGTGAAACTAGTGAATTAATATGGATCGTTTGATTATAGTTTTTGGATGGACGAGATTTAAAGGAAATAGGGTGTATAATTTTGTTATATTTGTGTTTTATGGAATTATTTTCTCATCCATAATTTTAGGGATTTTCTTTCCAAATATACAATTACCAAAATTAAAATCCCTGCGATTCCGTTAAACCCTCCTCAATTGCATTCTCGCTTTCAATCAAAACTTTCTATGAAAATTCGACCCAAAAAAAAATCTTTGAAAATCTATCATCACCGATGCATGTCCTCGATCATACGTTTAGGAGGAACGATTTTTGAATGATTCATTAGAGTTCTCGATGCTCTTTCACGCCTATTGACAACCAATTAGGTATGTTTTGCTTGAGGTTTCGTAATTGATTCAGGTTCATATTTTTTTTTATCCAATTTCTTTTACTTTTCATTGATTATCCATAGTAGATCTAATGAAAATGTTCAATTTGCTTACGTGATTAAAAACAAGGTCATCAAGTGTTAATTTGTATACCATGAGTAAACACAAGGTCATGTGATTCAATTGATTATCCATAGTGTTAATTTGCTTACGTGATTCAATTATATGTTTTTATTAGTTTGCATACGTGTAAAAACAAGGTACTGATTTGTGAGTTTTGTTTTTGTAAATTATCATATTCTAGTAACTTGTATATACATTCTGAGTCCTTCAATACACAAGAAATAAACACTAACACATTCATAGTTGGCGGTCGGTGATATCTAAGATCTTGAATATGCATGTTGAACAACTGAATATACATGAATAACTATTGAATATGTGAATTATAGATAAAATAAGAAATCATAGTCATTTTATTTTGTGAAAAGTGTTCGATTGGGTTTGAATGTAGGGGCGTCCATTTCGAAACAGGGTTGTTAACTTGAATCTTGAGGTAAATATATTGAATATATGATTATATATGTTGAATTTATAATGAAATATATTATTTGAATTAATGATTTATAAATTGAATGTTGCTATACATGATTTGAATTCTGAATATATGGTTTTCGAATTCGAATGTAATGGTATGTTCACATGAATGTTCTAATGAATGTAATGCTTTGAATTGATGTAGAACTAAATTCTAGGTATCATAATCTGAATTTTTATGATAATCACATGAATGTTCTAATGAATTATTTGAATATAGCATATTATGCAGTATGATTTGAATTGATCATGTAGTAACATGAATATTGCTATGTATGTTTTGAATTGTGAATATATGGTTTTCGAAAGTAATGGTTTGTCAATATACGTTTTGAATTGATGTAACTATCTGAATTCTGGATAGTGTAATATGAATTTTTAAGATAATCAAATGAATATTCTTATGAATTATTTGAAGATAGCATATTATGAAATATGATTTGAATTGATGATGTAGTAGCCTGAATGTTGTTATGTATGTTTTGAATTATGAATATATGGTTTTTGAATATATGTTTTGAGTTGATATTGTAACCTGAATTCTAGGTAGCATAATTTGAATTTGTAAGATGATTACATGAATGTTCTTATGAAGTATGATTTGAATCTGATAAAAATTTGAATCTTAGTTATTTCACTTTGAATATATATGTGTTGTTTATGGAATATGCAGTCTTGGAGGTTGGAATATATCAAGGTCATTGAAGGACATAAAGAAGTTCAAGATGGAAGAAGCCCGATAAGGATTAAAGACGACAATGAACATTAAAGAAGCAACTATTAATCGTCTTTACTCTACGATGTATTCAAATTCAATTCAATTGTATTCATTTATGAAATTCTAGTGAGAATATAAAATTATCTTTTTTTTTGTCAAAATTCAATGTTTTCTATTTTATATTCGGTGTAGTTTAACCCTCAAATAAGACAATATAATTTGAATTCGACAAACTCAACTGCATATTCAAACCACGCCAAATTACAATAGTATTTGACTAATATTCAAAAAATGTTAAATCATATTCAACCATGTACTTCATAAATTCAAACATTTATCTACTCGAATATTGAAGCAATATTATCGAATATTGTAGTAGCACGGCCGAATTTGTATTGACCGGCGAAAGCATATACGAGACTTTTGTGATTTTTTCCTAAACTATTGTTTGAATTTTGGAAAAAATAAGTTAAAATATATATTCATATCCCTTAAATTTAGGAGCTTCTATTTTGAAAAAATATAGTACGAATTCGTACGGTAACTTCTTCCTATAATTATGGAAGTTCAATTAAACATACCACTAATGGAGATTTTTCTATAATTCAGCCAATATATTTAAAAATTCAGCTTAATCTTGATCCTTGATTTCATCCTAATCCAACGCCTACTATTAATTCACCTGTTTCACTATAAGAGGTGTTTTACTTGAACCCTCCTCTCTCTCTCTCTCTCTCTCTCTATATATATATATATATATATATCTTTTTGGAAGGGGGATCAGGTAAGATCAGCCCTGAAAATATAAAATGAGATCAAATCTCATCCGTTAGATATCTAGAATTCAATGGCCCGGATTGCCTCCACTTTTTTAAACCCCTTTTATATGTAAAGACATTTTTGTCTTTTTCTATTCTCAATCTTCCTGATCAACCTCCTGCTTTGTGCGTTCCAAATTTTCTCAATCGTTCTCCTTTGAAAATCGTCATTCATCCATTGTTCTTCCCCCAACTTTATCCATATATTGTTCTTCTCCAACACGATTCCCTTCAATTCCCTTCTCCAATCTGATTCCTTTGATCTCAATTCCCTTCTTATGGATTTAGGTAGATGATTTTAAATTTTGAAACTTGTTTTTTTGAACTTCTATCAATTGTGCTTGTAATTGTGAAACTCGTTAATCTATGGATATTTTCGCTTTAATCTGCTCTATTTTGTGTAAATTCGTTAAATTTGTACTATCAAAAGGTTATGACAACATGAACAACTCAATTTTGATGGTTTCGATTGAATAGCTATGGTGAAAGTTCGTTCTTGTCTTGTTGCCCACCCTGTGTTCGACAAAATGCCTCAACAAACGTGCCTTAATTTACATGAACCGTTGTATGGCTTTCGATGAACCTTTACTTGAACATTTATGAACCATAATGATATTCTTTGTGAACCAAAAGAATAACTGTATTTGCTCATTTGTAGTACTTATTATGTGTTTCATGTTGCTTTACACATAACTTTTACGTTTCTTTTGTAGATTGTTTATGTCTTTTACATTGCAAATTGACAATTTCGATTGAATAGAGAGGTTGAAAGCGTATGCTTGTCTGGTTGTCCACCATGTGTTAGACAAAATGCCTCAACACATGTGCATGAATTTACATGAACTGTTTTATGGTTTTTAATGAACCTTGCCTTCAAAATTTATGAACCATAATGACATTCTTTGTGAACCAAAAGAAGAATCGTATTTGCACATTTGTAGTACTCATTATGTGTTTCATGTCGCTTTACATTTTTTTTGTTGATTGCTCATCAAGCTCGAGTCACTCTAGCTAACATGCCTCATTCAAATGGTGATGCTTGTACTCATGGAGTTTCATTGAAAGATTTTCATCATAATACTAGTACCATTGGTGGAGCCCCATTGGATGATAATGAAAACGATAACGATGCCTACACAAGATTGTTCTTATTTTATTACTACTTGTAAGGTTGAGTATAAACCTCAAACAATGTTTTGTTATGTGTGTTTGAGGATTAAGTTATCTTCTATGCACTTTAAGATTAAATGAACTGTATAATTACACGACATGTACCTACAAGTGGAACACAATGAACCAAATTCTTTTCTTTTACACAATTTACACATTTTATCGTATATGAACCGACTGATTCAAATTCATGAACCATTACGTCGAATCCAATGAACCAAATTATTAAACTTCATGAACTTAAAAACAATGAATACAATATTTTTCTTTTATACAATTTATGCATCTTGTCATATATGAACCGAGTGATTTAAATTCTTGAACCATCACGTTGAAGACAATGAACCAAACAATTAAACTTCATGAACCTACAATCAATGAATTCAAGTGGAACAGAATGAACCTACAAGTGGAACACAATGAACCTTGTGAGTGGGAGCTTATTTGTCATTTTGGGTCAAAATCAGTTTATTTACAAGTTTGTCACCGTGTTTGTCCTTTTCCTTATTTCCTTCTTTAATCTCTACCGTTAGATCGAGAAATCTAACGGTAAAGATTATTTCTCATTTTACACTATAAGGGTAAAATACACCAGAACCAAACTCTATATTTTTGTGCAGATATATTTCTATTTTACTACCGAGCTTTGGCCTGATATGAATGGACACAGTATCTTCAATTACCCACCAAGATTTTATAACTTTTTAGGACTTGGGATTTTTATATTCAAGGGTGTGCGCATTTATGTAGTACAGGATTAAATATTGCATTAACTAAATAATCAAAAAAAGTGAGTAATTAACTTTCTGGATCACAGCATGATGAGATCAGTCACTAGGTTGATCAGGTGGCCACGTGGTTGGTTGATGAAGGTGATGGCCAAACAATCAATCAAACGAAGAATCATCAACAAGATTAATTATGCATTTCGCATAAACCACGTGATCCTACCAATATCTATTGAATTTTCAAACCCTTTTCATTATTCTTAGAGAGCAATATATGGATAAGAAAGAAGTTAAGGACAAGAAAAAGGTGTTCTACTTTTCACGGATCTCTCTTTTGTTTTACTCGTATAAACAAGAAAATCATGTCTTGTACGAGGGCTACGTTAAAAGTTGTTATAGTTTGAACTTTTTTTAGAGTGAGAGGATTTAAATGAACACCCATACATGTTATGTCATATTCTCCTCCTTATACAAATTTAAGTTAGGGTTGTCAATCGGGTTGACCCAACTCGACTCATAACTTTGTATTGGGTTACGGATCGGGTTATGAATCGACCCATTTGAAAGGTAAATCCGACCCTTTTGATCCACTTGAACCGTTGATCGCTCTGACTAACTCGCAATTTTCACCTATAAATATTAAATATGTATAAAAGTATGATTTTTAAAAAATTGCTAGAATAAAAATGAGTCCTACGAGCTGACAACTCATAATGGATAAAATACAATAAAGTTATTTCGTGACCGACCTGTAAGTCACAAGAAATTTATAAACATGTATAGTTAATTTATAGCAAAACTCAAATAAAATATACAAAAACATATTCCAAAATTTGTGTGATATTTCAACATATCGTTTTGTCTTTTGAGACAAGATGTGTACAACCCAACTAACATCAAAATGGCAAACAAAGGCATTTTAGTGAAAATAAATCAACGTAGTTCTCTAATGTGCAAAATCCTGTCACTCGTCTCCATCCCTGACTACCTACTTTTCCCATCCTCGATGGGGAACGGGCGGTGAATCGCCATTGAGGATAAGCATATAAATGGGATCCATTTCGCTATAAAAACTAAAAACAAAATCAGTTTATTTACAAGTTTGTCACCGTCTCTGTCCTTTTCCTTATTTCCTTCTTTAATCTCTACCGTTAGATCGAGAAATCTAACGGCAAAGATTATTTCTCATTTTACACTATAAGGGTAAAATACACCAGAACCAAACTCTATATTTTTGCGCAGATATATTTCTATTTTACTACCGAGCTTTGGCCTGATATGAATGGACACAATATCTTCAATTACCCACCAAGATTTTATAACTTTTTAGGACTTAGGATATATCTTCTATTTTACTACCGAGCTTTGGCCTGATATGAATGGACACAATATCTTCAGTTACCCACCAAACACAATGAACCTTGTGAGTGGGAGCTTATTTGTCATTTTGGGTCAAAATCAGTTTATTTACAAGTTTGTCACCGTGTCTGTCCTTTTCCTTATTTCCTTCTTTAATCTCTACCGTTAGATCGAGAAAACTAAAAACAAAATCACATTTTATCATTAAAAATTAAAAAGTTATATATATTTTTATACCTACACATATAAATTATATACAAAATTGAAATAATAATATATATCAGTGACGAAAAGGGATGTAATGACTTCAATCCTCATCCCCGCACAGGGATGTAAACTCAATCCCAACCCCACGGATCAAATATGCATCTATAGGTATGAATTATCCAAACAACACAAAAAATAATGGAGCCCCATCCCCTCAAAAATTAAAATTCATAGCGTTTTCTCAAGTTTGACGGTTCAAGCCCGATGCCATCAATACCACCCACACAACACTCTTGGAACACATGACCAGTCACATTAATTGAGACCGATACACAACCTACAATTCAAGATGAATAGGAAAACAGTCAATTAAAAGAGCATTTTCAACAACTTCCACATATTCTTGAAAAGTGTGAATATGGAGAATATGATACAAGTTTTTACTCCAACAATTTTCCCATTTTCCCATCACTATCTCCATTATAGAGATATCTCCAAAAAAATGAGTCTATTTCCCTATATTTGGGGAATTCTCCAAAATAATTTGAAGAAGACATTAATTGCAAGTTCTACAATCACAACTTTTGATTGGTTGATTTATCTTTTATAAATTTTTCTAGGATATTTTTGTATATAATAAATATAAAAATATTTAAGATAGGGAAACTGTTGGAGTTAGACTAAAATAATTTTGGAGAATATGTCTTTTGATTCTCCATTTTGAAGAAAATTGTAGGGAAACTCTTGGAGATGCTCTAAAACAAGATAGTTTCTTAAGTTATGACTCATACTAGGTTCATATAAACGTGAATATGATTCATATACATACCACATTAAAGTTAATGTTCCGACATACATGGATATTTCAGGGTGACACGCAGCTATTGAATCTTAGTCATTTCATGAAACAACTTAAGAAAAACTATTTTTTAGTCATTTGAGGACGAAATGACCTTTTGGTTAGACATTTCATCGTTTATTTGATTCTTTTCCGAATCTACTTGATTTGTTTTTGTTTGCATTCTCATCATAGTTTCTCGACTTAGCAATTGATTTTTCCGATAGTTAAATCTAATCGACGGCCTAGCTAGTACATTGAATTTTTAACTTTTGATTACAAGACCTCCTCCCCTTTTTTTCCCCTAATAATCTCCACGTACGAACTCCTGCACCCAAGTATATATTATAGGAATTCTATCGAATATTACTCGTCCTATAAACCTGACACTGACAAGAGAGATAGAGAGGGCACAAAAAATCAAACAAAGGAGATGGTCATTACGAAAATGACAAAAACTGTCGAATTCTATCATTAGATTCGGAACCAAGATAAAAGGGGAAAAAACACATGTTGGATAAGCCTTCCCCAGAATGAACCTATTCATCAAATAGAGTATAGTGGCCCACCATCCCATCCATGATTGATATTCACCAATCAGTTTACATCTGCAAAACAATTTAGTCACAGCTAGTTGTGTTCTTCAATTCGCATGACAACCTGACAATCACAATGCTCACTTACTCACAAATTACAACTCTTTAATCTAGGTTTAGCTAGTTTATTAATGATGACTTTAAGATCTTATCAGAATCAATAGTTGATTAATTGATACGCAATACATCTTATAGTAGCAATATACTACTAATAGTGATTTTCGAATTTTTAAAGAGAATTCATTACTTTTCTTTACAATTACTACAATTTAGTACAAAAGAATACATTGTACTAAAGATATTAATAAACCACACCAAGTACATGCACGCAACTGCGTCAGTCAACTTGATGTACTAAGCAACAAATTTTTATAATCCAAAATCTATGATTAAGAGAAGAAAGAAGAAGATGGAGGAAAAATATACATATGTTGTCAGTTTTCAGATCACAAGTATTTAATATAATTATATGATCCGAATTGGCCGTATTCGTAGCCCTGTTGCTTAACATTATCAATATTATGGCTAGTAAATGTTTCTTATTATTATCTCAAATTGTAGGATCTGAATTTAAAAGAAATGGCTGGCAATAATTTCAAGCTCTCAAATCTCAATTGGGGAAATTAAAAAAAAGGAGCTAAAATCCAAGCTGTCGTGACACAAGCATTTTGGCGTTGGCGTATACTAGTCAATCTGGACTGGAATTTAAGAAAGTAAGCAACTGTATGCTGCACTTGTTGCCCTTCCTATTCGTTAATTAATTTTAAGGAGTCAAAACAAAATTAATGTTCCTTGCACAACCCGCTATTGCATCTATTCATATGAAACTGTTCCCCTCATCTGATGATAATAAAATGATCGTTTTAGAAGAATGGCATGCGCTGTACATGTATGAACGCCATCCTGGAATAATTACATGTATATAATTAACATGCATGTACAGTTTAAGGGTCCGTTTGGTTTCCAAACATAGATATATAAACGACATGAAAACTAATATCATCCGTATTGGGATCAACAACAAATAGGCAGTCAAAGGAACTTGAGAAATCTTCTAATGTAGTGGTGTAATTGTGTGTGCTATGACAAGACAAGCCCGGTTTCAAATGCCAGTTCGTTGTTTCATAGGGGCCAAAAGAGCACCAAACCAACAAACACAGCAACAAATTTCAACGATCATCAAATTGAATTGTTAAATGTATTCTTGATACCACTTTTGCTACGCTTCAAAAGGTGCCTCTTTGGTTTCAAAGTAGTCACGTATATTGCGTCCTAATACAAGTCTTGGGCTCTTGATTTTGTCTCTACAATCAAAACAAAGTCAGAATGTGCAAATGATTGCAGAAAAATACTTGAAACTTGTAGAAAATTATACATAGATGAAGAGAAGGGCTAAAACTATCTCTCAAAGGGCATAGACTGCAACAATTGAAATCTTAGTTCTTACAAAAACAGGGTCTAAGAACAGATGGCCACAGTAAGAAGAGAAAAAGAACATATACAAACCTGAGAAAGGTTTACTTGGGGAAAGTTGAAGTAACCCAAATGGACTAATAAGACCAAACAGACCAAAATCATATTGTCAAGTCTCTGAAACTCAACCCTTAGATTTCATAAGAACGGCCTTCATGCCTTTCTAATCTGTGTAGTCCTATGTAGCAGATAGCTGCACAAATGTCTAGGGAAGCAAAGGATAACAAGAAACAAAAGACACATGCAGAATGGCAAAGGCCACAGCGACAGACAAGAAACAAGAACCAAATACAAGGTTTCAAAGCTAGTACTGAACCAGCCAGAAACCCTCACAAGGCAGAGAAACAGCTACCAAACACTACTCAAGTCTAAACACAGAGATCTCAGAACAAGATCCCCTTATGAATGCAAAGAAACAGTCAGAACGTTGTTCACATAAACCAACACCAGAATTAGTTCTGGGTGTCAGATATATCAATTGTGTATTTTGTATAACCTGCAAAATGAAAAAAACATGGAAGAATCAAGCAACTTCTTGAATGGTTTGCTTTTAAGAACCTCACACAGCCTACTAAACTGCAATGCTTCCATGAAACAATCTTAGAAAAGGATCAGCCCTTAACATGTACAGAACTTCCTGTATCATAAATATAAGTTTTACATTCTTCACTTTGAAAGAGCAACCTGTGTCAGATTCAATGGAGAAACAAAAGCAAAATGTGAAGCCCAGAAAGCAACTTCCATCCTGCTTCAACTAGACAAGCTGGGTTTCACTCTAGAGATGATTCAAGACTTCCCAGAGGCAAATGAGTCAGTAACAGTATATACCAACCTAGGAATTTTATTTCCTTTCTACACGAAAAAAAATTGCACTGCATTCTTGAATTAATGCCGGAACACTTCCCGAAGAAGTTCAGATAACAAGACTTGCTGCCTTTGACTCTCACCAGATTTCCAAACTGCAAAGCCTGGATACTCATCAAAGTATCCATCATCCTTCCAACGTTTAAAGGAATTCAGGTTAAAGGGACCCCGCAATTCACCATCTGGATCAATGTAGTTCCAAACTCTTTCCTCCCGCATAATTCTCAATGCCTCATCATCACTTATTCTCTCTTCCTCATCATCACTTAAAACTATTAGCTCGGCTTCCAATGCTGATGAGTCACCCTCGGTCCTCATATCATTCTGGAAGTCACCCTCGGTCCTCATATCATTATCATTCTGGGAGTCACCCTCGGTCCTCATATCATTCTGGTCAGATGACTGATTTAAGCCAACCTCCTCATCTTTCTTAGTTGATGAGCCTGCCTCAACATTATTCATCTTGCTCAGGTCAAAAGACAGTAAGTGACCATTCTCCACACCTTGAAACATTTGTTTTTCGCAGGCCTGTTCAACTTCTATTCTTGGAGGCTGCAGTTGAGTGTCGGTTTCTGGCTCAGCTTTTAGCGGTTCATGCTCTGCATAAATTTATAATACATTTAGTGAAACATAATTTAAACAATCTTAGCATGTAAATCCCCTACCAGTAATGTAATTAAAAGAATAGTGACCGATAATGCATACAAGAACCAGGCAGGGTAATAATGATGTACAGTGCTAGTATTTATTTCTAAAATTGTTAATTTCATTGTGAAACTTATCCTCTGCAGTAAAGAGAGAGAATCATACTTAAAAGTATAAGCTAGAGGATTTTATCAAGTGCTGAGTTATTCGGAAATGATCTAAAGCTAATACGGTACAAGTACTACAATGTTATTAAGATAACGTATATAACGACAAACCTTGTGACTGAATAAACAAGGAAAGTGTCTTAAATATGCAAGTTGGTACGGTCGAGTGGGTATATAGCCAGCAGATGTTTTGGTATTGGTGGGGTCCCACTTCCGAAAATGCCGCTCACATTTTAGAAAAGAGAAAGAGTGCATGGACTTTGATTCTATTTCCATCAGCTCTCTTAAGCATTTGGATATAGCTGATACAAGAAGCACTAGCTAATTACCTGTAAGCATATCTAACAACTTGTTCGTTTCATTGGCCCTTTTTTGAAGTCTTTTTTATTCATCTTTTGGTGTTCATAAGTTTCTCGGTTTTGCTTCGTGTTTCTTGTCAAATGTCTTATTATAGAAGCTTTCCTTCACAGGAAAATGTTATTGCCCTCAAAAGAAAAAAGAGCAAAAAGGTTTCATCTGTACATACAACAATGACACTAGTAATCTCCAGCATAAGCAAGAGAGTAATGATAAGATAAATACTTTTTATTTTCAATATTTTGCTTTTGAAAAAAAAAATCAACTCTGAATCATTTAAAAAGATTCTTAACCATAAATATGCACATTTATCATAATAATCTAAAATATCGAATGTGTATGGAGATTATTTTATAAAAACATAACAATGTATGAATAAAATTATTAATTAAGTCAATTTGATGAGTCGGTCATTTTGATTTCCAATATTGAGATATTATATATATGGAGAATAAACCTATTAAGTACAAGATTGAGATTTCACACCATCAAATTCGAGTTTGCTCTACATAGGTTTAAGTTACTAACATTAACAAATTAATCGATTCTAAATGTTGTAGTTTTCACAATGCTTATCAGATTTAAACCAATTACATATTTAATTTATAATACTTATATCATATATAAATTCATATTTTTAAAATTTTATTTGATAAAATCATATATAAATTCATATATAACTAGTTTAAAAAAAACGAAAGAATATACACCAATAAATGTTTTATATTGTTGACAGCTTTCTTGCTGTAGATGCAGTTTTTCTTTTTTAAGTTCATAAGCTTTTGGTTATGCTCAGACCATCCCTTACTCCTTATTATAGGAACTTGTCTCCGCTGATAAATGTCAGGGTTGTCAGTAAGGAAAAAAAAACTAGCTATGCACGGAATCATTAGACAACATGAAACAAATCAAACAATACAGCAAAGTTTAAAGCAGGAGAGTAATGAATTAGTTATGGTATTTATTTCCGGGATTATTTTGCTGAATGTCAAAGGATAGATAATCGAAATTGAACTCTCTAAATCAATGAAAAAGAGAGGAAATCCATGTGATTTTGCAGACCGGGCTACTCGAGTTTACATATAGAATTTAAGAGATCTATAAACTTGTTTGATATAGAACTTTTCTTTTTGCATTCACAAGTTTCGGTTATGTTTCTTCTATTGTTCCAATTTTTCAGAGCATCTATTCCTTTTCCTTATTATAGAAGCTTTCTTCACTGCTAAAATGTTATTTTGCTCAGAAAGGAGGGAAAAAAGGCAATGTTGATAAATTTCTAGAGAGTACACACAACAATGAAACTATTAATATCCAGCATAGGCAGGAGAGTTATGGTACTTATTTCCATTAACTTTTGTTAAATGTCAAAAGATAAAATAATTAAAAACTTCAAAATGCTTACTTGACCATCTTCCGCAAGTTTGCAATGCAAGGCAATCCTTTTCATGCTTTATAGGTCACAAGAAGTATACCCTGCTACTACGTGGTCATATTGGCGGCATGGAGGGATTCGGGAGGACATGGGAAAGTGGTTCCTCTATTAATAACCTACTCTAAGCAATACCAAGTGTATTAAATAACTTCATTCTTAGGTCTTGTTTCACTTCTCAAGCAAACAATTTTTTCATCAAAAAAATCTGTTTTACTTTTTTCTACAATCCATATCACATCTCTACTTTTATGTTTTTCGAGACAAATTTTTCATCCAAAACTTACTTTTCAACCAAAAAATACTTTCACCCCATAAAGTGAAACAAGCCCTTAGTATTCTAGATAGGAAAATATCTTAAAGGCAGAAAATGAAAACCACAATAGAAAACAGGATCCAGTCTATCAATACTATTTGGACGACACTACTGATGGATGTTTTTATTAAGAACTAAAATATTTCAATCACCCACCTTGAACTTTTGGGTTTGCAGCGCCTGAAGTTGTAGTACCTCCATTGATTGCTGGACCATTTGAAATGACCCAATCAGTTGCAGTCTGTGGAACAGAATCTTGTTTCTTTGGGCAATCTGCAGTATTTTCTGGTACGGATTCCAGTTGTAACTTTTCAGCAATAACTTCTGGGACTGCCTGCAATAGGCGTGATTGTTCAGCTGGTGTTTTCAGCAGCTTCCTCTTTTCCAGGTATTCAAACATTGTAGAGATTCAAATATGTCAAGGAATAATGATCTTTCATATTTTGTACAATAATTATAGAAATCTATTTACCAGAACCACCACAATTTTTGTAATGGAACCTTTAATCATCATTGTATCAGGAAAGACAATAGTGTATAAGAGAAAGGGGTGATGGATTGAACTTTCAAAATAAAACAATTCCACATAGTATCAATTTTTTTTTTGATAAACATAGTATCAAATTACAGTATTATTTTTCTTTCTATCAAACATATTTACGCAGTCAGTTTTTGGTCCGACTTTAAGTTGTTCGGCCCCCATGGCAACTATTTTTTAAAAGAAGAGAAAATCTACAATACCAAGACAAATATAAAAAGGATATTCTCTACGCCAGCCCTTCTCATTAGCTACATCAATGACGTTCCCCAGACGTTTGATTTCTCTTGGCAGCCACTGGAAAATACACATTAGAAGCACCAAAAGAATGTCCCACTAGTCAGAATTAGGTTTTCGAGAACTGTTATTAGTTATCATATGCAATATAAAAACACACGAATGCACAATGCAGTCTAGGGTGTGCCTTGCTTATACCTCAAGCAACTTCTACCCCTGAGAGAAGACAGATGCAACTAATTGCATGTAGCCTTTTCTTATGAAACAGAAGTGATAAAGGGGTACAAGGAGGCTACATTAATGCTTTCTCGAAAGATTAATCAATCTCTTTCCTAAGAAGACCCCTTTCTTAATAACTGGTATATGATATCATTTATTACTATACAAGAATTGTATATAAATGTAACAGTAAAAACTAATCCAAGTAAACTTACCTCCTTTGTAATATCTTCGTGCAATAACTGCACCTTCTCCTGTAGCTCTCCCTATAGAATGGAAGCAGTCAAGTCAAGCAATCCAAGTTAAAGAATTTGCTTCCACAGCAAGAATCTTGATACAGTAGACAAATTAGAATGTAGCAAAAATAACAATCACACGAACATCCTAGATTGGTCAGTATATTTATTTTATGCAACTTCATGCTAAATTTAGTCTAATGCAATGGCAAAAACCTAAGAAAATAGTCAGCCTAATAGACACTGCTCCTAACTGCCCCAAATTAAAACCTAAAAATCAGGAAGCAAAAACATAATGCACAAACGGTTCATAGAGCAAATCAATACAAAGAGAGTAGCACGGCCTATTTTTTAGAACATCAAAAAAAGATCCCTTTCTTTTTCCAGAATTAGAGATGTCATCTCAGCCTTTGGCCTAACTAGGGAAGAATGATATTGTAGTACTCCAACAAATGATTGCCTAACATTCTTTTATTTACTAGATTATTCAACAGCAGCATCTGATCTCCATCGAGATGCATACCGTCCTCCCATAAATATAAAGCCAACTACAGTCAAACACTGCAACAGCAACAAAAATTCATTTTTGTTCTGCAAACAAAACTGAAAACTGGCTGGTCTAACTACAACACAAATGTATCATTTGAACACATGCAAATTAGAGGCACTGCTAGTTATTGCTAGGAGAAATAATCTACCAGCCGAGTCCTAGTAGAATATGGAGAAAGCATAAGCTACAAGTATGATCAAAACATGAGTTCCTACTAGACAAACTCAACAAGACAGTGAACAACTTACAACAGTAGGTTGCTTGAGAAGATCCTCTTTTATCCTCCTATGCAAATCCTTGCACTCATCCTGTAGCAAAGATAGTACAGAAGCAATCATTTTCCAAAACTAGAAATGGACAATGTATATACTGCATTCAAAAAGTAAATGCATACAACCTAAAGGGGGAGCTCACTGGGAGCCTTTCATTGACAGCAGCTATATAATGTGTGTATATATATGAAGACATGTCCATGGTTAACATAGTGATTAGCATTCAGGGAGTTCTTGGATTAAACTATTTACCTCAGAGAAGTTCACATCGGATAACTCAGATAAACTAACGCGCTTGCACATATCAGCAATCTCAAGGCGCACATTATCGCCATCAGCAGCATCCTTCTTTATACCTGGAATTAGTAACAACACCAATTAATTCTAATCCTACCAGAGATAATAACAATTTAGACTTCAACAACCAAGAGTCCAAAATTACCCAAAGGCTAGATGCATAAATCAGGTGATACTAATTACCTGTAACAAGTTGAAGCACATAGGGATTCTTCTGTCTGTAATCATAGCGATCTGCTTTCACCCGCACAAAACTCCCAAGCACCTTACTTTCGAAACTGTCAGGATCCTTGAGCAACTCCTGAACTAGAGTTTTCCTCAGAAAGACACCTTTGATATTTTCAGGTACTATAGCTGCAGGGCAGCTTTTCAGTTCTTCAGCAGCCTTCTTCCTCTTATTGGCTTCCTCTTCGGAGATTGAATCTGTTTGTAGCTTTTGTTTAGCACGCTTCCCTTCCTCTCTCTCATCCGAGCTGTAACCCTCACTGTCAGAAGTAAGCTCATTCTCGGCATAGTGTGGCTCTAAGAGGTCAAAAATCTTAATCCGCAATATTGACCTCTTCCCGAAAATTGCATAAAGGCTTGCATCACAGATAACTCTTTTCCTCTTAGCAGCAGGATCAAGGAGGTTTTTTTCATTGATGTAGTCATAAATAATATCTGTCAGGTCATGCTGAGAGATTTTCTCTTCAGAGCTCTTGCCAATGAGCTCAAGAAAGGTGATCAGCTGCTTTGAACCCCAACCCACAAACTCTGTTCTCTTTGGTCGCCTTCTTTTTCTCCTGCTTTGTGTCAGAAGCTCATTGGGTTCTTCAACCCAGTCACCCATATCCAACTCCTTGCAACTATAAGCAAAAACAGAAAAATTCCCCCTTTGAATCACATGCAAAACACATCAACATCCAAAAAATTGCACAGCAGAAAGAGGCATGCATTCAAGTAGGGCTATTAGCATCCTATGAAGTCATTAAAATGGAGTGCTTTATTAGTTCAGTCAGAGCCACAAAGTGCAATAAGAGGAGCACACACAAAATCGGTAAACTAACCCAGCAAAGTGCAAGAAGAGAAGCAAAATGAACAAAATTGACCTTTGAATTCGAGAGAAGAGGAAAGATCCCTAGCAGGCAGCCGATGTCTTCCTTTTCCTGATTCAGTCGAAGGGAGCATAGAACAAAGAACGGAGAAGAAGAGATGGAACAAGAATGGGGAGTGAGTTAGAGGAGCACACACAAAATGGAGAGTGAGTTAGCCACGCAAATTTTACAAACTCATCCTCGAAAGAATCTAGAATGAAAACTCTCTTACCTCGATAGCAATTGAACGGCGGTGGGAATGGGGGCGGAAGAGACAGCGGTGAAGATTAGAGCCGGTGAAGATGAGGAGAACCGAGAAGGGCACCGGTGTAGGTATGGAGAAGGGAGATGGATGGGAGCGTTTCAGTTTCAGTTTTGGAGAAGCACTCAAATGCAAATGAGGACACATGTCACAATTCAATACAGGACATTTTACAGAAAATGACCCCACATTTTGGGTAATTGTATAAAAGAGCCTAATGTTTAAAGTTATGACAAATAGGCTCAACTACGGGTGAGTTGCGATTGTTAACGTAAAATGATACGAGTATTTTTTATCGTCACTAATTGTATGATACTATATTTTTAACATTCATGTTAACTATAATGAAGCCTCACAAGACATAAATGATACTATTACATGCTTTAAACTGAAAAACAACTTGCATTTGATGATTAGTCTTGACATTATAATTGACACCATAAAAAAAGCTATTTGCCGCGAGGCTATTTTTTGCAAGCACCCCAAAAATGGGGTTATTTTTTGCAATTCTTTCTTCAGTAATTGCATTTACTCATTTCATATACAAAATTGAAGGAAAAAAAAAATATGTATCTTACCTAACTTTGGTGCATGCATTTGGATTCAAAATTTTATAAGGTTTCTTAGTAAGAATTTACTAAGGTTGTGTTCGGCAAAACAAGGTTATAGGGAGGTGAACGTTTTTAAGAAGGTTTTCTGGTAGGTGGAGGTTTTCTTATTTATAACCTCTCAAAACCTTATAAGATGTTCGGTATTACAAGATTTTTAGATAGGTTTTACTTTAAACTACCAAAAACAATATTAATTAAAATAATTAATAAGAAAAGTTGTGTTAAATTTTTTCACAAACCTTCTAAAACATATCTACACCAAGGTTTCTATTTTTTGATTTCAAACCTCCCTAGAAACTTACTAAAACCTCCACCTCCTCGAAAACCTTATTGTGCCGAACACCTAATTGAGTAAGTTTAAATAATAGAAACCTTCAAAAACCTCCAAAAACCTATATCGAGCAGGGCCTAAGAAGATTGTACGTGGTTGGTATTCATTATTCATCTGAAAAACATACATTATAAATTTTTTTTTTGGTTAACATACATTATAAAATATGAATGTAAAAACACCATCCACTTGATCATGTTACATGAAAGGTTGGAATGGTAAATGCTGTGAAAACCTTTTTTTTTACTTTTGAGAATGTAAAAGATAACAAATGAATGTATACTTTCACTAAACTTAAATGTATCTTCTTATATTAACATCTATAATCTATAATCTATAATCTATAATCTATATCTAAAACATATAAAATTGAAAAACTTTGGTCAGTTATGACCCTACCCTCACATTTAAGAATAAAAAAAAACAAATTTAAATCTATTTATTTATTACCAATAACATCTATCTTTCCATGTATCTATCTATAGATCTGAGAAATTTTATTTCAATGCAAAGATCAACTCAAAAATTTAAATTTTAACATTAGGTGTTTGGATAATGAATAACCATGAAATTACTAAATATGTTAACATATATATATATATCAATCTACAAAACTATGAAATTAATAAATATTTTAACATCTATCTATCTGTATATAAGATTTGAGAAATTTCCTTTCAAACCAAAGATATTTTAAACCTTTGTATTAGCTTTTCAAGAAAAAAAACCATGAAATTAATATTTTGTAATATTATAATGGTAAAATATAATACCAAAAATTAATGTGTTCACAATCATACTCTTTTTGTATGATTGGGCTATAATTCAAAAATTTAAAATACGAAAAAATAATTATGTAGTTAATTAATATTGTTTAGAAGTTGTATAATTGAGACACGAAAATAGTACTATTTGTAAAAATAATATTGATAAAATAAAATGTTTGAATCGGTGCGTAGCACGTGGCCAATTCTCTAATAATAATACTTGTAAAATTGAAAAACTTGGCTCATTTATAACCTCAGGAGAGGTTCAAGAGAAACGGAAGCTATAGAGAAACGAAAGTCGTAATAAGTGTCCGTGGATTTGCTAGGATCAATGGTTATGATTGATGGTGTATAACAATATAAAAATGTGAAAATTGCCATAACAAATTAGGTAGTTACGGAAAAGAAAAGTCCGTAAAAGTAGGGATGCACGTTGATCCTACCGTAATATCAGCATTTAGTCAAATTTTGAATATTTGTTGGTGATGCAAATTCGAATATATTATGTGCATTGAATGTATGTTAACATTTTTTTAATATTAGTAAAAGGTTGTTCGAATTTGTCATTGTTTGAGTAGAGTATGGTTCTAATGATAATAGCCAATATAGTGTAAAATATGAACATAGAAGAGCCGTTAGACCTTGCGGATCTTCGGTAAAGATTAAAAAGATGAAATAAGGAAGGAGGGAAAAGTATAAGGAGGCGGTGACAAATCTGTAAATATACTAATTATGACCAAAAAGACAAAAACAACCTCAACCCTAAAAACAAAACATAGTCGGACACCCATTTCCTCTCACGACTTCACTCTCCATGATTTCGCTCCCCCTTCCCTCTCACGCCCTTCTGATCGCTGGTCGCAGCCCGCTCGTCGGCACCATTGTCATCCGCTTGCAACCGTCGTCTAGGTATATAGTTGGGACTAAGAATTATGTTTTGGTGTATGAGCATGAATCAAAAATTGAATTTCAGGGATTTGTGGATGCTGATTATGCTAGTAATAAAGATAATAGAAAGTCAATTACTTCTTACTACTTTAGTTGAGCTAGTAATTGCATCTCTTGGAAATCTCAACAAAAATCAATAGTAGTCTTGTCTTCAACTGAGACTGAATATATTTTTGCAGTTGAGGCTTCTAAGGAAGCCTTTTGGTTCAAGGGTATATTGTGTGATATTACTGGTCATGTCTATATTCCTGAGCTTTTTAGTGATAGTCAGAGTGCTTTGTCTTTGTTTAAGGATCTTGTCTATCATGAGAAAACTAAACATACAGATGTGAGGTTCCAATTTATCAAAGACGAGGTGGAAAAGCATAACATAAATGTGGTGAAAGTTGTTGGTGATGTGAATTCTACAAACTTTGGTACTAAAATTATGCCTGCTAATAAGTTTGTGTGCAGGGATGCACTTTACATCGATGATGTACACTGAGATGTGAAGCTTGGAATTGATGAAGAAGGGAATCCAGTTTCAAGTTAATTTGCATTTATAATTGAGTAGTGGAATGTAAATCCAAATTTGGATTAAGAGGGATTTTATTGTACTAATAATCCTAATATGTATTTCATGTTGTTTAAGTACAAGTCATTGCAATATAAAGCTAGGTAGAACTATTGGTCATGAGCTAAAGAAAGAGATTTGCAGCCCCGACCTTGTGCTAAAGTGGACGACAATTAGTTTTTTTGGGCCATCAGCTTAAATGGGCTTCAACAAAGGGAAAAGACCCAAAATGGTGAGATGAGAAGCTCATCTCTGGACTGTGTTTTTTGAGCTGATATATAAGTTTTCTTTAGGGTTGGTTTGAGCTCATTCATCAGATTCATATGCGGTGCAATACCTAGTTCTCCAGAGAGAGAAATAGCGAACGAGAGAGCAAACCAGAGAGATCGAAGATTGTTCAAGGGAGGAGGAGTCTCGGTCGTCGGCTAGTTTTAGTTAGTTTTGCTAGTATTGTTAGTTTGTAGAAAGATTCGGATATCTACACTTTGTTGTGGTTTTTGATTGTAGATGTGAAGACAACAAGTGTAAAGGAGGTGAAGCTGAAACATTGGAGGAGGCAAGAAAGGAACCAAACCATGAGATTAGCCCCAAGAGGTGATAGGAAAAGCACACTTGGGTCCGGACATGTATTGGAGTTGTTGTTTCGACATCTCTTGCTTGCAAGGGCTGGATCTGGAGCTACAGTGGTCGGATTAAGCTAACTCAGGTGTCATTAGAAAGCTAACTCGAAGAGCTACAATTCATCTCATTACTCTGAGTCCAAATTCCAACTCAAAGTGTTCAAAATAGCCTTTAAAGTGTCACTTGACGACTAGTGCTCAAAGCATGGGATGAGGCATCGAAAACTCGGGCGAGTTTTGGGGTGTTTGCCAGAGTTTTGAGACGTGACTCTCGGCCTTGAAAACTCGGGGTCTGCAGTGAAAACTCGCCCGAGTTTTGGGTGTTACCCCGAGCTTTGGCCCATGTCCGAGTTAAGACGAGATTTTGTACGAGATCTTTTTGGGCCTTTTGGGTTGTGTTTTTGGATATATTTTTGAAGACATTATTATATATAGATAGCCTTAGTTCCAAGGTTTATTATCTTCATATCTCTGATCTTGATATCTTTGTTCTTAGAGGCTTGAGAAGAAGAAACCTTTTGGAAAACTTTGTAAGTTTTTCAATGTCTTTTAGTAACTAAACCTAGCTCTTTTGCTTATCTAGTTAATTGAAGTTGTGAACGAAATATTATCATGAGGTTTGATTGTTCTTAATTTTCCTTGACTATATTGCTTTCTCTGTGCTTAATTGCTTAATTTCAGCCTAGGGTTTTATTAGCTTGATCACCTAATATGATTTCTAGAATGAATTATAATTAGATCTTTCTAATTACCAGTTGGTGTTAATTAGATCAAAAATGAACCTTTAATCAATCTAGAACTAGTAGGACTAGTTGATTAGAGAAGAGAATTCAATCGCATGTTGTTTGGATGTCTGGTTGCTCTGAATGCATGTTTCTATTAATACCTGGATCTTAATGTTGTTGTCAAGTTGAATCTAGGAGGTCTCCTACTCTCCTAGGTTATTTGATAATTAAGGTTGTTAGTACCGGTCGGGCTAATAACTAGAATTGAAGTAGGATTAATAATGTCATGAAGTTGGATTATTAACATTCCACAATAGAGTAGTCAAGATAAAGAGAGAATTATGATAATCAATGATCAATAATCAAGTTCACAATGGATATTAACTAGTTAAACACTTACGCATACTTCTCCCATGTTTTACATCTCATCTTTAGTTTTTCATTCCTTAGTTAGTTTAGAACTTAGATTAATTTCAAAAAACCCCTTTTTACTCTGAGTAGCGTAACAATAAACACTGAAACCTGAGCCTTTGTGGGATCGACCTATACTTCCCAACTACATTCTTAGTTGGGTTGTTTGGATTAATTTGATCGGCATTAGGGCGACTAAAATACCGCCTATCATTAAGCTTGGGGGAGACAACTTTTTAATCTTAATTCAGTTGAATTCAGCTAGACAAGCTCCAACTACAATGATCCACCAAACACCAAAAATACTTTATTTTAAAAAAAAAAAGTTAAGCTTCGTTAAGCTTCATACCGAACGGACCCTTATATTCGAAATGCTCTCTAAGACGTCTCATAACGTGAGATTCCCAATTCTTATCCATCAAAAAAAAATGTTACATACTCCTTATTTGCATACTTCATACGGATCTGGGTGCTCGTTTGGTTAAACGTAGGAATTAAAATTCACAAGAAGTTAAATCACATGAAGTTAATTCCCATATATTGAATTTCACATGATTTGAGAAAAAGTGTTTGGTTATACAATTACCTAGTAATTGAATTCATGTAATTTGTTTGGTGGGAAGTGTAAAATCATGCGAATTTGTTTGAAATTATCATATAACCTTTATCCATTAAAAACAATAATGTAAATTAAGGGTAAAAATGAAATTTGTAATTTAAATAAAAAGTAATTATTTTAAATATATGGAGGAATTGAATCTTACCCACCCTTTCATAGTAATTGCAATTCCTCTATTTGGAGGAAGTGCAATTCATGGGAATTTAACTTCCCATAATTTTGGTGTTAACCAAATATAACTAAACACATAAATTTAAGAGGGAATTGGGTGAGGAATTGGGTGAGGCGGCTGCCTCTTGGGCCCGTTTTTCTGTTTTGGCCCATTCATCCCGATTTTGCATCCATGGCCCGTATATAAGTGAAAAAAAAAGGGAAGGGGGTGGTGGAGCCTGTTTTCATACATTTAGGAAGTAACTACACCCCTTTCAAAATAAATTAACTAATTAGTCGGTATATAAGCCTCAATTCCCCTTCATTTTCTCTCTCCTCCCATTTTTTTTCCTCTCTCCCTTCTCTCTCGATCTTAGATCTAGAAAAAAAACCAGATCTGAACCGTCCTCGATCTCTCTTCATCTTCTTCCTATGTATGCACTATGCAATTTCAATCTCCAGATCTTCGATCGAGATCAATCTCTGCGTATCATCAATTGACGGAGAAATGCCTACGTGGTGGGGGACAAGAACAAATCGGAGGACCATGCAGTCCTGAAACCCTCTCCTAATTGCTCCACCATTTCGGCCTTGTTTTCGACTACTCCCGTTTCGTCGAGGAAGAGTTCGTGCGAAGTCAAGCCCCGGAGCTTCGACGATGGATCGCCGATCTAGGGTTTCGCTTTGGAACGGCGGCGATGGATCTGTAGGTCTGATGAAGGGCGATCCCGATCTAAAGTTTCGGCTTATAGATCTCGAGTTCGAGCCTATCCAACATGTTTTGTGTGAACAAGGTCAATTTCTTTGGCCGGAAGAAGAACCTGGTCCTCGTCTTGGTCGATTCGTCGCTGAATCAGATCATCGAGCATGTGGGGTGAGAAGGAAGTTGCGGACGCCATTGATGAGTTGGGGAGGTCTCATGATGGGTCCAAGTTGGGGAGATCCAGGCTTACAGTGTCTTCTACGTACCGAGCAAGCGAAGCAGCGGACCTCGCCCCAAAATCCCCGCTTGCGATTTCTAAGCTTCGATTCTCCAACGAACAACAATGGCGGAGCCCAAAGTGAAGTACGATCGCCAGCTCAGGTACACTTCGAATCCTTACAGACTCTTCGGAGCTGCTGATCCTTAGCCCAAATACATCTCTATTGTAAAATTACTCATTTTCCGTCTCGTTTCCATACCTATCCGTTGTGGTTCTGTGGAGCCTGAGATTATTATAGCTTTCCATCGTTTGATTTCGGATAATGCGAAGATTCTCTAGATTTCGAAGTGAAATTTGTTGAACATTAGTGCGAATGAGATGCTGATAATGTCTAGTGAGAATGAGGTTGCAAGTATAAAGAACTTATGCGAGTATTGTTTATGAATATAGACTTCCTAGAGTTGAGAAGTAGAGTGTTTGGTGAGATATGATTTGAAAGTTCATACAAAAGTAGGCCTTGCATTTCATGTCTAAGTTAAGCTGTCAAGTTGATGGGTTTCTTGAAGCCACTCCTTTTTTCAACGAGTTTTTATGGAAGGCAAATTATGATATGGATCCTTCGCCTTTATCTCATGGGGCCTAATCCTCATTCTCTTTGGCTGTTATAGTGCCTTTGAGTTGGATATGACCCCTACATCAATTTTGATGCATTTTAACCAAATTCAGTTATGATTGGCACATAACTGAGTTTTAGTATTCTTTTCTTTTCTTTGGGTCTTTCGGGCGCACCTCCTTTGCGTAAGCCAGGGGTGCCCCCATCTTGACCCCCCAGATTCCCCGGAAGGGGAACTCCACTGGGTATAAAGTAAAGTAAAGTAAAGTATCCTTCGCCTTTATCTGAATCTAGTGATTCAAAGTCAAACTGAAAAACATAGAAGCTAAGAGGTGATGACAAGTAGGGCACATTTAGGGCTATTTGAAGAAAACTACACAAGTACATCTTGATTGTGTAGTTTCAGTTTTGATATTTTGTATTAGGAGATAGTGCTTCTGTACATTATGTTGCTTAGTATAGGGAAGAGTAAAATTAGTAATGGAGTGATGTGGATTACCTACATTATCCAAACCCTTAGAGAATTTACCTTCGAACTTATTGCCTTTCTTTGTTGGATATTGAAATTTGAAATGCTTTAAATAACATGAGGAATAAGTATTACACTTTAAAATGTTGAATTGATCAGTTGGTTTTAAGGGTTTTGGTGATGACAAGTTGGTTTTACGAGTTTTGGTGATGACAAGTTGAATTTATTTTGCATTGTTAAATTTGTCTATATATTACTTATAATTATGGCGTATTAGCTCAAATGGTAGAGCAACGTGCTTAACGCACAATAATGTTGGTTCAAATCCCACATAGGCATACTAATAAATTCTGATGACAAGTTGCATATGTGATGACAAGTTAGGGTAATGACAAGTTTTGTACGTGATGATATGTTTTTTTGTACGTGACGATAGGTTGAGTGATGACAAGTTTTTGTACGCGACGACACGTTTTTGTACGTGACGACAAGTTTTTTGTACGATATGACAAGTTTTTTGTGCGCTATGACAAGTTTTTTTATAAGCGATGACAAGTTTTCTACGCGATGACAAGTTTTTTTACGCAATGACAAGTTTTTCATAAGCAATGACAAGTTTTCTACGTAATGACAAGTTTTTCATAAACGATGACACGTTTTTCTAAGCGATGACAAGTTTTTTGTACGCGATGACAAGTTTCGGGGCGATGACAGCTTAGTCATCGCCGGTCAACGACTGGTCAGTCATCGTCGGTCAACGACTGGTTAACGTCCGATCAATGCCGGTCAACATCCGGTCAAACGTTGATGGTGGTAGAGGGTGATGATGTCACCATTTGCCATTGGTGATGTCCACATGTAATTTTTAGTTTTTTTTAAGGGTAATTTTAGAAAAGTGACTAGTTAGCTCCTTTTTTTTGTGGATAGGCTAGTTACTTAACAAATGTTCCAAAATAGCCTAATTACCAAATTTTTTCTAAAAAAAAACTAGATCTCATGCATCATTCCGGTCTCCCCAATCGGCTCTCTTCCATTCCTCTTGTCATACGCCATCTTAACCTCCGTTTTCCGGTGCTAGGATTCAACTAACAAGCCTATTCTCGTTGATGGAGTCACTTAGATCTGAGATAGGGTTCGATCAATTGATGATTTTGGCGACGGAGCCTTGGTGCTACTGACCGATCTAGGGTTCAATCGAAGCGGTGTCTCCGGTGGTGCCGTTGGCGGCGCTCCCTAAGGGAGAGAGGAGAGTGATTATCGATGTCGGTGACATCCTCGACGCGGATGTGTTGCAAGGCCATGACTCCCTGGCCAACTTCCTCTCCCTCTCCCCCTCCCTCTTCGAACTCATGGTGTGCGGGGCTCTGTTCAACTCCACTCCAAATATCGGACCACCGAAACAGACCACGGGGCTTGCGAGTCCCAGATACCGGAGCTCCGAAACGCATGACAGTGTGTGAAGCCAAGAAGATGGTATGTATTAAATTATGTGACTAAGTAAGAATTTAAGAAGTCATGCATGTGTGTGTCTGAACTGAGGAATGATATGGATCTATTAAATTTGTCAAAATTTGATGCTGAATGTTCTTTGGAGCATTAAATACGGTTCAATTTGGTTCCACAAGAAGAAGATGGGAAAATTATGATTTTTTTGCTTATTGATGGCCTATTTTTCTTTTCTGTTGTATATTGGCCAAAAAGCTGAGCGAAAAAGAGTTACGTTTGAGGTTGTTTTTCCATGGATGTTTTCCACCTTGCACCTATCAGTCTAGATTTAGTTTATGTTCTATTAGTTAGTGTTATTGTTATGTTGACTTGATTTAGAAATTTGGCATTACTATGTTCACTTGTGTATTCACTTTGCCTAATGTCATTCACTTTTTATAAGTAATGACAAAATAAGCGTATTTGAATGGCCTTTCTTATTGGCCGATTGACCGAAAACCACCCGTATAATAGGCCACATTTCCCTAAACCACCCCTTATATACCTATTTACTGAAAACCACCCTTATACACCCTTCCGTCAAAAAACGACCACCTCTCCGACTTTCTCCGTTAAAAAAGCGTTAACGAGCGCGTGAGACACGTTTGTAACCTTCAATTTTGATTTTTTTAACCTTTTTTCATCTTTGAAATCACCCTTGGAAATAAAAAAATTCAAAAAAAAAAACAAAAACTCATCATATCATCACTCTCGTTCAATCAAAGCCCCACTTTACTCCCTCCCACATGTGACTCTCAATCTCTCAATCCTCTGCAATCTCTCCATCTCCATCCCCTGTCCCCAATCTCTCTCTCTATGCATAACACATCCGTCGATCTCTTCGCCCTCCCCCTCCTAATCTAATCGTGCTCCTTCCAATTCAGATCTCCTCTCAATTTCCACCCCCTTCTCAATCCTAGGGTTTTCAACGCCATTATTGAGAGCTTCGCCCCCAAATCTCACAAATTAGGCCTCCAAAATCTATCCCGAGCCCCATTCTTCTTCTTCCTCCGACCTCTTTGACCCCCTCCCACACTCCCACCTCCTCCTCATCTTCAACAAGATCGGCGATGTCAAGGCCCTCGGCCGCTGCTCCTCGGACCTGCAGATTCGGGAACTAGAAGAGGGAAGGGAGGGAACCGGTCATGGCGGTGTTGATTGCTTCGAAGACGGTCAGATTAGGGCTCGTACTCGTGAAAGGGAACTCCCATGGGGAGAGATTAGGGTTTTGGTGGAGGGTTAGGCTTTGGAGGCTTGGAAGGTTCTGGAAAGCAGTGGAGGGGACGGAGGAGAAGGAATTCGAATTTGGAGAGGAGAGGGATCGGAGGATGAAGAAGGAGAATTAGGTGAGTTGGGATTGATCTGAATTTTTTCATGGTGAAATTTGGTTTAAAGAACAACTATGTATGGATGAGATTAATTTATTTCAATTGTGTGAATGGGTATGGATGAGATTAAGTGTGGAGATATAAAAAAAAGGTAAAAAAATCAAAATTGAAGCTTAAAAACGCGTCTCACGCGCGCGTTGACGGTTTTTTAACGGGGAAAGTTGGAGAGGTGGTCGTTTTTTGACGGAAGGGTGTATAGGGGTGGTTTTCGGTAAATAGGTATATAAGGGGTGGTTTAGGACAATATGACCTATTATACGGGTGGTTTTCGGTCAATCGGCCTTTCTTATTTTTACATTTGAGATATATTGTCACTTGTGATGATACTTTGGAGTTGTGTGCATAAGTCTTGTGATGATAATTTGAAGTTGTGTGCATAAGTCTTGTTTTAGCTATACTTATTCGGTATAATTACTATAATCTTTTAGTTCTTTGCTGAATATTGTCATTTGTGATGACAATTAGGTGTCACTTGTGATGACAATTAGATGCGAATATTGTCACTTGTGATGACAATTAGGTGTGAATAATTGCTGAATATTGTCACTTTGTATGAAAATTAGGTGTGAATATTGTCACTTTGTATGACAATTAAGGTGTGAATATTGTCACTTTGTGATGACAATTAAGTGTAAATATTGTCACTTGTGGACAATTAGGTGTGAATATTGTCACTTTGTGATGATAATTAGGTGTAAATATTGTCATTTGTGATGACAATTAAGTGTGAATATTGTCACTTTGTGATGACAATTAGATGTGAATATTGTCATTTTGTGATGACAAGTGATGACAGTTAACACCGGTCAACGGTTGGTCAAATAGTGGGGAAAGAAAGTTGTTGGCAAGTTATGTCATGTGTGCAAATATGACATCTTGTGGTTTTTTCTTGGTATATCAGTATATGACATTTTTCCAATGCCATATACTTATTTCATTCTAAATTTAAAGTCAATTCCTGAATTTTTTCAATTCCCATTATTTTAAAAGTTAACCAAACAAGCACTGGGATTGGGAAGTGGGTCTGTACTTTGTGCCAGTTGAGGAAGTGGACCTAGACTTTATGATGGGCCGACCCTGCCTTAACTTGGTTGACTTTGTGGGTTCTATCTAGACCTGTCAATCGGGTCGGGCGGGTCGGGTTCGGGTTTCGGTAATCGGGTTCGGGTCAAACACCAGGTCGGGTCATTTCGGGTCACAATTTTAACGGGTCCAAACGGGTCGGGTCACTACGGGTTTGTTGCGGGTTCGGGTCAACCCAACGGGTTAAAGAACCTGATTTTTCAAATTTATTTTTCAAATTTATTTTTCAAATTTATCTATTATTTTTTTTGTCGATATTAATTTATAACTCTCTTATTTACTTATAAAGTTATAATATAATTTAATTGACACCTATATGTAAGGATTTAGATTTTTAATACAAGAGTTACACTTCGTCTTTGTACTCACTATTACAAATTATTAATCATAACGTGATATCTACCTATTTTAACAAGATTTTTGTAATCAATCATGTGTTAGACTAAGTGAGATGAGTAACACAAAGACAACAAAAACAAGTTTCAATTTCACATTCATGGTGTTTTCTAAAAGAATTTCAATAAGAGATGATTAACCTTAAAGTTCAAATCCTAGAGATTCAAAATTGATTATGAAGAAAAAAAAACAAACACGTTAGATAAAAAGTAATTTGTATGAAAACTTAAATCCTAGAGTTCTTGTATGCATATATCATACTAGAAGAAGAAGCTTGTAATTTACATATTTTAAAAGTATAATATTTCTCATCGTTTACATATTTTAACTTTGATAAAACTATAAACATTAATGTAACCTAGAACAACTTTACAAATCAATTCAGAACTTAGATTCTAGTTCAACAAAGCAAAAAAACATTCAAACCTTGAGAAGTATACATCAATTTAAGAGACACTAACTTAGTACATCTTTAATCAATTGGTATATTTCATGTTCAGAATCAATTACTCGAATCGATTTTCTTTATAAAGAATCATCTTTTAATCAATCAATTGGAGATGAGTTCGGCTAATGATGAGAGGAAGACAAATCATTACAATCGAACCCAACAATGTGTGAATTTTTTTCACCATTCCCGTTTTTCGTTCGACCCAACGGGTTAACCAAAACCAAACGGGTTTGACCCAGAAATTTCCCGGGTCATCGGGTTTCGGGTTTACTTTTCCGGGTTATGACCCAGACAATTTCGGGCGGGTCGGGTCGGTTTTTCGGGTCGGGTCAGATTTTGCCAGGTCTAGTTCTATCCCTTCATTGTTTTGTTTTGTGATGATCAGAAATCATTGCGATGCCACAAATTGATTACATGATACGATTATACTCAGAATATATAATGAATCTAGCTAGTTAAAGTTTGTTAGGGATGAATACATACAATATAGTCGTGAAGTTCATTCTGATTCCAAAACAGTATTCAAATTCAAAAACATGCAAAATGTGACTTATTTATTGTTTAAAAAGAATTGAAGTAATATTCCCCAAAGGAAACTAATAACACAGAACATATTCTCAATTGGAGTACACAAGAGCTTCATCTGATCAGATTTTGTTAGACATCATTTATATTAGGTTGGTTACATAACCCCCCTCCAAATGCTTAAATAATTTTTTTTTGATAAGTAAAGGAATTAAGCTAGACCAGCTTATATATCAGAAAAGGAACTATCCTACAACATCCTCGCGGATGAGGTCCAGAAGAACAAAATCAGTATAAATAGACGAAGTCGACACGCAACGAAAGGAGTTTGCAATGTAGTCCGCAGCAGCATTCGCTTCATGTGAAATATGTGAAATCTTCTAACTCTGAAATTTATTCTTATTGAATTAATACTCCATATGTTTAGCTAGCTAACACTTTGACAATAATTTCAAATCATGTCATACACAAGAAGTCTAATCGATCGGAATGATTTTCATATCAATAGACTAATTAATTATTATGAATTTATGATGAAGCTTAATTAGTGGGCAAAGCGAGCAAACATCTAGCATGCAATAATGCCTTCAACCCTAACCAAAGAATAAGAGAAACATCTTACAAAAAAAAAAAAAAAAAAAAATCAAGTGAGCGCGTGCTTGGAAACCGACCAAACAAGCTCTCGACGTAATCAAACGATGAGTTCGTCCACCAAAACGATCCAATTGCATTAATTCTATTTAGTGTTAATAGCGCTCTATAACCCTCAAAAAATTATTAATAGTAAACATTTCTTCATTTTTTCTAATTTGCATCAATATCCAAATAAACAAAGACAATGCCCAAAAAATTACTTAATACTCAATTTAATTTGATCACTTATTAATTTTGTCATATTTTGCACTTATTTTTAATTTTATAGAGGTAAAAATAAAATAAAAGTTATTAATCATAATCTATTCTTTTGACATTTCAAGCCAATACAATATGTTCGTCTTACATTAAACTAGTTTTATATTCACAATCAAGAAAGAAATTATCCTTATATTTCATATAAAATTATTTATTAAGGGAGGTGCTATACATCACACCCTTTTCTTATACATCACACCATGAAATTACCTTAATATCTTCATTTTTTCTTAGAATAACAAAAATTAAGAAAGATAGTAAGATATCTTATAAGACTCTTACTATTAATTAACATTATCAATCATCTTTGTAAAATAAAAAAAAATCAAAATTGATTTCTACCAAACAAATTGCTGAATTTATTCTAAAATAATAATCTTAATCTCTCGACCCAGAAAAATTTGATTAAAAATGGGCACCTACACTTTGTTGAATTGAATTGTGCATTTGATCCTTATTTTGAGTTCTTGATTCTAAAAATCCAATCCTTTGACAAATCAATCACAGAACACCGTTATTTGAATTTCTGATCTTGAAGCTTAACTATTAGGGTTATTGGAAAAGGGCACAATCCCCATTAAATAAATGTTAGGTTTGTACAACATTATATAAAATTGTATGTGAATGTTTTTATTTAAGGTAAGATATAACTATGAGATTTTATAGATAAGAATTAAGAAGATTTCAGTATGTTATTATTATCTTTTACAAAAAAGAAAAGAAAGTATGTTCTTATTGATGCATCTTAAATATGATTTTTTCTAAAATTAGATTAAGGGTTCTATGGTAAAATTAACAATAAAGTGTGAAGATAATAAAAATAGGGTGTGAAGTTTAGCACTTATGTAATTCAATTGCATAGTTCGGATATGTAGGCATTTCATAACCAAAAGCAAATATGTAGACAGTTCACCATAAAACTCCACTCAAACTTGCATCAAATCAACCAAATAAAAAATCGGAAGCAAACAAATTAGGTTAAAACAAGAAAATATAGTTGAACGAAAAAAGAAGAAGATTGTCTTAGCCCTAATATCTCAGTCTCACCTTCCTTAACCACCACCATGTACTAGATCAAGGCAACACCTCCATCACGCCTTCATCATCATTAACATACGTCCACTTGAAGTTAAATGCCTCATTTTCCCATCTCCTTTTAATTACTTCATTTCCTTGCATCAAACTCTTAATATCCCTTTTTCTCCTCTCAATCTCTTCCTAGATCCAACCAACTAATTAATCTTGCAATTACTCAAGTAATTTAGATCTCATGATCTTCTGATTTGGGTGTCTTAATCAGTTGGACATATTCATGGGTTCGTCTAGTTTTGCGAGTAGCCTGTTGATCGTCGGTTTGGTATTGGGCTCATTATTTCTCGAGCCGGCACCAGTTTGGGCCGGCTCAAGGAAAGCGTCAGTGGGTCAGCATCACCACCCACGACAGCAGAAGTCCGGAACGACGTCGCCGCGGGCTGGGTTCAGGGTGGAGCTCAGACACGTCGATCATGGCAAGAACTTGACCAGATTCGAGCGTCTACAACGCGCTGTCATCCGTGGCAAACACAGGTTTTGTGTTTTAATTTGTTCCCTTTTCTTATCCATGATCATTTTCATTTCATGTGTTTTATGAGGAAAGAATTGCGAGGTTCATTCATGTATGCATTCGTATGTTTCATGTGCGCGCAAACGGTTCATCCGTTTTTTTTTTATTCCATAACGGACACCAACTTTTTCCCTTATTTTGAGATGAACCGTTACGTTACTAAACATATCGCATAAATAATATCGATTCCCAAAATTTACATACTTATCTCATTCATTACATAGTTGATTGACCAGGTTTTTCTTATTGACCAAGATTTGAAACTCGATCAGCAATGTAAGACCATGTGTTTAAGGTCGTGAGAGTAGCATATATGTTTGATTTTGAACTATTGATCGATGTTAGGCCCTGTTTGGTAACACGTTTGATAATTTTTTTTTGGTAGAAGGTAACACGTTTGATTTTGAAATTTAATTAAACATTAAATTTTATGTATATTTTGGATGTCCTTACACACTTTATCCTTGAAGTGTCCGCACTTTGTGTAAAATTGTTGATTGATCCATTACCTTTTCAGTTGGCCACAAATATGTTTGATCACTTTGCAAACAAACTTTCAAAAAATATAATTCTTGTGCTTAAATGATAAAGTACATCTTACCTACCCAATCATAGTAAGTACATTTTTTATGATTTGCAGAGATTAGAAATTTCTATGAAGTAAGTTCCTACATTTACTTTATGAACAAAACAAAACAAAGACAGTGAAACCTACTTTATGAGAAAATAGTACTTCCCGAATACTTGATTAGTGAAGCAAACAAACTTTTTAGTTTGATGCTTGACAATGTTACTACTTTTCCTATTTTAAGACTTTGCTAAGCTTTGAATGGATCATTAATGTCACTCCCCTTCTCAATATCATTACTAACATGCATGTCGATTTCATTATTGCTTGTTCAATCAAATTAAAACCACCAACTAGAGTCATTGTTAAATATAAGTCAATAACGAGATCGAAGAAGGATAAAGATAAAAACGACATAGAGATTTACATGGTTCACTAGCATTGTGTTAGCTATGTTTATGGGTAGAGAAATAAGATATAGAGATTGATTTTAGATTACAAGTTTAAAGATATTTCTAGAATGTATATATACAGATACTTAGAAAACCTTAAAGTAGATTATGAGTCATAGGCCTAAACAAATTACCGAGGGACGCTGGCCCATAGACTCCTTCTATTGTCGGTGGCTCCGCCCACTAACCCCCGGAGCCTGGAGGGTTCTAGTCAAACGACAGAGCATCTTAACATTACATGTAGAGTTCCTCGTTTTTTTTTGGTCGAAATGTAGAGTTCCTCGTTGGGTTGAGGTTACAATGTTTCCGCCTTTTTAAATTTAAATCAAGATAGGATTGCAGCGTCCATTTGCAAAGATAAAAGAGTCATACAGTCCATTAATCTTCAAGATCGAACAGACAACTCCTTATGTTCACCCTTTATTTGACTGTATATGTTTGTGATCTCATGCATGAACCAGGCTAGAGAAGCTGAGTACCATGGGACTATCAACCAAGGCCAAAACGGACTCCACCACCACCACCACCACCGCAATCAAATCCGGAATCCACCCGGGCAACGGCGAGTTCCTTATGAACCTCGCGGTCGGGACTCCTCCTCTCCCATACTCCGCCATCATCGACACCGGAAGCGACTTCATCTGGACTCAATGCGAGCCCTGCCAACAATGCTACTCCCAGCCCTCCCCCATCTTCAACCCCTCCAACTCCTCCTCCTTCCGCCGCCTCTCCTGCGACTCCAAGCTCTGCTCCGCCCTCCCCAACCCCTCATGCTCCGATTCCGACTCCTCCACCTGCACCTACTCCTACCAGTACGGCGACTACTCCTCCACCTCCGGCACCCTCGCCTCCGAAACCTTCACCTTCTCCGACTCCTCCGTCCCCCACATCGCCTTCGGCTGCGGCGACGACAACGAGGGCTCCGGGTTCGACCAGGGGGGCGGCCTCGTGGGGCTGGGCCGCGGCCCCTTATCCCTCGTGTCCCAGCTCGACGAGCCCAAGTTCTCGTACTGCCTGACCAGCCCGAACTCGAACACCACAAGCACTCTCCTCATGGGCTCCCTCGCAGACGCCGTCACTAGCAAGCTCAAATCCACCGATGACTTGCTGGTCACGCCACTGGCGAAGAACCCGGCCCAGCCGTCGTTCTACTACCTCAACCTCGAGGGGGTCAGCGTCGGTGGATCCCGTGTCACGGTCCCGGAGTCCACGTTCGCGCTCAACGATGACGGTACGGGCGGTGTGATCATCGACTCCGGGACGACGATCACTTACTTGGAGGAGAAGGCGTTCGAGGCCGTGAGGAAGGCATTTGTGAAGAAGACGGGCATGAAGGTCTCGGAGGAGGGATCGGACAAGACGGGCTTGGACTTGTGCTTCGAGGCGCCGGCCGGGGAGACGGAGGTGGAGGTGCCGGCGTTGGTTTTTCACTTTGAGAAGGCGGATTTGGAGCTGCCGGCGGAGAATTACATGGTGGGGGATGAGGAGGATGGAGTGATTTGTCTGGCCATAGGGAGTGCGAGCGGGATGTCGATATTTGGGAATGTTCAGCAGCAAAATAGGGCTGTGTTGTATGATTTGAAGAAGGAGACGGTCTCGTTTGTGGGGGCTAAGTGTGAGGATTTGTGACTTGATTGTGAGTGGAGGTTGGGATTAAGAGGGATAATATGGTTGTAGGGGGGTTAAGTGATGTGATTAATTAGCCAGCTAATTAAGGTGAGAGAGCTTGTGTGGGTGTGTTTTTGTATGTTGTTTTGTGGATTTATTTTCTTTTGAACCGGCATTTCAAATCATGTACCATATATGGAATAACAAAACGGGTTAATGCATCCGGAGACCTTGTACTTTAACGTTTTTTTCCATCAGATCCCTCTATTTAAAAATCTTCTATTAGACCCTTCTACTCAGTTAAATTTATACTATTAAACTCCTCGTCATTGATCTTTCATTACATAAAACAAATACATCCTGACTTGACTTCCATAATTGATGAGTAATCGTCATGTAATCCAATTTTAAGCCACATCAGATTCTATTAGTCACAGTTACGGCCAAGGTTGTCAGGATCGGGATCCTTGGATCGGATCGGAAGGGGGTAGCAGGATCGGATCGTAGAATCGGATTGTTAGGATCGTAAGATCCTAGATTATAACTAAAAAATATACGACAACCTAATATATTGTATATTTTCTTATATATAAACTCTGAAATTTTATAAACATAATTAATTTGATGAGTAAAAATATTATAAGATGAATCGGGTTAATAATTTAATGGAAAAGAGACATAAACTTTGAGTTTAGTAATAATATATAAATATAATAGTGATTGTCTCGGATCGTAAGAATCGCTTGTAGGATCGTTAGAATCGTTGAAGAATCGTTAGAGTCGTGTGTAAAATCAAAATCCAATTAGAATTTTATGTTAAATAATTTAAGATCCTAGTTTAATAAGATCCTACTTAGGATCGTGGATCGATTTATGACTTTTGGGTCGTAGGATCGTTAGAATCGTAGGATCGAGTCGGGATTCTGATAACTTTGCCTTACGGCAATAAGATAAGCTCAATACAGAAAAGAAACCACCGTATCTGATATATTATGTTATCATACATGGTTTATATAGCTAGTGAAATCGTATGTGATATAAAATTGGATAATATAATGATTAGTCATTAATTATCACAGTCAAGTCACTATTCGATTGTTTTACGTAACAAATGATTAGTTATGAGGGGTTCAATAGAACAAATTTAACTGAGTAGAAGGGTCTAATAAAAGATTTTTAAGTAGAGGGCTCTGTTGGGAAAAAACGTTAAAGTACAGGGGTCCCCTAATGTATTAAGCCATAAATAAACTGATTTATATTGGGCCTAAAACATACGTGGCCCCCTGAACTTGCACACATTAGTCACTTTAGCACTTGATCAATTCATCGGGTATTGACTTTGACACCTAAACTTAACGTTTTGTGACCGATTGGACACTTGGGCGCTGACATGGCAAAAATCGTTGCCACATAGGTGCCAACTTGGGTGCCACATCAGTATTTAAATAAATAAAAAACTCATTAAACTCCCTAAAAAAAGAAAATAGAAAGCATTCAACCCAAAAAAAGGAAAAAGAAAACATAAAAAAACCCCAAAAATCCCTAATCTGTGGCATTCCTCTCCATGGAACTGTTGAGCTTGACCGGAGGGTCAGCCTCCTCGGAGTAGGGAGACCGGAACTTGAGGACGGAGGTCGGGGATAAGAGCGGGTTGTCGTCGTTGCCAGATTCGCACCAGGAGGAGGTTGACAGGAGCTTGGTGACGTCAACAATTGGGACGGAGGCGGTGATGAAGTTGGTGAGGGCGTTGGGATCGCGAAGCTTCATGGCGGCGTTGTCGTAGGCGATGGCAGCCTCCTCGGCGGTGTCGAAGGTGCCCAGCTAGACCCTCGCGTGTCGGACAGAGTCCCGGATCTCGGCCGCCCACTTTGCCCGTGGCTGTTGCCTCACCCTACAAACCTTCCTCACGCCGCCGTTCACCACAAGAGCAATCGGCGCCATCGCCTTGGCTTTCTGACAGTAGGTCGACGCCGGAGGTGCTTCTTGGCGGCGGGGGGCGGTGGTTGACGCCTGGGAAGAAGGTGGGTTGGGGATTTTTTTGGGTTTTTGTTTTGTTTTTCTTTTTTCTTTTTTAATTAGGGAGTTTAATGATTTTTTTAATTATTTGAATACTGCTGTGGTACCCAAGTTGGCACCTTTGTGGTAATTTTTTTTGCCATGTCAGCATCCAGGTGTCCAATCGATCACAAAACGTTGAGTTCAAGTGTCAAAGTGTATACCCGATAAATTGAGGTGCTAAAGTGACTAATGTGTGCAAGTTTAGAGGGACACGTATGTTTTAAGCCATTTCTATTGGGCAAATATCAATCCAATTTTTCTACTCTCTCAATGTATTTCTTTCTTTCTTGACCCCAAAAAAATTCCTTTTACCTCCGTACTTATAAAAGTTTTGAAATATGGTTGTGTAGTCTCATACAACAAGACTATGTATTCCCATACATTATAATTGTGTATACATTTTCAGTAATCGAACACCATATTGCATGCGAAAAAAACTCATACACAAGCATAACATGATTGTATAGTCCCACAGAACATGACTGTGTAGTCTCATACAATATGATTGTATATATATTTTCACTAATCGGACACCATACTACATGTTGAAAAAGTCATACGCAATTAAGTATAAGCATGCATAATCATGTTAGGTATAAATGCACAATTATGTTATGTGTAGTTATGTTATGTGGAAGTACACAATCATCTTATATGAAAAAAACATGGTCATTTGTCAATCACACACTTGTATAAAAAAAAAGCTCACACACAATGAGATATATATAGAGCATGCATAGTCATGTTATTTGCAAATGCACATGTTAAGGGAAAGTAAACATTCATCTTATATGAAAAAAATTCAATCATTTGCACTAGTACAAAAACACCATTTTATCACGGTTCCGTTTATTAATTTATCTCGGTTTTTAACCGTGATAAAAAGTCCCGTGATAAAATACAAAACATCACAGAACCGTGATAATTGATATTTTTTATCCCGGTTCTGTAACCGTGATAAAAGGTCCAAAAAACCGGTATAAATACTTGACTTGTATGTTATACTTGTGCTTTTATCACGGTTATAACCGTGATAAATGCTAATATTTTTATCACGGTTCTTTAAAGAACCGTGATAAATGGCTTATCTATTTTTTTTAAAAAAAATAGCCATCCTGGTTCTTTTAGAACCAAAATGGCCTAGATACACCGACCACCACTTCGTACATTGAAGCAAAAAAAGAACATATCCTTACATTTCATTAATACAAGTATACAACTACATCTTCCAATTGCCAAGCAATATACTCCAATAAGAGAACTTCTAAATGGAAAGAATTTCTCCTTACATTCCATTTCTTTTTACAAAAATAAGAAGAAAGAAATTCTAACATTTAATTATCAAATGTAAAGCCAAAACTGAACCTTGTTTTTCTCAGAAACCAAGTATAATTCTTCACCTAAATGACAACCCCATTTACTGCTATATACACTGATAGACTTCTTGCCTATACATGATGAATAATTATAATTAGAAACTATGAACCAAATTCTTTCAGTAGTACTACAAAATACAATAAGACCAACGCACTGAATATACAAGAAAATCAAACCACAATAAGTCACGTAGCTTCGTACATAAGAGAGATGTAAAGGATTATTAACAAAACACCTAGATTATAAACCATGTAGTAAAAGTAATCACATAAATACATAATATTATCTGGCCAAACATATATATGCAAAAAGTGGGAGCCACACAAATGAGAACGTGAGGTGGTAACTAACATTTAAGTTGTACAATACACAGATTTGAGAGAAAATCACATGATATTCATCTAATTGTAAAATGCCAACTTAAAATAACATGATCTGCCTGACGACCTCCTCAACCAAGCAAAAAAGCCGATCAATGTTTCTACTTTATCATCAAAGCATATTCTGAAAATGAGCTACATTGGAGAACTGCTCACCAAATGGAATTGAATCTTAAAAAATGCAATAATAAACAAAAAGATTTAAATTTATAGAAAGGAGTCTAAGATTCTCAACATGGGTAGGACAACCTCTACTGCACTATTTACATGCTCTGTAACAAGACGAGATAGTTGCAACCAACTAATGATATAAGGTCAAATCTCATATGAAAGAAGTCCAAGTTCATGATGCACAACTTTTTCACTAAGAAAGGAGCTTGTCAAGTAATTAAAAGCCTCCTCATAAGACATACATACACAAATAAAAGAAAGCATCACTAAAACATGGCAAAGTTGGTACGGCAGATCTAAACATTGAAACAAGAATTATAATGATGCAAGTGAAAAGGATACACAGAAAGAAAGGGTTCACCTGACGGAGAGGGCTGTCTTTGGGAAGGAAGGAACCAATAGTTTTCCCATACACCTCACAAGTAGAGAAGTGGATGAGATGCTTGTTGTTCTCAGAGCAATACTTCACCTACAAAATTCAGTGCAAAAATCAATATCATAGATCCACATCAACTCAAGTCAAAATTCAGTTAAACAAAGGAAGAGTTGGTTCTCTACATGGTTGATCACGTAGCATGATCTTTTTGTTTCGATATAATCAACTTTAGTCCAGTAAGCATCAGTTACATATCAATATATATATTTACATGCATGTTTGGAACATCGATAGGATCAAATTATGCCTTAAGGATGCAATCTTACAATCTATTTCAGTCTGCAAGCTTCAAAGAAAGCTAAGATATTACATAAGATTGTTCATAACATCTTAATACAAAACAAGCACAAAGCCTTAGACGGATCTCAGTAGCTGTCAAAAGCACACCAATAAGGAATATGATCCCGAATACTCTAAGCTTGAGAGTCAACTTAGCATGCTAGCATGGATATGTGAGCACTTCAACATCTTTGATTAAGACTAAGATCTCAACTATAGATATGTTTGGAAAAAGCGTTAGAAAGAGGTGCAAAATAGTTATTCTTACCAATGAACCAGAAACGTCTGTTTCTTGAGGCGTATACAAGTTGTTCAAGAGTTCCTCAATCATAATCCCATCTTCTGGGACTCCTAATGTGGCCTATACCAAAATTTAAAAACTGTGATATGTATAATTCACCGGAATTTACTTAGTAGTGGAGGACTGTAGACGAGATGGAGAAGAGCAATACACCTGCCATTCTTTGACAGCACGCTGTGTTCCTGAGGAGAAATTGGAAAACTCCATTTCTTCCTTACCTGAATAAAATCCTAATTTTAGCAAAGCTTCCTGCAAGACCGAGAATTTTACAATTGCCAAACGTTGTAAACTCTTCATCATAAAGCATATGAATGAACAAATTCGATCAGAGAGCAAAGGAGACCACTAAACAAAGATAATTCGCTAATACCTGCATTTCTATAACCTCATCGCCCTCAGATCCGACCCTTAACGACCTCCTCCGCGGAATTGTGGCGCCTGCTTGGTAAGGTCACCATCCTTGTTCACCTCCTTTGCTTCCTGGTGCTCCGTGACTTCAAACGGAAGTGAGGAAGATGACGAGGAAGGAGAGGGAGCGGGAGGAAGAACAAGAGGATCCGATTGAGGACTCGGCAGAGAAATCAAGGTTTGCAAAAGCGTTGAGATTTGGGACAAAGAATTAGTTAGGGTTTCCCGACGCTCTAATTCCGATTCCAATTGCTCAAGCCTAATTCTGAGCAAAAACACTTCGCGCAAGAGAGATTCTCTCTCCGAAATCCACCAGGACTCTTTCCAGAGCCACCACTGCTCCTCTCAGAGCCACCGTTGTTCCTCCCGAAGCCACCGAGACTCTTCTCTTTCGCCGGAATTTGAAAGGGAGACAAGGATGTTGTGTGCGGTGATGCAAGCGGGGAGGCTAGGGTTACGAATGAGAAGTTGGGGAATGTAACCCATCGGGAGAGACGGTAAAATTCTCAAAAAAAAAATCACTTTAATTTGTTTTATCACGGTATATAAAACAGTCGTGATAAAAGACTCAAAAATTTACCGTGTTAATTGTTTTTATCACGGGTATTTAAAACAACCCTGATAAAAGAATTTTTTATCACGGAACCGTGATAAATTAACGTGATAAAAGACTAATTTTGTACTAGTGTTGGCAAGCATAAACTTGTATAAAAAAACCCACACACAATGAGATATAGAGCATACACACTCATGTTATTCGAAATGACACAATAATGTTAAGGGAAAGTACACAGTCATCTTATATGAAAAAGACACAGTCATTTGTCAATTACACACTTGTATGAAAAAAAATCACACACAATGAGATACAAAACATACACAATCATGTTATTTGAAAAATCACAGTCTATCATATGTTAAGGAAAAGTACACAATCATCTTATATGAAAAAGGCACAGTCATTTGTCAATTATATAATTGTATGAAAAAACTCACACATAATACGTTTTAGATCATGCACGTTCATATTAAACGTAAATGCATATTCATGACATTTTAAAAGGAACAATTAAGTTAAGAGATAGTACAAAGTCATTTTTGTCTTGTTCTGCACACTAATTATTACACACTCACATGAAAAAATCCCATACAATACGACTAGGATCGTGCACATTCATATTAATCAAAGCCACAAAGTCGTTTTATATAGAATGGCACACTCAAGTAAGTGAAAGTATCACAATCATTTCTTACATTTTGTCTCCGTAAATGTAAAAAAGAAAACTTCTTTCACACACACGAGATTTCAGCTCTTCGTATAACGCGATCCAGCAGATCATTCAATCTCATTTCTCTCCTTAGATTTCGTTCTCACATGATCCATTTCCTTAAATTATCGGATCTCAATTCTTATCAAATGAATTTTTTTCTCTCCTTTGTAAATAAAAATACATTTTGTTGCATTTAACCGGAGTTGAAGGAAGAAGATCACGATAATAGAATGCTAGTTGTCTTGTTGATAAAGCCTACATTCCCTTGTTATGATTTGTTGGCTCAACTTTTATTGTGTGTGTACTGGACCACTGGTGTGGTTTTAGCCTTTGTGTTTTCCTCTTCGGTTTTCTAGCTCTTATAGTATTAGGGTGTATAGCCTTTGTGTTTTAGTTGGTTGAGCTTGTTTGTTTCATTTTTCTCATGTTTTATCGGTCGCACTCCATTTAGATCCAAGTCTAGAATACCCCCAATTTTGCGTTCGTGGGATTCCCTAGGTACATCTTGTTGTTGTTATATCCAATGTAAATCTACTATAATACTATATAAAACAGAACTCAAGTCTGTGTTTAAATTTGTGTCACATAAATACGTTATCTAGGATAAATAAAATGATGGTTTTACTTTTAAATGATTTTCTCTAAAAATAAAATTTTTGATATCTTACCTTTGTTATCTTAAGAAAATATATTTTTCATTTAAATAATGAAAACATTTTTCACTTTAGGTAAAAGAGATTTTTTTAATTATTTGTATGAAAATTCTAGATATTTAATTAACATAATGATTCCAAAATCGAAGTGATTATATAAATAGCCATATTATTAAATAAAAACAAATATCTTCATAAAATAATATAAAAAATTTATTTTATTAAATGTTTCTTGGTAAAGTAATATTATATAATAATCTTAATCAAATTGATTGAAATTATTTATTTATAGACAAAATATAAAAAGACATATTATAAAATAAAATATAAATTTATTTGGGTTGTAAATTATCGAGTAAAGATCAGGTCAAAATTCGATCTCGGATCAATTAATTCGGATTTATATTTATATTATCCATTACGGTATTTATACTAGTTATGAGTAAAAATAAGTTATTTATAAAAACTTTCTAGTATTGGCTTCTTTTTAGCTTACCCACGGGGTAAAAATTGCGTGGAGGATTCAAATATCTATTACTATATACTAAATCGGAAGTAAACTCTACCACCAGATTGCGCCACATCACCTTTCTTAAAAAAATTATCTTATCAACTCTATCATAAATTTTAATTTTATCATAATGTAATCTTATTCTTATACATATTTAATCATATATTAACTTTATCATAAATTTTGATCATTGTTCAATTAATAATTATATCCTAATATATCAGTCTCAATCTTATCATTATACCCATTTAATTAGTAAATATATCATAATCTTATCATTTCTACCCATTTAATTAATAAATATATCATAATCTTAGCATTTTTACCAATTTAATTAAACAATTTATTAATTATAAGTTATTATTCACAATTTTATTAAAAGATAATGTTAAAAATCGTCAATGGTAGAAAATTGTACCTCTATATTATATTTACGCATATAACATTGTATCAATTTGAGTTTTTTTAAATAATTGAATTATTTATATAATTTGTTTCATGCAATTTAATTTAAAACCCAAGAATTTGTTATCAATGTTTAATAAAATTGATAATATATCTTATTCTTAGTGCTTGTTTTAACTTTTTCGATCATTTAAATATATGTTTATGTATGTATAAAAGGTTAATATATAAATCCAATGTATTTTTATATAAATATGATATACGATAATTATGTTATTTTATAATCCAAAAGATTCTCTTTATTTTAAAAACAAAGTAGTTGTATGATGATATTTATAATTAATATAGTAAATTCATATGCAAAATAATAAATAACACCCCATACAAGGTGCGGTTCACAGGCCCGTCTCAAACATTTTGGGGACCCTGCTCTATTTTAAAAATTGGACCCTTATACATTATAAATTTTAAGAAGAATTTAATACATATTAATATAAGATGTAAAATTTTCGATGACACTCAATTTAAATTAGAAATATATATTATAAAATAGTATCATACAACGATAAAATTATTTAATTAAGTAAAAATATATTATAAAATAGATTGTTCATCGCTATCGAAAATAGGAGAAATTAATGGAAGAAGGGTTTGAAAATGGAACAAATTGAAAGCAAAAGGGAAAGTTTGGATAACGGACCAAATGGGGCCGTCCCCTGCCCACCCTGCCCTGGGCATGGAAGATGAGGTAAATCGCGAGGCGGCAGCGGTGGCTGCAAAGGAGCTGGCCTGAGCCGGTGGTACCCCAATCTCATGGGTGACAATACCAAGGGAGGTCACTCACAAGGAGGCCCCAAACTCTTGGCGCACAAACCACGGGAGGCTCTCACGCGGGATCGAACCTGGGACGTGAGGATCCACCTCCCACCCCAGTACCGTCACGCCAACGCCCCGGGGGCAAAAAAAATAGGGGAAATTTTGATCGCTGGGATATTTGAGAGAGAGAGAGAGAGGGTTGAGAGGGAGAGGGTATTGTAATTAAGGCTCTCTAGTAATTAATGGAAAAATTTATAAAAGAGAAAAGTAATCTTTAAACGTATGAATGGAAATGTTCTCCTCCTCCCTTAAGCTGCACAAGAAATATTTATAATGTTTTATATATATAGGAAAAAAAAGGACCCTTATATTTTTTCGGGCACTGATCTGTTGGGATTTTGCACACCATCATCTACAGGCGTGCGTCATTTGCTAGTAAAGGCACTAATGCTCGAATACGAAAGAAAAATTCAGCTTGGTGGGAGTCCAACATATAGGCGAAGATGAGATTTCTACGGCTAGTAGGTGCCTTCGATAAAATCATAGAAATGGCAAAAGGAACACATATATTCCAAGGCTTTTTAGGCGAAAAAATGCCATATACATGTAATAGAAGAAGGGAAATGGTAAAAGATACGTGCATAGTTTTGGATCTCTAATTAAAGTGCATGGTCGGTCACAAACTCATCACTGTCAGTGGCTCCAAGGCCTTTGCCTATCTACTCATCATTCGCTTCCATCATCATATCTTCTTCCCCTTTCTAATTCATCCGTCTGTAGGATCGACGTGTTAGAATACAGACCCTGATCCTTGAGGGATCAAAGAACTGGACAGCGGAAGCAACAGGAAACAAGTAGCAAACAGTTTATTGATCCTTAGCAGGGATCAATCTATCACGAAACAAAAACAACACACACAAAGGACACAATATTTAGAGAGGAAACCCAAAGCAACCAACTAGTCACTTTAGTAAAACCTCTACCTTCGTTAGAAGGATTTTGAATCACGTACTCCTGTTATTAATAATCACGAACTACACAAGGCAAGCAAGGATACCAACGTACCTAGACTCTTTCTAGTACTATCCTAACTTCCTAGCCTAAAGAACGTATTATTAACTCAAAGTAGGCCAAAATCTAACTATACCTCTGAAACCTGACATCTCACCAAGCTTCAATGGGTACGAGTCCTTCACCAGTATCAACAAGTGCGTCTGTTGTTACTGATCCCTGAGACTATGCTGATTGTTGATCCTCTTACCAACGATGGTGAAGCTTCTTCTCTTAAGCTTCAATGGCCGGTTAAGAAGCCTCCAAAGCTCCTTTAGGACGCCGCCTTTCTTCTCTTCGATGAAGTCTCCTTTTCTCTCTAGTAGAAGCACTCCAAAGGGTTCCTTTCGAACAAGTAAAAAACCTAAACTCTATTCCTATTTATAATAGACGAATAGGTCTGATTGATATTATTTTCTTGCCATAAAATAATATCTTTCCACCTCACAATCATCCATAAACGGATTTACACAATCAAATCTTCAACAAGATCTTCTATCATATCTTCTTGACTCCTTGGGCTCCAAGTAATGACTAAATCAACGAGATATGCTTCCCATATTTATTATCATCCTTTTAAAGATAATAACAACTTCTTCCAGCTGTAGATACACGTCCTTAATGAAGGAAACACGCTCCTTCCTTAAATAGACCTCTATCACGTGGCTGGCTGGCACATTGATCCCTCTTGGACCAATCTCTCTTTCTTCTCTTGTTCTCTGGTTCTCTTGTTCCCTTTGCACCTGTTTTCTCCTGAAACACTTAGGCAAAACTCAAACCATTAAATCTTATGGTGTTTATCATCATCAAAACTCATAGGACTGATCCCGAGAGATCACTTGATTGTTCGACTGATCCCGAGGGAACACCAGTCCAACAATTTCCCCCTTTTTGATGATGACAAACCCATACATCAAAAATGCATATTATATCAAGTTAAGAAACATGAAACATACACATGCACACACTGAGTATAGAGAGTTGTTGTTCCCCCTAAAACCAATAGCTTCTTTTGTAGTTGTTCCCCCTGAACACAACACTAATCCTTACCAATCATGTTAGGCAGGACGTTCCCCCTTGGCATAAGCATAAACCTGCATCTCCTTGTGTAAGCTCATCTCTGCAATTTTCCTAACTTCCCCCTTTTGGCATCATCAAAAGGTTAGATCAAACAGAGAATAACACAGAGCTACCACATTCTCAATTGGAACTACTAAAGTTATTTATGCCTGCAAAATTACCACACCGTCACATTGCTCCCAAAGCAAAACATCATAATAGAGTTCAGAAGCATCAAACAAGAGAACTCAACAAGACTTTGAAACAATTTTTGTGGGGTATCAACTGCTATGGAGTGAAAAAGAGGGTTCCAATCATGTCTTAGCTACTAGAATAACGTTTCCCTAGTTACCTTTCAGGAGCTAAAGACCTTGATCCTCTTCCGCTTCCACCTTTGAACAAAACATACTATGTTTCATTCTACTCTTCGTTGCTCCTTGAGTAAGGAGACTCAACTTTTTTGTCGCATTGTTCCAACTCATACAGCAGTCTTCTTTCGAAGATATCTTCCCTCTTTTCTCTGTTGTTCCCGGGGGAACGCACTTCACTCTTTTCTTTTGAGAGAACTTCTCTTTTTTTTCAACTCTCATCTTTTCCCTCCTTTTTTTTTAAGAAAACTCTCATTTTTTCTTTTCTCGCCTTGTCTTTCATTGGCACGCACATGGCCACCCACACTTCTCTTCTTGATCCTTAGAACCTGATTATCCATCTTTTTCATTGATCCCTTTCTGCAATAGGTACCACGCATCCTAGAGCATAGACATGATATGGAATAAAAACAGGTTGTGTTTGGATAACACATTAAGGACAAAGACATATAATGTATCCAAACAAAACATGGGGTAGGGATTTTTTACATCCAAGGTAATTGATCCCAGTTGTGGGCTAACAAAAAACGGGTTCATAGGGACCGTTTACCTGGACAAGGCTTAGGGAAGGCTATACAACTGACCATCATTTCGGCTTGTATCAAGGGTTAAACAAGATCAAGCCAGTTGTCTCGGGCTCAAAGAAACGTGCTTTTGAGTTCAATCATTCTAGCCTCTAGCTATTAGAGCATGCAATGTTCCCAACTTCAAGTGCAATATTAGATCACACAGCACAGAGACAACATGTAGCAGCCATTAGAAAGAACGCAATAGATGCATAAATTCCCTATAAGATGCTACCTATTTAGCCAATCATTGGGGGAATAAAGGACCGGGACTCACTTACCTTAAGGAGATCATGCCTAGCAACATCCTTAGATGTTTATAGGACTTTCTATCCCATGCCATGGTGAAAACGTCCTCCATTTGGTCCCCATCTCCCATGCATCATCTCATTACTCTTAGGGAACAATCGGGATCATTCCCCCTCAGCTCAAGCACCAACAAGTGAGTTCCTGACTCACCTCCACTTCGAGGTTGTGAGGGATCATTCTCTGTGAAACACCTCTCCTTAGGTTGTTCCCCTCACATCTCCCTGCAAACCAAGCTCAAGTACTAGTTTTGGGGACCCACACATACTTGGGTTCCCGGGGGTTAGTCCTTGTACCAAATGACTCTTTTCCACAATGCACACAACAAGAATTAGAAGACTTACATCCTTTCTGTTGTTGCACTTTCTGGGCGTTGTTCCCTGATCTAGGAAACCTTCTGTTGTTCCTAAAAGCATAGTGCCCACGCTGCTCCCAGTGGCCATAGCCTTGCTTGACCTGTGGTTGTTCCTTTCTCTAGTGGAACCTTTCTCTCTTTTGTGGTCCCTTAGCATTAGTCCTTCGCTGATTGCGACTTGCACCTTGTGCACTTGACTCACCCTTCTCTGGTTTGTAGCCTAAACCAAAGTGATTGATCCCAGCAGATCCATCAACATTGTTCCTAGCGGAACCACCTGCATTGTTCTCAGCGGAACCACCTGCATTGTTCCCAGCGGAACTAGTAGCCTTGTTCCCAGTGGCCTGCTTTAGCCAAAGCTTATGTGCTTTCTGTCCTACATACCAAGAAGATTGATTAGTAGAACCACTATTTTCAAGAAGGCTCACCTTAGCCTCCAAATGCTTGTTCCTGTTGGTAGCACTTTGCAACCTCCTTTGAAGACGATGAACTTTTTCCATGTCTTCGAGCTTTCTCCTTTCGAAAAGTGGGTGATGCACCATCGGGTGTCCTTTTCTGTTCCCTTCGTGACTACTCACCTTTTCTTGAAAAATCGTAACACAAATCTAGAGCACACCAGGCTCTGATACCAATTGTAGGATCGACGTGTTAGAATACAGACCCTGATCCTTGAGGGATCAAAGAACTGGACAGCGGAAGCAACAGGAAACAAGTAGCAAACAGTTTATTGATCCTTAGCAGGGATCAATCTATCACGAAACAAAAACAACACACACAAAGGACACAATATTTAGAGAGGAAACCCAAAGCAACCAACTAGTCACTTTAGTAAAACCTCTACCTTCGTTAGAAGGATTTTGAATCATGTACTCCTGTTATTAATAATCACGAACTACACAAGGCAAGCAAGGATACCAACGTACCTAGACTCTTTCTAGTACTCTCCTAACTTCCTAGCCTAAAGAACGTATTATTAACTCAAAGTAGGCCAAAATCTAACTATACCTCTGAAACCTGACATCTCACCAAGCTTCAATGGGTTCGAGTCCTTCACCAGTATCAACAAGTGCGCCTGTTGTTACTGATCCCTGAGACTATGCTGATTGTTGATCCTCTTACCAACGATGGTGAAGCTTCTTCTCTTAAGCTTCAATGGCCGGTTAAGAAGCCTCCAAAGCTCCTTTAGGACGCCGCCTTTCTTCTCTTCGATGAAGTCTCCTTTTCTCTCTAGTAGAAGCACTCCAAAGGGTTCCTTTCGAACAAGTAAAAAACCTAAACTCTATTCCTATTTATAATAGACGAATAGGTCTGATTGATATTATTTTCTTGCCATAAAATACTATATTTCCACCTCACAATCATCCATAAACGGATTTACACAATCAAATCTTCAACAAGATCTTCTATCATATCTTCTTGACTCCTTGGGCTCCAAGTAATGACTAAATCAACGAGATATGCTTCCCATATTTATTATCATCCTTTTAAAGATAATAACAACTTCTTCCAGCTGTAGATACACGTCCTTAATGAAGGAAACACGCTCCTTCCTTAAATAGACCTCTATCACGTGGCTGGCTGGCACATTGATCCCTCTTGGACCAATCTCTCTTTCTTCTCTTGTTCTCTGGTTCTCTTGTTCCCTTTGCACCTGTTTTCTCCTGAAACACTTAGGCAAAACTCAAACCATTAAATCTTATGGTGTTTATCATCATCAAAACTCATAGGACTGATCCCGAGAGATCACTTGATTGTTCGACTGATCCCGAGGGAACACCAGTCCAACACGTCCACCTTAGAAAAAGGGAATTCTCAACTTGAAATAAATATCTTGTTGACCTAACCTTGAGATATATATAAGATGTGATTAATTTCTCTCTACGAAAACTAAAATCATGATTAATTGTAAATACACCTATGGCCTTCTTGAGAAATCCTAAACGAATAAAAAGAAAGATGATCTTTGTAAACTCGAATATGCATGAGTGCATGAAAAAAGATTGAAAACCGTTTTAAAATTAATATACTCTTAATTATAAACACTTCTTTATGATTTTATTTTCTTTCGAAAACTAAACACACATAGATGGTATTAGACTTGCCGCTCGGGTTGAGTCATTTCGGATTCGAGTTGACAACGAATCACCTGTCAACTGGATTAGATTATCGTGGATTTTCAAATGGTTTGGTTCAATCCAGTAGGTCAAGAGTATAAGATTTTCTTACCTTTATTAAAATAGTATTTTATCTAAATAATCATATATAATAATAAAACATTGATTTTATATACTTTCAAAACAAAAGATAATATAATTTTCAAAAGAAAACTTTATATAGTATGAAGTTTAAGAAACGGGTCCAACTCAATGAGTTTCGAAACCAATTAGGTCAGGTTCAAACTTCTCAATTGAAATTTGAAATTTTTTGGGTGGATCGACAAGTCTTGATTTAGAAAAGTCTAGATGCATGGTGTCAAAATCTCGATGGTTCGGTATTAGACGTAGGGTAGGTCCATCATATAATAACGCTGAGGTTTTATCCTAAAATTAATTGTTAATATGATATCGGAACCTTGTTGATCAAGGCATGAATTAATCCCGAGGTGGGAGACTACTCGATATACGCGATGATAGACATGTTTGAAAGAACTAAGAACTAAGAGAGATCAAAGTAAAACTAGGGAAAATGAATATTTTCTTGTTATGATTGATAGAAGAGTAAAACAAGGTATTTATACTTAAACCCAATATTAATGTTAATCGACGTTATTAATATTAATCAATATATCGCCAAGGTCGACAATGTTCTCCGATAGGTCTCTGATGCATCTCTGATAATTCGTCAATTTTATTCTGGTGATTCTCTATTAATTAGCACGTTGACGTTAATCTAATTCGTATCAATCTCTCCCCCGTTGACAATTGACTCGTCCTTAAGGAAAAAATCAGGAAGAGGATGTGGAAGCGTCAATGGGGTCGCGTCCACTCAACAGAACAAACCAAGGCTCAACCATCATTTTTGGTTGAGGGTCTTGGCGAGGCGATGCAACAAAGACGCCTCGATGATTGTGCTACGGAAGACAAGTCAGCGGTTGCGGCATTGAGCCAATATCGTCGGGGATGATGTTCTTGTCGGAGGGCGCGAGGATGAGAGTCACGGGCGTGGGTGTTGGGTCCGCGACGATGGTGGCCGGGGGTGGCGGTCACCGCTTTCTGCAGAAACGCGGCGGCGAATTTCTATGGTTTTTGGCCAACGACAACTTGCGGTGGATGGAGATCGGCATGCGACCGTGATGGACTTGGGAGAGGAGCAGCCAAAAGAGGGGCAATGGTCACGGGAACGACGGGGTGCAGGCGGTGGTTCAACATGTCATACAAGTTAACAATGCGCAACTGTTGAATCTACAGGTTACGCCGGATGTGCCTATTGGCATCAGTGAGTTACAAGATCATGTAGCATATCTCAGCGATGGACGATATGGTGTTAGCCATGGTGTTCAAGAATGAAAGCACTAATTGATACAAGATCTCTTAATAAAAGCTCCAGTTGATACATGATCTCTCAATGAAAACACCAATTGATACAAACCCGATGTGGATTCATGCTAGTTGTTACCTGATAGTGTCTAGCTAGTATCCAGGATTGATCAAATCAGTGTATGGAGAAGAGGAATAAGAGAAGAGTAGAGAAGGAGAACAAAAGGAGGCAAGATTGGGATAGAGAGAGGCAGAGAAGATTAGGTCAAAGACTATTTTCTTGTTATGATTGATGGAAGAGTAAAACAAGTTATTTATACTTAAACACTCAAACCTAACTAACCCTAGCCCTAACGGTTTCATAAAAGCGCTCCGGGAAAGAACCGTAAAGAAAACCCAGAAAGATAGTTTATAAACTATTACATGAAAAATCGTTCTTTAAATAAAAGATCCAATATGAATATTAATCAATATATCGCCAAGGTCGACGATGTTCTCCGATAGGTCTCTGATGCATCTCTCGTAGCTCGTCGACATTATTCTAGTTATTCTCTAGTAGCTCGTCGACGTTATTATGATTTGTATCATAATATGAGTACATCACTAGCCTATATACTTTTGTACTCAATTTTTTACGTGAGACAGTTTTTTCTCCAAATATGCCCCATGAAGTGTAATTAGCCTATTTCGGTTGGCATTCGAAGAAACGGATCCACCTACATGTCATAATCTTAGTTTCGCTCATAATCTTGATGAAATTCCTTGTAGATGGTATTGAACTGATAGGGAAATCTTAGTTTTGCTTTGATTTTCTTTCGAAAAAAAGTATATGGTCATATTCTGAGGAGCGCTATCCACGTATGGTTGAGATTAAAATCCTTGCACTATTTTACAAAACTTTTTCTCTTCTCTTCTTAGCAAAATAGACCTCAAACATGTACTTTTAGCCGTAAAATTCATGGAGAAAATTGAGTTTTGAGTACAAACATTGTTCAGAACCTTCAATTATGGGCTACGATCTATTCTTAAATCTCGGAGGACCATCGGATGCCATAGTCTAGATGTGTTGGATCGACGTGTTGGAATATAGACCCTGATCCCTGGAGATCAAAAAACTGGACAACGGAAGCAAATAGAAAAGTAGAGGACTGAGTACTGATCCTAAGCAGAGATCAATCTATCACGAAACGAAACAACACACACAATGGACAAAATATTTATATATGAAACCCAAAACAACCAACTAGTCACTTTAGTTAAACCTTTAGCTTCCTTAGAAGGATTTTGAATCAAGTATTACTCTTATTAATAATCACGAACTATACAAGGGAAGCAAGGATATCAACGTACACTAGACTCTCTCTAGTACTCTCCTAGACCTCTTGTCACCAAGAATGTATTATAAACTCAAGTACAACAAAATCCAAACTAAGTTACCTCATATAACTAACTTCTCCCCAAGCTTCAATCAGTTATGGTCCTTCTGCAGTATCAACAAGTACGTTTGTTGTCACTGTTATCTCAAACGCTTCAGATCATCAAGCCCTTCTCTAGTAATAACAATTCGTCATGCTAACACCGTTCCCTCAGACTTCACATACCGTGTAGTCCTTCACCAGTTACAGCAACTACATCTGTTGCAATTGATCCCTGAAACTGTGCTGATTATTGATCCTCTTACCAACGACGGTGAAGCTCTCTTCTTAAGCTTCAATGGCTTGTTAAGAAGCTACCAAAACTCCTTAAAGTCGCCACCTTTCTTTTCTTCATTGAAGTCTCCTCTTCTCTCTAGTAGAAGCACTCCAAAAGGTTCCTTTCGAACAAGTAAAAACCTGAAACTCTACTCATATTTATAATAGACAAATAGGTCTGATATGATAGTATTTTCTCGCCATAAAATGATATTTTTCCACCTAATAATTAACCATACACGGATTTACACAATAAAATCTTCAATAGGATCTTCTATCCTATCTTCTATACTCCTTGGGCTCCAAGTAGTACCAAATCTATAAGATATGCTACCCATAATTATTATCATCCTTTTAATGATAATAATAACTTCATTCAGCTGTAAGTAATATAAGGAAACTCCCTCTTTCCTTAAATAGACCTTTATCACGTCTGTTGGCAGGCACATTGATCCCTCTGGGATCAATATCTCTTCCTTCTCTTGTTCACTTTGTACCTGTTTTCTCATGAAACACTTTGACACAACTCAAACCACTAAACCTTATGACATTTATCATCATTAAAACTTATGAGACTGATCCTGAGAGATCACTTGATTGTCTGACTAATCCCGAGGGAACATCAGTCCAACAAGATGGAACTATATATATATTTGATATGAATTATTTAATTTGAAACTAAAGCGAAACCACAAAATATCTTTGCATCAAATTCACAAGTTTTTTTGTCCCAATTTTTTGTAGAAGGAGAGGTGGCAGTCTTTGTGCCCTCAAGGGACGTATTATCAAAAACAAAAAAAGGGTTAAATAAGTAGTACGCAAGTGGGGGATAACCTGACCCCTAACATCGAGGTTGAAAGAGAAGAAGATTACGCCACTTTCAAGTCCACCATAAAGTCATGGTGAAAACTTCAGCCCAATCGAACCCATCTTGATTTGGCAAACTAGAAATAATATTGGAACGAATCCAAGAGGCAAGATCGGAGTTAGAGAATACTTCCTTTTTAAGAGGAGGGTGTAGATCATCCCAATTCCCAAGAATGGGAAGTGACATTGCAATCCCGCAAGAGATGAAGTTATGACTCCTCCTCATATATGAACCTAGAGCATCGGGCATCACTGGCTATACGTCGCCGCACCTGCTCCTAGTTCGTCAAAACGATGCCCTTGACGACAAGCCAAAGAAACATCCTATGACGTTCCGGGACTCGAAGCATCCATATGCGCCTATAGAGTTGCAAATTAGCAGAGAGTGATGATCGGTTGAATAATCATAGTATGGGCTAAGCTAACCGAGAAGGTACCTGAAGTGGTTCTGGTCCAACAAAAGATATCAGGATCAGTTGCACACTCACTAACGGCAATTGCAACAAGACACATGAGGATCCCGGCGGGCAAAACCGAGCTTAGATAGTTCCAGTCCCAAACAGACCCCGGGATCCATAGTTCACGAATGACCTTACAGCGATCGTTATCCTCCACCGGGCTAGTAGCGTACTCTAGTACATGCTGCTCGCCGAGCCATTTATCGGTCCAAAAACTTTTGTGTCGAGACCGCTCTGAACACACCATCTTATACCAGGGATAACCAGTAGAGAACTGAAGGAAACTTTAACAACCTCTAGAGACATATTATGATCAACCTCTAGACATATTATAATTATACATTAAGGAGCTGAGGTGCAGCTAGCTCAGCATATGTCGTTCGAATATTCCGACCCCGACGTTGCTAAATTAATTATGCGTTTACAATGTATATTAATCATACAAATTTCATGAAAATTATGTATTTCAGCCGATGTTCAAATTTTAGGACCCTTGGTAGTTTAGACTTTACAGTAACCAAAGGGCAACGCTTGTTTAATTATCTCTTGCTTTTTCACAGGGTCGGCATTGTTCAAGGCTTGTTGGAGTTGCAAAAGTTTACAACGTCATCTAAAAATTGGGCTGTTACTTTTTTATTTTTGGGAGTAAATGGCTGACATTTTTTATTAGCTAAGTATTCAATAATTAAGCACAAATTTCCTTAAAAATAAATAAATTACTCATATTAGTTCTCATGCCTTAAATACACGATTTTCATTTAACAAAAAACTTATTTTAATTTTATATAAAGTTATTTTAAAAAATAGTTTGATATAAAATCTTGTATTATTTAATTTATTTTATTTCTTATGAGATTTCTTTTAATGATACATTATTATATTTATAATATATTCTTGTAATCAAAGAAAAATGTATTGGTTACCTTAAAGATATAAGAAAACTTTATAGATATAATTCCAATGATATATATTAATTTCTTTCATATTTTACATATACATGTAGGGGCTACAATCAATTGTTAACCAGTTGAATTATTTTAATAAAGATAGATGATGCGGTCCAATCAGGAACTGACACGTGTCGTGATAATCAATTGTGGGGGCTACAATCAATTGTTAGAAATATTAATATTATTATTTAAGTGAACACTTAAATGAACACTTAAATATCAATTAATATTATTATTTCTAACATCCGCTTTAGTATATAGTTATGATGATTAAGTGAACACTTAAATGATATTCTTAAAAATTCATATATTGCTTTGCCAATGTTTATAGCACTCAATTCCTTTTTGAACTCAGAAGTACATCTCCATTCTCTTGAAAATTGAAATTTTGAAGAACTTAGGACATATTTTTTGTCTAAGAGATGCTTCACACCATCTCTAAAATGGAGATCGAATGAGTGAAAAAATAGGGTCCTTACCCTACCTTTGGGGAATTACATTCATTGGTTGTTTTTTATTTATTTTTTCCTTTTAGAATTAATCTAGGATTTTGATTCGAGATAATAAATTTAGCATGTTGAGTTGGTCAAGCGTGAGTCAATTTGCCTTTAGTGATCTAATTACACGTGATTGTTGTTGCTGCTACTCCTGTTAGCACTCAAAAAGATTTTGTGTTATTAATTACTCCCTCCGTTTCAATAAACATGTCGTTTTAGCTCTAAAATCTTGTTTCAAAATACATGTCGTTTTACATTTTTGGGCGTTTACTTTACAAATTTACCCTTATAATCATTAGCAGTTTATTAGTAGTGGTTTTCAATAAAGTAAAAAAGTGATCGAGGTAATAATTAGGGGTATAATAGTACATTTAATAGTTTCCTTAATATATGTGCAATGGCTAAAACGACATGTTTATTAAAACGGAGGGACTATTAATTAATTAATTTTCTTTAAATATTCTTACCTTTGAGCTGGCTACACTCTTCACCCGGATATTTTCATATTTCACAAAATATCTTATATACAAACAATATTTTTACAATTATAAATCTTGTTCATAAAGGGTTAAAACATTCAAAAGTAATTACTTTTTATTTCCTTTGGTTCTAAGACACACTTAACAAAACTTAATTCAAAGAAGCAATTTTCTTATATAAAATATATATATAGCGTATGATGATATTTTTGGGATAAAGCTCAAAGTAAAAACATAAATATAGTTATGCGTTTAATTTTCTCTTTTATATTAAAACAATAATATCATTTTTAGTATTGGGCTAATGTAAATTCTCATCTTCTTAATAAACCAAATTAGTTATTAAGTAGTTCATCTTAATATTTTTTATCAATACGTAGTACTATTTTTGAAGTGCTTTTAGACAAAGATAATGAGAATAGTCATATATATTCTTTTATATAGTGTTAATAAAAAAAATTACTTTAATAATTCCTTTTTTAACTTTTATAGAAAGAGATTTAAATACTTTTATTAACTTTTATCCAAAATTATTTCAAAAATAAAAAATGAGCAAAAGGGTTAAGTTGAAGTACTTGTAAATTAAAAGTCAGTTTAAGTTATGACCGGTTGATTCATTATGCAGTTAAAAATTATATTTGTCAAATAACTAATAAAGGTAATGGTATTATTTCATATAAAAGAGAAAATTAAACCTATAAGGTTTTGATCATTACTTTGGACCTTATACAAAAGATTACGACTCTTTAACTTTTTTAAATTAATTTTTTTGCTAACAATGTTTTTGGAACCAAAAGAGAATAAAAAGTGCTACCTTGAATGTTTAATTCTATCCATTATGATTTATGGGCTTTCAGACATCTAGTCAAGCAATTAAATCTCTAAGAATAGTAACCTGAGGTCACCGATTCGGCTCTCATATGCAGTGCCCTCAACCAAAAAAAGTCCATTATTAACAAGATTTATAATTTTAGAAAATTTGGCCATTTTTTCATCTTTCCATTTACATATTACTTTTCTTGCAATAATAATCTCATTATGATATATATATATATATATTTATATATTACCCCCCAACTTTGTGATCAACTTTATCAATTTTTACCTTTTCAACTCTATAAAACTACAAAATTATCCTTATTCAATATGATCTTTTACCCACATTAGTAAATTTTTTACCTACCATATCGAATATTTATTAATCTAAGGGACTTTCAAAAGGACGGTCTATCGGGACTCAAGGGTTATAAAATAATTATGGTGATTGAGAAGATGGAGCTGCCCTTGGTAAATCGATCTGTGTATGGATATTCAGCACTTACTAAGCCTGTTTAGGAGTTAGAGGATTTCTCATGTCGCTCGGGAGGTCAAGTCTGTTGCAGACTACATTGTCGGATCCTTTCTTCGTGTCTCCTTTCTTAGTGTTGATTGTGAGGATGGAGTTGCCCCTGGTAAATCGAGCTTGTTCGTATGGATATTCAGCACTTACTAGGCATGTCTAGGAGTTGGAGGATCTCTCATATCGTTCGGGAGGTCAACTCTATTGCAGACTACATTGTCAGATTCTTTCTTCATGTCTCTTTTCTTACTGTTGACTCGGACCGAGTCCTTAACAACCTCATTTACAAGGATGTAAAAGGATAAAGTAACTTCTTACCAGCTAGTTATCCTAACTCCCTTCCTTGTTAAAATTAAAAAATTCTGGTGATTGTGATGATAGGTCTATCTCGAGGTAGTCACACTTGACACCGGGGGCGGTGGGCTTTGTACGAATGCACGGGCAAAGGCCCGTACGTACAACTACGTCCACATCGATCCACCACTTGACTACCGCCACGTGTCCACTTACCAATTCTATCTATACTATATATTAAAGCCGGAGAATTTCGAACCTCCACGTTAATTCTGGCCCCACTTCATTAACAATTTTATATGTTTTATTTTTCCTAATTATCTAATCTTTAACTTTATCTCTTTTCTTACCCATCAAATATCTATCTTTAAAGGCATACTATTTATCTTAAAAATTTCTTTAATTATCTAATCTTTAATTTTATCCTTTGTCTTACTCATCTAATATCTATCTTTGAAACAATTTTATCTATCTTTAGAATTTCTTTCTATAAAAGATACATGTTAATTAACTTAACTTTATAATTCCCATTTTAATCTATTTATATATAAGAATTAATATATAGTATAGATTATAGTAGATACTCAAATTAACGAAAAAAATGATCATTACCCGTACATGGTACGGGTTTTCAACTAGTTAGTCTAAATTGCATGCTTTGTCATTTTATTTTATACATAACGCAACGGCATATATATTGTTTGTGCAACTTTTGGGTAAAGTAATAATCTAGTATAATCCACTAACGTACTACTATATCTCTGATCTCTCTTTCTTTCTCTCGATCAATTTCCACGCCAATCAAAGTGGACCTCCATCTCCATCTCCACTCCACAATGTATCAATGAATGGGTGGTGATATTCAGCTTCACTTTTCAACGGCATCTAGCTATATCTCTTCTTTGGCCGAACTCGATTTGTTGTTTTTTTGTTTTTTATTTTTCAAGGTCTACAATTTCTTGGCATTCATATCAGTGTACGTACACTACGTCACTACCTCTCAAATATTAAATATATCAATATACACCAATTTCAATCCCTATCGCGCGATATTGTTTTATGCTTCGAATTCAATGTATAATACTTTAAATTCCATATATATGCATGTGCAAGCTTCACTTGGGTTTTCCTAGCTTCCACCTTGATTTGTGAACGTTTATCAGTTATCTAAACTATTCGTCTGGTCACGAGCTACTAAGTTTGTTAATTTGTTTTTATATTTAAAAAAATCAAGTGATTTTTCTTGCAAAAGGCGGACGTACCGTACAACATGCAGAACGTGGGCAATTGCAGTGCATGTCTGACAACGAAATCACACCTTTTTGTCGTTTGCCCATATCTAAAATCTACACATGATAACAAGGCGCCAGGGCCCGATGGCTTCAACTCCCACTTTTTCAAACAGGCCTGGCCTTTGATTGGAGACAGCTTCACTGATGCTGTTCTTGAATTTTTTGAGAAGGGAAAGCTGTTAAAAGAAATCAGTAATGCTGTCATTGCTCTCGTCCCAAAAGTGGATAATCCGGTCACCCTCAGCGATTACAGGCCTATTTCCTGCTGCAATGTGATCTATAAAGTGATTTCAAAGATGCTAGTCACTAGAATTCAGAATGCTCTGCCAAGCATCATCGATAAAAATCAGGGAGCTTTCATCAAGGGTAGGAGCATCCGCCACAACATTGCGGTTTGCCAAGACATTGTCAAAAGTTATGCTAGAAAATACATCAGTCCTAGATGTGCCATGAAGATTGATTTAAAGAAAGCTTTTGATACTGTCAGCTGGAATTTCTTATTCAAGATGCTAGAAGAGCTGAACTTCCATCCTGTTATGGTGGGATGGATAAGAGAATGCATTACAAGCTGTCACTTTACCATCAAAGTGGGGAAAGAATTTTGTGGCTTCTTTAAGGATGAAAGAGGTTTGAGACAAGGGGATCCTCTCTCCCCTTATCTCTTCGTGATCATTATGGAATATCTGAGTCGTGCACTCAAAGTGAAAGCTGAAGAAAACAAGATTAAAATTCACCCGGGCTGTAAAAGAGCAGGAATTACAAATCTGTGCTTTGCCGATGACCTTTTCTTATTTTCACATGGGAGTTTGGACTCCATCAGAGCTATCAGAACTGTCCTTGATGATTTCAGTAGCTGTGCTGGGCTTGAGATGAACCTGAACAAGTCAAAAATCTTTTGTGCAGGCATGATGAGTCCTTTGGAAGATGATATCTGTGCAATCATGGGAATGAATAAAGGCACCCTTCCGGTTAAATATCTTGGTGTGCCTCTTTGCAGTTCTAGAGCTAAATGCAGAGACTTCAATGTGCTGGTTTCAAAGATCAAGACCAAGGAAAATGGGTGGGCTGCTAGGCACTTATCATATGCGGGTCGTCTTGAGATTGTACGGGCTGTTTTCTACGGTATCCTTCAATACTGGTGCAAACTTTTCATCCTGCCGAAGTCTATTATAAAAGAGATCAACAAGGTGCTACGTAATTTCTTATGGAGTGGGAAGAGCGAAGGTACTAAAGCGCCGGTGGCCTGGAGGAAAGTATGTAAGCCTAAGGAGGAAGGTGGTTTGGGGCTCAAAGAAATTTTTGCTTGGAACAAGGCTAATGTGGCGGAGCTGTTGTATGATGCTGCAACAAATTCAGATTCTGTGTGGCACGAATGGGTAAAGAAAACGCACCTTAGAAGGGAGAGTATCTGGGCTGTTCAGAAAAATAATTCCTCAAGTGGTGTTTGGCAATCTGTTTTGAAGCTTAGAGATGTTTTCACTGGGTCACTTGAAGGTAATTCTACTCCTCTGCTATTAACGTCTAGGCATGGACGGATGGACTGCAAAGCACTATATGACAGCATTAGGGAAAGGAGTGGTAGTGTTCCCTGGAAAGATTTGATCTGGAATGGCTTGAACACGCCTCGGGTCAGTTTTATGGCTTGGAAAATTATGCAGGGAGGCGTTAATACTAAGGACAGAATGTTGAGCTGGGGCATGATCCAAGATGACAGCTGCTCGCTTTGTAGTGCTCAAATCCAAGAAACCAGCAGCCACCTTTGGTTCGAATGTGAGTTTTCAAGAAGAGTCATATCTGGTGTCCTGCGGTGGGCCAGAATTGGAAGACGAAGTGTGAACATCGATGCTTGGATTACTCAAGCTGTCTCTTTGAAGAATAAGAAGAGCTTAGCGTTTTGCTTATGGAACCACTGTCATTGCGTAGTTATCTACCAAATTTGGAGAGCTAGGAATGAGCTTGTGTTCAATAATAGAGTTGTCACCATTGAGGAGTGCATTAGCAATTGTATAAGGCATATTAGAAATTGTCTTAAGGCTAGATGGAGGGAAAGATCTAGAGAAACCTGTTGGTTTATGGAGAGAATTGGAATTGAGCTTGATGATCAAGTTGTAAATAGCTAGTTTTCTAGCTTCTCTGTAACTCTTTTTTTTCGTTAATATATTTACCCTTTTATTCAAAAAAAAAAAAAATCTACACATGATACTAATATTAACTGTAGTATTTGTTCTCTTACGTACGTTTAATAAATCTGTGAATTGATTAATTTTTTACTCTGTGAATGCTCCAATATTATCACACACACATATATATATATAGAGTCCCATACCATTCACTTTACAGTAGGAAAACAACAACTAGGCCACTTTTGCATTATTGACATTTCGCATTGATAAGCTAAAATGAAGAGGATTAAAGTCAAATCATAGAGAATATATATCCACACGATTATAATACTCGTATAAGGGATTAAGGGTATATACCGGCCGGAGGCTTCACAAATTACATGCCCAATGGTACGTGTGGTACGTGTGAAATTCCGGTGGGTCGAGAAAAACTGGATGACGTGTCGGGGTAAATTTAATCACTTTACACATAAGGTCGGATCCACCTTTCTACCCAAAAGTTTAAGCCAATGGATAAGGGTTTCACCTTATTTATATACTAGTGGATTTCTATTGTTTTGTTCAATCTGGGAAGGCCACATTTTTCATTCCAAGAGTACGTAAAAATATACCATTATTCTTCGAACTGAAAACGAAAATTCAAATTGCGCTCTAGGAAAACGAAAGGAGCATGGACATGTTTTTGTGAAAAATAAATTATTTATGATATATGTTACGTATAGTGTTTGGATGCAATGATGGGGCGCCCATAAAAGGTTGCCCCATCTTCAAAACATGGACGGCACATACAACAACGAGGACCATTTTTTGCGGACACCCCACAACCCCATTACCATTTTCCTCCTATTCTTTTAAAGAATAAGTCAATTAAAAATGGAAATGCCATGACATTCTAATATTCTATACATTTTCTTGCATGGGAGGTGAAACTGGAACTTTGAACGATTGGATCTAACGGTTGAGATTTTGAGATAGTACCTTAAGTTTATCGATTCGAATTTCTCTAATAACGATTTGCCCTTTTATCTTATTTTATTCTTTATAGTAGAGGGAAATATACTAGACATAGACGTAGAGGAAAGTCAACATGTGACCTTAGATATCACTAAATAAGTTAATAAGACTTACACTATTCAATTATATTGGTTGAATGCAAATAGCTAAATTTGCTTAAATTACTTTCCCTGAACTATGATCAGTAAATCTAATTATCTACTATAATAAAGCATAAAGCAGAACCAAGTCTTTGTTAAAATTTGTGTCATCTCAGCAACGTTGAATAAAAAAATGTTATTTACGCCACATAATGTTGAATAAAATAATAATTTTATTTTGACAATGGAAACTAAGATCTATATCTACTTCATATCTTATCCAATTTTTGATAGGTTATTTATTTTCCTAATTTAAATCAATGGAAAATCTTGCTAGAATCAATAGAAAAAGTGAGATTTGATATCTTATTTAATTTTGATATAAAAATATACATTTCATTTAAATGTTCTTTATTTTAGGTAAAAGTGATTTTTTCATTCTTATGAAGATTCTACGTAATTAAATAAAATAATAGATTTCATAATCGAAATTATAAAAGATAAAAGACATATATAAGTTAATAGGTTCGAACTTGGGTCTATTGGGCTTGAATTGTACATTCTCGGATAAAAAGCAGGCTCATGTCAAATTCGATTTTAGATCGATTAAGACGGATTTACATTTACATTACCGATACATAGTACGGGATTCGTACTAGTTTCTTATGAAAGTTGGCTTGATTTATTAGTGGCCTCACACATAGTTATCAGTTATGTCCTTCTAAAGTACTGTTGAACCTATTCTTGAGTACCCAACTTCTCCTTTTGCTCTCACTATACATTATATATACACACAAGTGGTTGTCTTCTTTGTGGCCACAAGCTACTCGATCTCAAGCTAGCTAACTAACCTAGTTTGTCAACTACTTTTGTCTTCCCCTAACAGTAATAGCTCCTCCTCTTTCATTCCACTCTCGATCACCCACACATAATCATCATGTTTGATGAGAACAAGAAGATGAAGGTGAAGAAAGGCACCCTAGCCGTCCACGTAGGATTGGACGACCAAGATTTGCACAAGTTTGTCATCCCAATCCCCTACTTGTCCCATCCTTCGTTCAAGGGCCTGTTGGACAAGGCATATGAGCTCTATGGGTACCATAGGGTGGGCCCGCTTAGGCTGCCTTGCTCCGTCGACGAGTTTCTTCAGCTGAGGTGGAATATCGAGAGAGGAGGTGGCGGTAGTCGACACATCCACCACCACCACCAGATCCATCACTCGTTGTCGTTAATTTAAAGCCAACGCGTTACGCGTGTTGGTGCCATTTATATAGAGAGGGCCATGGAGGCGGCGATCGGGTTTTAGGCGATCGTAATAATCGATTAATTATAACCTAACAAGGCATTTTGGATTGCCTGATGTTAGGTATAATATAATAGTTATGGTTATGTTTGGTTCCTTCTGTTTTGGATGTACGTGCATCCTCTTCTTTTCCCTCCCAAAGCAGAGCTGCTATATCATTGGGATATTTAGGCAGTGTGCTAGCTTGTGTGGAGTTTGCTGTTTAGATTTAGAAATTAGTTACCCCTATGTATTAGAAACTATTGATGAGCTTTGCTACTCAATCTGCTGCTGATTGTAAATTAAGTCTAATGCTCACTACTCACTAGTGATGGCTTATGGCTATTTGATAATATAATTACATTACCAGCTCGGAAGATGACGAAAACGTACTACTTTTTTTTTTTTTGGTCGAACGAAAACGTACTACTTGGCTTTCCCCTTTCATAAGAAGAAAAATGCATGGTAAAGCAGAAAATACGGAATCCTTTTAAAATCCACATTCCTTTCACATCCTTCTGTTACAAATTTTCTTCTTCCAATTTTGTTTTCAAGTTCTTCCATTTAATTTTGTCATATCCCTTTTTTTTTTTCGAAGATGCTACATATATAGTTCGGCCTTTCAAGCCCACATGGGCCCAATTCTAAGTGATTTGTCGTGATCTAGTCTAAAGCCCAGCTCTCTGGACCGTCCGGATCCAGAGAAGAAGAAAAGAACAAGAAAAGATGATATAGAAGATTTATATTGAAGGAAAAAAAATTTACAAAGTTAAAACCTTTAATCTCAGCCATAGTAATACATAAGATCTCAACTAGTACAAACCTCGTACCATGTACGGGTAATGTAAATGTAAACCTGAATTAACTGATTCGAGATTGAATTTTGACACGAATTCGTTTTTAACTCGAGAATTTACAATTCAAACACAATAGACCTGAGTCCGAACTTATTGACCTGCATATGTATTTTAAGATAATTCTATTTAACTGTTTATATTTATATTATTATTTAATATACTATTAATATATGATGACATGAGAAAGTTTTTTCACTATTTCTCAATATTTAATAATGACAAACACTACAAGAAAAACCAATTAATAGAAAAGAATAGTTAAGATATAAAAAATTCAATTGATTGTTTTTTATTTGTATAAGGATATAACTTTAAAAAATCATGTTAGGAAAAAATATTAAGATATAAAAAATGAGATAAGATATCAAGTGAATATAAAGAAATTGGATAAGATATAAAGTAGATATATAAGTAAATTGGATAAGGTATCAAGTTGATATCAAGGTAAATTTTAAAAAATCTAATGTACAAAAATAAAATCATTATTTTATTCAGGACTGATGACGTGGCGCAATTTTTTACACAGACTTAGGTTCTGCTTTATACTGTATTATACGGAGTAGTAGATAGACTTATTATTAAAACTAAAAAAATTATATTGACTGAAAAATGAGTTAATGTTGAGTGAAAATAATTAAGTCTAATGCTCACGTAGCAAGATCTAGTTAGGAATGTACATTGCATTAGGAAGTGGAATAGACATATCTGGGAAGGTAAATTTGTATTTAATTCCTGCTCTTTTTTTTTTGGTGATGGAGGATTCTCAAGTCTCACCATATATGAGAGTGGAACTAAAGATTTATGGGCACGGTTAATAAGGTGTTAACCGTTTGATTGGATGTCCGAAAGTATACTGTATACAAGTTGATTGCACGAAGCGGAGATAAATTGAATACGGGCCTCAATTACAGTCGTATACTTTGTTACTATAAGTGAGGGAAATAAAAAAGTGTCAATATGCAAGCTAGTAAATTATGATTACGTACGTATACAATTGACAAGTCTAGGAACGTTAAATGATGACTGGAAGGATCAGTGTCTGAGACACGTACAGAGGGAGGGGAAAGCCAAGAGTTTTCTCTCCCCAGCTGTTGTGACATTTCATATTCATGGAATTAAATTGTGAGGCTGTTGACATAGTTGTACATTTTTTCCATTTCGAGTTCAATTTTTACATCTGGTGGATGGTTCCATTCAATTAATATTAGGGCAATTTGCGAAAATACCCCACCCAGAAAAACGGTTTGCAAAAACGTCCCTTAAAACAAAAAAATAGCGAAGCATGCTGTTTTGGGCGTTTTTGCAATAAAATTTACATTATTTTGTATTTTCTTTTAAATAGAATTTTATTAAAATATCATTATAATTACAATAAAAATATTTAGCCATAAATTCTGGAAATTCTTTTTAAATACAAAATGAAAATATAGAAAAAGAAAAAGAAAATATAAAATAAGAAAATAGTTTTAGAACATTAAGATTTTTTGGAAACAATGAGATATTGTAGAATATATGGTGGAAGATATTGTTGAAGATATTTTTTGAAAATATAAAACGTAAATAAACGTGGAAGATTATTTTGTTGAAGATTATCTTCGTTTCAACCTTTTTCGTGATTATCTTCGTTATTATCTTCGTTTCATCACAAAGTAGGGTAAAATTCATCATGTCACTCTGAGTAAACATCTTGTCATACACAATGAAATATCCTGTCACAAATTTGAAACATTAAGATTTTTTGGAAACAATGACATATTGAAGAAGATATGGTGGAAGATATTTTTTGAAAATATAAAACATAAATAAATGTGGATCATTATTATCTTCGTTTCGACATTGAACGTTATTATCTTCGTTATTGTATTCGTTTCATCACAAAGTAGGGTGAGACTCATCCTGTCACCCTCAACGAAAATCTTGTCATACACAACCAAATATCCTATCACCATTTGAAAAATACTATCATTTTTTTCGTGATTTTTTTCATCTAAAAAACATTGTTTTTTCTCATCTTTCACTAAAACTTATTTCTAAATACAAAATTGAAAAATACAAAGAAAAAAAATATAAAACAAGAAAATAGTTTTGACACAAGATTTTTTGGAAACAATGAGGATAGATAAAAAACAAAATCTTTTTTAACATTAAAATATTTATATATTTTTTCAAATTTGGATAAAAAATAAAGTTTGTTAAAATATTTTATTTCTCAAATAAAATATTAATAAAAATAATAATTTTCGATTTTTTTAAAAATATTTCGTTTTTTATTTTATTTGATAAAAATTAGTCATTTGGGGCATGAATGTAATATTTTTAGGCATAATCGCAATTTTTTTAGGCATTTTTGCAAACCGAAAAAAAAATGGTCATATTTGCAAACGGATTATCAAATAGGGGCATTTGGTACTAATTCCCCTTAATATTACCATTCTGCACATTGCTAGGGTTTTCAAACATAAGTTACTAGTGTATATAGTGTTTAGGCTAGCAACCAAGACTATAGATAAAACTACCCTCCATATTCAACTAAGAAAGATGAAACTAGATAGAGAAGAGCATAAAAACTTACGTCACTAACTAGTTACCCAAGTTAAACCACGACCTTCTGACTAATCTGCGCTAGAGATGATGAATTAAGAGAGAATCTCGATCTTATCGATGATTGGTACATGTTATGCTATAGCTTGGAATAATTAAAGACCTAGCCTTTGCTAATATTCTTTCCACAAATTACTTCTTCTCTTAACTTAGACTTGCACGCACTATACTCTATCTGTTTCGCGCTTGGCGCATCAGTTCACTGGCTGGTTGAGCATTCAGGGGTATACTATAAGGTATCGAGGTCGAGACTCAAAGGCGTCGGTTTGCCTATTATCTTTAGAGCTGGTTATTAACAAATTCTCATCTATCTACGTAAGGTAATTAGGAAATGATGCTTAGACGTCCAACCTTATTAAGTTATTAGTAGTTTGACTGAGAGGGGTAAAAGAAGCTGGAAGCTAGCACCACCACAAATAAATCTCTTGCAGGTACAAGTAATTAATGTGTTTGGAAGCTAGTCTTAATTAGATTCGGTTAAAAAAACAGTGTAGTCAGTATATTTATGATTTGGAAACAAAAAACTGAAAAAAAAAACATTTGTAAAGCCTGCCCTAATAGTAACCAAGACTGGAAAAGTGATAAATTACCACCGATTTGCCATAATCATTGACTTATAATTGAAAATTGATAGGGTGTGCCCCCAAGTCAGCAACTTGGTAGTGGTCCTATGCACAACATGGAAAAGTCATCGATCTATTGTTATTGGGCTATTGTGAATACTTCCCGGTTCGGACCAAAAGTGGAGTCAACGTCCTCATTGGGTTGGTTTTCTTTTTAAACAATCTCTAGTACTAAGGTCTAATTACCAGGGCCTACGTACTCTTGTATATGCTCTTGATAGGATCGATTGTCCCAATTCAAGTTTATCACGTACTAATACGAGCCCGGTGTGGATTCGTATCGGAACCTTATTGGTCAAGGCTTGAATCGATCCTGATGTGGAAGACAATTTGATAAACACGGTGATTAACATATTTGAGAGAATTAAGAATTAAAAGATAACAAAGTAAAACTAGGGAAAATGAATATTTTTTTGATATTGATTATTTTCTTCGTTGAAGGCATACATAGCTATTTATATTGAAACCCTAAAACCTAACTCAGCTCAAAATCCAACGGTTCAAATAAAGCGTCATGAGAAAAAACCGCAAAGGAAACCTGAAAAGAGAGAAAAATCGTTAGTTCATAAAAATACATTTAACAAACATATACTAATTAACGAATCATGTATTCAGGTAAGCAAAGGAGATTCGAACTCGTATCCCGACCATAATAAATCTAACATCTCGACTTGCTAGACTAATTAGTAATTGGTAGGTTTGCATTGGTTTTCGATAAGGCTATCAAAACTTGATCTTACCTGAACATCCTTCCCTACCCATTCGAGGGACTATTTAAATCTTAATAGTGAAAAAGAAGTAAAAACGACCGAAGATACGAGCATAAATAACCCGACTCACTCAACGCGAAACTGTAACACTCAATTAGTCCATGAATGAATATCTACTTAGGTAGCGTTTGGTATAAAAGTTATGGAAAGGAAATGGAAAGGAAGCAAATGTGTATAGACAATGGTGATTATCTTCTCTTTTTTTGATGAAAAATGGAAGGAGATGAGTAATGGTTAGAAGAGTATGAGTGATATCTTTACCCCATGTTGAGGGGGTAGGGAGAAGTTGCTCAAATCTTGCATGAAAAGTGGAAGAAATGGGTAATGGTTATCCTTTTTATTAATGAATCATAAACTAAATGTTGGAAATCTAGTGTTTTCATGGGAACAGTGGGGCTGTTACCATAGAAACACTAGTAGACATTTCCTTGTGTTTTGATGATAACAAACACCATGAGACTTGATGGTTTGAGTGTTTCTTAAGTGTTTCAGGTGAAACAAGTATAATAGGGAACAAGAGAAGCCATCAAGAGAGGAAAATAGTGTGTGGGAACAACACTGTTACCCAGGCAGGAAACAGTGTGAGGTAACAACACTGTTACCGTGTTAAGAAATGATGTGAACAACATTGTCGCAAAGTCAGGGAACAATGTCAAGGAACAACACTGTTACCGTTGAGGGAACAGTGTCAGGGAACAACACTATTACTGTTGAGGGAACAGTGTCAGGGAACAACACTATTACTGTTGAGGGAAACAGTGAGAAGGAACAACAGCGTCTGCGCGAGAATAGTTGCTATATAAGGAAAGCGATGAAGCGAGTATCCCATTGACACGTTATAACAGCTGGATTAGGTTGTTATTATCTTTAGAAGGAAGATAATATCTTGGAGGATCAAATCATATCAAATCGGAGCCCAAGGAGAGAGGGATCGGTTACAGCTACAAGATAAGATTGTGTTTGTGTTTGTATATGGATAATTACGTGGAAATATATTATTTTGTGTTAAGAAAATAATATCATATCAGACCTAATTGTCCATTATAAATCTGTGTGTCTTTCGTCGTCGTTCGTCGTCGTCGGAGAGGACCCCAATCTGTGTGTCCATTGAAGAAGAAAGAAGCAGTTGTTGGAGCTCTAAGCGTTGATTTTCAAGGTGATTGCGTACAGGAATGGTGGCCGCAACAGAGGCGTTGTTACCACCAGAGAAGGATGCGAACTTCTGAAGCTTGGTGAGATGCCATATTTCTGAGGTAACTTAAGTTGGATTTTGTTGTGCTTGAATTGTTTATACGTTCTTGAGGCTTGAGGTTGGGAGAGTATTCTAGGAAGAGCTAGAGTACGTGGTATCCAGACATGCCGTGTGTAGTTCATGATAATCAATAAAAGTAGTACGTGATTCAAAATCCTTAACCATTTCCTAACACATACCCCCGATCCAACACTAAATAATGTCTAGATACGTACCTTAACCATTTCATTTCCCTCAAAAAAACCAAACGAGCCTTAGGGTGAAATATAAAACGTTAAGATGGAATGTAAGGGGGACCCATCAAGTAGAAAACCAATGGTTAGAAGGACCACGTGGCAGGTGCAGGTTCACAGGGACAGAGCCTAGATCACAGCCGTCGATGACACCCACATCCGAGATGCTGCTTGACTCGTTTGCATACAGTAGTTTTGCAACTTAAAGAGGGGCCTTAAATGTCACAGAATCAGAGACAGAGAGAGAGTGGGTCAGTCAGTTTTCATTTATTAATGACTGCCCTGCCTTCCTCATCAATTCTCATGTCCCATTTTCTTACCGTTTGGTTGGGGACTGAGGAGGGGTAATTTAACAGGTTTTTGCATTACATTATTTGATGACGGTAGGTTACAGTGAATATATCCAGATCGAGGATCCGACGGTCCCGCTGACACCGTACCGGAAAACCTTACGGTAAAGTATGAGAGGAGATGTGGGCCGTCGGATGGCAGTGATTTAACGGCCAGGATGGAATCAGCTTCCGTCGCCGTCTTCAGCTGGTCGTGTTATGCGGAGGACACTGTTTCTTTGCCCATCCCTCCGTGCTACTTACAGTATTGTGAATTAATGTTAACTAATTTTGGTCAAGACTTTAATGTCATATATTTTAAGCGCAACTACTAGCTCACTCACCCATACGTATTCAAGTATGCCTGACAACAAAAAAAACAGTTGCTCTTTTCACATAGGTATAACGGACTCATTCTATTCATATATATGCATATAGATATATGTTACGTATTTTGATATGACTTTTTTGAATAATATATGCATATGAAAGGTCAGAGGTAAATTAATTAAAATTAGTTAGTTATGCAAAAGTTGTAAGCCCATGTTATAAGTAATTTCCGGCCCCTTTTACGTCTTGCATATAACATCATTTCGTACAGAAGATGTATACCATACTCATTGAATATATGACTCGTTCATCGTCTTTACTTCCCAAACCATGTTATAGTCTTACATTCGAAACAGACCATAACCTACATTTGTCTCCCTTAATCATCTGCACGCGGAATATATCTTCCTTGTAGTCTTCAGTACAGTGCGCCTTCATATATATGATGTACTCGATCATAGCATTCGAGATTCTCTTGTCCGATCTAGCATAATGTCTCAATAAAGCCCTTTTAGTGTTACTGTAAGTTGAGCATAGCAACAATCCAATCATACATGATGTCGCGCGACTCAATAGGTAGCGCCCATGAATGAATCAAATAATAAGCCAAGAGTACGTACCAACCTATTACAATCCTTGATCCTTATGGGTTTGTTGTGATTATTGATGTTCGTTGGATTCATGCTACTTGGTCCATGGAAATGGCAGAAATTAAATCTGTTACGTTGGACTTTGGCTCGTTCAATGTCTAACTAATGTTACTACAATGGAGATTGAAAATTAATGGTGCTTTATCAATAGTATTGACTATTGGGAGTTCAAAGTTATTCTGCTAGATTATCATTGCAAGGCTCGTTTTAAAATCTAACTCGGCTACTCTGTTGAAAAACGAAGAACAAAAGGAAAAACAAGTTGAACACGAAGAGTTGTTAACGCAGTTCGGGAGAACCCTACTCTATGGAACCTCAACCAAAATTCACTAAGAAAAGTGAACAGGCACAAGAACACATAACAAACAAGCACACACAAAGAAGGCAGCAACAAGACAAAAAGGTAGAAAGAGAACAAAGAGGCACAAAGCCAAGGAGAGAGGAACAAGCTCAGGTGAACTCGATTACAAATAGAAAACCGAGTCCAACTCTTCTCCGAACAAGCTTTCAAGGTCTAAACTCAAAACTCCGGCGAGACCCGAGGCAAGCACAAGGGCTTTTCTTAAAGAGCTATACCAAAACCCTAAAAGCTTTTGTATGGGAACCCATAAGCTCAATCGACGTCCTTAGACTTAAGCCAAGTCAGAAGACACTCCAGGTCACGGGAATGAGCCTCGGCTCGTAATTCAGGCAATCAAGCCCAAATGTCATCACCATTCACCAACCGAGCCCAAGACAAACATAACATTGGCTCCTCAAGTGCTTGAGCCACTTGGCTCGAGCACATGAGCCATGCCTTGATCAAGATTGTGTCTAGGTGAGCTGCCAGAGGCTCACATCCACCTAAGGGTCATGAAGAACCTAGCCTAGTGCGTGCTTGACTTAGTTTAATGTTCAAGTGTTACATGTTACAAGCACAAATACAACAATCATAGTTAGGTTCTATGTTTTCATGAGGATTACAAAGAGAAATTTGAAGTGCTCATGGGTCTGCTCGTTAGCGTGTGTATAACGGACCATTATATGCCAAGATCTCACTTTGAGTCGAGTTATGAAGGATGGAGTAGCCTTCATTTGCGCGGAAACTAGCTATGGAGTATGGAGAAGCTATATATTGCGGCTTTAATTGGACAGGGTGATGGCAAGGGTGGATTAAATTGAACATATGGATGACTCTATCATGGATGGTGGGTTGGCTATGACATTCAAAGTGATTAAAGACGAGAAGGGTAAGTGGCAGATATGTTTTGTCCATGACATTTATATCTATGCAAACCCAGGCAAACCCTCCAAGGACACACATATTAAAACCCCGTTTGAAAAAACTTGAACGAAGATTAAGAAATAAAGAGAAACAATCTTATATTAATTATCTTACTTTTAGGAAAACAATCGTCAAGACAGATTTGACATCTTATTCAAAGCTGCTCAAAAAAAAAATTAAAAAATTAAAACTTATTCAAAGATGGAATTGATGGAAAGCAATATACAATGTACGTACGTAAGTTAGGGCAACCACTCCCGTTGTAGACGCATTATAAAGAGGGGGGTCGGCATCCAACTACTCTCATACTGTCTCGGCCGCCCCCCTATTTATTAGAGGTTAGAAGGTACTAGGGTTTTCATCTTCATCCATTCATTTTGTGGGTTTCCATCTCTTTCTGTTTTCATCATATCCATATATATGGATGACCAAAATAGTCACACGTACGAATGAATCCATGCCACTAATTACTAATTAGGAGAAGAGGCTGAGCGGAATGTTGGCTGGCTCGAGGTCATCCCAGTCTCTAGGGGTTAATTAAACATGATATGATGGATATCATGTTTTAGAAGAATCCCTAAAACACGTACGATGATCTCGGACCAGGCTTCATCCCTCTCAACCCCGCCTTTCTCCTCTTCAAACTCAACGCCGCCGGATCGAGATCACTCTCGGTCCTTTGATGATACCCCATACGTATACGCACGTACATTCTCAACACATTAGCTGCCGTACAGGTTTGACATGCACCTTCCAAACCTACTCTCCCTACTCATTCCGGCCGTTATCATAAATGTTTGGTACTATATAGGAGTATGATTTTAATCATTTGTAATCATCCGTTCTGATTGTTTCACTTTGTGACTTCCATTCTATATTGATTCCTTTTTCACATTTCTATCTTCTTTGTCTTCTTAACTTGTCTAACTCCTCTCCATGAAGTTATATTGTGGATGAGAATCTAGATTGATCATCACTCTCACATTAGTATATAAAGTTTTTCTTGTAGTTTCTTTTTATTATTATTATTTTAGTTAAGGGTATCCATGAGGATCGAAACGGAAATCTTTGGTTATTCTCTTAGAGGTTTAACTGATCGACTAAATATCGGGATACTAATTTTTGCTTGTAATTTTGTGTTTGGCATGTTAATCTGTAATGCCAGAAGTTGATTGCTGCCCCTAGCGGTTTGTAATTTGGTTTTCTCTTTCATTATAAATTAAAAAAATATGTTTTGTTTTTTTAAATTGGGCTCATCTTAAATTTATATCATTTTGATCAAAATTTGGACTACACTTGACATAATCGAGGATAGCTAATTGCATCTCGTTAAGTAGTTTGACTCGAACCCGTATATGGTCAATCGATTATGGTCGTCGATCAACGTATCACACAAATATGTGCTTGGAGATGTGATAAAACTTTCATACTTGTCAATTGATTCCTTTAGGCATGGATCTTCATTTTCATTCCTTGTAAGTTGTAGCTAAATGGCAGGAAGGAACAAACGGAGCTAGGGAGAGGATAGTTTGTGTGCTAGATCGAACACATAAAACGACGTGTTGTAGTAGATTAATGTTGTTTGTAGGTGGAGAACGACTGCACGCTAAAATCAATCAATATTAAGCCCTAGCTAATATAATTCCCAAAAGCCTACACCAAACACCCATAACCGATTGTCTACCAAAGTTTCAATAGAATGCCATTCTAATCCAACAAGTTGGCAAAGTGGTGTAATACCCTATTGTACGTGCAACGTTCCCTTGGAGGCTTGGACCAACCATAATCACAAACCGCGAGAAAGGATTAGTCTTGGATTAACGTATGTTGGGGTGTGTCCAAGCTAGCTAGGTCTCTAACCTCAGAGCCAACAAAAAAAATCCATGGTCACTTTAATTAAGTAGAGCCCTCTTTTTAATCTTATACCAGACTTCATGCTAAATATGCCTTTCGTAGGTGACAATACTTTCTTTTGTAGATTACCTTACCTCCTCTCAGAAATGAGGAAACGCACGTCATTACAGTTGTCTCATTCACAACCTCGTAGGACATTAGGAGCTATATATTTTATCAGTCAAGTAGCACTCAAGTCACACCAAATAAGTCTATTCTATTTGACCCGTATTAGAACATTACAAACTCCTTTTGGGTCAAGGCCACAGAGCAAACAAACCAAAGACATCGCCGATCCCTAAACAAAGTTAGTCTTGGGATCTATACTTATCCAAATCAGCTCAAATACGGAGGCACCGGCAAACTTAAATTTTCAAAAAAAATCAAATGAAAGCACGTATTTTATTCTGCATACAAACATCAAACTATACGCTTTCGTCGCACCCAAACTGAAAGCCTTCGTATGTTATTTTAGCAATGTACGTTATTCTTAAGAGCACACTATATAAAAATCAAATTGAAAGCCTTTGAACCACCATAGGTGCACTGTTACATTCTATGAGCAAAAATTGAAGTAACCGTAGGCCGATCACGAGCCTGTTCCATGTTTATTGTCGAGCGGGCCTGTCTTTTAAGTTTTAACAGGGCCCAAGTGCATTCTAGCTGAGATTTGTTTATGTGAAGAGTGAACTTGTATCTAGGCGTGTGTTGTTTAATCGAGCCGGCGGGTTTAGTTGGCTGTCCAACACCAGGTTCCGGTTGAAAATATGAATACCTTTTTGATTCATCAAACACATAAAAAATGAGAACTTCATTCTTATCTGCGTAGGCTTTATGTATTTGGGGATTTGAACCAAACTTTTTGTCAGTATAGAAATGGTGTGTTAATTGATGCACAAAAGAGGCAGGGATCATGATGTTAGTGAATATTTCAGGTTACACTTTCAGCATACAAAGACCAAACTATACGCTTCCGTCGCACCAAAACTCTCTCTCACTATACGTGTGACTATTGTAAAATAGCTCTACTGAACTTTGGGGGGAAAACAACCTGTAACAAAATGGCAGGACCAAACTATAACAACTGCCTATACAATATGTTTTCTACTATACTTTCCTTCTTCCCAAAAAATCGCAAACCCGAGTAAGTTGAATGAACAAACGGCGGCAAAACTTCCGAACAGCTACGAGAGACGGATGGCCATTTGTTGGAGGAGCTCTTGCTTCTGGGAAGCCTTGATTACGCCTTTTCTCTCTGCATCCAGTAACACTTCTGTCATTATAGGAAGCGCTCTTCCTCCTCGTTCCTCTGTTGCCTTCTTCAGCATGTACACCTGATGATCAAGCAATAGGTCTTTGATTTTCATTCTATAAGCCAATTTGAAAATATAGAATATAATGGGATTTGCAAATGTGTGTAGGAACAAAGTTTTTGAGTATCATAACAGAAGATAATGGTTCTAGATATGTGACATATACAGTACCTGTCCATGATGAGCTATTTCTAGACAGCCTGGCTTCTGCATAAATGGTTCTCCGTCTATCTGAACAGGGAATCGGCTAGAAGTATGTATTCTTATGACATTCCCCTGAGCTAATCTTCTTGCTTGAGAAAGCCCAACCTGTTATGTTAAACCAATAGTCATTTTTTAGCAACTTGAGGTTGTTCACGTGCACCAAATGCAAATGGGGGTCAGTTATCTTGTTTGCTGACATGAACTAAAGCCTTACATGTGATATGTAGATGGATATCCACCCAAAACGATGCATCAAATAAGTTACAGGATTCATATAACTTAGCAAAAAATAGAAAGATATATGGTAACTGACAGCTGAGGAAGCTAGAGCAAGACAGATCAGCAACATGACATCACTTAATTCGTACCTGTAACTTGCCGAGCTGCCATGAGCCAGAGACGCAGACAATCTCTAGCGTTTTATCATGCATTGACTGAAGACTGAAGTCATCGTCATGGTCATAGTCATTTTGCCAAAGATTAACACCACCCATGTAACTCCCAATATTCAGCACAATTAGACCTTCTGCATCCTGAAAAATATACGTTTAATTGACTCAGACTCCCAGTAAAATGACAATAAGGGAAAGGCAGACCTCAAAATCTATCATATACCTTGGGAATCTGGATGTCTTTCCCATCAACCTCAAGATAAACTTGCCATGGTAAGTCAGCACAAGCTCGGTCCATAATGTCCCTAGCACCTTCTTTAGCATAGCGCAATTTGTTCACAAACTGTAAAAAAAGTTCATTTAGTAAGAGGTCCTTTGTACTCAAATCTACAAGACTACAACCATCTCACTCTCCCTTGCTTGTAGTCTATTTAAGCCTATAACTTAAATTGAGGTCATTCCCTGATCACACTAGTGCATATAAGAAATGACAACAAGAAAAATCAAGCACTTAGAAGCAACAAAATAACATAATCAAGAAAAACTTCAGATAGCACTAAGGTTCTAAAAGCATATAAGAACGTCGAAAAAATGTTTAGTTGATGACTGCATGATGTCAGAACTGTATAACAGAATGCATAGTACATACACATTACCTGACTATAGAACTTTTCAGGATTTCCCTCTCTGTAGAGATGAAATTCATAAGCAACCTTTGCATCACATCCAATGCCTGTAAATTTTTTAAAAAGTGCGTTAAGAATTAAGCATTTATCCCAAGGTATAGTTATAGCAGTATGGATTTCTAAATACCTAAATAGTTCATCATGAACTTCGAACGGGTTTTGTTTGAAACACCATCAAAGCTTTCTTCTTTGATTTCAACTCTCCAGCGATCTAGCATTGCTACAGCAGCGTGACTAACATCATGCAAGATATTACTCAAACCATTTCCCTTTATGTTTGAGAAACCTCCTCCCCATCCTAAGACCCTTGACAAATCATTTCCAGTGCCCAAAGGAAGAACAGCTACAGGTGGAGGTGACTCAAATTTAAATTTTTCAATTGCATCAAGGACCCATGCAACAGTACCATCTCCACCACAGACAAGAACTCTAAAGTTTTGCACACTGCTGAACAATTTCAGTCCATCTTCAGGGCCCTGATAAGAACTTAGTTCAAACACCTATCAAGGAACAATACAAAATCAGTGAACTTCAAACAAGTGCAATAAAGTAAAAATGACTACAATTGTGATTAGAGAGACTAAGAGGCTCTAATAATTCAAGAAACTGCAATTTGATAGTATCTGCAGTTATGATCTCCTCTACAGGATGCATAAGCTACTGAATCACCCTAAGCATGCGCGATGTGCTAAAATCGATGGACGTCAATGTATAACTCATGATAAAGAGATCAAATATTTACCTGTACAGGATTTAAAAGCATGTTAAGTCGCCTCCTAAGAGACGATCCATTCTGGGCACCGCTCTTGGAATTGATGAAAACCAAAAGAGGCATGGCATCTTTTGGCAGGTCAACCAATTTGTACGTCTTCACTTGACCATATGTAAGTATTCCATCTTTTTTCTGAAGCAGTCCTGCATGGGAGACTTTATGCCCAAATGCTTTTCCATTTTTTGAGGATTCCATATTTTTGTCACTACCACTTCTCTTAAAATTGGAATAACCATCAAGCAGACCTTTCATATCAGAAAACTTGCTGCTAAATGAACGGGTGGATCCATTTTTCTTGCGGGTCTGCCTTCTTCTCATCTGCCCAAAGACAGGAGATGCAATATTTTCCTCAGTAATGGCAGGTAAAGTTCCACCTTTTTGAGGTTGTTCTTGCTCAGTTTCCTTTACACAGAGGGGAGATAAAATCATCTTTCTAAGCGGGCCCAAATCACAAGCCTGACCAGTTTCTTTTGACATCTTGGCATGACATTTCACATGTACTAGTCTCTGACACCATAAGCAGTGCCATGCTGGAGAAGCATCAAGGAGAGGAACACCACATGGCTCATCACAATGGAAACAAAAGGCAGATGTATCAGGATTATCATCCATGGTAACCCATCTTTCTGACCAATGGTGTTGCACTTGACTGTAACCAGCTTGTGCAATACATTTGCAGTCCTTGGTAGCTGACTGGGAGCAATAAAAGTGAGCTGCTACACCACAAACAGCACATCGATGTACAGGGGTGTGTACCACAACTTTAGTACCCAAATTCTGCGTGAACATGAGGGAATTCAAGCACACACAGCATGTAGATGGCTGTTCAATAACACCATACTCTTCTATCCAAATATGCCGTGAAAAAGGAACATTTAATTTCTTCCATGCCTTTTTCTTTGCTCTAGCAGCAGCTTTAACCCAGTTCAGGGATGTTTTCTTCTGCCATCTGACTAAGGTGTAAATCACAGCCAAAAGGAAAAATGATCCAGGGAGTAACCACCTTAACACAATTGGGCTACAACTATCTAGTAGAGACAGTATCCTTGATGAGTTGAAAACCCCAAGATAGACCATTTTGCTTCTGCCTTTTTCTGTTTCGCATGAGCAGGAGCCTAAGAATTCAGCATTTAATATCATACATTAGCCCCTCATCATGTAGGTTATCCAGGTTAACACAGCAGCAAACATATTTCCTAGTATAGAAACTGTACAAAAAATTGTAGGATTCGGCATACATTAGATAATTAATAAGATTTGGCTATTTAATATCCTTAGCCATGAACAGATGAGTTTCAGTACTCAAAATTAAAGAGCACCATGTCATCACTTTCAAGTCAAATAAGGTAGGCTCAGCCACGTATGCCGCCTCCAGATGTTTACATTCCTCAAATTTCAGCAAATATAGTAGATGCAAGACTGAACTCCCTTGTATATTCCACAATTTCCAATGAAAAGCAGATTTCAAGAAGAAATAGAAAAACGGAAGAGTTATTATAGCAAGGCAATTCTAAGAAACGAAAAACACAAACTCTAATCCCCTTCTGAACAGGAAGGTTTGCACACAAGCACATAAATCCCTAATTTCATCCTCGTCAGTTCTCCCCGAAGATCAAGGGGCCAATTAAACACCAAGCCAGCAATCCGCACATACTAATAAAACCACAAATCGAGAAAACGCGACGAATGAGCATCTATCAGACGTGAACTACTCGATCTCGAGAGTTGCAAGACGCAATTGGATCCGTTCAAGCAGATCTGACGACAGGAAGAGAGATCGGGACCAAAAACAACACAGATTCGGAGCAAAAATTGAGCGATCGAAGAGGAAACTAACCAGTGAAGTTGTGAGCAACAGCCGAATCCGAACTGGAGGCGAAGGGGGAAGACGGAAAATCCGCGAATCCGGAGAAACTTGTCGAGAGGAATTCTTCGCCAATGGGGTAAAAGGAGGGAGGGACTACTTTTTCAAAAGCTAGACGAAAGAGCGGATTTTGGGTTTTTATATGAACGGGCCGGCAGCAAGGAATGCCCGAATGTTTTCACGCCTGACGGGCTGGGGAAGGAGAGGCGGGATTTTTTATTATTTTATTTTTATTTTGGGATTTTTTATTTTTCGTTTTTTCCACGCAATCAACACGGCAAAACTTCTTCTTTATTTATTTTTTGATACGGCAAACTTTTTGGGCAACCTGAATGAAATTCTTTCTATGTAAACTTTTTAAGCCACAATTAATACTCGCTTCTTGGTGGGTCAACGGAAATCCGAACTCCCATGCAATGATAAATAATTGTGTCAAGATTTTTTATCATTTTGTCATGATATGATTTTTTACAGCATGTGGAATCTTTAGAACCTATAATCACAAATTGACGTCAGTTAATTGATTGATGAATGTTTAAGAAGCGTCTAGGTACAAGATTCTTCACCTTTCCCATAAGAAAAGGAGTTGCCACTTGGAGAAGGGAACAAAAACGAATCATGGAGAATTTTTAATTGGTACCGACGTGAATGCATCCACAAGTAAAGGGATCACAAAGGGGCCAACGTGTTTGATTAAAACCAAAAGTGCCCATTTCAAGCCATTGAATGCATGCCCCGCCTGTTGATTGGTAGGTACGTGGTTGTACGCAGACCTACATGTGTCGATAGGGGGGGGTCGTGTCATATCGGGTTCAGATAAAACCGGATTCTGGTTATATTCGGGTACTTTAAAAGTCAGCTCAAATGGGTTTGACCGGTTTCGGATCGGATATTCACTTAGTCAGGTAAAGTCGGATTTTCGGATCAATTACGGTAGGGCTATCCAATTTCTGGTTTAATTAGATTTCGAATTGAGTCGGGTTTCAAGTTAGTCAAAATTCGAGTTAGTCGGATTTCAATGTCAACCATTCTTTAAATGACGATTTTTGTCCTAATATAATTGCCTTTAGCACTGGATATCTAATGCGGGAACATTCAAATTCAAAAATATAATTGAAATAATAATCATTATTATTAATTTTTAAAATGAAATATGTATTTGAGTATAAATATACATTTAATCTAAACTATTTTATTGAATGATTTTGTGTTTTTTTACAAGCATATACGAGTTACCTGATGAAAATTTGGTCATATACTTCAAATTTACAAGTTATTTCGTGTCAAATGTTCTTGAGCTATTGATAAGGAATCTGGTAACTTCGGATTTTCGATAATTTTGAGCCAGGTAACTTCAAATATCGAGCTAGTATGTTCATCTATAATCATTTACGAGTTAATTTCAAGCTGGGATCAAACCAATTCGGGTCAAAATATCTCGAATATACACTTTTTCTCCCCTTTTTTTTGGTGTTTGGTCAGATTTGGTGTTGATCGTATCGAGTGGTCTTCTCGAGTCATGACAAGTTTTGACAACCCGTATGTACATCGGCCTAATCGGCCACATCTTGAGTGAGCTTTCATCCATACATGCGTATATTTTCAATATCATGTCCAAGTACACTCAATTTCGTATTACCATCAAGATTAATTACTGTGTAATAATGTATGGCATTTACGATATCGCACAAAAAAGGTAATTTTCTTTGGAAAATCAATGCATCGGATTAACTACTTTTCGTTTTCATTGATATTTTACCACTTCAATTTTAATCAGACTTGATGAATTCCATAAGAGATGAACGTTTGACGTTAATTTTTGGTTCAATGACACATAGTATTGTTCAATCCATATGAATCGAAAACTAATCTCTTTTCATTGTTTGTACTATTGTACGCCAAAGGAAATTTTGCAAATAGGGGATACAAACACGACCCCTTTAGCTAAATAGATCAATACCCTTTTTGGGTGAATGTAACAAGATCTTATACCATTGTGTCAATCCATCGGAGTGTGGAGCGATAGTGTTAACCAACATGTATTGGAATGAATGTCCCACGCTTATCGACAACATAATTTTTCAATTCGGTTGAGTGACACACATTTTGTAATATAATTCGTCCTTTTTTTAGATGGCCTGTGGTTTGTTTAATGAAAATTGTTAGGAAGGTCTAGGCTGTAATTAAGTGTAATATTGTGGTTTGTTGCAATAAAGTGTAGTTATAAGGCAAGGCAAATTATGTAATTTGTGGGAGTTGTGTTGTTGGTTCACCGGCTCTGCTTCAACAAAAGGAATGGGCTTCTCAATGGTTAAGGCCCAAAACAATTAAAAAGCTTGGCCAATCTATTCTTGTGTAGTGCAAGCTTCTTGTATATTGGAAGACTCATACACGTGCTGACGTGCCTTAGGTTGCGTTCGTGTCAGCTTTTTTTAAGTGCTTATTTCGTGAAATAAGCAATTTGTTTCTCTGTTTGGCAATTTTTTTTAAGTGCTTATAAACACACTATTGCTTATAAACAATAAAAAAAAATCAACAAGGGACATGCTTTGGAAAATCAGCAATATTTTTCAGCATTGCTTATTTGCATATCCCCCTCATACCCCTAACACAAAAACGATACCCCTTCTTCGTGTCTAGACCTTTCCATCGCCAGGACGCCGCCATCCCAGCGCATCTCCGTCGCCGGCGAACTTCTCCGGCCTCTCCTCCTTTTCTCGCTTGCCTCCATTCCTCCGTCGTCTCCCCCTCCGTCCGCCACCTCTTCACCGCCATCGATCTCTCTCTTCTACCGGCGCTTGTCTCCCACGATGAGGACGTCGCAGATGGCCAGGAGCCTGGTCGGATCCATCCAGCAAATTAAAGGCTTCGTTTCCTGCGGGAGCACGGCGAACTCGAGGGTGGTTTCATTGTTGAAAATTAGGTATTTCTACACCTTTTCACCGCCATCGACCTCTCTCTTTTTCTTCTTTTGAAACTGTAAATTAGGGATTTCTAGTCCATTGTTAGCTTAATTGGTAATATTCACGAGGGTGGTTTCATTTTCCTTGTATAACAGTTGCAGACAACAATCAGTGGGTTTCTTCCAATGGAGGGTTTGCCATTGGCTTCTTCCAACATTTTAACCGGTATAGCATTGGAATCCATTTCAATTCGAGCTCCATTCCGATTGATATGCAAAATGTAGTTTGGTTGGAAATTGGGGGTTTCTATGCTTAATTAAAGCCACCATTAATGAGATTGGTGAATGTTAATGAGAAATGATTTGCAATGGTGACTTTAGATTACGGAGGACCGGCGGCCATGGCCATTGAAGGGAGCATAAGGGTTTTTTTACCTTTTATTTGTTTTTATTTTTTAAGGGTAAAATGGTGAAAATAAAATTAATACATACAAATTAGCAAACCATCTCACCAAACACCCTATTGATTATCTAAAATATCAACTTTCAATTTTAGTAACAATATTAGCATTTTATATCAACATCAATAATCGATCAGCATCAACAATTGCTTATGTAAACGAACACAACCTTATATACATAAAAAAAAAAGACAAATTTAACAACATTCACTCCTTCACAGGGTTTTCAGCCAAAGAAATATATAGAGAGAAAAGAAGAGTAAGAAAAGAGAGGAAAGGTCAAGAGGGAAAGAGAAGACGAATGGGGAGGAAGAAAGCAAGAGACTGAGGAGGCAAGCTCGAGGAAGCAAGAATCTGGTTGAGACAACCACGATGGGTTGTGGTTCGGTGAAGAGAGCTTCACCTAGGGAGTTTTTGATCTAGTTCTTAGTTTTCGAGGTTTTTGTTTGTATTGAGTCTTTGTGTCCTACCTTTTTTATATATATAGATTTTTTGACTGACATGTCGGGTCTCTTTTGAGGCCAATCTCGTGTTCGTTCATTTTTTGTTTCTTAATCTGACATTAATCTCAACTCGACCTTAAAAGCGCTAAAAATCCGAATTACAAAGTTGTATCAAAGCTTGGCTTTCTACAATTGTTTTTTGTGCATTTTTTGAGCAATCTTTGGTCGAGTTGCTTAGATTTGGCAGACGTGGCTTGGATTTTTCGTATTCGACTGTTCGGTTGTGATTTTTCTTCCTCTCTGCTATATGTTATCATATTGTACGCTTTTTGGCATCTTTAAATTTTACTGATTCATCTTATGACAATATGACTAATTATATTCGCATGTCTTTGATGATATTGGGTTGACCTTCTTCTTGATTCTTGTTTCTTGGCCGGATCCTTATAGGTTTCTGTCCTAGTGTATTGCTTGTAATTGAAGTTCTTATTGTGTTGGTTTGGGATTTGAATGTTTTTAGTACCCTGTTACTGTTTTTTAGATCGTGTGTTAGGGATGTCTGAATCCCGTACGTTTTGGCATGTTTCATTGTATGTATACTTGATTCATCCTTAAATTTGATTCACTGTATTTCACTACTGCTGTCTTTAGTTTTTTGTTGAATTCTTGCTTGTATTTGGGTGAAAGTTTCCCAAAAATTGCTTTCTTGGGCCTTTTCTTATATCTAGCATATTTGTGTTGTGTTGCTCCTAGATTGTTTCTTTCGTGTTTGATATGTGGCCTGTTTCTTTGTAGTGGGTACTTAGACCTTTACTTGACTAGTGGTTCCAGTTTACTGAACTTACTATCGTTAAGGATTGTCCTTTTTGTACTTGTGATGGTAGAAAACTTTGTGAATGTCAAACCATTTGATGGCTCAACTGATTTTGCGATGTGGCAACTTAAGATGAAGGTTGTCCCCATCAAGGAGAAGTGTTGAAAATCAGTTGAAGGTGAATATCTAGCAGATGTGACGACTACCGTTAAAACTGAGAAAGACTAGCAAGTGTACTTTGAGGTCATGATCCGCCTCTTCGATGAAGTGGCGAGACAAGTGATGGATAAGAAAACGGTGAATGAGTTATGGGATGCCCTCAAAGCATTTTATTTGAAATGGAGGCTGTTGAAAGTTAACCATTTCCGGTCAAGATAGAATTGGAGGATAAGGAAAAAAAAATTGTTCGAGTCTGCAGAAATTAGAGTCAGAAAAAAGGCTCACAAAACCAGCAAGAGAATGCTGAATCAGATGTTAGAATTTCTGCAGAGCTGAAGGGGCTAGGAGGCACAAAATCAGATTGTAAGAAACACCAAATAGGTGGGAGAAATAAAACCAAAGGAGCAGAGGTAATTTCTAAATTTGATGGAGATTATAGCAATTTAGTAGTTTCCATGTGAGAACTATTAAAGAATATTGTGGTTTAATTGTTGTTCATGCATATCTGATGTTTTGTGTGCTTAAGCTTTAACTATTGTATGCATTTTACTAGATTAGTTTATGCTTACATGAGGTCTTGTGTGAGAAAGCTTTAGTGTTTGCTCTTTTTCTTGTCGTGATGTTAAGCATAATTCCCCTGGTTGATTACTTGCATATTGTTGATTTTATGCATAACAATCTGGCTAGTATTGTTGTTAGAATCATAGGGGTTAGTATTGTGTTAACAAGTAGCAAGTTGGTAAAGGAAGTTAGGCATTATAGAGCTTACAGGTTGTCAAGTGTTGATGTGTTGTCTAGACTTTTACCTTTGAGAGGGCATCATTGTGTTTTGGGTAGAGTTAAATTTGTGAAGTGTTTGTCTGCTTTTTTGGTTGATGAGACTAACCATAAGTTGCAGGATTCATCACCTTTGGGGGAGTCCAAGTGAGATTTTGAAGGGCCGATGATAAAGTGATTCGTGCATGCCATATGTTTTTTTCTTTTCTTCTGTATTTTGTTTTTTCAGACATAGAATTAAGAGGGCAAATTGTTAGGATAATTCTAAGGTCTAGGTTGAGTGTAATAGTGTGGTTTTTGTTGCAATAAAGTGTAGTTATAAGGCATGGCAAATTATGTAATTTGTGAGAGTTGTGTTGTTGGTTCACCGGCTTTGCTTCATCAAAAGGAACGAGCTTCTCAATGGTAAGGCCCAAAAGCAATAAAAAGCTTGACCCATCTATTCTTGTGCAGTGCCAGCTTCTTGTAAATTGTAAGACTCATACACATGTCTGATATACATCAGAAGAAAGACAAAGTTAGCAACATTCACTCCTTCGTACAGGGTTTTCAGCCGCTAAAGAAATATAAAGAGAGAAAAGAAGAGCAAGAAAAGAGAGGAAAAGTCAAGAGGGAAAAATAAGACGAACGGGGAGGACGAAAGCAAGAGAATGAGGAGGCAAGCTCGAAGAAGCAAGAATCTGGCTACGACAACCACGACGGCTTGTGGTTCGGTGAAGAGAGTTCCACTTAGGGCAAAAAATTAGGGAGTCTTCGATCTAGTTTTTAGTTTTCGAGTTTTTCGTCTGTATTGAGTGTTTGTATCCTACCTTTTTGATATATATAGATTTCTCGGCTGGCATGCCGGGTCTCATTTGAGGCCAATCTCGTGTTCGTTTGTTTTTCGTTTCTTAATCTGACATTAATCTCAACTTGACCTTAAAATATATAAAATCCGAATTACGAAGTGGTATCAGAACCAATAGTTCGGCTTAGGGACTGGGAGGGTTCACCGTTATTGGTTATGAGAAATTCATAATTGAGGAGGAGATTGTTAGGGTTGCAATTGTGCTTCCCACATGGACAGGTGAGAGGAATACAAATTCGCTTATAAGTGCATGGGTTACTCCTCTTATTGCAAATTGATTTGGGATGTAACCTCATGGGCTTTGTGAGTTGGGCTTAGGAGTTGGGTTCGTCTCCCATCTAACAAGTGATATCAGAGCAATTCATCTTAACATGGTATTAGATTATCTCGAAAACAAATTCTTCATATACATTAATATATGTGCTTTTAGAATTTGTTGTATAGTTTTTAGTGCAACAAATTTTCTATCTAATTCTCTAAATAGAGATGGAGATAGAGATATAATGTCGTTTCTCTACATTTTGAAAATTCTCCATTTGAATTTTGAGAGTGTATTAATGAAAAATTATGTCATGTCAATTTATCATTATTCAGATTAACATTTTAGAAAATACTATAAATATAAAATTAAAATAATAAATACATGATATTTAAAATAAGAAATTTGTAATAGTTGAAGTGGATTTGTTTTAAAGAACACGACTTCTAATGATCTATTTCGAAGAAAACTATAAGGAATTTGCAAATGATGCTCTTGGAGCACGAACAATAGAGGTTTTTTTTCAATTTGATTTCAAACTCCATTTGGGTGTCATTATAAGTCACTGGGAGTGAAAATGAGAAACAATATATTACACAACTTAAGAATCAAGATTGTTGGGGTTGTAATTGTGCTTCCCGCATGGAGAGTTCGGAGGAAAACAAGCTCTCTTATAAGTACATGGATTACTCCTCCTGTTGCCAATTGGTTTTGAGATGGAACCACATGGGCTTGTGAGTTGGGCTTGGCAATTAGGCCTGTCTCCCCTCTAACAAGTGGTATCAGAGCCGATGGTTCGGCTTAGGGACCGGGAGGGTTCGCCGTATCGGTTGTGAGGGATTCACAATTGAGGGGGCCGGGAGATTGTTGGGGTTGCAATTGTGCTTCCACATGGAGAGTTCGGAGGAAAACAAGCTCTCTTATAAGTACATGAGTTACTCCTCCTATTGTCAATTGGTTTTGGGATGGAACCCCATGGGCTTGTGAGTTGGGATTGACAATTGAGCCCGTCTTCCCTCTAACAAAGATTGATATTACTATTCTTCACCTTTATTATATATTTGATTGGGAAAGAAGCTAGGGCTCCTTTTACAACAATATAATTGTCCTAGTGCGTAGATTTGCAGATGAGATATAAAGTCTTTGATCGGTTATAAGTTGAACAAAAGTGATGCAACGAAAGGATCTAGTGATGTAGTGAGCGACAAAATTGTCCTCACGATAGATATAACCAATATTTCAACTCTGAAATCTGGCTTGCAAATAGTGGATATCTAAACGAACAATCTCCCACGGATAGCATCAATCGTCAAACACAACATTGACCAACGACAAATTATCACCTTTGATATTGATGCGGGGAATGTTAAGCTGGGTGACCTCAAAGATCCCTTGACAAAGAGTGATAGCCTCGGTGATCAAAATGGACTATCAACCTATCAATCCACGGTCAAAATGGGTTGCCGAGTCCCAATAATCTGAAGGACAATGTCAGCCATGGAGACACCGTCTAAGCTAACTGCACCGTCAAAATTAATTTTGATAATGTTTTAGTAGGGTTTACCCACTTGGTTATTGATCTTTTCTTTTCTTTTTCATTTTATGAGTTTACGAGTAAGGAATTATGCTTTCATCGTTGTTTGTATCCAACCAATCACACGATTGTTTATGAATAAAATCACTTATATTTTCATGAACATTTTTATTGGATCAATTTTTCTAATGCATCCCCGAATCTTTTCATGATATAAATTCTTTATTTCCCAAATTTACAAAAATTATAACCCTCCTATTTTCTTCCTTCCTCTCTCACCCTCCACCCACCCACTCCCTCTCCAAGTTTTGTTATGTTTTTTGTGTAATATTAGGGTTTAAATAAAAACTAGTTTTTATAAATTATTCAAATTTACTAATCAAATTGTATTAGAATTTCAATTTTAAGCAATATCAAATTGAAAATCAACCGTTTTAACAAGATAATATATATACTAACACGGTCTGAATTTTTTTATCGTAGATTTATTTAATATGACAATCGTTCATGAATAGACATAACATAGTTGACCATCACAATCCAATGGACAGTAATAATTTGTCCAATCATTTGACGACAATCTTGAATTTATCCACTAAAAATGGATGGACAATCTTAAAAATGGATGGACAATGGGTGGACAATGCACGTATTGAAAATTCAAATGCCGTGTTTTCATTTTGATCATTTGTGTTGTTAAATAATTTTCTATTTTAAAAGTATCACATACATCATTAGGCTAATTAGAGATTTTAAATATCTTTTTTAGATCTTGTTGGTCAAATATCCTCTAGAACTTGGTGTAGTTTTTGTTGTTTTTTAGATCAATAGGATACATCAAAATAGAGTAAAGTGGATGAAAAACCTAAAAATCAGTAGGACAAACCTAGAACTTGGCTAGTTTGGTTCTGTTTCCAGTTTTAAGTTCTGTTAAAACACCTAATTGGCAGTTTTGGATTTCTTCGAAAGTTATTGTTGGGGTTGCTCTTGACAAGATGTTTTTTGTTGTTATTGTTGTGGAACAGGCTTGTATGAGCAGAAAGGAATGTGTCATTGAGCTGATTGAAGACAACTTCGACGGTTGGATTTGTAGTGGTGTAGTTAGGCAACTTGTTGTTGAAGTCGAATGTAGCTGAAGCACCAAGTGCAAATCTAGAGAATAAGCAGTAGAAATAAGTTCAATTTTGTTGTCAATTTTGTGACTTTTATGGTCAAAGAATGAAATAAGATAGTTAAAAGGGGATAAAGGGTGGTTGTGGGTCTTGAGTGTTTCATAAATGTGCTTCATTTGTAACCTTCACTATATGTATGCATTCTTGAGGGTGTGAGCTACTGCAGAACAGTAAAACATTGCTCACACAAGGAAGTGAAATTGTTATTTCTTAAGAATTGTAGTCTGTAGAATACCAGATGAGTTCGGCTACAAATTGTTCTTTTTTTTTTCTCAAGTTGCTCCATTAACCACACAAAGACAATTCAAAGCTGAAATAGACACAAAAGACAACATCTAAAACAGACACAGAACAATGGTATGATTCAAGTAGTCCAGACGACAACATCTAAAACAGACACAAAAGACAACATCTAAAACAGACTCAAACACCACTGTAAATCCACTCCAGCTGAGGCTACCACTAAACTAGACATCTGGGAGGTTGTTGGCGGCAGGCAGCCGAACCCTGTAAACCCACAGGAGTACTCCTAGTCTGGCCTGGTTGCGTCCCATCCCAAGCAAGCCTCCGTTCTCAAGACCTCTGGAGTCCTGATAGATGACACGTATGAGTAGGGGTAAGCTTCACCCTAGTAATGACAACTACATGGTATCCAAAAATCTTGCCCTGACCCACATACTCCCTCTCATTCTTGTTACTGTAATCCTCATATATGCTCATACTGCCCATGACAGTCCCAGCCATCAACAACTCATTTAATACTTCAACTCTCTCATGCTCAGCAAGCCGATACTCAACCATATGGTTACCTCTAACCCTTCCAAATTGATATTTTTTTATAATCATCTACTATGAACATCGTCCCATTCCAGATTGGGAACATGTGCTCTTTAGCAAATAGTAAAAGGTTTGTGAAACTATAGTCGTTGGGTTTCAAAAGACGATATGTTCTCCTCATCTCATCCTGGTCTATCAAAACGATGTCGGGTAAATGAACCGCGGGTTTTTTCTTCCCGAATGCTATTCGAAGCTCGTAGTCTATATGCCTAAATAGAGCAACGAATTGACACGTACATACGAATATTAACTTAGCAATGAATAAGATCATATTGAATCTGATTTGCTTACTAGGAAGATAGGCTTAATAGTAATATACAAGTCATGAAATCCATCAGGGCCGTCCATTGGTTCATGGGGACCTTGGGGAATATGTTTTACAAAAGTAGAAAATTGAGTAAAATTTTGCTCAATAGCATGTTATCATTAATAAATTTGTTGAATCATAAAGTTTTATTACTGGTGAGTAATATAGTTGTTGGAAATTTTTCTGAAGATAAATTGCAAAAAAGGGGGAAAAAATATTTGCTTGATTGTATAAATGAAATGAGTAACTTATTTCAAAATAAGTATAGACTATTACAAGTTTATTTAAATAGTATTTAATTATATATGGTTCACTTTCAACTTGGAGGAAAAGTGGAGGCCGGAGGGCGCATGTTGGTTGATAAATCTCAAAAAGTAGATACAAGATAGTATTTAATTATATATTTATTGTTGATTGATAAATCATGTAGTGAAAATGTTGACATTTATAAAGTTTGCATGTATTGGTAATCTAATTAAAAGGTTAGAATTTAAATTTATTGATTTACATTTTTTAATGGAAATAAGATCTTAAAATGATAAGTGTGATACGTACAAATTGAAGTCCAACCGTCCAAAATCCTATATTGCAAGAAGAAGAAAAATTGTTATTCATGGGAATCGAAAAAAATTGCTATTCATGGGAAATTCCTTTTGGTACCCTTTTGGTGTCCTAAAAAAAGTTATTTCTTATGGTACCCTAATGGTTTATACATTTTCCTTTTCATAGCCAAAACTCTATTTAAACCCTTTTTCATCAAAAAAAAATATTTTTCATTTAAAATTTAGATAAAAACGAATTTAATTTTGCTTGCAAAATATACAATTTAATTTGTAGACTATATAATATACAATTGGATGAAAATTTTCAACAACCTTAATTTTTGGGATTAATTTGGACCATTCTCAATTTAATAAATCATAAAAAATACTACTAAGCAAATTGACAAATCCCAAAACTCAATATATCTTTGGACCATTCTCAATATATTTTTGATAACGTGTATGTGTGATATTAATAAATTACAAATCCCAAAACTCATTAGTTTTAAATATTTAAAGTTCACATGTTAATTTTTTGATGGTAAATATTTTTATTTAAAATTTAAATATTCAAAACTTTTCATAGCAAATTTGTTTTTATTTAAATTTTAAATGAAAATTATTTTTTTTGGATGAAAAATAGGTTTAAATAGAATTTTGACTAGACAAAGGAAAATGTATAAACCATAGGGTTACCAAAATGAATAATTTTTTTCCTAAGACACCAAAAGGAATTGTCAAAACCACAAGGGTACCAAAAAGAATATCCCATTAATAAACTCCAAAGTGTTAACTAGTCAACAATCTTATATATATGCTACGTTTCTAAACATATACATTATTAAAAATTTAGGGGCCCTTAAAATATGGGGGCTCTGTTCCATTGGGCTCTTTGCACAGTCCAATAGACAGACCTGAAATCTATTATGTCCTGAGAATGCTAAATCCGTCCATTTCTATTTTATGTTGGTTACAAGCTGCTACTTATTTGATATGGAATCCGAAAGAGAAACCGTGACTTTTTGAATCCATCCATGTTTACTCGTTTTTGTTTTCTTGAGCAAAACATATAATAGGAGGTAATAAAAAGAAGAAGAAGCTGAAGAAGAAGAGATTGGAAGGAGGAATTTTACAGAGAAAGGAGTGAGCTGAAGAAGAAGCTGAGGTGTACCGTCGTCACTTACAACCTCGTTCCAGAAGGGCTCAAGTGCTTGGGGAGGAAGAAATAAAAAGAGGGCAGGCTTGAGGCTTTCGTCCTTTTTTTTTTAGATAAGGAAAGGAATTAGGGGACCCTCTTATACAATAGAAGGTCACCCTAGAGCATCCAAATGGATGAGGTCTAAGAGACCTAAATCAGCTGAAATAGGGACACTGGACGCAGAACGGAAATAACCAGCAATATAGTAGGCCACAGAATTCCCCCCCCCCCCCCCGCCGAATATGGGAGATCCTCCAACTCTGAAAGCAGGCTAGCATCTGGTGGATATCCGCTCTGATTTGCTCAATCTCCCACGGACAACGCCAATCCCCGAGAACTGAGTTGATCAGCTGCAAATTATCACCCTCAATCGTGATGTGGGAAATGCCATGTGTGATGGCCTCAAGAATCCCCAGACGTAGACGATGGCTTCGGTGCGAAGAACGGAGTGTCTCCAAATGAGTCCCCCGGCGAGCCTACGTGGTCCCGGAGGATGAAACCGATCGTCGAGACACCTTCAGAGTTGACAATACCGTCAAAATTTAGCTTAACTTGGTTTTGTTTAGGTTTTTCCCATACCGTTCTAGTCATTTTTCTTTGAGTTTTCCTAACTCTATCTGTCTGGTTGGAGCTCTCATGGGTATTTGTATTTTTCCAATCTCGCAATAGGTTCTTCATGAATTTGCATATACTGTTTTGGTTATGTTGTGTATGACTTCTGTTCATGTCGAATGATTTCATGTTTCTAAAATACCAAATGGACCACCAGGCACACGAGAGCCATTCCATTTCTTCCTTAGTGACCTTGGATTTAATATCCTCAGGCATTATATGGGGTTTTTTTATTATCCGTATCAATTTGTTCAACTATTCGACTCGTTTTCACATTCATTGTTCTCAGCAATCCTTCTGTGGAAGGACATTTTAGCAAAATGTGGGCAATGTCCTCGTTTTGGTTATCACACGAGACACAACCATGCGGGACAACTATGTGGTTATCTGCAAGCCTCATTTTAGTGGGGAGCCCATTGCGAGCCACTTTCCAGAGGAAGTTCTTTACCTTAGGGGGTATATTTAGCTTCTCAATCGAATCGAGGTTTATCGGTGGTTCACCCTTATTTTTATGGATCCATTGCATTGTGGAATGTGTTGAGGAGGCTTTCGTCCTTTATATACCCGAATGGGATGCAACGACAAATGTCTTAAAATTTTGATTTTTGAAATAACGTTTCCATTTTTTGTACTAAGCTTTGCAAAATGTGTCGTTTTGTTACTCTATATATTTTAACGCATAAACAAAAAGGTGAAAATTTTGGACTCTCAACTTATGTTATAAACTAGCTAGCTAGAAGCATCAAATGTTTTACAAACTCTCAATAAACTTCTCATACAACGTATATATTAGGGTTGTCCTAAGGGCAGGCTTGCTCGTAATCCGGACGGACCCGACTCATATATTATGGATCGGGTCAGGGGTTTTGTAATTCCCATTTACGGATTATGGGTCTTATAATTCTCATTTAACATAAGTTATTAAGTTGGACAACACGTGAAAAGGGTTACGAGTTTTCAGGGTCTGGTCAACGTGACCCGCCCCCGTAAAACTCATAACCCGTTTCGGGTCTCAGCTGGTTAAGTTTTATCAATTAATGGATCGATCCGTGAACCGTAAACTGGGTTACGGATCGGGTCAGATCGTGTCAGGTTGACCCGTTGGACAACCCTAGTATATATATTATATATATACACTCTAGCTGAGCTAGCTAACAATTAAAGGTTTCTTTTGTGTATTAAAGCTAGGCTTCTAATTTTCTATGGTACATATCTATTTCCTATGGCTAGATTGATTTATACGTAAATTAATGCACGAGTGAGTTATCGTGATTAGGTTAACCAAGTTATGTACACACACAAATACACAATTCATAACAACTTGAGATATTAAGGGCAAGATCAAATCGTAACTATAACTAGTATTCCGGCCCGTGCAGCGTTCGTGATACACACCCGTCATGTAATTTGGTGTAAATGTTGAAATATATTTGATAGAGTTACCGCAAATGTGTTTTTGTATATATGCACCTCATGAAAGTTAGCTATGTTGTGCATTTTCGTTTTCACGGCGTATTATTATTAAAGGATCACTATATAAATATAAGCTCATTTTAAAAGTAGAAGTTAATGGACTATGTTTGTACCGTTGGTCATTTTTCTCAAGAATTGAAATTCACCGAAATAAATGCTTAGCTTATATATTAGGAACATGTAATGATAACGACTACGAAAACATGGACCGATAAATCTTGTTTGGTTTATTCTCGGGTTTAAATAAACTGTGTGCAGTTAACATCTCATTTATACTGACTTCACTAATAGATTTTTCTTATAGCTGGTTTTTAGGGTTAAATTATGTATATTCATGTATTAGTAAATAAATAATCTTTAAAATATTTACCTTGAACGTATTATTTTCTATACTATTCAAAATATATTTGATTTGCTCGTGTTATATAATATTGTCTTCACTTTATGTATTTTGATTTAGAAGCAAAAATGTAATTGAAACTACTGTAGTATGTCTTTCGAAGTGGAGTAGATGAAAGAATCATCGGATTGAATTGCAAAACCCTAACTATGTATGCTGCATAATATAATTGGGTCTATGGGTGCCTCTCATCATTCTGTTTTTAATTCTTATTTCTAAATTAAGAAAGTGAGATTTATGTAATCTAATCTTACTTGGTCTTAATCATAAATCTCCTTCAAGAATTTCTTAACAAAAATATAAATCAATTATGTATTAAATTATAGGAAGTTTCTTAATTTTATTGTCGAAAATAAATTATTCAATTTAGCTTCTCTCTAGGGAAGAATGAGAAAGTAAAAATTCTCGACATCAACCTGAAATCAGTTATAAAACATTTCTTAGTCTACTTTTTTATTAAATAAAAATTACTCTCCATTTATCAGCTTAATTACACCCGCGTAAAATATTAACTTAATCCATTTATCAATGACCTTAGTTTGACTCAAAAATTTACACTTTTTGTTAGTCGTGCCATATTTGATAATCAACAACAAAATGTAAAATGATCTACGCAGTCAAGAATCAAGATAGGGACTTACTTGCGTAGTATTTCCCTTGAGCTATTAGAAGTGGTTTTCAAGTAATATTTTTAGTTGTGCTACTCCTCTAATCTACCAAACAACATCTAACACATCTGACACCCCATATATACTCCAAATTAATAAGACAATTTTTTCCTTATCCTATAACTCGTACGTTTTGTTTTAATATTTGGAGTGATTAAATAAATAATCGTGGGAGTTGTAGTCCCACATCGGTGCAAGCAAGACTACTTGCTCTCACCTACTACTACTACTACAGGGTTTCAATTAATCTTATTTAATTTGGAGTATATATGGGGTGTCAAGTGCGGAGGGAATGAGGTGAGGGGGGCTTTTGAGACCAATATGAAGTAAATAGGCGCCGTTTAAAATTTTGTTACTAAATAGGCTCTTGAATTAATATTAAAACCTCATCTTCTCTCCTCCTTTCTCTCTCCTCCCATTATTTCTCAGATCTAGATCTGGAGCTCTTCCCTCCCTCTCCCGAGTCTCTCCTCCCTTCGTCTTATTCGACAACGCCTTAACCCCGATCGACGCCGAGTCCTTAAAATGGTTATGTGGTTTATTTTTTTTGGTAGAAATGGTTAAGTGGTTTATTATATCTTTAGTATACTACTATTAATTTAATTATATCTTTATTTGGAGTTGACATATAATGTTCTATATTATTATTTAATCCCCAATTTAGTATAGAGTAAGATTAATTAACTATATATTGAAGGAAACCTTATAGATATGGTTTCAATGATATATATTCTTCCATATTTTACATACATGGGGGGTCTATAATCAAATTTTACCAATTAGATTATTTTAATAAAGATGGGCGATACGATCTAATGGAAAGTTGACACGTGTCGTACTAATTATTATTTTTAACCTCTGTTTTAGCATATAGTTATGATTATTTATGTTATAATACATTCTTTTAATCGATTTAAGGTTTATATTATTATAATTTTGTTATATAAGAACTGAATACTTGGGTTTCAAATTAGATTTATATTACTATTTAATAATTGTATAACTTTTAATAGTAAAAATAACATTTATTGGTTCAAATAACACCTAACCCGATCCGGTTTAAGCATAATTTGATTGAATTGATCAAGTTCATCATTGTGAGACATCACAATAAATGAAGCAAAATTATCAATCAAGTCAGGTCGGTGTAAAACATGTTTTAATGTCTGTACAATCAATAAGTGTGTTCAATCAACACAATTTAAGGTTAAACTCAAATAATTGTAATTCAGATCAATCAGGTCAAAGCTCCTATGATTCCTGATCTTTTCTCATGAGTTTCAATAATAGAAGAACCTTCATAAATTTATACTTAATAAATTAACAACCACTATAAAGAATTTTGATAAGATAATAAAATTTTGGATAACCACCATAAAAATATAAGGTCTCATTAAAATCATAAATGAAGAATTATGTAAAATTACATAAACATAATTAAGACAATTTAGTATAATATAATCCTGGTGTGTTTGTTTTTTTCTTAAGACTAAAAGCAATTATATAAAATTACATAGACATAATTTCTCTACATTAATAAATGTTAATTTATCATTTAATTAGTATTCTATAAACTAATAAAATGTCATGATCTCGACTTAATTAATTTATTGAGGTTTAACATACTATATAGGAACTAGCTACAACTATATATACACATATAATGTCAATATATATATATATGAGCATTATATAGTTGTACTAGTGAATATATTTTCGATTTTAGTGAATTTATTTTAAAATTATGTCTTTTCAATTTTAGTGAATTTATTTTTTTATGGAAATTATGTCTTTTCACGATGATTTTAAAATTAATCTTGTTAGTATGATGTCTCAAAAAAAGAGGGAAACATAAAATTGAAAAAAACCCTCCAAAAGTTTATTGGCGGTATTTACTTAACCCTCTCCTTAATGACCTCACTTCCTTCAATCCCTAATATATGTGCCGTCCTCCTCTCGACTACAAGTTTGCAATCTCAATTCTCTTATTGCTTTCCTTCAATTGGAAGGATGCCCTGGCTGCTGTCCACGCCATTTGACTCGTGTGAGGTTCTTGGCTTCTCAGTAGTGGTGACTACTACTATCAACTCTCAGTACTCCGCTCTTCCGTCTTCTCCTTTTTTCATAGGTGCCTCTCTACATTGTATGTTGTTCCATATATACTTGTTTCCCTGTCAAATATAACGGCTTGAGTTTTTTAATTCTATGATTTCATTGATCTATTGATTGCTATTATAGGGTTTTAATCAATTCGTTTATTTTCTAGTAATTTCTCAAGTGTCTTTGACGATTTCTATGAGACTTTAGGACCTTAATTAGGTTAAACAACCAATTTAATCTAATTGAGTAATCTGTACAATGTGATGTGTTTGATGCTGATTAACTTTATTACACTTTTTGGGTATAGGCAACCAGATTGTGGGCATATTTTTTAACTAGAAAACATATAGCTTCATTAGAATTGATATTTTATGGTGAAACTAAGGTTAGGTTCTGCAGAGCCATGAGCAACTGAGCATGGTAAGAAAAAAAAGAATAATATCACAGGCAGAAGTAAATCTCAAATGCCTAAAACTAGTAATTTCCCAATCCCATGCTGTCGAACACCAACACCCATTATAGACCGCAATATCACAAGGGCAATGATGTTGATCCGTGGAACTTCAAGATATATGTGTTAATAGCACATTTAAGTGCATATATAGTAAAGTATAAATAAAATTAAACCAATTTATAGGGTCCAGACTAGTTCTAGATCACGATGCTTTGTTTTTTTCCATAGGAGTGCATCTTATATATCTTATATATGTGTTTTATCCAATTTTTTGGTAGTGCTAATGAATATTTTGGTTATTTACTTCCATGTTTACTATAGAATTAAATTGAATGTCCATACAATTTTTTTAGAGAGATTAATATATTAACACTTGACTAGTGAATTTATGTACGTACACAATACATAATTCTTAATTTGGGTATGTGTAATTATGTTTTTTTTATTTAAGCATAAGTACATTATCTTGTCTTTGTTGTATATTAATTATAATACGTGACGCATCTAGAAGAAAGACTTAATGAAGATTTAGTAGGAAAAGTGACGAACTTGGAGGATCAGGTGGAGGATAACAAAGTTCATGAAGAGACGAAGTAGCAACAAAATGAAACAAGCTCTTGCTCAAATGATGGAAAACCAAAACAAGTTCTTTGTTTCCATGAAAGACACATGCTCACATATAATTCTAGTTAAGCTTGTTTTTTCGTGTACTTTAGCATATTGTTTCTTGTTTTTTTTTGCAATACTTTGTTAAAGAGAAATCTACATATGGTGTTCGTGGACTTGGAGAAAGCATACGACAGGGTACCTAGAGAGTTGATTTGAGAATGTCTAGAAGTCAAAGAGGTGCCACAATCGTTCATCAAAATTATTCGAGACATGTACAAGCGGTCGATGACGAGTGTCTGCACACAAGGAGGGGATACAGAGTATTTTGAAGTGGGAATGGGGCTTCATCAAGGATTAGCGCTGAGCCCATTTCTGTTCACACTAGTGATGGACGTGCTGACGATGGACATTCAGGGCGAGGTTCCGAGGTGTATGTTGTTCGCAGATGACATCGTATTGGCGGAGGATTCGAGAGCTGAAGTTAGTCGCATACTGGAAGTGTGGAAGGAGAAGCTTGAATCTAAGGGATTCAAGTTGAGTAGGACTAAGACGGAATATATAGAGCTCTTGTTCGGACAAGAGGACGAGTCTAGGAGTGAGGTGCGGTTGGGAGGGGAGGTCGTTCCTAAGAAGGAACACTTCAAGTATCTGGGATCTGTTTTACAAAGCGATGGGAGCATTGAGGAGGATGTTAGGTCTAGAATCCAAAGAGGTTGGCAGAAGTGGAGGGCAGCTTCAGGGGTTTTGTGCGACAGGAAGGTTCCGCTCAAGCTCAAGGGAAAGTTTTACAGATTTGTTATAAGGCCTGCGATCCTCTATGGTGCAGAGTGTTGGCCGACGACAAAGGCGCAAGAGCAGAAGCTCGCGGTCGCAGAGATGAGAATGCTTAGATGGATGTGTGGGCATACGATAATGGATAAGATCAGAAATGAAGAGATCAAAAGCAAGCTGGGGGTGACCGGCATAGGAGACAAACTACGAGAGGCGAGACTTCGTTGGTTTGTTCATGTTCGGAGACGGAGTCCGGACGCTACAATTAGAAGTTGTGAGTGTTTGAACTTAGGTGTCTTCAAGAGAGATAGAGGTCGCCTGAAGAAATGATGGATGGATAGTATAAAATAGGATATCGGCTTCTTAGGGATTTCTGTGGATTTAGCGCAGTGCAAAGAGAGCTGGAGAGAGAGGATCAGAGTGCTAGATAGTTGACCAGCCGTTGGTGGAGCCAGTTTTTTGGTGTTTGCCGCTGTTTTTCCTTCGCTTAGTCGGCTAGTTTCTGTTAGATCTAGCTTTCTTGTCTTTCCTTGGTTTTGTTTTCCGTACAGTTCTAGTTGTAGTGTAGTTTGCCTTGTCATTTTTGGTGTTTTTTTTGCTTCGTTAAGCGAGTGGTTTGGTTTGGTTTTCACTTGGGTTGTATTAGGCGCATTCCATCTAGGTCTGGATTGCCCCCATCCTGACCCCCCAGATTCTGCTAAAGCGGAATTTCCCTGGGTAATTGTTGTTGTTGTTGTTGTTGTTTGTTAAAGTTTATATGATTTTGGAAGGTTTTGTCATATTTTGCATCTTAATCTACGAGCATTGCACCAACAGTTATTGCTACGAGCATTGCATTAAATGCTAAATAGCACAATGTGATTAGCAACGTCTTTTGCTATAAACATAGATGTGAAACATTACAATAGCAATAGGTATAGCTTCGATCAATTATACGATAATAGCTATGACCGTAGTCACGATCGATTGAAAAGAAATACGAATAGTTATGCCTTTAGCTATGGATATAGATATAATAACTAAAATTACATAAAAATAAATCTAAATAGCAATGACCTTGGATACAAACATAATATTGTATACATTTTTCATCTATAACTACATTCATTTTTCATCTAAAAATAAATCTAAACCATTCATTTGTGTTGCTAAAAAAACTACATTCATTTATTTTCATTACAATTAAGAACTAGCTATGTTAGTCCCGTGCTTAGCACGGTATAAGATTGAATAATTTAATTAATTATAAATATTAAATATTTTAGTTATGATTAAACTTGAATGGTTTAGAACATTAAGTATTTAATTATGGTTATGTTTTATGGTTTAACTATAAATTGATAGATATGAATTTTAATAAAACGTATATGAAAACATAAAGAAGTATAAACGGGCTTAGTGTATAGATTTTTTCAATACATGTGTCAAACCATTAACATTGCACAATGTCCTAATATTGATTGTTGGTATTGTTTTGATTGTTTTTTTTTTAACAAGGTAAAGAATTAGACGGGCTTCCTCACGGAGGCCGATCTAGAGCATCCAACTGGATGAGAACGCGAGGTTCTTGGTTGTTGACAATGTGGTGGTTAGGGAATATGTGGCCCATTTTGGCAATTTTATCAACCACAGTATTGCAATCCCTAGTCACATGACGGATGCGAATGTTCTCGAAGTCGCGGAATAGCACCCAAATCTCCGCGATGTGCATATCAATTTCCCATGGACTTGGCCCTGTTCCACAAGCTGCATTAATGACTGTCTGATTGTCTCCCTCGATTTCCAGATTTCGTTTTGATTGTTTTTTATGGTTGTATGTCAAATGGTTTCGTTGGCCTTTTTACATTGTTTTTTTAAATAATTGGAATACTATTATTACCATATTTTATGTACTATTAAGATTATAAATTATTAAATATAAAAAATTATATCTAATTTATAAGTTTTTGGTATGATAGTGACATTGGTTATCCAAAAACTAAATTAATAAAAAGATTCTGAAATGACAAAAAGGTTGAACAACTTGCAAACCCAAAACATTGTAAAATCAGATATTGGATTCACATTTAAATTCGTATGGATGCTAGGTACAGTAGTAAGCACTCGGAAAAAAATAACATACACGTACACATACACGTAGATATCGTCGGTAGACGCATAATATGTTACAAAAACTCCAAAATCACAACAGCCTAAATCATGTTCTTGTAACAAACCATGATCGAGCTCCTGTTCATTAGAAATCAGAACCTAGCTAGTCCATCATCAGCTTGCTTTTCTTGGTACGATCTGCTAGTGCAACAAACAATTTGTGTGAGTAGAAAGAGAGAGAGAGAGAGAGCGGTGCAATGAATGAAACGGTAATGTTGGTTGAATCATGACACAGACAAAAGCACCTCACATTGCTTGTATGTATATTTTCTTTGTATAGTAATAACTTATTGGATTTGCTTATGGGCCAAATAATTCAAGCTAGCTAGCTCATTTGTCACATACCCGCACCTTGTTATATGCTGATGCTGACACAATTCTTAGTAATTATTCCCTTACATCTCTGTACAGCTTAAATTCAATTTCATAGTTGCAATAGTGCTAGATTTGAGATGAGAAAGTATCTTATCTTCCACTCCTTTGAAGTTTGAACTTAGTATATATGCAGGTGCTGTTTCTCAACACAGCCACTTGATCTGTAATTTATATTTCCCGGACATTGCGTATGTGGACTGGCGGATTGGGATGGCGACCGAGCAGCACTTCGTAGTAACATTTGAAGGTCCGGACCCGTTGGTGACTCGGGCGGGGTCGACTGGACGAAGACGAGGGTGAATCCAAATCATCAATGATGGGTGAAAAGTAGCAAGTAAAATAATATACACCTTAATCTAAATACCACCAGTTGAAAAAGAGATCCTAAAAATGCAATTCAAATCTCAGTAATTCAACTGATCAGTAATAAAGCAGTAGAGCACTTGAAATCTCAATTCTCTTAACAAAGAGGACAGGAAGGTCCATTAGGTAGTCTAACAACGGCGATAGTTCGTCTCGATCCTTTTGATAAAACTATGAAAAAAAACGAAAACAGAAACCAAATCTTACCAATTCCTCAAACAACACTCACGTTCTGCATGACATACTCAGCGGTGAACTTGGTGCCCTTGTCCCAATCAGCGGCGGCCCGGCCTTTGGCCTTGCGATCCAACAACGACTTGCGATCCTTGTCAAGCTTGAGCTTAGTCACAACCACCTTTGACGGACTGACCCCGACGTTGAGGTGGATCCGTTAACCTTCTCCCTAGTGATGCGCTCGACGTGGATGACCCATTTCTTGCGGTAGACCTGAACGACATTGCCTTCACGGCCCTTGAAGGTGCTCCTGACGACCTGGACCTCGTCGTCCTTGCGAACCGAGATGGAGAGGACCGGACGTTGTACTTGCCCTGGAGCTCTGCCGAGAGGGACGCGATTCATCAGGACTTGGCACTCGCTCGACAGTTCCGTGAAGTGGGCCTTCCTGTTCTTCCGGCGGGAGCTGCTCACTCTAGGGTTGTACTTCCTCTTCGCCGGCGAGTTGGATGTCTCTAGCGCTTACTTCCACACTCTAGCATTGCTTAATACTCGCTCCGTCCCAAAAATGTTTGTCCCTACGGGTATAAAATACAGCAAAATCAATAATAAGAAGACAACCAATCGATTAGAAGCAGCTAAATCAACCAATCGATGCTATTCTGCTGGTTCCTTTGACTCCACTACAAGGCTAAAGACCAGAGAACCATCAGAAAAATAATACGAATAGAAACGATTAGCAAGTAAAAAAAATCACTTTCAAATTTCCGCAACAACACGAGAGACAACCAATTGATTCGATTCCAAGTAGCCCTACGAACTGCCCGCTAAAGAAGTCGATATAGATTCTTCTTCCTCTGCGCTTGGCCCGGATCTCGAGATGCAAGAAACCACCTGAATCCTCCAAATCGAAGAACAAAAAGACAGTCACGATCAAACCAAACGGTGTCGTCGAACGTGGCTGAAGCGACATTGAGGGAAAGGCTTTGAAAGAGACTGAAGACAAATGAGTTGGGCCGTCGCCGCCCGTCGGGCAGATGCCATATCTTTGTACGGGAGAGTAGATGAGTGGTTTTTTGGTTCGGTAGAACGTGGTTGAACGTGGTGCTGTTTTTTTGGAGAGAAGATTATACAAAAAAGATTTTATTTTAAAAAATGAAACAAATGGCGGAATAAGAGTACACGTGGCTGAATGTGGAGGGTTGGAAAAGTTTTGCTTTAAAGATATAGTAGGATTAACAAATTACAAACAAAAATATTAAAAGTTGACATTTAAAAAAAAATTACAACTTTTTTTTGTCTATAAATTGAACCTAATATTGTATTTCTTTTTCATCTATCAACTACAATTAAGCATTAATTTGTCAATACCCCAAAAATTAGATTCTTATGACAATAATGTTTAAGGATTTGGCATCGGATTCGGATTGTGATTAAATTCTTATGACAATAATGTTGTTATTTATGCTTAATGTGTTTTCATGTTAAATCTTATTTTATGTCGTTGTTTGTATTATATTAATGTTAATCAAGATTTAACTGTTAATAGTAATCAATTTATATTGTCATAAGTAACATATATTTTTTTTATTGAATGTTAAATTAATTTATTAATTAATTAAAATCATAAGGAGTGAATAAATCATAAATTGATAATATGAATATGTGGTAAGATATATGTATAAAAAAATGGAAGAGAGGAGAAGAAATGATCCTCATTGTTGTGGGTGGAAATAGAGAAAGAGGAAGAGGGAGAGGAAAGAGTGGGGTAAAATATAGAGTAGGTGAGGTGTCAAAAGGAGGTGAGGAGAGAGAAAGTAAAGAGAGGATATCTATCCTCGCAGAATACATCAACAAACCCCTGTACTTGTACGTTTTTTCCCATTGGCCCCCCCTACCTAGAATTGTTCTATCAGACCCCTGTACTACCCCCGGATTTTCCTATCGAGCACAAATTGCCTACGTGGACAAGCGCGTTTATACACTTTCGTTTTTGGGCGAGTAAGCTGATATGTCATATCTTACATAGCAAATACGTGGCAATTCGATTTATATTAAATGGTGTAACGGTAAAATCCCAACATTCTCATTTCTCCCTTTCTCACCATCGTTCTCGAGCTCGGCCTTTCTCCCTCCCTATCTCTGGCATACTCACGCTCGATTTCACACTTCTCACTTCGTCTCCTTCCCGTCGAGTATCATGAAGTATTCAGGTTCGACTGTTTCGGGCAATGCGAGCTCGAATCCGTACGTAGGAACCACCGAAGGGGCGGAAGATGTCTTCCCAGTTTGTAGGTGTGGTGAGGTCGCAACCATGAAAATCTCAAGAACTGTGGCCAACCCGGGAAGACAATTCTATAGTTCTGCTAATTATTGGGTAAGATGTAATCCTAGTCCCTCAATCTAGGCTCAAGAAATTTTCTAGGGTTTTTTTTGTGATGAATTAGGATCGGCTAAATTCGAGAACTTTGGGGCAATTTGTGCCATTGTGGTAATCTGATTGTTCGAATTAGGGTTAATTGTTGGACAAACTAGGGTTAATTGATCGAACGTTGTGGTAAGCTGTTAATGTCTTGATTTTGTGATTTTGCAGAGAAACAAAAGCTGTGGTTTTTTTAGGTGGGTTGATCCACCTCTAGCAGATGAAGTGAAGAATGTAATTTCAGGGCTTGTGAAGGAGAAGGAAGAAGAGAGGGACAAGGCAAAACGCAGGGCAAATCTGTTGCTTAGAGTTGTAGTTGTTCTTGTTGTATTACATGTTTACAAATTTGTGTTCAATTAGGAATGAGTGGAAGTTGTACTCGGTTAATGGAAGTTGTAGTTGTGGTCAATTTGTGTACTGAATTGGTGTACTTGTTAAGTTAAATAAGTGAACTTGGTTGTGCCTTTATGGCTTTTGTTGGTTGTCACTGAATTTGTGCCTAAGTGCCTATGTAGCTTGTGTATTGTTGTTGGTGGAATGAAGCTTGTGTATTTGCTGGATTTGTATCATTTGTGCTCTTGCTGTTTTCATTTGGCTGGAATTAAGCATGTGTTTTTGCTGTAAGTTGGCACTCAATTTTTGTTGATGTTTTGATTTTGCTGGAATGAAGCCACCTAAATTGCTGAATTCACATGACAAAGTTTGGAACTAAAATCACAGCTTCACAATCAGAGTTTGCTGGCAGCTTCCACAAAAGCAACAACAATGAAGCAACAACACCACAGATTGTTGTTTTCTTGCTGTTTTCATGCAGCAACAACATCACAGATTTTCACCACAAAAGCAACAACAATGAAGCAACAACACCACAGATTGCTGTTTTCTTGCTGTTTTCATTCAGCTGAATTCACAGATTTTCACTGAAATCACATAATTTCATTCAAACATCACAGAGTTTCACAATCACCACAAAAGCAACAATAATGAAGATTCACAATCAGAGTAAACCAAAATACCAAGTTTGTTGTTTTCTTGGACAAAATGAACAACAATGAAGCTTCACAATCAAAGTAAACCAAAATACCAAGTTTGCTGTTTTCTTGGACAAACCATAACCAAACAATATTCTAAGCCTAAGGCACACTACATCACCAATCCATTTCACCCCTGTGGCCTGCTTGAACTTGTTGGACTTGAAAATGGGACTTGAGTTGTATTAGCAACTGGATCACCCCTCCCTCTCCCTCTTTGTAGTTGTGACCTTGTCACTGCTGGTTTTCCCTTCCACTTGAGACCTTTCTTTTTCAGTGGAAAAGACACTTTCTCTCGAGCATCTCTAACAGGATTTGGGGCATTCAACACCCTGGAGGAAGGCATTCCTGGCTGCAAAATGATACCAACAATTAGAGACATAAACTTGGTGCTCAGAGACATAAACTTTGCAAAATGATACCAACATTTAATATTGTGACACCAGTGTCAGGGTTGGTGTAGAGTCCCAGCCCTATCACTCTCCCACTCCTTGTAGCACGCCCTGGCAAATGTCCCTGTGAATGAGCTTGAGTTCCTGCATTTGCTAACCCCTAAAACAACCAAAATCTAAGACTCAGAATATTTTCTATAGATTTTACAAGACAATTATATTTGGGGGTCTTGCATCAGTAGCCTGGCTTGGTGGCCTTGGAGCTTCACTTGATGACCTTGGAGCCTGGCTTGGTGCCCTTGGAGCCTGGCTTGGTGCCCTGGGAGCCTGGCTTGATGCTCCAATGGCCTAATATTACAAAATAAAAGAAACAAATTAATCTAAGTCATTCCATTATTGAAACAAAACTGAAAACTGAGTACAAACCTCTTCCCTGGGCCTTTTCCTGGAGGAGCTTGCACCAGGAGCACTCGAAGCACCAGAGTTGGGGCAATTTTTTTTGTTGTGTCCCTCCATCCTACAAATGGTACAAGTCATCAGTCTCCCTCTTCTGGACATTTTGCCAAGCTTCTTTGGTTCATCCCTTGGCTTTCTTCTATTTGTCTTTCTCCTCCCTCTTCTCTTTCTCATTGGAGGAGGCTCAATTGCTTGGTGCTCAGACTGTGGTCATAGCTTCATGCCCATGACTGGTTCAATGGGAATGGCATATGCTTTTAGATAGGTAAACTTCTTGTGCCAGTGACAAACATGGTCATCAGGGTTAATTTGTAGCTGGTTCATGGCACATATTGCATGTGCACATGGAATTCCTCTTAGCTGCCATGACCTACAAGTACAAGTGTTGGCATTCAAGTCAACAATGTGGCCATATTCACCATCTTGGACTTCAAAACCCCTAGCTCCATTCCATGTCAGGTTGCAGTCCATTGCCCTCAGTTTGTTCCTCTCAAGCTTATGCAAAGCCATTGGTGCTATCTCACATATCCAACCCCTTGAAAATGCATTCATCTTAGTGATTTTGTTCATCACTTGCCTCCTAATTTCCTCAAGCATAGAGATTATGGGCTTGTATTTAGCAGCCTTTATCCAACTATTAAATGTTTCACACATATTGTTTTCCACACTATCACATTGTATGTCAGTCTTGATAAAAGCCTTGCAAAAATTCTCTTTCCCATAAGCTAGAAAGTCATCTGTGATACCACTTCCTAACCTGTCTAGTTCATCAAGCTTGTCCTTCAATTGCACCTCGAATGTGGACCAGCAGCATGACCAGAATTTCTTCCTTTTCTCAGTTCCTTTCCACTCCTTAGCCCAGTTGGCATAAATGTGTCTTGCACATAGCATGTGCTCTGCCTCGGGTAGAACCTCTTTCATGGCAGTCCTAATACCCTGCAAAATTCAAAGACACAAGAAATTAGTGATTCAGTTTTAGCAAGGTGTATGTAGTATACAAAATTGAAGTGAAAGAAACTGACCAAATGCATGTCACTCATCATGGTCAGTCCATCTCCCATTCCAAGGTTTAAATCAGCCTGTAGAGCCCTGAGGAACCTTGTCCAATTCACAGTTGTCTCACTTTGGGTCACCTCCCATGCAATTGGATACATTTGACCATTACCATCTTTTCCAACTGCCACAAAGAGTTGTCCCTCAACAGCTCCTCTTAAAAAGCAACCATCCACCCCTATTATCCTCCTACAACCAGCTTTCCATCCCTCTTTCAAAGCCCTGAAGCACGTGTACAACCTCCTGAACACCTCTTTTCCAGGCTCAGACTCCTTGTCAACCACCACAAAACATGTGGAGCCTGGATTAGATCTGTTTATTTCATCCACATAATCATGCAACTTTGCATACTCAGCTTTGTAATCACCCACATTCTTCCCTAGGATCCTTTGCTTTGCCCTCCTACATGTGGATATCCCAACATACAGCTTAAACTCCTTCTTGCACAATTCTTGAATCTGCCAAAGCTTTAGGGATGGTTGGGATACAATTCTGTCCTCCAATTTCTTTGTAAGAAATTTTGAGTTGCATAGTCTGTTGTTGCTGTACCTCCTACATGAGTGTGTGACCCAATAAGTCTTCACCATAAAATTCTTGCTAGCTGCATCATGGCTTGCACGAATTGTCCACTTGCATCCTGGATGTTGGCACTTAGCAACCACCCTTTTCCTCTCATTGGGCTTCAGTTTTAGCTTCACACACCTATGCACAACATATTTTGCCACAGCTTCCCTAAACTCTTCAACACTCTCAAATATCATTCCCACTTCCCATATTGGGTATTCACACTCAGGCCTATACACCACATGCCTGCTCTTCCTTCTCTTCAACTCTATTCCATCACCTTGCTCATCCCCAGAATCAATACTCTCTAGGCTGTAGTCAGATTCAGATCCATAATAGAGATCATCACCTCCTATTTTCCCTCTATAATCAGTCCCCTTCCCATTCCAGTCTTCATATCCCTCATCATTTCCAACCTCTCCCATAGCCATCTGAATATGGCCCATCCTTTCCTTGTGCACCCTCTGACTAGCCCTAAGCTCTCTAGCAGTAGCCCTCACCTCCCTCAATTCATCATCAACATCACTATTATCTGTCAAGTGCCATGAAAAATCCTCACTTTCAGTGCTCTCATCACTCCCATCAGTGTTGGACTCATCATCACTCTCAGCTTCATCCCCTTCACCCTCATTCCTATTTTCTGTATTTGGAGGAGGTTGAGCTTCATCCCCTCCAACCTCATTCTCATCACCTCCTCCAACTCTCACCTCTTCCTGACCCACATCATCAAGCCCTGTAGCATCCAAATCATCAAAATCATCACCCCCAGCAGCCACTGGATCATCTCCTCCAACATTCACCTCTTCATCTCCTCCAACATTCTCTTCATCCCCTCCATCCACAACCACTGGATCAGCTGGGGTTAGACCCTTTGGAAGACTGAGCAAATACTCATTCATATCTATTTGCACATCTGAAATGATGGCCTCATTGATCTCATGCTCAACATAAAAATCCAACTCAGCCCCATCCTCAACTTCTTACACAATTTCCATTAGAACACTATCTGACAATAGCCTAAATCTGTTTTCCTTTTTCCCCTTGTAGAATAATGCTTTGTATCCATTATACCCTAAGGCCTTGAAAGAGATTCCTAGATCGGGCATACTAAGCAAATCACTATCAATTCCTGTAGTATAAGCCAGAGGGAAGCTAGTCCTATACTGAATGCCATTTCCACTCACAAATGAACCCCCATGATGCCAAGCAACACTTAGAATTTTAGATGCCATTCCTGGAGAAACAAAGAAGCTCAAAGAAGCTCAAAACAAAGAAGCACAGAATTTCTGGAGAAACAAGAAAATCCAAGCACAAGAACATCCAAGCAACATACAAGCACAGAATTTCTGGAGAAACAAAGAAGCTCAAAACCAAGAACATCCCAGCAACATACAAGCATAGATTTCTGGAGAAACAAGAACATACAAGCATAGAACATCCAAGCAACAAACAAAATCAAGCTCAGAATTTCACTAACCCTAAAAAAACAAGCAACAGATGGTTCTCACAATTTCACTAACCTTGAAAAAACACAAGAACAACCAAGCAACAACCAAGCAACTTGCACAAGCTCAGACTTTCAACAACCAAGCAACCCTAAATCGACAAACAACACTAAATCAAACCAGGGATTGAGTTCTTCCACAAAATCAACAGCCTAAGTCATCGAAATACTAGAAATCAAAGCACATTATGAGATTTTGCAAGCTCGAGAGAAAACCCTAACTGAATCTCTCATACCTGATCTCGAGAGCAAGAACTGTGGCCACCTTCTCCTTGCGCATTCACCTGGGGCTTGGAGAGGGGCGACGTTCCCAGAATCGAGCTCCTACGACGCCGATTGCAGCTTTCCCCTTCGAGTGACGTTCCCAGAATCGTCGTTCTCGCGGGCTCCTCTTCTCTCTGTGTGTCGAGTGAGCTTCCCCCCAAAACGAAAATGATGAAGCTTTCTCCCTCCTTCAAGCTTCTTTATGTTATCAAAATAACGACATTATGAAGCTCGTATAGTATATGGTTTGATTTTAAATGTGTTACATCCAAGCTGGCGGTTTTTTTTCGATTTGGTTACGTGGAAAGCATTTTTTTTCTGTCTGTGTTACGTGTAAATGTGGTGGCCTCTTAAGTCACACGTGGCCGCGCGTCGCACTCACGCAATGGAGGTTGGTTAATGAAGGGTTCAATAGGCAAATTTCTGGGTAGTACAGGGGTCTGATAGAACAATTCTAGGTAGGGGGGCCAATGGGAAAAAACGTACAAGTACAGGGAGAAATAAGAAATATTTCTCTTAGAGCATCCACAATGGAGACTACAAGAGATTTCTTAACTATAAATAAATAAAAGAAAATGAAAATAATGTCAGATTTTGTTAGATTCTGCAGAGAAATTTGCAGAGAAAATTTTTACTGCAAGAGTAGAAGGGGAAAAATAAGAAATATTTCTCTATAGAAAATCTGACATATCCCCCATTTAATTTCTTTTTCTTTAATTGTTAAGAAATGTGGAGTGAATTTCTCCACTGTGGATGCTCTTAGGGAGGGGGTGCTCTCTGGTCGAGGGCTTTTTCTTTGGCTTTTCGGACCCCTATAGCTTTTGGCATACACTCATCAGTGAGGGGAAATCGGGGAGTAGGGGGTCGTGACCGATAATAGGAGGCGTTTGTCCAGGATAAGTGTATAACTATTGTATGCTGAGATCGATATAAACACATCATACTCAATCATGTATAATTGGTATATTAATTTTTAATAACTGTACACATATATTAAAACGGTGTATATGCTCCATTTGTACATTTTTTTTATTCGATGTAGAATTAAAAATAGTTTACAAATAAGTCATATATATTAACTGTGAATTACATGTATATACACTAATAACGAATATATACATAATTCAAATTGTACATGTAAAAGACCTGTTTTCATTAATTATACATACAATAATTTTTTGATATTGTAAACACTAATCTCACTATCTGTTCTCTTGTTGTCTATAGGCCGGATTTTGTTATCTATAGAACCTAACTCTATATAGTATTAACTATATTCATTGATCGACAGAATATAAGCATGAGTTTATTTATAGATTTTTACAGGATGCAAATATAATTGTTTATTTTCATGTAGCATAAAATGTGTAGAATGAATTTCTTATTTATTGTTTGTTTGTACAGAAATGGGCCTTAAAAATGTAGTGTACTAAAAAACACCAGTGCCCATTCAAACGAGCCCTAAAGTGTAGCAATACGGCCAGGCAGAAGTGGCGGGAGTCTCTGATGTTCTTTGTGGCGTTACTCTTTTTAGCGTCCGAATCGATCAGCTGTAAATTACCCAAAAACCTTGCAGAGCGGCTGGCTATGGCGGACAACAAAACCTACAGAGACGACTGGCTAGCCAGATCCACCATTGTCCCAGCTCACATCCCGCCCTCGGCCAGGCGGAAGGGGTCAGCCACCAAGCATTGGCTCGTCGTCTCCGAATCAGGTGAATCGCACTTCGAGGCCGCGGAAAGGCACACGATTATGCGACGGACCGGCCTCCCCGCTCGCGATCTCCGCCTTCTGGATCCGGCGCTGTCCTATTCCGCCACGATTCTCGGCAGAGAGAGAGCGATCGTCGTCAATTTGGAGCATATTAAGGCGATCGTCACCTCTAAGGAGGTTTTGATGATCAACTCGCTGAATCCGTTGTTCGACAATTTCGTTGGGGATCTGCGAGATAAGATCTCGTCCAAGGACCAGGTAATCGTGATCGATGAGTGCTGATTCGGTTCCGAATTGGACTTGGTAGAACTTTCTCCTGTTGTGACTGTTTGAAATCCAGATTTTATTAGCTCAGCTCCTCGTTGATCGGATTGAGCTTTCCAAGTTCAGTATTACACTAGAAATCCGTTGTTGACTTGTTGGTGGTAGATCTAAGTGAAAGGTTCTGTGGAAAATTCGTCATTTCAAGGCTCTAACACGTAGCAAAAGTGTTATTTCTCCCTCATTTTGGTTATCTGTGTGTTGAAATTTGTACATTGCTGCCTGATTATAGTATAGTTCTCCTCACTTCTCAGCCATTTGAGAATAACACACACAGTTGATGCTGTTTTCTGCTTCATGATATATACGCTGTGTTTCTGATTCACTTTGCAAGGCAACGCCAAACAAAGACATAGGTTTCAAGGGAAAGTCAGCGGCTGCTTCGGGTTTTCCCATACCACTTAAAAAGTCCCTGGATGTGGATCCTACTGTATCTGATGCCGAAGAATCGCTTGTTACCAAGGTATTACCTTTCGAGTTCAGGGTCCTTGAAGCCTGCCTAGAGTCTTCCTGTAGGTGCCTAGAGATCGAGGTATTGTTTCGGTAAATATATGTTGGCTTTATAAATACTTTCTTCCCTCTGCATTTGCCAGCATTCGAGTTGCATTTTTTCAGACTCACGCGTTGGAGAAGGAAGCTTATCCTGCTCTGGATGCACTAACTTCTGATATTAGCACACTTAATCTTGAACTTGTTCGACAGATTAAGAGTCGCTTGGTTACTCTATCTGGCCGTGTACAGAAGGTTGTTGGATTTGCTCTCTGCCAATTTATATTTAATATATCTTTCTACTTTCCAATTTATACTGAACCATCTTAGTCTTGTGCATTGATATTGACATCTTGTAGCTGGAGTTAATAATCATGCATTGGAGTCTTTTTTTCTTATTCTATGTTTAGACTCCTCTTGCTTGTTATGGTGGGGCAACAGTTAATCCATAGGCAATACAGTAGGTAAGCGGGCAAGTAAGAACTAGCTCTTTATGAACTCAAAAGTTGTTATCATATATAGCTAAAATTTATTCTCACATCTGTTACAAGTTTATCTTTTCACCTTCTAATTTGTTGTTTATGTGCTATACAACCTTTTCTAGTTGCGAGATGAACTTGAGCATCTTCTTGATGATGACAATGACATGTCTGAGATGTATCTAACTGACAAACATAACATTCAAGTCTTAGACAGCACAGTTTCAAGAGAAGATGGGGGCACTTATTCATCAGATTCAGAGAATGAAAGGTACTGACTAGAACTGAAATGCACGATGCATTACATGACCTGCCTTCAATAGATTTACAAGTTTTCTGAAGGTTTGCTATTCTTCATTTCCAGGGATCCTGGAGAACCAAAATCTGCAAGAGTTTCTTCGTCCTCCAGCTCTAAGCCAAATGTTGAGCAACTAGAGATGCTTTTGGAAGCCTATTTTGCTCAGATTGATGGCATTTTACAGAAACTATCCACTGTAAGTTTATGCTGTACATTGCTGCTTCTTGATGAATCTACTGTAAGTTTATATTATACATTGTTGCTTCTGAATGATGCATTTCGATTCGAACTTCACAGTATGTTCTTCTTTAACTGAAGCTAATTGAAGACTTGTATACTTTATTGTCTACTAGCTGAGTGAGTACGTCGACGACACAGAGGACTACATCAACATCATGATGGATGACAAACAAAACCAGCTGCTGCAAATGGGAGTGGTTCTGAGCACTTCAATCATGATTCTCAATGCCGCGCTTGTAGTGGTGGGTGTGTTGGGTATGAACATCCACATCCCACTCTATGACAGCGAAAAGGACACAAAATTTTGGGAAACTACCTTTGGTGTAACAGGTGGTTGCGTCGTCTTGTACCTCATTTCATTCGGTTGGGGCATGAAAAGATCGTTGTTTGCGCTGTGAGTCTACGATCAACTTATGCAGGAACAAACTAATATGATCGATCTGAATGGACATCCTCTTGATGTTGGTGAGACCGCATCAGTTGATTGTTGCAACAACATTTGGGTTTGCATTGATGAAGCAGGAAATCGAAATGATGTTCCATAGAACAGCATTAGTTTTGTTTTTCTATATCTAAATTAAAATTAATGCTGTAACGTAAAACTCCTACAGTTCCATGGGGATGTATTGCCATTTTTAAAACGGTTATACTTTTGTAGGTAAATGGTTAGTGGTCTAGTCCCCTAGGATTTTATTTATGTTAGAAAAAAGTGCACTCCATTGCAAGTTGATCAGATCAATTTTGAAGATATCTGTGCTTGCCAAAGTGTGGAAGCAGAGCAATGAGAAAATTCAGATAAAACACTTGAGTAGAGCAATGAGAAATTCCAAACCTGTAGGCAAGTGTCTGAAGTGTAAAACCATACGCTATATTGTTATTTGAGCAAAACTGAGTACATTTAAGCACACAATTACAACATACATCATATTTATACTGTGATCTCATACATCTAGCAAATGCCAGCTTGCAATATGAAAAACAGACTCCAAGATTGCTAAAAAGATTCCGATTCATCTGAAAAAACTTTGATCATGCTATTATGTAGAGACCATGGGGGGCTTGATCGCAATTTGAAGGCTGCAATGCGCGGATCCTGATCTCATAAGTTTCCTCACCAGAAATGCCATCCCAACCCGTTTGCTTCTTCTTCTTCTCCTTGACGAAGCCTATGTAGTTCTCACAATTCTTGCAGTTAAGCTTAGTTTGGGGCCGGAAAAGGCCCCATGACCACGTTGAAACAAAGAGGTAAGGCACGAACCGAAACTCCTGAATGTGAGTGAACCGGCTTCCATCTATTGAGAAGAAGGAGACGATTCCCTTGTTAAGAGACTTGCTGTACTTGGATCCGATCAAAGACGTGTTGCGGTTGCACGAGCTAAGGTTCAGCTCGTACCCACATTGCCCACAGCTGCAAACATAACGCTATGTCACAATTGATTTACTTGAACCGTACATGCCCTCTCAAGGGAAGAAAAAACTTGAAAGAAACGAACAAAAATATGTACACGTAGTTGACGCCTTGGGGAGGAGGAGAAGATGAAGGAAAGGAAAGGAGTTGATGTTGGCCTTGCATCTGGTGTTACTGGTGGCGGACGGACAATGCTTGAATTGACTCTTATTGTCTTAGTAGTCGTGTGCTCCAATTGTTTGACCCTTATAATGTATTTGTGAGAAAGGAGCGCCCAAATGCAACGGCTATATTATCTGGCGTGTAGACCCATTGTCAGCTGTGGTTTAATTTAAGCGACAATTTTGGATGTATTCATGAAATCTTTTTTTAGTTTGGGTGATCGGAAGGAAAAGGATAAAAGAGGCCAAAAGGCTTCTTTTTTTTTTGGGAGCCAATTTTCATATGGGTTAAAAAAAAAAAGTGTAGCAATGAATCAAAAGGATCAGGAGGTAGGCTTGAGAGTTGAGAGGCTCTTTCTCCTCAGCATTTGCGGAAGCTTTTCTTTGGGGTTTTGTTCTTCCTTGTGCTTATGGTTGGCAGAATGGCAGGTTGTGCCTGCATCTTTACGACTGTCAAAACAGATGTTTGATTTCATTGTGTGCTGTTCCACCACAATCACACTTGCAAGACAAATTGGCAGCATATTTACAAGCTTTTAAACAAAGGAAGCACCAATTCTCTACCGCAATTCATCCAAAAACATACTCAAGTGAAGGTGCATTAAGTATGTGTACATTAAACGATCAGCTGATGAGTTTTTCCAGTTGCGAGGGACAATACAAGTATATAAACATTCCATACATCTTTTCTACGAAACAAACTGAAAGCAACACGCCCAACATGACAAGCCATGATTTCCAACCGCCAAACGAAGAGGAAGAGTTCTAGTATGCATATGAGGTCCTCCTCATCATCCTCATGAACTCCTCAAGGTCAACTTCTCCATCACCTGTTCAATTTTACAAGCCATCACATAACTGATAATCACCAAGGCACATATACAATTATTCAAGCCAAAGAGCACATCCTCTGAAAAATCGATACTCTATAAATTGACAGCTTCGTTGGAGCTTACAATTATTCAAGCCAAAGGCACATATACAATTATTCAAGCCAAAGAGCACATCCTCTGAAAAATCGATACTCTATAAATTGACAGCTTCGTTGGAGCTTACCATTTTGGTCAGCTGCATCAATCATTTCTTCAATCTCCCTATCATTGAAGGGCTCACCCAATTCTTTTGCAATACGATGAATATCGCCAACTGATATCTTTCCCTGCAACAATAGGAGATATATGTCGGTAACATGAACACCTAAAAGATGTAGGGTATGTAGTAGAATACATTCTTATCGTGGTCAATCACACGGAATGCTTTCATGAGGTCTTCCTTTGTGTCCCTTTCCCCAATCTTGGCAGTCATCATTTGAACAAATTCGTTGAAATCAATAGCTCCACTGCCATCCTTGTCCACGTCTGCAATCATTTGTTCGATTTGCTGCCAGAAAATTGTACTTAAGGTATTAGTAGGAGACGACGTGACTTCATTTCATTAAGCCACCTGATGCATTCATGAAGATTTCAACTTATTTGTTTGAAATAATGATGATTAAGTAAGTTGAGTTATCTGTTCCTTTATCTGTTCCTTCATTTCTTCTTCTTTTATCTGTTCCTTTATTCATTTCGTTTGCAGATATTCAGCAAAATAATTTCCCAAGTCTAACAACAGTGATCATCATGCCAAATTGCCAATACTAAATTACTAATTGTGCGAGCATAAAATAGTACCTGTTCTGTCATTTCAAATCCCAATGCCCTGTAATGGAATATAAAAATTAGCGTGAGTCACCAAGCCATGATCTAATCTTGAGATAACAATACAGCAGGCATACCTCATTGCAACATTTAACTCCTTAGCATCAATAGTGCCTATGATTAGAAGAAATTGAAGACATCACTTACCGACCATCAGAAAAAGGGTTAATGGAGAGCATAAGAAAGAAATTGATGATTGATGTGTGCACCTGATCCATCAGTGTCAAATAGCTCAAAAGCTTCCTTAATCTCTTGCAGCTTCTGGGGAGCTAAACCATGATGACGTGGTCTGCTTTTATCTTTTCTTGTGGTCGACGACTTGTATGAAGTTGACTGAACATGAGCAATCAAAGAAGACAGTTCAGAATGTTGCAAGATACATGTATACATACTGGAAATATGCAGTCCTTATTGATGAATTCAGTATACACGTTCAATTAGTTTGCTAACAATTTCTCATAATGCTCAATTCTTTGATCTCCAATGAGGCATAATATCATGACACCATAAGACCAACCTCAATCAAATAACAAAACACATATACAATTTCAGTGCCACAAACAACTATGTATGAGCTCTTGGTGTTAGAAACTTCCTTTTTGTAAAGTTTAGATCCAAGTTGTGGACAAAATAAAGTTAGGCAGATGCAAACATTGATAGGTAAAAAGCAGGATAACAAAACACAGTGCAAGACTTGATTCATAAATCTCAACAGAATGAAAAGAAGGTCTTCTTGTGGAGGGACTCTTGCCTTGTCTAGGTTAATAATGCTTGATAGATAATCAAGCTTGCAAATTGAGAAAACGTAGATACTGCAAATGACTTGAACCAATTACAGCAGTATCAAAATCAAAAGTCAGATTCAAATCAGGACGAAAAGGAAACCCTAAATCCCAGACGACTAACTGCGGGTAAAATCAAGTAGAGATGATAAATCTGAGAGAGTGAGAGCTGAGAACGAACCATTGTGAAGGCGCTGATAATCAATTCCTCCCTCCTGACTCTTAGAAAGATGTAGATTGTGATTGGAGATTTTGATGATCGTGGTCTGAGAATTGAGAATTGAGAAGCAACAGCAACTTTGAAGATTGATCGGTATTATTATTCGTCGATTCAGGAGCCTACGTTATGGGCCGTGTATGATGGGCTTGGGCCTACACATTAATTTCGGATTCGTGCTTTAGCGGTTTGTCATCCTTAGTTTATTAAGTAAAAGACCCCTAATTGGGTCGTAGCACTATTCTTCTTCTTTTCAATATTACTACATAACAGTGTTCAATCTTATAGTTCCTGACCCTTGCCTTCTTCTTTTCGCCTCAGGTAGTCCATCACCTACGAGTTATGATACAAAATCGAATAAAATATCAGTACACCCTAAACATATAATCAATCCCTCTGATGCTATTATACGAAAAATCGGTTTCCATCAATACATTTCATCTCCTTCGGATGGTTCCAAAGGAGGGATGGCTCTGTTTATATATCACAACGAGTTCACTCGCTCTTGTAAACTAGTAGTACAAACTCCAAATTTATTTTTTATGCAGGTTGAAAACCCGTTCCATCCATACCTTCTAATCTTTGCTTACGCTCCTTCAAGAGTTGAAAACAAACCGGCTTTTTGGTTGAATCTTGAAAACACGATTACATCATTCGGTTTACCTTTTCTCCTGATTGGCGACCTCAATGAAATCGATTGTAGTTCGGACAAATTTGGCGGGGTTTCTCCAGCGCCGGCTAAATTTGTTCGTCTACTCAACTTCCAAAACAAAATGAGTACTTTAAATACGAAATTTACCGGGTTCCCATTTACTTGGAGAAAAAGTACGACCCCTACGGATAACACATTCGAAAGACTGGATAGAGTCCTCATTCATCATGATCTTGTACCAATTTTTCCCAAACTTGTAACCCATCATCATCCTTTTACAACTTCAGACCACTGTTTGATATCTTTCAACCTAGACTCTAAAAAGAAATTTATTAAGTACCCCTTTCGTTTTGAAAATGCTTGGATTGATAAACCCTCTTATGATAAATTAGTTAAAAAGGTTTGGGAATACAAACTCACAGGATCATTTATGTTCAAAGTTTCCATGAAAATGCAACTTCTTAAGAAATATTCTAAAGAATGGGTCAAACGCTATATAAATAATAATTTTGAACAGCTAAGAGTTTCAAAACGTCAACTACAACAACTCCAAAATTCTCTCCTATCCGATCCATATAACCAGTCTATATTAAATAAATTACAACAACACCTTAACAAATATAATGCATTAATGGACTTCCACCATAAATTTTGGGCTCAACGAGCTAAAAGTAACCATTTACAAAATGTAGACAAAAATACGAAGTACTTCCAAACCATCTCAAAACTACGTAGATTTCAACAAAATATAACATCCTTTCAGACTCAGGATGGGTTGGTCATTTTTGATCATGAAACAATTTCAACTAATATTACCAATGAACTAGCGGCACGTTTCAAATCCAATCCCAACTCAGTAGTCTTTCCTCAAGATCTAGATATTATACCTCCTATGATATCCGACGCTGACAACATAACTCTCTCGAAACAACCGACAACATCCGAAATAAAAATGGCAATTTTTGACTTAGCTTTTAATAAAACTCCGGGACCTGACGGTTTCACTGCGGAATTCTTCCAAAATTATTGGTCCACGGTCGGTGCGTCAGTTGTTCGCGCTGTAGTGGCCTTTTTCCATTCCGGATCAATGTTGACCGCTGCAAATAAAACTTTCATAACTGTAATTCCCAAAATTGATACGCCAACATCTATTAATCACTATAGACCGATTAGTTTATGTAATACCGTTTATAAGACAATTACCAAGGTATTATCAAACAGAATTCAACATATTTTACCTTCAATTATTCATCCGCTTCAGAGTGCTTTTGTTAAAGGGCGTCTGATTCAAGATAATGTCCTTATTGCTCATGAAATATTCCATTCATTCCATAAAAGGAAAAAAGGACGGATTGGTTGGATGGCCATTAAATTAGATCTTGAAAAAGCATATGACAAAATTAACTGGAATTTTATCCGTCTGGTTTTATCCAAATTCGGGTTTCATCATAAATGGATTCAACTCGTAATGACATGTATAACCACTTCGTCGTCATCAGTTCTAGTTAATAATGAGCCAGGTCCCGAATTCCAGCCTACTTGTGGAATCCGACAAGGTGATCCAATGTCTCCTTTCATCTTAGTATTATGTATGGAATACTTAACTCGAACATTACAACAGGAGGCTTCGGCCACTCCAAACCATGTTGGAATCCAACTCACAAAAAACGGATCAATCTTACCCTTCTTAAGCTTTGCAGATGATACGATTATCTTTGCAAATGCAAACGTTACAAATATGGAATTTATTAGAAACACTCTTCAAAAATTTACTCAGGTTTCTGGATTATCAATTAATTATCATAAAAGCTCGTTCTAAACATCTGCTAACGTTACTCAACCTACGTCGGTCGCCTTAGCAAGTATCCTCAATATTCAAGTCACCTCTTCTATGGAAAAATACTTAGGTATTCCGATTCTTAAAGGAAGAGTTCAGATTTCAATGTTTTCAGACTCAATTTCTAATCTTAAAAAACAACTGTCCCGATGGAAAGCTAATACAATTTCACAAGCAGGCAGGATTGTTCTTATCCAATCATGTCTAATAAGCAAAGTCAACTACCTCCTGCAGAGTTTTATGTTGCCCCAAGGGGTCCTCAAACAAATAGATGCGGTTTGTAAATCTTTCTTTTGGAATAAATTCATTCCAAATCACCATCCACTCATTAGTTGGGACCGGATTTGTTCTCCAAAAGAGAACGGTGGTCTTGGCCTTCGTTCTGCGGAAAACATCAATATGTCTCTTCAAATGAAATTGCTCTGGAAAATAGCGACGCAACCACAAAATGTTTGGGTCAAAATAATAACTGAAAAATATCTAAATACGAACTCCCTTTTTAACTATCATAAAAATAATTGTTCTTGGCAGTTTGGCATGCTAATGAATCTTAGAGCTTTATTCTCTAAGGGCATTAGATGGCTGCTAGGAAATGATAAAACAATCAAATTCTGAACAGATCCTTGGTTACCAAATATTGACCTTCTACCCTTTATCGATTCAGGGATTCCGACTCAAAAAGTCGCCACCTTTATACTTCCAAATAAAACCTGGAATACTACCCTCCTCGCTCAGGTTTTGCCACCTCATATCATTGATATTATCGTTCTAACTAGAATCCCTGTAACAGATATCGAGGATAGACTCATCTGGCTTCCTGCTAATGATGGTATTTTTTCGGTTCAATCAGCAAACTCCCTTTTAACATCTCCACAAAATACAAGTATTAATGAATTTGATTGGATTTGGAAATCAAAATTACCACCTAAAATAATCAACTTCCTTTGGAAAGCTTGTGCTGACTGCCTCCCGACAACGGACAGATTAAACCGTTTCTATAATTCAGTTCCGAATCTATGTTCCCTTTGTGAGCTAAATGATGAATCCCTAAATCATTTCTTTTTCCAATGCCCTTTTACAAAAGCTATGATTTTTCGTCTTCAAAAACTATTAAATTATTCTTTTAATCTTACTACAAATTATACTTTCCAACAAAATTTACAAGAAACAATGGCCAATAACCAACACGCCACGTCACTAGTTTTCCTATGGTGGTTTGTGTGGGCACATAGGAATGCAAAATTTTTTGATCCAACTAGACTTAACCCAAAAACCCTTCCGTCCAACTTAGCTTTCACAGGCGCCTTTGCTTGGGAAGGCTACAGTTTGAAATCTCATAAGACCTCTAACAAACCAAAAAGGAAAAATCATACATCTTGGAAAAAACCGCCTTCGCAATGGCACAAACTAAATTTCGATGCTTCTAGACTCAAAACAGGAACAACCCATGCCGGATTCATCATTAGAGACCATTCTGGAAATGTTCTTTCTGCGGGACGCCACCAACTTCCCTCTATGACTATAGTACAAGCTGATGCTTCAGCCTTACTTCATGCTATCACAAAAATAGACCTTTCTCACATTCACAATCTTATAATAGAAGGTGACAATCTTATTGTTATTAATTCTTTGAAACATTTATGGAAAGTTCCTTGGGAAATTCATTCTATTATTGAAGACATAAGAAACTTGATTTCGGCTATCCCCACTGTTATTTTTTATCATTGTTTTAGGGAATCAAACGTTGCTGCAGATTTCCTGGAAAGAAGACACATCAATCTTCAGAGCTTCAATGCAGCCTTGCCTATTCATGCTTCGTCCCTTCCGTCTTCTCATTTGTCTGTAACACAGTCGCGGTGTTTGTTGAGTCAATAACCCGCGTTGTTTGAATTTTTAAAGATCATCCGTCACGATGATTTAGGTTATCCTTGTAACTTAAAGGTGGCCTAATTTTGGCTTGTTCGAGCTAGTAGCTCCACAATCAAAAAAAAATTAAAAGCAAGAGTAGCTTCTTTTTTTTAGTCGAAGAAAGCAAGAGTAGCTTTGTTTTGTGATAATGTATTGGCAACGAATAACAAGGCATAAGAAACAAAGCACGCACACGGATCGGAGGATAATGATACAAGAAGTTTGTCGGAACCTGTATGATAGGTTATACGGAGTATTATCCTAAATCACTTGTATATTTAAATATTATTTTAAACCACTTGTATGATAGGTTTCGTTAACAAAACAACACCGGTAGTTTGATTCCGTTAAAATCCATCAAATGTGTGTGACTACGTGGAAAACTTTAATTTCCTTTTTAAAATTTGTTTAATAAGTGTAAAAAAATCAACGGAAATTCCTTTTGATATCCCTCATTTCTTGACAATTCTTTTTGGTGTCCTACAAAAAACGTTATATCTTTTGGTCCCTCTGTGATTTATACATTTTGCTTTCCATAACCAAAATTACATCTAAACCAATTTTTCATCCAAAAAAATATATTTTCTTCTTAAATTTTAAATAAAAACTAATTTCGAAAATAAAATTATGGATTTTTATTCCACATGAATTTTATTGAACTCTAAATGGAAATTGTATTGAACAATTTTTTTCCTAAGTTCTTTTGTTTTTTATTTTCGAAATTGGTTTTTCTTTCAATTTTAAACGGAAATTGTATTTTTTTAGGATAGAAAATGAGTTTGTATAGAGTTTTGGTTACAAAAAGGAAAATGTATAAACCACAAGGGTACCAAACGAAAAAAAAAATTCTAAGAACACCAAAAGGAATTGTCAAAAATAGAGGGATACTAAATGGAATTTGATGTGATTCGGCCCACGCCAATCTGACGCTCCAGGCCGCCGCTTGCACCAGCCGCCTTGGAGGCACCATGGCCTATACTTTCCCTAGTTGCAACCCCATCCCGAGGCCCCATTCAAGCCGTGCCCCACTTGGCCCTGAAGCCCCGCGTCGGTCCCTCACTTAGGCACACACCAAGGCGCCAACGTTCCGGGCCGCGCCCCATGGTGCCCAAGGAGATGCGGCCTCAATGCCCAAGACTAAGTGGGGTTGGGCTAAGCAACACCCCCATGGCCTTCGAGCCACGACACCGTTGACCTATACGAGCCCATGCCAAAGATCAAGAAACAAGAGCCCACATTCTCTGAGCCATCGCTTGGGCCGAGCCAAGCAACACATGGGCCCAAGGCTAAGGTGCGCCCACACACCTCCTCAAGCCCAAGATGCCATCACCTCCACAAGGAGACTTGGCCACCAAGGACGCGCCATCAATGAGGTCTGCCTTCCTCGCCAAGTAATAACGCCGTCATCAATACCGCCTTGGAGGCCACTCAAGCGGCCAAATTTTTCCCTATATAAAAGGATGTAATTTATCTATTTTTCTTAGCTTACTTGAACTTGAAAGACGATTGTCTAGTTTCGGGTTTTGGGCTCGCCGGCTTATGAGACTCGGGTCGTAGTCCTTGTGAGACTCGAGGGCTAGGATAGTGGATTCGGCTTGTGAGACTCAGGTTGTAGTCTTAATATACTTAGTCGGCTACACTTGATGAGTTTATCCAAGTGTAGTCGACTACTTATCCCTTAGGAAAGCTTGGGTTTGGGTGAGTTTATCCTAAATCCTTGTATCCTTTAGTTGGTTTTACTTGGTGCGTTCATCCAAGTGGAATCGACTACCTATCATTATATTAATCAAAATACCAAAAAACCGTTTTATTGAGAAATCCACACTCTCAAATTCAATTATCAACCAAACACAATCAGATTATCAAGCGGCCCTATCAAGAACGATCACGAGCTTCATCATGAACTTGCTCAAGCCAAAGTCAAGTCAATTCCTATCAGAGCCTTTTGAGGTGAGTTTTGTAAGTTTTGGGAGTATAAATTGCTTAATCATGATTATATTGCCTCAATTTGGCTAAGCCTATTTTGGCCAAGCCGATAACCAAAACCACCTTTGGCCTGCCCTTGACCTATTTCATGACCAAGCTACAAAATTGGGAAATTTTCTAAAGTCTATTCCCTTCCCATCCTTGACCTGTAGTGCTTAAAAAAATTCTCGGGAGCTAAGGTCGAGTTAAAGGCCTTATTAAACCCAGAAGTATCCCGGGTTGGCGAGATAAGAGCTATAAAGTTCTACATCTTTTATTTCTCTCGCCACATCCCTCTTAAAAACACCTAGCTTTCAACTTATCCTACCCGAAAATTGATGTGAAAAGGGTTGTGGGTGGCTTGTTTAATGGCAATCATGGTGCTTGGAAGACAAGGCAACTCCTTACCTTTCTCACATTAAACCGCCAACTTGCAAACCAAGGAGTAGCCATTTGGAATAAGAGTTATTAGCACCAATTTAAGTTCGAGCACCCTTCTCCCTTCCAATATAATCCATGCAAGCTAGTTAATGTGTTGGGAGAACATTAGTTATCAAGAGAAGTAATTACACTCCCACCTTCTTAATTTCAACATCTCTTCATTTATCAAACTTTGTGTGCAATCAAAGAAGAAGCTCTTGATGAGGGGCGTGATAATGAGCTCCTAAATGTCGACCACCTTCTCCTATTCCGCCTTAAACTCAACCAACAATAAACCCTCACAAACCAGTAACCTCCCTTGCTTCTCCTCCCCAAATCATATATAAAGGCCTTGTCCATTCGAAAGATAGCACACAAAACAAGAGAGAACCGAAGGCAATGCAAGGAGGAGAAGCAGCCATCCGAAACCTTGATCTTGTCCCTCAGAAATACCTAAATTCGTTTAGTGAGAGTGCTAGCCTTCAACCATTTGATCCTAAAGAGTGTTTTCGTCGAGCACTTGGGCTATTTTTCGAGTTTCTATCACCAATTCTTTCATGTTGTTCCACGTAAGTCGCAAAACCCCCTTTACCTTGATGTTTTTTTTGGCTTGATCGAGTTTAGTTCATGCTTTTTAGCTTGGTTTTCTTTCGTCTAAGGCCATGAGATGTTAGTGTCGCGGGTAAACCAAGCTGTGGGTCTCTGAAATAGCCTTGGGTGAGTCGACTTGCCTAGGTTGTGTGGCTCGGGGGGTTTGGCCTTTTCTTGAGCCGGTCTTCATTGTTTAATCCTCTAGCTTCGTCCCAAAAAAACCGAACCTAAAAATGAACATGAAAGTATATTGTGATTAGTAATTTATATGTTCATATACTTGACTTTGGAATGCTAGATCGTGGCCATGCAATTGATTTATTGGTCACTAAAAGCGTGGAGCTTATAGGTTGTGGTGTGGTACTCAAGGCTCGAAACCAATGGGGTCGAGTGTTGTTGATTTATATAAAAAAAGAGCCAAGAGCTTTAAACCGAGCTCAAACCGACCCAAGTCGAGCAAGAGGGCCACAAAAGAGAAAAAAGAGAGGGTTGAGAGCACACACAAGACTTCAGGTCATCCTTACCCATGATAAAAATCTTACAAGTGGACTTGTGTGTGTGCATTACTTTTTAGGCAAAAAATACTCAAGTGAAGGTGCATTAAGTATGTTTACATTAAACGATCAGCTGATGGGTTTTTCCAGTTGTGAGGGACAACACTAATACAAGTATATAAACATTCCATACATACTTTATATGAAAGAAAAATGAAAGCAACACGCCTAGCATGACAAGCCATGATTTCCAACCGCCATAACGAAGAGGAAGAGTTCTAGTATGCATATGAGGTCCTCCTCATCATCCTCATGAACTCTTCAAAGTCAACTTCTCCATCACCTGTTCAATTTTACAAGTCATCACATAACTGATAATCGCCGTAGCACATAATACAATAATTCAACCCAGCGAGCACATCCTTTATAAATTCAATACTCTACAAATTTACAGCATAGTTTGAGCTTTACCATTTTGCTCAGTTGCATCAATCGATCATTTCTTCAATCTTCCTATCATTGAAGGGCTCACCCATTTCTTTTGCAATGCGATGAATATCGCCTACTGATATCTTTCCCTGCAACAATAGGAGATATATGTTGGTAACATGAACACATATAAGATGCAGAGTATGTAGTAGAATACATTCTTATCGTGGTCAATCACACGGAATGCTTTCATGAGGTCTTCCTTGGTGTCCCTTTCCCCAATTTTGGCAGTCATCATTTGAACAAATTCGTTGAAATCAATAGCTCCATTGCCATCCTTGTGCATGTCTGCAATCATTTGTTCGATTTGCTGCCAGAAAGTAGTACGTAAGGTATTAGTAGAAGACGACATGACTTCATTAAGCCACCTAATCCATTCATGAAGATTTCAATTTATTTTTTGAAGATAATGATGATGAAGTAAGTTGAGTTAACTGTTTAATGTTGTTTTTTCTTCTTCTTTTCTTTGTTCCTTTGTTCATTTCATTTGCAGATATTCAGCAAAATAATTTCCCAAGTCTAACAACAGTGATCATCATGCCAATACTAAATTACTAATGTGTGAGCATAAAATAGTACTTGTTCGGTCATTTCAAATCTCATTGCCTTGTAATGGAATATATAAATTAACGTGAGACTCGTGAGTCACCAAGCCATGATCTAATCTTTTGACATAACAATACAGCAGGCATACCTCATTGCAACATTTAACTCCTTAGCATCAATAGTGCCTATGATTAGAAGAAATTGAATATATCAATTACTAGGGTTGCTCAACGGGTCGACCCGACCCGACCCGTGACCCGGATTACGGGTTACGGGCCGACCCGGTGGCCCGTAATCTCAAAAAAATCGACCTGCAACCCGACCCGTGACCTGGATTACGGGTTACGGGTCGGGTCACGGGTCGGACCGTTAGACCCGTTTGACCGGTCAAACTGGGTCAAACAGCCTATTTAATTTGTACCCATTCAATCAAGTTCCTGTCAATTTAACCTATAAAAATTTTCAAATATGAATAAAACTAACATATTAAGTCTTTAAAACATCCAACACATCCAAATAATGTCCCAACAAAGCATTAAACCTGCTAGATAATAGAGATTGCCTAGGCCACAGGCCAATTGTCAAAACCAAATTGTCCCCAAATTGAAACAGGTCAATTGTCTCCAAAGTCCAAATTAAAAGTTAGAACCAAATTAGATACTCTAAAAAGGCAGAAACGGTAGAAAGTATTTAAGACAAAATATTAGCTACTCCTAGTCTCCTAGGCCACCCACAATTCAGCAGTCAGCAACTCAGCAGTCAGCACACTCCTTCAGTCCTTCCCAATTGGACCAAGTCAGCACACCTGAAACAAATGCAACACAAAAATGCAACTCAGCTCACTCCTGGAAATGAGAAAGAAGCTGGCCAAAAAGCTTAAAAATCAAATTGCAGTAGCATAACAGAATGGTTTTCAAAATTACCTTTCAACAAGCATAAAATGTACTTTCAAGGACCTCACTTGGAACTTCCTCATCCTCATCATCCTCATCATCCTCATCAATTTTTTCTTTTCTTTCGTTTGCTAGTAACCAATCTTGAGTGCAAATAAGTGCTTGTACCGTCTTATATAACATCAAAACACATTAAGTTAGTAACTTATCATGTAAATCAACATTAATTAACCAATAGACATTTTCAAATGAAAAAAAAAACTGACTTACTTCAGGTTTCAAGTTACTTCTGTAATCTGAAATTGTACGTCTTCCAGTGCTAAATGCGGATTCAGAAGGCACCGTAGATATAGGAATTGCTAAGACATCTCGAGCCATACGTGCAAGGATGGGATACCTTTGATGATTTTTCGACCACCACTGTAAAACATTAATATTTTTCTGCTCAGATCTGTAACATCTGTCAGCCAAATATAGATCAAATTCTGACCTCAGCCCATCTTCACATTCATTGTCTTCTTCCACAACATAATCCAACCATTCACTCTCATCTCCTTTTTCAAGTTGACGCTCTTGTGAACCTTGGCCATCGGTTTTACTAAGCTTGAGTTTGTAGGTATCAAACAAGGTGTGTATGCATAATCCTTTACCTTCTTTGTCATAATCTGCACCTCACTTTCACCAAATAAACCTTTCAAAACTAATGTAACTCCACGCATTTTGTGCTGCGGATCAAGGATTGCAGCCACAAACACTAACATATTAAGTTTCCTCAAGTCTCCAAAATACTTGTCAAACTTCTTTTTCATCTCAAATCCCATCTTACTCATATCATCATCATCATCACTCTCCATTAATTCCCTCAACAACTTTAAGCACACAAGTATATGAAATATGAGCCAGTTACTTGTGACATACAAACTGTCAGATACCCGTTTAGTCAAATCATAGAAGCCTTTCAAAAACTGTTTCAGAGATTCACATCTTTCCCAATCATCAGTTGTCATAGGCCCCAATTCAGATCCTTCACGCAAAGCTGGAATCTCCATTCTTTCAAATACAGTTCTATATTTCAGCACTGACTCCAACATTAAATAAGTGGAATTCCACCTTGTAAGTGCATCAAGTTTCACTGAACTCGTATACTCAACCTCTAAAGTTGCTGCCTTTTTTATAAATGCAGCCTTTCTAGCAGAAGAACCCTTAACAAACTTAGCCATAGCTCGAATCTTCTTAATATGCTCACCCCCTACAGCCATACCATCTTGCACTATAAGATTAATTATGTGTGCAATGCATCTCACATGCAAGTGTTCTCCTTTAGTAATGTAAGCTTCACGCTTTTTCATCTTATCCTTAACATAACTGCAAGCAACATCATTTGACCCAACATTATCAACAGAAATTGCCAAAAGCTTAGAAGACAAACCCCAAAATCTCAAACAATCTTCAATGGCCATACCAATCGACTCTCCACTATGACTATGAGAATCGGTGACACAGAAATTTATTATCCTCTTTTGTAAAGCCCATTTATTATCAATCCAATGAGCAGTCACACACATGTAATTTTGAGTTGATATTGATGTCCAAGTATCGGTTGTCAAACACACACTCACACAAGAAGTATTAAGAAGATCTTTTAACTTGTTTCTTTCTTTCAAATAAAGATCAAAAACTGCACGTCTAATAGTGTGACGAGAAGGCATTGTATATAAGGGATGAGCAACTGAGAAAGCACCTCTAATTCCTCTTTTCTCTACTGATCTAAATGGCATCTCATCAAAAATTATCATTTCAATAAAAGAATCTCGAGTATCCTTTGCATCAAATTTCCAATTCTTCATCTTAACACTATCACCACAACTTTCTAAAGTGAGCTGAGTTTGTGTACCTTTGCCCTCATTCCTTGGGTTGTTTGGACATTTTTCCCAATGCTTCAACACGTTTTTGGTGCCAGCCATATTCGAATCACAAGCATAATTGCGAACGCAGAACTTGCACTTGTCTCTCTTTCTTCCATCTACAAAGTATTCATCAAAGTCTTCCCAATACTCCCTTCTCTTTGCTCTCTCTTTTCTAACTACGGGTCTTCCACTGGCAACTTCGGGTTGAGATTCAAGAGTCTGATTCATTTCACTTGGCTGAGTCTCCATCTAACAAAAATTAAAAAACACATCATCATTGACAATTTCATATTAATGTTTAACAAAAGCTACAACCTCATCAAACTGATATAACCCCTCCAAGTCGTCAACTTACGTTACACGAATATTTTGTAGAAAATTCCATGGATGTTTCAAATATGATTCAGAATTCTGAATTTCCCGTCAATGTGTCAAGTGCCAACTTAATTCATGTCCAACAAATCAACAAATAATCTGCATTAGTTAGTAAAATGTACCAAATGACAAAAACGTTTTCAATATCCAGAGATATACAACAGAGTGTAGCCACAAAAACGTTTTCAGTATTCAGAGATATACAACAACAACTCAGCAAGTTACAGAAACGAGAACAAAATGAATCCAATTTGACAACAGTGAAGACTGAAAATGAATCCAACTTGACAACAAGTTACAAAAACGTTTTCAATTCAAATTGGGAGTTCCAAACGGACAGATCTAGAGGTTTACCTTGACAACAGTGAAGACTGAAAACGCTAGAAGCCTAGAACAGCTTGAATCTCCTACAAAATAAAAACAACAACAACAAAATCAAAACCAATCGCTAGCTGAGAGTTTAAACAAGCAACAGTAGTCGGAAATTGGAATTTGGGGAGGATGAGAAGCAAGCAACAGTTTAAACACTAAACACCGCAGCAAAGGAGGGCGAGATACCAGAGTTGCGACCGCCGGAGACGGGTCGAGGAGCGGCGGAGATGGGTCGAGGAGCGGCGGAGACGGGTAGAGGAGCGGAGCAACGAGTCGACACTCGACAGGACCGGACCAACGAGAGGAGCGGTGGAGACGGGTCGAGGAACGGACCAACGAGCGGAGACGGGTAGAGGAGCGGCGGGTCGAGGGCGCCGAGCCGCCGAGCGCACGGGTCTCACTCTCAGAAGTCGGATCTAGGGTTGAGTTTGAGGGGGCGTGAGAGTTGAGAGGAAGGCGGCTCAAGTGGAGTGACAGAAAGAAGAGCACGGGTAGGGGTAAAGTCTCTTTAGGGTTATTGGGTTAACAACTTAACATGTCACCCCATTAAAAATTAAAAATATAAAACGCTAAAAGACATTACGGGTCTTACGGGTTGACCCGTAACCCGGCGGGTCGACCCGTACCCGACCTGTAATTCCGGAAAATCATGGACCGTGACCCGGCCCGTAAATTACGGGTCGGTCCGGTCCGGGTTACGGGTCGCCCGGACCGCTGAGCAACCCTATCAATTATCAAACCTCAAAGAAAGGGTTAATGGAGAGAGCATAAGAAAGAAAGACGACATGACTTCATTAAGCCACCTAATGCATTCATGAATATTTCAATTTATTTTTTGAAGCTAATGATGATGAAGTAAGTTGAGTTAACTGTTTAATGTTGTTTTTTCTTCTTCTTTTCTTTGTTCCTTTGTTCATTTCATTTGCAGATATTCAGCAAAATAATTTCCCAAGTCTAACAACAGTGATCATCATGCCAATACTAAATTACTAATGTGTGAGCATAAAATAGTACTTGTTCGGTCATTTCAAATCCCAATGCCTTGTAATGGAATATGTAAATTAACGTGAGACTCGTGAGTCACCAAGCCATGATCTAATCTTTTGACATAACAATACAACAGGCATACCTCATTGCAACATTTAACTCCTTAGCATCAATAGTGCCTATGATTAGAAGAAATTGAATATATCAATTACCAACCCTCAAAGAAAGGGTTAATGGAGAAAGCATAAGAAAGAAATTGATATTTGATATATGCACATGATCCATCAATGTCAAATAGCTCAAAAGCCTCCTTAATCTCTTGCAGCTTTAGGGGGGCTAAACCATGATGGCGTGGTCTGTTTTTATCTTTTCTTGTAGTTGATGACTTATATGAAGTTGACTCAACATAGGCAACCAAAGAGGACAATTCACAATGTTACAAGATAAATGTATACTGGAAATATGTAGTCCTTATTGATGAATTCAGTATAGAAGTTCATTTATTTGCTAACAATTTTTCATAATGCTCATTTCTTTGATCTCCAATGAGGCATAATATCATGACACTATAAGAATCATCCTCAACCAAATAACAAAACACACGTACAGTTTCAGTGCCACATGCAATTTTGTACGAGCTCTTGGCGTTAGAAGATTGTTTTTGTAGATTTAGATCCAAGTTGCAAATAAAATAAAAGTAGGCAGATGCAAACTTTGGCAATTCCATCCAATTCATCCTCAACAAAGGGAGAGGCATAACAACGTGAGATTATGATTATTCATGACATTCCATATGCTTAGTCCAAATTTAGGGGTTCATTTTGTGCATTTTAAAACCACTTAATTGCAAGCTATCAACGTTAATTGTTTACACCCTTCAAGGTCAATGCTTCGACGAGTGTATCACAGTTTCACACTTGCAAATTCAGAAAAAGTAGATACTACAAATCACTTCAACTAATTACAATAATCTCAAAAAGGAGGATGAGACCATCCACGATTTACTAGAAACCAACAGAGGAACGGAAGGAAAGGACAACAACATCAAAATCAAAATCAAAAGTCAGATTCAAATCATGACGATTAGGAAACCCTAAATCCCAAACTATGAACTACGGATAAAATCAAGTAGAGATGTTAAATTTGAGAGCTGAGAACGAACCATTATGAAGTTGTTGATAACCTCCCACCCTGACTCTTCGAAAGATGTAATATGGGATTTGAGATTTTTGATGATCGTAGTCTTCGACGCACTTGTTTTTCAAGCCTGAGAATTGAGAAACAACAGCAAGACTGAAGATTTTGGTCTGAAATTGTTCGTTGCTTCATCACTTCAGAAGCCTGACATATGGGCCATGTATGAGGGGCTTGGTCCATGTATGATGGGCTTGGTCCAAGACGTGATCTACCTCACCCTTTTTGTTTTCATTTGGTGGTGCATAAACTAGACAAATTGCAACTACATATCAAGTTGAGAGATGTGAGTATTTTAGAATTATGTATCGAGGTTTTTTAATCATAATTTCTATTGTCTCATTTATGAGTTGGTATTCCTTCCATAAAACACAGACCCCCCCCCCGGCCCTTCCCACGACAGGGGACCACACAAAGTTATCAAATCCTGAGCATCTCCAAACTTGATCAAATGGCTCCTTTTTTGTTTTTGTTTCAACAACCGTCATTATTTGTATTCTTCCTAACTTGCAAAAGGAGTCAATCTCTGGATAGAACGATTTACGACCTATCGTGCGACTATTCCAAATGCTAATCTTCATGATAAATAACTTTTATATGGATCACGACGTGTTGATATCTCACATTATGTGCTTTCTTGTTTAGAAAGCCCCATAGATGGAGTGTCAAGTTCTGATTTTGGTCCGAAGCAAATGTTGCCCTATATAACTGTTAATCTTGCAAACCCAACTCAAAATGTCTTGATCAAGAGAAACAGAGCATATATATAGGACACCAAGCCTTATCAAAATAATCAAGAGATACACTCCACATCAAGGTTACAAAGAAGTAGTTAGCAAATAAAAATGGGTGGAAGGTACACCAACCAAGTTGCCAATAACAGTATACACCAATCTTATGACTTTTTCTCTTAATATTTTATTTTATGCACAAAGTTTCTATTTGTTTCAATCCTCTCGAGGTATTAGGAATTGTCTTGGTACTCTTGGAGTGATTTGCTTTTCCCGTATAGAAAGAGAAGGCTAAAAGGCATCTGCCTATTAACCTCCACCTGCAGTACTGAATCCACAAGTTTGTAATGATCATAAATAGGTCTTTATCAAACAACTCACACCAAATCATGTACCCCTTAAGGGAGATGAACTTAAACTAATAAAAGTGCCACAAACAACACCCAGAGATCAGGTACCCCTTAAGGGAGATGAACTTAAACTGATAAAAGTGCCACGTACAAATAACACCCAGAGAGGTACACAATGTATATCCTTTCATTAAGCATCAATAGAACATCACACATAAAGCAAATGCAAAATACACCTGCAGGAAGGGTAAGTTGTACAGTCTTGCTATGGTGTTTTACTACAATCATTGGTTCAGAAACAAAAGTTCTTTCCAACAAGATGAAATATTGAAGTTCAAATTATTCAAATCATCATTCAAATTGATTTTTCCCACACTAGTGACGGTCTGCTCGACCTTAGTGGGGATGGGTTAAGCCTTTCCAGTATCATTCATGGAAAACGATTGTTCAGAAGGCCCTTGTTCATTTGGAAAGTGTTCAAAGGATGTAGGGTTCAAAACCCCGTCCAATATATAAGCAAAAGTCAATAGCACATGTAGATTATTATAACAGTTAAATTTCCATGGGAAATTCCTTTTGGTGCCCCTGTGGTTTTGACAATTCCTTTTTGTATCCTCCAAAATTTTTTCCCTTTTGGTACCCTCCTAGTTTACACAAATTCCTTTCTGTATCCAAAAGTCTCTACAAACCCATTTTCATCCAAAACAACCCATTTTCCATTTATTAAAAAACAATTAAATAACAAATTAAGAAAAAAATAATACTTGAAGCAAACATGTGTTCGTGAGAAGTGGAATACGGAGAAAGATGAACATGGAGGATTCTCGCCGGGCAACATCATCGAGAATCCACGGCGGCGGCGGGGCGGGGCTGCTACATCCACAACAAGAAATTGCAGGGGGATTTCCGACAGAGGACAGTTTCCGTGATGGAGATTTCCTTTAGGGTTTGCTATGGTGTGATGTTGCTGGTTGCGTAGTGGATTAGGGATTTGGAGAACGATGATGGCAGATCCTTGCATGCCTGTTGTTGTTGTTGCTATTTCTGGTGGACTGATTGGAGGATTTCGGTTTGGGGGAGTTGATTTGAGGGGTTTGGGAATAGGAGCGGTCTGAAGACGAAGAAGAGGAGAACGAGGAAGAAGAAGCAGATTAGTGTGAGCTTGATTAGGATGGGGTCCTTTTTGAAACCGGCCACAGACCAACACACAGTTCAAATTTACACCAATCACAACATGATGGAAATCGCGATTCTCAATTGCCCAATACCAGCCCATCTCTTACCTGAATTCAAGTCAACGCCTAATTCAAAATTAGCATCCCTAATCAATTTCACTAACCAAGATGGCTTCACAACAACAAGAACAGATCAACAATTTTATGATTTTCACAATTGCATTGATAAAAAAAAAAAACACAACTAGAATTCAAAAAAAAAAAAAAAAAACAGTTGAACAGAGTCTAACTAATCGCCACCGGAAACCTAACCCCCGGCGGCGCCAGAATCCCTCGCCGTCGCCACCAGGCCTAGATTCTGCAAATTCAGCATAATAATAGTATCAGCGAACAACCGAGTGTCATCTTCCGTGTTCCCCTCCGGAACATTGACGACATACGACTCCAACACCGTCGTACATCTGCCCCGCTTTGCCGCCGTGGATGCCCGTCGATGTCGCCTGGTGGGAATCCTTCTTGTTCCTCTGTTCGTCTTCCTCCCTATTCCACTTCTCACAAACACATGTTTGTTTCATTTAAAAAAAATCTTAATTTCTTTTTTCTTAATAAACGAAAAATGGGTTTGTAGAGACTTTTGGGTACGGAAAGGAATCTGTGTAAACTAGGAGGGTACCAAAAGGAATTTTTTTTGGAGTACACCAAAAGGAATTGTCGAAACCACAGGGGCACCAAAAGGAATTTCCTAATTTCCATATAAAAAAGTTGAGATTCATCACACCTGATAATGCTCGAGGAAGTAGATCATAAGGGCTTCCGCCCTAACTGTCTTGTAACGCCGTCAGCCACCTTCGATCTCCATAAGGACGGAGTGCAGATTTCATTTGGAAATACCGTCCTTTCTCACCCCCTTTCTTCCCTTGCATGAGTTGCTTGAGTAGTCATGTGTCAGATGCAACCATAGGAGAGCTTCAATATCCCATAGTTTAATCGAGATTCCTCTTCCATTTTCCTTCTTCTTACGTTGCTTTGCCTTATATTTGCTCCATTTCCATAGATGTCCATTTAGACCCTCTCGGTTTTCATGAATGAAAAATCTAGGGTTTTTTCATTCAACTTTTCATGCCTAAATTGCTCAAGAGAACACAAATTTGGGGTTGTTTTGTTCATTTTGAGATTTTTGGTGAAGAATTGGGGCAGAAGCACATAGATTAGGGCAAGAAAACTCAAGAATCAACCTTTTTATAACTAGATTATGAGAGCAAACACATTTTTCATTTTAATAATTTTCTTTTCTACTTTTTCTAAAAGTAGCTAAAAAACTAAGTGAACACTTTTTCATGTGGTTTTTATCTTCACTTAATTTTAAAGCTTTAGCTAATATCTTAACCACCATGACAAATAGAACCTAATCTACTATAATGCAATAAGGTAGAACCCAAGTCTTTGTTAAAATTTACGCTACATCATACAGACTAAATATAATAATAGTTTTTTAACTGTATCCTCTAAAACTATAACTCTTCTATGAACTTGATATCTGTTCGATCGAGGTTAGTAGTAAAAAGTCAAGGACGTCCTTGGGAAGCGTTCTTGTGCAGCGGAATAAAAGACGTAAACAAGTAATGAAAACAGTAAGATAAGGATGCATGTATTTATAGAGGAACCCCACAAAAACCAAGTAGTTCTTATGGTAAACCTCTTCCTCCTTGGAGGATTTTCGAATAACTTTTTCTTATCTTATATATGATGGAGTCCTTACAGTTTACAAGTGAGTTATGCACTTCTCTGAACTGATAGTGTCCGTCCCTAAGTCCATTAGTGAAACCCCTTTGAGCCTAAATTGTAACCTAACCTCACAATGTAAGGATGCTAGACCACACACACGTCCCTCACAGTTCTTCGTGAGAGACAAACTCTTTCTTTGTTACAAACACTATGTTTTGGTTTTGTGAACTTCTCTAACGATCTAAGCACCAGCTCATCACTGTTCTTGAGTGTTCTTGGTGTTCTTGGTGAATAGTCGCTTTCACTCTAAAATTTGTTGAAGAAGTCATGTCACAATAAATACCCACAGGGGTATTTATAGTGGTTAGGAAGGGCCACTTTCTTTTGCCCATCATGCCCTTGGGAGTCTCTTGCAACAGGATCTGCTTTCATGTGTCCTTGTTGATGATGGACGAAGCTTCTTGGTAACTTCTGCAGTTCCTTGCTACAGGATCTGCTTCCACGTGGTTGAGTACTAGTGAACAGGATCTGCCTCCTCGTGTCCTCTATGATCAACGAAGCTTCCCGGGCAATTTTGGCCCGTATGGTGATGTCATCATGCTGACGGCCTGTTATGGACTCTAGTAGTTTTAGCTTGCGTTCCTACTCGTTGGGGACTGCGTCCTCATCTCGTAGAAACTCATTCTTGTCCATTCTTCTAAGTGTTAGCGTCTCTACTCCTTAAGGACTGCTTCACACTTGTTGTCCTTTTTAACTTGACATGCGTCCCTGTAAGTTCCTGAAACATAACTTGGACAACCATTACATCAAAGATGAGTTTGTCATTATCAAAACTCCAGGGACGATTTTGTGGATACAATGCTAAGTATTTGGAGACCTTAACATCGTCCCAACAATATTTACCTAACGTGGTATCCTTACATGAATAAGAAAATTCAAGTGATTTGTTGATATTTTAGCAAAATTTTCTAACATGTTTTATGTGATATTAATATGGAAAAACTTCCTTATCATAGTGATATACTAATTTGTCATTATCCAATCTTGAAACATAGGGAAAAAACGCGATGTCGGATCGATAAGGTCGGGTTTATATTTCATCTTCAAAGTTTGACTATTTGAACAAAAATATTATTGAAATAATTTCTAAACTATATAAAGATATTTTTATATAACAATTGATACATTTGAAGATAAAAAATAACATATAAACGATAATCAATTCGCATCCACAGGAAACAAACGGCCATGATCATAACTTATAGTACGGTAAAAGTATGTGTAGTGGTTGGCCAATTAGTTGGTCATGAAGAAAAGAACATATTAATCTCCGAAAGATAATAAGATATAGAAGATATTGACCAACGATTTGGTCATCATCGTAGCCAAAATTACATTTAGTCTTTTTATACAATTTTGACAAGTATAAAGTTGATTGATATTCTATTTTTACTATATTTTTTTTTGATCGAAAATATTCTATTTTTACTATCAAATAAGCAAATAAAATATTAGAAGGAGTGATATTTTTATAATGGGAGGACCAAACCATTGAATATACTATTAGGACATGTTATAAAAAAGTCTAGAAATTAAAGAAACCGATCCAACACAATATCTAGTTATCTAGTACTATCTATCCTTGTTAGCTTGAGATCGTACGGTCATAACAAGGGTAGCTTCGTTTTATCATCTTGACAAGGAAGAAGAAGATATAAGAAACAAAGTACAGGAAGGGGGCGATACATGACTCCAAATTCGCAAGGAATGACATCATTTCAACTTACATCAGAGACCCCCAGCCATTTTCTACTAGAAAATGCACCCACAGAATCCAAATTCTTCCCGCAAGTTTATTCTATTCAATCCATATCATGTCCAATTCCCAAATAAGCTGCAACTTGCAAGTTGCAGCCTCAAATCAACTGCACCTACCCAATTCCCAGATTCCCATGCATCCACAACAGACAAAACCTCAGCTTAGTTTTTATTGTGATCGCTCAACCTTGTGCTCCTCATAATAACTTCCCAATTCCCTTCCGGATTACAACCAACTAACCATGCCCGGGATGCTGCCATTCATGACGCCTTCTCAATCCCACAACGCCACCAATTCACCTCCTTCCTCCGAATCCTTCCACCAATTCTTCGATCAATGGATCGCCGAGCAACACCAACTCCTCCAACAGCTCGTTTCCGCCGCCAACTCCCCGCCGCTGAACCACTCCGAATCGGAGCTCCGAGCCCTAACAAACCGAGTCCTCGGCCACTTCGAGCGATACTACCAGCTCAAATCCCAATCCGCTCGCCGAGACGTCCTCTCAATCCTGACCCCGCCATGGCGATCCCGTCTCGAGGACGCCTTCCTCTGGATCGGCGGCTGGCGTCCGAGCACCGCCTTCCACCTCCTCTACTCCAAGTCCGGCCTCCAATTCGAGTCACACCTCGCCGAGCTCCTCCGAGGCGGCTCAACCGGCGACCTCGGGGAGCTCTCGCCGAGTCAACTCGCTAGGGTTGACGAGTTGCAGAGGCGGGCCCTGAGGGAGGAGAGGGAGGTTTCCGAGGCCATGGCCGGGCAGCAGGAGACCGTCGCCGATGCCACCATGGTGGAGCTCGCTCAGGCCATGGGCGAGGCCCTCAGGGGCGGCGGAGGAGCCCGCGAGTCGACTCGGCGCTGGCGCCCAAGGAGGAGGCCCTCAGGGGCGTTTTGGGGCGGGCGGATGATCTACGGATGAGAACGCTCAGGAGCGTGACTGAGGCGTTGACTCCCATCCAGGCCGTCCATTTCCTGATCGCCGCTGCTGAGCTCCATATCTGGGTTCACGAGTGGGGCAAGAAGAGAGATGCCGGTGGCACATCTGGGGAATTGGGCCAGGATGGTGAGGCCCACTTCCACTAGCCCATAACCTGTTTTTGTCCTTAGTTAGTTTATTACTTCTGCAATGCTTGTATTATTAGTAGATTTTGAGACACAACGTCTCATTTTTATTAACAAGCTAGAATATATCAAAACCGGACTCACAAGTCACAACCCCAAAGCGATAAACATACATGAACCAGCTAAAGGAGTTTCAACATTTCTCTGCCTACTTCACTAGCTCCATCCCTTGAAAATTAAAGTTGAAAACATAACAAAAGGTCAATCCATCAGAGTCTTCAAAGCTCATCTTTCACATCCTGTGATTCCTTCTTGACAACAACAACATCATCACCCCTGTTATCATCCCTGTGCTCCTCAATGAACTTGATGAAGTCTTCCTTGTCCCTTCCACCGTCGTATTGCACAATCTTCCCAGACGCCGCCTTGAAGAACAATGTCGGGTAGCCTTGAATTTGGAAGTATTCACCCGGGTAGTCGTTCGCAGTCGCGTCCTACAACATGGAACGACATAAGTAAGCCACATCAACATGAAACTAATGCTGAATTCATTCGTAGTAACGAAAAAAGCAATTCTACATTCGGCACTTACAATCTTGGCTATGACCACGTTGGGATCATCTTTGAAGAAGACGGCTACTTCATCATAAGTGGCCGCCAAACTCTTGCAGGCTCCACACCAAGGCGCATAGAACTCCAACAGAACTGTCCAATTCCATCAAACACAAATAATTTATTAGCTAGCTCAAAAAAAACTAATTTATTAGCTCTAGGGAAATCTTTGGTGATCATTTTTACTTGACACAAAAGACAGAACGTTACCGTTTTTTGGGGAGTTGAGAACAACTTCCTTGATGCTGTCATAAACAACCACCTTTACAGGCTCTTCATTGGTCTCGGGTATGGGTTCGGATTTAGCAAACGGCTTCAATTTACCATCCTGCGGTAGTCGAAACATAGCTTGAGCGAATAAATTTGACAAAGTTAAGATTGCATATCCAAGGGGAAGAGCAAGATGGAGTTATATTTACAAGGTATTGCTTGAACCAAAGAGCAAGCTCATTTGGTTGTATGTTGGCTCTGATGTACTTTTGGTCTTGCTTCTTCTGTATGAAGATCAACGGGGCTTGATCTTCTTCGAGCGAGAAATACTGCGGACGAAATCAATCGATTCATATGATCATCATGAAATCAAGTTACTTGAGATTAACATGGATGAAATAAATCAGTTAATCAAGGATGCTGACATTCAAGACGGGTTTACTGTGCTCAAGATCAGCCAGCAAGAACCCGGAGTCTGTGCCTTTGAATAACACCGCTATGTCTTCAAACTTGGATCTCAGGACACCAGAGTCCTCACTGCTGAAGTTCAAAAACAACAGAACCTGCATTTGGCCCATATCGTATATGTATTAAAACCAAACATCAAAACATGGATATAAATACCAATTTTATTTATTGATAAGAGGCCTGAAATTGATTGAAGACCTTGGGTTTATCGGATTTAAAGAACCCTGAGACATGAGCTTGGTTCGCCGGGTTGTTATCGAAGACGACGAGAGAAGGCACACTGGATTCCTCGATGAACTTCTCCACAGCGTCCAAGTCAAAGCTCTGAATCAGAATGACACTTAGTTAGACAAACGGTTGACTTTTTTATGCAGTCATAGGAATTTGGAGGTAACTAATAGAGGGAACCTGGAAATCGACGAAAAGCTCATCGAACGGCTTAAGAAGCCGAATGGTAGGCTTGTCAACAGAGGTTTCGCCGCGCTTGAGAAGGCTGGCGTCCGATGTGTGACCGAACGCGTAGTCGGAGCGAAGCTTCTCAGCCAACTTGGTGAAGTTGGTGAACTCTTCTCCTGAGAAATCTTTGAAGATGCCAGCCTGTGTTTACACATTTTAAACAGTTAACAGTTGGTCATTATTAATTAATTCTATGGAAGATATTAAATCAGTTGAGAATTATGTAAGCTCACAATGAAGATGGCATTGGGAGCAAGGTCAATCGGATCCTTGATCTCGACAGAGGCCGGTCCGTACTGCCTCTTGATGTAGCTCTCGATCCCAAGGGCGTCGCGTGGGCCCTTGTACTCCTGCGCTGTCTTCCCACCGTTTCGTAGGATTTTGATGGTGGGGAAGCCTTGCACTTCGAACTGAACGGCCAGATCTTTGTTCAACTCATCGCTCGCGTCCACCTTGGCCAGTGTGATCGGTGGATCATGCTTCTTTAGCTCGATTGCCGCCTTTTCATACTGTATATATGTTCCAAACCAATCAAGTTGACCAAGTTAATTAACCAAGCTCCTAAAACGTAGTCGTTGTTTAATTATGATATGCAAAAGTGATGTTGTGAACGAGCGTTTACGTACCTCTGGAGCAAGGGATTTACAGTGTCCGCACCTGTTATATTATTCAGAAAAAGATTACAGAGTTAAATCCAATTAGCTATACATGACCCTAGCTTGTCCGATCAGTGACCAATTTTTTCAACCTTTAAACGCTCATAATAACCCTTCAAAACTTTACTTTTTGGTAAGGAAAAATAATTGCCGGGGAGATGAAATGAGATTTATACTTTATATTTCTTTAATAAGATTTACACTTTTCAATTTGAATATATTTTTCCAAAAGCGGATTATGACTTATGAGTATGTAGGATACAATGGTCGACATATATTATTAAGAGATCTTACAAACTACCAAACTTTTTGCTCATTTTTGTCTCGTTAATTATATAAAAAAACAATTAAAAAACAATAGACTAATAACTTAAAAGGGTGAAAATACACATGATTTCTATATTTTCCACACAACTCATAATAGTGAAAATGTGGAAAAACAAAGTGACAACCTTGAAAAAACAAAGGGCCGGGGTTAAGAATGAATGAATAAATGAATTACCAAGGAGCATAAAACTCAACGACGATGTAGTCGTGCTTCGCAACGAAATCGGTGAAGTTGGAGTGATCCAAAGCCACCACGGTTTCTTCCGCTGCTCCCCGGACTCCATCAACCACCGCCACAATCACCACCGCGAAACACAACAACCCCAATCCTCTCAACTCCATTCTCTTTTCTCTCTAGCTACTACGCTTGCTTGCTTGCTTGCTTGCTGATTTGAAGAAGGCTAGAGAGTATTTCTTTCAAGTGATCATCCAAAGTAGTACATTTATAGCGGGATAGCCTGGTGAATGTATCAAGATCCGCACATTAAACTAATTCATTGTATTCCTTGAATAGGAAATATTGGATGTGGCGGGATATATTTCACCCTATTATTTTCTTCCTAGTGTGTTTAATTGTGGGCGTTTTTCTGGGTAATTTTCAATATTTTTCCCTTTTGGGAGGGATACAAATGTTACAAGATCATGGTTTTAATGGGCAGAGATATGCCTAAAAGGTGATAATCTTTTCTTGTCGCTCTAGAGAATTGTGAAAATAAATACTCCGAAGTATTCTTTTTATCAAAATCTTAATTTGAATAATTTTTGGATGACAATATCAAATGGTTAAATGTATTAATACATTGGTTTGATTCTTTATATTATGGGGGATGTAATTGTGATGCACAATCCTATATGTATGTGCGTTCTTGTGATCCACATACAACTTGGATTATATACCCCTTGTTTATTTGTTTATAATCTCCTAATTAAACTGATGAATGTTTAATATATAGTAAACTAAAATTAATAAATATAAGAACGATAAGGGTAACTACTCGTTGTATAAAAATACATAAAAGATATTACTAGTTGTGTTTCATAAGGTGGATACAAATATTTGGAGAAAGGCTAAAAAAAATATTTGGGAGAAAAGAACAAACGAAAAATTTGCTCTTGGTGAGAGTCGAACTCAAGACCTCCCGCTTACTAAACGGGTGCTCTAACCAACTGAGCTACAAGAGCATTTCAGTGGAGATACCGAGCTAAATACAATATTTTATTTCTCATGTGAAATGCAATTGAAGCACCGCCAAACATGCATTTGCCGCGAGTTAAAGTGGTAACGTAGATGAGGCCGGCCTATTTAATGCGGATATTATTTGGTCGGGTATCCTATTATTATACTCCCTCCGTCCCTGATAACTTGTCCGCCTTTCCTTTTCGGTTGTCCCCAAAATTTTTTCCACCTCCATTTCTTTCTATTTATATCACTTCTTTTTTACACTCATTATCCAACTTTCTCCTCAACTTTATCACTTTTTTCAATAAAATTACAAAACTATCCCCACTCTTTTCACATCACCTATCAACTTTATTACCTTTTTCATCAACTCCATCCCTTTTTTCACATCACCTATCAAACTTTATCACTTTTTTCACATCACCTATCAAACTTACCACTTTCATTAATTCGCGTGCAAATCTACTTTACGGACAAGTTATCGGGGACGGAGGGAGTACTCCGTACCGAGGATAAACAGAGGGCTAAAGATCCCGGATTTTATGATTTGCTAAAATCTTCTACCATTACACTCCATGTGGTGTGATTGGTAGCCCAAACTCTTGCGGGAAATTGTGTCCATGACCCATGTTTTATGTTATAACTACGAGTTCCAAGATTCATATTCAATACAGTATTGTCAAAGCTCAATCATTAATGGTACCGAAAGTTTTAAACAAACATTTTCATATTATAAAACTAAGTTATACATATACATACCTTTAACTTTCAAAATTACTCCTATATGGTATTTTAAGTCAGACTAAATAAGCAATAGTAAAACATTGTTTGTATAAAAGAGTGTGAGGAGGAGAAACAGGCTAGTAAGGCTATTGAATTTCTTATACTACGATTTATCATTTTTTTTTCTTGATTTCTTAATTTTAATCGTGAGATGTGTCTATTTGGAGAATTACCAATGAACAAATTAGAAAAGTAGAATATTTCATATTATTGAATGAATGTTATCATCACGTTATAATTACTACCTAGTCACTAGGAGTCATCAAATTATCATCACCACTTATAAAAGGTTATCGTCGACATCACACAAAATAAGCCCTCATTAAGTACTAAGTTTAAATTCAATTATATACAACACACATAAAAAAATGGACACTGCATTGTACTTCTTCGATCTCATCTCCAATGGCAAAATCTATCTATGAGGCCATGGGCAATTGGGCATGGCCTGCCTTGAGGATCTGGATCCTAGACAAACACATGTGGTGGATTATGCAAATGTGTCCTATCTCAATTTATTTACACCAATTTTATTTTGTTTTGTGTGAAAAATGCTTCCTGTCCCACTTTTGTTCAATGGAAGCAGATTTCTTCCATAAATCAGTCAGTCCGAGTTAATTACTCTACAAAAATTTACAGCCCCGTCTCTGGATTCACCATATCTGACACATCTGTTTCAGCTGAGCACTGCTCAACCAGTAATTAATTAAATCTTGCAAGATAAAAACACGTCTCACGTTTCCGAACCAGCTCAATCACATCCATGATTGAAGCTCTTCACTTCCCACTTCCCACTCCTTCTTCTTCTTCAGCACTAGACTAAAAGGAAGCTAACAAACAATTTCACACACAGACTAACACCAATCTTGCTTCCCCTCTTTTTGCTGAAACCCCCAAAATGGGTTTCTCCGTTTGGGCACGCCTGTTGCTCTTGCTAGTGTCGGCAATGGCGTTTTCTCAGTGGGCTGGAGCTGCCTACAACGTGTCGTACGATCACCGTTCCCTCATAATCGATGGCCAACGCAAGCTTCTCATCTCCTCTTCCATTCACTATCCTCGTAGTGTTCCAGCTGTAAGTTCCTCTCTATCTTTCAAAACCCCTCTTTTGAGCTTGTCTGTTTTTTGGGTATTTGCTCTTCAAATGGGGTGGAAGTTGGAGCGCTAGACCCACAAACTGTTTCTTTATGCAGCTAACTATTTTGCCTCTTGGGTCTTTTTGGGCCTTGTTTACAATTTCTGATTGGTATGTGAATAGATGTGGCCTGGGTTGGTCAAGCTTGCAAAGGAAGGAGGCTCTAATGTGATTGAGTCCTATGTGTTCTGGAATGGGCATGAGCCGTCTCCTGACAATGTAGGTTCAAAAGCTTTGTTTGAGCTCATATCATTTTTGAACTCAACTGTTGCTTTACTGTTTTTGTATCAATTCTGTGTTTGATTTGAGTTGGGTTTGATTTGTTGATGGCTAGTATTATTTCGGTGGACGCTATGATTTGGTCAAGTTTGTGAAGACTGTTGAGCAGGCTGGGATGTATATGATACTCCGGATCGGCCCTTTTGTAGCTGCTGAGTGGAATTATGGGTATGAATGTCATATACATATATAATGGTATCAAGTGTTATTATTCTCAGGGTTATAGTTCTCTGTTCCTAAGAAGCCCCTTGTTCTTCTTCATTCGCAGAGGAGTACCTGCTTGGCTTCACTATATTCCCGGAACTGTGTTTAGAACTGACAATGAACCATTCAAGGTGAATACATGGGGGAGATTGTTGCTACAATTGGAAAAAAAATCATTCTTTTGAATAGGAAGCTTTGATTCACTTATTCTTGGCATGAAAATTGCAGTATAAAATGTATAAGATTTCTTCTTCTGAAAGTGTTATTGTACCAATGCAGCATTATATGGAGAAGTTCACAACATATATAGTGAACCTCATGAAGAAAGAGAAGCTTTTTGCATCACAAGGAGGTCCTATTATTTTGGCCCAGGTATAAGATCCTGAACTTGAAAAATGCAGCAAATCTTATCATCTTTTGGCATCTTCTTTGTGGATCTGTCTGTCTCTTTTTAGTAAGATGAATTATTCAAGAATATGCAATCTTGGGTCACATATTCCTATTACGCCTGTTGGCTTATGCACACTTTAGCAACATGCTTTATGGATCATTGGCTCTTTTTTTGTACTACAAGAGGAAATGAGAGTTTAAGCTTAACTGTTTAATCTGCTCTAAAATTGTCCAAAAAGAACACAGCCTTTCTTTACTTTTCGATTCTTTTAATGCTTATCTAGATGGACTAATAGACGGAACTCCTCTTTTTGCCACAGATAGAGAACGAATACGGATACTACGAACCGTTTTACGGAGAAGGAGGGAAAAAATATGCATTATGGTCTGCCAAAATGGCTGTTTCACAGAACATCGGTGTCCCCTGGATCATGTGCCAGCAGTGGGATGCTCCTTATCCAGTGGTAAGAAATTTGACTCCTCCACATTGTTTTCCCTAGCACTGGAAATGAGCTAGTTCGAGAAATCCAGTACAAAAGAGAACGATCCTATCAAATATTTGAGAAGTTCTGTTGTCCGTTTCTTATCTCATTTTGCATTCTGATCAAATCAATGGTCATCACTAAAGTTGCAACTTCCTCATTTGCAGATGAATGCTTGTAATGGTTTCTATTGTCATGATTTTAAACCTATTTCTCCGAGCTATCCAAAGATGTGGACCGAGAACTGGCCTGGATGGTAATCATCAGAACTTCCCTTACATGAAGCATTACATAAAACAATTTAAGTATCATACTTTGTAAATCACGTATATTTTTTCTTTCTAGGTTCAAGACATTTGGATCAAGAGACCCTCACAGGCCAGTAGAAGATGTTGCATATGCAGTTGCTCTTTTCTATCAAAAAGGTGGCAGCTTACAGAACTATTACATGGTACTTTATCTCTCATGTACTAAAATTCAATGTAATTAGAAAGAACTATCAGTAGAGCAACCATAATATCTTCTTGGATTTTCGGTTTCAGTATCATGGCGGGACAAACTTTGGTCGGACTGCAGGAGGGCCATTTATCACTACAAGCTACGATTATGATGCACCCATCGATGAATACGGCTTAGCAAGGCTCCCAAAATGGGGCCATCTCAAGGAGCTGCACGAGGCTATTATGCAATGTGAGAAAGTCATGCTCAGCAGTGATTCTACACCTTTGAAACTTGGCTCATCGCAAGAGGTAATGATCCTCAGTTGTTTGATTCCCGAGTGCAATATGATGTTTGGATAAACTTTGGACTAAGTTAAGCTCAAAATATGGTGTTTGTGTTTCTGCCCAGGCTGATGTTTATACAGACTCTTCGGGTGGCTGTGTCGCTTTCCTTGCTAACACTGACAACACAACCGATGCCACGGTGCAGTTTAAGAATATGACTTACCATCTTCCTGCATGGTCCGTCAGCATTCTACCTGACTGCAAGAACGTTGCCTATAACACTGCAAAGGTTATTTTACTGAATTTGTGATGATACTTTTGCACACATTAATTTTTATTTTGGGAAGGGTAAGATGATTTTAACACAAGTTCTTGACAGGTTGGGTCACAAAGGTCAGTTGTGGAAATGATACCTGAGGATTTGCAGACATCAACAGCATTTCCAACAAGAGACTTGAAAGCTCTTCAGTGGCAAGTGTTTGCAGAGAAATCTGGGATTTGGGCACAACCTGATTTCACCAAGTCTAGTCTAGTGGATCACATCAACACAACAAAAGATACAACCGATTACCTTTGGTATACAACGAGGTTCGTTCGTTGAAGTATGCTTTGTTAAAAGTCAAAAGGGTAAACTAGAGGAAACTTACAATCACAAATATTCAAAAAGGCTGAATTCACCTCTTTATCACTTGTTTTCAGCCTCAATGTTGATGAAAATGACATATCATTGAAGAATGGAAGTTTGCCTACACTCTCAATCGAATCCAAGGGCCACGGCGTCCATATCTTCATCAACCAAAAGTATCATGGAAGTGGATATGGGAACGGGTCGGTTTTCACTTTCAAGTCAGAGACTCCTATTTCCCTCAAGGCAGGAAAGAATGACATTGATCTTCTTGGCATAGCAGTTGGCCTACAAGTAAGCTCAGCTCACATTCAAACTTAAGCTGTTCTGCACTGATTGCTAAACACTTTTTCCCCTTCTAGACCGCAGGGCCGCACTATGAATGGATTGGCGCCGGCCTTACAAGTGTAAAGATCAATGATGTGAGCGGTGTAACTATCGACTTGTCTAATTCTTCATGGGTGTACAAGGTTGCTTTCTTCGTCCCTACCATCTCAAGTTATTCTTGTTTTGTACACTTACTTTGCCACTTCTATCTAACTTGAAAATTTTTCTATACTTCCATAAATTAATATCACAGGTTGGTCTGCAAGGAGAACACTTAAATGTGTACCAGGGAGATGGCTTGAAAAGTGCAAATTGGGTATCAGTCAGTGAATTACCGAAAGACCAGCCTCTTACCTGGTACAAGGTAAGGTTATGGATTGTGATACATGTTATATACTTGCCTGTTTGGCAACTTCCTGATCCGTTATTTATTTTAGTTTTTGTAAATATTGCTTAGTTTTACCTGTATGGTGCAGGCTTTGATTGATCCTCCGTCTGGGAGTGAGCCTGTTGGGCTCGACATGATACACATGGGGAAAGGCATGGCATGGCTTAATGGAGAAGAAATAGGAAGATATTGGCCAAGGAAGTGCACTACAAAAGAGAAGTGTGTTGATAAATGTGATTATAGAGGCAAATTTTTCCCGGATAAGTGTGACACTGGATGTGGGGAGCCAACTCAAAGATGGTAAATAACATATACATTTTTTCGCATTTACCAATTGTAATAATCTGTACAAATTTATACTGTGAGGTCAAATGATACACCAATATTGAGGCATAAACGAGAGTAAATAATAAAAAAAGCATATGATATTTCAATTCATGGCATACAAAGGGTGATTCTTTATGTCAGTTGCCCGTCTGCTCAGTTTTTATGTTCTTTAAGATCTGATTTTTCGGCTATATGTTGAACTAGGTACCATGTTCCGAGGTCATGGTTCAAGTCGTCTGGTAATGTACTGTTGATCTTTGAGGAAGTGGGTGGAGACCCAACCCAGATCAGATTCTCAAAGAGAATAGCCTCTAAATTCTGCACATCTGTGTCAGAGGATCACCCATCATTTAACATCAAATCTTTGAGCTCAGCTTCAAGCAAGGATAGCAATGGCAAAGCCACTGCCCACTTGAGCTGTCCTGAGAAAACCTCCATTTCAGCTGTCAAGTTTGCTAGTTTTGGTAACCCCATGGGATCTTGTGGATCCTACAGCACCGGAGAATGCCATGATCCAAATTCTGCTTCAGTTGTCGAAAAGGTAAGAGATCAAACAACGTTTTGGTAGCTAAGAGCTGGTTTGGTTCTGTTTTCCAGTTGTTAGTTCTGTTAAAACACCTAATTTGCAGTTTTGGAAATCTTAGAGAGCCATGCTAATGCTAAGTGTGTGGGTTTATGAGTTGTTTGGAAAGTTGATATTTGTCGGGGGTGTTGTTGACAAGATGTTTTTTGTTGTTATTGTTGTGAAACAGGCTTGTTTGAACAGAAAGGAATGTGCTATCGAGCTTACTGAGGACAACTTCGACAGTGGGATTTGTAGTGGTACGGTTAGGGAACTTGCTGTTGAAGTCGAATGTAGCTGAAGCACCTAGTGCAAATCTAGAGAATAAGCAGTAGAAAGAAGTTCAATTTTGTTGTCAACTTTGTGAGTTTTATGGTCAAAGAGCGAAATAAGATAGTTAAAAGGGGATAAAGGGCGTTGAGTGTTTCATAGATGTGGTTCATTTGTAAGCTTATATGTATGCATTCTTGAGGGTGTAAGCTACTGCAGAACAGTAAAACATTGCTTCACAACAAAGAAAAGAAATTGCTATTTCTTAAGAATAGTAGAATACCAGATGAGTTGGGCTGCAAATTGTTCTTTTTTCTCAAGACTCCGAGAGCACAGTAAATTTTTTCAATTCCACATAATGCATTATATGCTCCAATTAATTAGGTAAATCTGATTGGAGAAGAGAGATACTCGTATTTCCTTGTTGAATAAATCTACTACAGTACTAGCATAACACTTTGAACATCAAGAGTGGGTGCACTGTTCTTTCACCACATATCATGACAAAGAGATTGGAGTGATACTGCGCAGCCATTCGGTTCCCTCTTACATAGTGGAGATTTGGATACCTTAACATGTGGACTAGCTAGATTTTGGGACAGCAATAATCAAGCTGATTCTTCCTAATTTGGGTCAAGTAGAACATTACAGTTGCTGTACCTCTATGTACAAAACCAATTTATAATAGGTTAAGTTTTTCTTATTGATATACTGTATGATATACTCCATATTAATTAATTACCGACTTCCATATTTCTATATTTATGTTTATCTTTTGTACTTATTTCCTTATTGATATATTTCTATATTATGTTTTTTTTTGTTTCTATCTTTTTTGCATATTCTCTTCTCTAATAGAGTGATTATCTTTCCCTACGTACATGATATATATGATTATGCTTTCTTTTATGTTTATAAAAAAAGTTTTATTCTATCTTTTTATTTTTTGGTCGAACTTATTATATCTTTTTTAGTAGTACGTGTAATTATATCTATTTTTTTTGGTCAAGTAATTATATCTATTGTCTGTGGATAGACCGATTAGGAATAGGATTAAGGCTATAAATACAGCCTTGCACGTACAACAAATTCTCAATTCCAAACAACTAAAATTAAAACAACGTACAACAACAGCAATACAGCAACAACAACGATGGAGGGTTTGAGGGTTATGAGAAACCTCTTGTTGGTCCTCTTACTCTGCAGCACCGTGAAAGCTGCTGTTGGGGCCAAGTTCGATTCGATCTACCAATTCGGAGACTCCCTCTCCGACACCGGCAATCTCAAGATTGAATCGAAGACCTCCCCCTGTTCTCTTCCTCCCTGCGGTGAAACTTTGTCCTCCGAGCCCAACGGTCGTTGTTCCGATGGCCTTCTCATGATCGATTATTTCGGTACGTATACTTACCATGTATTTACTTTTTACTTTTCTATATTAAACAAAATAGTAATTGTAAACACTTCTAATACAATAGTTTATCCTTTCAAATAATCAATTTTTTATTTACTTTTTTTGCACTCATTAATGTGGCATGAGGACACATTAATGTGCCATGAGGGCATTAAATATCCTTATGTACAAAATTATATAGATAGTATAGTATAGATAGATTGTCATTGATGATGTTGACTTGCAGCAAAAACGTTCGGCCTTCCCTTGTTAAACCCCTATTTGCAAAAGGACGCCAACTTCACCCAAGGCGTCAACTTTGCGGTCGCCGGAGCCACCGCCCTCCGAGGCACCAACTACCCGAATGCCGTCACCAACAGCTCGCTCGACGTCCAGCTCGAATGGTTTAGGGCCCATCTCGACTCGATATGCCACAACTCGTCCTCCTCCGAGTGCAAGGCCAAATTCAAGAACACCCTCTTCATGATGGGAGAGGTAGGAGGCAACGACTACAACTACGCGCTCGCAGCCAACCCCAACATCGAAACCGCCCTCGGTCTGGTCCCCCAGGTGGTCCAAGCCATCGCGAGCGCCGTCAACGAGGTCATTGCCCGCGGCGCCCTCCAAGTCGTGGTGCCCGGGAACTTCCCCATCGGGTGCATGCCGGCGTACCTGAACGTGTTCCGCTCCAACGACTCCAACATGTACGATAACCTCGGGTGCTTGAGGCAGCCTAACCAGTTCGCAAGGCTTCACAACGACAACCTCAAACGAGCCATCCAAGATCTTCAGAGGCAGCACCCGGACGTGGCCATCCACTACGCCGACTACTACTCGACGCTCCAGTGGGTCTTGAGGAACGCCCAGTCGCTCGGGTTCGAAAAGGATGCGGCTTTGAAGCCGTGTTGTGGCGAAGCTGACGTGGCCCACTTCTGTGGAATGCCAGGCGCCGGAGTCTGCGACGAGCCCAAGACGAGGATCAACTGGGACGGCGTGCATCTCACGCAAAGAGCCTACGGGTACATGGCGCGACGATTGCTCTCCAACATCTTCCCGGCGCCCACGCCCACACCCACGCCTGCACCTGCACCTGCACCTACCACATCGGCGTCTCAGACCTCCGGAGCCAATGCAATCTCAATTCCCATTGTGCTAAGTTTGGCTGCGTTGGTCTTGGGAGTAAAGTTGGCCTGATCGGTGGTAGTTTATTTTTCTACATGTTCATATTCTTTACTAGAATTAGGAAATAGAATGTTAGCCTTTATTTGCTGTTAATAAATAATGTTTTTAATTAACGGATTTGATAGGACATTAATCATTATTCATCAATTCCTCCTCCTCTTGATTGTGTGATCGACTCTTCTCTTCTCTGTTCTTCCTTATATGCCTCTATATATCAATGGGCACTACAAAAACAGGAAAGTAGTTACAGCCTACAAAGCCATGCATCAATTCACGCTCGCCTGGTCAAATTATCCAATATCCATATGTTCCAAAAACTCGTAGTTATGAAATCTTTAACATTCAACATTTTCTTAATATATATGTTTTTTTCAAAAGGAAAGTACTTCCTATTTTCTTATTATATGAAGTTCAATTTGATTATAACATATTTATTTTACTTTACAAGTTCTTTTTACTTAGTTTTTCAAAGTTATTTTCCCTTAGGACATGTGTTAAGAAGATTATATTTAAAAACTAAATTCCTAGATGAAAATAATTCTACCATATAGACCAAAAATAACATAAACAAATTTCATATCGTAAAAATTTAAAGAACAGTAAATAAATACATTATAATCAACTTTTTTTTGGCTGAACATTATAATCAATTATTGAACATAAGTTAAAAAGATATTTTTATAATTCAACCAAAAAAAAAGATATTTTTATAAAAATTCGGATCACCAATTGGGTCAAAATTTATTTCAATGATCCTTTTTATCTTTAACCTGGAGTAGGCTTTGCCGGGCTTTAAATAACTGGGCCGATTCCAATAGCCCACACCTGAAAGTGTTTTTTTTTTCGAACCTGCAAAATCAAAGCCCTAAAAAAACTCTCGTAAGACCTTTCACTCTTTCAGAGCTCTCTTTCTTCCCCACAGACATCGACAATGTCTGCACTCGAAATTGAAGCTAAAGAGTAAGAGAATCACACGATTTCTCTATGTAACGTCGATGTGTCTGTTTGATTTCATATCAATTTGAGCCTCAATCGTCTTTCGCTTAATCTTCGCAGTGTGATCAAGATTGTACTCCAATTCTGCAAAGAGAATTCGTTGCAGCAGACGTTCCAGACTCTGCAGAACGAATGTCAGGTCTCTCTCAACACCGTCGACAGTTTCGAGCCCTTCGTTTCCGATATCAACAGTGGGAGGTGGGATGCCATCTTGCCCCAGGTTGCTCAGCTCAAGCTTTCCAGGAAGATACTTGAGGATCTATACGAGCAGGTTTTCTTGTTTCTCTGTTGGAAATCACTTATAGCTATTGTTTGTTTCACTAGTAGACTGTTTTTGGAGATGTGCATTTTGATGAATCTGTTATAGCAAGCTTATTGGTGAAAACTGTTGTTTTTGTGTTTCAATTTTCTGGTTTTTGGCCGTGTAATATAACCTTATCTTATAGTAGTTGCTATGGCTGAATCATTTGAGTGAATTGGATCATGGCATAAGGTTTTCTCTATTTACTTATTGATAGGTTTTGTAATGTTGATATGGCTGATTGCAGATTGTTCTAGAGATGATTGAACTACGTGAGTTAGACACTGCACGTTCAATTTTGAGGCAAACTCAAGTTATGGGTGTCATGAAGCAAGAGCATCCTGAACGATACCTCCGCCTTGAGCATCTTCTTGCTCGGACTTATTTTGATCCACACGAGGTTCTACTGCTTAAAAACTTGTTTTTTTTCCAGAGCGCATTCATATGTATTTTTCATAAAGATCTTGATAATGTCATTCTATCATGAAATGCCATTTGGAAAATCTCAAATTAGAAAGAAAAGCAAAGAAAGGTATACCATTTTGGCTGAATGTATTTAAGGATGAACATGCAAAGAGTATTAGAACCAGAGGAATATATTTGAATTTTGAAGAGGCGTGATTGCAGGAAGGTGGCTAGGGAGTGATTATATATTTTCTAAAGTAATTAAATTGCTAATAGTTTCATACTTTCATGTGATTTTGAATAATGTTACAGTATTGAACACAGATGGCATTGGTAGTTAGTTCAAGTAAAAGGGACCTGGGGCCTGGGCAAGTAACAATGTGGGGTATAGTCGCTCATATTCTCTATGATTCTGAAGGCTGTTATTGGTAGTTGGTACAGTATTTGGAAAGCCTCCTAGTGAGGTACTCAATGGGTTAGTTCTCCTAACTTTGAGAATCAAGATATGATGGTTCCATGATAACATAGGAGTCTCAAAGTTGGGGAACTTTTTGTTTGATACTGGTGTCATTCTGGATATAATTGTTAAGAGTTTTACTCTCATCTTTGACTTTATGGTGAACAGGCTTATCAAGATTCTACAAAGGAAAAGCGTCGAGCACAAATTGCCCAAGGTTATTGCTTTTTCCTTTTTGTATTTCATTCAACAGGCATCATGCTATTTCGAGACTCTTATTTTTATCCTGACTTTCAAAAACCATGGTCTTTTTTTGTGGGGACAGCTGTAGCCGCAGAAGTCTCTGTAGTGCCACCATCAAGGTTAATGGCTTTGATTGGGCAATCTTTGAAGTGGCAACAGCACCAAGGTCAACTTTTCAACACCATGGCTCTATTTTCTCTATCTAGTATAATTAAGAAAACTCTCTCTACATGTTTTCCTACTACCACATTAAATATGTATCTTCTTCTTTTCCTCATGGCAAAGCTGAATTATCCCATTTTTACTAGTTGTTTGTTATATAGTGGAAATGAAATGTGTGGATTGCTGTCTTCATTTTCCCTGGACATTGCCAATAAGGAATACCAAACTTTCTTTACTTTTTTTTGGATCTTAGTGGTATTTTAAGAAGTGCTTCTGATACATTGTACCAGCCAGCTTTCTTCATTTCTGGTGTAGAGTTTTTTAATGAATAGGTTTGAATTTCAGTCTGGTCATGTCATGGATGATTTTCCAATCTGTTTGTGAAAGTTTGTTTCTGAATAATCCCTGTTTGTTTGTTTCAGGATTACTTCCACCCGGAACCCAATTTGACTTATTCAGAGGAACTGCTGCAATGAAGCAAGACGTAGAAGATATGTATCCTACCACCCTTACGCATTCTATCAAGGTAAGGTACCAAAATAAAAAAGAAAGTCTACTGCTAGTGCTTGATTTGATTTCTTGGGTCCTATGCTCTACGGTGTTGTCTGGGGAATTACAAGCTCTTGTTAAGGAGTTTAAGATTGTTTGAAATCGTTTGCTTTAACCAGGAATACACTTTTGGCTTGTATGGATATTTCACAGAAATGGAATGTTGAATGTAGAACCCTGAGTCTGCTCTTGAGAAATTCTTTTTTAGAACATTGTCAATGGAAGTCATCCTATCAAAAAGGTGTTAAAAATATTTTAGTGCATTTTCTAAGCTGGTCAGATAGGGTCTTGGAAAGTAATATCCTGACAGTATATGTCATTGCTGAATTATCCTCTTACTCTTATCCTGGTCCTCACTTCACGCCATGTTTTCTTTTGCTGTAGTTTGCCAAGAATAGTCACACAGAATGTTCCAAGTTCTCACCAGATGGCCAGTTTCTTGTTTCAGCCTCTGTTGATGGACTAATTGAGGTGAACTCCACAGCACATTTGGCTATTTGTATTAGTACCTGAGTCATGTACAATTTACCCATTTTGTAAAGATTTCAGGTCTGGGATCATGTCAGTGGGAAGCTGAAGAAAGATCTTCAGTACCAGGCAGAGGTAAGTATCATATTTTGATTGCTTATACTCTTCTAGCTCTGAAATTAAGCATATGGCTGGTTTACTTACTTTCCTGTCATACTGGTTCCCTTCTCCTGTAATAGGTGGCTCTTTCCCTTTCAAAGAAGCACATGTGTATATACAACTCTAAATTTATGTAATGGAGGCTCAATAAGCAGGAGATTTGCATGGATAGAAAATGCTAGGGATGTAAACTTGGGTCAGTTGTCTGTTCAATTGCAATATTGTTTGTGGGGATGGGGTGATATTTCACCGTGTTTTGGGGGTAATTTGTTTATGGAAGTTATGTTGTTACAATATTTTTTTGTTTGTAAATAATTGGTTATTTCCAATACAAGGTTGTATGCAGGGCGATAGTTCACCCTGTTTCCCCTCCAACCATTTTTTTTTACTCTATCCTTGTCATTGAAACTTTTGAAATTTATGTATTTATTTTGTAGGTAGTCTATCTTTTAGAAATCACCTTCATTGTGCTTTCAACGATCATTTGCAGGAGGCTTTTATGATGCATGAAGATGCTGTGCTTTGTGTTGATTTTAGCAGAGATTCTGAAATGCTTACTTCTGGTTCCCAAGATGGAAAGATCAAAGTAAGCCTGGTTGTATTTACTATCTTGAGTAAAATTTATCTTTTCTGTATACGACTCTTGTGCTGATCTTGAGATTTGTTGAGGGCATGTGCATAATAACAGCCAACATCTGGGATTTTATATACCGTCTTCTCCCACGTAGTTTATAAACTTATTCATTTTTTTGATCAGGTTTATCTATCAACTCATTCATTGATATAAACACTCCCTCATATTTATTATATTAAAGAATTTAAAGGTCTTATTATTATTTTTTATAGTGTGAAAGGCCAAGTCAGTATGTAATGCCCCATTATCTCTACGTTATATGTCCCAACTCCCAGTACTTTTGTCCCCTTAGTTCTCAAATTAGCAGAATATGGTGCAAAATAATGAATTTGTCTATATTGAGAAAGTGTGAGTGCTTTTGTAACTATAAAGATGTGTTTCAGGTATGGCGAGTAAGAACTGGTCAATGCTTGCGACGCTTTGAAAGAGCACATGGTCAGGGTGTTACAAGTCTTGTATTTTCTCGTGATGGAAGTCAGATCTTGAGTACATCCTTTGACGGCACTGCTAGGTCTGAAATATATCTGTTCTTTGGGTTTCCTCAACTGGCAAATTGTGTCTTGTGATAGTGATTATTGTACAATATTTTTGTTAGACCTATATGCCCATTGATTTGCATCTTTATTTTAGTCTTATTAGACTGTAATGACTTGCAATGAATTTTTTGTAATAATGCAGAATCCATGGTCTGAAGTCTGGAAAGTTACTCAAAGAATTTCGAGGCCACACATCTTATGTGAACAATGCAATATTTACTCACGATGGTAGTCGTGTTATCACTGCTTCAAGTGACTGTACAGTCAAGGTGAATATCCTGACATATGCTTCTACCATATGGATTGTCTTATCCCCTTCTTTCATGTTTGATTAATTTGACAATTCCTTATGCAGGTTTGGGATGCCAAAACAACTGATTGTCTACAAACATTCAAACCACCTCCTCCTTTGAGGGTATATTGTTGTCTTTCTATATGGAACGCCTTGGTTTGACTTATTTCCATGACTAAATTGTTATTTTCCTTAACTTTTGCAGGGTGGTGATGCATCGGTCAGCTCAGTTCATCTTTTTCCGAAAAATATGGATCACATTGTTGTTTGCAACCGGACATCATCAATTTACATTATGACCCTTCAAGGCCAGGTACACTAACTTCTACTCCGTGATTTTTATATTTAAACTTGGATGAGACAAATTGCTTTATCAGCTGTAGTTGTCTATGATTTGCAGGTTGTGAAGAGTTTCTCCTCTGGTAAAAGAGAAGGCGGAGACTTTGTTTCAGCCTGCTTATCACCTAAAGGGGAATGGATTTACTGTGTTGGGGAAGACAGGTGTGATATTTAATAAATCAACTACCACACAATCTGTATGTGTATTCCAATTAATCATTCATTTTAAGGAAAATAATGTCTTTTGCTGCAGGAATTTGTACTGCTTCAGTTATCAATCGGGAAAGCTGGAGCATCTGATGAAGGTATTTTCGGGTTCACTGTTGAGGATAAAAACTTTTCTGAAAACAGAACAAACTGTAAAGCTTGCTCTGAGATTTTGTGGGTCGCTATATTCATTGGGCAGGTACATGAGAAGGATGTGATAGGAGTAACTCACCATCCCCACATCAATATGGTAGCTACTTATGCTTTAGACTGCACCTTGAGACTATGGAAGCCATGAAGTGTCTTGCTGATTAATTAGGTTTTTGGTTGTAACCATCCCCACATCAATATGGTAGCTACTTATGCTTTAGACTGCACCTTGAGACTATGGAAGCCATGAAGTGTCTTGCTGATTAATTAGGTTTTTGGTTGTAATTGCCTTCCTTTATGAATGTAAATCTTACGAGAGTTCGGAGGTCATCAGCTGATTGCTTAAGCTTCTAGGCAGATTGTAAGTGTTGAATTCCAAACAAGGAAATGAGATTGTTTGCCCTCTTCTGTCCAGCATCAGGTCATCTGTATTAGGTTTATTTTCACAGTTCAATTGATAAGAGACTCTTTCTGACTATATCCGGTGTCTGCCCTTTGAAGCTTATAAATGTATCATTTTTCTGATATTAAAAATAGAGAATAGTGACTAGGTTGTATTACTGGTATAAATGTATCATTTATCCCTCAATATCTCTAGATATAAATTACGAGTTTGTTACTCTAGACTTTGGAAGCTGCTTTTGCTCTTTTCATTCATATTAAGGGCCCGTTTGGTTCCATTCCTATGGAATGAGGAATGGGAATGGGAATGGCCCATTCCAAATTTTGTGTTTGGTTAGAGAAAAAACTGGAATCAGTTTCATTCCATGGATTGGGTCATTCCAAGCCCAAAGAACAAATTCATTCCATCAAAAAACCTAGGGTATCACTTATTCCACAAGTCACATATTTCATCTCCCTCCCACTACAACCATATTATTAATATATTTTATTATGTATATTATATTTTATTACTAAAAAATATATAAATTTTGTTATTATATTATCTTATATTGTATTATTTTATATTATTATATTATTAAAATATAAAAAATATTATTTAGTTATTATATTACATATTTAATTTTTAAAATATATAATAATAATAATAATTTGTTATTATATTATTATATTATTAAAAAAATTTATTATTTATATTTTGTTACTAAAATAGAAAAAGAATATTTTGTTATTATATTATATTATTATATTATTAAAAATATTTATTTATTAATAAAATATATAAAAACAATCTTTTTTATTATATTATATTATTATATTATTAAAAAAAAATATTTATTGTTTATATTTTATTTTATTATTAAAAAATATAAAAAAATATTTTATTATATATTATATTTTATTACTAAAATATATAAAAACAATATTTTGTTATTATATTATATTCAATTGTATTAGTTTTTTTTATTTTATTATTAAAATATATAGTATTTTATTATTTATATTATATTTTATTATTAAAAATAACTAAAGTATATAGGTATTTATAAAAAATGAAATATGTTTCAAAAATAAATTATATAACTATTAATAAAAACAAAATGGCTAGGAATGGTTCATTCCGAAAGCATACCAAACACCTAGCTCAAGGAATGGCTCATTCCGATTCCTGATTCCATTCCGATTCCAGAAGACATACCAAACAGGGCCTAAGAGCTCTCGAATGTTCCTTTTGCTCGTTTTCTGAGGTATTATCCTTGCTAATCAAGAGCGGGTTAGGCGACACTTAGCCGCTGACGCCCATTGCTCGAGGTGCACAAACGATGAGGGGGGGGGTAATCCATATTTTTGAGTGGTTAGGCAACACTTCGCTGTTGACGGCTAGACCTGACAATTCGGGTTGTTCGGGTCAGTTTGGATCGGGTTGTTCGGTTCGGGTTAGTTCGGGTCAAACAGTTATTTCGGGTCTTGTTCGGTTCGGTTCGGTTCGGGTTCGGGTTCGGATGTTGTTCGGGTTCGGTTCTAGTTCGGGTTCGGGTCGTTTCGGATCGTAATTGTTCGGATTAGTTCGGATCGGATGTTGTTCGGATCGGATGTTGTTCGGATCGGATGTTGTTCGGTTCGGGTCCTTTTCGGATTGCTTCGAATCGGATCATTTCGGGCCGGGTCAATTCGGATTCCGGTGTTATTTGGATTCAATTTTTTAAAAAATTATGAGATCACCCGCAACGGTGAGTTTTTAACATAGAATGTTTCGATACTTTAATGAGTACTTTAATATGTCTTGTAATGAAACATAGTTACTACATATTATTGGCAAAGATTTAGATGTAATCTCTACTTAGTTAATTAAAAAAAATTAATTACTATTTATATTATATACATACACATACGTACGAGAAGAACAAATTACAACTCTAAAATGGGCCCAACAAGTACGCATGAAACAAGTTTCAAGTTTACAACTCTAAGATTTAGATGTAATTCTACATTTGGGCTTTTTAGCCCACTTACAACTCCACCGTTTTACAATTACCCATGAAACAAATTTTTATTTTTTATTTTTAGTAATTTATCATTGGTAAATTTACTAAATTATAAACACCTTATTAATTTTAATTAAATATTTTAAAATTATTAATATGAATATTTTATTATGTAATACACTTTCTTGGATGAATTTTTTCGAGGTCTGAACTCCTAACCTTGGAATTAATAAAGGAAGAGATTACGACTATGGTATTGGTGTCATTTTGATTTTGATTGCATATTGTTAAATTATATAGGAAACAATAAAAGCTAATTTCGCATTGAATGAGGAGTGTAACTTGTGTTTATAGAGATATTCTAATAAAACTATACAATATGTCATTTCCATTTTATTTAGGGTTTAGGGTTTGGTGGTGTAGACTGTAGAATTAGAAATATTGTAAATGATCGACTGTTCGAAGCTCCATCTCTTATAAAACTATACAATATGTTATTTCCATTAATGTTTAGGGTTTAGGGTTTATGTGTTTATCACCCATATTCTATTTATAAAATTATACAATATGTTATTTCCATTATATTTATAAAGATATTATAATACTATGATATATTTCATTTGTTAAACTATGTAAGTCTGTAACTACTAAAACTATACAATATGTTATTTCCATCAATGTTTAGGGTTTAGGGTTCATGTGTTTATCACCCATATTTTATTTATAAAGCTATACAATATGTTATTTCCATTATATTTATAAAGATATTATAATAATATGTTACTCCCTCTGTTTCACAATAAGTGTCGTTTTAGCTCTTAACACAGTTTTTAAGAAAAACAATCATTCACTTTAAAACTTACAACTTTTTCTTAATCTTACCACTCATTACATTTTTTTGGCCAATGCATGAACAACTTTTGTCAACAAATACACATTCCAATAAAAGTTATCATCATTCACCCCTATTAAATCACTTTGAAAACCTAAAACGACACATATTATGAAACAAATTATAAGTGCTAAAACGACACTTATTATGAAACGGAGGGAGTATATTTCTTCATTTGATAAACTATGTAAGTCTGTAACTACTAAAACTATACAATATGTTATTTCCATTAATGTTTAGGGTTTAGGGTTTATGTGTTTATCGCCCATATTCTATTTATAGAACCATACAATATGTTATTTCCATTATATTTATAAAGATATTCCAATAATATGATATATTTCATTTGTTAAACTATGTAAGTCTGTAATTACTAAAACTATACAATATGTTATTTCCATTAATGTTTAGGGTTTAGGGTTTAGAGTTTATGTGTTTATCACCCATATTCTATTTATAACACTATACAATATGTTATTTCCATTATATTTATAAAAATGTTCTAATACTATGATATATTTCATTTGTTAAATTATTTTAAGACGGTTTCTTAGGAAAATTTAATGAGGGATCGAGTTAAGTTTCGGGTGATGATATCTCCGAGACTTCGACCCGATCTAACCTGCTTACCTGATTCGCACATGGAAAATTTAATTCATTTTAATAGATATAATATATTATGTATTAAATTAATGTATAATATAATATAGAGTGTAAAAAACAATTAAACAGAGAGACTAAAATTTAGTGAAATTGAATTCCCAAATTTTGAGCAGAAATCTTTCCGCCCTTAATTTCCAAAAATTTGAGATTTCCGCCATAATATCCAAAAATTTGAGAGTGGCGGGATGGGGTGAATTTACAAACCCTATCCCCAAATTTACAAACCCTTAATTTCTGTCATACTCGATAGGCTGAGAAGCGTCGTTCTCGACTTCTCGGCGTCGTTCGTTCTCCCCACTCCTCGCCAGGCAGGCCGGAGCCGCAGCCCTCACGCTCCCTCGTCGTCGTCGTTCCTGTCATCGCAGCCCTAACGCAATCACGCACCCTCGTCGTCGTTCCTGTCGTCCCAGCCGGCATCGTCGTCGTCGTTCCCGTTCACGCTTCTCAACCGCTCCCCCCGGTCCCCCCGACTCGCACCGTCGCTCGTCTGGCCTTCGCTGCTCGCTGTTCGCTGCTGCTGCTCTACTCTGCCTTCGCTGCTCATGCGGACTCGCACCAGTTGTTGTTGTTGTTTGCTGCTGGCTGCTGCTGTTTGTCGCTATTGCTCGCTGCTACTGACTCGCACCAGTCCCTCTCGTCGCTGCTCAATCGAATTTGGTTAGTCCCTCTCGTCTCCAAATCTCCAATGCTGCACGCAGTCGCTGCTTTGATTTGTTTGATTTTTTTTTACTGTTGTTGTGTTGTTGAATTGCTCTGTTGCTGCTTCGTAATTGTTTGTTGAATTGCTTTGTTGTTGTCTTGCTGGCATGCTGCTGAATTGGGTGCTTGTGCAAGCTTCTTGTTCAGCTTGTGTTGCTCTATTGCTGCCTTGCTGGCTGCTTCGTTTGCTGTCTGAATTGGGTGCTTGTGCAAGCTTCTTTAATGCTGGCTGAATTGCAATGCTGCTGAATTGGGTGCTTGTGCAAGCTTCTTTGTTGCTGTCTTGCTGGCATGCTGCTGTTGTGTTGATGATGATGATTATGGGGCTCAAGATGTGTCTGGTGGTGAGGATGATAATTTCATCGGTGTAAACAGTGAGTATTTAGTGTATTTGTGTTGCAGATTAATCTTAATGGTGCTTCACATAAACAATTGAGCAAATGTTCCTCTCCTGTAGCAGATTGTGATTCATCTCCAAACCAATCCTTTGATGCTGCGGATCTTGCTACTGAGGCCGAGCAAGGGGCTGCAAATGATTCTCCTTCAGTAGCTGCTCAAGCAACAAATGCAGGTACGTTTGCATGAATGCTATTCATATTTTTTTGGAATCGCTTTACATCTTTCTTCCTCTTATAAATCTCTGACATTGCTAATTTTGTTTGGCAGGAAATGAATCAATCTCACCCAGACTCTGACCCATCTCCAGTGTACTTGAAGTTATTCCAGAAGCAAAAGAGAAGAAAGGATGGAACATGGGTAGTTAAGGAGGCAGAAGATGGATATATCAAACTAGTAAATTTGCACAAAAAACAAGTTGAAGATAATGGCATAGATAATCTTTCACCTTTTGATGCTTATGTCAAAGTATTTAATAGAGCTAAATCTAATAATCTGATTGGACTTGGAGAAAATCCTATTGCGTTGGGAGGAAGCAGCTCAAAACGGAAAAGATTAGGTTGCTCTGATCAAAGTATAATTAATAGTTTCATAAGTTATATATGAAACTATTAATTATTATCCATATAAAATTATAAATTTGACTATTTGACTATTTTTGAACAATTAATATAGCTACCGGTAGCTAAAATTCAATAAAATAACTAATAAATTTCAAATCCGCCTAGGCCCCGCCTAGACGCTAGGCGGTTCCTTGCCGCCCAGCTTCCGCCTAGCGTCTTTTAGAACATTGACCATGGCTGATATCTCACTAGAGGACTCAGAATTTTCGGATGACATTATTTGTGTGCATCATCATTCTAATATTTTGTATCATTATTTTTTTGTTTATAATTACATTTTTAATAGTATATCTACTCTTAAGATTTAATTTGGATGATTTCGGGTCAAAATTAGTTCGGGTCAGTTCGGTTCGGGTGTAGTTCGGCTCAAGTTTAGTTCGGGTCAGTTCGGTTCGGGTGCAGTTCGGTTTGGGTGAAGTTCGGTTCGGGTCAGTTCGGTTCAGGTTTAGTTCGGGTCAGTTCGGTTCGGGTGCTGTTCGGTTCGGTTCGGATTCAGTTCGGGTCTGGGTCGTGTTCGGATTGTTCATTTTTCCTTGTTCGGGTCCAATTTCGGGTTCGGTTCGGGTCGGTTCGGTTCGGGTTTCTGGTTCGGGTCACTTTCTGCCGGGTCTATTGACGGCCATTGCTCGAGGTGCACAGTGAGGAGTCGTTAATCAACTTTTTGCGTGTTTAAGGGTTTGGATTTGCTTGGCAGCAAATTACAGCGACCTTTTTGACAGGTATGGGCGTGTATGGCTGGAATGAAAAAGAACCAAAATAGAAGGTTGCTCAAAAGAAAGAAAAAAGAAGTTGACATTGAAACTGCAATACATTAACATCAAAAAAAGTAAAGTTGCCATACCTTATTACCTTTGGCTTTTTTTTTTGATAGAAACCTTTGGCATCTTATTAAGATATATGAATAAAAATCATATACGTACCTATTGTCGAGCGAAAAAAAGTGCTTGTCACTAAACCTCGAATGTCAATTCGTTTGATTACTATATGAATATGGACCACGCATGAATGTCTTTAGGATGGTAATAGGTTCCGTGGACCGATTGATTACTACGAATTTGGACAATTAATATTTTCACAATGATAATAGTTCTTATGTAGGTCTCTCGTCATAAAACAAATTAGTAAGAGTAATTGGTCTCAGAAATTTTGTATTTGGTCAAACAGTTTGATGGGTCTACAAGCCCTTTTTATACATTTTGTTAGCTTACAATAACTAATAAATTTGCTAAAAAGCACACAAAACAAACAAAATTAGATCATTTGTAAGCTAATATACGGTAATGGTTGTTTGTTTGGTCGAAATATGGTCATGGTGGTTGGTTGTTCAATCCTTTTCGTTTTGTATTAAGTTATATACATATATTTTCCTTATATCAGCTTAAGCATCTATTTGCTCGATGGAAGTAGGCTTCAATTGTTTTTCCTTAATTATCAACTTCTTAAAGTCAACACTTATGTGTTTTCTACGCATTAGAATACGAATCCTTTTGACGACATGTACAGAGAGAGTAACATTGTGAAGATCTTCATGGGTTAAGGCTCCGTTCGGTATCTGGACGCTCCCTCTACCTGCTCCCCACTCCCAAAATATTGTCCCTTGGGGGTACGAGGGTACAAAATCGAGCGTCTCAACACTAGATTTCCGTCCTTGCACCAATATCCTTCTTCGTTGCTGCTGTCAAACAGACGCTAAGAAGTACCAATCCAGATGTATGTAAAGTGGCACACTGATCGAGCTGGACTAACTAAAGGCAAAGGCAAAGGCAAAAAACAATCAAAGGTGTGCTTGAATTAGGCGTCACAATATATCATCGTGTACGAAGAAAGGTTTAAACATAACGAAGGTCGTAAGGAAATGATAAATGAATATCACAAGCAACTAAATATTTGAATATACCAGTAGCTTGTACAATTGCAAAATGAATGCATAATGAATATGAAGTTATAAAGGTTATGTAACGCCCTCACTTTAAAGTCAAGGATATTAGCGCGACTGACATTGGATTTGACCATCCGAAATCACTCAAAGGCTTTTAGGTTACATACCAGAGTAATATGACAGCAACCAAATTTGTTTCATAAATGAGATTCGAATTACAACCAAATTTATTTCATAAATGAGATTTGAATTACAACCTGGATTTCAATCCTTAAGGTTGCATTGGTGATCTTAACGAGATGTAGCGGAAAAACAAAAAACGTTGATGAGACCCAAAACATGGTCAAAATAAAAGATGTTTTAAAGGTTTCATTCCTTCCTTCCTTTCTTACTTTCTTTCTTCCCTTCATTCCTTCCGATCTTCTCCATTCCTTCAAATCTTGAGGTTGTAGCCTTTCTTTTGAAGAATATCCTTCTTACTATCTCATATTTTTATAGAAGATTAAAAAAAACTAATAGAGTTGGGAAAGAAAAAAGAAATGTTAGTCTAACACAATACTAAGCAAATGGGATCACTTACAAAATTTGGTTCTAAGAATAGATCGGACATGATTGACATCACATACCAATTCATAATTAACTGTTGCACAACAATCTAGGGTTCTTTCAAACGAAGGGCATACGACTCTTTGAGCGAGAGAGATCAAGCAACAAAGCTCAACAAAAGAAGAATTAGAAGTTTGAGAGTTAGGAGATTTGACGTTACTTAGAAGTAGAGATTTGAGATTTGACAATACATATGTATTTAAAATTTGTTGGGACTTTCATAATTCAAGCAATATTTGAAAAGACATCGTCGACTAAAAAGAAAAAAAAATGGAGAACTTTCATAAGGTGTTTGGGGTGGATTTCACTCCAACAGCTTCTCCATCGCATTCTCCAAAATGGAGAAGGATGAGAAAAAAAAAATAGAAAACATCCCTAAATCTAGGGTATTCTCCAAATAAATTGAGCATCCTCCAAAATATAGAGAAGTTGTTGGATTAGATGTCTACACAATAAAGTGTGACTTTTGGATCTCTATTTTGAAGATTTTTTTGGAGAAACTGTTGAAGATGTACTTACAACCTCGGTCCCAAATCACAAATGGTTTCAAATCGTTAAATTAAAGGTTTCGTTGCTAGTAATTGTCACTCAAAACTAAAATCTGGGAGTTTCTTTCAAAATCATATTTTTTTTGGTCGAAGAGGATGCTAGAGCCCGATTTTATTTATAACGAGAAAACTTACATAAGGGACTAAGGTGTCATTACAAGCCAATCAGCCGCTTTGTTAGCCTCACTATTACTTACTGTAATTGTTTTGATCTCCACCCGCCATCCTGAGTCTGATATCAACTTCTGGCATCAAAATCAAATCCTTTGGAGGTGACTCTGCACCCAAGGTCTTTTTTATCCATCTTGTGTAGGAGTATTATCAAAATAAATTGTTAGATTTTGTCATTTGTGGAACTGTGGCCCAAACAAGAAGAGAAGAGAAGAGATGAATTGAAAGAAAAGAACGAGGTAAGACGCAAGCGCGTGTGACGGGATTTGATGTGAATTAATTACCTCCTGACCTCCTCCTCTTTGTGACTGTGTGGTGTGTGAACGCAACAACCAAACTCCCCTTTGTTTGACCCCCACACCTTTTGAACATTTAACTTGACTTCAACTCTCTTTTCAATTTTTTTAAAAAAACTCTCTTTTCATGTATTTTTTTTTATTTTCATTTCGTATAATAAATTACACTTGACCACGCCAATAATATAAATTCTTTTTACTTTACGATTTGTTATTTTTCAAATTTACATCTTAACACTCATAATTATTTTCTAATTTTATTTGACCACCATTCTTAAATGTTTGTAAACCGATATCCTATGTAAAGTAATTTTTTTTTGGTTGAACCTATGTAAAGTAAATACATAATTGTAAGGGTATGTTTTTTTATGAGAAGGTGATTATTCCTATAAATATAAATAGCTGAATACATTTTATTATACCACTTGACAAGTTCTTGAGCCAACGTATAAAGTTTTTTTTTTAAGCTTTAGGTAGCTTAAAGTAGTGTATGAGTAAAATAAAATCTTATAATTTGGTGGTTGGCAATATAAACTTTTATAACTTTAAGTAGCTAGCTTGTTACAACTTATTTTTTGACGAGAATTTAATTTAGGAGGATGGGTGAGTTTAAGCTTACAATCTCAATTGAGCTCGATTGATTTAAAGACCCATGGGACTAGTTTCGCAGGTTGCTCACTTGCTCATTTATTGTATTTGTGTGAGAAGTTAATGAACGACTTGTTTAACTAATCATCTACCCAAACATATAAAACTAAGGGCTTAAAACATATGTAGACACCTCAACTTGTCCATTTTAGTCAGTTAGACACCTCACCTTTAAAAAGTAAACATTGAACACCCGAACTTTCTAAAAGCTACCTATTAAACACCTGTTGGCTGATGTGGCACTGTGCGTGTAATAGACGCGCCGGAGGGCGAGTGATGAAGCTGACGTGGCATTGACGTGGAAAAAAAAAGAATATTGTTAGTACACAAAATATGTCGTGTACAAGTTTCAACTCCTTCTTCAATGACCTTCTTCTCCAAGCTTCTTCACTCAGCCTTTTCGCCTTCAATGACCTTTCACATGGAATACATGTGTATTTATAGAGGAGAGGGACAGAGGGGGCGCACGCCTAGGGGATCGGCCCATAGGGTAGGGTTTCGCGATATCTTGCTCTCCAAGTCAACCAAATATCTTATCTCAGGCGAAGATAAGATTCTCCTCCATCAATAATATCCTAACTAGAATAACTACCCTAATAAAGGATATAGCATAATAAATATGGATAGCAAAATAAATAAGATAGAGAAATAAATGCTAACTAATTGATAGGGAATTTTGCCCGCCCACAATTGCCCCCTCCGGAACCTATACTCGTATACACCTCGTACTATCCTGTGTATAGGGGCCGGAGCTTAAGCGGTGAGTGGCCATGCAGATTAGGATGCTCTTATTCGTATATTCGTACATTCGTATATTCGTACATTCGTATATTCGTATATTCGTATATTCGTATATTCGTATATTCGTACATCCGTATTTCATAAATACGGGATCCGTGCAACTCCTACGCATGTGTATCGTAGGGCCTTCGTTAGGTCAAACGCGTGCGTCCACGCGCGACCTGCGCCACACGTGTGATGGTGCACACACGGCGCCATTCCGACCCTGAGTCGAGTGTTCGGTCCCCCATGCTAGAAAAACATTTGAAATCAAAAAGATATGAAAAAAGAAGAGTTCCCGGGATTTTAAAGACGAAATCGTTTGAAACGAGAGTAAACAAAAAGAAGACAAAAAAGGCGGCGCGCCGTTACTAGCATGATGATCCTTGCACTTTTCTCAAGGGTAGAATTTCTTTTTATAGCGATGTTTTAAGTGCAAAGCACTAGCCCATATGCCCATGTCCTGATTCCGCAGCCATAACACACGAACCCTTCCGAGCCTTGCCATTATCGGGATGCGCTCCCCATGGCCAATCGAGGCATTGCGTTGCCAATTCGGAAGGTTCGTGGCCCTCGTGGGTGTGCGCATCGCAACATAACCCACTTAATGGCGCTCCGTAGGACGCTCGGCACGTCTTGGTGGTTTCCCCCTTGCACCCACCGCGGTCGCGGCCTGGCGACCCGCGGTCGCGGCCCGGCGACCCGTGGTTGCGGCCTGGCGACCCGCAGTCGCGGCCTCGCGCTCGCGGTGTGCCGCCCGTGCTTGCGGTTCGTTCCATAGGACTAATCAAGGCTCCTCGGGGGTTCCCCGCGCCCGCGGCTCCCGGTCCCGCGCCCTCGGCTCTCGTTGCCGGATTCGAACCCAATAGCGTGCTTCGAGGTAGTCAAGGCTGGTCCTTCGATGTCGTCTCGTTGATCCTGCCGTCAAACTTGAATTGGTAGGGAATCGCGTAACAGAGTCGGTTGGTACCAGTCTTTTGATGTCGGCTCCGGGCATGTAAGTTGACGTCATACTGCCCCCGCTCGACAGACCATCCCGCGACTCTTTCTGAGAGACCCGATTTTGACAGCAGAGATCGAAGCGGATGGTATCGTAGTGTTGGTTCCGGGTGCGTAAATTGACGCCTCACGCCCCCGCTTGATGGACCGCCTGATGACTCTACCGAAGAGGTTCGACTTCGTCGGCAGAGATTGGAGAGGGCAAGCGGTTACCACAAGAGTCGGGCGCTCGATCACGTAAGCCTTGGAGTCCTTACTTCGTTGTGGGCACACCGTCATTCTGGGGGGCGCTTGGGACTCACAGGTTCATACCCGATTTTGAGCCAATTGGAGCGAGTTTCCAGCATTGGCTCCTGAAGACGAAAGGTAGTATGTTTTCTTAGCTTTCCAAGACATCTTGGATCGTCCCGATCGGACAACCGTAGCTCAAGAAGGACCCTGCATAACAAAGCAGTGCGCTGCTGACACTAGAGCGAGACTGCTCTGTCTTAGGCTGCGAGTTCGGGCTGGTTGGGGTGCGATTCGGGTCTGGATGTTAAGGGAAGATTTGTAGGTGACTTCTTCAGCTTTCCAGAGATGCCAAGCCCACGATTTTTCGACGTCTCTAGCTCCCAAACGAGGGGCTAGAAGCAGGCTTCCCTGCTCTGCGCGTTCTGCAGGACAGCAGCCTTCGGACGTCCTTTTGATCCTCTTCGAGAGAGTTTATGGGGCTGTCATCTCACGATGGCCTGAATATCGCTCTTTCCTCTTTCCATTGATATATGGATCGTTCGATTCCGATGTGCGTAGCTCCTGGACGACTGGTCGGAAGTTTGCCTCGCCATCCTGTTCGTGAAACAAGTTGCGTTCTCTTGCGGCGCGATTTTGACCCGGATGCAGCGAGTCTCCAGTTCTGATGTGTGAACGAGAAACGTAGCATTCGGAGTCTACTCTCCAGTGCTTCTTGAATCATCTCGTTCCGACCACCGTGGAGCTCACACGGACTATTACAGCGTCGTAGGTTCCGCGTTGATCGTTGAGCGGCGATCAAGCCCTTCGACCTTATGAGCCCGATCTCTTCCCGTCATATCGCTCGTTGGTCCCGCCACATCCCTCAGCCCGACCGCCTCTCTCGTTCCGCGTGCACCGTTCTGGTGGGCTAGCGAGCTATCGTGGTCATGCGAAGGCTCTTGGATGCGAAGGGACGAACGATCATGCTCACGATCTCTTGCCCCGGTGGACTCCGAGCCTTCCCAAGATCCAACACTTGCTTCGTCGTGCCCCTGCGTCATACACCTCAATGGATTGGACCAACCGCTCGCCCGCACCGGGCTCTAGCGATTGATCGCGTCGTGAGGGCCGATGGGCGCCGTCGCAAAGGATCGGACCGACCGCTCGCCCGCAACGGGCTCTAGCGATCGATCGTGTTGTGCGGACCAATGGGTGCCGCCGCTCCTACGTGATCCGGCTCCACGTATCGCGGCTCGATCGGTGGCGCGGAACTACTCAGGAGCCGGGTGAAGGGCTCGACTGGGCCGGAGGCGTACCGCGCGCTCGTCCACAATGCTTGGCAAAAGAACTTGATTTCTGGACTGTGCTGTTCGTGCCCAGTTTTGACTGACTTTGAGTAGGATTCTTGCTTCGACTTCTGAAGATAATTTGTAGCTTATCTCCTCCTCTTTCCGCCGATATGTAGATCGTCCAAATCCGACAAGCGTAGCTCCCGGAAAGTGAGTCGGAAGCACGATTGGTAATCCTGTCAGTTTCCGACCCGCGGTCGCGGGTGATGGATCCGCGGTCGCGGTTTGCCCCAGAACAAAGGTTACGTTCTCTGGAGCGAAACCGCGCCCGCGGCGGGGGTTACCGCGCCCGCGGCGGGGGTTACCGCGCCCGCGGCGGGGGTTACCGCGCCCGCGGTTCTGCCCCAAACTGCGATTCTTCGCGAGCTCCTCCTTCCTTGCCGCCTTGCCTGCGTCTGCCACCGCGCTCGCGGTTATAGTGCAGCTCGCTCCTGGCGACGAGCGAAGACTTGTGCGGTGGGATCGGCTCCGATCCCGAGACCCTCTTCCGAACTTGCGCCGAGTTCGTTTACGACGTGGGCCCGCGCTCGCAGGGCCCTGGACCGCGCACTGCAGGTCCAATCATCCAATCGTTTAGGGTTTTGTCGACGGCGTGACCCAGCTCGGTTGGGGTAACGGATCGGACCGACCGCTCGCCCGTCCTGGGCTCCAGCGATCAGCTCCGTATGCTCCTACGTATATCCCTGCGTTACGCACACGCGATTGTCATTAGAGTTGCCCCCAATCTAGGGTTTTCATTGGATCGATAATCAACAATGATTTTTGATTAGGGCAACCTCTTGGATTGACAATCCAAGGTCTGACTGCGATGTGGTCCATCATCCCGAGAGAGTATCGGGTTCAACGCGCGTTGGGATTCGTTCTCCGAGCGTTTTTTGGAGATGGTGTGTTCTGGCCTCGACCCGCGGTCGCGGGCGGCGGACCCGCGGTCGCGGGTGGCGATCCGCGGTCGCGGGCGACGGACCCGCGGTCGCGGGTGGCGAACCGCGATCGCGGGCGACGGACCCGCGGTCGCGGGTGGCGAACCGCGGTCGCGGGCGACGGACCCGCGGTCGCGCCTCTGGGGTTGCGCGAAGCGAATCGCGCGATTCGCATGGCGCGATTGCCCCAGGGTTGTCTCGCCGTTTCGTCCGGCGGCTGTATCGATCCGGGCTCGTGGACAAGCGATCCATAGCCTCCTCAGATCAGTTCTTGTAGGGTTTACGAAGGTCGAAAACCTGTTCGTTCCCCATGGACGGCGCCAAATGTTAGTACACAAAATATGCCGTGTACAAGTTTCAACTCCTTCTTCAATGACCTTCTTCTCCAAGCTTCTTCACTCAGCCTCTTCGCCTTCAATGACCTTTCACATGGAATACATGTGTATTTATAGAGGAGAGGGACAGAGGGGGCGCACGCCTAGGGGATCGGCCCATAGGGTAGGGTTTCGCGATATCTTGCTCCCCAAGTCAACCAAATATCTTATCTCACGCGAAGATAAGATTCTCCTCCATCAATAATATCCTAACTAGAATAACTACCCTAATAAAGGATATAGCATAATAAATATGGATAGCAAAATAAATAAGATAGAGAAATAAATGCTAACTAATTGATAGGGAATTTTGCCCGCCCACAAATATATATTATTAAAAATAAAATATTTTTAATAATAAAATTCTTTTAATAAATCTTTTATTTAATAAATATAAATTACATAAAATTGGATGGAAGCCTAGAAACAAGTTGGGCTCCCACACCTTTCTGAATGCAAAAACTCAATCTATGAAAAATAAAAGAACCACTCTTAACATTGTTAGAGTGACTAATTGCCAAAGACCTAATACGCGAGAGCGTGTCTAAAGCATCCTTCTCGAATTCCCCAAATGTAGAAAAGGCGAAGGGGATAAATTTGTATCCGTGCTCAACACATTTGGACTCATACTTCCTCCTTTTCTTCTCAACAGCGTTGTGCAAGGCTTGCCCGGGCGCCCAAGAACTCGCACCCATACCAGCAAAGGGAGAGACCCCGGTCACATCCACACACGCGTCTTTGCCCTGAAGCCAATTAAAGAGTAAAAGGTCAGCGGGCCTAAGATCCTGCCCATTCTCCGAGAGGAAACCCATAGGAGCCTCTTTCCGCACCGCAACCCCGACTTTGGCACAAATATCAACAAGAATATCTCGCACCAGGTTATGCCTGAACTTCACACCCACCTCACTAGAACAGTGGACCGCATGATCCCCCCACTTGTCCATCCTAGGAGCGTTGCAACTCGAGCAAATACTACCATCAGGAAATAGAGGAACCATAAGTCTGTAGCACAACACTGAACGAAACTGCCGATGATTCATCCTTTGTCCCAAACTGCCGATGATTCATCCTCTGCCGATGATTTTATTATTTTAATAATAAAATTCTTTTTTCTATTTTTCTATTTTTATTTTATTTTATTTTTTCTTAAGCAAGCCCCACCCGACCCAGCACGGAAATGTCTGGGTTTCAACCCGAAAATTCAAACCCGACCTGTTGACCAGAATGTGACAGGGTTGAGTTTTATTATTATTATAATAAAATATTATTTTAATAATAATTTTTTATTATTAAATAATAAACTTAGTAATAAAATAATAATAATTTATTATTAAATAATAGACTTAGTAATAAAATAATAATACTTATTATTAAATAATAAAATTTATTATTAAATAAAATAAAAAATAATAGAATTTTTTTATTATATAATAAATAAAATAATAGAATTTTTGTATTACATAATAAATAAAATAATAAAATATTATTATTAATTTTTTATTTAAATAAAATATTATTTTGGAAATTTATTTAAATAAAATTTATTAGTTAAATATTATTTAAATAAAATATTATTTTATTATTAATAATATGACGTGGCGCCATGTGTAAATGATGTGGCGCCATGTGCAAGTGACGTGGCGCGCGTGTAGTGCACAACATCACAGTGTCAGCCAACAGGTGTTCAATAGGTAGCTTTTAGAAAGTTCGGGTGTTCAATGTTTACGTTTTAAAGGTGAGGTGTCTAACTGACTAAAATGGACAAGTTAAGATGTCTACATATGTTTTAAGCCTAAAACTAAGTAGTTGTCCTTTTCAATATGGCCTTATCGCTTCTTAGTTTAATTTAAATTGTATATCACATACAAAATATTTTCACGATTCATCCACATGAACAAAGTTTTGTTTGGTCAAACTCATGTAAATTATTTTTCCGAGCCGTAAAATCTAGAAGGTAAAAGATGATTAATCAAGATCAAAGTAGGAATTAAATAAGAGTATCTTTATGAAAATTTAAACATTTAAAAAGATTCACTCTCTCCCTATTTGTTCTTCCCGTTTTCATTTAAAACGTCTCTTTTTATTCTTCTTATTTCTTTTTCATTCTATTTTAGGAATAAACTCATTATCCTTATCAAATAACTTAAATTGCTTATCCTTCTCTTTTCTCCTTGTACTATATTACTTTCATCGATTATCTAAAATTACCTACTTTTTATCTCTTTTCTTTTGATTTATTATATCATCCTAATTAAATTCTTTAAATTATACTGCCATCAATTTTTTTTTAATCATTTTCTCCTCTTCTTATTATTAAATCATTAAAATTATCCACATTTTTACTCTTAATTTGTGTGCAAACTTGCAAAAAGTGAGAACCAAACAGGGACGGGTAGCAATTAAGTAAACAAAAAAACCGGTTAAAAAAGCTCTCTGTGAAGACAAACTTGCATCACAAGAATGATAATAGATGGATATGGAAGCTTAATGCAAAATATAGTAGAGAGAATTTGCACACTCAAATCTCATAGAGGTCTTGATATCCGTAAAGCTGAACATATGAATAAAGCTTTCCAGATGAAACTTCTATGGAAAATACTGTTTCAACTAGACAATATTTGGGTACAAATTATAAAAGAAAAATATTTAAAAGGAGATGACTTATTTGAATACAGAGCTAAGTCCAACACATCTTGGCAATGGTGTAAGCTAATGAAACTACGTAATAAATTTGAAGAAGGTTTAATATGGCAGGTTGGTAATAGTCAAACCATTCACTTTTGAAGTGACCGCTAGTTATCGGATGAACCCCTTGGGAAGCATGCTAGTGACCCAACAACAATTGACAAAGAACGCAAAGTTCAAGACTTCATATCGAGCAATAAAACATGGAGCAGATGAACTGAGAATGATGTCAATCAACAAATATAATAGAGAGGATTATACAAACCCCGATCCCATTAACGAAATTCATGATAGATTATACTGACCTCCTAGTAGAAATGGATGGTTTTCAACATCTTCTGCAATATCTCACATAACAAAAACAGGCTTGCATCAGAGGATTGATAATAGATAAATATGGAAGCTTGATACTATTCCGAAGGTAAAAATTTTTTTTTTATGGAAAATGATTAGCAATGGACTACCCACTAAAAATCAACTACGTGAGAAGCAAGTCTCGGTCCTCGGAGGATGCCTCTTATGCACTTGTAGATATGAATACACAAGACACTTATTCATTGACTGCAATCATGTGAAAGAAATTACTAGACAAATTAATACAAAAACGATGCAAACGCTTCAACAAATTAGCCCAAACTCACAAATCCCAAAAGTTTTCATTGAGGAACTACGACAAAGAATGACAATTGAGGAATTTGTAGAACTGGCCACCATCTGGTGGGCAATATGCCATCAAAGAAATAAACTTGTATATCACCGAGACTCAATTGATATAATCCAAGATTTAGCACAATATATAAAAACATAAACTTATAATTGGAAACAAGCAAAATCCTGGAAGGAAGAGGAAGAACCCCAAAAACATAATAACACACAACCTTATCGACAACAACAGAAAAGTAAGATTTGGTGGAAACCAGGCAATGGATTCTGCAAGATTAATGTGGATGGATCGAGATTTATAGATGGTACAACGACATCTAGATCTATAACAAGGGGAGCACAAGCAAAAGTTATTGATATAGCAACAACCAAATATCAAAAGGTATCAGCTTTAAAAGTTGAAGCCCTAGCGATACGAGACGATTAAGATTGAAGGTGACAACCTAACAATGATCCAAGCTCTCCAAAATAAAGGGCGATTTCCTTGGGAAATAGAAATATTGATATCAGATATCATTGTTTTCTTACTAAATATCCAAACCGTCAAGATTTCTCATGTTGATAGATGTTGTAATATTATAGCCGACCTGATTGCAAAAATGGGTTATAGTCTCCCAAACACTTCCATCTCAATATTACTAAAACTTTTTATTCTCATCCGAAAGGAGACTCAAGGATACCTTACGTACGGGACGACCCCTTATCATGGCTTTAAAATTAAAAACCGGTTAAAAAAGAGCAGGGGCAAGCCCTTCAAATTATTTCAACTTCCCTGCTTTTTAATCATACTACAAACCTCAAGTCCAAGTTGCCAAAAAGCATGGGCCCCACTTCCCCAACTTCTAATTTTCAATTCATTTATCTTTTCATTTGATGCACTCTCCTCTCTAATATGCTTGTTTGATAATTGAATCAAAATCCCCACCTCCAGTTAACAGCAACGCCATGATTGAAGCTTAGAGATCTCTCAAAAAACCCCACCACCACCAGATCCACCACCGTCTGCGCCGCCCACTATCTGAAGTGGGCTCTCTCCACAAATATCCCCCAAATTCCAACACCCTTCAAAAAGGGGAAGACGAACAACAACAAGAAAGAAAGAAATTAGAGAGAGAGGGGCTGAATATTCAAACATCATGGAAGCCGAAGTTTCCCTGTAAGTTTCTCTTCTCAGCTCTCACCCCCAAAAGCCCAACCACAATCAATCTTGAGCGAAATATGACCAAATTCCTCATCCCCTTTATCCTTTTCTTTTCTTTTCTTTTTTCTTTTTTTTTTCTGTTAGTCTCCTTTGGAAAATTCCGCCTTGAATCCTTGATTAATACCCCAGCTCACTTCAGAGCTCACCAATCAATTAGGGTTTTGACTCCCTCGAAATCCGTGCAGGTTTGAGACGACCGAGACGATGGCCAGCTTCCTGGGGTCCACCGGCCTCCTGAGCGACTCCTGGAGGCTCTGCAGCAACGCCAACGCCGCACTGTCGCCGCCTTCCGGGCCGGGCTTCGTCGTCACCCAGCTCGGGCCCGTCGGCTACATCGCCTTCTCCGGGGCCCACACCATTTCCGGCCCCGATCTCTACGTCGAGGATCTCGTCCCCGTCAACGGAGTCGCCGCCGGCCTCTTCACGCCGTTGGACTCCCACGCCGGCGACGGCGATGAGGAAGAAGACCCCGTCATGGTCCACAAGGGCCTTTTGCAACTCTTCCTCAACATCTACTCTAACCAAAATTTCCAGATCCAGGTCAGCTTCTGGCTTAATTCGGATTTTGATTTTTTTTATTATTTAAATTTTGGATTTATATAATTGTTTACATGATGATTAAGGTGATATTATTAAAAAAGATCCCAAGTCGCCTTCACTGTGGTTTATCTGTGGGCAGATGAATTGAACCACGTGATAATGGTTAATTTTAATGGTTAATTTTAGTACTCCCTCCGTCCCGGAAAGTTTGTCCATAAAACATATTTGCGCGCGAATTAATGAAAAGTAGAAAAGTTTGATAAGTGATGAAAAAAGGTATTAAAGTTGATGGAAAGGGTATAAAAAAGAGTAATTTATAAGATTGGTTGGGGATAGTTTTGTAATTTTATAGGAAAAAGTGATAAAGTTGAGAGGAAAGTTGGATAATAGGGGTAATATATGAGATTGTATGAGGGTAAGATTGTAAAAGCAAAGTGATATAAATGGAAATAAAGTAGAGATGGACAAACTTTCCGGGACGCCCGAAAAGGAAAGACGGACAAACTTTCGGGGACAGAGGGAGTAGCTTTTTTATATGGATGCACTTGCTATGATAAGAGTTTACAGGAGTGGTAATTTTGTGGGTACTTGGTTCAATCATATGCATCACCTTCACAAAAGAAGAAAAAGCACATTCCATGGCCTACTATACCATTAGATGCCTTTTTTTGTCCAACTTCTCAGCACAGACATTCACACTAGAACAAAACAAAAGGTGATAAAGTGAGCTCAAATTGAGCTTAACTGTATGGCTAGTCAAAAGAAACAGGCTTTAATCCACAAGGGATCATATTACTCAACAGTGATTTGGATTTCGGTAACTATAGTTAAGGACTTTTCAGTTGCAAAAATATCACAACTCTGTGGGTAGAGCAAGTTCACTGGATATAAACTGAAGGGAACTCGCCTCTTCACACAGACTACTCACTCATTTCTGAATCTTATACTACTACTGAATACATGACAACATTTGACTGAGAAAATCCAATTTTCAGGTGAAGGCAATCATGGAGAAGAGCAAGTCAATTGTACTAACCGGCCACTCGGTTGGAGGCTCCATTGCTTCTTTAATGGCTTTGTCATGGTTATGCTATCTCGAAACAATTCCTCCACCTCCGTCAACACAAATCCTCTGCATCACCTTCGGTTCGCCTCTTCTAGGCAACAAATCCCTGTCCAAATCCCTCCTCAGGCAAAGATGGGCCGGGAGCTTCTGTCATGTTGTCTCAAAACATGACATTGTCCCGAGACTCCTTTTCGCTCCGCTCGGTTCCTTCAACGACCAACTCCATTGCCTGTTACAGTACTGGCAAATCTCAATCACTTCTCCTCGTCTTGGGTCGTCTGTTTTCCAGATACCGGACGAGGACAAGTCTCGGCTGCTCGGGATTGTGTTGGCCTATACTGAGAGCCTGGCAAACGCACTGGACGAGCCCGGAGGGAAGTGCTCGTTTTGGCCATGTGGAAGTTACGTGTTTTGTTCGGAGGAAGGAGCGGTTTGTGTTGATAATGCAGCTGCAGTGGTGAAACTGTTGCATTTGATGTTGGCTACCGCTACTCCAAAGTCGTGTGTTGAGGATCATCTTAAGTATGGAGAGCATGTAGAGAGCATTTCTTCACAGTTTATGCATAGTAAGGATGTCGTACAGGGGAATCTGCCTGAGCTAAGCTATGAGGCGGGAATGGTTATGGCATTGGAGTCAATGGGATTGGACAGCCAGGTATGTTTCTTTGGCTTCTCAAGCACATTAAAAAAAATATAAGCCTGAAATGGAAAACATATCATGTTTGACTACATGCTATCATTCATGTTTTGTTAATAATCTGTGAGACACATCCCTGTTTTCACCTTTTAAAAACAGTGTAAACTGTTAAGTATGACATCTCTAGGCTAATCTTTATTGTTTGAGAAACATAGTCCAAATATGTCTGAACAAGGTTTTTGAGACATTTCACGCTTTTTCTTAACCTTTCAATAACCCTAAAACTAGTCTTGAGTTTTGACATGTACTGAATTATGAGCAAAATAACTTTTGAGCATTCAGCATGCGCTGTTAATCACCTTGCTAAACCCAACACTTACCCTGCAGGAATCAATTTCAGAATCCGCCATAGACTGCCTAAAAATGGCGAAACAAATGGGCCTGACCCCGAACCTAAACAGCGCAAAACTCGCCATCAGCCTCTCCAAGATAACTCCCTACAGAGCCCAAATCGAATGGTACAAAGCCTCATGTGACAAGTCAGACAACCAAATGGGGTACTATGACTCCTTCAAAAGGCAGGCCTCAAAGTGCGACTCCCACGTAAACATGTTCAGGCTAAAGCTAGCCACCTTCTGGAACGACGTCATGTCCATGATCAACAACAACAAGCTTCCACACGACTTTCACAAGCATGCCAAGTGGGTCAATGCCTCCCACTTCTACCAGCTCCTCGTGGAGCCGCTCGACATTGCAGAGTACTACAGGAGTGGGGCTCACTTGAGCAAAGGCCATTACTTGGAGCACGGGCGGGAAAGGCGACACCAGATCATTGACAAGTGGTGGAGAGGGAGGAAATCGGGGAGCGGGAGTGGGAAGAGGAGCAAGTTTGCTGGGTTGACTGAGGACCCTTGCTTTTGGGCTAAAGTGGAGGAAGCAAGGGAGTTGCTTGAGAAGGTTAGTAGGGAGAGGAGCTCGGCCGAGTTGTGGAAGGCGATCGAGTCGTCCGAGAGGTATTTTAGGGAGATGATCGAGAGTAAGGAGGTTTCAAAGGATGTTCTTGCAAAGAATTCGAGCTATACTCTGTGGGTGGAGGAGTTGGGGGAGTTGAGATCACAAGTGAAGCAGTTTACTTCTAGGGTTCCAGGATTTCTGGATGGGAAAGTTGTGCCTTGATTAGGATAATTGTGTTTGCATTTCAAACGTGTATTCATATGAATGAAGGTCATGAGATTTATGACACGAGGGAACTACGAAGTGAAATGGTATGAAGGAATGTGTGTATATGTATATAGCTTCAGACGCTTGATGTAACATTCATCTTATCAATTTCCATTCTGAAGTCTGAATTGGTAAAGCCCAGGGTAGTGTATGGATTAAGTTATGCACAAAAATGCAACTACATTGGTAAACCACGCGACACCCTCGAGTCTTGAACCCGAGACCTCATCCAGAGTCTTACTCGAGACCTCACCTAGTGAGCTGGCGTGCCAAGCGGTTAGACCCTCGAGTCTTGAATCCGAGACCTCACCTAGAGTCTTACTTGAGACCTCACCTAGTGAGGTGGCACGCTAAGTATGGAGAAACGAAATGTTTTAGGGCTTGCTATACTTTTAGAGGAGTACTTTTTGGTCTTAAAAATGTTTAAAAAGTAATGTGTTTGCACCTTTTTTTGAAAGAAAAAAAGGATAATCTCTCTATATATAATTTGTGAAGCCATGTCTTCACAAAAGAATGAGCCACATGGTACATTCTCCAATTAACATGTATTTTTTTATTTTTTTTTATTAATAAGAAGATCCTACCCATTACTTCTTTTTTTTTTTTTAAAAAATAACTACCTACCTCTTCAACTCTCCTCACATCATTTTTTCATTTTTTTCCTTTATATTCTATAATATTAATAAAATAATAATATTCTATATTATTTAATTGATATTTTTTGCAATTATAAATTTTAAATATGATATACTCATTTTTATAATTTTATGTATATCACTCAAATTTAAATTTGAAATAACAATAAACTTTTAACTAACTTGATTAAATTACGATATTAATATTTTCAGTCTCGGGATATATATCGAATCTCTTTCCCGATAAGGAAAATCCCGCGCAGGGCACGAGTCATTATACTAGTTTGTTTAATCTTGAAGCCCAATCCACCACATCTCTTATTCCGATAGAAAATGTAAAACCCTAACCCGCAGATCTCTTCTCTCTCACTCTCTCGCTGAAAAAATCGCTCGCTCTCTTCTGAGAAAATGTCTCGATCTGTAAGTGTTTGCTCCTTTGTTCTTGATCTTTCTTTGCTTGTCATGATTTGTGCTTTAGATCTATCTCTTTGTCGTTTGTCTTCTGTGTTTGCTCTTTCACCGATTTATCGCAAATCGAGCTATGATTGATGTTTAGGGTTTTACTTAGTTCCGATTTTTGTGTTTGCTCTTTCAACGGATTTATTGCAAATCGAGCTATCTATGATTGATGTTTAGGGTTTTACTTAGTTACGATTTCGATTTTGGTATTCAGTTTCGTTTTTTCTTGGCTGCAGATTTTGTAGGTAGTTTTGTGTTGTTGTTGCAGAACCAGCTTTATTTGAATTAGTTCTATACTCACGATCTGTGTTTTTCTTGCTTTTGGACCTCACAATTAGCCATGAATACATCAAGATTGCTTCCTATACTTTTTGAGATTGATCTGTTTGTAAACTAAAATCTGCAAAAAACGCATTTTCTTGAGTGTTTTCAGTTGCGTGATGCTTTGGCTTTGGATGAGGGTGGTTTCCATGAAAGAGATGGCGACTATTTTACTTATGGATGCTTCGAAGAAGCAATTACCAAAGGGAATAAAGCTTGGAAATCTGCCGAACATCTCTGCAAGAAGGTTTGATCGCTAGGCAAATCTAATCTGTCCAAGAAGACTACCATGAACTCTATGAGATGTTTCCAGGCCTGAAGCCAAGGGACGACTGGAATGGCTACGGATATGCTGATCACATCTATATCGCATACGGACCCCTGAGCAACGGCATCTACTACGTAACCTCCTATAAATTGATGACGTCTAATGGTACCTGCCCCATTTTGTCCGCCAAGATAGCCCTGTGCAACCCTGCTGTCAGCACGAGTTTGCCCTGCCTTTCTCTCGCGAGTTTCGCGCGATGCTTTCCGAGACTGCTCCTCTTGAGCCTACGCTTCCGCCTAGTCGTCTCTTTTACGGCTTTGACAGCGTGTGTAAGGTAAATCCACCCGCCTTAGTTACCCATATACATATACATATACATACATACATACATATAAATTGATATAAAAGGTTTTTAATGCTGGTTCTCTCTTTGCCTCCCTGTGTGTAGAAGGTGAACGATGGTTCCGAGACATTGGATTATAGAGCCGTCGTCATCATCCATTATGGTACTAAGATGTTGTTGGGCCCTGGTTCAAAACCAGTACGCATATCCAGATAGCTAGGCCCACGAGAAACGAGCAGCTCAAGGGAATCCGAAGTTGTTACACGGAACATTCCACCATATTGAAGAACATCTTATCTTATCTAGCCAAATATTCTATCTATTGTATCATATTTGTTGTTACACGGAACCTCCGTTCGGGAGTCAAAACACGACCGCGGGTCCATCACCCGCAACCGCGCGTCAGCGATTGACAAGGTTACCGAACGTGTTTCCGACTCACTTTTCGGGAGCTACGCTTATCGGATTTGGACGATCCACATATCGCTGGAAAGAGGAGGATATAAGCTACAAATTATCTTCAGAAGTCGAAGCAAGAATCCTACTCGAAGTCAGTCGAAACTGGGCACGAACAGCGCAGTCCATGAGGAGCCCGTAAAGCTGAGTAACGAGGTTCTAGAAGGCAATCCGAGTAATGAGCTACGAAATCAGCATATTTGCCCGCCAAGACATAAGATAGAATTAAGTTATATCTTGTAGGGATTTCTTCTATCTTATGTAACCGAATTTATACCATACTTAGGGGAATTCTATCTAGTAGATGCGTATCTATCTAGTTAGTATTCTATCTTGTACACACTCTATCTTTTAGGTGTCCCCTATATATACATAGAGGGGGGTCACGAAATCACACATGGTACACGATATACACGATGTACGCATATCACCACATGTACACATTCACATACATCAATACAAATTTGCACGTTTTTCTCTTCAATTCTTTTGTTCTATTTACTTTGTTCAGGCCCGATCTAGGCCAAGGGGTCACCAATCTTGCTTGGTAGATTTCTGGCTCTAACAGATGCCATACTCGTTCCTCGTCTTCGTCTACAACTTTCTAAGGCGCAAATGGAGGCAAATTGTAGATTATCGAGCCGGGAGGAAGAAAATCGGCAAAGCGAAGGCCCTGGCTGGATTTGATTTGCCACGAGGAAGAAGAATAATAAACATTTTACGTGGTATGAGAACCACATCATTCTTATGCCAATACTTACATAACATCAACATGGGGTCCTACCGTCCTACAAGTCAACTTGTGAGTCTACCATTATAAGCTCATAGCCACACCGGTCAAAAACACTTCCCATATAAGAAGATAAACATTATGTACCCTTATAAGCTCATAGCCACATAGAGATTCATTATCAACATTTACATCCAATACCAAAGAAGATTCTACAAAGAACATGATATAAGAAGCCAGTAGAATCCAACTGAGAACCAAAAGGTAAGAGTTGGTTAAGAACATGGAGCATACTAAATGATCAATTTTCTGGGCAGCAGAATGCAAACCATTAAATGAAATGGCTACAATCCCACACTCGGTGTTAGGCAACTGGTGGGCGAAGAGCGTGATCCTGTGACGTGTCCACTTGAGTTGGTGGCATGAACTGCCACATGGAGACGGCGGGGTAACTCATAAAAGGAACCAGCTTGCCACCGGGTGATGGGTGTTGAGGGGCGAAAGTTGCTGCCATTGATGGGGGAGGTGGACGGAATCCAGGATGAGAGAGTTTGTGGACTTGAGTTTGTGACAGTAGAGATGCCGGACTGAAACACACACTATGGTATCTCCCTTTATATTATTTTGATAGTAATGTCTTTAGAAACTATTGCGCCACGTGGTGCACTCTGGAATCACCATGTGTCGCTCTCTGAGAGACTGATGGCCGACCAATCTAAGAGTGACACGTGACACTGACTTTTAAGATGTAAAAAATTTGTTTTTTTACATTTTGGGAACTTTTACATGTTAAAAAAAATAAAAATTATATCATAATTCATAATTTGTTTTTTTCTACACATAGACCCCCATATTGAATATATTTGGTTAAATATAAAATTAATTATACTTAATCGGAATGTACATTACGGAAAAACGGACGCTTCAATTAATAAACGAAACTACACGAAAAATATTTAACCCATTTTTGATTTTAGTAAATTAAATCCCGTACCTTAATTATCTAAGTTATACCCGTATAGGGTACGGGGTCTACACTAGTTTTGTTTAAAAACTACTTTTTCTTGAAGGCATAGCGTGGCCTAAACAAGAGTGCAAATTTACTAAAACAAGAAACATGAAGAAAACGCTCCCTACAACTCTCCCCCATTCTCGTGAACAGTATCCATCGCTTAACACTAGCTCTCAATTCTCAAGCCAAATCAGAGCAATTTTGATCCTTCTTATTTCACAAATTCAAAATTATGGTGAGAGAACCCCTACCCAAGAATCAATTTGGCAAATCTCACCCCAAAAGGCTAAAATTCCTCGCATCGTTGATGAGAGATCTCAACAGTATTTGGCAAAGCATTGTGTCCATGGTGGCTTTGGATGTACGAGGATGATTTCCCACCGCCTAAGGAAGCGACCTAAGAAGCATCGTGGCCTATTGCTCAAGGAACCATGTACGATTTGGCGGCTAGGGTTTGTACTTGGTAAGGCTTCGATTCCGTACGAAGTGGAACGAGGGAACCATGTCGGGGGCGGGTCCACAACATCAAACGACGAGGAGGTCCTCGGAAGAGTGGCATGAAGAAGACCAACGAGGTTGGGTTTCTACCCTCCTATGGATTCGCCTTGATGGGCACCAAAATTTGAGACTGAAAAGGTTGCGTCTTTCCTCTTTCTTTCTTGCTTATCTTGATTTGCCTGGTGTGATCTATGGGGGTTGGTGGTGTGGATACAATCTAGAAGCTTGGGGGCGTATCCCACATATAGTCTTGTTAATTATTTGAAACCTATGCTTCTAAAGAACTTTGAGTCCTTGCCGAGAAGGCAATCAGTGGTTGTGGCATCTAAAGAACAGCTTGAAATAATGAACCCTGTTGTTCAGTTTGAATCAATACCCACCATGGTCGATGAGACCTTAAAGGGTGGTGACAAAGGTTGCCTAAGTATTTGTAGAATGGCTAAGCATTTATGTGAAGAGTCACCTTTGTGGTGCTATAGTGGTTGAATGGATGGTATGATGTTATTGCTAAAATCCTAAGGAAATGTATATTATTGCACTATGGTTGGCTTCGAAATGTGTTCTTTGATATGTTTGTATTGGTGTTGCCATGCTGTACAAATAACCCAAAGTCTGAAATCAAAGAAAAGGAAATAGGGTATCTTCAGCATATAGTTGGCTACTTCTTTGGCTGTTTCTATTATCTAGTTATCTATGTGTGTGTCCTTGTTAAATCCTGGCTTTTTTTTTGTTCAGTTGTTGGTTATATGTAATGAAGGTTGGTGGATGATTTTTCTAAGTATGAAAATACCACCTTATGCCCCATATTTGAGTGGTCTTTTTATGATGAGATGTACAATATCTATGAGAAGTAAGTACTATAATCGCATATGTAAGTTGTAATTGTGTAATATAAGCAAGTTAATTATCTATGTCTTTGATCTGAACAAGATGGTGTTAGCTCCTAAGTACATTATATTCATTTTTCATGTTGAAAGCATTAGTTACATAAAGATGGTCCTTATGATCAGTGTTTGAGCTAGAAATCTTCCAACCTAGATCGGAGATCCCTTAGCCTAGATCGGGCTAGAACTAAGCGACATGAACTCGAGAATCAATAAGAAGAACGAGTAAATTGTATTAGGTCTTGTGTGTATTCGAATGTATGTGAATGTGTACAATGTATGACCCCCTCTATGTATATATAAGGGCTTTAAAGATAGACACTTTACAAGATATCCTAGTAACTAGAGAGATTCGTATCTACTAGATAGAATGTTTTTACATAAGATATAATTCCAAGCTACACATGATAGAATGATAAAGTTATCTTGGCTGGCTTTGTTATAGATTCTTCCGGATGAAATATCCCCAAATATGGCATTTATTTCGGATATATACGAACAATTTAGAGGAACCCAGTTCAACCTCGCCGTGGACGTTTCCAGGTATGTGCGCTAGGTGTCATGGGCTTCCTCCTTTGGGCTTCTCTAGAAACTATCGTGGGTCATTGGTAGCAGGGCCCAACAATCAGTAAGATGGATAGTGAAATGTGTTATCAAAAATTCAAAGAAGGAAAAAAGGACAAGGAGAGAAATCAAAGCATTAGATCTTGTCTGCTTTGTAAGCATTTATATATAAACCAACCAGAATGGGCATCTAAGAAAACTCATGGTAAAAACGAATCACTAAATCGGTTATGTATATGGTTTCTTAGAGATAAACAAGGTTTAATCTCCTATAAGAAGGTCTGTAGAAATTATACGAAAGTAGTTAACATATCCCCATGGTGGCCTATGTTGATATCAGCCCTGGGCGAAGCTCTAGTCTGTTATAGAGAGGGATGTCTTGCATTTCGTTGGATGTGGTGCTTTTTTGTGACTATTAGTGTGACTAAATTGCTGCAGATTGGGTTCTTTAGGACCATAAATATTAAAGGATAGGTGTTGTAAGGAAAAAAAGATGTTGCAAAAATGGAAAATAGTGCTAGGTACTGCGCTATGATGGTTCTCACTTATGGCCTTGGACGAGACAATTGTAAATTGGCAAGAGGAGCAAAAGAATGGTTGTCATATGAGCAAGGTGTTGTGGACACCGAAAATTTAGTGGAAGAATGGTCTCGATCACAGAATATAGTGTCTAGTATTAATCCAAGTTGTTTATGCATTATGTACAAACAAGTTCTGGGAAAGCTCTGTATATACAAAGGAAAAATTCCGAACATGGACTGTAATGTTAGCTGGTATTCTTATGTAAATAAAAGTCGTGCTAGGAAGGAAAAAAGAAGGTACATACTTTGCATGAAATATAAAAGAATCTGGCAATGCAGGAAATATAGTTACAGGGACAAGTGGAAGTGGATATTGCTAGCAAAGAATTGTGGAAATTTAATCATAAAGGAACGGAACCTGCAATTACATTGATTGAAACCCATACAATGAGGAAATTAATGAGGGAAAAAACAACTCAAAACCGAAACTGTGCAAATGGGGCAATAGAGAAACATCGAGACTATTTTGTTGGCCTAATTCTTAAAAAGGAAATTAAGTACCCGACTTTGAGGAGGTACAAAATTAACCTTTATGTAATAATAAGAGTAAGTTGGACACATGAGGGTGGACATCTAAGAAAACGCAACACCCAACTCTTTGGAGTTGTAAGACCACAGATAAAAATTAGAGCCAAATGAAAGTTGCATTTCGGAATAGTAGGGATAGGTAGGAGATCGTTTTGGCTAGAAATTGACTCATTTTGTAAAATCGAGTGTATCCAGATATTAGCAATTGCAGAAACTAAAACAGATAAATTGCCAAGTGATCAAACTTGGAGACGTGCAGGATTCGATAATATTGTGCGGTCTCCTATTGAAGGAAGGGCAGGTGGTATTTGTGTGTTGTGGAAAGAACACCAACTCAACAGTGAATATGTGGAAATCCTGGTTCACAAGCCGAGGTACATTATATTGAAATATGTAAACCACCTCACAGGATATTCTTTGGCGTTGTGTTTTGTATATGCACCCCCGAATGAAAACCGGAAGGATGAATTTTGGCTTGAGTTTTCTAATCGCCTTAATGACACTCACCTACCTGTTATTGTGTTGGGCGACCTGAACGAAATCCAAGAGTACGCAGATAAAAAGGGTGGCAATGTCCCTACGGCTAGTAGGTTTGAACGTATAAGAAATTTTAAAGACGATTGTGATTTGCGAGACATACCAAAAACGGGAAATAAGTTTACATGGAGAAAGAACAAGACAGAGGTTGATAACACGTATGAAAAATTGGACAGAGTTCTTTTTAGTGAGAACATTCTTCAGTGGTTTCCAGATATCCAAACACATAATCATTTAAGATGGAGAAAATGCGGTTAATGAGAAAAGATTACCGAAATGTAGTAAAGCAAGCATGGAGGGCGAGCTTTCAAGGGTCCTTCATGTTCCAGCTAATGAAAAAAACTCGAATATTAAAAAAACATACAAAACAATGGAAACGCAGGTTTTTTTGAAACACCTTTGAGCAAGTTAAGGAAATTGAGGAGACTCTTCTTGATCTACAAAAGCAAATAATTGTATCCCCGCAACCAGCTCTTATCCAAAAGCAACTCCGGTTCCTCCAGGAAAAAGAATGCATTCTTCAGTTTCACAAAACTTATTCGAAACAAAGGGCAAAGACGAAGCATGTCAAATTGTCTGACTCTAATTCGGGATATTTTCACAAGATAGCTACAGGAAGGCACAACCATAAGGCCATAAAGGCTATCGTCGCAAGTGATGGAACTCAAATAATGGGTGAAGAAAACATCTGTCGAGAAATCAGAAATAATTTTCGAAAAAGATATACTAAGGAACAGATTAATAATTCAGTTCTTGAGCAATATCTCTCCCTCATAGATAACGAAATAACAGTTGAAGACAATATGCACCTTACCAAACAGGTCACTAATGAAGAGATAAAAAAATGCAGTATTTCAGATTGGTTCGGATAAGTCCCCTGGACCGGATGGCATGACAGCGGAGTTTTATAGAAAATACTGGGACATTGTGGGCCCAACTTAATCAAGGCAGTCAAAGGGTTCTTCCATTCTGGAAAAATGTTGAAACAAAGTAACCACACATTTATTTCGCTTCTCCCGAAAAATGACAACCCTTCGACAACAAACGAATTTCGCCCCATTAGCTTGTGCAGAACGATCTATAAAACAATTGCAAAAATTTTGACAAAAAGACTAAAAAGGGTAATGCCCAAGATCATTCACCCACTGCAAGGAGCATTTGTAGCATGACGAGCAATACATGACAATGTTCTCATTGCACATGAAATTTTTCATTCGTTTAGAGGAAGCCAAGCAAAAGATGGTTGGATGGCGGTTAAACTAGATATGGAAAAAGCGTACGATAGGGTGGACTGGTCTTTTTTATTCAAGGTACATGTGAAGTTCGGCTTTGATGGGAAATTCGTAGAATGGATCTGCCGGTGCGTATGTACAATATCTTTCTCAATTCTGGTTAACAGTGGACCCGCTATCCCCTTTAACTCAGAGCAAGGGATTAGACAAGGCGACCCGTTGTCACCATATCTCTTTGTTATTGGTGCAGAGATTCTGGTGAGAAAGTTACAAAAGGTGAGCGAAAACCCGAAACCTCTAATTGGTTTTCCAGTATCAAGCGGGGGAACGAGGATACCGTTTTTAACCTTTGCAGATGACATAATTATATTTGCAAAAGGGACCCACAACGCATGTAGTCTGATGAAAAACATTATCGAGGACTATTGTGCGGCCTCAAGTCAAAAGGTGAATTGCCACAAGTCGGCTTTTCACACTTCTAAGAAGGTGGGAAATCAACAGAAACAAAGTATCAAACAAGCATTAGGAATAAACACAATGACAAATTTATAAAAGTATCTCGGATGTCCGATTATTAATGGCAAAGTAAACAAAGAAATATTCCATTCTACAATAGGAAATGCACAACGACAGCTATCAAAATGGAAAGCCAGTACTTTATCTCAGGAAGGACGGTCAGTCCTAATAAGATCAAACCTCGCTACAAAGCCAAACTACTTGATGCAAAGCTTTATGTTGCCTAAGCACGTGCACGACGAAATTGATGCGATCAACAGAACATTCTTCTGGAATAAGGATAGACAATATAAACCCCTGGTAGGATGGGACAAAATATGTAAACCAAAGGCATATGGTGGATTAAGGGTAAGGAAATCGATAGATATGAACAAGGCACTACAGATGAAATTATTGTGGAAAATTCTCATAGAGCATGACAATGTCTGGGTCAAAGTTGTGAAAGAAAAATATTTACGAAGGAACACCCTTGTAGAATATAGGAGTAAACCTAACACATCATGGCAATGGAAACAGTTGATCAAACTCAAACCGGAATTTGAAAAAGGTCTTAGGTGGCAAATAGGAAATGGAAAGTCAGTAAATTTTTGGACTGATAACTGGGTAATGCAAGATCCGTTGGAGAAGTTTGTAAACAGAAATGTTATAGAGAATGTTACCATTAAAGTGGAATAGTTTATTTCAACGGCAAAAGAATGGAACATAGATGATTTGAGAAGAACTATCCCTACAGATATAGTAGATAAAGTATTAATGATACCTATTCCGCGTAATGAGATAGAAGATAGACTTATATGGGCACCAAGCAGAAACGGATGGTTTTCAACAACGTCAGCAGTGAGTCTAGTTACGAAGGAGGATGCAATGAATCCAAGTCCAAATGAATGGATATGGAATCTTGATATCTACCCAAAAGTGAAAAATTTCTTATGGAAAATTGATATGAATGGACTTCCAACCAAACAAAGGCTTATGAAAAACAAGTCGCAATCCCGCAAGGATATCTCATGTGTAATGGAACCCACGAGGACTCGATACACCTGATGATTAGTTGCCCACACACGCTAGGGGTGATAAAAAGCATAGATGTAAATACCGAGCAAACAATCAGGGCATACGTTCCCCGACATCAAAACCCGAGAAATGTTCTAAACGCTATTAAAGGAAGAGTAGGGAAGACAGATTTTATTGAGCTTGCAGTAACTTGGTGGAGCATATGACATCAACGAAACAAGATGGTCTTCCAAACAAAACCTAGTGATTTAATTCAAGACCTAAGTTTACATATTCGAACACAACTAAGACAATAGGAACAAACCAAGAGGTGGCAAGAGGATGAAGAAAAGGCACAGGATAGGATGGTTCGACGACAACCAACAACACGACAAAAATTAAGTCACTGGAAAAAACCAAAGCCTGAGTTTGTCAAACTAAACTTTGATGCCTCTAAGATAAGTAATGGGAACGTCTCGGGTGGATCGATTATTAGGGATATGAATGGAAACCCAATAACTGGAACTGTAAGAATACTTGACAAAGTATCGGTTTTGATGGCTGAAGCCTTGGCATTGTGGGATGGAATACTAAAGGCCAAACAAAGTAATGTCTAGAGAATTGAAATTGAAGGTGACAATGTAACTGTTATCAAAGCTGTCAAAGGTCTAATCAAGTGCCCATGGGAAATTGAAAGGGTTGTAGCTGATATTCTCGTATTCCTGGACGGATTCGAGTCAGTCCAAATTTCTCATGAGAGTAGGCAATGCAATGTTGTGGCCGATAAAATTGCGAGTCTGGGCCACAGTCACTCATGGGATGCAATTCAGAACCACTACAAGCTTATAGCTCTCATCCAATTGGATGCTCTAAGTTTCCTGCCTTGAGAGAGATTCTTAATCCTCATCGAGTCAAAAAAAAAAAAAAAAAAAAGAGTGCAAATTTGCTCTATAATAAACGTTGATATCCAAACACTGGCTTTATAAAGCCTAGTGTGGTGGACTGAAGTGAACCCGAGTTTGAGCGACCCTCGTCAACAACTTGAAACCATTTATTGGCTTCCTACATCCCGCGCTCTGTTTCCTCTTCCCTTGAATCAATCCTCTCTTTGTAGAAAAGCTCTTCTTCTGATCGCCATGTCGTGGCGAGGAAAGCGCAAGGAATCCGACACTCATGTCTCCGGCGACGGCGACGACTCCGACGGCGGTGCTCCTGCCAAAAAGGCCCTTAAGAACGATTCCGACGACCCTGACTCCATCGTCGTCTGTGATGTACGTACCTCTCTTCCTCATTGTCCCTCCTAGGTAAACCCTAATCAGCCCTAGAAGCTGGCTTGAAATTGGACGCCCTCTTCTGCTGTCGGACTTTGCAGATTTCGAAGAATCGGAGGGTTTCGGTGAGGAGTTGGAATGGGAGGGTCGGCGTTGACATCCGAGAGTTTTATCTCAAGGACGGCAAACAAATGCCCGGCAAGAAAGGTATCTCCATGCCGTGGTGATTTTATTAGGGTTTTCAATTCTCTAGGGTTTCTGTGTTTGGTTTTCCAATTTGCGGTGGTTTGCTGCTTTTCCCCTTTCCTTTTCCAATCGTGTGATCCTGGTGGTGTTTAGATGTATTTCCTCCCTTTTGTGTGTGATTGATTATGTATGTGCGGGGACTTTGCTCATTGAAGAAGATTTGGAAGCATTTAGGTCCTTTTCAAATTGTTAGGTTTTGAAAGTGGAACATTGTAGTTTTAAGCTATCATGGTTTATTGAGAGTTTACAAGTACAGACACCCGTATGATGCTAAACTGACAGAGCCTTATCATTTGGATGTACACCCTTCCATCTTGTCATTGCATATGATGTTCTCTTAGTAATGACTTCCTGTTTACTGGTATCAGTTGTATGTGCGCTTTCTGCCTTTCTTCTTAGTTTAGTAATTTGTTTTAGAGGTTGTATATCACTGTGAGAGGGTGGGTGGGTAGAGAGGGTATAGTTGAGGAGAAAGAGCATGAGCTCATTCTATCGTAAACAAACCTTAGAGCATGTGATAGATGATGTGATTATGTTTGTTTTTCTAATCATCATAGACGAGCCAATTCTCTTAACTAGGACTATCTTTTGACTTCAGATGGCTTGATTTAAAACTCTAATGCTCTCATATAATGGATTTTAATTGTTAACTATCAAGGGCATCATATTGCTAAATGTACACGTGTAAGTAGTCACAATCCTTGTGATGTACTCTTATGATAGTGTGTTGCAAATTTGATTTCCATAGTGCAGAGTTATGCACATTGATTGTTTAACTGTTATTTGCTTTTAAAATATTGATACGGAATCAGTGCTTGTTTTTGGTTCATGTACCCAACCATCCGTTTGTTCCAATACATCCAATGTGAAGTTCTGCACTATGATTCACCTTTTTTTATTGTAACCCTGGACAACTTAGCTTCTCAACTTAGACATTTCACCCCTAAATTTTGAATAACGACAACTGGTCCATAGACTTTAAAAACTAGGATAATAAATTCACTTCCACTCTATTGACAAGACTTACTTGATGATGCTACTGTTGCTCTTATATTTTATGTTAGTGCAATATGATAATCGTTAAGCAACTAGCTAATGGGTAATTCTTTTAGTTATGTTTGTTTAGAATTTAGTTGCTTTTATTTTCAACATCTTGCACCTTCCATTAATTTGCTATTTCTAATGTGATAGTGCATCTGTCCAGATGTACTTTTATTGAAACTGAAATCGAATGGTAAAATTGAGTATAGATTGGACAACTATAATTATAAACTGTATTATAATCTATGAATGCATTGGTTTCTAGGCAACCAATTTAAAATTTTCGAATATATTTTGTTGAATCATAGAGAAGATTCATCCTAGGATTCCTAGCTATGGATTTGCTTAATAAGCTTGCAGTTTAATAAGTAATAATTTCATTACATCATCTATATAAGATGGTCCTAGAACTGATCTTTATCTTTTCATTATTGCTATAAGTTCTTTAAACTTTCACTATAGTTTGAATAGGCAGTTAAACGAACAGAACAAACTAATATAGTACACTAATCGACCTTTGTTGATTGCTTCATCCTTGGTATACTATGTATACAAACCATTTTTTATGTCAGTGTTAATATTCGAAGTGTTATTTAATTCCTTTAGCCTATAGTGATGTTTTTGCCAATGGTTCAAAGTTCATCACATTTGATTTATAGTTGCTCTCTACTTCTGCTCTGCACAAGATATCGGATGTCATAGATTAAGCCAGTGCCTCTATAAATTTCGCATTGTTTGGTTCTTAGCTGTTAACCATATCCTCTGACATGCATATTCAGAGAAAAGGGTAAGCATATCTCCGCTTGGAAAAGGGATCATATATACTTTGCACTTTATTATTCAGAACTAGTATCAATTGAAAGCTTTCGAAGGATGTGGCTTATGGATGGAACCTCATGCATTTGAAAAGCCATAATATACACATGAAAAGATCTTGTTTTCTTGTGATATTGTTAATGCAAGTTAAACTCTGAGGAGTTCATAGAAATTTTTTGTGGGCTTTTTAGACTTTGGACTTTCAGTCGCGTCTTGTGAGTCGTAATTTGTCTCATAATGGATTATCGATGCCTCTTGATATGAGCTCCATGTTTGTTGCAGGTATTTCGTTGACCATGGATCAGGTATATATTACACCTTATGTCCTTCCTTTCTGTTCTAGTTTAAACTTCATCTTGATCTGTTTGCAATGTGCTTACCCACATTCGGTTCAATCCTTGAAGTGGAAGGTGCTGAGGGATCATGTGGATGAAATCGACAAAGCCGTGGCTGAGAATGCTTAGTACAAAATCTCAACTGGCGCTTTAAAACATGGTGGCCCTTTTTGTGTGTTTGTATTAGGGAAAATTAAGTTAAATATCCCAACCTTTCAATGGGTGTGTAAAAATACCCTGCTGAACTTTAATGTGTTAAATAAATACCCTTAGTCCTTAACTATTAGTCTATTATTATTCAACGCATGTTTACACTCTGCTTGTCTCCAGTTTCACCGGCTTGGAAAAACATGTACTCCTGAACCTATTGGGTCCCCTGAAAATAGATTCTATTACTCTCATTACTTTGCAACTACGTATTAAACATCTCTTTCAAAACCAGACTGAAAGTTATGTCTTAAAGCATGCTAAATACGCAGCATGGGCGTACATCCAGATAGTTGAATGCGCTTATTGCTCAATAAGTGCAAGCACACGTTAAGGATGGAAAGGCACGGTGCCCCACGTCCCCACTAATCCCTGCACAAGAAAACCGCGCACTTGGGCTCTTCGCTACCGAAGCAACTTTTACCTTCGGTCATTGTCATAAGTCGTGACCAAAGTGGCTTCTATCCTGGATAAAGTCATGCAAGTGGTATGCCCGCAGCCTGCCAAAGAAGGCCACTCACTCACTATCTGCGGCTGGACTCGTGACTGACTCAAAACCGCTATTGCCTAGCGAGTTGAGGGGCAACAGGTAGGACCCCATAGCTCGCTTTCTTGTTATCTCGATTCAAATTTCAAGTTGTCTTGTATAGAAAATGGGCTGGCTTAAGCAGGGAAATTCCCATTCCCATGATTTTAATCACTGAATTGGCCTTAAATGCATCTAGAAAGTGTAAAGAGTATATAAATCGTACTGAATAATATCCATGTTCCTAGTTATTTGATTTCCCTCCATTAGTGGCTGACCTTAAATGAAGGAATGTTGGTGATGGACCACTGGGGATGGGTGTCCTGAAGTGCTGGTGATGATCTGGCCTCGGTGGCGCTACACTCACCTAGGCACGCTTTGATGTATGGTTTGGGATTGCGTCATACCTTATTTCATTTTCATTTTCCCCTTTACACTTCATTTATTTTATGGATTGCTCGTATTTATGACGTATTATAATGTCTATCCGGACCAATCACATTGTTATTATAATCTCGGAGCAAGAAATCCTATATTTCCCGATGAATCTCTATGTTTAGAACCGTCATAATTAAGTTTTATCCAAAGACTCAAAATTTATTTATGACATTTTCCTCGCATAATGACAATCCCCAAGATGTTGGAAAAAAGTAGATCAACCCTCTTTATTCATTCTTAGCCCATAAATAGACATCAAAGAACACAAATTTTAAGTCACACAAAATAACTTCCAAAAAAATTACTTGGAGGCCAAGACGTTCCCACAAGAAAGGGGAAAGTGAATAAAACGCAGCGTATTGTACAAATAGCACCCGAACGCTCCGTTTGGAGAAATATTACGGTTCTCTCTATTTCACTTTCCCTGCTAGACGCCTTTCTGCCCTCTCTCTACACCAAGGCAGCAAGGACACCAAAGTCCTCTGCGGTGCGCTGCTTTCGTTTTCGCTCTTCGTCCCGTTTTCGCTCTTTGATCTTTGCCGTTTCCCGAGTTTCCTCTCGTTTTCAATTCGAGCCTTCGAATTCTGAATCTCGGCTATCGTCCCCTTTCTCGTTGCTGATTTGTGGTGTCTTCCTACCGGAATGTCGTCCGTCAACTCCAAGCTGCCTCCGCCGGTAATTCTTTCGTTCCCTTACTCTTACGAGTTATTTTCAATCTAGGTCTTGCTTAAATTCAACATCTTGATGTTGTTTTGTGCAAGTCTTGGGATTTGGGGCCTGTTCTTTTGAAATGGCAGAATTAGGGTTTGCTCGTTCTTTCGTTTCATTGTTGAAATTTTGATGGCTCTTGTACATATGTTCTATACCAGTTCTTTTTTATACTTCTATTGCTCCGTTGTCTTTCGTTTTTGGAATCGCATCTAAAGATTGATGGATAGATGTGCGTGGCGATGTGCCTTCGAACAATGTCGAGCTGTTGGAACTAAAGTTCGCAATTTTGGTCTTAGGGGGTTGTAATTCTAGTCTTGTGGATTTAGGTTGTAGGTACGTCACATATGGTATGTTATTATGCGAGATTCACTGCTTTCTTGTTTCCATACAAGAAAGGGATGTTGATTCTATGCAGAGAAGCAAAATCGGCTTATGTGTTGCAGTTATGTTTGTTAAGCTTACTACTGTACTGGCCTGTTGGGTACAAAAAGCCGATTGGAGAATCCCAACTTCTGTAATTGCTGTATCGCTTGTTAAATTTCCTACCGTGTTGGCCTAATGGGTACAATAAGTCAAGTGGAGGCAACATTTATAGAATCTTATGAAATATATCCAATTAAATTAAGGCAATTTCTTGTTTTTGCTTTTGGTTTCTTGTAATTGCTGTAAGATAAAAGTGACTTGGAAAAGTAATTGATTTAATAGGTTAATATGCGCAGCTTACTCAGTGGTAACATGCTCATAGAGTTCTTTAAAAATATCCTGTTTAGATGGGTTAACTTTCGTCATTTTCACTAACATAACTATGCTTATACTCGTTCAAGGCTGGGTGCTTCTCCAAAGGCTATATTAGTTGAACACTGAAAGATAGTTACAGCTTTCAATTCGGTTAGTTGGCTGCTTGTGAAATCCTTATTTGGGATTTCTTCTTTTGGCCCTAAGCTTTAGAGTTGTGAAAGCTAGAGCCTATTGTGAAATACTCATTATCTCTCATTATCTTGAAAGATAATGTGCTGTTGACCTTTGATGAATCTTCATATAAAAATGGTTTATGGTAAGATAGTTTGGTAGAGTCTGTATATACAATCATTGAGTTATGTTGTCTTGGATCTTGTTATGTTAAATTTTCTCATCTCTCATTAACGATTATTAAACTTACCAACTGCAACTGGAAGCTATGTCTTGGGCTATCCATAAATTTTAATAGAATCATTGATATCTTCTTTTGGATGCCTTCATAGAATTACTACAGTCTAGTTAGCAAGACCGTAGGGCACAAATGAAATTTACATGCCATTTGCATTTTCTTTTAGTCAAGAGGGTTTAATATCAATATTATTGTCTCAACTTTTAATCAAAAGTGAGCTTGTGGTATAGATGCACTCACTGGTTAATTAGGTGGCTTGTGCTCTAGAATTATATATGTTGAAATGCATACTATGTTTGCTGTGCTTTGCAATTATCCTGCATATACTGGAGCTTATGAAGATGCTCTTACAAAATGTCTCAGGAGAAGCTTGAGGATGGAGGCCGTTGGTACTTTTCAAGGAAAGAAATTGAAGAAAACTCTCCATCTAGAAAAGATGGCATTGACTTGAAGAAAGAAGCCTATTTGCGGAAGGCATATTGTACATTTCTACAAGATCTAGGAATGAAGCTTAAAGTGTAAGTATTTTTTGATTTGGCAGTCCTGTCTTCATAACATCTCTATTGCTTAAAGCGTTTGAGGTTCTTCTATTGTACAAGTTAATCAGACCCAAAAAAGCTGCTGCATCCTGTTTTTTTTTTCTTTTTTTTTTTCTGTTGGAATACAATTTTCAGACTAGTGTTATGTTTCATGTTTAAGTGCTAGAGGTAACTTTACTTGCAAAATGATTTTTTTATCTTGATTGCAGACCCCAGGTTACAATTGCTACCGCTATTATTTTTTGTCACCGCTTCTATCTTCGTCAATCCCATGCAAAGAATGATAGAAAGGTAAGCAGTATCTTGCTTATGGAATTTGCTGTCCTTGCCACTTGCTTGTATGCATCTTGTATGACTACTAAAATCTATGATAGGTTTAAAGAACTTTCAGCTAATGATCTTTGATTTGTAGCAATTAATCTAATTGGACATTTGAGGTAATGGTAATAATGTTCAATTACATCTTTTAACTCCATGCTAGTTGTTTGCAGACAGTTGCAACAGCTTGTATGTTTCTTGCTGGTAAGGTTGAAGAAACTCCTCGTCCATTGAAAGATGTTATCCTTGTTTCTTTTGAGATCATTAATAAAAAAGATCCTGCTGCTGCACAGAAGATAAAGCAAAAGGTAATGAATTTCTTTTTCAGCTCTTATAGCGTGTACTTGTCCATCTTTCTACGGATTTTATTCTGTCGTTGTATGCTGAATCTAATAGCTTGTCATTTCTCATGCTAATTTCTTTTCTTGCTTTTATATGCTTGGATAACATATTAACATTTATGTAATATGTTGTCAAATTATTCTATCCTTTATCATTATAGAATGTTCCTGAAGAACTGTCAGTCTAAAATAACTATATTCTTCATACACCAACTTTTGACGTAACTTTTGAAAGATTGATTATATTTATTCTTTGAAGTCCAACACCATGTATTGATTTATTAAAACATGTGTAAATAATGTTTTCACCTTAATAAGGTATTAGATTTGTTGTCTATATGCGTGTGTCTAGGAGACTCATTTAGGATAGGGTGTGTCTGATTCTGAATGGGAGACATTTTACTAAGCTTTTAAATTATTGTGATGCCAAAACCTCTCTGCTTTCCTGCTTCATCAAAGATGTCCCATTTGTTATATGACATACATTTGCTTGGGCTACGCAATGAAATTCTGCCTGGAGGTAAAAAAGTTAGATGGATTCAGGTGGTGGATACTGTAAATTGTGGTGGAAGTCAACCAATGTGTGCACATTTTTTCTTACTTATGTCATTATTGCCTACATTGGGCATTAAGATATTCTGAGTATGTCAAAGCATTGATAACTGTCCCTATTCTGTTTGTATGCAAAAATGGCAAGCGGTTATGCATAATTCATTCCATTTTTCTAAAATATAAGTTTCTGACTTTGATTGCAGGAGGTGTATGAACAACAGAAAGAGCTCATTCTACTTGCAGAAAGGGTTGTGCTTGCAACGCTGGGTTTCGATTTGAATGTACAACATCCATATAAACCGTTAGTTGAGGCAATTAAGAAATTTAAAGTTGCTCAAAATGCACTTGCTCAAGTTGCGTGGAACTTTGTGAATGATGGGTATGCTGCTTCCATCAGCTACGTACAAAGAGATGCCCTCTTTTTGTACTCACTTGACGTTTTAAAAGTTGACATGTAGGTTGCGGACATCTCTCTGCCTACAATTTAAGACGCACCATATTGCAGCTGGTGCTATTTTCCTGGCTGCCAAATTCCTGAAGGTGAAGCTTCCATCAGATGGCGAAAAGGTCTGGTGGCAAGAGTTTGATGTCACCCCACGTCAATTAGAGGGTTAGTCCTTCAATTTTGCTGGCCAATAAATGTTGGTGGTTATGACTCAAAGGTTCTCCTTTTACTTCTAATAATGAAACTTTTGCGTATGAAAACACTTGCCTGTCACCATTATGAAACTTTTTTGCATGAAAACACTTGCCTGTCATAGGGAGGGGTTTGGGGGTACCTATGATGTTGAGTCATTCAAAAAGCACTAGAAACTTTCATCTCTGACGAATCAAATTCAATGAAAAGAAAAGTCTTAGCATGGTAGGGATCTTTACAAATAAACAACGTCTTTACTTGTGCAGGGGGTATGTTATTTAGTGTGGGTAATAGTGCATTATTGTATAATCAATGTGTAGACATACAGACTTGTATCTTTTTTTTTTGTTCTGAACAGACTTGTATTTTTAACATCCATCTGATGATGTAAATATTCATGACTAATGGCAGAGGTTAGCAATCAAATGTTGGAACTTTATGAGCAGAACAGAGTTCCACCTTCCCAAACCAGTGAAGCTGATGGTAGCACTGCTGGAGGGGCTACAAACCGGGGGATGCCAAAAGGTTCAAATGAAGACATGGGAGCACATGGAAGTTCGTCCCATGCTGGAGGAGGTTCATCTAGGTCGGGAACATCAAAACCACCATCAGCCCATTTGAATGCTGAACAAGTTGAGAATGGTGGGCCTCCAAGGAGCAATGATCATGGTAACTCATTGCTAAATAGCTCAAGCAATAAAGAAGATGGAGAATGTAGAGGAACTGGGCCTTCATCTCACGGTGATGTAGAGGGTGTTCATGATGTAGTATCTGGCTCAGATTGGCACGCCACTGAAGATGATAAAGAAAGAGGATATAATGGCAAGCCAGTGAGGGAAGTCAAGGAATCTGGAACGATGCAGTCAACACCGGAGATTCCCAAGAAGTTTGATGAAGACAAGTTGAAACAGATAAGAGAGAAACGAAAAAAGTCGCTTGGAGATGCCTCTAGAAGAATTGACACAATGGATGAGTTTGATCCCATCGTGAAAGAGTTGGAAGAGGGGGTTGAGCTGGCAGCTGCTGAAAATGAGAAATCCAAGCAGGAGAAGAAAAAGGGCCAACAAATAAATGAACCAGAGATGGAGAATGTGGAAGAGGGGGAGGTATCAGGATTTGAGAACCCTAACTGGGGACAACAGTCGCCGAAGACAGGTGACCGGAAGAGAAAGGCGAGGAGTCCCCCTGAAAAGTCTAGTGAGGGAAGGCATTGGCATGAAAACACACCTGGGGCCACCAGGCATGATCAGAATGACTTTCCGGAAGACAAGAATAGGTTGGGTCGACATGGGTACTCAGAGAGGGACCACAAGAGGCATGTCCCAGAAAATCATGCCTGAGATTTTTGAACATATCTCGAACATAGTTTTGTATGTCATCCATTTCCTGGTTTCCTTGCAACACAGTCCAACCGAGTGCTGAGTAACTGTCCAGGTATGTTTTTGAATAAATTAGCCTGTACGGATTCTGATTCAATCATGACATGTAGAGTGAAAATTTATGCCTAGTGTTAGTGCTGAGTAGCTGTCACAGGTTCATAGTTTTAGTGTTCTTTTTAAAGGCTTCATAGGAGATTTGCTATTACTAACTTTGCTGGGTTTATTATTAGTTAAGAAGTTGCAAGCATAGCCAAAAGTGAAAGAAAGTGAGAACGTTTTTATCATGTTAGGGAAATAATGGGAATGAAATGAGACAGAAAGCTTGTTTGGCATGATGCCTTTATTTTTTTGTGTGAATTTTATCATCTGTTTTCTTCTCCTCGAACCGAGTACAAACATAGGTCAAGCAGAAAATATAGTCTATGTGGTTGTTGGTGCAAGTGTGTCTGAGTTTTTATCAGGGTGTTTTTCTTTCTGATATCAGAAATCTAAACACAAGCTGCACTTGTAAATGCCCCCCAATACTATGACGATATTAATGGGTTGATTGAACCTTTTGCCCCTCAGAGTCGTCTGTGAAGCATAAGGCTACTTGCAGAGGCATCTATATCTCTTCATGGTCGAGCATTGCACCGGACCAACAAACACGGTTTCTGTTTCATTGTTGTAATGCTGAACTTGCAAAGTGTGAAATTAAACTGAGGAAGTGGGTAGACTCTATTCACAATCCCAGCAGAAATTTAAAAAAATATGCAGAAACTCTATGCTTAGACGGTAACTTATATTTGATTTTTCCTATCCTTTCCTTTTCTTCTTTTTTAGTATTCAATTTCAAGTCACTTGCTGGACATGCAAATCTTGAATGATTCGGTTATAATCTTGTTTGTTTCATGTCAGTTGCCTTTGTTTGCTAATCTTTGTTGTGATTGAATGTTTGTCACCTGCAAGTAACATAGCGGACTCGTCTGCCTAGCAACGTGCACAATCCAAGTAACATAGGTGATTAAAAAAACATCACTCGCGATCTTGATTGGGATAATTCAATCGTCTCTCTCAATTGGATCCTTCCAATGTAAAACTATGCAAATAAACATCACTCGCGATCTTGACATCTGCTTTTTGAGGTCTTGATCCATGACAGCCAAATCAAAGGACAGAATGGAATGCAGAGAAATGCTGATTCGGCATTTTAGTAGTGAACAATGCTATATGTCTCGCCCGAATGGCGTGAAATCCGTATCGCTGCTGATGTGGCACGGGACCCACAAGAGAAGAAAGAAAAGCAGATTTTAATTTCAGAAAAAAAAACATTATATAATTCTTATTTCTGATTGTAACTTGCAAATTACATAAAGTTAGATGGAAGCCTAGAAACAAGCTGAGCTCCCACACCTTTCTGAATGCAAAAACTCAACCTATGAAAAACAAAAGAACCACTTCTAACATTGTTAGAGTGACTAACAGCGAGAGACTTAATCCGTGATAACGTATCCAAGGCCTCCTTATCGAACTCCCCAAAAGTAGAAAAAGCAAAGGGAATAAATTTGTATCCGTGCTCCAAGCATTTGGACTCATATTTTCTCCTTTTCTTCTCAACGGCGTTGTGCAAGGCCAACCCGGGCGCCCAAGAACTCGCACCCATACCAGCAAAGGGGGAGACCCCAGTCACATCCACACATGCGTCTTTCCCCTGATGCCAATTATAGAGTAAAAGGTCAGCGGGCCTGAGATCCTGTCCATTTTCCGAGATGAACCCCATAGGAGCCTCCTTCCGCACCGCAACCCCAACTTTGGCACAAATATCAACAAGAATATCCCGCACCAGATTATGCCTGAACTTCACACCCACCTCACTAGAGCAGTGGACAGCATGATCCCCCCATTTGTCCATCCTAGGAGCATTGCAACTCGGACAAATACTGCCATCAGGAAATAGAGGTATCATCAATCTGTAGCATAACACAGAGCGAAATTGGCGATGGTTCATCCTTTGTCCCAAACCAACAATGGGGATAGTGAACAAAAAATCTTGTGCATGAGGAGCACGAATACTACTAAGAACGGCAACTTCCCTCGGGCCAAGCCTATACCTATCAACGAGACTTCTCTCAACAACACCAAAGTAGCACCTTGCCAAGGATTTCATGATTTGTGGGGCAGGAGAAACAGTAGTGAAGGAGGTAGCATCAACATTACAGAAGGCATTGAAATCATTATATAATTGTCTCTTTCAAATCTTTCCCTTCCAAGTTCCAAATACGCCATTGAAGAAACCAGATCTGGAGCATCTCGCCATCGCCACCACCGCCGTCCTCGCCTCCAATCGTCAGCGCTTCTCCAGATCTGTCGTCAACTTCCCTCGCTTCCCGTATAGATCTCTCGATTTGTATAAGGTCAGGGCCTAGTTCCTCAGAATTCCCTATGGGTACCTTGACGAGATATCCTCGGGCTCGAATCTACTTGTGGTATAAATTGTTATACAATGTTCAGGCCTTCAAATGGACACTCAAGTGTGAGATGACAGTCTTTGCTTGTTTGGCATGTATATGTCTATTTGAAGGCCTGAACATTGTATAACAATTTATACCACAAGTAGATTCGAGCCCGAGGATATCTCGTCAAGGTACCCATAGGGAATTCTGAGGAACTAGGCCCTGACCTTATACAAATCGAGAGATCTATACGGGAAGCGAGGGAAGTTGACGACAGATCTGGAGAAGCGCCGACGATTGGAGGCGAGGACGGCGGTGGTGGCGATGGCGAGATGCTCCAGATCTGGTTTCTTCAACGGCGTATTTGGAACTTGGAAGGGAAAGATTTGAAAGAGACAATTATATAATGTTTTTTTTTTCTGAAATTAAACTCTGCCTTTTCTTTCTCTTGTGGGTCCCGTGCCACATCAGCAGCGATACGGATTTCACGCCATTCGGGCGAGACATCTAGCATTGTTCGTAGTTTATGAAGGATATGAGATAGTGGGTGAATTCGGAGGATTTGAATGACGATGATATGCAGAAAACGTGTTCCCGATTAATTACCTCGATTCCAATCTTAACATGCAACATTATCCACGAGTAAGAATATTGAGTCAGGAGGCCATAACCGATTTCAGTGTAAAGATTCAAAATACAAGAATAAAAACTGAACCCAGTTGTGGGGAAAAATCACATCCAATGCATCAATGATGTCAAATTAAACCTGTCCGTGTTTGCATACGCATATAATAGTTTCTTTGATCCTGATTTGTACTTCTACATCTCACTAAGAGAAAAAAGTCAATAGTAATGCTCACTTGCTCAGCCACCTTTCCTTCATCCTTGCTAGCAAAAACACAAGGAAGAAGAACATAACTCACATGGAAACGAGCAGGATCCTATCTAATGCATCATGTTTTATTTCGACTAACGGACTAGTGAACGTTTTCCCTACTTGCTAAGACCCTTCTCCGTTTATATACATACTTAATTGGACTCGTACTTCTGTAGCATCCTTGTTTTGCCATTCGCTCTTTACCCGGAGTTTCAGCCCGTCTTCTCCTTGTGCAATACAAGCTCTGTTTTGTTAGTTTCTCCTTGTCACAGGATTCACCTCTTTTTCTTCTTCTGTTGTAGTATAAGCCGCCTTGTATTGCCCTTTGATCCTTGGTAATGATTTCAGGTCTTCGGTTTCTCATGTAACATGAGCCAAACCTACTACCATCGTCATCTTTACATTCCTGTATAGTTGGAGGTCAATAGAGGCAAGGTACTAATAGTAAGTTCAAGCTTACAGAAAAGTCGCATAATAAATAAACCATGTACACCAAAAACCTAGAGGTCAATTTGTATTTTGACTATTTTCTATTAGGAGATCAGAAAGCAAAATCACAAAGCTGAGCTCACCTGAGAAACTGCAGCTGCAGAGATTTTTTTCTGTTGTTGCACAAGTGAAGGATCTAGATCAAATTGTAGAATAGCAGAGTTAATATGAGAAACAACAAAAAAAATCTTTCATTGAATACTTTCTTTATCGTCAAAAGGACTTACACTTTGTTAGAGTCAATTCAGACAGCTCTTTGTGGAACATTGAAGTTCCAGAAAAGACCAAAAACGGGTAACCCGAAAATTCTCGTCTCAGAGGAGTTGGCATCTCTTCAAAACCAAAGACATTTACCCATGTTTCTCTGAGTTGAGAAATAGCTGGTAAGACTAATCTTTCTACACCTAGCTCCATCAGCATCTGCAAAGGCAAATTATCACATCAGGTTTAAATTATATGGCATTGTAGCAGTTCAACTACATTCAACATAATCCCCAACTTAAAAGGCATCCTTGGGAGTTGGTAAGAAGTGAGGAAGCAACATCCATCAGAACAAACACATAATTATTAATGCCAATACCACAAACCAACAGACAATAAAAATTGTAGAATTATGAATACAAAGGCAGCCAGAAGTGACAGTTCCTATTGTTTAATTTTGCTCAAATTGTATCTTCTCTCTTCTGGATCTCTATGAATATCATAATCAAAATAAGCATCTTAGCGCAGTAAGAAGATGACATTATTACATAGCAAAATACAAGACATAAAAAAGTCCACTTCGGCTAGTTAGTCACAGAAAAGGGGAGCCAAACAGATTATAATTTAAAAGTACCTTCTCCATTTCCCGCATAAGAAGTCGGCACATGCCCTTTCGACGATATTTAAAAGGTGTTGCAATTAGAGGCATCTCTGCAACCTTATGACCATGAACTCTATAATAGAAGGAAGAAGTTCTAAATGAGAAAATACAGTAATTAAGACATAGGGGTACATAGTGGAAAACTCAATTACCTCAGTGTAGCAACACATGCAAGCTCTTCACCGTTTTGTAGAACCATGACATAGAACCCATGAAAATCTAACCTTCTGAACTTTGAACTGCATGGAATCAGAGATATCAAGCTAATCAATCTTTTCACGGATTTGTACATCGAATAAATTTCTAGAAGTCTAGAGTAATAAAAGGCCAATCACAGAATTGGCAGAAACAAAAACCCAGACCCAAACCCATACCTAGGGTCTTTTCTCAACAGCCTGTATATTATATATGTTCCCTAAAAAGGCAAAATACGTATCGTTCTACAGTAAAAACTCTAAGCTATCTATCACCATTAAGACTCAAATCAGTCACACACAGACTCACAGTGCATCCAAGCCCCAGAAATTCAAGGCAAATTGGAGTCTTCAAAACATAGTTGTTAGGCCAAGTCAATTGCAATTATATATCATAACTATAAAACACATAAATCTTCTGATGTAGTAGCTGCCTAGTCCCTACACAGGATTTTAAGATATGCAATTATCTTTTTTATGCCTTAATCCACAATGGATGCTGATCTACTTTCTCATTTCCACATAAATTATGTTAGAGTGCAAGGTAGAAACCATCAATCCCATAGACATTCTGTCATATGAAAAGGTGATTAAAGATAGAAGCAAATACTCAATTAGTAGGTTACTCACTACTTGTATAGTATTCTTTAATTTGGAATCAGGGAATCACCAGAGGTTAGCAAGTAGATGTACATGGTGTATGATCCTAAAAATAGAATAGCATTAACATCATGGAAAAATTGCTTACATCAACATCAATAAGATAAATCCATCTCAACATAGACCTACAGCAGAATGTCATAAAGATAGTAAACAGGACACTTCTAGCACACACCAAAGAATGGGAAACGTCACTAAATACAATTTGAGATTGGAAGGCACTCACCTTGAGTTATACACAACCTCTGCAACTAGATCCTTTTTAGTGCAAGGTTCAATAGTAGGTTCAAAACACTCATGCAGAACCTTCATGACTTGAGAGATTTGCACATGAGGATGAATTCTTTCATCATGAAAATTGTAATCGTTCCTTCTAGATCTGGTGATAGTCCATGATAATCCCTCCACAGGTATTGGATGTAAAGTTTGTAAATGTTCATGAAGCCGAACACATATCTGAAGTTAATAACAAAGTTGTATCAAATCATAAGGGATTGGAATAGAAGGCCTATCAACAAGAAAACAATAAATACATCCATACAAATACCAAATAACACTCCTACAATAATACTAGAAGCAAAACTATAACTACAAAAGAGAGAAGGAGGTCTATGTTCCTCAAACGTGGGTCAACAAAAGTCTACTTATCTTTTATCAGTTAAACTACAGCTTGAACATCTCTACTTTATTGAACTTCAGCTAATGGCACCAGCAAATTTTTGTTTCGTGTCATAAAAAAACTATAAGAACTTTTCCATGTCTTAATTTCTTTTCATTTCTTAATTGCTCGATCTGCATAATATCAGTATAAAGCAATTTATATTAAGCATGCATATGAATATATTTTCTTGAACATAATTTATCCTTATTTATCACTCAAAGTAGTACTTAATAAAATTTAACGTCATCAATCGTAAGGAAGGTACCTGGAAACACCTCTTGCTGCAAAACTTGTCAGGGATAGAGTCCTCTGAAACAGATATATCTGTGCTGTTTATGCATTCCCGATGATCTACAAATCGGAAAAGGTTAAGCAAGTAAATATGGAAAACAATTCAACTTGTTAAAGAGATTTGAGCAACGGCATACATTGACGGCTGCACTGATAACAAACGTCGGTAAATAAAACATCTTCTTTGGAACTTCTCAACCCGCATAAACCACATCTACAGGATGGACAAAACCAATTCGTATCATGAACCTCCTGAAACAAGGGAGATCTATGTGAGAAATGCCTCAATTGACAGGAAAGGATATCAAAATGAATAAATTGGAAGGATTATTGCCATCATACACAAATATTATGTTAACAAGATGGAGGTTTTAATGATGATTACCATGTCTAAGACACTTTTTGCACAGTACCAGCTAGGTATCCAAATTACTTCAAAGTGAATTTGGATTTTATGAGTAGAAGGGGTGGATGGGACATCACATGTTGAAAATGATTAGAACTACAAAATTTCACTAACAAAATTTCAAGATTGTAGTGGACTATATAAATTTTATACCCAGCATCAGTGTTTGTGCGATGGTATTACACAAAACATAGACTGTTTTAAGAAGGTTGAGCAGTTGTTGCTCTCAATTAAGCATGCACTGTTCAAAATATCATTACTGTTTGTTTCTAACAATAAACGATTTTCAGGCAATATTTTTATTTTCCACTGAATTAAGCAAATAATGACAGGAAGAAAATATTTCACCTCAAGGCCGATGCAATCTTTATGGTAAGACGACGTGCAGTTATCACAAGGTAGAAGATTATCTCCATACTGACAAACAAAGCAAACAGAGTCATTTCTTCTGCTTTTCTTACTCCTTTGCTTTCCAACCGGAACTGCCTCATTAGATTCAAACTCTTGTTGAGATGTTGCCTTTGTGTCAAAGCTATTGACATCTTTCTGTGACAGCTCTGACACTGACCCTTCTTTTGTGCATGTTAGCTTGTTCTTAGCATTAGATCTTTGAATCTTCTTTGGAAATCTCTTTTTCACTCTCAAGCAACTTCTTTTTTTCCTTAAGCTGAAGGACAGCATTCTAAGGTTGCATCTGGGAACTTTTGTCACAAGGTTTTTCTCCATTTGCCTCTGTATGAAGTGTTGAGTTTTATTGACATGACCATGAGAATGCAGATCCGCAACAACATTCTTTTGCTTGATTGGGCTATTACTTTGAAATCTTATCAGCTGTTGTTGGTGAGCCAAAAAGGGCTTTATTTTCTGTAGTGCCCGATTATTCTCAACATGCAGCATATTTCTTCTCGAAAGAGCAAGTTGAGATTGCTTTGTCTTGATTTGATCTAAGTGAGCACTTGTAGCTGCGACATCTTCAACCCTTTCACTTATTTTGACAGAGCAGCTATTTGAGGTCTCAGAACACTGATTATTGCTGGCGCTTCTCAAATCAGTTTGATAACTTGTCTTTGAGGAAGCTTCATTCTGGCTGCAGTTGATGTTGGCTTCACTGTTGACATAACTTTGACTGTCCACCTTCTTTGATTCACTTGGGTAATAGCGCTTTGACTTTAATACCTGGACACTTTTGTTATTTCTTCCTGCCATACTGGAAATAATGCCATCATCGTTAGACAACTGATGCCTCTTAGATGCATTTCCTTTCTGCTTCACTGCAGCAGCTCCACAGGTGATGGGATAACCAAAAGCTCTCTTAATGGATTTAGTTTCTATTAGACTGATGACTTCCATAACATACTTCTTCCACACGGAATGAGCACCACATGTCCACTCAGAAATCATCTTCTGGAAGCCATAATTGACTCGCAAACGAGACCAGAGAAGCTTTGTGAATTTGGCCAAAGGAGCACCAGCCTTACACTCTTCGATCAGTAACTCTTCGATGAGTTTCACCAAAGTCCAGACACCTCTTTCCTTCCAGGTACCTGAAAACTCATCCCATTCATGAGTTACACGTACATTAGACATTGTGAAGCGGCGTTCATCACCTTCATCAGGGAAAAAGATAGAACGCTCATCTGATTTCTCGTTGCTATCAAAAATAACTCCCTCCCACCATGCATCCTCAAACAACACATCAACAGAAAATCCAAAGCTCAACCCAGCCCTCACTGAAAGAGCTTTACAATTGGAAGGAAGTGGCCGGATACGACCACGATAATTAGTTTTGACACAGGGTCGTTGATAAACACCCTCAATTTCCCCAGTGACAGGTATAGACTCAACAAGCTTTGAGTCCTCCGTCTCACACAAGAGTTCGTCATATTCAACTTCGCGGCTCATATCTGAGACACCAACAACCAGCGCAGAGTACCATGATCCTTGTAGCCCTTTCTCAAACTGCCGGACCTAAAACCATTGGACAAGATAAATCTAAATCACCTTGCTTCCAAAGGAGGGAAAGCATTCTTGCCGAATATCAAAAGGAAGATAAGTATCTTCAATAGTAAATTTTCTGACACTAGGCTGATTGACAATTGTGGTTCTTAAATACACATTAAAGTATCATGCTCGACAGTTTCCCCTAGCAAAATTTCAAATTAACTTCGTAGGCCACTTATGCTGACGAGAGGAAATCACAGAAATCAATTTGGAAGTGTTCCCTCTCTGAACAATTCCCGCATCACATTGTTACCAAACTATTCTAGAACAAAAGCTACAGCAAAGAGGGCGCAATTGGGGCATACAATTTCTTTTTAAGTTTAAGCTGCGAAACTAGACATCCATGGATAAGAATGCCGAGTGAAGAAGCAAATCTATCATATGAATTTTGAAACTACAGCGAAGATTAAATCGAACAATACAAATTTTGAAACAAGAACACAAAAATTCGGCCTACAACTAAATCATATCTATCTCTGCTCTGCAGTTGACCAATTGTGATGAGGTAGAATGAAAGAAAGAAAGACATTAATCGAAATTGCAACTCCAATCGCATCTTCGGGCAGATCAATCTCAATTTAAAGCATCTAATGCCGGAATTTGTGACAGATAAAGAAGGTTAAAGATGACATCAACGGAGATTCCGCACGTACCTCGACTTTCTCATTGAAGAGCAGCTTCCTCGCATTCATTTAGGGATCGGAGAAATTCGAAGGGAACAAACTCTCAGACAAATTTTGAATTTGAAGTTTGTTTGATTTGAGAGAGAGAGAGGGAGGGAGAGAGAAGGGGGTTAGTTTTCTTACGGTGGGATTCAATTTGCTCTCCGGAGCTAGGGCATGTACTTTTGAAGATTTCGAGGTAATCGAGAGGAGGGAAGACCACGCTTCTTCCGTGTCCGTAACTGATCCGCGATTACAACCGTTCGATCCATTTGATCTCCAATTATCAACGGCTGGGAATTTCATATGACACGATGCTTGATCTGACGGCTGATGTGGTGTTGATGGAGAGCGTGAGTATGAGTTTTATAATAGGAGTTGTCGTACCGTATTACAGGGAGTATGAATGAACAATACGTGAACCGATAAGCTTTCTTTTCTTTTTCTTTTTCTTTTTTATTATACTCCCTCCTCAGTAAACGGTATCCCTTTGTAAATCTTGACGGGAAGATGTCATGTCAGCAAATTCAAGGCAACGCTTTATTTTACTACTACTCCCTCCGTCCCGAAAAGTTTGTCCATAAAGCACATATTATTTTCAAAATATTATTTTAATCGTATATTAATCCGTATGCAACAGCTATATTTTGAATAATACGGTTTCCCGCGCTGTACTAGTACTGTAAATTTATGGCCGTATATTATAAAAGAGTAAATTAAACAAAACCATCTTATATTATTATATTTTCAGAAAATCACCCATAAAAAACTAAATTTCAGTAAACCACCCATATTGTTTTGTTCAGTTTAACTAAATTAATTAATCAATTTTATGCACTAACTAAAATAATGAATTTGTTAAATTTGAAACTCGTACTAATTAACTAATGGGAAAATGCAGCGGCCACATATAATATTTGTAATATCATTACCAAGGTTGGAAATAAAATGATAGAAAATGCAATTAAGTGTAAGAGTCTATCTAAGAATTAAGAAAACAAATCTAGCTAGAGTTCATTTCAAGTTTATGAGAAGATCACTTATTTTTTCCAAAAACAAAAGAAGGTTAAGGAAATAAATCTCCTTTTTTTAATTAGTTAACCAGGAGTTAACGGATTTAGGATGCGGGTGGTTAAGTGGAATATTTTCTTTTATATGAGTGTTTTACTGAATTTTTTTTTTTGCAGGTGGTTTTCTGAAAAGTGTGATAATTTAAGGGTGATTTTGTGTAACTTACTCATTATAAAAACCTAAAAGAGAAAAAAGAGAATCTAAAGATTGTTTATTAACCATATGTGTTTGGCGTATCTGCTCATTGGTTGAACACTCGTGGGTTTAACATGAGGTCTTGAGTTCGAGACTTCAGGATGACGTTTTGCCATCTTCTCTTTAAATTTGATTTTCATCCCAAGTAGTATCGGATTTTAAAAAATTGTTTTATTTAAGCTTTAAGAAATTATCATTATATATTAAAATCATAATATATTATATCCTAAAAATTGATATAATATATACTAGATAATGTATCAATGATGATTCGTATGATTATGGTGGTGATAGGGGAAGGAGGTAGTGGGGTGGGAATGAGATGACAACAATGGAGCTTGTTGGTACATAAACACTGGAAACGGTTTTTATAATAGTGGAGGTGAGGTAGGTGGTGGAATGATTGCATAAGCTTTGGTTATGGAGGTGACGGTAGTGATGGTGGTGGAGGGGAAATGCTTATTGGGGGGGGGCGGGGTAAATGGTGACAATGGTGGTGCTTGGCGGCAATTGGTGGGAGACATTAGTGGTGTTAGTAGTGGTGGTGGTTGCGACGGTAACATAGGTGAGAACGGTGGTAGTGACGGTGGATGAGGAACTGAATAACTAATGATAGCGGCGGAGGTGGTGATGATGGTGAATCAAACCAAGCCACTACCTAGGAGTTGTCGGCTCATTCTTCAACATGCACACTTGTTAGAGCCATATACTACTCCTCCCACTGTTTGGGAGCTTAAGGTTTCATGTTCTATCTCACTCCCCAACGGGGGTTCTTTTCACTCTTCCCTCACGATAATACTTCACAATCGGTCACTTAGGAGTATTTAGCCCTGCAAGGTGGTCCTTGTTGATTCACACGAGAGCTTGCGATGGTGGAGGTGGAGTTGGTGGTGGTGGTGATGGCGACGATGGTAGATGTGGTGGCGACGATGATGGTGGATTTGGTGGCAATGACGGTGTTAGTGTGGGTGGTGGTGGAGATCTAGTAGTGGCAGCGGAAGTGGTTCTCACGATAATTGTGGTAGTTGTTGGGACTGTTAGAGACGGAGTCATTAACACCGGATCAACGATCTCCGTCCCTAGTTTTGATAATGACAAACTCAATGTTATCTAATGTGTTGTCCAAGTGCTTATCCCGGGAAAGCCTCTAGGGACGATCATCATGTGAAAAGGACAACAAGTGATAGTCGTCCCTACTTCAGAGGGATGCCCAAAACTTCATGTCAAGATGAACAAGAACGAGTTTCTACGAGATGAGGAAGTCATCCCTATTGAGTAGGTACGCATGCCAAAATAACTAACGTTCAAATTCAAATGAAGTCAAGGATGCCCGACAAACATGACATCATTGGCGGCCGCAATCCTTAGAGGCTTCAGGTGTCAGAAGACAAAATAGCGTGAAATCAGGACATTGCTTTCTCATCTCATCTCAAGATACACGTGGAACCTCCCTAGCAAAAGAAGGAGCTGAATTTCGAATGAAGAGAATGTTGTACAACACTATGGAAAGCGACAACCTTGACATTGCCTCTGAGGACTCCAGAAGGGAAAAAGGTTCATTGGATAGGAACCATGCCTCACTCACTATAAATACAACCACTTGTATTTATTGTGAGGTGACTTCTTCCACACACTCTTGAGTGTCAAGAACACCAAGAACAACTGAAGAGCAAGAGTGAGAGAGAGTGTCAGATCGAAAGAAGAAGTCCAAATTAACACAAAACATCTTTGTAACGAGTGTAGTATTTTTCCAAAGGGATTGTGAAACACGTGAGGTTTGATTTCCTTGTGTACTTGCAATTTGTGTGTTAGGTTATGAAGCTAGGGCTTATAGGAATTTCACTATAGAGGTGGAATCTTATAGTTTAAGGAAGTGTGAAATTCATGTGTGTAATAGCTGTAAGGAATCACTCAATACAAGTAAAAGGAAACTCATTCAAAATCCTCATCGGAAATAGAGGTTTACCATCTAGACTAGTTGGTCTAAGTGGGGTTTCTCTATAAATCATTGTGCCCATCTTCACCTGTCTTAATCCTTCTTTTGTGCATATGTTTCCGCTTCTTAGGACGCCATCCTTATTGGCGTCCTTGTCTAATTTCTAACTACTTATGATCCAACAATTGATATGAGAGCATGACACTCTAGATTCTTAGTATTTTGCAGGTTAAGATGATAGACATGGAGCTTGTCAGTAACAACAACAACAACAAGCCTCCACACTTGGTGGAAGGGAGCTATGACCGTTGGAGACAGAGAATGGGTTCTTGGATCAAAAGTCAGAACTACTAGTGTTGGGTCATTATCAAGAAGGGTGACTTCCAAGTTGGCAAGGACAAAGTTGATAAGGAAGACACCTGGCGTCCAACAAAGTGGAAGCTCATGGAAACGAACAACAAGGCCGTCGTCCTCCTCTAGAACTCTATATGCGAAAGGGATGCTATCAAGATTGGGAACCTAGAAACAACTAGGGAGATGTGGGACACTGTGGAAAAATTCCATATAGGATCGACGGACATGGAGGAAGACTACCAAATGAGTGCTAAGAGAGAGTTCTTCTGTTTCCGAATGGAGATAGGCGAGTCTGTCCAAGGCTATGCTTTCTGCTTTGAGGCCTTATGCAATAAACTCAACCAGTTGTGAATCACTGATGAAGAGATTACCTAAAAACGAAAGTCCAACAGGTCGTTGACGGACTGACTGAAGAGTGGAACTTCAATAGAACATCCTTCAAAGACAACACCACTAACAAGTCTCTTCCCATGAGTGAAATCTTTAGGAAGTTGCGCTCCTACGAAGAGAGAAGGGAAAAGGACAAAGCCTTTGAGAAAGAGAAGGACATTGCTTTGAAGATTGGAGCCTCTCTAAAGAAGGAAAATGGTAGAGTTGAAGTCCCACCTTCAGAGAATGAAGGTGAAGAGGAAGATGATCTGATCCTCATCACAAAGGTCGCAATGTACAAAAAGGGGAAGTTCAACAAGAAAAACTTCTCCTCCTTCTCAAAGGACAAAGGCTCCAACAAAGTGAGTGAACAAGAAATGAAGGGTGTGACCTGCTTCATGTGCAACAATAAAGGGCACATCGCTAAGAATTGCAACTCTAGGGGCAGTTCTAACTATACCGGAAAGGGAAATGCGTACATAGCCGCATGGGAGGACCTCGAAGATGATCCTGAAGCTTGGACCTGCCTAAACAACTATTTGATGGCCATTGGGGATGCTCCAAAGGACCTCCCTAAACAACTATTTGATGGCCATTGGTAACAACTATTCTAGAGTCCCTTGCTAAGTATTCCAAGCATGATCTTGTTAAGCTTTTGTCTATAGTCCTTAGTGATAACAATGAGCTGCGTGAAAAGATGGATAGTATTGATGAAGAATCTGAAGCTAATGAAGAAAAGGAATGTGAAAAATGTTCGGTGTGGTCTTCTAAGCTAAAGTCCCCACTTATGCTTAATGAGTGAAATATCATGCTTAAAATCTGAAGTTGAAAACCTTAGGGAAGAGGTGAAAAGAAGCGAGCATCCCTCTCTAGAAGCTAACAAACCAATTTTGTTCGTTCCTGCTAGAAAGGGACTCGACTTGCTAAGGATCAAGGGTCCAAAGTTCCTAACCGAGAACAAATGAAGAAGAATAGGATCCAAAAGCCACATCCAAAATACTATCTTGGTGAGTATTATAAAACTTGCTAGCATTGCGGTAAACATGGACACCACCAGCTTGAATGTCCTAAGCTTGAGGACAATGTCCAACGAAGCAGAAAAGCTTGGAATAGAATGAAAAGTTCCACTAAGCCTAAAAATGTCAAGTCTTTTGTTAGGACACATGATATCTCATCTTCTAATGTTAAGAACTCTATGGAAAAGCATGCTAAGTCTTTAAATGATGTGAACTTGCTTGATTTCATGCCACATAGGGAAGTGTTTTACTGTAACGAGCCAGGTAAGAGACACCTTGCTTGGGTCATAAAGAACTAACATTTCCTTTTAGGTGGAGGTGAGGAGTTGCTCATGGATCATAGAAAGTGCAACATCGAATCGTATGACTGGAAGTAAGGTCCATCCCACCTCTATGAAGGCAAACATCCAAGAAGGGACTATCTCCTTTGGGAATAAGGGCAAAGGTAGCATCAAGGGGACTGACATTGCAATGCAAATCAACCAAGGTGTTCAATGTAAATCTTGTTGAGGACTTAGCCTTTAACCTCTTAAGCGTCTCTCAAATGTGTGATCAAAGGGAACAACTTGGTCACCTTTGACTCTCACGAGTTCCTTGTCGTCAACAAGAAGACAAACCAAGTTCTACTGAAAGAAGTAAGGAAGGACAACACGTACGTCCTCAATAGTGAGTTTGAGCCGCCATCAAAACTATGCCTAATTGTATCCTCAGAGGATGCTGAGCTCTAGCATCGACGTCTTGGGCATGACAGACTTAACACCATCCTCAAATTGTTTCAACAAGACCTAGTGAGAGGATGTTATACTCTCTTTAGGGTATGATAACTCTTGTATTTTAGAGTTTTAGTGAGTGTGTTTAGGTTAGACTTTGAGCTTAATTGTAACATGAAGACCGAAGACACAAGTTATGAAGATACGAGAGTTTTCCGGGCTAAGTTTCAAGTGAAGTGTCGCCATTGTCACAAAACCGCAGGCGCGACAGTAGTGTGACCAAGTCATTCCGAGAAGGCTGCGGGCGCGCCGCAGCCGCCAAAGAAATCCGAAACCCTATGTCGCTACGGGCGTGACTGTTTGGCCGTGGGCGCGGTGCATGCCTGATCTGAGCAGAGCGAAAATTTCTATCTTGTTTCCTTTTCTTATCTTTTCTCCTTTCCTTATTAGTTTCGGGGAGCATGTTCCTTAGGGCTATATAAGGAGGAGCCTGCCTTAGGTTTTAGGTATCCATTATTCTTAGAACTTTATTTGTATTTCGCTCTCTTGTTAAGGAGAACTAATCTTCTTTGGAGTTTATTCAATCAAGGAAGCCTTATTATGATATCGTTAAATTCTGGTAACTTCTTTATCCTCAGGTTTTTATTGATACTCTTGTGCTTCATCCCATGATTTTTGTTTGATTATACAAGCCTATCCAACTTGTTTGATTGACTTAGATTTATTGTTTGAATTAGAATTGGTTGTTGCCTATGCATCTTTCCTATTCTCGAAACAACTCTATTCTAGGACCGTGGACTAGATTAGGGAAGAGTATTCAATGGTTATTTTATGCATGAGACTCGTAGCTTGATTGCATGATTCAATTTCCTATCATCCTTGTGTTCATTGCATGATATGGATTAAGCGTTCTTGTTCATATCATAGTTTTCCTGGGACCGTGGACTAGCAGATAATTAAGATAAGGATTGGAATTGATCTAGGAATATAAATAAGTGGATGAATTGATGATCGATGGATTAATAAGCTGGAATTGATTGAATAAACTCTTCTTGCTAATATTGATAACAAAACTTCTTCACCCCCATTGTTTATGTTTTATGATTGAACTGAAATTGCATAAGAACTAGATTCTCTTGGGTTCGACCCCTTACTTGCATGCTATACTTGCTTTGTGTGTTTGAGTTTTATCTTTGATTTTGAGAACAAAGACTTTACCCGAGTCAAAGGACTTCCCCGAATTGATCTTGATCAAGCTGAAACATGTGAAGCTTGCATCCAAGGAGAAGTAGACAAGAAGTTCCTTCAAATCAAAGAACGTAGTGATCTCAGAAAAGCCTTTGGAACTTTTTCATATGGATTTGTGTGGACCTATGAGAATGCAAATCTGTGGTGGAGAGAGGTACATGTACGTTATGGTGGTAAGAGGTTCATGGACTTCTTCACATGGAGTAGACAAAAAGTTCCTGAATGCATCTGCTTGCTAAAGTAGATGCATTTAGAAAGTACAAGGTTTTCATCAAATAAGTGGAAGTTACTTTGGGGACGCAACTAAAATCAATCTGGTGAGACAATGAAACTTCTTTGCTCCGCACACCCCTCAGCAAAATGGAGTTATAGAAAGATAGAACATGAATCTAGAGGACATGGCAAGGGAGATGATGTTGAAAAGTGGCATCCCCAAACACTTTTGGGCGGAAGCCCTAGCCACAACTGTTTACATTCTCAATTGAGTTATGATTCGTCCCCTCTTGTAGAATATGTCATATGAGTTGATCAGAGGAAGGAAGCCCGACATTGCTCATTGATTCACTCTAGTTTGTATGTGTTAACTCTTATATTTTAGGGCTATATTGAGTGTGTTTAGGTTAGAGTTTGTGCGTAATTGTAATATCAAGGCCGAAGACACAAGGATTCAAGTTTCAAGAGTTTTTAAGGCGTTTTGAGCTAGTTTCCCGACACCTATTGCTTGTAAAGGCTATATCTTGAGCTACAATGGTCGGATTGAGCTGATTCCGGTGTCATTGGAAAGCTAACTCGAAGAGATTCAGTTCATCTTTTTACACAAAAGTTAGATTCCAAGCCTAAGAGGGTCAAAACAGCCTCCGAAGTACAACCAATGATTATGTCCGATTTCCGCGCCCGCGGTGGAGGATCTGCGCCCGCGGTGGTTGCCCGAGACAACTTGTTTTATTTTGTCATGAAAGCGCACTTGCGGTGGAGACGACGCGGGCGCGGTGATACCGGATCCGAGCGAGACGAGATTTCTATCTTCTTTTCTTTTTCTTATCTTTCCTATTTCCTTTTCTATCTTTTCTCCTTTCCTAATTCGATTAGGGGAGCATGTTCCCTGGGTCTATATAAGGAGGAGCCTGCCTTAGGTTTTGGGCATTCCAATTTATAATTCAATTCTTCTCTTTTTAGGTTTTTAGTTTAGTCATGGAGAGCTAGTCTCCTTGGCTTTTTTCAAGGGAGAAGCTCTGATGTATGATCTCGTGAGATTTTGGTAATTGATTCCTATCATTTGGTTAATATCAATTCTCTTGTGCTTCATTATATCAATGGATGAATCTATGATCGAGTGATTATTTCAGAGTGGATCTTTTGAATGAACGTGTTTCCCATATTTGATTGTTTGTTTGTTTGCTTTGTTTTCCTAGGTTAGTTTAGTTTAGATCTTCCTCTCAAATCCCCCTTATCTTTAGTTGATAGATATATTGATACTAGAAGCCTTAGTTCTCTTGGGTTTGATCTCTTACTTACATGCTATACTAGTTTGTAGTTTGGGTTATTTATCATTGATCTTGGCACGACGACTTTAGCCGAGTCACTCATCTAAGGACGTTCGAGTGTAAGTGCTTTATCCACAACAACGGTAAGGACAATCTTGGGAAGTTCGATACAAGAAGTGATGAGGGTATCTTCCTTGGATATTCCTCTTAAAGCAAAGCTTATAGAGTTTTTAACAAAAGGACTTCCAAGATAGAAGAAAGCATCCATGTCATGTTTAAGGAGGAATCTGTTCTCAAGAAAACTCCAAGTCAGAAGAAAGAACGCTCTTCATCAGCTGCTAGGAACGATGATGACTCCCCTAAGAAGGGCCACAACAACTACATCAATGGGGGAGTTCATTTTCTGGGAATGCTTCAGGGAATCGTGATGAAGTTCCTTGGAAGTCCCTAGAACAGAAGAAGACCATTCAATTCGCATACTTAGTCTCTCAGTCAAGAAGTAGTTGACATGTTCACTAAGGACTTGATAGGCGTCTCTTTGAGCATCTTCGTGTGCTTTTAGGGATGAGAATGTTTAATTAAACAAGCCCCGTTGTTAGGGTTGTAATCGAACCGAGCCGGACCGAACATTTCAATGTTCAGGCTCGACTCGATCGAACATAAACATGTTCGGGCTCGGGCTCGATTCGAGCTATTCGGGCTCGTTTCGGTAAGAGGTTTGCCGAGCTCGAGCTCGGCTCACGAGCTGTTCGGGTTCGGTTCGTTTAGTACGTTCGTGAACACACTAAACGAACTCTTGCTTGTTTGATCGCTAACCTATTCGTGAACACACTAAGCGAATTGAGTAAGATTAGGGTTTACTTCATACTTCACTTACTTGTAAAAATATAAAAATTAGATATCATTAATATTATGTTATTATTGATATAAAAATAAAATAAAACATCATTAATAAAGTAATATTTTATATATTATATATTTACTCATAACCGAGCTTGTTCGCGAACATATTACCGAGCTTGTTCGCGAACAAATGAACCGAGTTTCCAAGTGTTCAGATTCGGCTCGTTTATCTTATCGAGCTGTTCGAGCTCGGTTCGTTTATAGTTCGAGCCGAACTTGTATGAGCTTCTACCGAATTGAACGTCGAATATCTCGCGAACGGCTCGGTTCGATTACAGCCCTACCCGTTGTAGTATTCCCTCAATGATTGACTATGTTTAGTAGAAAGCATGTGTAGGGACTGTGTAAATTGAAAATCATAATCTTAGGGACGTTAGTCTAAGATATTTTGTTTGCATTGCATGAGAGTTTATTTCATTTCTCTTTTGATCTCAAGAGTATCCCTGATCACCCAACCCTTATTACAAGTCGAAATGATGGGAACTTTGCTTACCCTAGCCTAGAGCCAAGCAAAATCGTCATATGACCTTCTTTGTTAGTTTCTTTTATGGGATGTACTTGCTTGGTTTTCAAAATGGTTCTGTGATCATAAGGACGTTGCTTAGGCCGTTCCAAAAGTTTTCAGAGAAGATCAGTTTAGCGATGCCAAGTGAGGGTTGTTGTTCTGAAATAAGGAAACCCCAATTCTATTGCTTTCCGAGTCCGAATTTTTCTTTCAGGCACTTTCAACACACAAATAGAAGGCATACAAATATCTTTTTTGACGATTTTCTTAAGTAAACACAAGTCAATGTTGGTTTCGGTTTGGTACCTTTCCAATAATCTATTTCAAGTGAGTCAACAAGCCTTTGGTTTCTTGGTAATAATATTATGCATGCAAATGTGTCCAAAATATCATGAACAATAAAAGCACGAATTTAAGGCTAGAAGGTGAAAAAACTCAACCAACAAGATTCAATTATATGCGATGTAGTGAAGGATCTTTGACTTTAATTTTGTGAAGGTCTTTTTTTTTTTGGTAGAAATTTTTGTGAAGGTCTTTAGACTTAGATCATTCAACTCATGGTTAATTTTGTTGTTTTCAGCTTTTGGACATCCTGACATGCAGTCCACAAGTTGATTTCAATGGTGGAGAAAGTAATAAAAGTCGACAAGACTCAAATAACACAAGCAAGCATTAATCAACAGGCTTTGAAAAGATCGGTTTTGCATGTTGTTGTTAGGCAGTTTAGGAGATGCAAACACTTGTAAAAAATAAGCAAACTCCAAATCTAAGAAGAGAGAAAGAAGGGGTACCTTACGTGGCTCTGATACCACATGATAAGAATCGAATTGATGAAGCCGGTGCAAGAACACCTCGTCATTCTCTTGCGTTGGGGAAATTGGATGTTCCAAGGGGTTTCTTTTTGTGTTGGACTTGGGTGGATGTAAAAATGGATGAAGATCCAGAAGAGAATGGTAGAGATTGAAGGTATTTTTGATTTGGATAAGTTTAGGATGTGGATATGACACAACACACTCGAAACTCAAACTAGGAGATTCAAGGAGACAATGATTTGACACACCTTGCTCTCAGATCTTAAGGATGATTCGATATTAACCAAGAATCAAGTTTAGCTTCCCCCCCCCCCTTGTCGGGTGGTGCTATGCGCTGATTGATGCTTCCTCTCAAACAACAATAACAACTTTAACCAAAGGCTAAAAAGCCGAATTCTATGGACAATACATATAAAGAAAAGAACAAGAGTTTTCAAAGCAAATAAAGTGTCTCTTCTAATAGAGAGGGAAGCCCCTTTTACAAGAAAAATAGGCCATCTTCCAAGACTTTTCAACATCTATATTTTATATAAAAAATTAGGCTAGACGACCCTTGCAAACTTGGCAATAAAATCATCTTGGACATGGCACACAACTCGGCGTAAAGCTAGGCGCTCAACACATGTGAGGTGTGCCCGATGACCATCAACGAGCACACCACGTCTCCCTCATAATTGCTCGACACACTTTGGACCATAAGGTTAGCTTGGAGCTCCGCTAGCAAGACACGAGTATGTGCTCATGTGATTCTACCCAAATAAGGCGAAGTGCCACTTGCTTGTATGACCGGGCCACAAGCATCGGCGGTGCCAATGGATGAGCGACACTCATCATCTTGCATGGGATTTTGGCCGATGCTCCCATCATCATCCAACTCTAAATCACCTCCCACAACACGTTCAATGTTGTGGGTCGATGGAAATGGAGATGGCTTGAAGGAGGCCGCATGCTTGGCCACGTCGTGCCTCGCTTGGGCGCGTCCGATGCTCTTGTCCTCATGTGCTCTATCTCAGTGCCTTGGTTGTTTTGGCCATGATGTGACACATGAGTCATAGTCACATCAACAAGCCTCCAACCCTAGCAATAAGTGGTATCCAAGAGAAGATGAGAGTTTTTTCAAATGATCCAATATTTTGGTCGTAAGCTAGGAAGATTAGTGAAGTCATGCATGCTCCCTTGTGACGTCTTACAACTATTGTTGAAGAATCTTAGGAGCACCATATCTCACAATGATTGTAAATGCTTTTCCATGCATTATGCAATCATTATTATTTTGGTCTAAGGAGAGACGACACTACTCGGCTTCTCAAATGAGCGTTTTATTAATAATTAAGAAAAGGGGTAAGTAATCTACACGTGTGAGATAATGTGACTTCTTACATCATCAAGTAATAAAACAGACATGCCCTCAGATGGGCACTCAATACATGAATCTTAAACATGTGATCATTATTTCCACTCTTGTCTTTACTTTTGTTTTATTATTAGGACTATTTTACAAATGCTTTAAACATAGAATTAAGTTGATATTACTTTGGTTCATATAATTTGATTTTATTTCACATTTTCATACATATATTGATCATGTTGTAGTTATATTATCGATTAATCTATATTATATTCTAAGATAGTGTTTATCAACTATGATCATCCATCCCACGAAACACCCTCTTCACCAATTTTGATCTACTTGCTCTTTCGCATAATTTAAGCAATTCATATCCAACTTATCATTTTATCAGATTCTCAAGCATCTTCAATGGGTATTTTTTTTTGTACATTCAAGGCCCGTTCGGCACCAAATGATTATCGTGCTTATTGTACTTATCGTACATATCGGAATTATCAAAAGTAACATACACACTGTTCGGTATTTTTTTAAAATGATAAGTAACTTATCATACTTACATAACCTAATTTTGATAAGTTAGCCCCCTACCTTTTATATTTATGTCTAATCATAAACATCATTATTTTATTTTTTCAAATCAGCCCCTCACTTTTCTTAACTTTCTTCGTCCTCCTCACTTCTCCCCGCCATCCACCCCGGCCACCACCATCCACCCACCCTCGCCGGCCACCCTTTGTCGGCGCCCACCCTCAGTCGCAAGCCATCCACCGTCACCGACCACCTACTGCCGCCTTCGGCTACACCCAGTCATCGGTCATCAGCCGTCACCACCGACCATCGTACCCACTGTCGCCGTAGACCACCCTCGCGGTCGGCCACCCTTTTCCATCGACAACACTTTATCGCCGACCACCCTCCGTCGCCAACGACCCTTTTCCCACCAACCACCCTCAGTCGTCAATGACCCTTTTCCCACCAACCACCCTTCGTCGTCGACCACCCCCGCCGTTAACCACCCTCTGCCTCCAGCCACCCTCCCCCATGAACCATCCATCACCGCCGCTCGTCGACCACCCTCCACCTTCGGCCACCCTCCGCCTCCGGCCACCCAACGTCTCCAGCCACCCGCTGTTGTCGATGGCTAGCCCCCACCATCGGCCATCCACCATCACTTTATAGCTTATATGTTTTAATCATAAATCTTGTCCCCTTTTTTTAATCATTTTATAGCTTATAAAATCTCGTAAGCAACATACATTCTCGAACACGTGTTTTATTAAGTGTTCAGCTTCAACACCGTCAACTATAAGTCTCAGCATTAATTAGTATCAACACCAAATTGTCAAACGGACCATAACATAAGATATACCACTTCCTTCCGTATCACATAATAAATATATTCTTACATATCAAATTATTTTTTTTGGTTGAGGGGATTGCACATAAAAGTTGAATCGGTGATCTCATGATACTACCCTTGGAGGTATAATCACTGGACTAGATGCCCGAAGGCCGTACATATAACATTGAATTCCAAACTTCTCTAAGATTTTTGCATATAATATTATCTAAATGCTTAAAATAATGTATTAAGAAATACAATGTTTTTTAGATTTTTAAAAGATAAAAATAAGGGAATGTTGTCAAAATAAATTCAAATAAAGATAACATGTAGTGCGAGAAAACTACAAAATATATATTACATAACCAATTTACAATCTTTTTTAACTATCGATTCAACAATAACCATTGATTTTTTTCGGTCAAAGGAGAGGTGACACTCTTCGTTCCCTTAATGACCTTATTCATAAAAGAAAAGGGTTTAATTAGGGATCACACAAGGGATAAGCCAACTCCTTACATCATCAACCAATTAAGATGAAAAACTCTAAGATGTGTCAATGAATACATGAAAACCTGAAGATATGAGGAAGAAGCCAAGGAATTGAAATAAAATCAACAGGGAACACGATCATTAAAGCATGATTGTACTCCTTGTAACCATGAGACTGACACTGACACTGATACTATGAGAAAATCGCAGAGGTGCAAAGTTGCTAAATAAGGAAGTTGATTATAAGAAAGTTCTCATGGTGAAGCCAGTTTATCTTGGTGCCAAGCAGGATATAATGACATCCAATCAATATTTAATTAGGTTAGATTTTATTTATAGATTGATTTTTTCATTAAATCAACTCTATGTAGTACCTTTCGTCTTATATTTATTGATAGAAATTATTTTTCCCATTAGTATATGAGGACATGCTAGACTTATTTTAACACATTCGTACAATTGAGAGTATTGAGAATTGTTTGTGGCCAAGGGAGAAAAAAAATCAAATTACGGAGAAGATCGAGTCGCATGTAGGAGAGAAGTCTTGGTTGTGTGGTTGTGTGGTTGAGTTCACTAAACCAACTTAGGAAAACTGTTCAACATTGGAGAATATTGGTTTATCCGATCCCGAGTTGTGCACACCTAACATGCTAATGTTTACATATGTAAGTTCGACTTGTTTAACAAAAGATAGTGAATTTGATTTGATGAAAGATTTTGTCTTATATATATGTACGTTACTTGTTTAATTATTTTCTCTTCCCAATTCTCTAATCCTCTAGGATTAGGATATGTATTCGATCCAACACGTACTTTTGTCTTTTGATATTTCATTACGTTTAGGTGATAGGAACTCACAATGTTTAGATTTCTCATGTGGGTGGTGGAGTTTTGATGCGCCCTTGCTCATCATGGTGACCCTAAAGAAGGAGATGCCTTTAAACTTTGCTCAACTAGGCGAATCACTCAAAGTCAAGCCAAGCAAGTGGCCTGAGCCACTCAATCTTTGATAATTCGAGCCATGATGAGCATAGGGTCACCACAAGTATCAAAGATGGTCACATATTCATGCCTGGTGAAGAGCCTCAAGATGGAGCAAGTATAAGCCAATTAAGCCCAATCGAGCCAGCCAAGGCGACCGCCAAGGCCACAAGCGAGCTACCAAAGCTATATCAGGCGAAGACAGGTCATCACAAGGCCACTCCTTAGAACAACTTGTGCTTCGTAGCCCATGAGATGCGTGCACGCTAGAAGAATGGCGTCACTAGCGCTAACGCTCAAGATCAAGGCCATGCCTTGAGCCTGTTTGCACGTGCGTGTGGCTTAGGCGCCTGGGCCATGCCCCTGGCCGTTGCCTTGCCACTCAAGCCACGCCCAAAGATCTATCCTAGATCTTCTACACACTTTGTTTAATTTTTTACCTTACCACTCATGGAGGTCTTGGAATCAAAACCATGAGAGAATGTTGCTTTGGTTGGTAAGCTTGCTTGGCGCTTCCTTATGGAAGAGAATAACCTTTGGCCCTCGGTTTTGAACAAGAAGTATTAACCTTGACTCATGGAAAGTCTTCGGCTTGTTCCCACGTGTGGTGATGTATCTGTACTAGGTTGAATGAGGTGATTTTGAAAGGTACTAGATGATTACTGAGTGATGGTCGCTTGATATACTCTATTTCGGATGTGTTAACTCTTGTATTTTTGGGTTATATTGAGTGCTCTAGGTTAGGCTTTTTGCTTAATGGTAATATCTAGGTCGAAGACACAAGGATTCAAGTTTCAAGAGTTTTGAAGACATTTTGACTTGTGTACCCGACACCTCTTGCTTGCAAGCGCTGGATTTGGAGCTACGGTGGTTGGATTGAGCTGATTCTGGGGTCATTGGAAAGATAACTCAAAGAGCTTCAATTCATGTTTTTACACCAAGGTTAGATTCCAAGCCGAAGAGGGTAAAAACAGCCTCCAATATGTTGTTAGTGAACAGTACCGCGAGTGTGGTTTTGTGCCAGAGACGGAGTTTCTATCTTTTGAAGGCCGCGGGCGCGGTTTATCTGACGCATGCACGGTAGTACCCGATTAAGAAGCCTTTGACCCGATGTTGACCACGAGCGCGGCTTCCCAAGTGCGGGCGTGGTAGGGTGTTAGATCCGAGACGGCGCGTTTTTCTATCTTCTATCCTTTTTCTTATCTTTTATGTATTTTTGGTAGTCCGATTAGGAGGCCTTTCGACTACTATAAATATAAGGCCTTTTCTTACGTTTAAGGAATCCAATTTCATATCTTAGTTTACATTCAATTAAATCTTTATTTCTTTTGTATTATGGAGAACTAGTCTTCTAGGGTTTGTAATGTATGACTTTGTGAGATTTTGGTAATTGATTTCTATCCTTTGGTTAATATTGATTCTCTTGTGTTTCATTATATTAATGTTGATTGATTCTGCATGAGTAGCTAACTTGTTGAATTGATTGATTTTCTATTGTTGGATTGGGTTTGCACCGTGGACAAACCTGTTATGTGAAAACAACTTAGAACCTAGACCTGTTGTCTATGCAACTAGGATTTAAGAAGAGAATTGATTATATGTATCTGCAATTGACTCGTATCTTGATTGCTTTTGCATGTATCCTGCATATCCTTGTTCTCTATGCTAATTCTAGGTTAAGCGTCCTTGCATAAGGTTAACGAATAGCTTGGACCATGGAGTTGCGGTTGTTAATGATTAGGATAAGAATTAACCATTGGTGTAAATGAAATCAATGGATGAATCTATGATCGAGTGATTATTTCATAGTGGATCTTTTGAATGAACTTGTTTCTCTATTTGATTTCTCTATTTGGTTTGTTATTTGTTTCCTAGATTAGTTTAGTCTAGATCTTTCTCATAGATCCCCTATTATCTTAGTTGATTAATATATTAATACTAGAAGCCTCAGTTCTCTTGGGTACGATCCTTTACTTACTTACTTACTTACTTATTATACTAGTTTGTAAATTTGGGTTATTTATCTTTGATCTTGGCACGACGACTTTAGCCGAGTCATCGCTCGATTAAGTTATGGTTGGACGTCTGGCTGCTTGACACTCCTCTCCCATTAGTGACCATGATGGAATTTGATCTCGGGATTAGCACCCCGGTCTTTGATTTTTGGTCGGAGTCAGGGGGTTGGAAATGGGAGTTGTTGGCCCCACTTCTTTCTTCTATGGTGTTGCTTCAACTAGCATCAATGAGGTCGATGTGGGAGAGGAGTGTTGAAGGGTTTTCTTGATCCTAACAAGCAATTAATTTTATAGATCAAGACCCCGCTTAGTATAGCGAAGTCAGGTTCATCGACGGGAATAGGAAGAATCAACGTCTAGCAATCAAATCCTAACACAAACTAAGCAAAACAACATAAATGAACACAGGAAACTGCTCGGTACCAACCTAGTAAGGGTTGGTAATGACCTGCAACTAACATCACAAGAACACAAAAACTGGGAAGAACACACGCTCGGTACCGACCATGGGCTCGCACGGTACCGACCCTACTTGATCGAACTCTACCAATAGCTTTGAAAATCAATGTAAGAAGATCTAAGACAAGGGATTCACCACAACAAAGCTATGCATGCAACTATGAATTACTGATCAATTAAAGAATAATCTTAAAGATGACTTTCGCCACAATAAATCAAGCAATTATCTCAACTTTCATAAAGATAAGAACTTTCTTCCTATTTGCTTTCTAGGGAATTTAACTTGCGCTTCAAACCCCTAATATTATCCAAATCCACAGTTTAATCTTTCAATTCAACTTTCATCAAGGAGTTGACTTCAAACAAAGAAGGATACATGATAGAGATTAAAAGAATAGATTTTGATCAAAGATTCATACTTAACATACACAACCTTGTTGGATTTCACCCTAACCCTAGAAAAGTAAACTACACACAACTCATCATGCAAGAGACAATCAAAGAGATTTGGGAAGACATAATTGATTTAAAAAAACAAACTTTCAATTAGAAGAAGAACTTACAAATCCAGATACAAACTCTTGTTCCACAAATTCTCCTCCTAAAAATCCTCCAAATTCTCTTAAATTGTCTAAGAATTAGGATAATGAGTTGATAATCTCCTAAAGGGCACCCCTAGGGCCCTTTGTATAGTAGTTAGGATGTTCTTAAAATGAAACACAATTATATCTAACAAATCCATAAATAAAACACCCAATAAAAGCTAAACTTGGGCCGCAAGTTTCGTCCATTCCGACCCGGAGGGGGGGTCGGTACCGACCCACATTGGGTCATAATCAGGATGGTCAACACTGCTTTGACTTCTGCTGAAGCCGATAGGAATCGACCCAAAGGGGGTCGTTACCGGGCGATTCCGGACTGCAATTTCTTCTCTTCTTTCCTTCGGAACTCATACCAAAGCTCGGTTTTTATTCCGTATTCCTTCCTTGAATCTTCTTGGTCTTCTTAGACACCATCTAGCTTCTTAAAGACATCATCTTCATGCACAACTTCTTTCTTAACCTCATCTTGAAACTCTTCACATCCTTCTTGACTCCTTGATTACTTCCTTTTCTCAAGACCACCACGTGCTACATTTCACCACAAGACACACCTCCTAGAAAATTGAAAAAGACCTAAACAATTCCTCCTCAATGCTTCAATACCTACAAAAACAAACAAACAAGTGCAAAGACTCCAACTCTCGAAAGAGAGCCGGAGCCATATGCAAAACAGCAAAAATAGCTAGAAAAAGACTCAACATAACTAGTAAACAACCTACAAAACCTAACTAGAAAGAGTGACATCAAGGAGGAAAATGGACGAGATGAGCTGGAATCTCACGACGGACGAGAATTACACAGTGTCTTTGGGTTACGATTTGCTTAATGGAAACCATGCTTGAAACTCTAATGATTCCCTATTCTTTCGTAGGTTTTTGTGGCATTTAGAAGTTCTAGAAATATATCGCATGTTTAGCTGGCTCACGGTGTCGGGAAGCGTACTTACTAATCAGGAGTGATGTCGTCGACATTTCACGACTAACGAACAATGTCATTATGGCTGCAACACCGATGAATCCCTAGAACATTTGTTTCATGATTGTCCTCAAGTTAGCACTTTTTGGAATACTATTATGGTCACTAATGTTTACCCTAGATTCTTCCAAGACGATTTTAGGATCTGGTTCCGGATGAATGTGATGCTCATTAATTACATTGGGAGTTTGCCTTGTAAAGACCTTTGATGGAGTCGACCCCTCTATGGACAAGGTTTCATTTGTTCGGAGCATAACCAAGGAGGCATTCAAAGCCATATATTGAAGTATGGAGAAGAACAACAGAAGGAAGGAGTCCCTTCTCATCAAGTGGAATAAACCAGACAAGGGTAGCGTTAAGATCAACACAGATGGAGCGGTTAGAGATGGGAAGGAATCTAGTTGTGCTCTCATCAGAGATGAGGAAGGTAAGTGGGGTGGCTTTGTGCACAACATTGGCAGTTGTACTGTGTCAATGGTTGAACTTTGAGGAGTGTATAATGTCTTGAAGCTGGCTTGAGACAACGGATTCCGTAATGTTGTGCTTAAGTGGGACTCTCAACTCACTATACATTTCATAAGGGTCGGGTTGAAACAAAGTCACCCTTTGTTTAGCTTAATCCATAGATGTTTAGGCTTTATTCGTAGGGATTGGATTATCCGGTTCCATCATGTGTATCGAGAGGTGAATACCATTGCGGATTGTCTCGCGTCTAGCGCTTTTGATTTCCCTTTAGATTTGCATGTGTTGTGTGCCCCACTGGAGGGAATTTCTTTACTTCGTTTTGATGATGTAAGGGATCGGGTTATCCCTCGCTTGTTAACTATTTAGCCCTTTAATTTCTTATTACTACAACGCTCCCCGAGGAGCCAGAGAATACCATCTCTCATTTGAAAAAAAAAAGTAGTGCAAAACATTATCAACGTAGTAAAGTAACATATCAACTTGCTCACCATATCGATCAATAAAGACGATTTATTGAGCTATGAGTCAAGACACACCAATTATTAAAAAGTAACCGGATGAAACTTATGGCAAAGTTTTGTGTTGGGCGGGTTTCCAATGATAGCAAGTTTGTGACTCCGGAGGATACAACACACAAGGCTGAGCTTCCTTGATGAGCCATGAGCAAAGGTTGTAGCCCCCACACCGAAAGTTGTCTCTTTTCCCGAGGTATATGTCGAACCAGTGCAACTTGCCATTGAAGACGAAGCCACAGTAGTAGTCGTCCACGATCCCCCTGGCTCGAAACCGGAAGGCATAGCTCTGGCCGTACTGAACCACATGGAGCCCGAAGTCCTTGTGCGCGTCCTTACAGTGCACCAAGAGATCCTCTCGTCCTTCGAGATCGTTTGTTATAACCACCTGTCGGAAGTAGTACTTGATAAAACCCCATCGTTGGGGCTCCGCGGTCACTGAGGCAGATTGACTCGGGGTTGTCGACGGTGGTTGCACTTGTGCTGCAGCCACCGTCGCTACCACCAGCAACAACGACACGATCATGGGCAGATGAGTTGCCATGCATGCACGGAGTTGAGGACTTTATATATTGGATCGATCGGAAATGAATTTGGTGGATTTTTTGATGTTCAAAGGGATTCATGCATGCATGGGGTTCTATGTAATGTTTCTTTCTATATAGGTGCAAGTGAGCGATTATACTACGGCTCAGAACAACTGACGGAGTAGTAATTATGATAGCTAGGTGTTTGGTGTTAGTTGCCAATTTTTTTTTTATAAATGAAGTCATGGTTAAAGATGTTTAACACGTACGTACATTTTAATGCAATTGGATATGTAAGTTTATTCATACTTGTTGTATTGCACGGTGACGTACTACGGTAGCACATTTGACTTGTGCTATCGGTTTTTTTATCGCGGCTCATTAACTTTAATTAGGCCTAGCCATTCGGGTTGTTCGGATCAGTTTGGATCGGGTTTGTTCGGGCCAAACAACTATTTCGGGTCTTGTTTGGTTCGGGTTCGGATATTGTTTGGGTTCGGGTCTAGTTCGGATTCGGGTCGTTTCGGATTGTAATATTTTAGACTAGTTCGGATCAGATGTTGTTTGGTTTTGGGTCTAGTTCGGTTCGGGTTCTTTTCGGATTGTTTCGAATCGGATCATTTCGGATCGGGTCCATTCGGATTCTGGCGTTATCTAGATTCATTTTATTTAAAATTATAAGACCACCCACAACGGTGAGATTTTAACGTAGAATAATATTAAATCTCTTTTGTATGGGGGTGGGGGAGGGGCGAAGGGGGGCGGTCGCCCGTTCTCCCCTGTTCCGGGAATGCATGTATAAGTGTTATAAAATGGTGAATAATCATGGAAGACCTCCCATCTTAGTGATTCATGCCATGTTCTATTATTTTAAGGCCCCATGTTCGAGTTCCAATTCATCAAACCTTTGTCATTATTTAGTTTTACTTGGGAATGGGATGCTCCGAACCATTAGTAATTACAACTTTATTTTTTATTTCTTTAACTCCACAACTTTCTTTTCTATTTATATTTTATTTGTTATTAGCTAAACAAATAAAATGTACGTATTACACTAGGTATCTCTATTATGGTTAGTAATACTATTTGATAAAAAAAATGGATAGTAATACTAAAATAATTATGTTTTTAGTTAATAGTTTATAATTGTAAATAATTGTAAATTTTTTAATTGTAAATAATTTTTTATTTAATAGTCAATCAATAGTATGATCGTTTCTTAATTTATATTTTTTTTAGAAGAATTAATTTTTCTGTTATGAAAGTTTGTTCGGTCTTTTGTTATACATTGTCTGTGTGCACCACCATTCTAATATTTTGTATCTTTACTTTTAATTTTAATTTTTAATAGTATATCTACTCTTAAGATTTAATTCGGATGATTTCGGGTCAGAATTAGTTTGGGTCGTTTTGGATCGGGTCATTTCGGATCGGGTTTAGTTCGGGTCAGTTCAGCTTAGATGATTTCGGATTATATTTTATTCGGGTAATTTCGGTTCGGGTCAGCTTCAGATCAGATCGGATTCAGATCGGGTCTGGGTCATGTTCGGATTGTTCATTTTTCGTTGTTCGGGTCCAATTTCGGGTTTAGTTCGGGTCGGGTCGGTTCGGATTTCGGGATCGGGTCACTTTTTACCTGATCTAAATTTAATCAATTACTACTCTCTCACTAAAAAAATCTCTCCAAAATGAATCAGTAAATGAGCATAATTTTGTTTGTTTTGCCCTGTTCAAGTTACATAATTTTCACGTGAATTTATATAAAAATAGAAAAGTTGGATAAGTTGTTGAATATATATGATTAAATTAGGATAATCCGGTAATTTTATAGAGGTAAAAAAGTTAAAAAAGTGATAAAGTTGATGGAAAAATTGGATAATCAAGGGTAATTTATAAGATCGGATGAGGTTAATTTTATTAGAAAAAATGATAAAGTTGACGATAAAATTGGATAATAGGGGTAATTTATGGGAATGAATATGGTAATATGGTAAGAAAAATACGATATAAATGGAAAATTGAGAAGATAAATAAATTTATTGGGACAACCAAAAATAAAATATGGATAAATTTTCGGGACGAATGGATCAGGGTAATAATGAAAAAATAGAAAATGTGATTTGATCTCAATTATTCAATGATCGTGAACTAGTATGTCTCTATTTTTATACATAGAAAGGGTGACCATTTTATTTCTTCAATTTTAGTACGTTCCTTTAGTACGAAACGGCTATTCGTACACTAATTTTCAGCTAAATGTACACTAAATGGAGCACCTAACTTAGGAGTGCAATTTGGTGCGCCTTAGATAAGCGTACAGGGATATAATGGGAATAATTAATATCATCAAGGGCACGACTTGTGCGCCTAACATGGGTGCACCATATGTATGCCTAAGCTAGGACACCACTGTACTGTGCCTAACATAGGTGCACCATATGTACGCCTAAGCTAGGCGCACCACCTTGGTGCGCCTAAGACAGGAGCACACTCTGTGCTCCTAAGCTAGGAGCACACTCTGGTGAACCTAAACTAAGGAATCAAATTTAAATTGAGTATATGGGCCCATTAGGCCCAATACGATTCAAACCGAATAAAACTCTCGATCCAAGGCAACGTACGTTCATGAAAGAGTAAGGACGGAAACCGAAACGATAGGCGAACAAGATGAAGAACCGAAACTAAGGAATCAAACTCGAATTGGGCCCATAGGCCCATTAGGCCCAAATCGATCCAAACTGCATAGAACTCTCGATCTAAGACAAAGTTCATGAATGAGTAACCAAAACTATCGTCGAACATGATGAAGAACCGAAACTAATGAATTGAACTAGAATTCGGCCTATGTGCCCAGTAGGCCCATTATCATCACGTTCGACTATCGTTTTAGTTTATGTACCTACGTACTCTATCATTAACGTTGCTTGGGATCGAGAGTTCTATTCGGTTTGGATCGTATTGGGCCTAATGCGCCCAATTCAAGTACGCTTCTTTAGTTTTGGTTCTTCATCACATTCGACTATTGACTCGGCTAAAGTCGTCGTGCCAAGATCAAAGATAAATAACCCAAACAAACAAACTAAGTATAGTAAGCAAGTAAGGGGTCGAACCCAAGAGAACAAAGGCTTCTAGTATTAATATATCTATCAACTAAAGATATGGGGGGAAATCAAAGAGATATCTAAACTAACCTAGGAAACAAATAACAAACAAATAAACAAATAGATAGGAGGCAGGTTCATTCAAAAGATCCACTCATGAAATAATCACTCGATCATAGATTCATCCATTGATGTCCAAGCAATTCCACGGTCCACGGTCCTTATAAATCGCAAGTCCACGGTCCAAGCAATTCTATAACCCTAGGCAAGGACGCTTAACCTAGAATTAGCATAGAGAACAAGGATATTAGGAAACCAAATCATGCAATCAAGCTACGAGTCTCATGCACAATTAAACCATTGAATACTCTTCCCTAAACTAGTCCACGGTCCTAGAATAGAGTTGTTTCGAGAATAGGAAAGATGCATAGACAACAACCAATCCTAATTCAAACAATAGATCTAAGTCAATCAAACAAGTTGGCCAGACTCATAAAATCAAACATAAATCATGGGATGAAGCACAAGAGTATCAATATTAACCAAAGGATAGAAATCAATTACCAAAATCTCACGAGTTCATACATCAGAGCTTCTCCCTTGAACAAACCCAAGGAGACTAGCTCTCCAAAACTAAACTAAAAGAGAAGAATTGAATTATGAAAAAGAAGATACTAAAAACCTAAGGTTGGCTCCTCCTTATATAGCCCAAGGAACAAGCTCCACAAGATAGATTAGGAAAGAGGCAAAAGATAGAAAAGGAAACAAGATAGAAAGATTTCGGTCCGCTTCGGATCCGGCATCACCGCGGTTGCGTCGCTCCCACCGCGCCCGCGCTTTCGCAACAGAGAAGAACAGCTCATCTCGGAAACCACCGCGGTCGCGCCGCCTTGGCCGTGGTCGCGGTATTCGCTCAGAACTTCTGGCGTCACTTCGGAGGCTGTTTTGACCATCTTCGGTTTAGAATCTAACTTCGGTGTAAAAAGATGAATTGAAGCCCTTGAAGTTAGCTTTCCAATGACACCGGAATCAGCTCAATCCGATCACTGTAGCTCAAGATATAGCCTTCACAATCAAGTGGTGTCGGGAAGACAGCTCAAAACGCCTTAAAACTCTTGATTCTTTCATCCTTGTGTCTTCGGCCTAGATATTACAATAATGCTCAAATCTAACCTAAAAACTCTCAATATAGCCCTAAAATACAAGAGTTAACCTAAACAAAATAGCCCGAATCAACTATCATTTCAGTTTTTGTTCTTTCTCTTTCATGAACGTTGCCTTGGATTGAGAACTCTATTCGGTTTGGATTGTATTGGAACTAATGGGCTCATAGGCTCAATTTGAGTTTAAGTCCTTAGGTTCGGCTCTTCATCACGCTCGACTACCGTTCCAGTTTATGTTCTTACTCTTTTATAAATGTTGCTTTTGGATCAAGAGTTCTATTTGGTTTGGATCGTATTGGGCCCAATTCAAGTTTGGTTCCTTAGTTTCGGTTCTTCATCATGTTAGACTATAGCTTTGGTTTATGTTGTTAATCATTCATGAACATTGTCTTAGATCGAGAGTTTTATGTGCTTTGGATCGCATTAGACCTAATGGGCCTACCGGCCCAATTCGAGTTCATATCTTGAGTTTCGGTTCAACATCATGTTCGACTATCGTTTCGGTGTACGTTCTTACTCTGCCATGAACGTTGCCCTACTTTGAGAATTTTATTCGTTTTGAATCATATTAGGTTTAATGGGCATGTCGTCCCGATTCGAGTTTGATTCTTTAGTTTCGGTTTGGATCGTATTGAACCTAATGGGTCCAATTCAAGTATGACTCCTTAGTTTTGGTTCTTCATCACGTTCGACTATCGTTTCGATTTTTGTTCTTACTCTTTCATGAATTTTGTCTTCGAACGAGAGTTCTATTCAGTTTGGATCATATTGAGCCCATAGGCCCAATTCAAGTTTGATTCCTTAGTTTCAGTTCTTCATCACGTTCGACTACCATTTCGATTGATGTTCTTACTGATTCATGAACCTTGCCTTGGATCAAAAGTTCTATTCGGTTTGGATCGTATTGGGCCTAATGGGCCCATTGGCCTAACTTGAGTTCATATCTTGAGTTTCGGATCAACAAATGTTCGATTATCGTTTTGGTTTATGCTCTTACTCTTTCATGAAGGTTGTCTTGGATTGAGAGTTTTATTCGGTTGGGATCGTAGTGAGCCTAATGGGCCCATAGGACCATTTCGAGTTCGATTCTTCAGTTTCGGTTCTTCATCAAGTTCAACTATCATTTCGGTTTATGTTCTTATTCTTTCATGAAGACTGCTTTAGATCGTGAGTTCTATTCGGTTTGGATCATATTAAGCCTAATGGGCCCATGAGCCCAATTGAAGTCCGATTCCTTAGTTTTGGTTCTTCATCACATTCGACTATCGTTTCGGTTTATGCTCTTAATCTTTAATGAACGTTGCTTATGATCGAGAGTTTTATTCGGTTTAGATCATATTAGGCCTAATAGGCCCACAAACCTAATTCAAGTTCGATTCCTTAGTTTCGGTTCTTCAACACGTTTGACTATCGTTTCGGATTATATTCTTACTCTTTTATGAATATTGTCTTGGATCGAAAGGTCTATTCGGTTTTGATCATATTGGTCTTAATGGGTCCAATACGATCAAAAGTTCTATACCGACAGGGGCAACAGAGTGTGCTCCTATCTTAGGCGCACCAAAGTGTGCTCCCAAGTTAGGAGCACAAAGTGTGCTCCTAACTTAAGAGCACATAGTGTGCTCCTTGCTTAGGCGCACTAGAGTGGTGCGCCTATGCTAGGCGCACAGGTCATGCCCCTGAAGGTATTAATAATTCTCATTTTGCCTCTATACGCTTATCTAAGGCGCACCAAACCGAACTCTTAAACTAGATGCACCATTTAGTGTACATTTAGCCAAAAAATAGTGTACGAATAACCATTTCCTTTTAGTAAAGGAGTATAGAGATGAGTTGTTTTTGGTTGAACGATAGAGATGAGTTTTAATCATCTTCACACTACTTGCACTTATATCCTTGTCAAATAAATGCTTTTTTTAATATTTTTTCTTTTTTAATTTAGCCATTTTATTTGTAATTCCTCATACACCCTGTTTTCTAGCATGATTTACAGCTTTATGGTATTATGTGGTGTGGTTTTGTATTCAGTTTTCCAGCTTTATGTGCATACCATTTCAGAGCTGCAAATAGCCTCTTCCAAATTCATTCCAAACAACACAAGTGAAATGACTTTCTAAACCATTTAAAAGTATTACACCTAAGGTAGAAATCACCCTCTTCCAAACTCATTCAAAACAACCCAAATAAGTCAATTACAGCTAAACACCAACACCGGCACACAAACAAGTCAATTACACAAGTCAGATCAATTTCTACATAGCAATAATCAATACAAGCACACCAATGATGAAGCCAGTCATCATAACTTTCCAATTTGAATTATGAGCCTTCATTTTCCTTGTAATTGCAAGCTCTTCTCTTATCTAGTTGCATCTCTATTTCATGAATTCGTTTTGAGTGCTCTAACTCTGCTTCCAATTTTTGCTTCTCCTTCACAAGCTTCTTGATAACACGGATTGCTCTTGCATTGTGTTTTTCATCCCTCCATACGAAGTAGTTGCACTTATTAGGCAATCCATATAGGCGACATCCATAGAACCTTATACCATAGTTGAATTCTGTATATGTAGTTGACTCCTTTGCATGAATCCCACAATAATAGAACCTTTGTTCTGCAGATGTGGATGAAGAGCTTGAACGTGACATGATTGTTGGGACGATATTAAGGACGTCAGTCGTTAATATCTAAACCCATAATAATCGTCCCTTGTTTTGATAATGACAAACTCACATGTATTTGATAAGTTGTCCAAGTGTTGATCTCAGGTAAGTCTAGTGGACGCACATGAGCGAAAAGGACAACAAGTGAACAACAGTCCCTAAGCTGTAGGGACGCATGTTACCTGAACTTCCAAGGCTAAACGTAATTGGCGAAGTCCCTGCGCAAGATAGGACGGAGTCCTCATCAAGAAGGGACGCGCGCTAAAATACGGACGAAGTTCGAATTCAAATCAAGGCCGCCCCAACATGATTACATCATCGTCCGGCCTTAGTCCTCAGAAGGAAGCTTCCTTTGTCTGGGCACGTGTAGACAATGCCAAAGACGTCGCTTTCCCAGCGATGGTCCCCTGCCCACGCGGAGGCTTCCCAAGCGTCAACAGAGTTGACTTCCTCAAGAGGCTCATCGCACCGTTGATCAAAGCCCAAGGATCCTGCCAAGTCTCAGAGGACGCTAGAGGACAAGAACCACTTTCGCTATAAATACCCTCCCAAGGGTATGCATAGCGTTGGTGGACTTTGAAGACTTTCTCTCAAGCTCTCCCGAAGCATTCAAGAACATCAACGAAGATCGAGAAGATCAAGTGAGCTTGAAGCAAGAGAAAGAAAGTCCAACCACATCAAATCCAATACAAACCACAAAAGAGTTAAAGTTGTAGTTTGTCTCTCACAACGTACCGTGAGAAGACGTGAGTGATAGCTTCCTTATAGCTAGAGTGTTAGGTTACTTGTTAGGTTGAAAGGAGTGTTACTAGTGAGGCTAAGGACGGACGCTTAGCTCAGAGAAGTGTAACGACTCGCCTAAATTGTAAGGACTCACTCTTAATAAGATAAGGGACGGCTATTGAAAATCCTCCAACGGAGGTAGAGGTTTACCCATAAGACTAGTTGGTCTTAGTGGGGTTCCTCTATAAATACTTGTGTCCACTTATCTTGTATTCTGTTAAGTCTATATTCCGCTGCACAAAAGGACGCCCTTAACTCAGTTAAGGACGCCCTCATTAACTGACTTACGATCCAACAATGATACACATGAACATTTTTCACCAATCAACAACTATATCAAAACCCATCCCAATTGGAAGCAACAACACACAATGAATCGTGCAACCCTAAACCCAAAATTTACCCTAATTTTACACTGTCCAGATCGAGGATTTAGGGCAATGAAAACCCTAAATTGTCAAGCAATTATCAAATACAACAATGAGATCGATAATAATTTATGAATCAATGGAAGAATGTGGGAGATGCACCTGTGAATTGGAGACGTGGAAGCTCGAGCTTGAGCGATGAAGATGGCGATGGGTTTGGTTTCACAAAGAGCGATGAATTGGTAAATTTGATATCATAAATATTAAAAAAAAAAAGATGGGTAAATGATGGAGCTGAGGTGTAGCTAGGTGGAGTCGGGGTGTCCACCAAATGGCAGCCACATAAGCAAATCTAGCAAAAAACGCAAAAAAAAAAGAGCTAGCCATGTCAGATATTCTTAACAGTTTTCAAACGGAAAGGTTAAAGGGGTGGTGGTTTTTTAACGGATCTGGTTAAAGGGGTGGTTCTCAGTAATATTGCTTTAAAGGGATAGTTACTGGAAATGTGGTACATTATAGGGGTGGTTTTAAACTATTTAACCTTTTTAATATTCAGATGTTTATAGGTGAGACATTTTAATACTAATCTAGCATTTCGGCCACTATCATTTTATCACAAAATTATTTAATTAACTAATAAAAAGTCGAGTTTTTGGCCACCGGTTGACCTGTTTTGACCCGATTGACCTTCATTCAACTCGAACTCGAATAAACCAAACCCAAATCCGGACGAATCGGTCAGTTTTGACAATTCGATTGCTTATCTATTAATAGAACTTTTCAAAACTGGTTCACGTGGGCTGTACGTACTTGCTTGCTTAGGCAAATGGCTAGTTTGAGTAAACAAATCTAGCTCGCCATAAAAATGGTTTCAAAACAATATGTGTAATTTGGCTAAAAAAAACAGTATAAGTAATATAACCCAAACTTGGTACGTAGGCTTTAGAAGAGTTGAACAATAACACAACGTAAGAGACATTTTATAAAAATGTAGTGCAAATTGGCATTTATTAAAGATAAACCATTCTATAAATAAAAATAGGTCGGCTCAAATGTTATACATTATATACTTATATTTTTTTTTTGTCAGGACATTATATACTTATATCGATAAGTACAACAGAATATCGATACTTTTAGTCGATACTTTCATGCCACGTATTTTTTTTGCTTAAAAGCTTTAATTCGATTATGAAAAACCTCCCCCTGATATATTCTTTTTTTTCTAAGGGGAGGGAAATAATCGGCGGAGTCATAACGGGACGGTACACAGATCACCCATTATTGACGAAAATTCCGGATGGCACCAAGGCCATAAAACCGAAACGCAAAACACAAAAGCAAGCATACCTAAGGAAAAGCACGAAGGCCCACCTAACGGTATACACACAATCATCCAAACAAGGCACGAGGGCCACCAAAAACCGACAACAAGCTTACAAACAAACGCACCTAAGGGCAAGCACATAGGCCCACCTAACGACACATCCACAAACAAACAAACGCCACACACGCCAAAAAACCAAACAACCTAGAAACAGACTGAACTACCACCAAAACACCATCCAAACAAAAGTCAGAAATTACAAACATAAGAGGAAGGAAACCTATCATGGAGCAAATGGATCACATGCGAGATGATGAGCCGAGCAACGACAAGAATGGGCATGAAATTGTCGTCAAATATCTTCGCATTCCTAGCTTGCCAAATGTAATAAACCGAAGCGGAAAGAGCAAAGCACCTACCGAAGTCAAGGCAATCCCGTGGAGTGGCCCGAAGAGCACGCCGAGACCTTCTTGAACGCCGCAACCACCTAAGAGCGGTCGGTATGGACAAAACTTGCGCTGGAATAAAAAACTTGACTTGGACTTCCCTCCAAATAGCTTTAGCATAAGAGCAATCAAAGAAAAGATGCTTATGGGACTCCAACACATGACCACAGAGCCGGCACCCCGCATCCACGTCAAGAAATAACAAGCGGTCATAAGTGGAAAGTTTGCCGAGGTTGGCAAGCCAAAGAATAAAGGCATGTTTCGGTGTGTTATGAGGTTTCCAAACCTCTTTGGACCACCTAACGACGCCAGCCCTCCTTCGAATATCATCGTAGGCCTTAGCGACGTTGAATCTCCCACCTAAGCACCAAGACATCATGACCTGTTCAATACTAGAATCATCATCAACATGGTTAAGCACTAGATCCCGAGCCTGAATAATGTGCTTAATTAAGGAGGAATCACGGCGGTGCACAACCCAACCAAGAGCATCATCCACACCAAGATATCTATGGTGCACCCATCGGATCCAAAGAGAATCCCTCCTGTCCAAGACATGCCAAAAATGCTTAATTAAGAAAGCCACATTCCACATACCAATGTCGAGGAGCCCAAGGCCACCCTCGGATCTGGGCAAGCAAACATTCGTCCACCTGACTTTAGGTCTCTTCCATAGAAAATCACGGCAAAGAGACTCAAGACGAGAGACCACAGTTTGAGGAACCGGGAGAATACCAAGCCAAAAAGCCTCGACGCCCTGGATAACCGTAGCTATCAATTCCCTCCTCCCCGCAAAAGAAATGGATTTCTTAGCCCAAGCATTGAGGAGGCCACCGATCTTATCAAGTAAAGGGTTGTATTGCATAACTTGTAACTTGTTAGGGCTAATCGGGATACCGAGATATCTGAACGGAAAGACGCCCTCCTTGAACCCGGTAAGAGCAACAAGATCCTGCCTATCATCGTCCCGAACCGAAGCCAAAAAAATGGCAGATTTGCTCAAGTTCACGGCCAAACCAGAATAGAGCTGGAATTTATCCAAACACTCAACAAGAATTGTGACAGAGGCAATATCCCCACGACTTAAAAAGCACGACATCGTCCGCAAACATAAGATGAGAAAGCCGGAGACTAATGCAATTTTGATGAAAATTGAATGCGGAACGTGCAGTCTCGACCTTCAATAATCTGGACAAAAATTCCATACATATAACAAACAACAAAGGTGAAAGAGGATCACCTTGTTGTAAGCCACGTTTGCCTTGAAAATAACCATGGACGTTCTTGTTCACTTTGACCGAGTAAGAAGCAGACGAGACACACTCCATGGCCCAGACAAGAAACGTATCAGGGATACCAATATGAACCAAGGCAAACCTAAGGAACTCCCAAGAAATAGTATCGTAAGCCTTGGCAAGATCGACGTTAAGAAAGCAACGCCTCGTGTCCCTCTTGACATTGTATCTCCGGAGCAACTCTTGAACAAGAAGGATGTTATCCGACATCAAGCGACCTTCCACGAAGGCATTTTGAGCCGGATCAATAAGCTTAGCCAAACACTTAGAAAGCCTAGTCGTCATGAGCTTGGAGATGACCTTATACACGACATTACACAAAGAGATCGGCCGATAGTGTTCAAGCAAAGAGGGGTTGTCCACTTTAGGCAAGAGAGCAATAATAGAATGATTGAGCTGTCGAAGGAGCTTACCATTGACGAAAAATTCCTTGACAGCCGCACATAACTCTGGACCGGTAATATCCCAAGTTGCCTTGAAAAATTTTGCATTGAATCCGTCGGGGCCAGGAGCCTTCTCGTCACCAATAGCATGAAGAGCACTCTTGATTTCACGAACGGAAACCGTAGCCACAAGAGCATTACAATCTGTCATAGTAAGAGAAGAGCCGGTAGCAAAGCAATCCGGGCTAGGCAAGACAATGTTGCAAGGCGTGCCAATAAGACCCTTATAATAGTCGACAAAAGCAATAACAATATCCTGCTCATTATCAAGAGAGTTGCCAAGCGGCGAGATAATAGACGAAATAATGCTACGACGCCCATTAGCCCTCATCAAAGCATGAAAGTATTTAGAGCATCGATCACTATTAAGGATATATTTAGACTTAGCTTGTTGACGCAAGAAGCTCTCCTCGGCATCATTAAGGCGATGAGCTTTGCGTTTAGCCTGCTCCACAAGTCTTCTAACGTCCTCACAATCAGGATTAGACCTTAACTGCTCAAGCACACAAGCAAGATCAACATTTGCCTCTTTAGCCCTTTGAGAAATATGAGAAAACTCTGTTTTGTTGAGATTCTTAAGAGGCGGTTTCAAGCCACTAAGAAGCCTGCACAATCGAAATTGGTACGTGCCTCTAACGTTGCTCACCCACCCCTCCCGAACACAATCACTAAAGTTCGGATGGTCAGCCCACATGTTGAAGAATTTAAACAACTTCTTCCCCGGCCCCGAAGGCTTACATAAGGACACGATCCCTGGCTTATGATCTGACAAGTGCCACATATCGGGGAATTTAGCAACACAATGGAAAGGAGTATTAAGCCAAGCATGATTTACCAAAATACGATCAATCCTGCTCCAAATAGTGTGGTTTGTCCATGTGAAATGAGAGCTGGCCGTGCACGGAGCATCAATAAGGCCGAGACGTTGACAAGCGTCGACCATATCCCGAGACTCGTACATGGTAACCGCATCACCATTGATTCTCTCGTCAGCAGCCATAACACAATTGAAGTCGCCTTGAACAATCCACGGCAAAGGATGAGCATTAAGCAACCCACCCACACAAGACCAAATGCCCCTGCGGTCGACAACGGTATGCAAACCATCGACAAAACAAACACCAAACGACACTCCGGAAGATTTGCAACGAACGATGCATCCGATGTGTTGTTTAGACATGTTAACAATATTCACATCAACAAAAATAGGATCCCATATGACAAGAATCCTAGCACGAGCATCCAAATGAAAATTAGTAGAAAAGTCCCAGCCCGGAACCATACGACTAACAAGCATGTTCATGTCGTAGCCACCACATTTAGTCTCTAAAATCCCACAAACCTTAGCATCAAAATTACGAATTACCTTGCTAACGCCGTTTTGTTTCCGGGGATGACATAACCCCCGCACATTCCATGAGATGCACCTCATTTTGAACCCCTCTTAGTACGACTCGGCCTAGCCTTAGCAGAAACAGAAGGTGTCGGTCTAGAATCTGGCCTGACCGTAGCATAAATAGAAGGGCAGGAACAAGAATCGCGCTTTGCATTCTTAGTCGATCTCGTTTGCATTTGAGATTGAGGGCACTTAGAGATAGCCTTGATACCTAAAACAGGATCATCCTTCATGGAATTAGCCCTTCTATCCTTGCGTTTTCCAGACCTGGATCTCACAGTTTCGAAAGCAGCTTCCACCTCAAACCCATGATCGGCATCAACCAAGAGAGGAGAACCATGATCATCACTGTCAGAGGCAGCCGTGTCTCTCTTATCTCTTCTCTTAACAGACTTAGATCTAACAACCTTAGATGAAGCCCCGATAACATTGTTTTTTCCACGAGCCATTTTGGGAGCATTATCCGAACTGCCCCCATGACTATCCAATGTCTCTGACTCCTCCACAGACGAAGAAACATCCAGATTAAGTTCAATCCCTGGCTTACCATCACTAGAAGGATCAATTTCGCTAGAGTCCCCGTCGCTAGAATAATAAGGCACCTCGGTGGTAAAAGTCTCCTTAGGATTTTCAATAATTGGATCCAAAGGGGCCACACTCATATCAACAATTTTTTCACTGATTTTATTGTTCTTCTTCCTCCAATATTTAGCCTTAGTTTTTCCCTTAGGAGTAGTACTGGAACTTGCAATATTGGATTCCAAAACTGAAGGAGGAGGATTAATAGCTGACGTACCAGAATTTGGAGGCAAAAGCCCCCGCCCAACAGCTTCGGAAGAAGGAGTGGGCACGACACCAACTTGATCAGACACAGTAGTAACACCGGCATCCTGAACACCACCTTGATCACCAACTACAGCCGGCTCTTTTTCAACTTGAGCATTAGGCTGCACAACTTTGGCCCCCTTCTTAGCCCTCACGCCAACCAAATCTCTCTTCTCATTAAAAGAACAAGTGGCAGCTTCATGCCCAAACGAACAACAACAACAAGAGCAATACATGGGTTCGTTTTCAATAAGAAAGGAACAATCCAATGAAATCCCATCATCAAAATCAAGACCTGCTTCCCGAACAATGGGCAGGGCAAAATTGATTTCAACAAGAATACGTGCATAAGCACCTCTTTTGCGGCCATCCGTAACTGGATCCTTATAAAGAGGCTTCCCAAGCTGAGATGCCACAAGACCAATGATTTCCGACGTCCAATATTCACTAGCTAACCCATGAATGCGAACCCAAAGGGGGATGGTGGCCACATCTTTTCTATTGAAAGCAAACTTGTCGGGAATGTGCTTTAAGATAAGTGGTCTGTTATGAATTAAATACGGACCACCTTGAAGAACTTTGATTTGATCTTCCTCGGATTCAAAAGTAAAAATTATCCAGCGTTCCTCTTCTCTGAACCTGGAGCGAACTCCCCACGTCTTCTTCAACTCATTGATCATGAAATAGCTCGGGAGAAAGCCGACATACTGACCAAGGAGAGACCAACCCCAAATCGTATGCCTCGGTATAGCGTCTGCGCATTTGATGGCCACACGATTAGATGTTGGTGGAGTATATTCAAGTTTACCTCCAAGACCCCTATTCAAGAACACTTTCTCTGATCTTTTAGCCCACGCATTAGGTCGCGAAGATCCAGCCCCTGTAGCAGCCGGCTTAGACACATTCTGAGCGTTCAAAATAGAGTTATCAGCCCCATTCTGAGCAATACTAACAGGCTGTGCATCAGCAGAAATAGCAGGTGTAGCTGTAGCAGAAATAGGCTGAATAATAGGCATAATAGTCACAGCCTCAGAGACCAAAGAACCACCCAAATGAGGAGCCGGCAAAGGCGTAGCAAGCCCAGTAGTAGCAGCAGAAATAGTGGCCGTTGCCGAAGGAATATCAGTGGAATTAATTAGCGTGGCAGTGTCAATTTCATGGCCAACATCAGCAGCACCCACAACCACAGCAGGCAGGGGATTAGAAATTGAGGAATCAGAGTGTTGAACCAAATTGATAGTATTAGGATTAGGAGAAAATACCTTAGCCAAAGCACCTTTGAGGACAGAGGAAGGTGCAACCATTAGCGAAGAATTAGCGATCTGTTGAGGGGATAAAGCTGGGAATTCAGCTTCATTCAAATCGCTCTCACCATCAGAGAGAGTATCTCGAGAGTGGGGGACTTCTTCCTCAACAACGAGACCAATAACACTAGCCACCGATTTAGAGTTGCTTACCTCCACCGCTTGAGCATTGTTAATGGATGGATTAATTAAAGATTTAGCAACACCATCCAACTGAGTGGAGGAGTTAGTGGAATCCACCCAAACATCCCCATGCAAAGACTTTTGACCATCGACTTCTTTACTTACCATGGAAGTAACAGCCTGGATATTTGAAGAAATATCTCCATCGTCATCAACCTTGGAACTGGACGCCGGAGCAAGAGCCAACGTACAAGGAGAACCACCGCTCGCATGGGAGGGCCTTCTCTTGTTCTTACCCATGGAAAAAACTTGAAAAAAACAGACCTTTGACAAGAAAAACACGAACCTAGGTCGAGCTCCCAAATCCAACACAAGCCACCAAAAGATGATCAGAGAGTAGAATAAGGATCCACGGAATCAGAGGAAGAGGACGATATAAACAAAAGCTGAAAAAAGTAACCGGCCGGAAAAGGCAAAACACGCCGGCGACCACCGAAAAACCCACCGCCGACCACCCTAAGGGGGATGGCTCGTGTGGATACCACCCGCCATGAGCGGGGGGCTCGAGATGAGCACCCACGTGGGCGGAAGCTAGGAATCCGAGGGATATCCAAGCAGGAACAGAATTGGAGACGATGGGTGTATGGAAGGAGTTCGGTCAAATTGTGGAGAAACGTCTTTTCATGCCACGTATTGTTTATATGCATGTCTGTGTACTCCCAATATTCATGTTTGTGTACTGTCAAAATACATATCTATGTATTTTCAATAAACATGTATGTGTGTTGTTGATATATATGTCTGTGTACTTATAATATACATGTATGTGAGTTTCTTTTATACATGTCTATGTATTATAGATAAGCATGTATGTGTACTCTCAATATAAATGTCTGTTTCATTGATATACATGTTTGTGCACTTTTAATATACACATCTGTGTACTTTCTCACATCATATTTGTGTACTTTCATTAAAAATGTATGTGTACTTTTAATATACATGACGTTGTTTGAAGAAGTCCACTCATCGGCACATTCATGAAGAATGAAGGGATCCAGTAATGATGTAACTTAAACAATAAAGATAGTCAAGGATTATCCATGTATGCATATATAGTGATGGCCAATGGTGTGGGCTGGCCCGGCCCAGCCCGGTGTCATGGGCCCAAAAAGCCCAGCCCGGTCAACCCGCGGGCCAGACGGGCCAAGCCCGGGTGGGCCATGGGCCGGGCCCGGGCCGGACGTTTCCAGCCCAGCCCGGCCCAACCCAGCCCGGCCCGGCCTAACCCATCCCGGCCCGGTGCATATTCATTCTTTTTTAAGTATATATACTATATTTTTACAATAGTATTATAGTATATAATGTTCATCCAAAAAAAATTATAGTATATAATGTAGGGATTGGGTTCAAATAAAAACACCCACTAACATATAAACTAAAAACAAATAATAACCGTTGGATTGCCTAAATGAACGATCATGATCAAAACATCTTCTCCTTTTAATTTTAAAAGAAACGGGGGCACAATGGTCATTTTGCACATTCTGTACATAACCAGCACTGTTTCTTCTTCAACCCATCTTCACGCCGCCGGCCTCCACCCCCGCAACCTCGATCTCCTTTCCTCTCAAACACTCTCGCCCCACCGTCGCCACCTCCTCTCGCATCTGTCCCTCGCCCGCCGGCGATCTACTACCGGTCGCTGCTTCTCTACTTCTCTCCTCTTCCGGCCTCCCCAAATCTAGGTCGACGCCGCTCACGTCGGCCCGTCGTCAACCAGATTCAGCCACCGCTCCACTTTAGCGATGTCGCCATCGCCTAGGCCGAGCCGCCTTCGCCGGACGTCATCCCACTCGTGAGCGTGTCTTTTGCATTCGGATCTGGCGAAGCTCCTCTCTCCAGCCCTGATTCGGCGACGACCACCACCCACTCCAATCTCCATGCCTAGATCCGGCCCTCGCGCCACCGTTCTTCGCCACCGGATCTAGCCCTTTCATTCTAGGTTTGGTGGTTGTAATCGGGATAGCCCATTCATTCTTCATTATTTTCTCCGTTGACACTCCATCCCCAACCAGCAAAGCCACAAGCAGGCTGTCAAAGTTACTTGGTCGTCGGTGGCGGTGCGGACGGGAAGAAGGCGGATGCTCGTCCCCAGATTGTCAAGGAACTTGGGGCTTCGATGGTGGAGCCTTGGTTGGCTGCTCATGCTGATCCTTCCAGGTTTGTTTCCTTTTCCCTCCCTTCTCAATAACCACAAATCAACAGATGGTGTCAAAAATAGGTTGTCAGGCTGCTGGCTCTGATATGTGTTACCATTCAACAGATGTGTACTTCTTGGTGTGAGTTATGGAGCCAACATTGCTGACTAAATTGCTCGGAAATCAGTCGAGGGACGAAAGCTCCTCGAGCCTGTTAAAGTGGTTGCACAAGTGTTGATGTACCCGTTCTTCACAAGCAACATCTCAACTCAGTCAGAAATCAAGCTATCCAATTCATACTTCTATGACAAGTCCATGTGCTTACTGGCTTGGAGCCTCTCCTTGCCGAAAGACGAGCTCAACCTTGACCACGCGGCGGCTAACCCTCTTCTCCCCGGCCAGGGTCCACCTTTGAAGCTCATGCCCCGACCTTGACTATGGTGGCAGAGCACGATTGGATGAGGGACCGAGCCATTGCGTACTCAGAGGCGCTAAGGAAGGCGGACGTTGATGCCCACATTTTGGAGTACAAGGATTTGGTACATGACTCCACAGGCAATCGCTTGTGCTGAAGATATTGCCATTTGGGCTAAGAAATACATTTCACTTAAAGGCCATGTTCTCTAATAATCACAAACCTAATCAAATCCCATTTTGCTCTACGTGGAGCAGGTTTGGAAGAATGTCCATTGTGAGAAGTTGCATGATGCGTTACTTTATTCATTTGTAAGATACAACTTTCTGTGTAGAGAAGAATTTTTTTTGAGTTTTCAATATATGAATGCACTAATCTGTGTAGAGAAGAAATTTTTATTATCTACTGGTTTTAATGTAGTATAAGCACTAATTAAATAGTCACCATGTACAGCATTTTCAATATATGAATGCACTAATCTTTATCGAGTTTCACTGATGTAGTGGAAGACTCAAGTGAACCTTACTTGTGTGTCAACTAACAATTTGTTCTATGGATTTGAATTATCAAATGATAACACTACACAGTGTTATCATTTGAACCATCATAATCTGCATTCTTTAGTAACTTTGATAGAAGTTACCTTCACTAAAACCTAACATGCCTTTTTATAGTTTTATATACATATAGAGATATCATGTTTTATAATCATGCCTTTTTATAGTTTTATATATAGAGATATCATGTTTCATAATCGTACAAATTCAAAAACTTTATATATATGTGTGTAGAAATTTGAAAGCACTAATCTGAACATACATCTAAAATACGTGAACACAAGTACTTCATATGTGAACGTACATCTAAAATACATGAACATGATACTCAAATACGTGAACACAATTACTTCTTACGTGAACGTACATCTAAAATATGTGAACATTATACTCATATAGGTGAACGTACATCTACAATACGTGAACATGACACTCAAATACGTGAACATTATACTCAAATGTGTGAACATACATCTAAAATATGTGAACACAAATACTTTATACGTGAACGTACATTTAAAATACGTAAACATGATACTCAAATACGTGAACGTACGTCTAAAATATGTGAACATGATACTCAAATACGTGAACGTACATCTAAAATACATGAACATGATACTCAAATATGTGAACATACATCTAAAATACGTGAACATTATACTCAAAAATGTAGACATACATCTAAAATACGTGAACTCAAATATGTGAACAAATATTTAAAATATGTGAACATGATACTCAAATACGTGAACACAATTACTTTATATGTGAACGTACATCTAAAATACGTGAACGAGATACTCAAATACGCGAACATTATACTAAAATATGTGAACATACATATAAAATACGTGAACACAACTACTTCATATGTAAACGTACGTCTAATATATGTGAACATGATACTTAAATACGCGAACATCGTACTAAAATGTGTTAGAGGTAGTATTTCATACATTATTGATCTTTGGGAGGATAATGTGTACATATTACACATTGACCATATTCATACAGTAAAGTGAATATTAATAGATCCGATACATATGATAGTTTGCATATTCTAGTTGAATAGATTAATACGTGAACAATCTCATCAAATATGTGAACACATAAACTAAATGTATGAACAAAATATAAAAAATTGTTTCTTCCGTGATAGAATAGTTTTACATCCCCTGCCCAAATGTATGAACAATTTTATAGCTATGGAAAATTTTTGAGATTCAGCTTTTGGTACTTTTTTGCCAGTATACAATGTACCCTCTTAGGTTTTGATTTCTCCTCTTTATGAGTTTTTTTCTTCATTCTCCTCTTAATAACGTATCTCTTGGTCCCTTCAACCTCATTTCTCGCTTTCATTTTCCTTTTTATTCTTGGTGGATGAGCGGTTTCTTCCCCTGAACATAAAAGAAAAACATATATGATGATCAAATAATATTCAACTAAGTGAACATGATAGACAAATACATGAACGTTCTATATGTCGCATAAATAAGTTATATAATCTTCCTAAGCTCGACAAATATACAAACGTTTTATTTGTGAACAAGGTTGACATTTGGTCTCATATACACACCTCAATAATCTCCACTTTTTTTTTTCTACCCACACCACTACAAGCAACCTGTAGGAACTTACATAATCTTCCTAAGCTTGATTAGTGCCGCAAATCATAAAGCAAAGAAGGCATTGTTGTGGTGATGTGTAGATAAGACCAAACATCATACATTTTTACTTGCTAACTTCGTAGGTAATTTGATTTCTTCAACATCTAACAATAAAGCCCCTTCTTTAAACCCCCAACCTTGTCATTATCATCTAGGTGAAATTAAGACAGACTATAGAACTATAGTTGATAGATAAAATGATATTCTCATCAGTTATAGAGGTGATACTCACCAAGCTATCAGACAAGGCTACCATGGAAGTAAGAAAAACCAGCCACACAGATATAATTAGCTGAAGAATGCCATAATAATTGCACATCACAGTAATGACATGGAATACCAACTTTTTCATGAGAAATTTCAGAGCTCAAGCAATTTTCAATTCAAAAAGGGAAGAATCCAAGGACATGAGAAATTTCAATTCTCCAGCAATCAAAAACGCTCAAGCAATACATAATGCATAGAAATTTAAACAATTACAGTTCTTAACAGTGTATGAGCACGGATCACAGCTGGAGCCTGATTTTCCCATTCGATTGAACATATAAAAACCCTAACATCGCAACCTTATGATATTTCCACAGTCAATTAGAGTACTATATACAGACAGCACTCAATTCAGAGCTCCAATTTGCAAATGAACAAAACCGAATAAACTAATAGACTCCCCCAAAAAACACAGAGAGGCGAAAAAAGAAGACCTGGCAATCGAAAGTGGAGTTTCCCCTAACCTTGGCATTTCCCCAGGGAACGGGGTTGAGGTCGACGATGTCGATGAGGCCATTATCGAAGATTTTGGTGAGATTGTTGACGATGAAGTTGGCACAGTAAGGGCAGAGGCTTGTATCGTGGTGGTGGCCGCTCCAATTCGGCCCTCTCTGCGAATTGTACTCCAAAAAGCCTCGCAACAGCTCGATGTCGTCCTCGTCGGTCTACAGCTTCTGAAACAGCTTCCTCGTGTCATCGAACGACTTCTTCTCCACCGACGGCGTGGTGGAGGCGCCAGGCGCCAACATCGTGTCAATTGCACCGGTGGTGGTGCCGCCGGAGAGAGTGGGCGTGACGGTAGGCGGATCGGAGCCGAAGCCATTGACGGGCGCAGAAGAGGACGATGGGAGGGCGGATGAGCGAACCAGTGAAATCCCTTGCTTTCTTTTGTTTTGAGCGTGATTGACAAATTTGCCCTTAAAGTTCCCTATAATTGCAAAATTGCCACCGCACCTAATTTGTACCCAATTCCTCTCTTTAGCTTCTTATTTCAATCTGAACCGTAGATTCTTCGAATTTAACGATTGTTATTTATTTATAATTTGTATCTTAAGGGGTGTTTTTATGTGAATCAACCTCTATAATGTAAATATAGGGTGCATATTCATTTTTTTATAAGTATATTGTATATTATGTAAGTATATAGTAATATAAAAAACAAAAAACTATAGTATATAATGTTCAACCCGACCCGGCCCGCAACCCACTCCCAGCCCGACCCTACCCGCAGCCCGCTCCCAGCCCGGTAAAACCGGCACGGGCCTGGGTGGGTCGGCCCAACAGAATATCGATACTTTTAGTCGATCTCTATCTAGCTAAGATATTATACAATATACATGTTTTAAAGTATGGTAAATGTGGGGTCACTGACAATTAGTATCCTGAAGATAACCCTAACACATTCCTCGATACCAAAATTGGTCACACCTCGTGCTATACCAATTTCATTTGGGGTTCAGTGTCACAAGATATTTTCCACATCCGGAAACTGAAAAGCAGCACGTACAAAATTTGACGGGTACCTGCCACGTGGCCTGCACCACCGACTAAGGTGCCAGGTGGAGCGTGATAGGAATCCACGTAAGATGGAGTGTCATGGCTGCCACGCACCAGCAACCTTAAAATTTGTTAAGACCATGTCTCTCCTATAAATATGTCCAAATCCAACTCAACTTTACTCCCATCATCATCATCATATATATCTTCCGAATTTTCCAACTCAACTCCAAGAAAGCCACGTGTACGAGACATCGATCCATGGCGGGAGTGTCTACTTGTGTGGGTTTGGCTAGAACATCTTCCATTGATTTTGAGCCCAAAACTCTTGATTTTCACCAAATTCAGTATGCTAGGGTATATATATATGTTCATCATTAATTTAATTTCCCTAGCTCATCTTACTAATTCAGTATATAAGTTCATTATTAACTCTTAGTCTGATTTGGGTGTGTATAATTTAGGAGGCAGCTCTGTACATACTGAACACTAAAAGCATGGACGAGGCCTTCAATATATTCACCGTGGTATGTATGTGTTGTAATTAAGCATGTCTGTAGCTTAGGCAGTTTGATGTGTGTCTAATAACTCGTTCTTGTACAAAACCTACAGGGACTAGAGCCAGTTACAAGTGCCCAGCAAGGAAGAACGCATAACCAAGTGCAGGAAACACCTACACAACGGGAAGAGGCCGCCGATTTCAACGACAACGATGAAGAAGAGGAGGAGGAAGGCTACAACAACTCACTCTCTGGATTGCAGAGATTCGGAGATGCTTCAACCTGGCCTCTGTAGAGTTAATGTAATGTTTCATGGCCAATTCTGTAAATCCATCTAGTGCTTTCTGTTCCCCCTACACACCTAACTACTATAAACAAACACTGAAACTACTTTCACTTCCAAGTTACTGCTTAGAAAAGCATAAGCAGATCAATAAGAATCAAAATTAGCGAAAAAACTTGAGCACATCGATCATCGATCATTTATGCAAATATGTCAACAGGTCAACTAATCATAAATGATAAGAGAAGCCGTTTAATTACAAGATATCGTCGTTGGATCAATTCCGAAGCTTAAACCTCTATCTATCTATCTAATAATCAAAATCAAAATAGTTCATTATTAGTTCATCCAACCCCATACTCATACTCATATCCTCAAGTTTACCGACGTCCTCAAGGCTATCATATATTCCGAAATCAGCAGCACACCACGCATCATCCACGATCGGTTCTTGGAAACCTAACCCAATATCAGCATCTGCATCGCTCTTTGAAGTTAAGGCAGCACTAAATCCATCAGATGTGAGCGTTTGAGGCTGATGCACTCCCGATACGGATCCGTCACCCGAACCAGAACCAACCTGCTCGGGTTCACCCATATCCACAAGGCAATCGTGCATTCCGAAGCCATCAGCACACCATATATCATCCTCATTAATCATTATTCGCAAGCGGGTCCTCGAAGCTCGCCATGATTTCATCATCAGCTTTTGGGATTGTTGCATAAGGCATCTCATCCACAGATTCATCAACAACACCAACCATTGAGGCTGAGGAACCATTAGAACCATCAGTTGTTGAAGTAACAACTCTATCACCTCCTTGTACAGACCCATCACCAAAACCCGAAGCAGCATGCTCAGCGTCCGTCACATCCGAATCAATATCAATCTGATCCCACTCCTCCTCGTCGTAAGCAGCCCCATATTGCTCTGCGGTTCTAGGCCCCCAGCCGCCTTTCTTGAACACCTTACACAGCACAAAGGCATCAGAGCATCCTTTGTCACCCAATTCACTTTGTTCAAGCCTATACTCATGCATAACCCAGTCGGTTCTTTCGCCTTTCGGAGGCTTGCCCAGATGGAACACCAGCGTCCTGACCTTGCCGACGGTTCTCTCTCTGTACGAAACCGCCTTGTCTTTGCCCGTCCCCTTCCAGTAACCGGATTGTGTAGCCCTGTTTGTTCTGTCTCCGCTTCCGTATTTCTTCCCTCTCGGACAAAAGAAGTACCAATCCATATCCTTCTTCAAACAAGCCACTTCCCTAAGATCGGAAGGATGAAACCGATAGATGTCGACTTCGGCTACGAGTTCGGGCTCCAGTTTCTTCCCCAACAGCTTTCTCTTGAGATAATGCAGGAACAGCTCAACGTCGCTTGGATGGAACCTGAAACCGGGCGGAATACGCCCGTTTGATGCAGTGCACAACTCCATTGTTGTATGATCCTCAAACAGAAGTAACTCAGCTTTCACGAAATCTGGATTTGCAATGGATCGAGAGAGCCCTCGAATGAATCCAGAATGTAGAATTCCAACGCTTTTAGATGAAAACTATATCACCAAACTGAGACCAAAGATGCTTCTTCTTATGGTAAAATCTCATCTAAAGTCTGCACACACATCATCACAATTGGTGAAAGTAAGACCGCAAGCCTTAAATGTACAACAGATGTAGAGCGATCAAAGAAAGTAAAGAAACCCTAATTGGACAACAAAGTTTGCAACAATGAAAACGGGGGAACAGAGCCGATGCTAATCAAACTCTATAGGGTCAAAGTAAAGCGAGTGAAAGTCGAAGAAATACCACGAAGACTAGCAGAGGAATGCGCGGAAGAAATCGGCAGGGGACGAGGCGGGAGAGACAGCGGGAAGTTTATGCTCTCTTTAATAAGTCTGTTGTTTTGTTTTGCTCTATAAGATAGCTTGGGACGGAAGGAGTACGATTATATACGATTTTTCCTTTTCGAGAGTGGCACATAACTGTCAGTCCGGATCTTCTACAACCGTATTATGTTACCCATGGTACTCCACTCTTTCTATTGGTCAATTTTATTGATTAAATTAATTACAAAAACTCTTAACAAATTATATTTTCTTTCCAATATTATTTTTCTTTCCAGATTACTTATTGATTTACTTAAAACCTTTCATCTTCCTGCGTAGGTTTTCAACTTCTTCTTTGATATCCCCTCTTCTTCCCTCTTCTTCAATTTGTCTTCATTCTTAAATCAACCAGGTTAAGCTATTAAAAATTTCACTTATTGTTTGATTATTACTTTATGGTTGATTTATTTTTCAGTTCTTGCTTATTATCGTTCTTTGGATGTTCAACAATAGTTGTTATTTGGTTGATTAATTTTTCAGTCCAGACTGCAACTTCGTCTGCTTATACTAGGGTTTTTTTGATTTTTAATAGCTATGTTTGCTGGAAAATAATTAATGCTTACATGCTTATGATCTACTGTCAAAGTCGCATACAAGAAAATATTTATACATCACACACTTGCTGCAAAATTCTCCTATCATTGCATCCCAATTTTGAACGGCCGGAAAAACTACGTGCGCAATTAATATGAATATGATCATGCTGTCATGCATTCATATATAATTTGATAACTTTAGCATTCTATTCAAGTTACTAGATAGGTTTAGCAAGATCATCGATTACACCTTCAAACAAGTACTTGTGTTAAGAATTAAACTAACCAACCTTCAAACAAGTACTATATGTATTGTAATACTTTGTGATAGCTAGATTTTGATTTTTTATACAGGTTATGGAGACTAATATTCCAGAATCACAACCTCGTCGTAGACTTGAATATGAGGATGATGATCATTTTTTAGACGCTAATTTAGATGATGCAGATCATGAAGATTTGACACACCCTGATCTTGAAGGTGAAACGATTGAGTCAATCCATTCAAAGATACCTGAGGAGCTTATACCAAGAGTTGGGATGGAATTTCAGAATGAGGAGATGGCTTATGAGTTCTATAACGCTTATGCTTTGGCAGTTGGGTTTTCTATTCGTAGGAGTGGAACTCATAAATTTAAGGGGATATTGATCGACAGGACATTTGTTTGTTCAGCCCAAGGTAAGCGGAAACCTGATAAACGAGACAATGTTTATAAATCCCACCGTGTGGAGACAAGATTTGATTGTTTAGCCATGTTAAAAATCAGTTGTCGTCAAACAGGAAGCCGATATTGTGTTGTCAACTTTATTGCCCAACATAGTCATAACATGGCAAGCCCAAGTAAGGCTCATCTATTTAGATCACATCGGAGAATTTCAGCATCTCAAGCGTCACAAGTTGACATGGCTGATAGTTCAGGTATTGCTCCAAAAAATACCTTTGAGTTTATGGCTAGGCAAGCAGGAGGTCGTGAGCATCTTGGCTTTTCTCATGTGGATATAAATAATTATTTGCGCAGTAAGCGTACTTTACAAATGAAGCAACATGAAACAGGTGGTGTTCTTGAGTACTTGCAAAGGATGAGAGTAGAAGATCCTAATTTCTTTTATGCTATTCAAGTAGATGAAGACGATTTGATAACTAATATTTTTTGGACCGATGCAAGGATGATGGCTGATTATGAGGATTTCGGTGATGTTGTTTGCTTTGATACTACCTACCGCAAGCACAAAGATGGTCGACCAATTGCTTTATTTGTGGGAGTGAACCATCACAAGCAGAGCATTATCTTTGGCGTTGCATTATTATATGATGAAACAGCAGAAACTTTTGTGTGGTTGTTTGATACGTTTTCAAGAGCTATGAGAGGGAAATTGCCCCAAACAATGTTAACGGATCAAGATGCAGCAATGTTAAAAGCTCTTCATTCGCAGTGGCCAGAGACTTATCATCGACTCTGTATATGGCATATATTTCAGAATGCAGCAACTCACTTGGTTGGTGTGTTTTCAAAGTACAAGGATTTTTCGAAAAGCTTCAGCAATTGCATTTATGGCTACGAGCAGGAAGAAGAATTTTTGGATGCGTGGAATGCTATGCTTGAGAAATATGGGCTGCAAGATAATGAATGGTTGAAGAGATTGTTTAATATCAAAGAAAAGTGGGCTTTGGTTTATGGACGTGATACATTTTGTGCTGACATGACTACAACACAACGAAGTGAAAGCATGAATAATCTCATCAAACACTATGTAAGTTATAAGCATAATTTGCAAAGGTTTTTTGAGCACTTTCAGCGGTTGCTTAATGACCGTCGTTATGATGAGATGGTTGCTGATTTTAAGGCTAGTCAGAGCAAAGTATCATCTACTCTTCCTGTTGAAATGTTGAGACAAGCTGCCAATGTTTATACTCCTGCAGTGTTTGTGTTGTTCCAAGAAGAAATAGGTAAAGCCTTTGACTGTCAGCTTGAGGTTTGTAATGAGCAGGAAACATTGCTGACATATAAGGTAACACCTCACAAGAAGCATTACAGTCACATCGTCTCTTATATATTTTTAGATGTTTTTCAAATATATTTTTTAGATATTTTTCAAAAAAATGATAAAAAAATGGCAAATATATATGCTTATAAAAAGGAATGTCTAAGCAAATAGTTGAAAACTTGAAAATGATAGATGTTAGGTGGAAAACGATATACATTAGAAAAACAAGAAGATAGATAATGGAAAATTAATAAGAGTAATAAAGACTTTAAAAATTATTTTTCTACAATAATTCTCTTACACATGAGGTGGGGCCAGAAGTAACGTGGAGGCTCAAAAAGGTCTCGACTACCCTTTTGCATATTTGTTTAGGTACCATGAGACGAAAACCATTGCCCAAGGATTAACCGTTTGACTATATATGCTCGAAGATGACTTTAGCATATATTACTAGTATGATTTATCTAATTATCTAAAAAACTTTGTATATTACTAGCATATATTAAAAAATTTAGTTAAAATTCTATATAAAGTCATTAAAAGAATATTTTGATATAAAACTTTGTATTATGTTATTTAATTTGTTTCTTGTGAGATTTATTTTAATGATACAATATATCTGATATAATATATTGTTTTAATCGAACAAAGATTTGTAGGCTTATAATTTTGTATAAGGATTGAACACTCCTACTATTTGTAAGAATTATTTTAATGTTTATGGATTATAATTTTAGTTATATATTTAATTGAAGTTGGCATATGTTTTTCTATATTATAGTAAGATTAATTAATTGTATATTTAAGGAAAACTTATAACTACAATTTCAATAATATACATTCTTTCATATTTTACAATACATATGAGGTATGCAGTCAAAATTAATTAATTAAATTATTTTAATAAAGATAAATGTGGTGATCCAATATAAAGTTGACACGTGTCGTGATAATTATTATTTTTAATTTCCGTTTTAATATATAGGTACGATGATATAGATCATACTATTTGTTTAGTTGCCGGTGAGATGCTTCAATTACATGAAAATTAATCTATTATATATATTTAAAAGCACTAAGGATTAGAACTACCCTATTAAGCCACATCAGCATTTGCCACATGTCGAATCTAAATTTAGCCACCTAGGATTTTTTACATATGTCATTTTCCTATTAATCCCGATTAAAAGTACTTATTTTTAATTAAGCCACATCACACCACTCTATCCATGTCATCTATAAATCAAACTCATAATCTTCAATTTCCTATTATGATTATGATTATCCATAAATTTTCCATTATGGTTTTATTGACAAATTTTAATATTATGAATTTTCGATAATAATTTCCTTTTTCATTGTGATTATGATCATCCATAAGTATTTCATTATTATTATTTTTTTACAATTTATTATTATTATTTGAAATTGTGAATGTTTCATTATAAAGTTTCATGATAAAATTTTTCATAATTCACGCACAATTAAGTCAATTTGTCTCCATAATCCTATTGTATTTTCTTATTTTTATTTTAGTATAATAAAATTTGTAATCTATATTTATGAATTTGCTTAAGTCATTTTATGATTGTTTGAATTATAACTTTTTGGATTAAAATTTTCCATGATGATGGAAAACAATCTTTAATTTTTTTGTAGTATCTTCCATATGATCTTAGATATAAATCTTTGATTTTCAAATTCTTTTCCCAATATATTTGAATCAATAACGTAATATCTTGAATTGACTTTGAATAAAAAGTGCCTCGATGACAAAAAAAAATCGACTCTAATTTTTTGGTTTTGGAAACTTTTAGGTTTAAATCAAATATTTCCGAACAAGTTACTATAAATGAAGTGATTACTACGTAGTATTAATCAAATTCTCAATTGCTGATTTTGGATAACCACTAGCCACTAAACCATCTTAATCATTTCAAATTTTTTTTATTTTTTACTAAGTCAATATTTTTAGCAAGAAGTTTTATTGTTTACCATATACCATCTTTAGTGAAGATCCTAGATTTTGAATAACCAAATAATCTTTTAACCATCCAAGCAAATCTTTGACTTTTTGTAACAAGATTTCGTCACAAATTCATTTTTAGATTTCAAACAATATTAAAATCATTATTTATCTTAACAATGTTAGTTGAATATCTTAACAATATATTTTTCTATAAAAATTAAGTTGATTAATCGTAATTTTCTTAGCAATATCTTTTAGCTAGAATATTAGTTAAATTTGGTTATGATTACAAAGTTGGTTATACTTTTCACAACTTAAATACAATCAATCAGTATATATCAATTTACAATAATATTTAATAATAATAATAATAATAATAAAATTTGTAATCTATATTTATGAATTTGCTTAAGTCATTTTATGATTGTTTGAATTATAACTTTTTGGATTAAAATTTTCCATGATGATGGAAAACAATCTTTAATTTTTTTGTAGTATCTTCCATATGATCTTAGATATAAATCTTTGATTTTCAAATTCTTTTCCCAATATATTTGAATCAATAACGTAATATCTTGAATTGACTTTGAATAAAAAGTGCCTCGATGACAAAAAAAAATCGACTCTAATTTTTTGGTTTTGGAAACTTTTAGTTTTAAATCAAATATTTTCGAACAAGTTACTATAAATGAAGTGATTACTACGTAGTATTAATCAAATTCTCAATTGCTGATTTTGGATACCCACTAGCCACTAAACCATCTCAATCATTTCAAATTTTTTTTTTATTTTTTACTAAGTCAATATTTTTAGCAAGAAGTTTTATTGTTTACCATATACCATCTTTAGTGAAGATCCTAGATTTTGAATAACCAAATAATCTTTTAACCATCCAAGCAAATCTTTGATTTTTTGTAACAAGATTTCGTTACAAATTCATTTTTAGATTTCAAACAATATTAAAATCATTATTTATCTTAACAATGTTAGTTGAATATCTTAACAATATATTTTTCTATAAAAATTAAGTTGATTAATCGTAATTTTCTTAGCAATATCTTTTAGCTAGAATATTAGTTAAATTTGGTTATGATTACAAAGTTGGTTATACTTTTCACAACTTAAATACAATCAATCAGTATATATCAATTTACAATAATACTTAATAATAATAATAATAATAATAATATAATAATTATTATTATTGTTGTTGTTGTTATTTTATTATTATTATTATTATTATTATTATTATTATTATTTATCTTTATATAATACAAAATAAAAAGTAACACACGTGTATAAAAGATTGTATTGATATAAATATCAATTTCTTTCAACCAAAAATATATCAATTTCTAATAATAATATTTGAAAAATTAATTTAATTGTCAATTTATTTATTATACATATTATATAGTACTCCCTCCGTCCCATAATATAAGGGACATTTTGCCATTTCGGGTGTCCCAAAATATAAGGGACATTTTGCCATTTCGGGTGTCCCAAAATATAAGGGACATTTGCCAAACTTTCCACTTTTGGCAAAACAAATTTACCACATTACCCTCATCAAACCCTTCAAATTCCCCACTTTTTATCCCTCTTTCCTCTCCTTTTACAATATTACCCTCACAAAACCATTCAAATTACACCTTTTTTAGCTCTCTCCTCTCCTTTTACATTATTACCCTCACAAAATCATTGAAGTTACACCTTTTTTTATCCCTCTCTCCTCTCCTTTTACAATATTACCCTTACTAAGCACTCTAAATTACCCACTTTCCAAGCTCTCCTTAAAACTTGTGCCCAAAGCCCAAATGTCCCTTGTATTATGGGACGGATGGAGTATAAAATTATTTGATTGGTGTTATTATATATAAAAAAAATTATAAAATCCGCGCAAGGCGCGGGGAAATGTACTAGTGGTAACTCTATTTCGTTTACTACGGGTACACAATTTTACGAATTCGACAACGGGTACACAATTTTCTTAATGCTTTTTTATCTAAATGAAGCATTGAGAAAATCTACATCTTAAAAGAACTTTTTTATCAAATCAAGTATTAAGAAAATCTAGATCTTAACCGAACCTTACGGGATTGGACACGAATAAGCATTAAGAATTATCTTTCAAAAATATGTTAACATCTTAATATTTCTTAATAACTTTTTATTCTCTTATATACTAAATTGAAATAAATAAATGTGATATAGTACCAATCATGGTTATATGTCTTTTTTTGGTTGAAAATCATGGTTATATGTCTTTTTTTGGTTGAAAATCATGGTTATATGTCTAATTTAACCATATAAGATACTCCATCCGTTTCAATAATAGTGTCGTTTTAGACTTGTACACATTTATTAAGGAATTTTTTTTGGGTCTAATTTACCCCTAATTAATCATAATAAAGTAGCATAAGTATTGAGGAGGAAGGTGAAAGGATGCATGGGTATTACAATCAGCCCAATGGAAAAGTGGGACATACAAGGGTAGTATATGAAAAAAGTGGGATAAAATGCTAAAAAGACATGTTCTATGAAAAATTCAAAATGGACTAAAACGACATCTTTATTGAAACGGAGGGAGTAATAAATTATACTATATATTAGTAAATTATCCACAATGAGATTTAAATTAGCTTTTAAACCCTACATGAATTCTATTCACTCAATCTAGTAATTCAAAAAAAAGTTTACGGGCGTTTGACGTATCAGCTCACTGGGTAACCACTCATGGTACTACCATGGTTGAGAACTCTCGGGTTCGAGACTCCAGAGCGACAGTTTGCCCTATTTATTTAGAGCTGTTTTTAACTAGTTCTCAGGCGAGCCCAACTAGTACTTGCAGCCACCCTATCACTTTCCTTATCAAAAAAAATTAAATTAAATATCAATTCTATTTTATCTTTCATGGACAAACTAGTACAAATCCCGTACCATATACAGATAATGTGAATATAAGCCCGAATTAATTGATATGTAATCACCATCCAATTCGATTTGCTAATGTACAAACTTAATAGATTCAAATCCGAACCTATTGACGTATATATACTGTATTATGTATTTATTTTTAAATAACTTGAAGGAAAAATGACTTAAATAATCCCAAGTATCAACTTTTAACCAAAAATAATCTCAATCTTTAAAACCATCACCATCGATACGAACTATCACAAAATTAACCAAAAACGATTAGAAAGCCTTTCCCGACGTGTTTTTCTATTGAATTGTTGATATGACGATCGAAAATATTTTAACCAATTGTAAAGTATCAAGTTGTTATGTCTAATTTTCGATTCCCGCATCATCGATTCCACCGGAAAACTCGTCAAAAAACGCTTCCAAATCGTTTTTGGTTAATTTCGTAATAGTTTGTATTGTTGGCGATGATTTTCAAACTTGAGATTATTTTTGGTTGAAAGTTGATACTTGGGATTATTTTAAGTCATTTTTTCAAATTTAAATTATGCAATCCATTATCTTAATTAATTATCTAGAATCTTCATAAAAGGATTACAAAAGTCTCTTTTGCCTAAAATGGAAAAAGTTGTAATAATTTATATGATTTTTTTAAGATACCAATAATAGGTAATATATCAAAAATTGGATAAGATACCAAGTGAATATAAAGAAAATTTTTAAATGATACACTTGAAGAAAATAAAATTATTATTTTATTCAACCTTAATGATGTGGCGCAAGTTTGAACAAAGACTTGGATTTCACTTTATATTGTACTAGCTTAACCCGTCGTAGCATGTACAACTATGTCTTAAATATTTAAATTAGTTTGAACACATTATATTATTGAATTTATGCACATTTAATTCCATTTACTAATAAAATACACTATGATAGTACTATTATATTTAATTCAAATTAATTTATTTTTGCCATATAAATTTGATCGTAGTATATTTTCATATTTATAAATTTCTCCTAATATAAATACTTGATTTGTCTTATAAACCGATTTAAAATATAAAGTATAGTAAATATAATACCAATGTCCCAATAGATCATATTTTCTTATCAAACTTTACACAAATAAATATTGATGTCCTAACAGATCATATTTTCTAAATATAAAACTCAAGTATAAAAGACAAACCTGTTATCCTCAAGTTTAATCTCAAGCTTTTTGCCTTCTCTATTGTTTTTTGTAAAACCGTTAATATCATTGAATTCATTAACCTCACTAACAACATCTATAAAACAAACATAAAAACAAAAGTTAATAGCATATGTTCCAAAATATTTAAAACATAGTATAAAAGATTTAACTTGAAAAAATGTATGAAGAAATTACTTACCAACACACCGTATTTTCCCTTAGCTTTTTAATGGCTTCAAAATCAACTAATGTTAGACCTACTTCAAAGTTATAGATAGAATACTCTCTTACAATCTCCACAAATTCATTAGTAAAAAAAAAAAAGGAATGATAACTTCAATCTTGTTTTCTTGCATAATAAGATTAAAACATAGTTTACTTACAATTATAAAATAAAGGCAAATATTTTAAAAATAAAGAGATAGGATACTACCTTTTCATCTATAACAACCATATCTAAATCTTCTTTTCCCTGGTAGTTTTTCTTCTTCCAAAGAGATAAGATATGTACTTTGATGATCAAATTGGGTTTTAGTTTTGTAATTTCATTAATGAAGTTTGCCACAAAAAAGAAAAGTTCTAAAAAAATACAACAACTTGATGAATACCAAGATCAAATTGGTAAATCTATAGATATATAATATGTGATCGAATACAAAAAAATAAATTGGCAAATCAATGTGACATACACAAAAACGTTTCTTCGAAGGACATATTAGACGTAATTTTGTTCCGAATTCGTGTAAAGTATTTTTTTTTTTGATCAAAAACAGGAAATTCATTCCACGAGCAAATCGTTCAACAATTTGGCAAAAAGTTCAGCCGGGATAGTAAAAACATCAAAAAACAAAGCCACCCTAAAAGAATTACAGCCGGCAAGCCAGTGGGCTGCCTCATTTGCTTCACGCCTAACAAACGACCAACTGCACTCAGCAAAATGCTGACTTCGCTCCAGAATCAAAGTCACCAAATTGCCAACCATTGTGCGAGGACAAAGACGCTTCTTCAGCTTGGATATCAACGATAAGCAATCGGATTCCAAAATAACTCGGGAGAAATTCTGTTTCTTTGCCAGCTCCAAACCCCATAAGACCGCTTCGGCCTCCGCCACTTCAGGCTCGGACCCCGACTGGACCGCCCTCAACCCAAAAAACAGAGCCACACCATCTTCAGCACGTCCGATCACCCTAATGGAGCCAAGCTCGCCCACCACAGCAGCGTCACAGTTGATTTTTACAGCACCAGGAGGTGGTCTCGTCCACTAAGGCCTCGCCATAGTACGGAAACGTGCAGTAGGTGTGTCGTTAGCATCAACAAAGTCGCCCAGAGCACGCACACAAGACTCCATCAACGTCAAGGGATCGCACAGAACACCCTCAAAGATCCTTTTATTTCTACTCCTCCAAATTTCAGAACATAACAAAGCCCACAGCTGCACCTCCTCATTTGAAAGGGAATGAAGAACTCTAGTCATCCACGAGGCAAAATCCGGAACACCACCACCAGTCGCCTTGATCGACGGGACCAACGACCAAACTTCTTTTGCCCACTTACACTTCAGAATATAGTGAATAACAGATTCGAAGGCACCGCAATCACATCTAGCCTCAGTCGTAATTTTCCTCCTCTCCAAATTGGCCCTGCAGGGCAAAGCTTCCCTGACAGCTCGCCAAAGAAAGTTTCGGACTCGCGGGGGAACCGGTAATTTCCACAACTTCTTCCAAAAGGCACGTCTACAACTGAAGTCAGAAGTGTCACCAGCGGACTCAGAAGCCTCACGAGCCGAATACAAGAGATGATATGCAGACCGGACCGAAAACTCACCATCCTTCTCGTAATACCACACAAGCTGATCATCCTTCTCGTGTAAAGTATTTTTGAGAGTTAAGCTCTTACCTTTTCCCTATAAATATTTATAAACGTGATCAATGTGATATATCATATATGTGATCCATTCATGTGTTAATATTTATAGATTTTAGGATAAGTCTAGACTATATAGAATAAATAGATATTATAGATAGTTTATAAATATCAGATATTATTATGGATACAGATATTATTTTGATATATTACTATATGGTAATTAGATAAAAAAAAACTTTTTACGATAAATCCAGATTGTAATTAATTTATAATTAATTCAATATGAGGTGGGGTCAGAATTAACGTGAAAGCTCGAAATTCCTCGACTATAATATATAGTATATAGATTATAGTGGTGGATAAATTATGAAATCCATTATCTTAATTAATTATCTAGAATCTTCGTAAAAGGATCACAAAAGTCTCTTTTACTTAAAATGGAAAAGGTTGTAATAATTTATATGCAAATTTTGTTTTTTTTAAGATACCAAAATTAGGTAATATACCAAAAATTAAATAAGATACCAAATGAATATAAAGATAATTTTTAAAAGATACACTTAAGAAAATAAAATCATTATTTTATTCAAACTTGATGATGTGGCATAAATTCTAATAAAGATTTTAATTTTGTTTTATACTGTATAATAGTAGATGCACATATTCTCACAAAAAAAAAACGATTACGCAAAGATTTGTCATAGTTCTCATAAGTCATATCTCATCTATACTACCTATAGTATAAAGCGGAGACAATGTCTTCACAAAAATTTGCGCCACGTGTCATTTCAATAATAAAATATTCAGTCGGGCACTCCTTTATACAAATTAGGTAGTTAGAATCTCATATAATCTTATCCCATAAAAATTGATTAAAATTTACCAAAAATTATGAATTATCTTGAAAATTATAAATTATCACTTACCAAGTATTAATTATAATCTTCCCATAAATATTACTATTTAATAAAACGTGATAATTATCATAAGTAATTTTTAAACAAATCCAACTTATTTATATTATGAGATGATTTACTATTGATAAAAAAAACTAATCATAATACGAAAATAAATATATATGATCCTATAATTTTAACATGATCATAGACATTACGTATCTATATTAAATTGGATTTATAATCACATTACTCGTACATGGTACGAGGGTTAAACTAGTTTACTAATAAACTATAGTACTTTTTCAGCTGTAGTAGCACAATTCAAATAAATGAATGTTGGATTCAAGTTCGAATATTGGCTACAACAAATTAGTTTTTCTATATCTTTTAATTTAGAAATAGATCAATTTATAAAATTTTGGGATAGAATTCAACAAGCCGTAGTAGCACAATTCAACTGAATTGATTGCTTGGTAAGGGCTGTAAAGTCTATCCATCTATAAACGGTTCCAGGTTCGAATCCTGGCTACGGCAAATTATTTTTTAACCTATTTCTTTTCCTTAAAAAAACAAATCAACCAAGAAAGATTAATTGTGTGCAAAAGAATCAGATCACATTTCCATTTATATAAACTAGTTTAACCCCGGTACTATGTACGGGTAATGTGATTATAAACCCAATTTGATATAGATATATAATGCCAATGTTCACGTTAAAAATATAGGATCATATATTTTGATCGGATTAGTTTTTTTTACCAATAGTAAATCAACTCATAATATAAATAAGTTAGATTTGTTCCAAAATTATTTTACGATAAAGATCATGTTTTATTAAATAATAATATTTATTAGAAGATTACACTAATTTTTGGATAATATTTATCAGAAGATTACAACTAATTCTTGGTAATGGATAATTCATAATTTTCGGCAATTTTTATATAGAGGAGGGTCCAGCTGATTATTTTTATCAAATCATTTATATTTATCTTTCTATTCTGATTAATGTTTTTTTATATACGCAAGGGCCAGGTTAATTATTTTTTTAAAGATATGATACATGACGCAATTTTCTGTGAAGACTTTGTCTCCTCTTTATAGTATAGACGGTATAGATTTCATTCCCCTTATAGCTTGTTTTTTTTCCCTCGCGTACAGTTTCTTATGTACTACGGAGTATATTTTTTAAAAAATTTGTAACTTAGCTAGCTAGATTTTACCAATTAATTGTGTATTTTTTTGTTTCCCAATATTGGGAATTTGGCTAGATAATCATGTATATGTTTCATAGCGATATATAATGAGAAAATTTGTAAATATATTAGACTGAGAAAATCCGTAAATATATATTTGCGGAAAATATCTATATTGTCTATAGTATAAAGCGGAGACAAAGTCTTCACAAAAAATTGCGCCACGTGTCATATCTTTAATAAAATAATCAATCGGGCCCTTGCGTATATAAAAAAACACTAATTAAAAAGATAAATATATATGACTTGATAAAAATAATCAGTTGGGCCCTCCTCTATATAAATTAGGTAATTAAAATCTCATATAATCTTATTCCGTAACAACTGCCGAAAATTATGAATTATTCCTTACCAAGAATTAGTTGTAATCTTCTGATAAATGTTATTATTTAATAAAATGTGATATCTATCGTACATTAATTTTTGAACAAATCCAACTTATTTATATTATGAGTTGATTTACTATTGATAAAAAAGCACTAATCATAATACGAATATATATATATATATATATGATCCTATATTTTTAACGTGATCTTTGACATTACATATTTAATTAAATTGAGTTTATAATCGCATTACCCGTACATGGTACGGAGGTTAAACTAGTTGAAAAAGTAACGAAAATTTATAGTAACTGAAATAAAACCAAGAATGGCGGATTGGAAATTTGGCAGCTAATGATAAATTAGCGAACTTAATTAGATAAAGCTTTAAGTCTATCTTGTTGAAAGAATTTATTATTAATGATAAATTATAACCAAAAAATGTAGTTGCCAACTTGAGATTCCGTTTTATTATATGGACATGTTTTTTATCTTTTAAAAAGAGTGATATTGTTTTTGAAGTTCATATAACTCAAAATATATATATAAAACATATTTTTTCACTCATTTATATATTTTTATAAAACCTGATTATAAGAATATAAATTGATATTTTACTTACAATTCGTATCATAGATTAATAACGACTATCATAAATGTAAATATAAGTAAAAGATTTCATCCACTGTTAAATTGATAAAGTTTATCAAAAGTTAATAGAAAATGTAATAAACCACAAATTTACTTCTATTAAAGAAATAAGTTGAATCCAATATTCATAGATTTTTCTTAATTTGTTTGTGAAAGATTTTTCCTTTTAATGCTTTAAAAATTAATAATTGACAAATGCTTTTTCATATAAGTAGATAAGAAGAAAGATAATAGGAAAACCCTATATAATGTGAATAATAAAAATTAGTTTTTTTTATATATGAGGTAGGGTCAAAATTAATGTGGTGGTTAAAAAAACGACCACTTGTATGTTTGTATTAGGAAAATAAAGGGCGTTTGTATAACTTGAGAAAAATTATGGGATTATTTTGTAAATAAGTAAAAATTATGAAAAATATGTACGTTATCAAGATATAAATCGAAATTATTATTTGTCTAAAAAAGCAAATTTGATATCAAGATAGAAGAAAATCTAATATATTGGGTAAAAAACATATAGTGGATCATGTAAATATAGAAAATAATTAACTTAAGCTTAAAATGCTAAGTTTATTATAGTAAATCAAACAATAAAGTAACAAAATTAGTATTTCTATTAAAAAAATAATTTAAAACTCTATCTTAAAAAATCTAAATTTAATTAAGTAGATAAAATATAACTAATTCAAAGTAATTATGTTTCGAAAATTTAAGATATATATTAGAATCATGTTTTTCAATTAAGTGGTATATTAAAAAGGATAGAATATCTTACCAAAATTCAAAATTTTGAATATATCTTTTACATAAATGGATAATATAATTTTATCAAATTAATTGAGATACCACAAATAAAAACTACTTTTTTTTATCAAAAATACGGTGGGTCCAAAATGAACTTTAGAAAAGATAAGTGATATATTAAAAAGATAGAATATCTTACTAAAATTTAAAAATTTGATCATATCTTTTATATAAATTTATAATAAGAAATATAATTAGATTAATTGAAATAACATAAATAAAAGCTATTTTTATCAAATATGCAGTGGGGCCAGAATCAACGTGATGGTTCGAAAACAGTCGACATTATAATATATATTGAATATGGATAGATAATATTAATATGCAATTTTTGGTGGAACATTTACATAGCATATATTATAGGTTATACAAAGATGAATATTAGGAAAAATCAAAGTGGTTGAAACACAACGTACAAACAACCTGAATAAAGATCAAAACACCAGCGGCATGTATAATTATAAGACACCAGTTTTAACGCTAGAATATGTCACGTATTTAATATAATAAATTTACGTAGCATATATTAATATGCATATATATGAGGATAATATGGATAGATAATATGTAATTTTGGTTGAAAATTAGATAATATGCAATTTTGGTTGAAAATTTAGGTAGCATATATTAATTTGGATAGATATTAGGATAATATGGATAGATACTATGGATAGATAATTTTGGTTATTTTGGTTAAATATATGTATGGATAGATATTGTTGATAAGATAGTTAATTAAAAGATTGAAAATTCACGTAGCAAAATTATGGTAGTTAATTAAAAGGCTGTAAAATTATTTTGGTTAAATATATGGTGGGGCCAGAATCAACGTGGTGGCTTGAAAACTCTCGGCTTTTATAATATACTAGGAGATGACCCGCACCTTGTACGAGGGTGCTATTTATTTATTTATTACTTTGTGTATGAATTTAGTATAAAAATTACAAATATTATCATATGTATACTTTGTTTTAAAACGACGCTTATATTTTGGATTATAAAATGACATAATTCTTGTATATCATCGTATATATAAATAAATTTTACTTATGTATTTACTTTTTATACACACATAAACATATATTTAAATAATTGCGGAAGTATGAAATAAGATAAGATGCATTATCACATTTTATTAGCAATTGATACAAATCTTTTGGCATTTAAATTAAACTACGTAAACTAACTTATATAATAAACTGAATAAGTTTAAACAAAATTCGGATTAATATTTTATAATATTAAATATATAAATAATATTTATTAAGTTAAATAGAAGGCCAAATTATCTCGTATATATGTTATTGTTTTTTGAAAAGTAATTAAATACTAAATATATAAAAATGTAATGAAAATGTGAACAAATTATTATCTTAATCAAGAAAGCTATCTTTTTTTTCTTCTAAAGTGTAATCAATACACAATATTAGTGATATATGTTAAATATAACATATACTTTTTTATTGATATTTTAATATGATATGATAGTAACAATGTGTTTAACATATTTTTTAATAGAATGAATATTTGTCTTAAATATAGTGGTAGAACTTTCTATATTTTTTTTATTGATATTTTAATATGATATGACAGTAACAATGTATTTAATATATTTTTTAATAGAATGAATATTTGTCTTAAATATAGTGGTAGAATTTGCTACGATTGATGATTTAAAAAAATACCATAATAAAATTACAAAAAAAAAATTAAAGTTAGTATGATATATAATTAAATGGGTAAAATAGTATGATTATGATTTATAGATTGTAACGAAAAAAAAACTTTTTTAAATAAAAGGTTTATGATAGATATATGTATTAATTAAATTTGTATAATGATAAGATAGAGATTTATATATTTGGATAGAATCATTAATTAAACAACACAAATTTTAATATAGAACTAATATTTTAGTTAAGTATCTATAAGATTATTATAAAATCAAGATTTAATAAGATAGGTTTTAAAAAGAGGAGGGTGATGTGGTGCAATATGGTGGCAGAATTTGTTTCCGCTTTAGTATATAGTAATAGAATAGAATATTGATGATTCTGTCGGCCTTGGTGCTAACTATAAATTTAATAGCAAACATCATCATAATGTAAAAATTGTAAAATATAATGATGCCATGATAAAATTTCAACCAAAAAAAATAAAATAATGTGATGATAAAATCACAAACTAAGATATACAGCAATACATCAACCAATCTCGAATGTATACCTCACGTCGTAAATGACCACCATTCTTCAAAATAAACTAGTTTTACCCCTCCATTCTTGAGCTTAACTCAAAAGCCATGGCCTTCTCAAACCGTACAAAGTTACTCATAGTTCTCATACTCTCAACTCTATGCACACTAGCACATTCTCGTCCCTTAAGAAACGCTACCGATGTCCACGACAACATGATGAACTCCATAGACGCCTGTTGGAGATCCGACCCGGATTGGGAATCCAACCGTTTCGCCTTAGCCAACTGCGCCAAGGGCTTCGGTTACGATGCGAAAGGAGGCTTCAACGGGAGCCTATACGTGGTCATGGACCCATCGGACGACCCGGCCTATCCAAAGCCCGGGACACTACGCTACGGGGCGGTCCAAGAAGGCCCGGTGTGGATCACGTTCGCAAGAGACATGGTGATTAAGCTAAAACATAATCTGATTATGACGGGCTACAAGACTATCGATGGAAGAGGAGCTAAGGTGGAGATTGGCAAGGGGCCTTGTATTAGGGTTGTTGACGTGGATCATGTGATTATTCATGGGATTAGTTTGCATGATTGCCTGCCTTCGAACCGTGGGTGGGTGAGGAAGAGATGGTCACATCCACCTGATTTAGTCGCCGGCCAAGATGGAGATGCGATCACGGTGGCGCACTCGAGTCATGTTTGGATTGACCATTGCTACTTTGCTAGCGCCCATGATGGGCTCATTGATATCACTCATGCCTCTACCGGTGTTACGGTGTCCAATAATTACTTGACCAAGCATAACAAAGTAAGCTTCTTTCGTTTAAAAAAAGTTAAAAACTTTTCATAGTATAGTGTACTTTTGATTATGTTTCAGGTGATGCTTCTAGGGCATAGTGACAAGAATACAAAGGACAAGACTATGAAGGTTTCAATCATGTACAACCACTTTGGTCCGGGCCTAGTCCAAAGAATGCCGAGGTAATCAAGTACAATATATGAAATCCTTGATAAATTACCAAATCTCATCAAGAATTTTTATAAGCTAACTTAAAGTTGATTAATTGGTGATCATATTGTATATGGAGGGTGAGATATGGATACGCACACGTCGCGAACAACTTGTACGACGGATGGAGGATATACGCGATCGGAGGAAGCTCGAACCCAACGATACTCAGCGAAGGGAACTACTTTGTGGCGCCAAATACGCAGAAGCAAGTGACATGGCGGAAGCCGGTGCATACGAACCAATGGAAGGATTGGGTGTGGAGAAGCTCGAGAGATGAGTTCGTTAACGAGGCTTACTTCGTGCCGTCGGGGAACATCAGCGGTCTTCCTAAACTCGTCTACAATCCGTCTCAATCATTTCAAGTTCTTGATGGCTCCTTCGCTCCACGCCTAACGGCCGATGCGGGTCCCTTGAAATGCTATGTCAATCAACCTTGTTGAGGTTTTATGTTTATTCTAGTTTTTTTTTGTTGAGGGCACTGTCCATGAGAGTCGAAACGGTGACCTCTGGGTACTACCCTTCGAGGCTTAACCACTCGAATAGATGCCCGAAGGCTTTATGTTTATTCTAGTCGGTGTATAAGTTTTGTCTAGGTTTTATGTTTATTCTAATTAGTGTAACTTAAGCAACTTTTGAGATTTAGTGATTGGGGTTCAATAGAATACAAACATAGAATAGATGGATAGTTTTTTCTTTTTCTTTTTTTTTTGAGATCGGATAGTTTTTTTTGGTCATAGGAAAGATGGATAGTTTTTTTTGGTCAAAGAAAAGATGGATAGTTGATTGGAGTATTTTCTTCACGTTGTTAATCCTAAGTTGGGTTAGTTAACAAATACAGTACTCCGTATATAAGATGGTCATCTCAATGAAGGCAACAGATGCTGAGCCTCACAATGACCCAAAAATAATGGACTTTTTCTCAAAGGGTAACCCATTGCCAAATTAACCGTATCGATCGATTACCTCAAACTAGTTTATTATATATGTTGACTTGCTTTTCTTACTTTCATAGTTCTATTATTGTAAACATAGAGAAGGCTAGTCCCAACATACCATCATCCAATCCCATTCAGATGCATATTCGTGTGACTCAAGAATAGCAAAAACGAGGGGAGCACCGAGCGCACCATTAATTTCCAATCACAAAGCACTGATCTTTTAGTCAGAACATACATCAAAAGTGTACATGTCAACAAATCAAATACACATTTCGACCAAAAAAGAACAACAAAACCTGAAACAACATACTCTAGACTCTAGTATACAACAGATGTCACGCACCAATCCAGAAATTGTTAAAACACATGAACTAGAAGTGGAATCTTAGTTTAGGACAGTAAAACCAAAGCCAAAACTTGATATTATACAGAGAACGTTGAACATGCTGCAAGCCTGCAACTATTCCCTCCAATCAAGGATTAGGAACCAATGGTGACTCCAGGTCGCGCAAGAACATGCCTAGATTCTCAATGTTATCAAGGTCTTTATACATTTCAAAATCATCATCACAGCATGTACCATTGACGTCCTTTGGAACCGGGACCCCAGAACCGAACGCCACATCGGCAGCAGTTTTTGGGATTGCATCAGGCATCTTATCCACAACTTGATCATCAACACCATCAGATGTTGGAGTAGGATCTTGATCAACTCCTGATACCGATATAGCACCAGAATAACCACGCTCAGGAGCACGAAGAGCGCTCACATCAACAGAAACCGAGTCATTCATCACAACAGAAGCACTTTGGTCCTGCACAGCAGCAGTTACCAGTGCATTGTTTTCCTCTTCATCATAAGGAGCTCCGAAATGCTCTCCGTTTCTACTAGGCCCGCATCGCTCTTTCTTGAATATCTTACACAGTACAATTTCATCAGAGACACCTCTGTCAGCCACTTCACTTTCTTCTACTCTATATTCGTGCATGACCCAATCAGTTCTTTCATTTTTTGCAGGTTTACCTTCATGGAACACCAGGGTTTTGACTTTGCCAACGATTCTTTTACGGTGTCGAACAAGCCTAGGGTTCCCAGTTGGCTTCCAGAATCCACGTTGTGTAGACCTGTTGTTCCTGTCCCCACTACCATACTTCTTCCCTATTTTGCAAAAGAAATACCAAATCCGTTCCTTGCCGAAACAAGCCAGGTCTCGAAGATCCACGGGATGAAACTGATAGATGTCAACTTCTGCTACATACCCAGGTTGCAGTGGCTGCCCATGAACCCTTCTCTTAAGGAAATGCACGACCAGCTCTTCCTCAGTTGGATGGAACCTGACACCAGTTGGAAGCCTCGCCACAGAAAGCGCCATTTGCATTAAGTTTCGGACACAGGTAGCTCCCGAGCTCAAAATCGACTATAACTGACTCCTTGAGGCAACAGCACTACAGATGAACAGATGCAGAGAGACCGCTTTGAAGAAAACTGGATGATAAACAATAGAAAGAGAATGCTGCATTTAGCCTAAACAAAACATTCTTGACGAGCTCTTGATACTGATTTGAATCTCCAACGCCTTATAAAAACTATTTCACCAAACAAAAACTGGAAATGTTTCTTTGTGCTGTAAAAATACATCTGTGATCTGCACGAGCATCATCGCAAATTGGTGGAGAAAATATAAATTAATAACCCCATCACATGAAAACCCAAAAGCACTCACATAAAATAGCAGTTGAACACATTTGACACAATCCACACAGAAAAACCCATAGGTTAGCAAACAGGGAAACCCAAATTCACAAAGTCAACTATTGAATCCTCTTTAAACTTAACGAAATCCGAGAGCACGGAAGCATAAGAAATTCGGCAACAATCGCGAAACCCGCAATCCTATGAGCAATCAATCGAGATCTGCACAACGCCATCGCAATTGCTGGAAGCATATACAGATCAATAAATCCGATCACATGAAAACCCAATACCAACGGTGCAAAAACAGCAGATGAACAGGTTGTACACAATCCAAAGAGAAAAACCAGAAATAATCAAATAGGGAAACCAAAATCACAAAGTCAGATACCAAATGCTGTAACACTAACGAATCGAGAAAATGGGACCCTAATCCAACACAAAAGAGAATTTCAATCAGAAACCCCCAATTCAGTACAGTACAACCGATAGCTTGTTAGCACAATCGCGAAATCAGCAATCCCTACAATAAACTCCGTGCCGATCACCCAATCATAAATTGCTAAAAACATAAGCAAAAACCCTAAATCTAGAGCAAAAAATCTCGGAGCAATCAAAACCAAAACAAAGTCAACAGGTCAACGTCTAAAGCGAGTGAGCTCAAGGAAAAGGATAGGGACGCTCACCTGAGAACTCACTGAGTCGATCGGCGGAAAAGGGCGACGGCCGGGGCGTTGAGGAGGAGAAGCACGAAAGAGCAGAAGAGATGGAAGAGAAGAGATGGAAGAGAAGGCCTTTTTATAGGGGGCGAGGCAGAGAAGCGCGAAGTTTTGCGGTCTGTTTGCAAACTGTAATGAAGAGGAGTCGTTAGGGTTATGAATGTAATTGTACATGACCGCCAATGTTGCTCGTGGTCTGTGACAGGTCAGATTAGCAACTGTAGCTTTGCGTAAATAGGATAGTCTTACGTTTTTGCCCCTACAGTTACCTGACGACTGTGAAATGGGCAATGTGGGTGGCGGTGTTCTGATTTTAGAATGTAGCGTGCACCCGAAGCAGTATGAAAGTTTCCACGTTTAACTTCTCAGGAATGGCCCAAACTTTTTATGTATTTCCAATTCATATCCCAAGGTTTTTGGATCTGGAAGCTTCTGCACGCTTCTGGGCTCTTTCGGAGAGAGAGCGGTACTCCGTAAAAACAATGGACTTATCGGAGAGAGCAGTATTCCGTAAAACAGTGGACTTATTGTTGAGGTTTCATTACGCCTAACTCATTGTTGAGGTTTATTGGGTTTATCCATCCCCGTCAATCGGGTCGGGTCGGGCGGGTTCGGGTCGGGTCGTTCCGGGTTCGGGTTCAGGTCAATCGGGTTACGGGTCAAACTGGGTCGGGTTTTCGGGTCGGGTCGGATCAACCCAACGGGTCAAGAATATCATTCTTTTGACCAAAATTTAAATAAAATATTATTTTATTAATAAAATATAATAACAAAATATTATTTTTAAATATTTTAGTAATAAATATATCATAATTTTCTAAAATAAATTTTATATATTGTAATATAATTAAAACCTTTGGGTGCACAATTATCCGTCAATCTGTCATTTGATTATATTAGAATGTATTCTAAAATAAGTTTTCCGCCTTACAGATTTCTTGACCCAACGGGTTTGACCCGACCCTAACCCATAAATTTTCGGGTTTACCGGGTTCGGGTTCAAACTGGGTTTCGGGTTCAAGCTGGGTTTCGGGTTCAAATTTTTGGGTTGAAACCCAGAAATTTCGGGTCGCGTCGGGTTTACGGCTCGGGTCAGCTTTTGATAGGTCTAGGTTTATCTAATAATTTTTGGGAAATACGGTATTAATACAATTGAGTTCGTGACTTTTTCGGATGGTGTCCAAGTAAAATAATTATTCCGCGAAATACCACCGAACTTTTGATCAAGTTTGGTTGGTAAATTTGTCTTAGATTTTGGTAAAACTAGTTTAACCCGTCGTACCATGTACGACTATCTCTTAATTATTAAAATTATTTTGAATGAATTATATTATTAAATTAATACACATTTAATTCTATTTACTAATAATATGCACCATGATAGTACTATTACATTTTAATTCAAATTAACTTGTTTTTGCCATATAAATTCTGATCGTAGTATATTTTTCTATTTACAAATTTCTTCTAAAACCAATACTTGATTTGTAGAAAAATCAACCTAAAATATAAAATATAATAAATTTAAATTTAATACTGATGTCTCAGTAGATCATATTTTCTTATCAATCTTTACACAAATAAATAATATTGATGTCTCAGCACATCATTTTTTAAAACATATAACTTTATCATATAAGGTACCATCATATTTTTTTATTATTATATGATTGATAGATTGTACTAATATGAAGATATTAGTACAATATTGATATTGATAGATTTTAGGGTACATCAGTGTTATCACCATAATTTTTTGATAGTCAACTTTTTTTTTATAGATATTATGGTTCGTTTTAAAGATATTATTAAAGTCATCTTTTGTAATGTGTGACGTAGAAAACCTTTGAGATTTTATAGCATTTCTTGAATGGTGTATGTGAAGAAAATCAAAGAAAAAATTATTTTGAGTAAAATAAAATTGAAGATAGAAAGTATGGCATTAAAGATTAAATTAAAGATTAGGCAATTAAGGATAATAAAAGATATAAAGTTTCTAATATCCATTTAAATTGAATAAGAAAATATTAAAATCAAAAATAAAGTGGGGGCTAGAATCAACGTGGTGGCTCGAAAACGGCCGGCTTTTATAATATACTAGCTTAAAATTAAATTGCGTAAACTAAATTAACGTGGAGGCTCAAAATTCTTCGGTTTTATTATATAGTATAGATTGATTCGTTTATTTTTTATAATAAAAATACATACTAAGTTAAAAAATTAATTAGTATACAAAATATGATTTAAATAAGTTTAAAATGTAATCTATAAAAATATTGTATAACTTATAATTTCAAGTTAATTTATGTTATATTTATCAAACTAAAACCAAAAATATTTCAATATTTATATTAGAAATTTACTTATATTGTAGAAAGATCATTTACTATTATTAAGCAATATTTTGTATTTTCTCCTATTATTTAAGATATACAAATTCAAATATTCTATCAATATATATACATATTTATATATAAAGCTTGAGTTGATATTAAAAACTGTCAAAAATTACTATGTAAAATTTTCATGATAAATTTTAATTATATAACACAAGTATTGAAAAAGTTCACTTGAAAACATTAAGTTTGGCTAAATTTTTTATAGAGAATACTTTTCAAGTTATTTAAATTATTGTTTATACTATAATTGAATTTGAACATAATAAATATAAAAGTATATCATTGCTATAGAAAGTAAACAAATTTTAGTGAAATATAAGAGATAATTACAAGTAGAGTATGAGCAAACTTTCTTAAGAGTTCGGGGGTATTATTCGAAATAAGTTTTTTACTTAGGCACCACCCAAAAAAGACAAAAACTTTTGCTAACTCTCTTTGGAATATTACATGAGAATGAACTCTTCCTTAGAAGTGTCCCCGATAAACCAAAACTAAAAAACGGGTTATATTTTTAGGTTTAATAAATCGAGTTGTTATAAAGTTTTGATTTGGTTAACTGAACCTAAAGATATTTTTTATTTATCGGTTCGGTTTTTGTTCATGATTTTACAAGTTATGGTAACTATGGAAAATCGAAAAAAATTGCTAATGTATTTTCACATTTAAATATTTTCACTTTGTTTTAGTGCTCAAACTTGAAAATTAATTTTCGAAGTAATGATATTGTTGATACCCGGAATTGTCACCGCGTTGGTGCACGAGATGATAATATCGACATAAAAGATATAGGCGTTAAGCACACTTTTAACGCGCTAACATACTCTTAACGCGCTAAGTACGCGTAATAACTAAAATGAATAAGCGTACGCGTAACGGAGGCGAAGTGGTAACGCAGGGCAACTTTGTGCACTCACCGCGATGAAGCCAAGGCTCTTGGCCAATGACGTTGATGTTTTGTCATAACACCACATGAGCTGGCTAGTGGCATGCTTAATTAAGCAAGTGGCTTATGAGCTGCTTAGTGAGGAAATGGGAAGCTATCCCACATCGGACATGAGCAGGGTAAGCAAGCAGCTCTAAAACATATATATAGGGGGTGCAGGGCAAAATTTAAGAGATCGGAAAAAGCCGAGTCCCGAGACATGTTCTCGAAGGACGGGCTCCGACGTGTTTGAGTCTCCGAGGAGCTCGCACTATTTTACGGGAAAGACATTAAAAAGTCTTATAAGCCTCCGAAAAGAGAATAAAATAATACGCGGGGGGTGGGAGAGCTCGAAGCAAGACGAGCCGGTTTCTAGCGCGCCGAAGGGCCCGAGAGTTCAATAATTTTGTCCCGTAGTTAGTTCGAGATTTTCGGACTTCAACAGATATAATATAAGTTTTCTTGTCTCCTAGTTTAATAATCATACACAATTTTTTCAATGATAATGAGATGCACTTATTAATAACAAAAGAGTTTTTAAAAGGTGAAAACCGAGCTTGAACATTTTTTCCAGTCAAAATTTATCATTGTAATCTTCAACTAGTTAAAATAAAATTACATAAATGGATATTGGGTAACCAAGAAAACCAAACCGAAATATTGGTTAATCGAACTACGGTTAGCCAAGAGTGAAAATTAAACCGGTGGACACCCTTGATCTTTGTGAGAAATAAGAATAAAATTACATAAATGGTTGTGTCTTGCGATGCCCAGACCGTGCTATGGCGACAAAATTCGGAGTTGGGAAGTGCGGGCTAGCACTGGCAAGATGCAACCTTCTGTAGGACTTCCAAACATCGACGGAGATCGGCCTACATGGGCCTTGTAAAAACTTTTTTGATCACTTATTTTCTTCTGCCGGACTTCTAAGTCGACGGAAATCGGCCATCTCATCCTCATCCGCCTGAGCGGAGTCGATGACTTCAGACGGAGGTGGTGGGTTATGTTGGTGGTTCTGCTCGAGTATGGTCACTTTCTGACTATCGGTGCTCATCCAGAGTTTCAGTACTTCCGGTGACTGTCTTGAACCAATTCAGCTAGAATTGGTTTAAGAGATCGACTAATCCTAGCCAAGATCGGGTTAAATCGAAAGTACGATGAGATTATGTGTTTGTTTTCCTCCATTTTCCGATGATCCTTTCCAATGCACGAGACCTCCCTTTTTTATCCTAATTTCCCCCATTTCCGTTACAATTCCTCTCATTTATCATTGAGGTCGTTTAATTAGGTTGAATAATTAAGGGTTCGTTTGGTAACCATATGAGCTTCCGGTTTTTGGTTTTCAACTCATAAAAATAAAACCAAACATGTTTGGTAAAACTGTTGTGAAAATGAAAATCCCTTTATGTTTTGATAAAATTAAGGTCATATTCACTTTCATCGTTACTATCATTGATATTACATTGACGGTCAACCACCACCCACCGCCACCACGACTATTTCCGCCACCTCCATCACCTCCGCCACCACACTACCACCACCACCGCTGTAACCACTTCCACCACCGTCGTCGCCGCCTCTGTCACCACCTCTATCGCCACCACCAATGTCGCTGCCACCACCACTGCCGCTGCCACCACCACCACTGCCAACACCGTCGTCGTCGCCGCCGCCACCCCCACCACCAATGTTGCTGTCACCTCTGCCACCACCACCACCACCACCAAATTCATCACCGTCGCCACTACCACCGCAACCGCCACCACCGCCGATCATATAAATCATCATCATTACATTATCTAGCATATATTATATTAACTTTTAGGATATAAAATACTATGAATTTTTATGTCATTATAATTTTTCAAAACATAATTAAAAACCGTTTTTAAAATTTGAAGTTCAAAACTAAAAATAGATTTGAGTTTTTTAAAAACTTACAACTAAAAACTCATATGGTTATCGAACGAACCCTAAACTAGGCAGCCGTTTGGGAAATTGGGAGGCTTTAGGATTTTTGGTCACGTGTGAATCCTTTCAATGCTCCTACGGATTGGTTTCGTTGATTACCCTTAGTTCGGTGGATGTCAAGTGGGCCTGCTGAGGTTATTGGGCCTTCGTTGGGCCACACCCAACACCATTCAGATGCATATTCTTATGAATCAGAATAACAAAAACGACTGGAGCACATTATCAATTCACAGCAATCACAAACCACTCTTTTTATTCCGAAGATGCATGAAAGTAGTAGTACATGTCGAGACGTCAAATACAAGTTTTAAGTTAAAAAGAAAAACAAACAAACAAAAACCTGAAACAACATACTGTAGTATACAACAACAGATGTCACACAACACTGCCAGAAATGCTTTAAACACAGGAATTAGAAGTGGAATCTTAAGACAGTACAAGCCAAATGCAGAACTTAGATATAGACAGGGAACATCGGTCATGCTGCAACTTTCCCCTCCAATCAAGGAACCAATGGTCGCTCCAGGTCCTCCAAGTAGAAGAGTAGATCCTCAAAGCTATCAGTATTAAATGTATAATCAAACCTGATGCCAAAATCATCAGCAATTAACATACCATCGAAGTCCTTAGGAGCCGGGACCCCAGAACCTGATGCCATATCGACGGCAGTTTTTGGGATTGCATCAGGCATCTTATCCACAGCTTGATCATCAACGCCATCTGTCGGAGTAGGAGCTTGATGAACTCCTGATACTGATAAAGCACCAGAATAAGCTTGCTCAGGAGCACCAAGAGCGCTTACATTACCAGAAACCGAGTCATTCATCACAACAGAAGCACTTTGGTCCTGCACAGCAACAGTTACCAGTGCATCATTTTCCTCTTCAGTCACCCACTCATCTTCATCATAAGGAGCTCCATAATGCTCTCCGTTTCTACTAGGCCCCAAGCCGACTTTCTTGAATATCTTACACAAAACAATTGCATCAGGGACACCTCCGTCGGCCAATTCACTTTCTTCTACTCTATACTCGTACATGACCCAATCAGTTCTTTCACCTTTCGCAGGTTTACCTTCATGGAACACCAGGCTTTTGACTTTGCCAACGATTCTGTTACGGTGTCGAACAGGCCTAGGGTTCCCAGTCGGCTTCCAGAATCCAGATTGTGTAGACCTGTTCTTTCTGTCCCCATTACCATACTTTTTCCCTATTGTGCAAAAGAAATACCAAATCAGTTCCTTGCCGAAACAAGCCAGGTCTCGAAGATCCGCAGGGTGAAACTGATAGATGTCAACTTCTGCTACAAATCCGGGTTCCAGTGGCTGCCCATGAACCTTTCTCTTAAGGTAATGCATAACCAGCTCCTCGTCGGTTGGATGGAACCTGACACCAGTTGGAAGCCTCCTATTCGCTGTAGAGAGCTCCATTTGCATTAAGTCTCGGACGCAGGTAACCTCCGAGCTCAAGATCGACTATAACTGACTCCTTTAAGCAACAACACTACAGAAGAACAGATGCACAGAGACCACTTTGAAGAAAATTGGATGATAAATAGTAGAAAGAGAATGCTGCGTTTAGCCTAAACAAAACATCCTTGACGAGCTCTTGATCGATACTGATTTGAATCTCCAACGCCGTATAAAAACTATTTCACCAAACAAAAACCAGAGATGTTTCTTTGTGCTGTATAAATACATCTGAGATCTGCACAAGAATCATCGCAAATTGGAAGGGGAAATTATAAATTCATAATCCGATGACATGAAAACCCAAAAGCACTAACGAAAAACAGCAGTTGATCAGGCCATAGATTATCAAACAGGGAAAGCCAAATTCACAAAGTCAACTATCGAATCCTCTAATAAACGGTAAACTTAATGAAATCGAGAAGATGGAACCCTAAGAGATGTGGCAGCAATAGCGAAACCACAAATCCTATGAGCAATCCATCAAGATCTGTACATCATCATCCCGATTGCTGGAAACATATACAATTAGTAAAATCCGATCACATGAAAACCCCAAATCACCAGTGCAAAACAGCAGATGAACATATTCTACACAATCCACAAAGAAAAAACAAAAATTATCAAACGGGGAAACCAAATCGCAAAGTCAGCTGTCAAATACTCTAGTACTGACGAATCGAGAAGACGTGAGCATAAATTTCAACACAAAAGAGAATTGCAATCAGAAACCCCCAATTCAGTTCAGCACCGATAGCTTGTTAGCAAAATCGCGAAATCAGCAATCCCTACAATAAACTCCGTACCGATCACCTAATCATAAATTGCTGGAAAAAATAAGCAAAAACCCTAAATCGAGTCCTAACAATCAAAGCCAAAACAAAGTCAATGCTAGTCAACGTCTAAATCGAGTGGACAAAAGGAAAAGGATAAGGATGCTCACCTGAGAAATCGTGGAATCGATCGACGGAAAAGGGCGACGGCCAAGGCGTTGAGGAGGAGAAAAAACGAAAGAACAGAAGAGATGGAAGAGAAGACATAGATTTTCACGTGGAGGAGAAAGGGCTTTTATAGGGGATGGCAGAGAAGCGGGAAGTTTGTAGTCTGTTAGCAAAGTGTAATTGAGAGCAGTCGGTAATGGTTACGAATGTAATTTTCATGACGGCTTATGTTGCTAGTGGTCTGTGACAGGTCAGATTACCGATTGTAGCTTTACGTAAATAGGAGAGTCTGACGTTTTTACCCCTACGGTTAGTTGACGACTGTGAAGTGTGCAAGGAGGAGGCGGTGTGCTCCGATTTTAGGATGTAGCTTGCACCGGAAGGAGTATGAAAGTTTCCACGTTTCACTTCTTTTTTTTTTTTTTTTGAGCCCCCACGTTTCACTTCTTACTTCTCACGAATGGCCCAAAGTTTTATCGTATTTCCAATTTAAACCCCAAGGTTTCTAGGATCTGGAAGCTTCTGTACGCTTCTGGGCTCTTTCGGAGAGAGCACTACTTCGTAAAGCGGACTTGGGCGATAGGCCAGTAGGCTTGACTCATTGTTGAGATTTCTTGGGTTTACATTATAATCTTTCGTTAACTCTTTCATTAAACTAAGGTCTTGCTACAATTCTATGGAAAAAGTATTTTTTACACAAAAATATATACTTTTTTTACCTCGAAATCCGTAAAAACTAATTAAAATACGCACATTTCAAGGTAAAAAAAGAACACTAAAAAAAGTACTTTTAGCTTAGAAGTGTAGCAAGGCCTAAACATCTATGTTCAGTGATTTCGAGATTTTATCTGTTGCATGTAGACCTGTCAATCGGGTCGGGTTTGGGTTTCGGTATGTCGGGTTCGGGTCAACACCAGGTCGGGTCATGACTTTAACGGGTCCAAACGGGTCGGGTCATTACGGATTTGCTGCGGGTTCGGATCAACCCAACGGGTTACAAAACCTGGTTTTTTAAATTTGTTTTAATAATTTATCTATTAGTTTTTGTTGATATTAATTTAGACTCACTTATTTTCTTATAAAATTATAATATAATATAATTTGACCCTAAATGTAAGGATTTAGATTTTTAATACAAAAGTTACACTTCGGATTTATACTTAGTATTACGAATAATTAGTCATAACGTGCTATCTACCTATTTTAACAAGATTTTTGTAATCAATCATGTGCTAGACTAAGTGGGGTGAGTAACACAAAGACAATAAAAACAAGTTCCAATTTCACATTCATGATGTCTGCTAGAAGAATTTAAATAAGAAATGATTAACCTCAAAGTTCAAATCCTAAGAGATTAAAATTGATTATGAAGAGAAAAAAACGAACAGGTGAGATTCATAGAAAGTAATTTGTATGAAAATTTAAATCCTAGAGTTTTTGTATACATATATCATAAACTATATATCAAACTAGAAGAACAAAACTTGCAATTTATATATTTTAAAAGTATAATATTTCTCAATTTTTAATTATTTCAACTTTGATAAAACTATAAACATTAATGTAACCTACAATAACTTTACAAATCAATTAAGAACTTAGACTCTAGTTCAGCAAAACAAAAATCATTCAAACCTTGAGAAGTATACATCAATTTAAGAGACACTAACTTAGTACATCTTTAATCATATTGGTATGTTTCATGTTCAAAATCAGTTCCTCGAGTTGATTTTCTTCATAAAGAATCATCTTTCAATCAATCAATTGGAATCGAGTTCGACTATTGATGAAAGGAAGACAAGTCATTACAACCGAACTCAACGAGGTGTGGAATTTTTTCACTATTCCCGTTTCTCGTTCGACCCAATGGGTTAACCAAAACCCAGGGGGTTTTGACCCAGAATCTTCTCGGGTCATCGGGTTCGGTTAAAATCGGGTTTCGGGTTTATTTTTTCGGGTTATGACCCAGACAATTTCGGGCGGTTTGGGTCGGTTTTTCGATTCGGGTTAGAATTTCCCGAGTCTAGTTGCATGTTTATTTATATGGTTTGGGTGATTGTTATTGGATACGTGTATAATTACGATTATTAATTGTTTTCTTTGTATTATATATGAAATAATATTTTTGTAATGAATTAGAGAAATAGAATCGAATTGCACGAGATATATGTCAATGTAATATAGTATATACTAGTATGCTAATAATGATAAATTGAACAATAATAGTTGTATTCAATTAAAATAAACTAATATATTTCAATTGAAATGATAACATAATATAATGTATATATAGTATAGTATACTAATAATTCCAATAATAACATAGTAATAACAACATAAAAATAATATATAATATATTAGGTTAATAATGACAAAAGGACATTAGATAATAGATTGAACATCTATATCTATATATACTTACTATAAACTTAAAAGTTGTCCTCATTCAATGCTCAATTCACTTCTATTGCAATCTTTCCTATATAATAATTTCGACCAAAAAAAAAACATTTCCTATATAATTCACAATATACAATCATAATCAAAACAACCACAATATCATATTGGTAAACCCTTCTTTTAATAACACAAAGGTTTGGAATTCAAACCTCTCTAGCAACATTTTTGTGCTGTGTGTGTATTTTTCCCCCCTTCCAAACATTTATATCATAAAATATGTGTTTAAAATATATCATAAAGTATGTGTTTTGTAATACTATAACTTAACACACCCTTAATTCTAGGAATAAAACATACATATGCTTAATTCATGTGATTCTTGAAAGTGTAAACGACTAAATAAAAATGAATAATATGATCAACATACATATGTGTATAAAATATATTATAAAATATGTGTTCTGTTATACTCTAATTTAGCACACCCTTATATATCATAAAATATGTGTTCTGTTATACTTTAACTTAACACATCCTTAATTCTAGGAATAAAACATGCATATGCTTAATTAATGTGATTCTTGAAAGTGTAAACGACTAAATCAAAATGAATGATATGATTAACATACATATGTGTATAACATATATCATAAAATATGTGTTCTATTATACTATAATTTAACACACCCTTAATTCTAAAAATAAAACATACATCTGTTTAATTAATGTGATTCTTGAAAGTGTAAATGACTAAATCAAAATGAATGATATGATTAATGTCTAAAGAAGATGATGAGTCACAATATAAAAATGATTTTATGTAAGTGTAATTGTATGACTAATTAAATATGATGATACTTTTCAAATTCATTGTTTTCATCTCGTTGATATTTGATACATAAAAGGAATTAAAATATATTTTTAGTGTATGGAGCCCAAGAGTTATAATCTTTGAGTTATGATTGAATCTTTGATATTTTTGAATTTAAAGCTATGATTTGAGAAAAATGATATGAATTATGATTTTAAGTAATATTTAACAGACTTTTCAATTAAAGTTGATTAATAAAGCTAAAAAATAACTTTTAAACTCGTGCTACCAAATGACATCTAGTAAGAGAAAGAATCGAATTACATGCATTTAATGACAAAAAAATGTAAATTTAAATGTAGGTACGAACTAAGAATGGATTGAAAACGATAATGATGTATATATTCTAATTTCCATATTATATAGTTGCTATAATGTGTACATGACTCCTTTGATGTCCATAAGACAATTAGTTTAATACATTGTTAGAAAATCTGTGTGTGTGTTTTGATGGTTCCAAACAGGTTGGTGAGAAGAAGTCGCCGACGTCACAAAGATAAAGTCAGAAGTCGCCGACCACCTCGACAACCTGGTTGCCCAGAAATCCGGAGCCGAGCGGAACGCTATAAAAGGCAAAGCGCGTAGCAGTTTTAAGGAAAGCACGGCAGAAGGATTCTGGAGGTTCGTTTAAGGCAAGAAGAAGTTCGTACATGCCGAAAATCTTCATGGGTTATTCCGAGATAATTAAGAAGATTTTATTGTGTCTTAAGGAGCTGATTAGGAAAGTTTTGTAAGGATTGTGTCTAATTCGTTCCTTGGACAGAAAGGATGAATTATGCCACAATCTCCGTAGTCTATATATTATGTTCGGCGTTCTGAGAATGTGAAGGAACAAGGAGAGAACGGCGCAGAACTAAGGGAGAGTTTCTGTGAGTTCGAGTTTCTGAGAGAGGTTTCTGTACTGTGAGCGAGTGTTGTTAAGAATAGAAGACAGGTTCGTGTGACTCGAGTCTGTGGACGGGAGGGTACGAGAAGAGTTGTATTGGGTGAGGGTTGAGTACATAGGCAGAGTACTTGCAAGAGGGCATGGGATTCGTCTAGCGTGGGATTCGCATCTTGGAGTAGGAGAACCTTTGTAAGCCCGAGAAATCAATATAACGAGTCGAAGTGCTCTTCAAGTCCTACCAAGTGAGAAGCTTGGGAGGCAAGTGGTTTTTCCCGAGACAAACTAGTTGGTTTGTGGAGGGTTTCCACTCTAAATACCTGTGTTCAGTTCCGGTAACTTAAAGTCTTTCTTGTGTTTGAATTTCCGCTGCACAACCTACAGGTTGTTAACTCTGGTCGACGACATCGTAGGTGTCGACGACCTCTGAAGTACTAACGTAGATCCTACAATTGGTATCAAAGCCTTGGCTCTAGATTTTTCTAGTACTTTGCAGGAAAGATGTCTACCACCAACACCGCTATCAATGACTCCTTCTGGAAACCTCCAGTACTCAAGCCCGGAGAGTACGATTGGTGGGTGAAACAAATGCAAACCCACATTTGCTCTTTGGATGGACAACTTTGAAAAGTGATTTCCATTGGTCCTGAGAAGTTCCTGAAAGCTGATGGAAAAGAAAAAGATGTCACGGAGTATGACGACGTGGACTTCAAAAAGCTTGAGAAGAATGAGCGTGCCAAGAAGGTTCTCCACCACGATCTAACTAGTAGTGAGATCAAGAAGGTCATAGGTTATGACACTGCTAAGGAGATTTGGGATGCTCTTAAACGTCTCCATCAAGGTAATGATGATGTCAAAAAGGACAGAATCATAACCCTTGAGAGAGAATATGAGAATCTGTTTCAAGGGAAGAATGAGTCCCTCCACGACTACCACTCCAGATTTCAGTCCGTGGTCAATTAGTTAGAGTTCCTTGGAGAAAAGCTTCCACAATCGAAGCAAACCAACAAACTGATTTCGGGTCTCAACAAGAAGTGTGACGGCATGGCGACTTCTCTCTTGTCCCCAAAGGACACGAAGTCGATGACCGTGGAAGATGTGATTGGTCAACTGACCATGCTTGGAGGTATCCAACAGAGAAGGGAGGACAGGTTTGATTCTGAAAAGGTCAAGAACATTGCTCTGAAAGTCGAAAAGGCTTTCGACATCGCTCAAGGACAGGATGATGAAGAGGTCGATGACGACGACGTTGCCCTCATCTCAAAAGCGATGAAGAGACTTTGGAATCGCAACAAAGCTCCAGCCAAAACCCCCGAAGCTGCAAGAGATATGAAGGGAGTGATATGCTATCACTGCCAAGACAAAGGGCATTTTGCTAAACAATGTCCGAAGAGGGAGGTTGGCAAGAGCATGATGGCGACTTGGGACATGTCTGATGAAGAAGAAGATAGGTCGCCGACCAAAGAACACTGCTTTATGGCCTTGAGTGATGACTCCTCAAGTGAGGTTGTTGATTTACAGAAACAGGTTGACGACCTAGAAAAACAGGTGTCTAGTCTTGAAGGAGAGAAACTCATGCTGAAACTTGGAAATGCTAAGTTGTCTAATGATCTTGAAAATCTGAAGATAGACGATGAGGCTAAGAAACAGAAATGGAAAGATGAGTTTGTCGCCGACAAGGTCCAAGAAGTCAGAGGAGACTTCGGAAGGAGATTCGTGAAGGTTGATGACCGACCTGGTCTCGGTTATGGGAAAAGCCAGAATGAAAAGGGGAACGCTTCTAACTCTCAGACATCCAAAGGAAAATCCCCTATGCATAGTCACAACGCAAGTTGTTCATCGCATGTGGCGGACCCCAAGGGTAAAGGGAAGAAGAAGTGGTACCCTAATCAAAAGATTCGTACCATGTGGGAAAACCAAGTCCAGAACGCTGGTCCCTCACGGATTGACTTCCAGGCCCGGATCGACAACAAACCTGTCTATCCAGGGTATAGTAAGTATGTAGGGTTGAAATCTCACATCACATGCTGGTATTGTGGCAAAGGAGGCCATTACCAACATGAGTGTTTCAAAAGGACTAGGGATTCTGAAAATGCTAGGAAGTCGAGGACTGCTAGGAAGAAGTCTAAGGTCACCAACTCTGTCAAGAACCCTAGGAAGAAACCTAATCTCACCAACTCTGTCAAGGATCCAAAACCTGCTAATACTGATGTTTCTGATGATACTGTGAAATCTGTTGCTCGACCTAGAGGAGTTGTAAAACAACTCTGGGTTCGTAAAAACTAATCTTGTTTGTGCAGGTTGAAGTGAGTGTCGACGACCCCTGGTTCATCGAAAGTGCGTGCTCAGCTCATATGACTGGAAAATTTGAAGATTTTGTCTCACTTCAACAACACAAAGGAGGTAGCATTACCTTCGGAAACAATAGCTAAGGTGTGGTTTCTGGTATTGGAAAGGTGAAGATCTCAAGTAAGGTTTCAGTTTCTGATGTTAGCTTGGTCGACAACCTTGGTTTTAATTTGTTGAGTGTAGCTCAATTGTGTGCTAACGGTAAAAATCAAGTTGTCTTTGATCATGAGCAGTGCCAGGTGATTGAAATTAGTACAGGTAGGACGCTTCTGAAGGGATTATGCAGAAACAATGTTTACAAGGTTGATCCCAGCTTCCAATCTGAAGAAAGTTTGTGCTTGAAGTCTGGTACAGAGGTCGCCGACCTTTGGCACAGTCGGTTCTGTCATGCTAGCCAGCAGTTGTTGATCAAATTGCATAAAGAGAAGCTAGTTCGTGGTTTGCTCAAGATTGAGGTCTCTAAGTCTGGAATCTGTGATGCGTGTGTGAAGGGTAAGCAAGTAAGGTCCTCTTTTAAGTCCAAGAAGGAGGTAAGCACCTCCAAGCCCCTTGAGTTGATTCACATGGACTTGTGCGGACCTATGCGTGTGCAGAGTAGAGGAGGAAACAGATATGTTTATGTTATTGTTGATGACTACTCACGCTATACTTGGACTATCTTCCTTGCTTCTAAAGATCAGGTTTTCGAGGAGTTCGAGACATGGGCAAAAGCTGTTGAAAGAAAACTTGGTAATTCCCTGGTGGCTATCCGGTCTGATCATGGGACAGAGTTTGAGAACTCTGAGTTTCTGGAGTTTTGTAAGAAGACTGGAGTCAGCCACAACTTCTCGGCGCCAAGAACCCCACAGCAGAATGGCGTAGTTGAGAGGAAGAATCGAGCACTAGAGGAGATGTCGCGAACCTTGCTTATCTCTAGTGGTCTCCCAAGGAATTTCTGGGGAGAAGCAATTCATGCAGCCTGCTATGTGATGAACAGGGCTATGCTGCGTCCACTACTTGGAAAGACTCCGTACGAGCTGTTGAGAGGAATCAAGCCCAATGTCGCCCACCTTCGCGTTTTCGGATGTAAATGCTATATTCATAACAATAGGAAGGACAACCTGGGCAAGTTCGATCCAAGAAGTGATGTTGGCACCTTTGTTGGCTACTCTTCAACAAGCAAAGCTTACAAGGTGTACAACAAGAGGACCAAGAAGATTGAAGAAAGTGTTCATGTGGTGTTCGATGAAAGCACCATGGCAGGTTCTCTGATTCAGGATCGTGATGATGGTGATCTAGGTTACTTCTTATGTCTTGAAGATGTCTCTGACAGAGACAGTGCTGAAAGTCCATCTGGGGTCGCCAACCTTGACAGTGTCGTCGACTCAGATCAGAATGCAGAGGCAGATCAGAATCAGAATCAGGATCAGAATGCAGATGTTGTGTAGGATCAAGGTATTTCTGAGGCTAGGGAAGCAGATCAAGCAGGTCAAAGTTCAGATCAAGCAGTTCTAAGATCAGTTCCAGGTAGCTCGTCTCAGGTTCCTCAGGTCGACGACCTGACTCAACTTCCTATCAGGAACTATCAGCAGAAGGATGCTCATCCGGTCACCAACATCATCACTGATTATTCGAAGGGTGTGCAGACGAGGTCCTCACTTAACCTCTTTGCATTCGATGCCTTCATTTCTATGTTGGAGCCGAAGAACGTTGAGGAAGCGTTGAGGGACCCGGACTGGGTCAATGCCATGCAGGAAGAACTTCATCAGTTTGAGCGTAATAAGGTGTGGCACTTGGTCCCTAGGCCGAAGGGAAGAACAGTGATTGGAACACGTTGGGTGTTCAGGAACAAGCTGGATGATGAAGGAAACGTGGTTAGGAACAAGGCCAGGCTTGTAGTGAAAGGTTACAATCAACAAGAGGGAATTGACTATGATGAAACCTTTGCCCCCGTAGCTCGTCTTGAGGCAATAAGGTTGTTGATTGCTTATTCTGCCTTTCATGGTTTCAAATTGCAGCAAATGGATGTCAAGACCGCATTTCTCAATGGGTACTTGAAGGAAGAAGTCTATGTTGAGCAAACTCCAGGTTTTGAATATGTCGCCAACCCAGATCATGTTTACAAGCTTGATAAGGCTCTCTATGGGTTGAAGCAGGCTCCTCGCGCGTGGTATGATAGGCTATCGCAGTTCTTAATCCAAAATGGATATGTTCGAGGAGAGATTGACAAGACCTTATTCTTGTTGAGGAAAGGGAATCACACTCTGGTGGTTCAGGTCTATGTCGACGACATCATCTTTGGCTCAACAAACCCTGAGTTAGTGAAGAAGTTCGCCAACCTCATGTCGAGTGAGTTTGAAATGAGCATGGTTGGTGAACTCAAGTTCTTTTTAGGACTTCAGGTCGTGCAGGATGAGGAAGGTACCAAGATCCATCAACAAAAGTACCTTAGGGAGTGCATGAAGAAGTTTGGTCTTGAGAGCTCTCGCTCTTTTGACACTCCCATGTCGACGACCACATCACTGGGAAAAGATGAGAAGGATCCAAGGGTGAATGCTACTTTGTATCGAGGTATGATTGGATCTCTCTTATATCTTACAGCTAGTAGGCCGGACATTGTCTTTGCTGTGTGTCTTTGTGCAAGATTTCAGGCCGATCCAAGAGAATATCATCTAAAGGTTGTTAAGAGGATCATTCGTTACCTTAAGGGTAGTGACAACTTGTGTCTGTGGTATCCGAGGGTCAGCGACTTTGACCTGGTCGGCTACACTGATGCAGACTTCGCAGGGAACCGTGTTGACAGGAAGAGTACATCCGGGATGGCTCAGTTTCTGGGGTCTTGCTTAGTTTCTTGGGGTTCGAAAAAGCAGAATTCAGTCGCTTTATCTACAGCTGAAGCCGAGTATGTCGCAGCCGCTGCATGTTGTTCACAACTTCTCTGGATCAAACAACAACTCAGTGACTATGGAGTCAAGTGTGGGTCAGTTCCCATACTCTGTGATAACACAAGTGCTATAGATATCTCCAAGAACCCGGTGCAACATTCAAAGACAAAGCATATTGAGATAAGGCACCATTTTCTTCGGGATTGTGTGGAGAAAAGAATGGTCTCCATGGAGTTTTGCAGGACGGATGAACAAAGGGCGGACATTTTCACCAAAGCTTTAAATCGGGAACCCTTTGAACGACTTCGCATGGAGCTAGGTATGATCTGTCTTGATTAACGTGTTACCTTACATGCTACCCCTCGATGACTGGTTGAAATCAGATTGTTTATCATGAGAATAACATGCTTATGTGTTGTAAGTCTAATAGGGCATTCATGCTTTGATTGATGATTCACTTTGCTTGTGTGTGCATGTCGACGACCTCCTGCTTGTTGTGATTATGCTTGCAATTATATTGAACTTTTTCTTTGAGCCCAAAAGAATCAACCTGATGACCCCTGAACCCTCATTAGAAGCCCAAATGATGGTTGATTCTATAGCTGCCCCCGACCTATCATGCTTGAGAGTCTCTATGAGCCCATATTGTTTGTTTGTGTCATTTAAACTGAGACTTATCAACATGATCGACAAATTCCACAAAATATTATTTTTTATGCTTGGGTTGCTTTGACACCACCCGGTGTGACCCAACCCCCAAGCTACTCCAGGTGGTAATTGTCATAGTGCATTCAGTCTTATGATTTTGTTCAGAAGTGTGAGAACAGGTAATGGTCGACGACCTCTCAGGTGTGTCAGTTGAGGTCGACGACTTATCAGGTTATCTCAGGGTTATGCTCAGAAGAGGTGAAGTGTTGAGAAGAAATGGAGAAAGCAGTTGTGAAGTCAACGACATCGCCGCTGTCGCCGACTTTTCTATGCAGAAGCGCACGTGTTATTTTTGGAGGGAATTTCTGTCTGATAGCAGTTCAAAATCTTTGAAAAAGTGGAGGTTTGTCTGACATGAACAGTGCACTAGAAGTGACTGGCGGCTGACCCTTGAAAGAGTTGACATCCATCAAGTACAATCAAAAGGTGATACTTTTTCATATCTTGTGTGGTATATTGACTCGGCTAAAGTCGTCGTGCCAAGATCAAAGATAAATAACCCAAACTACAAACTAAGTATAGCATGCAAGTAAGGGGTCGAACCCAAGAGAACTATGGCTTCTAGTATTAATATAATTATCAACCAAAGAAAGGGAGAATTTAGGAGAGAAATCTATACTAAACTAATCTAAGAAAACAAAACAAACAAATAAACAAACATGCAAATATGGGGAAACAATTGATAAGGAGACAAGTTCATTCAAAAGATCCACTCATGAAATAATCACTCGATCATAGATTTATCCGTTGATTTCATTCACACCTATGATCAATTCCTATCCTGATCATTAACAATCGCAAGTCCACGGTCCAAGCAATTCTATAACCCTAGGCAAGGACGCTTAACCTAGAATTAGCATAGAGAACAAGGATATGCAGGATATAATATCAAACAATCAAGCCACGAGTCAATTGCAAGATAAAACAATCAATTCTCTTCTTAATCCTAGTTGCATAGACAACAGGTCTAGGTTAAGTTGTTTTCACAGATTAGTTTTGCCCACGGTCCAAACCTAATCAAACAGTAGAAAGCTAATCAATTCAATAGGGTCGCGAATCCTAGAGAAACAATCAACAATCATAAGATGAAGCACAAGAGAATCAATATCAACCAAAGGATAGAAATCAATTACCAAAATCTCACGAGTTCATACATCAGAGCTTCTCCCTTGAACGAACCCAAGGAGACTAGCTCTCCATAACTAAGCTAAAAGAGAATTAATTGAATGAATAAGAGGTAGAAGATAGAAGATACTAAAAACCTAAGGCTGACTCCTCCTTATATAACCCAAGGAACAAGCTCCACGAGATAGATAAGGAAAGAAGCAAAAGATAGAAAAGGAAACAAGATAGAAACGGTGAAATCTTGTCCGCGTGAAAATTTGACCGAACCGCGACCGCGTCGACACCTCCGCGCCCGCGCTATCGCAACAGAGGAACAATTCGTCTCGGCGGCCACCGCGGTCGCGGTGGACAATCCGCGGTCGCGGAATCTCGACAGAACCTCTGGCGTCACTTCGGAGGCTGTTTTGACCATATTCGGCTTGGAATCTGACTTCGGTGTAAAAAGATGAATTGAAGCCCTTGAAGTTAGCTTTCCAATGGCACTGGAATCAGATCAATCCTACCTCTATAGCTCAAGATATAGCCTTCCCAAGCAAGTGGTGTCGCGCAGACAACTCAAAACGCCTTAAAACTCTTGATTCTTGAATTCTTGTGTCTTCGGCCTTGATATTACAATTACCACAAACTCTAACCTAAACACACTCAATAAATCCCTAAAATACAAGAGTTAACCTATACAAAATAGGCCGAATCAAATTCCCCCATACTTAGATCTTGCTCGTCCTCGAGTAAGCTCAAAACAAATACAACAAGGTAGCACATCTAAGATCTCAGGAAATACAAGGGAAGATAAAAACACTCAACTCACAACCCGAACCCAAAGAATATAGAGAAATCATGAGCATAAAAGAATGAAGCTCAAACACACACCTCACAACATGATATAACACTCAAGCTCTAAAAACATGAAAGAGAGCAACCTAGGATCTACCCAAATCTAACATGTAAGCCCCAAAGTCCCCAAGCAAGAATGATCCTAAACACTCATATTTTTCCGCTCAATTCTGCTTAGGCGCCCTTTCGGGTTTTCACCTAACCGCTCTTTTCATTTTTCAAAAGGTGTGCTCACAAATACTCACAACTCTCATGAACCTCATTTTACCCCAGCCTAATGCTGGTCCGGGTTACCTGCTTATTACCTGAGCCGCCCTTTCGGGTTTTCGACTCATCCTAGGATTTAATATGCCTTTTTTCAATTTTTATGGCTTTTTCTATCTTTTTCTTTTCTTTCTTTCTTTATTATGCAAAAAGATATGGTGCAAGTGCTCCATGAAAAGAAAAAAATCAAAAATCTGAAGCAAATCTCTAACTAAGCTAACTAGGATAAGCGAATGCGAGTACTCCTTCTCCCATACTTAAATCCTTCATTGTCCTCAATGAAGCAAAGAGAAAGGATAGAAGCAAGGAAGAAGGTAATCAGAAGACTCACAAACGATGAAGAGAGGTGGAATGGAAGAACTCTTCAAAGGTGGTAGAATGAAACACTTCGTAATTCCAATTGGTAGGCTAAACGCGGGCGCGACACCAAGGGCGCGGGCGCGGGTCTCGTGCAGGAGCAATGTCTCGACTTCGTCTCGAAAAACGTGATGTGTAGGAAACCTTCGTAACTTGGCTCGTCTTCCTGGAAGATTGATCAATACCCGAGCTCGAGCCGTGGAGAAGAAAACTCTCGGGGAAACAAAGCTCCCCCATACTTAGGCTTTACACATAGCCAAAGAATGGAAAATACAAAGATGAATGGAAAGAAGAAATAGAATGGTGGAAAGATAGAAGATGGTATAGAAAGGATATAGATGGATGGAAAATATAGAGGTAGAATGTGACCAAGAAGTCATCTTTTTTTTTATTTTCGCTTTTTTATTTTCGCTTTTTTTTTTCAAAATAAAAACGAGCTAAAACCGAGACGCAGTATGGTTGCCGCGAGCACGGGCTAGTACCTGTTCGTCAGGGCGCGCTGACGATCCACCGCGGGCGCGGCCAAGGTGGCGCGGATGCGGTTTCACGCCAGGCGTGTCCTTTTCGGACCTAGTACCTGCATGTTAGCGAAAAAACACAAGCAAATCCTAAGCTAAGAATGGAAAAACAATCTATCTAATCCTTGGGTTGCCTCCCAAGCAGCGCCTTTGTTTAACGTCGATGGCCCGACGTCTTCATGATCGGACATCGTCAATGCCCTGAGCATCAAATCAAAGTCCTGCACAACTATCTTACAACAGGACAAATTACATTTTGACAAATTAACAAGAAATAAGAAATAGTTCAAACTCCTTTTTAACCTATCAAACATGCTTGAGCAATTAGGGTGAGATTTTCTAGAGTGAAACCAATTAGGTGATTTAGGTGATTTTTCAAAGTATTCAGCAAAGCATGCAAATCCCCTAGTTAAATTTTCACTATCATCAAATAAAAAGAACGAGAAGTCATCAACTACCCTATCATGCTCGAAGATGGAATCCTTGACAAAAGATTGACATGAAAGAACAAAACAAGGATCAAAGGAGAGAGAAGAAGTGGAATAAAGGATATAAGGATCATCCAGACTGATTTCTGGAATCTCGGAGTCAACACCTTGAATGTTGGAATTTGAGACACCGTCGACACAATCCTCGAGGCTGGAAGGTGGGGGAACAATTTCTTTAGGGGCCGCGGGCGCGGTTTGTGGGCCGCGGTCGCGGTTCTCTTCCAGGGCTCGCTCCTCCGCTTCTGCAGCGGAACCGCGGGCGCGGTATGCATCCCCGCGGTCGCGGTTTCGCTTCAGAATGATCGTCCTCCCTCTTTTTCTCGATTGGTGTGCGTAATCACGCTCTCTCCGGTTTTCAAGCTCCCCAATCATGAGGTTTGGGTCCAAAACTGAGTCCGGGTCTGAGTCTAAGTCGCTCTCCCAATCCTTGGCATCTAGCTCCCATTGTTTGAATTTTTCCTCATACTCTTTAGCTTTTGTGCACAGCAATTCCCAGCGTTCCAAAGCACACATGTGTCTAATTTTCCGACTATTCCAAGTGTAAAACTCCAGAAAAGTCTCATCACACATTCCATCAACAATGTTATTGAATGCAACAGCAGGCTCAATATAGAACTCCGAGGGAAAAATTTTGCCTTGACATCTAGCAAAGTATTCATGGAACGGCTCATCGTGCAACTGACAAAACTCAAACGAAGACATTAGAATATACAAGTGTGGACCGTAAGATAGGTCCACACAAAGCCAATAAAAATATTAATACTAGAAAGACACCAAAGTTCCCCGGCAACGGCGCCAAAATTTGACTCGGCTAAAGTCGTCGTGCCAAGATCAAAGATAAATAACCCAAACTACAAACTAAGTATAGCATGCAAGTAAGGGGTCGAACCCAAGAGAACTATGGCTTCTAGTATTAATATAATTATCAACCAAAGAAAGGGGGAATTTAGGAGAGAAATCTATACTAAACTAATCTAAGAAAACAAAACAAACAAATAAACAAACATGCAAATATGGGGAAACAATTGATAAGGAGACAAGTTCATTCAAAAGATCCACTCATGAAATAATCACTCGATCATAGATTTATCCGTTGATTTCATTCACACCTATGATCAATTCCTATCCTGATCATTAACAATCGCAAGTCCACGGTCCAAGCAATTCTATAACCCTAGGCAAGGACGCTTAACCTAGAATTAGCATAGAGAACAAGGATATGCAGGATATAATATCAAACAATCAAGCCACGAGTCAATTGCAAGATAAAACAATCAATTCTCTTCTTAATCCTAGTTGCATAGACAACAGGTCTAGGTTAAGTTGTTTTCACAGATTAGTTTTGCCCACGGTCCAAACCTAATCAAACAGTAGAAAGCTAATCAATTCAATAGGGTCGCGAATCCTAGAGAAACAATCAACAATCATAAGATGAAGCACAAGAGAATCAATATCAACCAAAGGATAGAAATCAATTACCAAAATCTCACGAGTTCATACATCAGAGCTTCTCCCTTGAACGAACCCAAGGAGACTAGCTCTCCATAACTAAGCTAAAAGAGAATTAATTGAATGAATAAGAGGTAGAAGATAGAAGATACTAAAAACCTAAGGCTGACTCCTCCTTATATAACCCAAGGAACAAGCTCCACGAGATAGATAAGGAAAGAAGCAAAAGATAGAAAAGGAAACAAGATAGAAACGGTGAAATCTTGTCCGCGTGAAAATTTGACCGAACCGCGACCGCGTCGACACCTCCGCGCCCGCGCTATCGCAACAGAGGAACAATTCGTCTCGGCGGCCACCGCGGTCGCGGTGGACAATCCGCGGTCGCGGAATCTCGACAGAACCTCTGGCGTCACTTCGGAGGCTGTTTTGACCATATTCGGCTTAGAATCTGACTTCGGTGTAAAAAGATGAATTGAAGCCCTTGAAGTTAGCTTTCCAATGGCACTGGAATCAGATCAATCCTACCTCTATAGCTCAAGATATAGCCTTCCCAAGCAAGTGGTGTCGCGCAGACAACTCAAAACGCCTTAAAACTCTTGATTCTTGAATTCTTGTGTCTTCGGCCTTGATATTACAATTACCACAAACTCTAACCTAAACACACTCAATAAATCCCTAAAATACAAGAGTTAACCTATACAAAATAGGCCGAATCAAATTCCCCCATACTTAGATCTTGCTCGTCCTCGAGTAAGCTCAAAACAAATACAACAAGGTAGCACATCTAAGATCTCAGGAAATACAAGGGAAGATAAAAACACTCAACTCACAACCCGAACCCAAAGAATATAGAGAAATCATGAGCATAAAAGAATGAAGCTCAAACACACACCTCACAACATGATATAACACTCAAGCTCTAAAAACATGAAAGAGAGCAACCTAGGATCTACCCAAATCTAACATGTAAGCCCCAAAGTCCCCAAGCAAGAATGATCCTAAACACTCATATTTTTCCGCTCAATTCTGCTTAGGCGCCCTTTCGGGTTTTCACCTAACCGCTCTTTTCATTTTTCAAAAGGTGTGCTCACAAATACTCACAACTCTCATGAACCTCATTTTACCCCAGCCTAATGCTGGTCCGGGTTACCTGCTTATTACCTGAGCCGCCCTTTCGGGTTTTCGACTCATCCTAGGATTTAATATGCCTTTTTTCAATTTTTATGGCTTTTTCTATCTTTTTCTTTTCTTTCTTTCTTTATTATGCAAAAAGATATGGTGCAAGTGCTCCATGAAAAGAAAAAAATCAAAAATCTGAAGCAAATCTCTAACTAAGCTAACTAGGATAAGCGAATGCGAGTACTCCTTCTCCCATACTTAAATCCTTCATTGTCCTCAATGAAGCAAAGAGAAAGGATAGAAGCAAGGAAGAAGGTAATCAGAAGACTCACAAACGATGAAGAGAGGTGGAATGGAAGAACTCTTCAAAGGTGGTAGAATGAAACACTTCGTAATTCCAATTGGTAGGCTAAACGCGGGCGCGACACCAAGGGCGCGGGCGCGGGTCTCGTGCAGGAGCAATGTCTCGACTTCGTCTCGAAAAACGTGATGTGTAGGAAACCTTCGTAACTTGGCTCGTCTTCCTGGAAGATTGATCAATACCCGAGCTCGAGCCGTGGAGAAGAAAACTCTCGGGGAAACAAAGCTCCCCCATACTTAGGCTTTACACATAGCCAAAGAATGGAAAATACAAAGATGAATGGAAAGAAGAAATAGAATGGTGGAAAGATAGAAGATGGTATAGAAAGGATATAGATGGATGGAAAATATAGAGGTAGAATGTGACCAAGAAGTCATCTTTTTTTTTATTTTCGCTTTTTTATTTTCGCTTTTTTTTTTCAAAATAAAAACGAGCTAAAACCGAGACGCAGTATGGTTGCCGCGAGCACGGGCTAGTACCTGTTCGTCAGGGTGCGCTGACGATCCACCGCGGGCGCGGCCAAGGTGGCGCGGATGCGGTTTCACGCCAGGCGTGTCCTTTTCGGACCTAGTACCTGCATGTTAGCGAAAAAACACAAGCAAATCCTAAGCTAAGAATGGAAAAACAATCTATCTAATCCTTGGGTTGCCTCCCAAGCAGCGCCTTTGTTTAACGTCGATGGCCCGACGTCTTCATGATCGGACATCGTCAATGCCCTGAGCATCAAATCAAAGTCCTGCACAACTATCTTACAACAGGACAAATTACATTTTGACAAATTAACAAGAAATAAGAAATAGTTCAAACTCCTTTTTAACCTATCAAACATGCTTGAGCAATTAGGGTGAGATTTTCTAGAGTGAAACCAATTAGGTGATTTAGGTGATTTTTCAAAGTATTCAGCAAAGCATGCAAATCCCCTAGTTAAATTTTCACTATCATCAAATAAAAAGAACGAGAAGTCATCAACTACCCTATCATGCTCGAAGATGGAATCCTTGACAAAAGATTGACATGAAAGAACAAAACAAGGATCAAAGGAGAGAGAAGAAGTGGAATAAAGGATATAAGGATCATCCAGACTGATTTCTGGAATCTCGGAGTCAACACCTTGAATGTTGGAATTTGAGACACCGTCGACACAATCCTCGAGGCTGGAAGGTGGGGGAACAATTTCTTTAGGGGCCGCGGGCGCGGTTTGTGGGCCGCGGTCGCGGTTCTCTTCCAGGGCTCGCTCCTCCGCTTCTGCAGCGGAACCGCGGGCGCGGTATGCATCCCCGCGGTCGCGGTTTCGCTTCAGAATGATCGTCCTCCCTCTTTTTCTCGATTGGTGTGCGTAATCACGCTCTCTCCGGTTTTCAAGCTCCCCAATCATGAGGTTTGGGTCCAAAACTGAGTCCGGGTCTGAGTCTAAGTCGCTCTCCCAATCCTTGGCATCTAGCTCCCATTGTTTGAATTTTTCCTCATACTCTTTAGCTTTTGTGCACAGCAATTCCCAGCGTTCCAAAGCACACATGTGTCTAATTTTCCGACTATTCCAAGTGTAAAACTCCAGAAAAGTCTCATCACACATTCCATCAACAATGTTATTGAATGCAACAGCAGGCTCAATATAGAACTCCGAGGGAAAAATTTTGCCTTGACATCTAGCAAAGTATTCATGGAACGGCTCATCGTGCAACTGACAAAACTCAAACGAAGACATTAGAATATACAAGTGTGGACCGTAAGATAGGTCCACACAAAGCCAATAAAAATATTAATACTAGAAAGACACCAAAGTTCCCCGGCAACGGCGCCAAAATTTGACTCGGCTAAAGTCGTCGTGCCAAGATCAAAGATAAATAACCCAAACTACAAACTAAGTATAGCATGCAAGTAAGGGGTCGAACCCAAGAGAACTATGGCTTCTAGTATTAATATAATTATCAACCAAAGAAAGGGGGAATTTAGGAGAGAAATCTATACTAAACTAATCTAAGAAAACAAAACAAACAAATAAACAAACATGCAAATATGGGGAAACAATTGATAAGGAGACAAGTTCATTCAAAAGATCCACTCATGAAATAATCACTCGATCATAGATTTATCCGTTGATTTCATTCACACCTATGATCAATTCCTATCCTGATCATTAACAATCGCAAGTCCACGGTCCAAGCAATTCTATAACCCTAGGCAAGGACGCTTAACCTAGAATTAGCATAGAGAACAAGGATATGCAGGATATAATATCAAACAATCAAGCCACGAGTCAATTGCAAGATAAAACAATCAATTCTCTTCTTAATCCTAGTTGCATAGACAACAGGTCTAGGTTAAGTTGTTTTCACAGATTAGTTTTGCCCACGGTCCAAACCTAATCAAACAGTAGAAAGCTAATCAATTCAATAGGGTCGCGAATCCTAGAGAAACAATCAACAATCATAAGATGAAGCACAAGAGAATCAATATCAACCAAAGGATAGAAATCAATTACCAAAATCTCACGAGTTCATACATCAGAGCTTCTCCCTTGAACGAACCCAAGGAGACTAGCTCTCCATAACTAAGCTAAAAGAGAATTAATTGAATGAATAAGAGGTAGAAGATAGAAGATACTAAAAACCTAAGGCTGACTCCTCCTTATATAACCCAAGGAACAAGCTCCACGAGATAGATAAGGAAAGAAGCAAAAGATAGAAAAGGAAACAAGATAGAAACGGTGAAATCTTGTCCGCGTGAAAATTTGACCGAACCGCGACCGCGTCGACACCTCCGCGCCCGCGCTATCGCAACAGAGGAACAATTCGTCTCGGCGGCCACCGCGGTCGTGGTGGACAATCCGCGGTCGCGGAATCTCGACAGAACCTCTGGCGTCACTTCGGAGGCTGTTTTGACCATATTCGGCTTGGAATCTGACTTCGGTGTAAAAAGATGAATTGAAGCCCTTGAAGTTAGCTTTCCAATGGAACTGGAATAAGCTCAATCCGACCTCTATAGCTCAAGATATAGCCTTCCCAAGCAAGTGGTGTCGCGCAGACAGCTCAAAACGCCTTAAAACTCTTGATTCTTGAATTCTTGTGTCTTCGGCCTTGATATTACAATTACCACAAACTCTAACCTAAACACACTCAATAAAGCCCTAAAATACAAGAGTTAACCTATACAAAATAGGTCGAATCATATATCTCTCTTGTTGGCAGAAGAAACCCCAAAAGCTCTCCATTGTTGCTCTTTGAAACCTCAGCTAAGATCAATGGCGTCTTTTAACCCAAATCTCTCTCCCGAAAAGCTTCGTGATCAACTGATTGCTCTCTATGGCGAAAGTTTGTTGAAGAATGCTCTAGGTAGCTTAACCCTAACCCAGAACCCGTTACCCCAAACCACCATGGCCGAAACCTCTGAAAACCCAAAAGCCAAACCCATTCCCATTAAAGCTCCATCAAAAGAACCTCCATCCAAAACCCAAACCCCTAAGTCGGAGATGGTGCTTGAAAAGGATCAGGTTATGGAGCTAGACTCCACTGAGCAGATGCTGGACTCTTTTGAGAAAGAGAAAGCGCCGGAGAAGAAAAGAGCTGGTGAAGAAGATGATAACGTGGCAGAAAAGTTAGCCAACCCTGAAGAATCTGAGAAAGTTGTTGAGTTTCTTGCTGGTTCAGAAGGTTCTAAATCCTCTCCTTTATCTCTTGATGAGCCATTTCTTGTTCATGCTAAAGAAGCTGTTGCTAGAAGTTTATTCCATGACTCAATGCAAAAGAAATCGGTTAAGGCTGATCTGCGTGGTCAAAAGTGCTTCCTTGAAAGGAGTGAAGTATCTGGGGATTCCTCTGAGAGGTATATGAAAAGAGAAAGGTCGCCAACCTTTGCAAAAGGTAAAGTGGTCTCTAAAAGGAAGAAGGTGGGTCTCAGAAATGTCAACCACAGGGAGTTTTCAAGGGTATTTCTTTGGAGCGATAAATTCTTACAGAAGTACAAGTTGCAGAAAGTTGCTGAATGGATAGATGCTCAAGGCTGGTCAGGTATGTCTTTCAAACCTGAGGAGTTTTCCGTTAGAATGGTTCACAAGTTCTATGAGTCGCTGACCATTGAGGACTCTGGAAACATGACTATTGGAAAGTATTTTTGGGAGGGACAGCAGTATATGTTCTCAAGCAATGACATTGCTAAGCTGCTCAAGATTCCTCATGAAGGGTTTGCTGAGTTTCACAAGGGTGGATGGCCTGAAAATGCTGATGTGGATAACATACTGAGGTCGGTGACAGGTGATACTACACAGGCTATGGAATCTATGCTTGTGAGCAATATGGAAGTTGAAAAGAAAGTGATGTTCGTTCATGTTTCAAGTAATCTAATCCCCAGAGAACAAAAGAAGCATCGCGTTTACATTCAGGAAGCTCTCGTACTTGACAAGATTTTCAAGAAGAAAAAGGTTTGCTTGCCTCGTCTCATCATGTTTCATATGAAGAATATCCTAGACAGTGCTAGTATTGCTCTGCCATATGGTAAGCTTGTTCAGGATATCATGATCTCTCACAACAATCTTGAAGAAGATGGGCAAGTATTCATGCCAGGATATAACTCTTTGAGCAAAGATTACATGAAGAAGTTGGGCTGGTCGTGGACTAATGAAGCATGGGTGAACAGAGAAATTCAGGCTCAGATCAGTAAGACTGGAAATTCTGGAACAGAGTTGGCAACTCTGAATGCTAAGCTGGATGAATTGGAGAATCAGAATCTGGAGTTAGCTAAGGGTATTGCGCAGATGCTTAAGAGGATGGTAGAGGTTAATGAAGATGTTGACGACATCAAGGAAATACTGAAAGCTATGAACTAGTCGTCGACTAGTGCACTCTTGACTTTACCACTATCCTGCTTTTTATCCCTACCGCATTATTCCTTCCACTAAAACTTTTCTTAAGTTCGATATGGTTGTAAGATATTAATACTCTTGCTGTGTGTGCTCTGTTTGACATTGTCATGCTTGCGTGGTTGTTGACTTGGTCTCTGCATGCTTTTGCCTATATTAGCTAATATGTTTGCCTTGCTTATTTCTCCATGATTTACGATCTTTTTGATGATGCCAAAAGGGGGAAATAGCTGAGGGTTGCATGCTTAATTTAAGGGGATATGCTGAATTTCAAGTGAATGTTGAACTTAGGGGGAACTTTTGAAAAGTTAAGGGGGAAATCGTTTGAGATGATTTCTTGATGCTCTGATATGATGCTCTGATGCAATAGATTGCCTTTTTTAGATGTTTGGACAGATTGCAGAAGACCCCTTCCAGTGCAGATTAAAGATCGGTGTTTGTCACCATCAAAAAGGGGGAATTTGTTAGAAAATCTGTGTGTGTGTTTTGATGGTTCCAAACAGGTTGGTGAGAAGAAGTCGCCGACGTCACAAAGATAAAGTCAGAAGTCGCTGACCACCTCGACAACCTGGTTGCCCAGAAATCCGGAGCCGAGCGGAATGCTATAAAAGGCAAAGCGCGTAGCAGTTTTAAGGAAAGCACGGCAGAAGGATTCTGGAGGTTCGTTTAAGGCAAGAAGAAGTTCGTACATGCCGAAAATCTTCATGGGTTATTCCGAGATAATTAAGAAGATTTTATTGTGTCTTAAGGAGCTGATTAGGAAAGTTTTGTAAGGATTGTGTCTAATTCGTTCCTTGGACAGAAAGGATGAATTATGCCACAATCTCCGTAGTCTATATATTATGTTCGGCGTTCTGAGAATGTGAAGGAACAAGGAGAGAACGGCGCAGAACTAAGGGAGAGTTTCTGTGAGTTCGAGTTTCTGAGAGAGGTTTCTGTACTGTGAGCGAGTGTTGTTGAGAATAGAAGACAGGTTCGTGTGACTCGAGTCTGTGGACGGGAGGGTACGAGAAGAGTTGTATTGGGTGAGGGTTGAGTACATAGGCAGAGTACTTGCAAGAGGGCGTGGGATTCGTCTAGCGTGGGATTCGCATCTTGGAGTAGGAGAACCTTTGTAAGCCCGAGAAATCAATATAACGAGTCGAAGTGCTCTTCAAGTCCTACCAAGTGAGAAGCTTGGGAGGCAAGTGGTTTTTCCCGAGACAAACTAGTTGGTTTGTGGAGGGTTTCCACTCTAAATACCTGTGTTCAGTTCCGGTAACTTAAAGTCTTTCTTGTGTTTGAATTTCCGCTGCACAACCTACAGGTTGTTAACTCTGGTCGACGACATCCAGGCCCGTCTTAAAGATTTTAGGGGCCCCGTTCTAAAATTAAAATTAGGCCCTCACATACTTTAAAATTTTACTATAATATAGAGTCTAACCAAATTTTGGGGCCCTATATGAATCAATTGTGTGCAAAATTTTGGACCTTTTCAATTAAAATTAGACCCTATATGGATAACGCAATAATTTTATCTCTAGAACCTGTAGGAGCAACGGAGGCTTTATATATGCAGTGTTGTGATAGTAATATATTAAAATTAAAGATTTACAAGCAATAATTAACAGCTTTATAATTATTGTGTTATACATGCAGGGCCCAAAATGAGAATATTGTAGATTACTAATATTAGAACATGGTTTGATAGATGAAAGACCCGTAGTTATGATAGTAAATCCAATATGGGCCTAAATAGTTGTGATAGTTGTTAAAATGACAATATGGGCCTCAATATTACAGCTTTATAAGCAAGGCCACAATATTAGTAATGCAATCGGGCTGGGTAATGCAAATTTTGGGCCTTTATTTTTTCGGGGGCCCTGTGCAGTTGGGCTGTTTGCACACCCTCATCTACGGGCCTGACGACATCGTAGGTGTCGACGACCTCTGAAATACTAACGTAGATCCTACATACATGTATGACTAATTTTGGTGCAGAAATATACATATTCATGCACAAAGTTTCGATGCAAATTTGACCATCTTTGATGTACATACAACTAATTTGATGCACAGACAATTGATTTTGCACAACGTGTGTATCATACCCTTTAAATCCATTTTTCCAAAAAAATATGTGAATAGTTCACTAAAATTTTTATCATACTGTTTTTTTTTTCTATTTTTAAGTGAAACAATCAATACCTCTTATTCTTTCTTATCATCATAACTATATACTAAAGTAGATGTTAAAAATAATATTTAGCACGGCATGTGTCAACTTCTTATTGGACCGCATCACCCACCTTTATTAAAACAATTTCATTGATTAACTTTGACTGTAGACCCCACATGTATGTAAAATATGAAAGAATACATATTATTGAAATTGTATATATAGGTTTTCCTTAAAGATATAGTTAATTAATCTTACTATATACTAGATTGGAGATTAAAATAATAATATAGAAAATATATGTCAACTCCAATTAAATTTATAATTAAAATTATAATCCATAAACATTAAAACAAATTCTACAAAATCTCATGAGTATACAATCCTTATACAAGAAATTATAATCGTACAAATCTTTGTTCGATTAAAAGAATATATCATAGCAAAAATAAAAATATTATTAAAAAATTCTATAAAAAGTTAAATTAAATAATACAAGATTTTACATCTAACTATTCGTCTGAATAACTTTACATAAAATTTAAATTAAGTTTTAGTTAATCAAAGGCACGGGACTAATACTAGTTTATTTCTAGAGTGTTCATTCTCACATAAATCAGATTCAGATTTGGGTAGTGATTTGGGTAAATTCAATTCAGATTTAGTAGTGATTTTGATTTTTTTTTGAAAAATGCCCCCTAACCGGCTGGTAAAAATGTAAATAATTCGAATAGTGGAGGGCAAAATGGTAAATTTGTGCAACCTAATGAAGTTTCTAATGGAATCAGGTAATGAGTGGTTATTTGTTAACGGAAGGAGAATTTTTGATGGTTTAGAACAAAATCTTGTATAGCGGATAGTTATTCATAAAATTGCCTATTTGATCGGTAATTTTGTACAAATTCCTCAAACGTTTATTAGCAAAAATAGTTATGGTGGAGTAAGCTGGCCAACCCTGATCAATACACAAGGTAAATTACATATTTTTTCGGTGTTATCAACTATGAAATGTAGGGAAAAACTAATTCTCATTGATTCATTTTACTAGGTTTATATAGATTGCAAAAGGATAGAGAGTATCAAAACCCCTAATCTGTTTTACAAAAAATCCTATCAAAAGAGAATGACGAAAAAGGGTAACTAGGCATTTGGGGGATTGCTATGTGACGCTTAGCTAGGCTTTAGCAAATTTTTATAGAGTAACTAGGTGATTTTCCGAAAACACCCCTGCTTAAAAAAAGTACGTGTGTCACCGCGTCCCAACTCATATCCTATCACCAAAAATCCTGTCACAACCCATCCTATCACTGCCGCCCAAAAATCCTGTCATCGCTCATCCTATCACAGCTCATCTTGTCACCAATTCCAATTTTCGTCCATAATCCATCCGGTCATCGCTTAATTTTTCGTCATCTTATCATCGCTTAAATTGTGGTTAAATCTTGTCATTATACATATTAAGGATGTCAATGGGGCGGGGAATCCCCACCATGGGGATGAGAATGGGGGGATTTTAGTGGGGATGGGGATGAAATGGGGGGAGAAATGAATACCCATATGGGTATGGGTATGGGTACGGGGATAAATATTCCCGCCCCATTCCCCGACCCGACCCGACCCTTCCAGGAGGCCCCGTGGGGAATACCTGCTGGGGAAACCCATGGAAAATCTCCGATAGGGGGCCATACGGAATCCTCATGAAAGTAGCATAAAGTTTTATCATAAAGTTAATTAATAACTAATTTTCATCATGTTACACTTGTAAAGTAACGACTGAATTCACATAAGGTTTTTAGAAGAAAGAATTTATTTTGATAAATTGTATACCTTAGTAGTTTATTTAAATTGTGTTATTGTAATTTTATTTGCAAAATTATCGTTCTAAAGTTCTAATTCTCAAACCATATAATCATGTTCACCCTATTTCGAGTTCGGACTCTTATCATAATTCATAAACTTTATCAAATCTTAATAAAACAACTTAAACTTCTATTACTATACGCGTATATTATATACTATCTCTTGCTTGATTTTTTCATGAATCTTAAGTATATTTGGAATATAGAATTATAAATATAGTTATATATTAGAAATGACCTACATCTTTTAAGGGGCATTATTCAGTTAGTCCTTGCTTTATAGATAAACTAGTTTAACCCCCCGTACCATGTACGGGCAACGGTAATAACTTTATTAGATAAATTGGTAAAAAAAATATTATTTCTACAAAGTACACTTATTTGAACAAAGATTTAATTAAAATAATTTATAAAATATATTATATATATGATTTAAAGTCTAAACTATGAAAACTAATATATAAAATGTCAATTAATAAATTTTATTAGATAAGACTAAATCTTATTAATCATTTGAAATTTACCTACTTTAGTTTAAAAGATCATGTTTAATTAATATAGATATATGTTCTTAGATAGGAAATCTTATACATATATATATAGTCTAGATTATTTGTTTAAAAATCCAAATTATATTTCAAAATATATTATATTTGTTAAAAAAATAATTTAAGGATTATCTATCAAAAATTACATATATATATAGTATTTTTTTTACCAATGATCGTAAATCAACTCATAATATAAATAAGTTGGATTTGTTTAAAAATTACTTTATCGACTGTCTAAATATAATGTCGTAACGCCACATATATAGACGAAAAAATTTGTGCTCCTTGGTTAGGTTAGAAAATGACTGCACAAAGGTACCACATGGATGGATTGCACATACGAAGAAGATGCAAATTTGTAACCATAAAATTCGGTCCAATATTGTTGTAGAATAAGATTTTATTTTTAAGCATTTTTTTACAAAGTAAGATTATATGCGATTCTTTACTGGATAAAATTATATAAGATTCTAATTGATTTTTTTACTGAGTAATTGATTAGTGTTTTTTATATACGCAAGGGCCCGGTTGATTATTTTATTAAAGATATGACACGTGGCGCAATTTTTTGTGAAGACTTTGTCTCCGCTTTATACTATAGACAGTATAGATTTACTATAATGATTACAAATATTATCATAAGTCTACTTTGTTTGAAAATTACACTTATTTTGTGAATTATAAAATAACATAATTCTCGTATATCATCAAATATTTATATATATATATTAGGTTTTGATACATTCATAAACATATATTTAAATGAGGAATAATGCCATATAAGACGTATTAGATTATTTTATAAAAACTTGATAGAAATATTTTGGCATTTAAATTAAATTGCATAAACTAAATTCGATCAATATTTCAAAAATTTTAAATAAAAAGTAAAATTACGCAAGGAAACCATGGGTATTTTGGAGAAAATTAAATGAGTATGGGGAATCCTCCGATGGGGATGGGGACCTGATGGGTACAAACACGAGTACAAATTTTATTACCCGACAGGTATGGGAAATATATTTTTAAACGGGTATTAGGACAGGGAGGGTATCCCCCGACCCGAACTCGCCCCATTGACATCCCTAGTTCATGTATTATCACCTATTTTAATATCACCGAATTCGTCATAAGACTTGTCACCACGTACACCAATTTATCACCATGTACAAACAAGTTGTCACTATGTACAAAAACTTGTCACCACATTCAAAAAGTTTGTCACCACGTACAAAACTTATTATCAAAAAAATATTATATATTGAGCCTATGTGAGATTTGAACCCACATTATAGTGTTTTACGCATGTTGCTCTACCATATGAGCTAATAGGTCATAATTAAAATTAATATATGAACAAATTAACCACATCCCATACACAAAACTTGTCGCCACCAAAACCCATAAACACAAAACTTGTCACCATCAAAACTCATAAACAAAAAAACTTGTCATCGATAAAACACATAAGCAAAAAACATGTCATCACCAAAACCCATAAACACAAAACATGTCATCGACAAACCCATACACAAAACTCGAATGAAATCATTTCAAAACATCAATCAACCATCTACTTCACACCGCAAATTTGAGAAAGAGATAGAAACTCGAACAAAATCATTTCAAAACATTTAGATTTAGAAATCCTAGATCTAGATCTACAATATGAATCTCCTCAGATCTAGATCTAGATCTATAAGATTACATGGATTTCAAGCGAATCTCCTCAGCAATATCAAACGTGAAAATGCAAAAAAACCACAAACTTGAAAAGACAGCAAGATATGTCCAACGAGGCCGACGGAGGTTGAGAAGCAACTGCAATGGCGGTGGTCGGTTTCATGAGCGAGAGAGAACGAGAAGAGAGAGAGAGAGAGAGAGAGAGAGAGAGAGAGAGAGAGAGAGAGAAGAGAGAAGAGAGAAGAGAGAGAGAGAGAGAGAGAGAGAGAGAGGTGGGGTGCATGGGGGGCTTTTATATTGCCTATGTACCACATTTAATTTTTCGAGAGACTAGATACTAATTCAATTTGGCCAAACCGACTTCCCCACTTTCTTCTCTCAAAAAATAAAGATATCTATAAAGAATACAAATATTTTTGATATACCACCCCCCGGCAAGCTTATGGTGGATGGGGAAATTTATACTAGAGCTGCTGGAAACAAGTTATACCAACAACTTTGGTTGTACTATCCACAATCTGATTAAGAGAACGAACATGGCGAACAATAAGGTCACCTTCATGAACTTGCAAACAAACAAAGTGATAGTCCTAATTTGATGTGTTTAGACCGTTGGTAATAAACTAAGTTTGTAGAGAGGAAAGTGGTACTCAAGTTATCACACGGAACAATGGGAGGATGATGAACATCAATAGCCATCTCACAAAGAAGCTCTTGTAACCATATGAGTTTGAATTGGCAGCAGCAAATGCAATAGCATGGCACTTGACTTCCATGTTGGAACGAGCAACAACCTTCTGTTTACTAGAAGACAAACAAACCAAGTTACCACTAAAGTACATAGACAATCCATGTTGAGGCTTACAGTCATATGGGTCAAAAGCCCAACTAGCATCACTAAAGATAACGGATGACTAATACAAAATCAATTTCTTTGATCTTCTTGGTGGTTGTATTATATTTATTTTGTAAGGTTACATGATCTGTAAATTTGATTTATTTTAATAAAGAGTTAGTGTAGATAGGAGGATTAATTTAACTGTGAATGAACAGTGCAGTCACACCAATTTGTATTGAGGTTAATTCTGGTGAATTTTTTTTATCCTATATATTGAAAACATGAATAAAATACATAAATACGTGAACAACGAAAAAAATGTGAACAAAATCAATTTTTCATTAAAGATCGTATAAATACATGTAATAACACAATTTTTACTCAATATCATGTGTTATGTACACATTACTACATATAATAACATAATAACACAAAATCACAAACATTTTTTTTTGGAGTTCACGTATTTCTATTTTGGGTTCACGTATATCAATTTTATGCTTACGTATATCTCTTTCATATTTACAGTTTACAATTTACATGTAAAGGAAAATTATTTTCATTTGGTTCAATTCATTTGTATTTGAACATCTCATGATACATCTGATTTGTTTTGCTTGGATTATTTGGCATGTGAACTGAAATATTACATAATAAAGTTATACGAAAGGGTATATTGAAACTTTTTATTGTAGATATTAACTAAAATCGTGTATAATACATACATGACAGAGATTGTTATTTATACTTATCATATAATCAATATTTGTTACCAAAACAATATTATACCTTTGGCCAATCCTATACAAAAAAAAGTTGGCTAAAATTTATGACAATATATCTCAAGTGAACAGAAAAAACGTAGTGAGTTCAATGGATTACGATTGAAAGAAAACGAAGAGTATATGTTGTTGTTTTCAATTTCCTAATGCATGTATTTATTAATAATCTTGTCTTACGTAATTTTAATAAATCAACGTTAATTTTTTAATATCAAATTTTTGACGTGGATCCCAGGTGGGTGACACTCAAGGAGTGAAATTTTATCCACTTATAAATTGAAAAGAATGGAATTTTGTGTTAATTCCCTCTTCGGTTAATTGAAAACCCAAAGTTCCATAGATTAAGTAATATTCATCCCATCCCACCACTCCACTTTAACCATATTCTTTTTTCAAAAAAAAAAAAAGGGAATATTCATCCCACTTTTTTACGAGATTCAATCAAATCAAATTAAAATGCAACACCCAACTTTCCACATCTGAGAAATAGTGGCGGATTGGTTCTCTTTGAGAGGGAAGGGGGTGGGGAGGCCTCTTTTGAAATCTTTATGTACTAACTAGCCTATCCTAAAAAAACAGGGAAGTAACTAATCGGTATAAAAACCCCCTCCACCCCACTTTTTTTTATTTTCACTCTCTCTCTTCTTATAATCTCCCTCCTCTCTCTTCTCTTCCTCCCTTTTCTCTCTCTCACCATCAGCTCCATTCCCACGCCGCCACCTTCTTCTCCGGCCACCTCCGCCGCCACCTCCTTCTTCTCCGGCCACCTCCGCCTTCTTCTCCGGCGCCTCTTTTCGTCGATTTCAACATCCGGTAACCGATTTTCCTTCCTCTTTGTTCAATCATTTTCTTTCTCCGATCGATTTCGACGATTTTTCCAGATTTGCAGGGGTTTCGTGTTTGATATCGTAGATTTGGAAATTCTAGATCTAGATCTGGAATTTCAAGATCTAGATCTAAAAATTCTAGATCTAGATCTGGAATTTCTAGATCTACATGTTTTGAAACGATTTTGTTCAAGTTTCTATCTCTCTCTCAAATTTGTGATGTGAATTAGATGGTTGATTGATGTTTTGGGATGATTTCGTTCGAGTTTTGTGTATGGGTTTCGTCGGAGACAAATTCTGTGTTTGTGGGTTTTAATGGTGACAAGCTCTGTGTTTTATGGGTTTTATCGGTGACAAGTATCGGTGACAAGTTATGTGTTTATGGGTTTTGACGGTGACAGGTCTGTGTTTTATGGGTTTTATCGATGACAAGATTTTTTTATACGGGTTTTATCGGTGATAAGTTCTGTGTTTATGGTTTTTGACGGTGGCAAGTGTTGTGTTTATAGGTTTGGTGGTGACAGGTTTTTTATTTATGGGTTTTGACGGTGATAGGTTTTTTGTTTTACTGATTGTGGTTAATTTGTTCATATATTAAGTTTAATTATGCCTATTAGCTCAAATGGTAGAGCAATGTGCTTAATACACGGTAATGTGGGTTCAAATCCCGCATAGGCTCAATAATAATTTTTGACAAAGAGTTTTTTGTACACGGTGAGTTTTTTGTACGTGGTGACAAATGACAAGATTTGACAACAATTTAACCGATGACAAGGCTTATGAAAAATTCGGTGATATTAAAATAGGTGATAATACATGAAGAATGACAAGATTTAACCACAATTTAAGCGATGACAAGATGACGAAAAAATAAGCGATGACATGGTTGATAATAAACGGAAATTTGGGATGGTGACAGGATGAGCTGTGACAGGATGAACGGTGACAGGATGAACGGTGATAGGTGACAGGATGAACGGTGACAGGTAACAGGATGGTCGGTGGGACGTAATGGCACGCGCGTAATTTTGGATATGGAATGGGACGCGGTGGCAGCTCGTAATTTTTTTTTGGCCAAGGGTAAATTTGGAAAACCGACTAGTTGCTACATTTATTTTTGGGACGGGCCATCCGCTTCTTTAACTTTCTCCCACATCCTATATACCATTTTTCGTCTCTCTTTGATGGCGGCAAAAAATCTTTGAAAAGATAACTTAGGGTCCGGTCCATAGTTTGGTGTTAAGTTGAGACTTATATCTAACAGTGTTGATACTGATACTGATACTAAAAGCTTATAATAGTGTTGAAGCTGAACACTTATAAAAAAAAAGTGTATTCGGGAATTTTGGTTGCCTACAGGATTTTAGAAGGTTGTAAAATGATCAAAAAGTATCATTTATTATTAAGACATAAAACAAAAATATTCTTTCGACTTTGTCCTCCCTCTTCCTTTCTTCCTCTTTCCTCCTACCACAACTGGCGGAGGGTGGACGACGGCGGTGGAGGGTGGTCGGCAGCAAAGGAGGCTAGGGTGGGCGGTGGCGGTGGAGGGTGGACAATGAGGAAGGATGGCCGGTGGCGGTGGAAGCTGGCCGACGGCAGAAGATGATTGATGGCGGCGGAGGGTGGTTGGCGGCGGCAGAGGGTGGCTGGGAGTGGAGGGCGGCCGATAACGAAGGATGCTGACCGACGGTGGCGGGTGACCGACAACGGCGTGGTGGACAGTAGGGAGAGAGGGGAGGAGGAAGAAGAAAGGGGAGAGGAGAGGGGTTGATTTGGAAAAATAAAAATAATGGTGGTTATAGTAAAGTATAAGCATGATAAGGTGGAAGGAAGTAACTTATCAAAATTAGCTTATATAAGTACGATAAGATGCTTATCAGTTAAAAAAATATCAAACAATGTTTTTGTTACTTATGGTAGACATTGTCGAACGGACCCTTGATTGTGAGAAAATATGAAAGATAGCAACTAGCAAGCTAAATATATTAACTTACAATAGAAAGGAGACAAACCTTATTTTTAGGGTTATATATATTTTATAAATATGAAAGAATACAAAAAAAAACAGAGAGAAATTAGAAATTCTTTAAAATATAAATGTTTAATAAATAAAGGAAAACTTCGCGTGGTGACCCTGGGGTTTTTGCAAATTCCATGTCGTACATAACGTTTTTAGAAATTTTGTGTGGTAACCTTGAAGTTTTTCACATTATATGTGGTGACCTTGAGTATTATAAAATGTTAAAAATATTTAAGATGTAACCATATTATTTGGTTAAATTGAATAAAAGATCCATAGTTTAAGTTATTTCAAACTATGTAATCTATTTCATAATTTTTTTTTGGTCGAATCTATTTCATAAATATTTAATAACATGCATTACCTAATATTTAATATACATACTTTTTATTAGGTGATTTTTATAACTTGGAAAAAACATAATCTTATATGTTTATATTAAGAAAACTTTATAAAATTTAATTGTTTACACCTACTTCGTGACAAAATAAATTATTATTATTATTATTATTATTATTATTATAATAAATCCTTATTATTTTCATTTTAAAAATCCAATGTTTTAATTAATGCATAAAAAAATCTCCTAAAATATATTTTTTCTTGTAAACCTTACAATTTGTTTTTTGAAGAAATAAAAATAGTGGAAAATATTTCAAAATTACATATGATTTTCATATTCTAAAAGGGTTTTAGTTTAGCATATAAATTTTGAGAATATGTAGTTTCATAAAAAATATATAAACTTTATATAACTTATAAGTAGAGGTATCAATCGGGTCGGGTCGGGTCGAGTAGATTCCGGTTCGGTCTTTTCGGGTTGAGTGCGAGTTCGGGTCAATCAGGTTACAGGGTTAAGTCGGGTCGGGTCTTGACAGATTATGGTGCGGGTTCGGGTCAACCTAACAGGTCAAGAATTTGAATTTTTAATGATTATTAAAATAATATTACTTAATATTAAAATATTATTTTTATTAGGTTTTTATAATAATATTTTATTTATAGTAGGTTTTATGATAAAATATATTATAATATCTAAAAGAAAATATATTTATTCTACATATATATAAAATATCGGGTCGGTTTCGGGTTTCAACCCAATCGGGTTCGGGTTAATCAGGTTCGGTTTTTTTCTTTGCTCGCTAGCATTCGGATCGGGTTTCAACCCAAAAAATTTCGGTCGGTTCAAGTCGATTTTTCGGGTCGGATCAGGTTTTGACAACTCTACTCATAAGACATTTATATAAAGTATGGGTCATTTATTCAATAAAACAAAATAATATGCGTACATATTAAATATTTTTAATAATTTATAATATCTCAAGACAACCACATAAAATATAGAAAATCTCATGGTCACACGTGGAATTTCAAAAAAACCTTGTGTACCACCACCACGTGGAATTTACAAAACGTTGAAACTGTAGCTTCATCTTCCAACAAAAGCCCAATCGATCTCGTATTTGAAACCTTTGTACTAGTCTTGGATCGTTTTACATGTCTGTATATGGTCAAAGGTTGAATCAACTTTGACAAATGTCAACTATTATCTTCATAAATTTATGTTAACAGCAAATTCAATCGCTAACCTCGCACGTCAGTCACATTCTTTCAAGATAATCCTATGAAAGTGACAAAATATAAGTGTAGAATTTATGAACTTTGTCGTAGTGCTCGGAAAGATCATTTATTCCCATTCAGATGTCTACTCCTATAAGTTAAAAAGTGGCAAAAACGACTGGAGGAGCACATCATCAAGACTCGCTCTCTCTTTCGGTAGACTTCACAATCACAAACCAATATTTATACATATCCGTGGATGGATCGGTACTAGTACATGTCAGGAAATCAAATACAATAAAAAATAAAAACCACACTGACACAATAAGATGATACAAGAAGAAATTCAAAAACACACACAGATCACTAACCGGATCTTAAGACTACAATCAAATGCAATCAAGGCTACAAAGGACCCAAGAGATCCTCCAAGGTCATACCTCCTGGACACTCATAGTTGAAAAAATCATCATATTTTCCTCTGCAATCATCAGCATCATCAGTATAATTCAGAACCGGGGCCTGGGAACTCGACCCAATATCAGCAGCAGGCATCCCATCCACAGCTTGATCAACAACAACAACAACAGAATTATTAACATCCTCAGATATTGGAGTAGGAGCATGATAAACTCCTGACGCTGATGCAACACCCGAATAAACTTGCTCAGGAGTATGAAGAGAGTTTGCATTAGCAGAAACCAAGTCATTCATCACAGAAAAAGTACTTTGGTGGTTCTGATCAACAACAACAGCAGCATTATTAGCATCCTCAGATATTGGAGTAGGAGCATGATAAGCTCCTGACACTGATACAACACCCGAATAAACTTGCTCAGGAGTATGAAGAGAGTTTGCATTAGCATCAACCAAGTCATTCATCACAGCAAAAGCACTTTGGTCCTGATCAACAACAGGTGCCAAAACATTGTTTTCCTCCTCGATGTTGCACTCATCTTCATCGTAGGGAGCTCCATATTGCTCCCCGTTTCTAGACCCTTGACTCTCCTTCTTGAATATCTTACACAACACAGTTGCATCAGAAACATCTTTGTTGGCCGATTCACTTTCTTCCAGTCCATATTCGTACATGTACCAGTCAGTTTTTTTGAATTTTGCAGATTTACCTTCATGGAACACCAGGGTTTTGACTTTGCCAACTGTTCTTTTACGGAATCGAACAGGCCTAGGATTCCCAGTCGGCTTCCAGAATCCAGACTTCGTAGACCTGCTCTTTCTATTGCCGCTGCCATACTTTTTCCCTATTGTGCAAAAGAAATACCAATTCTGTTCTTTCTTGAAACAAGCAAAGTTTCTGAGCTCAGCAGGGTGATGCTTATAGATGTCAACTTCTGCTACATATCCTTCATCCAGTGACTGCCCATGAACCTTTTTCTTAAGGTAATCCACAACCAGCTCCTTGTCAGTTGGATGGAACCTGACACCAATTCCAAGCTTCTGATTTGCCGCAGAGTGCTCCATTTGCATAATTCTCAGACACTAGTAACTTAGTAATTTCAAGTTCAATATCACTTAGCAGTGTGATTCTATAAACAACAACACAAGAGATGCAGATAGAGCACTTCGTAGTTCAATTGGAAGAGATTTGAATCATAAACAATAAAAGATTAGGCTGTACTAAGCCTAAAAAACCAGAATTCCTGATGAGCCCTTGATTAATGCCAGAATTTGAACCTCCAACGCCTTACAAAAACTATTTCAGCAAACAACAAGCGATGTTTCTTCGTGTTGTTAATATACATCTGGGATCTGCACAAGCATCATTGCAATTGGAGGGCAAGTGAGTAAATCAATAACTTAGTGACATGAAATCCCATGACCACACGAGGTAAAGAGTAATTTTCAACATGGTTCACATGCTCCATAAAGAAAAACCCAAAGCTTTTTGAATAGGGTACACCAGAATAACAAATTCAGCAAACAAATGCTCGAATACAGAAATAAATCACTGAATCAAGAGCAACAGACGATCAACTGAACATTGCAATTCAACACAAAAGAAAATTTCACTCATGAAAACCCCAATTCAATTTCAACATCGGTACAATCGCGAAATCACCAATCCCTACAATATAACTACAGAATCATTCAAGCGACCACCTAAACCACAAACTGCAATAATGTAAGCAAGAAAACCCTAAATCGACAGCAATATCTCCCAAACCAAGTCAATACAAGTCAAACAGGGTAAACCATAAATAACAAATTCAGCTAGCGAATGCTCTAAAAGCGAAATAAATTACTGAAGCGAGAGCAAAAGACCGTCAACTAAACATAGAGATCAAACACACAAGAGAATTCCACTCAGGAAATCCCCAATTCAGGTCGGAATTGATAACTCGTTACCACAATCGCAAAATCGCCAATCCTTACAATAAAACTCCGCAATCAATCAATCAAACAATCGATCGATCACCTATCCACAAACTGCAACAATAGAAGCAATAAAACCCTAGATTTACAGCAAAATCTCCCAACATTAAAATCCCAAAACCAAGTCAATGCAAGTCAACGGGAGCATAAATCACAGAATACGACTCAGATTAAAGCGAGCGAAGTAGAAGAAACGGAAAGACAGACTCACCTGAGAGACCACGAAAACGATCGGCGGAGGAGGGAAGTGAGATGGCGGGTGGAAAGGGGGAAAAAGAGATCGAAGAGAAGTTAGACAAGGCATACAATAATAATGTGTGAGGGGAAGTGAGGGAGGCTTTTATAGGAAGTGCCTTCAAGTGAGGGAAGCGGGAAATTATCCGTTGGTAATTAAGATGCGCTGTTAGTGTCAAGAATGTAATTACATTAAGCGGTATGTTTGTTTGTGAATCCTGATTGATCGGTTTACTAGCTTCCGCCCCCTGTAAAGAGGACGGTTTTACGTTTTTGCCCCTTTCAGTTAGATGACGGCTGTGATAGTTGAGAGACGACGATTTGGACCGCGTGTTGTCTTTGGACGCGGCTTGGGATTTTAAAGCTTTTTTTATTTGTTCGGATTTTAGAGTAGCTTCTGCCGGAAGCAGTATGTAAACTCACATTTTACTTCTCAAGAGTGACCCGAAATTTTCAGATATTTGCAAATGTAGCCCCAAATTTTTCGAATGTAGAAGCTTCAGTCAGTTTTATGGGCTTGGAAGTTGGGTCTGAGTGAGCTTTCTTCGTGGGTTTTCTTTTCCTGCATTTCTTTTACATAGTTTTTTGGTAATTAAGCGGTATGGAAGTATTAGTTGGGAGTTTGGGCCGTAACAAAAATAAATTAAGTAATTAGTCGATTTTTCAATTTTGCTTTTGTTAAAATAAATAATCAAACACGCGTCGCTTCTATTGTATACTCGCATTTTGTCACCACTCATCATGTCATCACCCAAGCTGTCATCACTTAAATTGTCGTCAAATCTCTCATCACCTAACATGTCATCGCTTAAATTGTCGTTAAATCTTATCATCGTTCACATGTCACCATCTATCTTGATTATTATCACTAAACATGTCATAAACATCGCCACCATGTAAATTGTTATCAAATCTTTTCATCACCCAATATATTATCACCTATCGTCAAACTTGTGGCTGGTGACTCTATTCAACATCATCCTCAAGATGGCTAAGATGCCCAAGGAATGGAGACTTAGTAAGTTAATCCCAGTTTACAAGAAAAAAGGAGATATACAACAGTGTATATGTAACAACTATAGGGTATAAAACTTCTTAGCCATAGAATGAAGGTATGGGAGAAGGCAATCGAGTTGAGACTAAGGCGTCTAGTGCATGTGTCAGAAAATCAGTTCGGATTTATGCTAGGGAGTTCGTCCATAGAGGCTATCCATCTGCTAAGAAGGTTGACGGAAGCGTATAGAGAAAGAAGGAGAAATTTGCATATGGTGTTTGTCGACATTGAGAATGTCTACAACAGGGTTCCTAAAAAGTTGATTTGGGATTGCTTAGAAGCTAAGGGGGTGTCAGATTCTCTTATCGGAATCATTCAAGACATGTATGAGGAGTCGAGGACGAGTGCTTGTACTCTAGGAGGGGATATAGAGTATTTCGAGGTGGGTATGGGTCTACATCAAGGATCGGTGTTGAGCCCCTTTCTACTCACAGCAGTGTTCAAGGATAGGTTCTGAGGTGTATGTTGTTCGCAAATGATATCGTTTTAGTGGAGGATTCTAGAGCTGAGGTTAACAATAAGCTAGAAACGTGGCAAGAGCCTAGAATCTAAGGGGTTTAGATTGAACCGATCCAAGACGGAATACGTCAAGTTCAATTTCGGTCAGGAAAATGAATCGTGGAGTGAAGTGCGTCTGGGTAATGAGGTCATTCGGAAGAAAGATAACTTTAGATATCTGGGTTTAGTTTTGCAAAGCGACGAAAGCATAGGCGAGGATTTTAGGTCTTGGATTTAGAGTGGGTGGCAGAAGTGGAGGGCAACTTTAGGAGTCATGTGTGACAAGAAGGTCCCACAGAAGCTCAAGGGAAAGTTCTACAGATCTCTAATTAGGTCTGTGATCCTCTATAGAGCAGAATGTTGGCCCACAACGAAGGCTCAGAAACATAAACTGATAGTTGCAGAGATGAGAATGCTTAGATAGATGTGCAGTCACACGAGGTTGGACAGGATGTCAGGAACAAGTTAGGAGTGGCAAGCATAGGGGGCAAACTTTGGGAGGTGAGGCTTCGGTGGTTTGGCCATGTCCAAAGGCGAAGCGTAGAGGCTACAGTTAGGAGGTGTGAGCGGGTGGACTTAGGCTCTTGTCGAAGGGGTAGGGGTCGTCCGAAGAAACGTTGGATGAACAGTAAGGGATTACAATAAACCTGGCGCAGTGTAGGGAGAGTTGGAGGGAGAAGATCGGGGTGGTAGACTGTTAGCTACGTGGTGGTGGAGTCGAATCCCATGGGTGGCTTGCGAGTGCTGGCTTTTCGTCAAGGTGTTTGGGTCCTGTGTCGGCCTTTTAGTTTTTTCAGCTAGTTTGCTAGTTTTTTTTTCTTTTGTTGTGATTTTAGGCTTCTTTTAGTTTTTTGGTGTTTAGTTCAACTTCTTGGGTCTTTTCGAGCACATTCCATCTAGGTCTGGAATGCCCTCATCCTGACCCTCTAGATCCTACACCTTGCGGGATATGCTTGGTAAATGTTGTTGTTGTTGTTTCTATCGTCAAACTTGTCATGACGTTTTTCTATCATCACTCATATTTTATCATCACCACCCTAACTAGTATCACCCAAATTGCAATCAAACTTGTCATCACCTAAAAAACTTATCCTCAATTGTAAAACAAATGTCACATCATACATTTTGTCATCACTTATATAAAAAAAGTCACCAAGTACATAACTTGCTATCGCGTACAAAACTTGTCATCACTTATAATAAAAAAAAAAAGTACGGAACTTGTCATCACATTTCTAGCTCTGACCGCAACAAGAAGCGATGCTCGTTCATTTGTAAGCAATAGCTGACAGTTGAAGGACAGTGTCGATACCGCCTCTTACTTAACGCGCAATAAGATTTGGCCTCCAACAAGCAACGACGGCGTTGTTTGGTGGGAAGGTTTCCATATCTGGATTTGGATTTCTCGGAAGATCCATACTTATTTGTTCATAGAGGAAGAGAGAGAAGAGAAAGAGTAGGTGAGGATGTCGGAGATCTCGATGATAGCGAAGGCGAAGAAAGAGTCAACAATAGTCTAGGCAAGTAGGTGAGAAGCACCAACATGGTGGATGGCCGGAGAAAAATTGTTTGAGACAAGGAGGAAGACGAAAGAGTGCACATGTAGATATGAGAAAGGGAGGAGTAGAGAGAAAGAGATCGGGAAAACATGGAGGAACAGAGATGAGAGAGAACGAAGAGAGGAGGATGGAGATAGAACGTTTGGAAAAATCTAGAGAAAAGAGAGAAGGGAGGAATAGAGAGTTGGAAAAATAAGTTTATTTATCGACTAATCACTTCTTCTAAGCCAGCCCTCAAGTTTTTGACTTTTCCGAATAGTGCCTAAGTAAAAAACTTATTCCGGAAAATACCCCTGAAATTTTGCAAAAGTTCGGCTTGTACCCTTACATGTAAATTTTCCTTGTATTTCACTAAAATACGTTTATTTTATATAGCAAAGACATACTTTTATATATATTAAGTAAAGACTTTTTTACCAGATGCCACCCTCCCAATTGGCCATATTCCCTAAAACCACCCTTGATATGCCTATTTACCGAAAACCACCCCTCCAATGCTCCCCGTTACGTTTTTTCCACCCAATTATGATTTTCCGTTAAAAATTCTATTAAATAGTGGTTTAGGGGAATATGGCCTATTAGGAGGGCGGTTTTCAGTAAATAGGCACATCTCCGCTACTATAAGACCAGGTCAGTGGCCGCCATCGTCCACCACTGCTCGCCGACAGCCTCGCTTGGTCGGAAATCGTCGCTCCCAGATCTGATCTCGTAGTTCGTCGTTGCAGATCTGCCTCTTTCTCCCCTCCGCTCACTCCTACCCTTTCTTCTTTCTGCCTTGTCAACGCCAGGCCGTCGGCCTCCTCGGCTACCCTCACCTCGCAGTTCCCTCACCAAGTCCAGATCCGCCCTCACCGGGTCTAGATCCACCTTTTCGGCCGCCCCCATCCCAGATCTGGAACCCCACTCTTGCCGGCCTCTTCTAGCACACCGGCCGATCCGCCCAGCCTCGACCTCAGCAGCCAAAGCCCCGACTCACCGTCCGCTCCGCCCTAACACCGCCGGGTACTCCTCTGCCCTATGAATCCATTCTTCCAACCCTCCTCCTCACCGGCCGCCTCGACAGGTTGCCCGGCCTCCTCAGTGGAAGAACAGATATGGGCTTCGTGGATGATGGCAGCGGCGCAGATCTGAGGCGAGAGGGGCGGCGTCGTGAGCAAGACGAGGGAGTTCGTAGATCTGGTGGGGGAAGTCACCGACTCGCTAGTGTGCGAATCTGCTGGGTTGTGGTTGCGGTTGATAGATCTCAGGAAGTCGGTGTTGTGAGTTACAGCATCGGAGATACATTGGTGGAAATCTGCAACGATGAACTACGAGATCAAATCTGGGAGCGACGATTTCTGATCAGGCGAGGCTGTCGGCGAGTAGTGGTGGAATTGTACTTATATTAAGTACTTGAGCCAGCTAATTACATTATATTTGAAAAAATGCAAAACTATATTGAGAGAGGCCAACTCACATTAAGGAATGATGTCTTCCCGCTGATATTGATAGGTCTCTACTTGGTGTTAAACTGGTATGTGGGTCTGTCAGTGTGGACTTTTTTTAGTAGTGGGCTTGTGATGCAGTGATTTATCTAAACCATCGAGCTTATGGATGCGGTTGCTAAAATTGATGATCCTCAATGTGAGTTGTTTCTCTGTACTTATACTAGCGTTTCGCGATTGTCATTACGCGGAGGTGGAGGCGGCCGCCGCCAAAAGCGTTCTAGAGAGGAGCAATTTAGAAGGGTCATGGTGGGGGCTGTGAGTTTCGCGAAGTATTGTTAGGGTTAGGGATTTTCGTTCGATGTTCTTGTTCTTGTTTTGTATGAGGAAATGTGAGTGGATATGTGGAGGTAATTTGTAAATATGAGCGGCTGATGAACGGATTGTTGAAAAACTTGATGAAGCAGTGAATAGACTTTTGTGTTATGGCTACGTCTTCCTTATTCTTTTTTTCCGTTTTCTGTTTAGATTTATTATATAGTATATGAATGGGCCTCGTAACTATTACAGAAATCCTTTTGTATTATGGCTATATGTTCATTTGCTTTTCACTTTGTTATTCATATCTGATGGATTAAAAGTTGAGAATGTAGTTTGAACTGCTTAGTGGTAACTATATTGAGAGATTTTGTTAATAAGTAACAACAAATTAACCAAATTATCAAAGCAAAAAGTTCCTCATTAAACCAATTTGTGTAGTATGTTGCTTCAAAATAAGAAGTTTGTATTCATTGAATGAGTTCAAGACTAATTAAATATAAACGTAAGCATAATTTGAGCGGATAAAAGAGAGAACTTGACTCAAGATAAAGTGCGATACAATTTCTAGGATTTCAACTGTACTCAAATTTAGTACTTGAACCAGCCAATTACATTATATTTGAGAAAATCTAAAACAATGTTGAGAGAGCCCAACTCACATTGATGTCATCACCATTATCAAGGATTATTATTATTATTATTATTTCTTCATTCGGCTGAATTCTGCTACTCTAATCCCGCTAGGGTGTGCGACAGGGTTATCCTTTTGGCCTTGTACTTTTTGCTAGCATTTTGATGATGATACTATCATTGATGATACTATCATTGATGATACCCCGATTATGTGGAAGACCTTGGAGTTGATTATGGTGGATACTCCGGTTATATGGAAGACCTTAGAGTTGGGGCAAATCCAGGTATCTCCTCTGTTAGTATCCGTTGGGACATTTGGAAATTCTCTTCCCTAGTAGATCTGATGAAGAACAATCCGATTATTAGTAGAACATTCATGGCGGGTGATCGGTACTTCTCTACATGTGTCTACCAGTATGATGATAATGTTGTTGCTCTCCTCTCCTTGATTTTGCAATCAGAGAGGCCACAAGATGCAACTGGGAAAAGCGTTTTGATGATTTGGCAGTTGACACTCCATAACGGCGGAGAGGATAGGATCATGAGGGAGTTCTGTGATCGCTACGTTGATGATTTCAAACTGAAGGAGAGGGGGTGATTGCTCAACTGCCTACGCTTACCATATGATGGAGATGGACAATTTAGCTGATTTTCTATTGCAGGACGACACATCATACTTTCAGCTCTTTCTTTATCTTGTCTCTGATGCTAGTAGTCTGAATGATGTCAAAGGGAAATATACTGGCAAATGTCAGTGGACAATTTCCAATTTTGGGACTTTGCTTAAAAAATTGTCAATAAATGGGGTTGCATAAATGCTAAACATCACCACAATTTTAGTACAACATCACCATTTCACATTATTTAGACTTAATTACCCTTGCATTAAAAATCTAAAATTCCAATAATATTAGCATGGACAGTTGCTCAGACATACAATCTGCAATCATATTGGACCAACACAACACTTCATCATAAACATGTAGTTGTAGAACGCAAACAGCATCCAAATACGGAACGAATTTCCCTGTTGACACGATGGAAAACAACATATCACTGTTTGATGGTGAAGTTTAATTGTATGTAAAAATTTCGGGTCTTATGGGATATGCTGAATAAGCCTACGACTGTCAAATTCCTCTATAGCTATGGCGGCCCAATCCTCCCCCGCTCCTCCGACGGCCACCTCCGCTACGTCAGCGGCCACACGAGAGTCATCTCCGTTCTCCGATCCGTCTCGTTTTTCGGTAACGACTCTCTCCGTCCAAATCTAGGTTTAATTCTCTCGATTCGCAAAATTCAGATCTCTGAATTCTATAATTTTGTCAAACAAAGTTGATCGCGAAACTGTCGGAGATGTGCGATTACTCGGCGGTGCTACGGTGCCAATTGCCGAGCGAGGAGATGAACGTTTTGGTCTCCATCAGATATGAAGAAGATCTAGCAAGTATAATCGACGAGTACGACCGAGCTTCGCTGATCGCCATAAAGGAATTGAAGATCAAAGCGATTCTCTCACCTCCGAAGCCACCGCGGACAAAGAGCAGTAACTCGTCGCCGTCTTCGTCTCTGTCCTACACCGCCGATCTCTCTCCAACGAAGTCCGATGACCGGTATTTCTGTTCGCCGGCTACGAATCATTGTCCGATCTCGCCTCCGTCGCCGGTCGGATACTTGTCCGACTCCAAATCTGGAAACTCGAAGGTCCGGCTTCCTTACAGATTCGATTGGAATCCAATAAGACCCGAAATTACCTCTGCTGTGTAATTGTATGATGGGGAAGTTTAACTGATGGGGAATGAATTTGCCTCTGGGGAAGTTTAATTAATTGTATGTAATTTTTTATATCTATTGGGGACAGAAATGGAAAATGAAAATAGTGATACTATTTTTTTTGGTGATGTTTAGCATCCTCATGGGGTTGATATATCCAACTTGCAATTCCATAACAAAAGTTTTTCAATTGGAGAGGACCATCATTATGGAGTTTTCCTTATCTTCAAAGGTAATATCATGCCAACATACTAGGTGTCTTTGTTATGTCTTATATATTAGGAAAACTTTGAATATGGCCTTTTAGCTCTCAGATTGCATGTTATACTTTCTAGTATATGGGCTTTGATTCCTACTGAGTTTCTGCTTTTTAATTGATTTTTTGATGCATTTAGATGTACATTTGAATATTTAGTTGAACTTGCAGTTGATTATCTCAAAATGCATGCTTCAATTCCTTAATATATACCAATTATTTTAAGTAAGAAATGATGTGTTTCAATGTGCTTCTAATGTGGTCTTGATAAAGTTGTCTTAGCTCTCGTATTGCATGTCAAAACTTTCTAGTATTACCTTTTTGATTCCTATAAAATCCAATTCTAGTTGATTTTTCTTATGGATTTAACTGTTTAACGACTACATCTGAGTATCTTGTTGTACTTATACTTGTTGTTGATTATCTCAAAGTGCATGTTTCAATTCTTGAGCTATATATACTAATTCTTGTAGTAGAAAATCATTTTCTGAAGCTATTAGAGCTAAGCTGCTATCTAATCTCAATTTTAAGTCTTCTTTGTCTGATCTGATCTTTTTCTTCCATGTTCCATAGGAGACAAGTTTTCTATATTTGTCCACGTTTCTAAGCTAGTGTATGCTTTCTATAAACTGTCGTTGCTCAACCAGTCGAAAGAGGTTGCTCACACTAGAGAGATAATGGTACGCCACTCATAACCGGTTGAATGGGATCATTTTGTGGCTACCAACAAGTTACTCAATGAAAAAAATGGGGATTGCTTGCTAAAGACGCTATTTTAATGTCACTAGAAGTCCTTGTTTTGAAGGAGGAGCTATATATCATGTACTCAATGGAGGGCTTTATAGAGGCCACATGAACATTAGAGAACTGGACTTCTTTCAAGGAAGTATTGGGACACCTATCTAGGTATCCCTTCTGTCAGTATCCGTTGGGACATTCGGACATTCTCTTCTCTTGTAGATGATGAAGAACTATCCTATCATCAGTTAAACATTCATGTGTCTGTCAGTATGATAATAATGTTGATTTTCTTCTCTCCCAGATTTTGCAATCAGATAGGCCTCACAATGCGACTGAGAAAATCGTTTTGATGATTGGGCAGCTGACACTCCATAACGGAAGAGAGAATAGGATCGCAAGGGAGATTTGTGATCGATATATCGATGATTTCAAAGGTAAGGAGAGAATTGATTGTTCGACTACTTATGTTTGCCATAACATGAAAATGGACAAGCTACCTGATTTTTTGTTGGAGGACAATACAACATATTTCAAGTTCTCAATTCTCTGGTCCGTGATGCTACTTAAGAGATTTATATAAGTAAGGTTGCAATAATCACTACATGAAGCATTTATGGAGGACACCTCCTAAGTTTATAGTATATATAGATATAGATGCTTGATGATGTGACTTAGTCCTTTGACCGACACATAAGCTAAATTAACGAGAGGCTAGCATGTGTTAAAATTGCTCTTTCTTTTATGTGTATATATTGATATCATTGTGTTTAGATCTAATTAGACTATGTGTAATGGGGGGTTCCTTATCTAGAGTGTTGGAGAGTTTTTAACTTATATTATAACATTATCTGGTCTGTGATGCTAGCACTTTAACTGATGTCAAAGGGTAATGTGGTGAAAATTTTCAATGTACAATCTCAAAATTTGGGAACTTGCTTAAACTATTGTCAACCAATGGAATTGATATGTCTGAGGTGCAAGTTCTTCAACAAGAGTTTTTCCATTGGAGATAATCATTATGGAGTTTATATGTCCAAGGTGCAGTTCTCTAACAAGAGTTTCTATTGTCAACCAATGGAATTGATATCTCGCGAAACTGCTAGGGTACCGTAAGCGCCTCTGAAATTGCTAGGGTCTAGGGTTAGGTTTCCCAATTGAACTCGTCGTCTCACAAACGCTCGCGCGAATGGCAGACTTCCAAGCCATGCCACTCTTCTTTCTCCGAAATGATTGTTCTGCGATAGCCGCTCGTCTGCGGCGATCGGCGAGTCACGGTGTTGACTGGCGGTCTCCGGTCGGTCTCAGAACTCAGATCAGGACCGTTGAGCTTTCTATTGAGCGATTCCAGCGCAAGAACGTTACCATGGGTATATTGATCTATTCTTTACCTTAGCTCTTCTTCCCCGTTGTTGATCTTGAAAATTGTTGTTTCAATAGTTTTTTTGTATTACATTTGTCTGTACATTAGTGTTCATATCAGTACACCAATTTGATGGCTTAAAATCTGATTGATATTCAACTGCCGAGCATCCTTTCAAGGACATACTCACTAGAAGCATGATTATTGGATCACTAGAAGCACTATCTTTGGTACCATCCAAGTTGCAGTGGCTTCACTAGTTTTAGACCCGTACCTTGTACGGGTTTTTGACCATTTACGTATTATTGTGTATATAAATGTATGCTAATTGATAGACACATGTTAGGTAGTGTTTTAGAGCATGTTTAGTTAGGATTTTTATTGCTTTTGGTTTAGTTTTAGTTAGTTTTGCTAGTTTTGTTAGTTTGTAGAAAGATTCGGATATGTACACCTTGTTGTGGTTTTTGATTATAGATGTGAAGACAACAAGTGCAAAGGAGGTGAAGCCAAAGCATTGGAGAAGGCAAGAAGAGAGCCAAGCTATGAGATTAGCCCAAAAGGTGATGGGAAAAGCACACTTGGGTCCGGACTATGTATTGGAGTTGTTGTTTCGACACCTCTTGCTTGCGAAGGATGGATCTGGAGCTACAATGGTTGGATTGAGCTGATTTTGGTTTCATTGGAAAGCTAACTCGAATAGCTACAATTCATCTTTTTACTCCGAGTCCAAATTCCAACTCGAAGTGGGTCAAAACAGCCTCTAAAGTGATACATGACGACCAGTGTTGAAAGCGCGGGCAAGAGGTTCGAAAACGCGCCCGCGCTTTAGAGGTGTACCCCGCATTTCGGCACCTGAGCGTCTGCCGTGAAAGAGCGGGCAAGGCATTGAAAACTCGACCGCGTTTCTGGGTGTTACCCCGCGTTTTCACCCGTGTCCGAGTTAAGACGAGATTTTGTACGAGATCTTTTTGGGCCTTTTGGGTTATGTTTTTAGATATATAAATAGCTTTTGTTTTCTAGGTTTGATTATCTTTGGAATCTTGACATTGATTATGGGAGCTTGAGAAGAACAAGAAAACCCTATGGGAAACTTTGTAAGCTTTTCAATGTCTTTCAGTAGCTAAACCTCTTTTGCTTGACTAGTTAATTGAAGTTGTGAACGAAGTATTATTGTGAGATTTGATTGTTCTTAATTTTCCTTGACTAGATTGTTTTCTCTGTGCTTAATTGATTAATTTCAGCCTAGGGTTTTATTAGCTTGATCACCTAATATGATTTCTAGGTTGAATTACAACTAGATCTTTCTAATTACCGGTCGGTGTTAATTAGATCATAAGTAGAACCTTTAATCAATCTAGGACTGGTAGGACTAATTGATTAGAGAAGAGAATTCAATCGCATGTTATTTGGATGTTTGGTTGCTCTGAATGCATGTTTCTATTGATGCTTGAATCTTAATGCTGTTGTCGAATTGAATCTAGGAGGTCTCCTAGGTTATTTGATAATTAGGGTTGTTAGTACCGGTCGGGCTAATAACTAGAATTGAAGTAGGATTAATAATGCCATGAAGTTGGGTTATTAGCATTCCGCAATAGAGTAGTCAAGGTAAAGAAGGAATTTTGATAATCAATGATCAATAATCATGTTTACAATGAATATTAACTAGTTGAGCATACTTCTCCCGTATTCTACATCTCATCTTTTGTTTTCCATTCCTTAGTTAGTTTAGATTCTAGATTAATATTCAAAACCCCCTTTTCTGAGTACCATAACAATAAACACTGAAACCTGAGTCTTTGTGGGATCGACCCTTACTTCCCTACTACATTAGTTGGGTTGTTCGGATTATTTTGATAGGTATTAAGGCGACTAAAATACCGTTATCACTAATCAATAATTTTTTTGGTTGAACATGTTATTCAAGCATTTATATATTAGAAGATTTACATTTAGAATTATTTTTGATACAAAACCCTTCTCAACCTTGATATAACTATTTATATTCATATCTAGTACAACTCTCATTCATACCCTTAAAATTGTTAACCCCTCTCTCTGCTTGTAACTCTTGAAAAGGCAACGTATAGTTGTCCATGGCTAAAACTTTTCTTGGAAGAAACAAACCAAGTCTTGAAAGAGACCGTCCTTGGCTTTTACTGATGGTCATTGTAAAACATACCACAAGTGGAAATTGTTTGCATCTCATCTTGAAAGGCAATGTCAAATCTGATGGAGTAAGAAGCAAGCGGGGAATGATAACCATGTCACCGATGTGTGTCCCAGAAATTATTCGAGCCTGAATAACGTGTGTGATTAATTTTGTGATCACCAATCCGGTGCCATTGCACACCATTTAACGAAATTTTTAACGGAAAATCATAATTGGGGTGGAAAAAATGTAACATAGAGCATTGGAGGGGTGGTTTTTGGTAAATAGACATATCATGAGTGGTTTAGGGGAATATGGCCTATTGGGAGGGTGGTTTCCGGTAAAAATGCCTAAGTTAAAATTGAATTATGGTATAAAAACAATTTTAAAAATATATTCTATAAAAATATTATATAACCTATGTTTTCAAACGAATTTTTGTTGTTTTTATCGAATTAAAACCAAACATATTTCACTATTTATATAAAATTAATATATTATACAATTGAAATTTATCATGAAAATTTGATGTAGTAATTTTTGACAATTTTTAATATCAATTCAAACCTTATACATAAATATGTATATATGTTGATAGAATATATGAATTTTCATATCTTAAATAATAGGGGAAAATACAAAATATTGTTTAATAATAATAAATTACCTTTCCATATATATATATATATGTGTGTGTGTGTGTTGATACCAAGAATCGCCAACGCGGTCAGACCATCCCACCAAAACAAAATATTGATAAGTATAAACCTCTCAATGGCGTCAACCCCAGCCCTACCGTCATCGCGAGGGGGAATCCCTCAAGAGTAAAGGTCCGTTAGACATGCTCTCATCGCGGAGAGTGACGACGTCCCATCCATGCAAGTGGATGGGCGGCAACGTCCCCTCCTAACCTGCCAGTGGTCAGCCCCGCGGCCGCCGCTCCAGCAGACCAACCAAAGAGCGACACATACCTGCGCGGCATTCGTCCCACATCGACATCTCGCTCAACTTCAGCCCAAACCTCGGCTATAAATAGCAAGCTTCGTGCACCAGAACGGAGAACGAAAACCTCGCGAAACACACACATTGAATCTCGAGCTAAGATCCTTGTTGTAATACGATACACTCAGCGCGATAGAGAGAGTTCTCACCCGCATTTGTAATCTCATACTCGACCCAAAACACTTCTCACTTTGCCACCATCGCGTTGACTCTTAGCAATAAAACACATCTCATCTCTTAGCTCATTGATACGGTTGAAGCACATACTCCTTACTCTCATCGCGTTATCATCCTCTCGGTGTTTTCGGACTTCAACAGTGTGTATTCACAATATTTTAATATAAATATTGAAATATTTTTGGTTTTATTTTGATAAATATAACATAAATGAACTTGAAATCATAGGTTATATAATATTTTTATAGATTATATTTTAGCACTTATTTAAATTATACTTTATATTATATTTGATTTTTTAACTTAGTAAATATAAATTTATTTTTTATTATTAAAAAAATATACAAATTTTACTATAATCTAAGAGACTTTTACATGTAAGGGTACGATCCGAACTTTTGTAAAAGTTCGGGGGTATTTTACGGAAGAAGTTTTTTACTTGGACACCATCCGAAAAAGCCAAAAACTTGAGGGCACCCAACGGAAATTCCCAAACTTTTTTCTAGGATACAAGAAGGCACCAAAAGAGTTTCTCTTATCTCTTTTCATTTTTTTTCCTTTTTGCATTGAACCGGAAAAGATTCAATCTACTCCGTAATACTTAAAGGAAAATGCTAGATGTCTCGCCACTTTTGCGTGAAATACGTATCGCATCCTAGGTGGCACGGGACCCACCACCAGTTTCTGCCTTTTACACTTAATAAAAAAAATTAAAATTCTTTGGATCCTAAAACCAGATGTGTCTTCCTTCCTCAACTCGTCCCCGACTCCCTCCCCGACTCTCTCTGTGCAGTCTGCCCACTCGAACCGTCGCCAGACGTGGAGCGGTTCCGGCCGCCGCCCTCGCGACCTCCGCCGCCATCGGTCCGCCCCGCATTCGCTCCTCGCTCCGCCCTCTGGCTTCGCCGGCGATAGCTAAGACGGCCGCCGATCTCGGATGAGAGAGGCGTGAAGTTGCTGATGGGAACCAAAGATCACATTGAGAGAAAGGTTTCCCCTCATGGAAGAGAACTTCAGACTCAAGCTTGGAGTTCCTAAAAAGATTTGAAACAAAACTCAAAAGGAATTCATTCCCATGGCGGAATTCACAATTTGAATTTTTCTTTTTAACAACTTAATATACATAAAACAAACATTCTGTCCACCAAACCAGATATTGTTGTTTTCACTTGGGCTCAAAGTTTTGTTGAACCGAGTACCAATTCACATTCATTGAGTTTCATTTCAAATTGAGCGTTCAATTCAGCCATAACCAAACAACAATGTGAAATCAAGTGAGATCTGAATTGTTCCACAAACACTAGATTGAAATCTTTCCATTACTCACGAGCTACAAGTAAAAGCAACAGAAACTGTCCATGAGCATCCACAAACCCTAACTCAACCACTATAGATCCTACAAATCGAGCATAAAAACAACTGAAATCGCAACCGCCAAAGCCGTAGAGCGTTCTTCCCTGCCTCTTGAGAACGTAGTCGACACGACGACATCCATGGCGGTCACCGTCTTCCTCCTGGTGTGCTCAGTGTAGGTAATGGCATCGCCAATCACGTGGTCCAAAAAGATCTTGAGAACACATATGCTCTCCTCGTAGAACATCGAGTTTCCGAGCCGGAATTCGAGATCGACGGCCCAGAGATCGCAGGCGAAGGCGGATCCAGGGCGTGGGCGGAGCGAGGTCGACGGTGGAGCGAAGGCGGAGCCAGTAGCGAGGAGCAACGGCAAGGGCGGAGGGAGGAACGATTGCGGGGCGGACCGATGGCGGCGGAGATCGCGAGAGCTGCGGCCGGAACCGCTCCACGTCCGGCGACGATTCGAGTGGGCAGACTGCACAGAGAGAGTCGGAGAGGGAGTCGGGGACCGGATGAGATCCTCTGTCCCCTCTTGGTGTCCCCTCTATGTGTCCCCTTCAATTTGATTGGTTAATCCATATAAATTTATTAGAACAAAATCAATTTTAAATTAGTTAAAGTGGATGTCATCCAATAAGATGCAAGAGACACATAGAGGGAACACCAAGAGGGGACAGAGGATCCGGACCGGTCGGGGACGAGCCGATGAAGGAAGACACATCTGGTTTTAGGATCCAAAAGATTTAATTTTTTTAATATTCAGAAGGGTGTAGGAGCTCAACTTGTTTCGAGGCTTCCATCCAACTTTATGTAGTTCCAAAGTATCTAAATTTATGTAATCGATGAAAAATAACCAAATAATAAAAGTTATTTTAATGCTTGTATACATAACAGGATTTTTTTAATTAATTCTAAAAGGTTGAAACTGGTGGTGGGTCCCGTGCCACCTAGGATACGATACGTATTTCACGCAAAAGTGGCGAGACATCTAGCATTTTCCATATTTAAATTGGTCCAGAAGTGACATAAAATAAAAAACAACCGGAGTAAAATTTACAGCTATAATAGGTCTCACTTCTTTTACCGATAAGTGCACTACTTTTTTACAGGTAGCAATTGTTCGAGTTTTATTGTGTGGTTTGTAATATGCTATTCCGTTAGTTAGTGTTTGTGTTTACTGTCCAGATAACAATGATGTGGGTTATCGAGTATCCTCCAACTACGAGTTTGTACTTGAAAGGAATTTCCGGTGACACTGAAATTTGTCGTTCTAATGTAAATTGACAAATTTCACTATTTCCATCTCTGTCTTTTTCCTTTCCATTTAAAGGTCTTTTATTAGCAGCTTAACCGTATAGCAGAAAGAGAATTTCATTGCCTGCTTTTTCTGTCTTTCTAAAACATTGAAAGGGAAGGAAAATTCTTTAATTGCCTTCAAGTCAAAGTTAACGCCTCGACAGCATAACTATAAGCTTCAAACACAACCCTTCCAACATAAAACATCTGGAGGTTATCCTTTGTTTTTTTCCTTCATTTGTTCACGCCCGTTCCAAAGAATAGATTCATTTCTCTGATGGCAAGTACCAGAAGTCGCCAAACCAAATAAAACAAAGCCATTCTGCACCAAAACAAGTGGACAAGAGATGAAAATGTCCAAAGCTGCTGTATCGTCGAACCCAAAAGATCAGCTAGTGAATGAGCAAGCTTATCCACAGACAGATCCCGACGCTCCTCAAATGCTAGATGAATGGGATCCCGAAGCTCTACAAAGGAACGAAGGCGCTGCAAGCAAGATGGAAGAGCAGGTGACGGTAGAGATAGTTGAGGATAAGCTAGTGAAAGTTGCTTCCCATGACCCAAGTTCAAAACTTGCAATACCTGAGAAGCTAAAAGAAGCAGATCCTGGGAAAGAAGTGAGTAACCCAGAAAAGGATGTTTGCAAAGAAGTATGTATTGACGAGAAGAAGGCCAAAGACGGAATCACAGAAGCCATTAAGGCGTCTGATTCATGGGAAGCTGAGGCCGCGGGGTCAGAGAAAACATCAGAAGGCTGCATCCCGGTTGAGCAAGTAGCAGAGAAGAAACTGGAAATGACGGTAAAGAAAACGGGCAAGGAAAATCCTGTCAAGATAATTGAGGTAACCAAGTCCAGAGAAACTCTTGAGTTTCTTATGAGAAAGGAGAAAGAAGGCCAGGACAAAGCCATGGAAAAGAAACCTAGTGACAGTTCAGTTGAATATAAATACGCCAGGCAATCAACTGTCACTGAGGATCCTGAAGAGGCCGCCCAAGAAGTGGCACCGGAGCTCAAGAAAGCTGAAGATAGGCTTGAACAGCGTGAGAAAAGAACAGAAGAAGACAATATGAAAAAGGATTTAGTCTGCAATGAAAAATTAGTGGAGGTGGAATTTGCTAGCACAGACATCGGACTTCCTTCAGAAAATGTGATTGAGAAGGCCAAACGTGAGACAGGGGTAACGAATCTTGCGAAAAATGGAGAAACAGGGAAATTAGGAACCAATGAGGAGCCGAAGGATTCAGAAAATATTGAAGAGAAAAATCCAGGTGAACCAATCAAGGAGAGGGAAACAGATATGACAGTCAAGACAGAAGAAAAGATTGCTGATTGTGCAGAAGACACACAAGATATACAGGATCAGCTAAATGAAGATGTGGCCCAGCCAGTTCAGAAGCAATCTGCCAACATCATATCTAAGATGAAAAAATCATTGAGAAAGGCAAAGAAGGCCATTATAGGAAATCCCCAAGCAATACAATCGTGTGATTGCATATTGCGTTGCTTTCGTAAGTAGTATGCCTGAGTTTGATAATGGCATTTTCTACCTTTTTTTCTTTACAGCTTCATTGTGAATTTGGTAGCACATTTGTGCATACATGTGACAAAGGTTTGAGTCTCTTGAGAGTCAACATTTATTTCAGTGTTTCTTCATTATCTATTAAGGAGTTGAATCTTCTATCTTCAATACAACAGCCACAACCGCATTTAACGATTATCTCAAAGAATACATATTCTAACAAGACTTTTGTGTATCAACCCTATCTATAAAATGAAGCAACGAGAAATGACGTTACCTTAACAACGGATTTCAGTCAAATACGACAAACAATCACCAGTAATCTCCACAAGAACAAGAACCCTTAGCAAAGTGGTGAAATCTGTTGATATCCCTCACAATGATTTCCCTATCAAAGACCTCTGAAGCGAATTTCATTACAGTGTGACAGTCTCCACAGGTTCTCAGATTCTTTTTAATTCTAATTGGCGCCTTAGCAGGGAGTGCAAGCAACCCAAATGCGAGCGCTAGCTTCTCACTGTGATTCCACAAGCTCTGCTCCTTGTACTCCTCTGCATCGTTCACTGCAAACTGAGTATCAGGCAGGTATCCCTTCTTAGTAACCAACTCTTTCAGCTTTGCCAACATCTCATAAATCTCATCTGTCCTAGGGTGTGATCTATCATTGGCTGTAAACACAAAGGTTGAATTCTTCATATCAATCCAGCTACATCCAGGCTCCTTTCTTATGCCATTTTTCCCCATCAACCTTCTTATCTCATCTGCTTCTTTTAGCTTCCCCTCTCGTGCATACATGTTAGCAAGCATCACATAGTTTCCTGAGTTAGTAGGTTCAATTTCAAAAAGCTTTTCTGCTGCTATCCTTGCCATTTCAAGATTCCTGTGATTCCTACAAGCGGAAAGTAGACCTCCCCATACCGCTGGCCCGGGTTTCATAGGCATTGACTCAATGAATTTGATAGCCTCTTGTAGTTGACCAGCACGGCCAAGAAGGTCAACCATACATGCGTAGTGTTCTGGACCAGGCTCAAGCCCATGCAAAGCAGTCATGGAATTGAAGTAAGATTGCCCTTCTTTTACCTTTCCAGTATGCCCACAAGCTGACAGGACACACACATATGCAATGTATTCTGGTTCTATTCCCTCTTGTAGCATTCGCTCGAAGAGCTGAATCGCTTGGTTTGCATGGCCATGCTGTTGGAAGGCCGCAATCATAGCTGTCCAACATACTACATTACAATTGACAATTTCCTCAAACACCTTGTGAGCATCTGCCAGATTTCCACATTTGCCATACATGGTTACCAATGAACTTGATATGCAAACATTTGTGAGAAACCCGGTTTTTATCACCTGATTATGAATCAAAACACCTTGGTTCAATGCTGCAAGGTTAGCACATGCATGAAGAGCAGTAGAAAACGAGGCTTCGTCAGGAGACACCCCGTTCTTCCTCATCATCCAGAAGTAATCACAAGCTTTTTCAAAGTTTTCACTCTGAACAAACCCCATAATCATCACATTCCATGTTACTACATCTCTATCGTCAATCATGGTAAATAACTTAACCGTATCACCAGCTGAACCACACTTGCTGTACATGTCCATGAGGGTGTTTTTCACATAATCTAAAGCCACCAAAGCACGCTTGATCACAAGCCCGTGAATCTGCATTCCAGTAACCAGCCTATCACCTCCCATGTTAGCACACGCATTCAACACACTTGAACAGCTGACGTCATCTGGACTCAGTGACACCTCACTGAGCACACCCTTAAAGCTCAAAATGGCATTGTCATACAACTTGTTCTCCAAATAACCTACAATCATTGAGTTCCAAGACACTAAGTTTCTCTCAGACAATTCATCGAACACCTTCTCAGCAGACATCATATCAAAGCACTTTGCATACATGTCAATCATGGCACTTCCTACATAAACATCATCCTCAAACCCATGTTTACTTACCAGGCCGTGAATCTGTCGGCCGATCAACGGGTTCGAAATGCTCGCACAGGCGGGCAATACGGCAGAGAAGGTGAAGTGATTTGGGTACACCCCACAACACCTCATTCTAGAGAAAGCAGACAACGCCTCAAAGGGCATTGCATAGCGAGATAGCTGGCTTATGAGTGTGGTCCAGGAAATAATAGTTTTGTGGTGATCAGGGATTTTTGAGAACAAAAACAGGGTCTTTGCGATGTGCCCACATTGTGCATACAGCTTGAGCACGGAGTTGACAAGGAAAGGGAATCTTGTGTAGCCATTGAGGGTGATTTGGGCGTGCAATTGAACAGCGTGCTTGATTGTTTTCCTTTTAGCTTGGGAGACGATGTTGAGCAGATTGTTAAGATCCGTGGGAGTTGTGGTGTTTGGAAGATATGAAATTTGACGGTGTAAATGGGGGGAACTCTGGCGATGAATGGGCAGGAAATGAAATTTCATGGGAAGATTTGATATATGGGTAGCTCAGTGGTGTAGAAATTGTGCGAAAAAGGGGAATCGATCACCAGGCTAGAAGCGAAACTGAGACGAAGTATATTATACAGTACATAACATGGGAGGCGTAAAAAGCGTGAAATGGAAAGAGAAGGCGGGGACACGCGGTACCCTCCCTCACTCCATCTTCACCAAATCTACAGCCGCCGCTCAACCATGGCGCTTTTCTCCATCTTTCTGCTAGGCTGTTTTGTGCTTGTCCATCCCAGGTTCTACTGTGCAACCCTTACTTACTTACTTACTTACTTTATAACCCCCTTAGAGTTCCTCTTCAGGGGAATCTGGGGAGTCAGGATGGGGCACCCTTGGCTTAAGCAAAGAGGGTGTGCCCGAAAGACCCAAAGAAAAGAAAAGAAAACTGAAACTGAAACTCAGTTATGTGCCAATCATAACTGCATTTAGTTAAATTACACCAAAATTGATGTAAGAGTCATATCCAACTCAAAGACACTATAACAGCCAAAGAGCATAAGGATTAGGCCCCATACAACTCTGTCGTATCAAAATGTCTCACTCTATTTTCAAACCATGTCTGTCTGTTTTGATGTGCTTGAATTGGATCTTTTGGTCAATGCCTCCTGTCAAAGAGGATTCTAACCCAACAGTGATTACTCTCTTAAAAGAGAGCATTTGGCTGAGTGTAGCAAGTCGTTTGTGTCCAATGCCAGGTTGGGCATGGTGGACCGGTGGCGCTGACAGGGATGCTAAGAAGTGGGATGCTCAACGGCATGTTGTTAATGGTACGTTTGGTTCGTCAATGGTGGAACCTTGGTTGGCTGCTCATGCTGACCCTTCAAGGTTAGCCCTCAATTGATTTTCGTTGGTGATGTTATGGATATCATTGCAGCTGGAAAGTGTGTTGTTCAAATGCTCAAATTCCTCTGGATGACCTAAATGTTACTAGTGGAACATGGTTGCAAAGTGAACTTCTAATGTCATTTGCTGTCTATTCATGCTTGTTACTTGATCTGTTTGAAGCAATGCAGTACTATCTGGTTATTAGCTGCTCTTTGGTTTCAATTTCTTGCTGAGAAGGATACGCTGATGGAATGTTGACACAACACTGCCATTTTGCCTCATAGTCTCATACATAGACAAGGGCCCCCATCTCTCATATGGAGATTATAATCAAAACAATTTGCTTCCGTCTTTGCTGATGCTGTTGGTGTGTTGGTGTGTTGGTGTTGTGGTGCGCTGCACTTGAGCTGTCAACTGGCTCCAATTATCAAGGAAATTACAAATGTCAATGTCAAAGGCGAATGGGATCGACACCTCATGTGCTTATAAAGGCACAAATGGGAAATTTAGACCCCAAACGGAGGAAATGCAGTTTGTTTGCTCTCATGCATCTTATATTTTGGAGTAGCTCACCCCTCTACCGATGCACATGCTGTTGGCTGCACTGCCAAGTGGAGATGCTATGCCTATGTCGGTTGATTGGTGTTGGATTTCATATCTGTTGCAATATCATTTCATTAATATGACCCACAAAAACAATGCATTCATAAAACAAAGTGTTGGGTATATAACACTCGAGTTGTCTCCTTATGATGAAAGATGGACAAACACTAAAAAGCTAGTGGTGCAGCCGATTTTCAAAAGTCAGTTTGTTTTGTCTGAATAATAGTATCCTCCCTCTGTGTACAATTAAAGGAGTCAAGAAGGGACGCAAATCCTCCGTCCCATTAGCACGTCCCCTTCCCGTGTCCCTCCATTCCTATTGGCTGAATTTATTTATTTCGGTAGAATTAAAGGGAAAATGTAGTTTCGACCAATAGAAACGGGTGGACACGGGAAGGGGACGTGCTAGTGGGACGGAAGATTTGAATCCGTCAAGAAGTTGCACGGTGCACTATGGTCTCATTGTCTTTTTGCTTACTCATGTGGCCTAAGAATGTGTGTACTGTTGTGTATGCATAATTGTATACTGTGCTATGTAACAAGTATTGTAGATCAAATTTTGGTCGTTTAAATGGCTAGAGTATAAATTGCACACTTTGATTGCAATAAATAGAGCTGGCATGGATTATTGCTTGTGTGCTACTGAGGTGCTTCTCGTTATAGATTTTCCTCTTGCTTTACATGCTTTTAGAACGTTTAACCGTGGACACAAAATTTGGAGGGCTACCTTTCAATAGGTAACAATCCCATTTATGTATACGGGGAAACATGTTCAATTTGTTACAGGCATTCAAAACTGCCAACATCTAACAGTGTGCTGGGACTTGTTGCACATTACGGCTGCGTTCGTTGCCAAAAGATTATACTCCCTCCGTTTCAAAATACATGATCTTTTCAACATTTCACGTATATTAAGGAATTTTTATATTACCTAAACTACCCTTGTACCATAATAACAATCCTAACTAAAAGTCATGTATGTTTTTTATCAAAACGAAAAAGCATGTTTGTAGAGGCAATCATGAGGGGCATATGCGGAAAGAAGAGAGAAAAAATATGAAATGATCATGTATTTTGAAACAACCTAAAATGTCTAAAAGGCTATATATTTTGAAACGAAGGTAGTGCAAAATACTCCCTCCGTTTCATAATAAGTGTCGTTTTAGCACTTAAAATTTGTTTCATAATATGTGTCGTTTTAGGTTTTCAATGTGATTTATTAGGGGTAATGATGATAATTTTTATTGGAATGTGTATTTGTTGGCTAAAGTTGTTCATTCATTGGCCAAAAAAATGTAATGAGTGGTAAGATTAAGAAAAAGTTGTAAGTTTTAAAGTGAATGATTGCTTTTATTAAAAACTGTGTTAAGAGCTAAAACGACACTTATTGTGAAACGGAGGGAGTAAGATATTATAATACTCCCTCCGTTTCAAAAAACATGGTCTTTTAGACAATTTAGGTTGTTTCAAAATACATGACCATTTTATATTTTTTTCCTCCTCTTTCCATTTATACCCCTAATAATTAACTTTATCATAATCATTACACTTTTTCATATTTCTCTAATCAAATAATTGAGTCTACATTCTATAGGGGTAATATAGGAATAACATATTTTTCTTAATATATGTGCAATCCTCAAATGATCATGTATTTTGAAACGGAGGGAGTACCTTTTTTCTAAAAAGTTGTGTTCGACATTCTCTAACTTTCCCCTCTTATCCTCTACACATTTCTAGAATATGTCATAATGGCTTTTCAAAAATAAACCCAAAATAATCTATTATCACTCATAATCTGATGGCAAACGAACGAACCCTACGTTGAGTATCTTGCCCATTGGCATTTTTTATTCTATATCATGTGTTTATACAAAGCCCAGGATGTGTACTCACAAAGAGTTATTATTCAAGCAAAAGGGTCTTTCAAACCCAACCAAATTAAAAACCTAGAATGCTCCATCCAAAAGAGTTAAAAAGGATTGAAAAAAATCCACCCCAAATAATGACAGCAAAGTGGAGATTAGTGGTGGTCATCTTGATATTACCAGCATGTTGAGTTGCTTACGACAAATGCTTTGCAATACTCTCTTGCATAAGAGACAAAATAAGGATTGGGGTTGTACCTTGAAAAATACATAAGCAAAACAAATGCATATAAAAAATTGATCAGGAACTAACAACCGCAAACTATTTCGTCCACCGGGAGAGGAGGGCTAAAACCCAAAATAACAAGGTGTTTTTTTGAAAGTCAGCCTATGGAACTATAGAGGCCTGAAGAAACCAAACCGATGGACTGAAGTTAACGCCCTATGCAAATTAGAACATATTCAAATGATCGCACTGGTGGAAACTAAATCACAACAAATCCCTAATAAAAAAAATGGTCATCCGCAAGCTTTAATGCTCTTGAAGTCATCCCCTCAATTGGAATGTTGGGTGGACTTTTAGTTATACTAGTTGAAGACCCGTACCATGTACGGGTAATGATCATTTTTTTCGTTAATTTGTGTATCTACTATAATCTATACTATATATTAATTCTTATATATAAATAGATTAAAATAGGAATTGAAAAGTTAAGTTAATTAATATGTATCTTTTATACAAGGAAATTTTAAAGATAGATAATATTGTTTCAAGAATAGATATTAGATAAGTAAGAAAAAGGATAAAATTAAAGGTTAGAGAATTAAAGAAATTTTAAAGATAAATAATATACCTTTAAAGATATGCATAAAATGAAACATTAGATATGCATAAAATTAAAGGTTAATTTTAAAGATAGATATTTGATGGGTAAGAAAAAAGATAAAATTAAACATTAGATAATTAGGAAAAATAAAACATATAAAATTGTTAATCAAGTGGGGCCAGAATTAACGTGGAGGCTCGAAATTCTCCGGCTTTAATATATAGTATAGATGAATAACCCCTCTTATATAACGAATCAGTTGTTATTATTCATAAAGACGATCGCTTTGTCGATTTTGAATATACAAACATTGAAAATCATGGAAAAATGATTATCTTATTCGCATATGCTCCCCCTAGGAACCACGATAAAGATGCGTTCTGGACCAAAATTACCGACTTTATTACACAAGCGGACCACCCTTGCTAAGTCATTAAGGACTTAAATGAAATTCAAAAACCCGAAGAAAAACAAGGAGGGGCAATTTCACGTCCAAATAGGTTTGAGAGACTATTGAATTTCAAAAATCAATGTGATTTAAATTAGGGCTGGGATACTTCGGTTATTGAGTATTTTTCTGCCTACCCGCAGGGTACAAAAACAATTTTAATTCGGTTCGGTTCCTGCGAATTTTAGTGAGGAATCGTAATAACCGTACCCGAACTTTATTCGGTTCCTAACTTCGGTTAATTCAGTTGACCGAACTTAGTCACACTCTCATAGTGTTATGACAAAACTAAATCAATTTCTTTGTTGATACTCATACCAGACTTGAATTTATACATATTCAGACAATTAGGGACGTGTGTTTATATTCTTTTATTGCCCAAAGGTTGATGGCTCTCTCATTTTCTTCGTTGATACTATGTGTGTGTGCCGATGACATCAGTTTGACCAGTAGACCCAAGAGAAGAAGACAATGCCCTTTTCTCTATGCACCCTACTAAATCTCCTGGCCCTGATGGTATGCCTGCATTGTTTTTCCAGCACCATTGGAGTATTGTTGGTCATGATGTTATTGATTTTTGTCTTAACATTCTTCATGGTGCCCCTTTTCCTGATAACCTTAACCATACCTTCATCTCCCTCATCCCTAAAACAAATGATCCTTCTCGTATGCAAGACCTTCGACCTATTAGCTTATGTAATGTACTTTATAAGATTATATCAAAATGCTTGGCTAACAGATTGAAGGTTCTGCTTCATAAGATTGTGTCTTGTGTCCAGAGTGCTTTTGTCCCTGATCGGCTGATTACAGATAATGTCTTGGCGGCTTTCGAGATTTTTCATTATATGAAGAAGAAGTGTACTGGAAAAACGGGGTATGTGGCGTTGAAGCTCGATATGGCGAAGGCATACGATCGCGTGGAATGGAATTTTCTGGAGAAGTGTATGAGACAGTTTGGCTTTGCTGATCAGTGGATCGACATCATTATGAGATGTGTTCGTTCAGTCTCGTTCTCAGTTCTGATGGATGGTTCACCGTCTAGTGTCTTTTATCCTGAGCGGGGCATTAGGCAGGGTGATCCACTATCACCCTATCTAATTTTGTTGTGTGCTGAAGGCTTGGCTGGCCTGATTCGGGATAGTGAAGCTGTGGGGCGCCTTCACGGGATCAGGATTGCTCGCTCGGCTCCTTCGGTCTCTCACTTGTTTTTCGCAGACGACAGTATCCTTTTTGCAAGAGCCACCTGTCAACAGGCCCAAGAAATTGTGAAAATCCTCCAGGTTTATGGAGCAGAGTCAGGTCAACAGGTTAATCTTGCGAAGTCTGAGGTGTCGTTTAGCCGCAATGTGGTAGAGGAGAGGAGACGGGATATTCTGCGCATCCTCCAGGTTCGTGAGGTGGACAAACATGCTCGCTATTTGGGGCTTCCAACTGTGGTTGGGAGGTCCAAGTCAGACATATTTCAGTATTGTGTTGATCGGGTGAGGAAGAAGTTAAAGGGATGGAAGGAGCGTTCCCTCTCCCGGGCTGGGAAGGAGGTTCTGCTAAAGTCGGTCGTCCAGGCGATTCCGACGTATGCCATGTCTTGTTTTCTTTTGCCGGCTGAAACTTGCAGGAAGATCGAGCAGTTGATGAGTGACTTCTTATGGGGCTCATGTGGTGATAAGAAACGAACTCATTGGTTGAGCTGGAAGAGGCTTTGTGTTGCAAAGGAGCGGGGTGGTCTTGGTTTGAGGGATCTCCAGCTCTTTAACCAAGCTATTCTCGCTAAGCAGGGGTGGAGATTAGTCCAAAATCCAGATTCTCTGGCAGCTAAGTTGTTTAAAGCAAGGTACTTTCCAAGGTGTTCTTTCTTTGAGGCTAAGTTGGGCTTTAATCCTAGTTATTCTTGGCGAAGTATTCTTGAGGGGAGGAAAGTATTGGAGAAAGGTGTTCGTTGGCAGATCGGGAATGGTGCTAAAGTAAGGGTATTTGAAGACAAGTGGATTCCAAGAGCTCAATCTTTCAAGGTCCTGAAGTCGAGCAATAACCAGTCAGGAAATATCAAAGTGCTGGATCTCATTGATTGGTCGTGTTCGGCTTGGAGAGAGGATGTGGTCCGTAACCTGTTACATCCGATGGATGCTGACCAAGTGTTGCAGATTCATTTGGTGGATGCTGGGGTTTCTGATCAATTGGTTTGGCATTACACGAAGGATGGGTTTTTCTTTGTTCGGTCGGCATATCATTTGCTGTTCTCGGAGTCAGAAGAGAGGGGCAATGTTGGAGACACTTCAGATGGGAGTAGGAGACGAGCCTTTTGGAGGAAGCTGTGGAAGGTTTCGGTCCCTCCTAGGGTGCGAAACTTCTTGTGGCGAGCTATTAGGGATATCCTGCCGTGTAAAGCCAACCTGTTTCGTCGAAACATCTCCATGGATGGCCTGTGCAGTTGTGGTGGCATCGAAACTTGTTTCCACGCTCTCTTCGAGTGTGGCAGGGCAAAGGAAGTGTGGAGTTTGGTTCCTTCTATCAGGGCGACTGGGTATGGTATCTATGATGTTTGCTCTTGGACAGATAAAGTCTTCAATTTGCTCTCTGTTGAAGATGTGAGGGTGTGGGCGGTGCTTTGCTCAGAGATTTGGAAGCAGAGAAACCTGCAAGTGTTTGAGGGAGTGAGATGTACGGCTGCAGAGGTGTTGGACCGATCTCTTTGTTTCATTCAAGACTTCACTGAAGCTACCGCCAACCTGGACCTGGCACAACAGAGTTCTCTGAACTCTCGTTGGACGTGCCCGTCGAGTGGGGTGGTGAAAATCAATTGCGACGCTGCGGTTTCGGACAACGGATGCTCTATCGGCGTGGTGGGGAGGGATGACACGGGTTCGATCCTGTTCTTCGCTGCGAAAAGGATTCAAAGGGGGTCTGAGCCGGAGGTTGCAGAAGCTGAGGCAATTCTTTGGGGATTAGCACTCGCAAGACAGCAGAATTTCCCATATGTCGTGATTGAGTCGGATTGTTTGTCTCTAATTTCAAAGTTGAGGACTCGAGCACAGCCCTTGAACATTGTCGGAAGTCTGTTGGCCAAGATCCTGGAGTTAACCCACATTTTTGAAGGCTGTTCTTGGTCTTTTGTGCGTAGGAGTGCAAATAAAGCTGCTCACTGGATGGCTAGTGGTTGTGTTTTTGGTGTTTTCCTTTGTAATGATGATTTTATTATTCCTTCAGACCTTTTTGCTATTGTACTGAACGATTTAGTTGTTGAATGAGAAGGGTTTTCTTGATCAAAAAAAAAAAAAGAGAAGAAGACAAAACTAAACGTTATTCTCCTCTTGTTTTTGTTTTTGGACAAAACCAATAACACACTCTCTCTTTCTTGAGTTGGTTCGTTAATTTCCCCCTCCTCATCCATCTTTTGAGCACAAAAAAAAACAGAGATGATAGCAATAGATCAATTCCTTGGTGGGCTTGCACTTATACATACTCAGGCAACACCAGATTGTCTAGTAAAGAGTTTCCTCTTCACATTCATCAAGTTTCCTCAACTAAAAGTATAAAATTGAATCAATTCCTCAACATGTCTAATTTGCTGAATCATTATCATACCATAAGAAATTCACATATCCAAAATCCCTAGGCGAAATTTACAATCACATGAAACCCTAGATCTCAAAACGGAGCGGCCTGCCATTTTTTTACAATGAGGTGCTGGCGGCGAGGACGAGGAGGCACGAGAACTCCGGCAAACCGACGATGACTCACATGCTGGCGGCTAGGGTTCGGACGCGAGAGGAGAGAGGAGTTGCTGTTTGCACGATTACGTACGGCTAGGGCTCGGGGACTCAAGCAAATTGTTAGCATAATTTGGGGTTTTCACATTTTGGGATGAAACTACGGGTATTGCAAAAATTTCGGGTTTTAATTTTTTTTAATTAACCGAAAACCGAACCCGAATTTTAAAGGGGAACCGAACCGTTTTTTCCTTGTCTATTAATTTCCACGAACCAAACCGAACCGACCCGAATCGCTCGGTTCAGTTCGGTTTTTCGGTTCTTTGAGTTCAAAGTCCCACCCCTAATTTAAATGATATTTCAACATTTGGCAATAAATTTTGGTGGAAGCGATCTAAATCGTTATACAACAACACCTTTGAAAAGCTTGACAGAATTCTAGTCATCGGTGAGATAATCCAATGGTACCCATCTATGTCTACCAAAAATCATAATTTTACGTCCTCTAATCATTGCTCCTTATCATGTGAACGACCAACTGACGGGGTTATCAAAGCCCGACCTTTTACATTTGAAACAATATGGACTAGTCGTATTGACTTACATAATGTAGTCAAACAAGCTTGGAGATATAAACCAAGCGGATCACACGTACATGTATAAACTGGTCAAGGAAACGCATTTTGTTAAGACTGAAGCAAAGGCCCGGAACAAGATCACAGTTGGTAATATTTATGAGCAAATTAACAAGGTTAATGAAAAACTACTTATTCTCCAAAAAGAGGTATATAATTGAACATAATAACCAAGCTGTAGTGTAAAAAACAAGAACAACTCGAGAAAAAACGAGAATGTTTAATCCAATTCCAACACTCATAATGGAAGCAAAGAGGGAAACATAAATGACAAAAACACCACATACTTCCACCTTATTGCCAGTGGAAGAAGAAAGAGGATTAATCTTAGAGAAATAACAACATCTGAGGGCACGCAAATCACAGGATTAGAGAACATGAAATGAGAAATTCAAAATGACTTTCAAAAAAGAGGTTTGAAGCTTTCGAAATAAACGGAAATCGAATGCGAGAAATTACCTAATGCATATCGCATGAAGTAAAGAAGGAGGACACATCAATCTCATTAGACCGGTATCAAATAAAGAAATAAAAGATGCAGTCTTTGACATCGAGAAAGATAAATCGCCAGGGACGGATGGTATGTCGGCCTGTTTTTATAAAAAGTATTGGCATATTGTTAGCCCTCATGTGATCAAAGCGGTAAAAAGCTTCTTCCATTCCGGGAAAATTTTAAAACAAATTAACCACACTTTTATCACCTTACTCCCAAGATGCGACAATCCTAGTTCAATAAACCACTATAGGCCAATAAGTCTATGTAACACTATATATAAAGTGATTTCAAAAATTCTAACGACTAGGCTTAAAAGAGTAATGGATGGGAATGCTAATCCATCTGCTACAATCAGCATTTGTAAAAAATTGAAGCATCCATGATAATACCTTAATAGCTCACGAAATTTTCCATTCCTTTCACAACAAAAAGGGGAAAGGGGGATGAGTAGCTATCAAACTTGATATGGAAAAGGCATATGACCACCTTAGTTGGGTGTTTCTTTTTCAAGTGATGGAGAAGTTTGGTTCAATATTATTAGGAGTGGGATCCTTGCATCGGATCTGAAGGGGGTAGTAGAATCGGATCGTAGAATCGGATCATTAGGATCGTAAGATCTTACTAAACTACTGAAATTATAGAAGGTGTAATGATAATATGTTATGTATCAACCAAATATTAAAGTAAATCATTCAAAATACATACATATTATTCATCAAATACTCCATATTAATTACAGTTATAAAGATAATAAATCTATACATAACATGAATTCTACACAAAGCGAATAACAATAATTGAGTCCAATTTTATTGAATAGCTACGTTCTTAAGAGTCATATTTGCTGAATCAATAAAATAATAATATTTTATCAATGATAAAAAGCAATCAATTGTTTTCTCAATATTTGGATATTTTTATTTTAGCATGAGGTAGGAAGAGTAAAAATTTTACATTTTAAATTAATTTTTAAATAATAAATAGAATCAATTCGGAATAATCTAAATGTATAAGTTTAATGAGTTTAAGGGTGAAAATGGTCCAAAATATCTACAATAATGACAATTTATGTGATTTAGTAGGATCTTACGATCCCACCTACGATCCTACAATCATGTACGATCTTATCCCGATCCTATACGATCCTACTTCTTACGATTCACTACGTACGATTTGAGTCATTTTGTGAAAATTGGATCATAGGATCGTACGACTAGGATCGCGATTTTGATAACCTTGATTTGGTTTTCATTCTAAATTCATTAATTGGATTCGGAAATGCGTATAAATTGCATCCTTCTCTGTTTTGGTCAACAACAACCCTACTAATCAATTCAAATCACATAAAGGGCTCCGCGAAGGAGATCCACTATCTTCGTACCTCTTTGTCCTGGCTGCAGTAGTGTTGACAAGACAACTTCAAAATGCCTACACTGATCCTAAAAGCGGGATTAACATTCAGATATCGAGAGAAGGTTCAAAAATCCCTTTTCTTGCCTACGCAGATGATATTATTATCTTTGCTAAAGCAAATAACACGATTTTCCAGATGGTTAAAAACATCATTGATGTTTACTGCAATATATCCGGTCATAAAGTAAATTTTCACAAATCTACATTCCAAGTCACCAAAAATAAAACCCAACCAAACAAAAAACCAAATTAAACAAATCTTACACATTACAAATACATCAGCCTTGGATAAATATCTAGGATGTCCCATAATAAATGAAAGAGTGAACAAAAACACCTTTAACTCAATTACAACCAAGACTAAAGAACAATAAAAAATGGAAAGCAAACTCAATATCCTAAGAATGGAGAAAAACGCTTATCAAAGCAAACCTTTCTGCACAACCAAACTACCTTATGAAGTCATTTTACTTGTCAAAAGCAATACATAACGAGCTGGATAAAACCAATAAAAACTCTTTTGGAATAAGCCAAGTGGACATAAACCCTTGATCAATTGGAGTTTAATATGCAGACCGCCCGTGGCCGGTGGCTTAAGTATAACGAAAGTTGATGATATGAACCAAGCACTCCAAATGAAATTATTATGGAAAATCATTTCTGAATCAGAGAACACATGAGTTAAAATAATATCTGAAAAATACCTCAAGAATAAAGAATTGTGGGACTATAAAAAACAAAGTAACACATCGTGGCCATGGTCGAAGCTTATGAGTCTATGCGAGCGTTTCTTATCCGCTCTCGTTTGGCAAGTGGGTAATGGAAAAACTGGCTATTAGATTTTGGAAAGATTGTTGGATAGGGGACAAGCTGCTTTTACTAAGACTTGATTACATCTAATAGATTCAAATGAAACTATAAGCAATTACCTCTACTCAGATAGAAAGTGGAACAAACAAAAACAGAAAAGGGTTTTAAATCTTGAAGATGTGAACTCCATTATGAAAACCATCTTACCAATTAACATCATTACGGATCAGATGTATTAGAAACCCAAAAAAATGGATGTTTTTCGACGAACGCAACACTAAAGTGGATTCAAAAAAGGAATAGAAGCCCTATTCAAGACCTTGAATGGATTTGGAAGTTTATCCCTCCTAAACAGAAACTTTTTGTTTGGAAAATGTGTAGGAACGGTCTGCTTACAAAAGCAAGGTTGACATTAAACAATATAATGGTCCCACAAGGATGTAAGTTTTGTAGCAACTCCAAGGAAGACGCATATTACCTTTGTATAGAATGTAAGACTACAAGTCAGACGTTGACGGAGCTCTTCACTAGGTTTTTGCAAAAACTAAGACAAATGAGTATACAAAAGCGCCGCCCAACGACTGTTATAGAAGGGGTTTGTAAACTTTTTTCTAAAGAAGAGATAGAAAATATGATTTGTTTATGGTGGTGTACTTGGTACCTCCGTAATAAAAGCATATTTGATGGGGAGACCCAAATTCATCCTACTCACAACTCCATAAAGGAGATGACAAGCCTTGCTACACTTTTGTATGAAAGTATACTTTCTTCATAAAAATATACTTTCATTGTCTTGGAATTGATGAAAATGAACTAAATTTCATCAATTCCAAGACAACGAAAGTATACTTTTGGGAAGAAAGTATAATTTCATTCAAAAGTGTAGCAAGGCCTTATAAGAGACAAATAGAAGATTGGAAAAAGGCAACGAGATTTGACTCTGAGGATGAAGTTGCCAAAAAAACATTACAACCAACAAAAGAAAAAAGGCGAAATGGACCAAACCACCCGAAAACTACTTTAAGTTGAACTTTGATGGAGTAGTTAATTCTTATGGGTTTGCTTCTAATGGTTTCTCTATTAGGGACTCAGGAGGCTTCCCTGTGTTGCTTGAAGGTGGATTTCTCGGATATCGGCCCGTGTTGCAGTCTGAAGCTCTCCCACTTCGACAGGAGTTTTTGGAGGTCTTACGACTTGGTATCTCCCATTTGATGATTGAAGGTGACAACCTGCAAATGGTTAACGTAGTGTTGGGAGATTGGAGTTACTTGTGGGAGGTGGAGTTGCTACCAACTATATCCAACCTCTGCTTGGCCAGCTATAGAGTTGGTGTCTCGCTCACGTTTTCAATATTACTATTGATTATAATTTTTATTAATAAAATGTATCTAAATTATACATAAACAAATTGAAAAAAAATAATATGATTTTTTTACTATAAAAATAAATATGATTTTAATTTAAACTTATTATATAAAATAAATGAAATTCGCTCTGAATGGACTGGGACCAGACCTCTTCGATCTATGGTTGTGAAAATTAATCTATTGTCAAACGCACATATCCTCTAGCTACGATCAATAGATTTTTGTTTGGAATTATTTTACAAGGATGTATTTAATACGAAAGCCAAACTATGCAATTTTTATAGATATCTCCATAGATCATATTGTATACGTACTTCATTATATTTGATATCGGCTTATTGCATATTTTGTAGTGAAGTATACGATGATCTATGGGGTGTAAGTTAACAGTTTAATTAACTAAGAATCTTAATTGGATTAATGATCTATCACCTTAGTACATACAATGATGTTCATAGATTATCATTGTATGCTTCCAGCCCCTTATTACATTAGCTAGTCTTGTTTCTCTAATCCCGTTTAACTAATGGAATCGTTTTTTTTATCAAAAAAATTTAGGGTGAGGGGATGGTGCCCCAGTCCAAGGGTAGGGAAGACCTAAAGGCTCAAAGAGCTCTTATAAGAGAATTTTCATATGTCTCACCTCAAGGAGACTAGGGGGGATCGAACTTGCAACCATTTAAACAGGTGAGTTTGTAAATCACGCGATCACAAGTCGTGTCAGACTAATAAATACAAATTGGCAATGGCTTTGATCTTAGTACAATGCATAGTCTAGTGACAGCCAAATCATATAAGAATATGGTTCAATGACATACAAGTAATCTCTTATTACCAAATTTGGTCCATTAATGGCAGCCATTAGCCTATAGCATAAATTATGAATACTATTCTTTGAATTTGCAATGACAGTGAACATGCAGGGGTATGAAATGGCGCCAATTTCCAATTCAAAACTCAATTGGAAAACTTACAAAAAAATTTGCTCCTCACGTGTAAGATTCTTAACTTAATAAGATAATATGGCCTTCTATTGGCTACTTTAGCTTTCCACAAAATTCAAAAAATGTCTATTTTGCCCCTGTCAATATTTGACATACTTATGGTCTAGTCAGGCAATCACCATGGTTTAGTTTAGATCTCATTTTCTTAATAGATGATTGGTAATTGTGTTTATTTTTTCACTATCACAACACATATAAGACACATTAAAATGTGACATGAACATTGAGATTATCATATGGTATATATCTTTATATGTCCTTATAGAGTGATATGATCAGATGAGCAATATCATTGTATTGTACATGCCCCATGAGTTGGTTCATATGCCTGTACGTATTATCACTCGTATATGAATAGCTAGATATATCAGATATCAAATCTCGGTATATGATTCGTATACATATATTGCAAATCACAATATTAATACCGTTGGTGGCGCTTATGCCAAATTCTCAGTAAACTTTATAGTAATACAAATAAAATAATACCCACGAAAGAAATTCATCCCATTCAATCTTAATCTAAAATTTAAAATTTTCAAACTTTTCTTTTCCCATTAATTTCCAAATCTCCAAAATAATTAAATTAAATACATTGTCAAACTATCCTCAGCTAAAAGTGTCCATATATACCATCTCCCACACGCCACATACAGAAGAAGAGCACAAAAACACAAGTGCATGCAAAATACTCTCTTATCTTTGTGAAGCTTTGTGTGTGAATTTCAGGGCCATGACGAGGAAGAAGGTGCAGATGGCTTACATCGCGTGCGACTCGGCGAGGAAGGCGACATACAAGAAGAGGAAGAAGGGGCTCCTAAAGAAGATCGACGAGCTGACCACACTCTGCGGGGTGGAGGCGTGTGCGGTGTTGTACAGCCCGTTCGAGCACGAGGCGGTGGTGTGGCCCAACCGGGAGAAGGGGAGGATGGTGGTGGAGCGGTTCAGGCAGTTGCCGGAGATGGACCAATACCGGAAGATGTACGACCACCCGGCGTACCTGAGGCAGCGCGTGAACAAGGCCTCCCAACAGCTGGCACGCCTCCAGAGGGACAACCGTGAGCGCGAGGTGATGCTCGCCATGCGCGGATGCCTCGCGGGGATCCGCGGTCTCGAGGGCCTCACCTTGGTGGATCTCAACGACCTCGGCTGGATGGTGGAGAGGACTCTCAAGGAGGTCAACCTTAGGCTGCAAAAGCTAAGCCGCCAGAGGACTAACGGTAATAACAGAAATGGAAGGCTTAACTCTCGAAATGACGTCGTTTCGGGAGAGCCCCAGGCGGTGGCTCGCGATCGGAATCCGAGTCTGAATTTTCCTCCCTTTCTGATGGGTCCTCCACCGTTGCCGCTGCCGCCGCCGCCTGGATTCTTTCGAGTTCGGGGCGACGAGGTGGGCCCAGGGATGGGCCAGTTTTTGGGGCTGGGGTTTGGAAAATTTAATAATATGCAAATGCAGGTGGTGGGCCCCAATATGTGGCCAATGGGGCAGTATTATCCGGTGGCGTTCAGCGGTGCTAGTGGAAGCGTCGGCGGTGAGAACATGTCGGCGGCGTTTGCAGCTTTCTTTCGTTGAATTTGGTCGTCATGCGTGCATACATGCATGTTTTTAAATTTGTCTTTTGCAATTTCCATTTTCTAATAATTCCTTCGCCTAGAATTCTTCAAGCCATATTCAAAATTGTTTTGTTTTGTTTTGGCTTGAGAGAGGAGAAGGGACTTGCATTGTTCTTTTCATGTGTTTGTTTTTGAACCTGAAGTTCTTTTCAGTGTTGTTGTATTGTGCAATTTGTGTTGTCATGTATGAGTCATGGTTGCTATGTAACTCAGTTAATCAAACCGCACATTTGGTTTAGCTTATAAAACTTCTTACGATAATTTAATATGGTATAATAAGATGATAGTGAAATTCAGTAGATCAGTCGACTAGACTTGAATTGTATTGTAGTGAATGAAAGGCCTTACTTCCACTCACGGAGACAGTACTTCAGAGAAAAAGTTTATTTTGAAATGCGTAAAAAAGTAATAAATTTGCACATTTTTTAAGAGTATAAAAAGATGATTTTGTAGAAAAAGTTTTTTTTATGAGAAGTGCAACAACAATTAAGTTAAATTAGGGGTTTTGTGGAAAAGTTTAGATAAAAACAACTTTTATAGATGAATGTATTCTTTGAGTATATCTTATGAGTAACTTTTATTTATTATTTACCATGATTGGAACGTCGTAGATTGCTGAAACTATATACGTACTCCAAATCCTTACTCGTTGAACCAGATGTCTGAAGACTTATGGAAAATTCACAAGATCACAGTCAAGATTTTTTTTAAATGGAATATAATTAAGAAATGATTTATATTTGTTTTTCAACTTGAAGTTCTTTTCAGTGTTGTTGTATTGTGCTCTTATGTATGACCCATGGTTGCTATGTAACTTAGTTAATAAAAACTTCTTATCTTTGCAATTGATGTGTTGAACGTTTGGTTTAGCGTTTAAAGTCTTCTTAACATAATTTAAAATGGTATAAGATGATAGTGAAATTCAGTAGACAACTAGAGTTGAATTGTATTGTAGTGAATGAAAGGCCTTGCTTCCGCTCACGGAGACAGTTCTTTTAGAGAAAAAGTTCATCTTTAAATACATAAAAAGTAATAAATTTGCACATCTATAAAGAGTATAAAGGCAAAGCTTTGTAGAAAAAGTAGTTTTTTAATGAGAAGTGAAACAACAATTAAACTAAATTAGGGGTGTTGTGGCAAAGCTTAGATAAAAACAACTTTTATAGATGAATGTATTCTTTGAGTGTATCTTATGAGTAACTTTTATTTATTATTTACCATGATTGGAACATCGTAGATTGTTGAAACTATATACGTACTCCGAATACTAATTCTTTGAACCAGATGTCTAAAGACTTATGGAAAATTCACACGATCACGGTCATTCTTTAAAATGGAATACAATTAAGAAATGATTTATAAATGTTTTTTAACTTGAAGTTCTTTTCAGTGTTGTTGTATTGTGCTCTCATGTGTGAGCCATGATTGCTATGTAACTCAGTTAATAACACCTTCTTATCTTTGCAATTGATGTGTTGAACGTTTGGTTTAGCTTTTAAAACCTTCTTAACATAGTTTAATATGGTATAAGATGACAGTGAAATTCAGTAGACAACTAGAGTTGAATTGTATTGTAGTGAATGAAAGGCCTTGCTTCCACTCGCGGCGACAGTCATTCGGAGAAAACGTTCATCTTGAACTGCGTAAAAAGTAATAAATTTGCACATTTTTTAAGAGTATAAAAAGGTAGTTTTGTAGAAAAAGTATTTTATTATGAGAAGTGTAACAACAATTAAGTTAAAGTAGGGGTTTTGTGGAAAAGTTTAGATAAAAACAACTTTTATAGATTAATGTATTCTTTGAGTATATCTTATGAGTAACTTTTATTTATTATTTACCATGATTGGAACATCATAGACAGTTGAAATAATATACATACTCCAGATCCTTACTCGTTGAATCAGATGTCTGAAGCCTTATGGAAAATTCACACGATCACGGCCAAGATTTTTCTTAAAAATGGAATATAATTAAGAAATAATTTATATTTTTTTTGAACTAGAAATTCTTTTCAATGTTGTTGTATTATGATGTCATGTCATGTATCAGTCATGGTTGCTATCTAACTCAATTAATAAAACCTTCTTATCTTTGCAATTGATGTGTTGCACGTTTGGTTTAGTGTTTAAAACCTTCTTAATATAATTTAATATGGTATAAGATGATAGTGAAATTCGGTAGACAACTAGAGTTGAATTATTGTAGTGAATGAGCCTTGCTTCCACTTGCGGAGACAATACTTTGGAGAAAAAGTTCATCTTGAAATGCGTAAAAAAGTAACTAATTTGCACATTTTTTAAGAGTATAAAAAGTTAATTTTGTAGAAAAAGTATTTTTTTTAATGAGAAGTGTAACAACAATTATGTTAAATTAGGGGTTTTGTGGAAAAACTTAGATAAAAACAACTTTTATAGATGAATGTACTCTTTCAGTATATGAAGTTATGAGTAACTTTTATTAATTATTTACCATGATTGTAGCATCGTAGATTGTTGAAACTATGTACGTACTCGAAATACTTACTCGTTGAACTAGATGTCTGAAGACTTATGGAAAATTCACACGATCACGGTCAATATTTTTATTAAAAGTGGAATATAATTAAGAAATGATTTATATTTGTTTTTAAACTTGAAGTTCTTTTCAGTGTTGTTGTATTAATTGTGATGTCATGTATGAGTCATGGTTGCTATGTAACTCAGTTAATCAAACCTTCTTGTCTTTGCAATTGATTTGTTGCACATTTGTTTAGCGTTTAAAACCTTCTTAACATAATTTAATATGGTATAAGATGATAGTGAAGTTCAATAGACAACTAGAGTTGAATAGTATTGTAGTGAATGAAAGGTCTTGCTTCCACCCGCAGATACAGTACTTTTAGAGAAAATTTTCATCTTTAAATGCGTAAAAAGTAATAAATATGCACATCATTAAAGAGTACAAAGACATAGTTTTGTAGAAAAAGTATTTTTTTTAATGAGAAAAGTAACAACAATTATGTTAATTTAGGGGTTTTGTGGAAAAGCTTAGATAAAAACAACTTTAATTGATGAATGTACTCTTTCAGTATATGAAGTTATGAGTTACTTTTATTAAATTTTTTTTTTGAATAAAAGGGGTTAAATTATTCAAAAAAAAGTGGGATTACAAATTTTGGGTACTAACTTAACTAGCACATTACATTACTTTCAATGCCAAGATAAGCAAAAATGCCTCTAGCCTCTCTATTCTTGACCTTCCATCTTGCCTTAAGGCAATTTCTCACCATGTTAATGCAGACACTAATACACACATCAGTATCCATTCTCTCATTCTTAAAAATAACTCCATTCCTGGCTTTCCAAACAAAGTACATCACCACACAAATGCAATGGTTCCATAGGATGTACCTCATCTTCTTCTTTCCTCCCATGTGCTTAGCCTGCTGCATCCAATCATGAATATTTAGGACCCTTCGCCTCAGCTTAGCCCAGTCCAACACTCCACTCAGCACCTTCTTTGAAAATCTACATTCAAACCATAAATGGTTTCTACTCTCCTCTTTATTCTCAGCACATAAAACACAATGATCATCATGAGTGACTCCAAATTGAAATAATCTATCCTTGGTCATGGCTCCACCCATGATGATCTTCCAAGCATTAAGGGCCAATCTAGGAGTGTTCAGCTTGTGCCACACAACACTATGCCAGCCAACAACAGCCCCACGACCACGAAAACTGTCATACAATGCAACAACGTCAAGTTTCCCATTTCTAGTGCACATGACAGCAGCACCATTCGGATCATTCAAAGACTCTAGCAACTCATCCTTTACTCTAATGATAGCCTTCCATGTTGAGCTCGCGTTTTGCCTGCAGGAAATGCTCCAAAAATCTGAGTTCCTGATATATGTTTTATGTACCCAGTGATGCCAGATAGAGACCTCATCTCCTTCATGAATGATGTCATACACCAGATTTGCAAAACATGCTTTATTCCATTTGGAAATGTCTTTTATACCAACGCCACCTTCCTCTTTTGGACAGCACAAGCTTCTCCAAACCACAGGGGCTTTTCATCCCTCACAACTCCCACTCCAAAGGAAATTTCTCAGCAGCCTGGTAATCTCCTTGATGATATTTTTAGGAAAAAGAAAGATCCTGCACCAATAATTGAGAATGCCATAGAGAACAACCTTCATAACTTCTAATCTCCCTGCATAAGACAAGTGCCTACAAGCCCATGAATTCACCTTCCCTTTGAGCTTCCGAATCAGACCCTCAAAATCCCTCTTTTGAAGCCGAGTACTACACGGAGGAACCCCTAGATACTTCACTGGCAGTAGCCCCTTTTCCATTCCAACCTGGATCGAGATCTCCTCACTTTCCTCCTCACTTACACCAGCACAGAACACTCTTGACTTAGAATGACTAATCTCCAAGCCAGCAGCGTTACAGAACTGAACAAGGACCTCTTTCACAGCCTGTAGTGAACGCCTACTACCATGAGAAAAAATAAACAAATCATCGGCAAAACACAAGTTAACAATTCCAGCACGCGCACATCCCGGGTGAAACTTGTAATTAGAACACGCCGCCATTCTCTTAAGAGCTCGGTTCAAATATTCCATGACGATCACAAAGAGATAAGGAGAGAGGGGATCTCCTTGTCTGAGTCCTTTCTTCTGTAACGCCCAGTCTTTCTGACAAGGCGTTACTCAGTAGTAGACCTCACGAGGCACTACCAAGCTAGTTTGACAACTGAACAACTGGATCTTGCAACGTGGGCACGGCGAGAAAACAAGAAAACATCCAATTCGTACAAGAAAAGAATTAAAATTTATAGTTTACAACTCAAGACGTTCTAAATTGAATCCCAAGAACAATACCAGAACAACTTCTAACAACAACTCGGCTAACAACAATTCCAAACCCAACAACCTATCCAACTCATGCTCTCTTAACAACACCAGAAACAAACAGTAAGAACTAGCTAAAGAACAACCCCAAAATCTACTACTGTGACACGCTACTGCACTGCACCGCCACTTCGCCGAGGCTCGATCACGACATCCTGAATACCTGAACTGAAAAATAGATCCCCGAAGGGTCAGCTGCTACCCTAACAAGCTAGACTAAGCACATTAACCACAGGACGTTTCAAAAACAGTTTTATTCTAAGGTCAGCAAACAAAAGTCCACAATCACACAGATAACTCTAAATCCAGTCCTAGGTCCAGTCAGTCACACACATACAATTCACTAGCATAATCACAATTACAAGTCTTCTTACGCACACATCACAGAGTCACATATTCACACATGCGCACCATACTCACACATACCTTCACTGATCCACACATTCACATACCTACACCATTCTGCTTTCACATCCGACCATCTTCACACAACGACATACTCTTCTTCACTTACACGTCCATACTCACACAAACATATACCACCACTCACTGTCCTAGTGAGGCGGAGCTGCAACCCTTCACTCTCATTGCACTCCTGACCGTTAGTGCAACCCTTCACCCTCCATTACACTCGGTCTGACGATACAACCCTGCCTCCATCATTGTACGTCTGCCGGTCAATGCAACCCTTCTCCTATCATTGCACCCGGCTTTTCCTTAATCATCGAGAACCGTACAAGCAACACACATACTTAACAAAGCACAATTATATCACAATCAAAACACTTGTGCTCAAATTCATAGCTCATAGGAATACTTTCACACAAAGCACACACATTATTAATTATTAAAACATTTCAAAAGACCGATCGGGACTAGTTCCTAAAACCAATCATACAATCACAGCACACAGCCTAACGAGCTAGAATAGAACTGAGCAAGTCGAAAATCGACTTACCTGGAATATGAAGAACCGCTAGCCTCAACCCGGAAATTCAACGAAAATTACTACGAACTCCCAAATCGAACCGAGAACCGGACCAATTAATCCCCACTTAGATCTCACTTAAATAAATTCCAAAGTCAACTCAATTCCCCTTTTGACCAATCTTTACCCAATTACTGGCTTTCCCTTTTGGTGGCCCCTCACCTCACCTTCTCCTCACGACTCCTTCTTCATCTGTACAATTCTCCTTCCGCCTACCTCCTCCCACACAATCAAATCTGAGAATTGCAATCTCCGGCCAAGGCCCGACGACAGCCCGTCCTCCTTTCTCGGTCGACTCCGCCGGACAACAGCCCTCTTCACCCACTCGACTCCCCCTGCTCACCCTCGCCGCTCTGCCCCGACCTTCCCTTTCTCGCCCTAAGCTTCAGACCCGGGAACTCGAGCCCGCCGGAACCCGCATCGCCGGCCGCCTCCTTGCTCGGCTCGACCCCTGTTCTCCCCGAATCCGAACGGAGACCACCCCTTGCCCTGGAAACCGGACCCAGCGGCGACGGCGCTCCCGACCCCGACTCGCCCTCATCTCTCTCTCGCTCTTCGACCCCGATCCCGAACGCCAGCCCACCGGCCTGCCCTTGGCTCCCCGGCCACCTCGGCTCGCTCCACGGCTCCAGAAACCCCAGCCCGCCGGCCTCTCGGTTCCAGATCCTGAACCCCCCAACTCGCCGAACCATCCTCGCACACCTCCTCTGCCTTCTCTAATCTTCCCAAACTCACGTTTTAAGCCGACAAAGTCGGCGATTGAAGTCGGCTACGGAATTTCACTTTCCACCCTTCCTTTCTCTTAATTACAAATCTTACCCAAAAATTAGTAATTCATAAATTTTATCTTCAAAAACGTCCCACTTGACTGAGTAAAAGGACTCGGGGTCACTTACGAGTCCAGAAACGGAACCAGATGGAACCGAATATTACATACCACCCCCCTTAAGAAAAGTTTTGTCCCGAAACTTACTCGAAGAGCGAACTCGAAAATGGAATCCAAACAAGACCTGATGTCTCACAATCTGGTGGCAATGGCAATCTGTAAACTAGTTTGTCCCTCTATCCAAGATCTTATATGGGCCAATATATTAGTAACTCAACCTTTCCTTACTCCAAACCTCCAAACTTTTCGAGTAGGCGACACTCTCAATCACACGTGTGCTCACCTCTCAACTCCAATTGTCGTCGTCTCTTGTCTGCGTAGAACTTTACACGACTCAGTATAGCGAAAATCTACTATCTGATCAAAGCCACCTTCACAACTATCTCCTCGCTCATTTGACCCTACTCTGATTACATCGGTTAACTTACCTCAACACAACGATATCTTGCATCAACGACCATACAAAACCTCACAAGGTACTATCTGAATCAAGGAGTGTCAACTGTGGCTATAAACAAGCTTCACCAGCTACCACACAATCTCACATAATCCATAACTGTTCACTCAGGCACATGATCACACAAACCATGACGACATTCATAACAAATCCACATCACATCAAACTTCACACTAACTGGCAACATCCGTTGCTCATTTTCAACTGTCAGCTTCCACTGCTCATTTTCAACTAGCAGCCTCTGTTACTCATTTTTCACTGGCAGCCTTCGCTACTCATTTTCAAAATGACATCACACAACCATTCATAAGACATGTTCAGCCATAGCACGACAATCATGAAAAGGCGTTTCAAAGCGATCAAGACCAGTTCTACAACTTCAGTATTTATCCAAGATTCGACACCACTAGTCTTAATCTCTTCCCAAGACACTCTCTTCTTTTCTCGACTTGCATCGCCTGTTCCCAACAGACTCTTAGATTCTTCAAATCCATAGCTCATGAGTTTTACACACCCCTGCTATCGTTTCTTCTACCATACAGTCTCCTAAACGGAACAAACTCTTCCCAGTCTAAGGGTAACCAAAGATGCCACTGATCAAAAACCATATCATCGATTCAATTTAGTCGATACAGGCTCCAACTAATAAACTCTCAACCTTATTTAATCTTCATAGTATCCATCATAACATTCGTGGTTATCGCGCTCTACGCAGCTTTCCTTCCAACATCCTCTTCTCAAAATCATTAACTGTAAGTAAACCGCCCCTTAACCAAATCTAGCAAATTACTGCACTCCACTATGATCAATTAACTTAGTCATCAATTCAAGACAATTGATTCTCAATCTCATGGCAAGTTCCAGTTTTGCCCATCCATACCTGATCTTCTTAGTCTAATCTTGATTCTTATAAACAAAACATAACCTCATATGCAGTTGAGCTCGATGTGTCTCCTCTTTTATCCAGCAAGTCTTGTTTCCGAATATCCAATTTCAGCTTCACAATTTCGTCCATACAGTATGAAACCTACTTGCCCAGTTTTTACCTTTGACTCAAATCCGCTAACCGCCATCTACTTCTCCCTAGACTCATGGTCGTAGCAACTCCTTAAGAAACATTTTCCTAATGTTTTACCACATAAACATAAGTGTCAGAGTACTCCAACTTTTTAGCACTTCAATAAATATTCTTATACCCATGTTGATCACCACTTGAGTTTCCACTGTCCAGCTCAATTACTCAACTTCCAGAGGGTCTCACCTCCTACCATCTCACTTTTGAACTGAGTCATCTGGTTCTCCACCATCATATTAACTAACAATTCCGTCTTGGTGATCTCAATCTCCACGCATTAATTCACACGGTGAAAATCTCTGAAGGACAATCCTTGTAGCACACACAACTTCAACTACCCATTACACTCTTGATACGCGACGTCACGACTTTTATACACCAAAACTAAAGCACATAAAAATCCTTTCCCAAACTTAACCTAAAAATTTACACTTAACTTACCAACTAAACGAGATCCTTCGGCTGATGGTGGCGAAGCCGCAACGTGTCACCTACCCCACCTAAATGCAACATGACTACCCAATGAAGACAGTTGAAAATACTGGCCAGATTTAGTTCAAGTTGGGCCTCGTGTACACTCGTTGGTCAGTTCCATGTGCCCTTGTTGTCAACCACGCTCTGATACAAATTTGTAACGCCCAGTCTTTCTGACAAGGCGTTACTCAGTAGTAGACCTCACGATGCACTACCAAGCTAGTTTGACAACTGAACAACTGGATCTTGCAACGCGGGCACGGCGAGAAAACAAGAAAACATCCAATTCGTACAAGAAAAGAATTAAAATTTATAGTTTACAACTCAAGACGTTCTAAATTGAATCCCAAGAACAATACCAGAACAACTTCTAACAACAACTCGGCTAACAACAATTCCAAACCCAACAACCTATCCAACTCATGCTCTCTTAACAACACCAGAAACAAACAGTAAGAACTAGCTAAAGAACAACCCCAAAATCTACTACTGTGACACGCTACTGCACTGCACCGCCACTTCGCCGAGGCTCGATCACGACATCCTGAATACCTGAACTGAAAAATAGATCCCCGAAGGGTCAGCTGCTACCCTAACAAGCTAGACTAAGCACATTAACCACAGGACGTTTCAAAAACAGTTTTATTCTAAGGTCAGCAAACAAAAGTCCACAATCACACAGATAACTCTAAATCCAGTCCTAGGTCCAGTCAGTCACACACATACAATTCACTAGCATAATCACAATTACAAGTCTTCTTACGCACACATCACAGAGTCACATATTCACACATGCGCACCATACTCACACATACCTTCACTGATCCACACATTCACATACCTACACCATTCTGCTTTCACATCCGACCATCTTCACACAACGACATACTCTTCTTCACTTACACGTCCATACTCACACAAACATATACCACCACTCACTGTCCTAGTGAGGCGGAGCTGCAACCCTTCACTCTCATTGCACTCCTGACCGTTAGTGCAACCCTTCACCCTCCATTACACTCGGTCTGACGATACAACCCTGCCTCCATCATCTTAGAGATTACTTTGCTAATGACACTGCAGCAGGAAATTGGCCTGTAGTCACCAATAACAGTAGGGTTCTCTACTTTAGGAATCAAGGCAATAACAGTATTTCCAACTTCTTTCAGCATTCTCCCTGATTCAAAGAACTCCAGAATGGCATCAGTAAAGTCTTCCCCAACTATGCTCCATGCTTTCCTGAAAAAATGAGCATTAAACCCGTCAGGCCTTGGGGCTTTGTTCTTGCAACTTTTATTAATTATTTACCATGATTGGAACATTGTAAATTGTTGAAACTATGTACGTACTCTAAATACTTACTCGTTGAACTAGATGTATGAAGACTTATATAGAATTCACACGATCAAGGTCAATATTTTTCTTAAAAATGGAATATAACTAAGAAATTATTTTTATTTTATCAAAATCTTCACTTAAAGTCATTATAGAGAAATCCAACCATTCAACATTCTTTATTAAAATAGCATTTTGAAGTTATTCATGTTATATTTTTTTCCTATGTACATGACACAAAATTTTGTAAAGATATGGGTTTTCATTTATAATAGGCCGATTGACCGAAAACCTCTCTTATAATAGGCAATATTGCCCTAAACCACCCCTTTTATGCATATTTACCGAAAACCTTTATTATTCCATGAGATTTCCATCCTTTTAGACGAATTTTGTGGGACGGAGGGAATACGCGTTAATAAAAGAGTAAAAGCATATAGACGTGTTAATGCGAGAGCAGGTAAAGCACCCACATTTGAACGGTTGAACCCATTAATCCAAATCATTCACCATGAAACCGCGGTCCTTATATTTACGACATTATATGCATATGCTAAAATGCCCAACCACAGGATTCATCCAATTGGTCGCACTTATTTCAAATTAATTGGAAGTTGGAGAATTGATGGAAGCATTGAAAAACGAAGTTAGCTAATGCATTTTGAGCTTTGAGAGTGCATGTTCTATCCTTTACCATGTCTTTTGAGCCTTGGGAGTAAGTTTCACTACTGTCTTAGATACTATTTAAATATTAGCTTAGAGCATTGAACTAGAAATAAAAGTTAAATATGAACCATTTTTTTTTTACTTTAAAACAAGATCCTCTCTTATCAACCTTAAAGATTTAACTGTTTGAATTTAACCATTTGGATATATGTCAGAAGCCTCTCTTATCATGTTTATCTTTAATTTCTTAGTTATCTTGAGACTCATGCATTATAAATATGAAGTCAAGTATGTAATTTCTATATTTAAGTGCATTCTCAATCCTCTATTATGTTTATCTTTCCTACTTGCCTTGTAAAATTATGCAAAAAGTACTTGGTTGTAATATAAGAGTATAATTTTACTTTGGATATGCTATACATCACACACTTTTACTACACATGACACAGCAAAACTACCAAAATACTCGTTTTTAACAAAAACATAACAAATTTAGAAAACAAATACCAAAACTATAATAACTTGTAGGATTATTAGTCGTGAACAAACATATTTGCTAAATTTTACGAATAACACGTATCAAACATCAATCTTTACAAAATTATTTAGCTCCCCATTCATGTGATTGAATTAGAAATCAAAGGTGAAATGCTTAAAGTTGAATTCATATACTATCGTGTCAAAGTACTCCATAGTTATAGGCAATGTTCATCAACATAGTTTTTTAAAAGCTTATTAGATTGGAGATACTCTAAAAGTTTCTCCAAAATGGAGAAACAACAACCATTTTCTCTAAAAAATATTTACTCCAATTCCAACAATTTCTCCATTTTGGAGAATTATTAAGATAATTTTGCATTTATTTGCTATGAAAAAAATAAAAATAAATAAATGAATGAAGGGACGATCATCCTCATTTTTTAGAACTATTGTGAATTTGGAGATATCCCCAAATGTAGGGGTACTCATCCTTTTAGAGATTTTCTCTTTTCAATTTAGAGAAGCATGTAGAGATGCTGTGGGATTTAAAAAACACTCAAAAATCACTAAATTTAGGAATTCATGAATACAAAGCATCTCAAGAGATGCACTAAGATTATTGAAATAGAGCAAAACCCCCCACTAAATAAACATTGTGGTTATATTAAATCGTATACAACAATGTTAAATATATTTTATATCAAGATTTTGTTTAAGGTAAAATATAATTTGGTGTAAGCAGTGAGTTTTGTTTAAGGTGAAGATTGTGTAAACTAGATTCTTATAATCGTAGGTAGGGAATTATATTTAATTTTCATACAAGATAGATCGAGTGCTTTATGGTAAAAAAAAAAAAAGATAAAGTTTGAAGGTGTTGAAAATGTGACGTGGAGGGTAAGAACATCTCCAATAGGATCGCTATATTTTCCTTCAAAATGGAAAAATAAGATGCATTCTAAAAGTATATTTATTCAACTCTAACAACTTTCTTATTTTGGAGAATCCAATATTTTTCTTATAAAAGAAAAATAAATAAATAATAGATTCTCCAAAATAGAGATCAAAGATATTGAAATTAGAAAATAAAGTATTTTATGACATGCGCATTGTGCAGGTGCTTTTTAACATAAATACTAGCTTAACCCGTCGTACCTTGTACGACAATGCATTCATTAAAATTGTTTTTGTAGATACGTTGTAACAGAGATTTTATAAGTAACGCCTAGCTTGACAACTGAACAACTGGATCTTGCAACGCGGGCACGGTGAGAAAATAAGAAAACATCCAACTTGTACAAGAAAAGAAATAGAGTTTATAGTTTTACAACCCAACATGTTATGAACTAGACCCCAAGAACAAACCAAAACGAATTCCAACAACTACTCAACTAACCACAACTCCAAGCCTAAAAGTCAAACAAACTTCTACTCGCTTAATTTCATAAATACTACAACAAGATCGAGCTAGAAAATTGAAACAACACCCCACAACTTAACTACTGAGTAACGCCTTTTCAGAAAGACTGGGCGTTACATTATACACCTTTTCGCACATTAATAAAATCCAACTCAATGATTATTGTATAACTTTATCCTAATTAATGTATAAGTTAAAAGCTTTTTAATGTATAACGTCAATGATCACGTTAAAAATATAGGATCATATTTGAGTTCATCAATATAGTGGATGTTCTTTATATTTTTATGATTGGTCAGGAAAATTATAGTACTTATGTATCTATATACTATATAATTAATAACAATACAAATATATCAATAAGTTCCTAAGGTATCGCTATTCAAGAAAACAAAATCAAAGACCAAACCGAATTAACCAATTAAACTCTACAGTTTATTCATATAAATGGAAAAATTAGATTAAGGTCGATAAAGGATATAAAATTAGAGACAAAATCCTAACAAAAGATAATGAAATAGGAAATATATAGTATGTCTTTAATGATAAAATTGAGGATTAGATAATTAAGTTAAGTAAAATATATAAAGTTGTTATTATTTATTTGAGTTGAAAAAAATTAAAATCAAACGGGACCAAAATCAACGTGGTGGCTTGAAAACGGCCGCATTTTAATAAGGTTATTTTACTGGAGCATTATTCTATCACTATGTACATATATAGCAAATTTATATAGGTGTTGTTCGTACGATAGCTGAACGATCCAAGCACATGAATACATGATTTCATGATCATATATATCACAAATTATTGATTTTTGGATATATAATTAAATGGTTAATTTAAAATTACTCTATACTTTATGGATAGATATTGTATATGGATAGATAATTTATATGGATAGATATTATATGGATAGATATTGTTGATAAGGTAGTTAATTAAAAGATGAAAATTTACATAGAAAAATTATGGTAGTTAATTAAAAGACTTTAAAAATTATTTTAGTTAAATAAATGGTGGGGCCAGAATCAATGTGGTGGTTAGATATTGAAATTATGGTATTAATTATTATTATATTATATGGATAGATTGTGTATTGAAAACAGACGTATATGTTGAAAACAACCGTATTTGTGATGGCTACATATTGAAAATTATGGCAATTATTTAAAAGGCTTTAAATTTTTTTTTGTTAAATATCTGGCGGGGCCAGAATTAACGTGGAGGCTCGAAAACGGTGGCTTTTATAATATACTAGCTTAACCTGTCCTGCCATGCACGACTATTTCACTTAAAAAGGTTAAAATAAAATTATATATTTATATGGAAAATATTATATAAGTTTTATTATATAAACATGTTTTTTATCTTTTAAAAAGAGTGATATTGTTTTTAAGTGTCATATAACCCAAAAAATATATATAAGACATAACTTTTTCACTCATTTGTATATATTTATAAAACCTGATTATAAGAATATAAATTGATATTTTACTTATAATTTTTATCACATATTAATAACGACTATCATAAATGTAAACATAATTAAAAACATTTCATCAACTAATAAACTGATAAAGTTTATAAAAATTCAATAGAAATTGTCGGAAACCACAAATTTACTTGTATTAAAGAAGTAAGTTGGATCCAATATTCATAGATTTTTCTTAATTTGTTTGTGAAAGATTTTTCCTTGTAATGCTTTAAGAATTAATAATTGACAAAAGTTTTTTCTTATAAGTAGATAAGAAGAAATTCAATAGAAAAACCCTATATAATGCGAATAATAAAAATTAGTTTTTTTTATATATGAGGTAGGGTCAAAATTAATGTGGTGGTTCAGAAACGACCACTTGTATGTTTCTATTAAGAAAATAAGGGGCGTTTGTATAATTTGAGAAAACTTGTTGGATTATTTTGCAAATAAGTAAAAACTATGAAAAACATGTACGCTATCAAGATATAAATCGAAATTATTATTTGACTAAAATTTGTTATCAAGATAGAAAACAATCAAATATAATGGGTAAAAATGTATAGTAGATCATTTAAATATAGAAAATAATTAACTTAAGCTTAAAAATGCTAAATTTATTCAATTAAATCAAATAATAAATTAACAAAATTAGTCTTTCTATTAAAAAAATAGTTTAAAAATTTATCTTCAAAATTCTAAATTTAATTAAGTAAATCAAATATAATTAGTTCATAGTAATTATATTTTGATAATTCAAGACATATATTAGAATCATGTTTTTCATTTAAGTGATATATTAAAAAAGATAGAATATCTTACCAAAATTCGAAAATTTGAATATATCTTTTACATAAATAGATAATATAATTTTATCAAATTAATTGAAATACAACAAATAAGAACTATTTTTATCAAAAATAAGGTGGGTCCAAAATCATCTTTAGAAAAGATAAGTGATATATTAAAAAGAGAGAATACCTCACCAAAATGTGATCATATCTTTTACATAAATAGAGAATAAGAAATATAATTAGATTAATTGAGATAACATAGTTAAAAACTATTTTTATCAAATATGTATGCATAGACAAAAAAAATATCTTATCAAAATAAAATATATTTTATAGAAGAAATTAAAGATAAAATTAGTTAAGGAAAATAAAATTAAAGATAGATAGTATGAATTTAAAGATAAAATTGAAAAGATTAGATTATTTAAGGGAAATAAAAGATATAAATTGTTATTATCTATTTGAGTTGAAAAAACATTAACTTCCAGCGGGGTTAGAATCAACTTGGGGGCTCGAAATTCCTCGACTTTATTATTTAGTATGGATATATATTGATTAATAGTTTTTTATAAAATAAGTGTTTGTTGAATCATCACGGAAGATAATTGTGAATTTGAGATCAATAAAATGGTTAACTTTATCTAGTTGTTAACAACGTATTACTTGTGTAATTTAATTAGTTATTGAATGATTTTGTTATCAACTTGATTCTAAGTTCGTATCTATTTTCTAACATATATTAGTTATATTTTTTTGACAAAATCTTTGTTACAAGGTTTAAGATAGAAAAGTGTGGCCAAATAGGAAAAAAAAAGGTAAAAAATAAAATCGTGCAAAAACACATCTTTTTTTCTTTTGATGTGATATGATTTGATAAGATAGCATATCAAAATTGATAATATATATATATTAAAATTATTCAAGGAAAATAAAATTAAAGATAGATAATATGTCTCTAAAGATAAAAGAGATAATTAGATAATTCAGGAAAATAAAAGATATATAATTGTAATTATCTATTTGAGATGAAAAAACAAAAAAAAATCAAGCGGGGCCAGAATCAACGTGGTGACTCGAAAACGGTCGTCTTTTATAATATATATTGATATTGATGACTGTATCATTAGTTTAAATAATATATAGGTTTTTTAATATCCATTTTGATAACTAACTAGTTGTTATAATGATAACATTCGATTGTAAATTATAATGTAGGTCCAACATACTTTTATAAAGAATAAAGAATAGGTTAGATTTTAGAAAATAGTAAATCAACAATAATGATTTTTTATTCTATGTAAGATTCTTAAAAAAAGTAATTAATGAATTTTCGGTTTTCCTAGTATTATAGACTTCACAAATAATATGATATCCACTAAAAATTATATGCATGTTGTTTATGTTATTTTGTAAATAATAAAGATATAAAATTACGTAAATTATATGGATCTCACAAATGGATCATTAGAAAAAGAGGGAAGGGGGCGGTGGGTGCGATTTTCTCACATTTACAAATAAACTAGACCCCTCTTAAAAAAAGGTTATTAATTAGTCGGTATAAAAGAGTTTTTTTTCTCGAGGGAAGGGGGTGGAGAGGCCACAATCCCCTAATTCAATTACTATCTAGCCTCCCTAAAAAAAATAGGCACTAACTAGCCCTTTTCTTCTAATATAAAAGCCGCACCCCCTTTCATTTTCTCTCTCTTCCCCTTTTTTTTCCTCTCTCATTTTCTCTCTTCCTTCCCCCTTTCAATTTCAGATCTGGGAGAAAAAACCCTAGATCTGAACCGTCTTCACCCCTCTCTCCAACCACCACTTCCACCTCGACCTCCTCCCCATGCCGGCGTCCCCTTCCTCCACACATGATGGCGGCGAGATCTAGATCTGCCGAGATCGGGGCTGAAACGACGAGATCTGGCCCGGACGCGACGAGATCTGGCCCGGACGCGATGAGATCTTGGTCGGAGGCGACGAGATCTGAGCAGGAGGCTTGGATCCTTGCGGACGACGGCGAGATCTGGGAGCTTGGATCCCCCTTTCCGGTCGTCGCCGCCTCTCACCGTCGTGGAAACAACCTCATTCGAGACTCCGACGGCCGTTCCCTAAATATCTTCGCCAACAACCACCGGAGCTTCTCCGACGCCTCCTCTGACAACGCTTTCCCTGACGGTATACGCTACTGCCTAATTTCTCCAATTATCGATTGATTTTTCTGTGTTTGAATATCAAGTGTATTTTTTCAGTCGGCAAGGATATCATTTACGGTTGATCATGGTGCTTGCTTAACTGTGTCAATAAGTTGCTTTCTGTTTTGGTTGTATTTGCTGTCTTTTTTTGGAGTTTCTATATGGCAAAATGCTAGTTATGCAGATTAACGTTTGGTTAACATATTCAGAGTCAACTCTACCATTTTCAACGTGATATTAAAATCCATGAATGTTAGTGCATATTATTCATTGAATTGGGGGTAGTACCTTAGACTCCCATGTATGTTAGTGTATAATATTCAGTTCTTTGGGGATATTTAATATCTTAGACTTCGTTGTGCTAGCTTGAAGATAGGATCCAGTTTCCCCATTTATTAGATTCTAGAAAGAGCTTGAATTAGTGGAGATGAAGCCAAGGATGACAGAGGTATCGGAGTGCCTTGATTTTTTGTTTGTAAGCTAGACACAAGGCTACATCATTTTGTACTGACCAAAACAAGGACAACTTGGAGTATGATAAAGAGTAGTTAAAATGATTTCGGGGCTGGCAGGTACTTTTTTTTAACAGTGGGATTTATGTACTATATATTGTGAAAATGGTTTAACAACAAGTTTATTCTCAGCAGGCTCTTTGGATGTTTTTGACTGTTATTATGAGCTCAAATGGGATGACAAGTTTTATTTTGCATTGTTGTCTATATATTACCTTTAATTATGGCCTATTAGCTCAAATGGTAGAGCAACGTGCTTAACGCACAATAATGTGGGTTCAAATCCCACATAGGCATACTAATATATCCTGATGACAAGTTGCATACGTGATGACAAGTTAGGGTAATGACAAGTTTTGTACGCGATGATAAGTTTTTTGTATGTGATGACAGGTTGAGTGATGACAAGTTTTGTACGTGATGACAAGTTTTTGTATGCGACGACACATTTTTGTACGCTATGACAAGTTTTTTTATAAGCGATGACAAGTTTTTCTACGCAATGACAAGTTTTTCATAAGGGATGACAAGTTTTCTACGCAATGACAAGTTTTTCTATGCAATGACAAATTTTTCTAAGCGATGACAAGTTTTTATGCACGAGGACAAGTTTTTTCAATTTTTCGGTGACATGATTTTTGGATGACAGGATTTCCGATGACAGGATTTAACTGGGACGCGGTGGCACGCGTGTAATTTTTTTTTTTACTAGGGGTATTTTTGGAAAAAAAGACTAGTTAGCACATAGATTTTCAAGGGAGCCTACCCGCTCCACAAATCTCCCCAAATAGCCTCCTTACCAAATTTTCTCTTTTTTCTCTCTCTCTTCTCTCTCCTCTTCTTTTTTTCTCAGAGATCTGGATCTGGAGACGGGAGACGAGCTCTCCCTCTACGCCCGATGGAGCGCGGTCCCCTCCCCGTCGCCACGCTCAATCGCCAACACGATTTCGACGACGACGATGACGAAGAAGGTTTCGGGAACGGAGACGATAGGGATGATGAGGATTACGGCCACCAGGCTATCAAGAAGAGGCGGTTCGAACCTAGGGTTTCGACGGATCGAGGTTGAATGGATTTGGACGACGCGGAGGTGATGGATCTGTGAGGAATGAGGGAGACACAGAGGTATAGGATGGAGATGGAGAACGTCCTCTCTCGCCTCAGTCTATGGGCCGAGTTAGCGAAGAATCAAATTCTCAGTTCTAATCCTTCCATTAACGCTCCTTATGCTTTTGCTGGTACGATCTCGAATTCTATGTTATATAGCTCTCTTCTCTCTCCGGATTCCTTTTGGCTTTTGATCTGATTCAACTTGCTGGCAAATCGTCACATTTTCTGCTAGTCTCATGGTCAATTTCGTGATCTGATTCGAAATGCGTACTCTAATCACAGGTCACCCTCAACTACGGGAATTGATAGAGGTGGTGTTGGATCTAGGTCGAAAACCGCTAGCCCGTTTTCCCGCAGGCGACCTCGAGTTGTCGGATACTCCAGTTACGCTTCGGGACATCAAATTTGCTACTTCACAGGTAACGATATCATCGCCTTCATGTTGTATTGGATTGACACTTTGTGGTCGTTAACTTGAGTATTGTAACAACTGGCTCTGGTTTCATTACTTGCAAGAGATTTTGGGATGCTAAGCTTAAATTATGGTGCTTGATTTTGCAATTGACAATCGTGCAGGCATTAGCCGTACTCTGCATCGCATAAATGCCAGATTTTTGCAATTGACACTCCGTACTCTGCTGATTTTGCAATTGACAATCGTGCTAAGCTTAAATTATGGTGCCTGATTTTTGCAATTGACACTCTGTACTCTGCTAAGCTTAAACTTGTCGTCATTTTGGAATAGGAATGGTGAAGTTATAGGCTTAATTAACATGTAGAGTGGGTTGAGCTATAACGGGGAGTCAAGATTTATTATGTGACTTAGTTAAAGACGGTGCTTCCTTGTTGCTCATTGGGCCGCTTGGAGTTAAAAAAACCACCATTATCAGGTTACAATATTCTCTATGTGCTCAGTAACTGTACATTGTAACTTCTTAAACTTAGCATTAATTTTGAGGAAAGTTCTTATGCTGATGATACTTGTAATTTACCTTCTAGCATAGATTAGTAACAACGCAAAATAGCATAGATTAGTAGTGTTGTTTTGTTAATTTGTTGATCTGTCATCCAAGCTTTGACTTTATATGTTGGGTTTACGGGTTTTACGATGACAAGTTGGTTTTACGGTTTTTAGTGATGACAAGTTGAGTTTATGGGTTTGGGTGATGACAAGTTACATTTATTTTGCATTGTTAAATTTGTCTATATACTACTATTTATTATGGCCTATTAGCTCAAATGGTAGAGCAACGTGCTTAACGCATAATAATGTGGGTTCAAATCCCACATAGGCATACTAATAAATTCTGATGACAAGTTAGGGAAATGACAAGTTTTGTACGTGATGATAAGTTTTTTGTACGTGACGATAGGTTGAGTGATGACAAGTTTTTGTACGCGATGACACGTTTTTGTACGCTATGACAAGTTTTTTTATAAGCGATGACAAGTTTTTCGTCAGGGATGACAAGTTTTTCTACGCAATGACAAGTTTTTCATAAGGGATGACAAGTTTTCTACGTAATGACAAGTTTTTCTACGCAATGACAATTTTTTCTAAGCGATGACAAGTTTTTATGCATGAGGACAAGTTTTTTCAATTTTTCGGTGACAGGATTTTTGGATGACAGGATTTCCGATGACAGGATTTAACTGGGACGCGGTGGCACGCGTGTATTTTTTTTTTACCAGGGGTATTTTTGGAAAAACGACTAGTTAGCACATAAATTTTCAAGGGAGCCTACCCGCTCCACAAATCTCCCCAAATAGCCTACTCCCCAAATTTTCTCTTAGAAAAAACCATTATTAACAAATAGGTGGGTCGGTATAAAAACTTATCTATCTAAATAATATGTGAAAACTTAATTATTTCTATAAATTTAAATACGATACAATATATGAAAACTTAATTATTTATATTTTACAACTTATATTAATGTTATTGACCATATATCTATATGTGGTACGACTACGAGTAGAGCTATCAAAACCTGACCCGACCCGAAAAATTGACCCGAACCAACCGGAAATTTTTAGAATAAAACCCGACCCGAATATTAGTGAGCAAAGGATACAACCGAACCGGATTAACTCGAACCTGATTGGGTTGAAACCCGAACCCAACCCGACCGACCCGATGTTTTATATATATATATGTAGAATAAATATATTTTCCTTTAATATTATAAGTTATATTATTATAAAAATCTATTAAAAATAATATTTTATTATTAAATATAATTATTTAATCATAATATTATTTTAATAATCATTAAAAATTCAAATTCTTGACTTGTTAGGTCGACCCGAACCCACACAATAATCTGTCAAGACTCAACCCGACTTGCCCTGTAACCCGATTGACCCGAAACCATACTCAACCTGAACCCGAAGAAACCGAACCGAATCCACCCGACCCGACCCGTTTGACACCTCTAACTACACATCTACAACCCAATTGGGTTTTGTAACTTTTATTTAGTAGTTTGAGTGCACCATTTTAATGGTTAATCACCTTTATATATAAGACTTTATATTGACTTTTTTAAGTTGATTATCCCCAATTCAAAACCTAGTTTGTTGTTGCCGATTCTTCTAAATGAGCTTTCAACCTCATCACTAATCTAATCCGACGAATCTAAGCTCAAGTCAGCCTCTTTTTGACTTTGTAAACTTTTTCTTAATTGAGGTGAACTACTGAACTCTCCTACCCCAAAACGACCGAATAGATCTATGCATCTCTCTCAGTCCCTTCGTCGGTCGACTGCCTCCCTTGCCCGGCTCCTCCCGTTGACCGTCTCCCCTATGCCCCCTTCCCTTTGAAATTTAGCCCCCTGTCAGAATAAACTTTTGGATCCGCCACTGACTGGTACCTTAGGGAACAACAATTTTGTGGTTTGGATTTTGATCGTGTAAACCACCTACTTAATTGCTAAATAACCACTTTGCAACTTTCTTTGATGATTGAAATCTGATGGGACACGTGGTTCTCTAATAGAGAGTCGTTGGTGGCAAGAGATTAGTTGTAACTCCTGATAATTGTCATAGTAAACACCACCCATAACTTCTAGAAACCGCTCTCTAGGTTTTCCTACGAGTTATAAAAGGACAAAGAGAGGTAGAATTGCGCTTAGGAGAAAAATCTCACTTAATATTTAACTAAGTCGAAGTCATACATCTATTCATACATATTCTGTAGTTTAGTTCTCACCATAAGCCTTGGAAAGTATTAGACGATTTATTTATATCTCACTTTAGATTTTGTGAATCCTCTAAAGCTTGTAAGGGGCAAAATTCTGATTTCAAAAAGTTTTTCTACGATTCATATCTTATCCGAAGACAGGTTTCAATGATTGTTCCCTCAGTGTACTACATCAAGAAGCGGAAGTTACACTGATTGATCCCACAACACAAGTATCAACGGACGCTGACTGTTGTTTTTAATATCAACACGTGCCAGTCCTAACACTTGTTAGCCTTTTCTTTTCATATCTTTTAGGTCGGGTGGGCAGTAGGAGAGTTCTTTTCTTTAGTCTCTTCTAGTGCTTTAACATGAGAATGATGGGATATGTGATCGATGTTGGGCTGTGAATATATAGATCTCTATACTTCTTCTTTTTTCCCTGTCTATTTTGTTCAACTCTTAAGTTTGGGGTGCTAGTTTTTCGCTGCGTAGGTTGTAAAAGCACTTCCACATATTTCTCATTGTTGAGTACGTAGTAACGGGTAAAGCAAATTTACGATGATACGCAAGTGAATATGACCGACCGTTCTTTCATGGCATCGATTACCTCTTACTATGCACTAGCATATAATCTTTTTGCTTATCTTGCAAAAAGTACTCTAAGGATGCATGTGCCTAGCTAGTCAATGAGTTGCTGAGGTGCTTATATAGAAATTGTGAATTGTCTTGTATTTTCTACACGTACAATGCCTTGGTGTGATTGTGTAAAATTTTGTGTTCTTTCCTCCTATATTCGAAAATAATCGAATTCTTTCATCTATAACATAATCTGTCTCTTTTTGTCGGGAACCATGTTTAATTTGTTAACATATTTCTCAACCATTTAAAATTTTAAATCAGCCAATTAATCCAAATCAATTATCGTTATCCCCGTGCATACAAGTTGATATTATATTTCTATTTCTTTTGATCCATCTAGAGTTTCATCACTACATCTAGCTCGAATTGAGGTGGGGTGTCCCGGATCGCATCCCACAACAGAGTACTAACACTTCACTTACCACTAGAACCAACTTTCTTTGGATGGATTTTTTCGATCCTGCAGCAACGTTGGATTATTTATGAGAAAAAATTAATAATTTGGGTAGTATAATTTACATGACTTTTATTTAACGCATACTTAAATCTCTTTATAGCCCATATTCACCTTCCATTTAAAATAAATGGATACTTTTGGATTGTCCAAAGAAAATGAGTGGACTTATTCAAATTGGCTAGGAAAAAGTAATAAAAAAATTTGAATTTTCAATACGTTTATTAACACACATGCATTGTCTATTCATTTTTACAGGACAAAATTAAGACTATCCACGTCAAATAAATGGACAAACTCTTATTGTCTACTCCCTCCGTTTGTATATGTTTGATGTTTAAGCTGAGTGCTCTTGTTTGAAATATTTGATGTTTTACAATTTGATATATATATTTTTTCAAATTTATCCTATATAAATTTTTTCTTACAAGATTCTCTCTTTAAACCACTATAAAATTAAAATAATTTAAAGGGATAATTAAGTAATTTTATAGGCTTTCTTAATTTCAGGTAAAAATGCTAAGACGTCAAACTAGGGTTGTTCAACCGGTTTGGACCGGACCGGACCGCAATGTACGGCCCCGGTCCGGACCGATGGACCGTAAATTTTGTAATACTTGAACCGCAGGCCGGACTGAATTAATTTGGTCCGGTCTTAGTACGGTCCGGTCCGATTCTGGATTGTAAAGACCGACTTACATGTTTTATTGTAGATTTTTAATATTTTAATGATTAAAATTGGTTATGGTAAGACTGATTTAAATGTTTTGTTGTAGATTTTTACTATCTTAATGTTAAGAAATGATTAAATTACAATCTTGTTCCCTTTTGTGTTGCAAATATATAATAAGTAAGTGATATAATTTGATTTTATATATCAAATCTAAGTATTCATATACTTTTTTATGCATAATTTTGAATAATATATTTATTCCGGTCTGGACCGTAAAACTATGGTCCGGTCCAGTCTTGGACCGTAACCTAATTAATAGAAAAACCATGGACCGTAGACCGGACCGGAATATTACGGTCCGGTCCGGTCCGGTCTGGTCTACATTTGCACATCCCTACGTCAAACATAAATAAACGAAGGGAGTATTACATTTGCACAGCCCGCCTTAGCAAGCTTCTTAAATATTCCCCTCACAACAAATCTTGAGAAGTACCTAGGAATTCCCATTGTTCGGGGAAGAGTGAAGAATCAAATTTTTGATGAAGCTATCTCAAACCTAAAAAAACAACTATCTCGGTGGAAAACTAGCTCCTTATCTCAAGCAGGCAGAAGTGTCCTTATACAAGCAAATCTCAACTCTAAAACAAATTTTTTGATGCAAAGCTTCCTCCTCCCTAAGAAGATTCTTAACCAGATTGACAAAGCAAATAAAGATTTCTTTTGGAACAAATACACCCGAGGTTATCAGCCCCTAATTTTCTGGGATAAGGTTTGTTCTCCTAGGGAATTTGGTGGTCTTAACCTTCGATCGGCTGAATCCACCAATATTTCTCTTCAGTTAAAGCTGTTGTGGAAACTCTTGACTGAACCAACAAACATGTGGGTACGAATTATTACTGAAAAATATCTTGGCTCTATGGGCATCATGAAATATGACAAGAAGCCTAATCTCTCGTGGCAGTTTAGCCGCCTGTTGCAGCTCCGTGACATTTTTCACAAAGGACTCCACTGGCAGCTTGGATCAGGGCTTCACATCCGTTTTTGGATAGATAACTGGTCTCCAGTCTCCCCCCTGCTACCCTACTTTGATGGAACCAATATCAATGCCCTTGTTTCCGACTTCATTACTCCCAATAAACAATGGAACATTGAGAAGCTTCGTTCTACTCTCCCTCCAGATTTAGTGAAGCAGATATGTGACATTCGTATTCCTATCTTTAGTACCGAAGATCGCATTATCTGGACCCCTGCCCCTGATGGAGTTTCTTCGGTTAAATCAGCCACGAAACTACTTTATCAGCAAAGACAACACTACCGTTTTGATGGTAGATGGATCTGGCAACTCAATCTGCCGCCTAAAATCAAAACCTTTTTATGGAAGTCTTGCTCTGATGGTCTACCCACCACTGAAAGACTCAATCGACAGTACCATAGAGTTTACAACCAATGAAACCTCTGTGATGAGGCTCAGGAAGACACTAACCACCTATTTTTCCACTGCCCTTTTAGCACTTCAACTCTACAAGAAGCAGAACGCAAAATCCATGCGTCGATTCCTCTTGTCTTCTATAACAAATTTGTAACAAACCTGGAACAGACCCGTACGGGCACAGAACACTTTGACCTTCTTTGTTTTCTATGGTGGCAGATCTGGAACCATAGAAACTCTATTATTTTCCGTGCTGAGAATAAGATGGATCCAGTCACTTTGAGCGAGATTATCCTTAAAAACTACTACACTTGGAAAATGACCTTAGACAAACCACGAAAAAGGTGCAATCGTACCCAGTCAAAGCCGCTCTTCTGGCACAAGCCCCAATCCGGTTGGACTAAAATAAATTTTGACGCCTCGACAAAGTCTGATGGAACTTCTCACACCTCATATGTAATCCGCTCCAATGAACATGGAGTGCTCTCTTTGTGCAGGCAGCCTTGTCATGCCCGTAGCGCCTTGGAAGCTGAGGCACTCGCTCTTCTGAATGCAGTACGTCAAGCTGCCGTCCTCCACCTCGATAAAATCATTATTGAAGATGAGAACTTAACAGTTGTCAACAGTCTGAACCATGTTTGGAAGGTCCCCTTGGAAATTGCAACCATCATCCATGACGTTAAATCCATCCTCCAAAGTTTTTCGTATTTCAAAATTGTCCACTGCTATCGAGAATGCAGCCAAGCGGCTGATTTCTTGGCCAGGATTATCATCCCAGAGCGTTTCTTCGATTATTATCCTACCTACACCAGTCAACACCAAGGAAGTACAATCTCAGCACCCCCAGAAGCTGGAAATATGGACATTTCCCACTCTCCTGAAGGAGTTTAGTATAATCATCCGTAAGGATGATCTAGGCTGGGCCTACTTGAGGTAGGAAGCCTTTTGTTTACCTTTTTCAAAAAAAAAAACTATAGTTTGTTCATAATGGATGACTAAATAATTTTACAACTGAAAATTTTATATCCTCATAATCAATATACTTTCTTTGTAAACAAGTGATTATTAGTCTAAAATTGCTCAAATTATAAATTCTAATACAATTTTATTAATAAATATGAATTATTTATGAAAACAACTTTGAATTAAATCCTAAAATGATTTGAAAGAGGAGTGTTGACTCATTGAGTGCCGAGGGAGAGGGAGGGAGGGAGTAAGATAGAGGGTGACAATTTTATAAAACAAGGTTTTATAAAATTAAAATAAAACACGTTTTAAAATAAAAATTATAAATATGGATTAATATATATATCAATCACATCACATGTATTAACTTCAGATTTCATACAATGTAAAAAATTGGTTAAAAATTAAAATACGTTTTAAAATTGATCAAAGATTGATGTAAAATAATCACATTCAAATTGACGTGCAAATAAAAATTATTAAAAATAATTAATAATATAAATTCTATGGATGCTTGTACAGTTTACATGATCGTACAAAGCTAATACTCCGTAGTATTTATTTTGTAGATTGAAAAAAGTTGTTATTGAAAGATATTTTTGAGTATGAATGGGGCTAAAGATAAATAGTATGGTTTGAAAGATAGATATTAGATGATAAGAAAAAAAGATAAAATTATAGATTAGATGATTTAAGAAATTTTAAATATAAATTGTATGGCCTCAAAGATAGATATTAGATGGGTAAGAAAAAAGATAAAATTAAAGATTAGATAATTAAGGAAAATATAAGATATAAAGTTTTTATTATCTATTTAAGTTGAAAAAAAAAATCAAATGGTCCCGGAATCAACGTGGTGGCTTTAAAACGGTCGCGTTTTATAATATATATTGATTCACTTTGATATACATAGTTAAGATACGTATACTAATCATAGAAAGAAGATACTGCTTTTCAATTTTAAACAATAAGAAAAACATTATGAAGATATTTACCATATAAAGAATATATTGATAAGTTATAGAATAAATCATAAAGAAATAAGAAAAACATTTTGAAGATATTTACCATATAAAGAAGATATTGTTTTTCAATTTTGAACAATAACAAAAACATTATGAAGATATTTACCATATAAAGAAGATATTGTTTTTTAATTTTGAACAATAACAAAAACATTATGAAGATATTTACCATATAAAGAAGATATTGTTTTTCAATTTTGAACAATAATATCTTATCCAATTTTTTATAGGTTAATTTATTTTCCTAATATAAATCAATAGCAAATCTTGCTAAAATCAATAGAAAAATGATTTTGGATAGGGGTGAGCATGAACCGACCGAAACCGAAAAAATAGACCGAACCGACCGAACCGAATCGAACCGAACCGTAACCGAATATTTTCGGTTCGGTTTTCGGTCCCTTAATTTTGAAAATTTCGGTTTCGGTTCGGTTCGGTTTTGGTTCGGTTCGGTTCGGTCTAAACCGAATTTTAAAAAAAAAACATTTTTGTTTTTTTATGTTGGGAGAATGGGGCAATGGGCTTTGGGCTTTCACTCCCTTCAGCTTTCTTGGCCCGTTTATTGTTTAACACTTTAACCTAAACCTTGTGGTGTCTCACAAGCCTCCGCAATACCACAACCGAATCAATCTCTATCTCTATCTCGTTGAAATGCTGAATCGTCGACGCCCTTTGCCCTATGTCGACGTCGAGACTCCAGTGGCGCCGTCGTTGTTTCCGGCCGGCGTCAAGGGCCTCTTCCCCTCTTCGTCTCTTCGCAGTCAAGGGCCTCTTCGGCCGGTGTCGAGACTCGAGCAAGCTTACCTCTTATTTCTTCGTCTCCTCTCTCGCTGAATCTGAAATTCCCTAGTTCTTGCTGAATCGCCCTAGGTCAAATGGCGCCGTCTCTTCGCGACTTCGCCTGGTTCTTCAATTCTTCAGATCTGTTTCGCCTTAGGTCGTCGTCGTCCCTCGAGGCTCGAGTAAGCTTAGAGCAGTTTTAGCGGTCGACCAAATGTTTTGGTGATGAGAATATTAAATGATTTTTTTTTCTCCTTTTAAAGATTGTTTGATTTTAAGATTAGGAAGAGTACACGTGGTAGGAGGAGAGTGAAAGACCAAATGAGATTTTGGTCTAGCTGATGACCAGCCTTCCCCCGTTTTTGTTAAATTTATTATTATTTTATTCCTTTTTTAAGTGGTGGCCAAAGTTTGGCTCACCACTGAGCATACTCTTAGTCGACCGGTTGTTCGTCTCCTCGACTGGTTGTTCGTCTCCTCGAGTCGACTGGTTGTTCGTCTTCTTCAGATTTGACCTTGATTTAGTTTGTACCAGATCAGATTTGTCTGTGGAAGTGTATGAATTATTAACGACAGATTTGCAATTACAACAAATTGAAACAGTTCAGTTTTTTTTTCGGTTAGTGTAAAACCGACCCGCCCAAAACCGAACCCGAACCGAACCGAACCGACAATTTTCGGTTCGGTTTTCGGTTCACAAATTTTTAAAAAATCGGTTTCGGTTCGGTTCGGTTCGGTTATGGTCGGTTCGGTTCGGTTTCGAACCGATGCTCACCCCTAATTTTGGATGTCTTTGATATCTTCCTTAATTTTGAAAGGAAAACATAAATTTCATTTAAATGTTTTTTAGTTTAGGTCAAAGTGATTTTTTTTCATTTTATGAAGATTCTACATAATTAATTAAAATAATAGATTTCACAATTGAAATTAAAAAAAAAAAAGGTTAATAGGTTCGAACTTGGGTATATCAGGCCTGAATTATAAATTCTTGAATAACAAGCAGGCTCAAATGAAAATTCGATCTCAAATCGATTAAGTTGGATTTACATTTACATTAATTAGACGTACATGGTACGAAATTTGTACTAGTTTAAAATATTAAATCAGTAGGCTATGACAAAATCCAATTAATCCAAATCAAATATCGGTATCCGCATGCATACAAGTTGACATTATATTTCTATTTTTTTGTTCATCAGATTTTCATCTTGACTACTTCTAGCTCGATTTGGGGTAGGGTGTCCCGGGGCGCGCCCCACACTAGAGCACCAACTTTCTTTGGCTGATTTTTTTTTATCCTGCAACAAAGTTGGATTATTGATGAGCAAAAAATTAATAATTTTGGTGGTATAATTTACATGACATTTACTTAACGCAAACCTGCATCTCTTTATAGCGCATACCAACATTCCATTAAAATCAAATGGACAATTTTGGATTGTCCAAACAAACTCAATGGACTTATTCAGATTGTCAAGGAAAAAAGTAATAAACGAATTTGAATTTTCAATATGTTTATTAACACATGTGCACTATTCATTCAGTTTTACTAGACAAAATTAAGACTGTCCACGTTTAATAAATGGACAAACTCTTATTGTCTACTCCCTCGTTTGGATATGTTTGATGTTTAAGTTGACTGCTCTTATTTGAAAATATTTGATGTTTTGCAATTTTATGTATCTATTTTCCCAAATTTACCCCATATAAATCTTTCCTTACAAGATTCTCTTTTTAAACCACTATGAAATTAAAATAATTTAATAGGGATAATTAAGTAATATTATAGGACTTATTAATTTCAGGTTAAAATGCTAAAACGCCAAACATAAATAAACTAAAGGAGTATTAGATTGTGATGAATAACTATAGTTTGTTCATCAATAGACGACTAAATAATTTTACGATCGAAAATTTCATATCCTTATAATCAATATACTTTCTTTGTAAACAACTTTACGATTGTCAGTCTAAAATTGCTTCAACTTGAGGGTCTAATGCAATTTTATTAAAAACTTAAATAACTTTATTAATAAATTTGAATTATTTATAGGTCTAAATAATAAATTTTATAAAACAATAATTTTATTAATAACTATAGGTTTAAATAATTTTATAATGCAATTTTATTAATAAATTTGAATTAATTATAAAAATAACTTTGAATTAAAATCCTAAAATGATTTTATAAATTTTATAAAACAATAATTTTATTAATAACTATAGGTCTAAATAGTTTTATAATGCAATTTTATTAATAAATTTGAATTATTTATAAAAACAACTTTCAATTAAAATCCTAAAATGATTTGAAAGAGGAGTGTTGACTCATTGAGTGCCGAGGGAGGGAGTAAGATAGAGGGTGCCAATTTTATAAAACAAGGTTTTTTATACATACGTTACAATCGAAGGGTGCCTTGAAAAAACTGCCCCATAAATAATTTATGGATTCACCAACCCTGTAAGAAATAGAGAGATCATATCATCCATTACTCCCTTTGGAAGAAGAGCACTCACCCACAGACGACAGACCCACCTCTTTTTCCCCTGCTGGCGTGGCGCACTACAATCTCTACCCTTATTTTGATATTTTCCATCTCTCTCTTCCCTACCCTTTCCCTTTTCACTAAAGTCCCCTCCGCCGCCATGGCCTCCGACGACCACTCGGCCGAGAACGGCACCAACAACCACCACCACCACCACGAGAACCACACCGACCAGGAGGATCTTCCGTCCTCCAAGAAGGCGAAGCTCTCGTCCCCAATCACCCCCGCCGAGATCTTGGAGCAGTTCTCCCACCACGACCCCGCCGTGGCCCGCGTCAACAACGGCAGCTTCGGGTGCTGCCCGGCCGCCGTCCTCTCCGCCCAGCACGCCTGGCAGCTCCGCTTCCTCCGCCAACCGGACCTCTTCTACTTCAACCTCCTCCGCCCCGCCATCGACCGCTCCCGGCGCCTCCTCCTCCCGCTCATCAACGCCTCCCGCCTCCACGAGATCTCCCTCGTCGACAACGCGACCACGGCCACCGCCATCGTCCTCCAGCACGTCTCCCGCTCCTTCCACGAGAACCGCTTCCAGCGGGGCGACGCCGCCGTCATGCTCCACTACGCCTACGGCGCCGTCAAGAAGTCCGTCCAGGCCTACGTCTCCCGCGCCGGCGGCCACGTCATCGAGGTCCCCCTCCCCTTCCCCGTCCACTCCCCGCTCCACATCATCGCCGAGTTCCGCAACTCCCTCAACAAGGCCAAGTCAGAGAACCGCCGCGTCCGCCTCGCCGTCATCGACCACATCACCTCCATGCCCAGCGTCGTCCTCCCCGTCCGGGAGCTCGTCCAGATCTGCAGGGAGGAAGGCGTCGATCAGGTCTTTATTGACGGCGCCCATGCGATTGGGTGCACTAGGGTTGATATGCAGGAAATTGGGGCCGATTTCTACACCAGCAACCTCCACAAGTGGCTCTTCTGCCCGCCTTCCGTCGCCTTCCTCTACGTCCGCGACGGGCACAAGCTCGACGACGTCCACCATCCCGTGGTCTCTCATGAGTACGGCAACGGCCTACCGGTCGAGAGCGCTTGGATTGGGACTAGGGATTACAGCTCCCAGCTGGTTGTTCCTGATGCGTTGGAGTTTATCAGGAGATTTGAGGGGGGGATTGAGGGGATTGTGAAGAGGAACCATGACAAGGTGATTGAGAAGGGGAAGATGTTGGCTGAGGCATGGAAGACTCATCTTGGTTGCTCTCCTGAGATGTGTGCCAGTATGATTATGATTGGGTTGCCGGCTTGTCTTGGAATTGAGACTGAGGAGGATACTTTGAAGTTGAGGGCACATCTTAGGGATAAGTTTGATGTTGAGGTTCCTATCTATTACCGTCCTCCCAAGGAAGGGGAGGCTGATTGTTTGACGGGGTATGCTCGGATTTCTTATCAGGTTTACAATAAGGATGCTGACTATGACAAGTTTAGGGATGCTGTTAACCAACTTGTGCATGATGGGTTCACTTGTGCCAGTCTCAATGACTAGGGAAGGTATGTGTTTGGTTACATATCAACTTAAGTCAAGCAGTCATATCTAGCATTTGCTTATCATTTGAAACCCTTTGGAATCAGATTAGGCTTTACCGCTTATATTTTTCCACATCAACACCATTTTTCAACCCGATTGCTTGACTTCCTAGCTTCTTTTGCACATCTATACCATGGAGTGAGTTCTGCATTGCTAATTCATAATGCTCGGGGTGTTCACATATGATATGCATAATGGTGGAAAGTTTGCGAACTAGAATGAAGTGCATATTCTTTATAATCATGCATGTCTGATTGCTTAGGTATGGCATGGTCCTCCGGTATGAGGCAATGGTTGGGACAATGGGAAAGGCTTGATTTGATTACTCATGAGAATAAGTAACTGTTGACTGCTTGGGTATGTGATGGTCAATGGCTATAAGGCTATGGTTGATTTTCTTACAAAGAAGGGAAAGTGGGAAAAGCTCAATATTCATTGCTCGTGCATTTCAAGATAGTAGGTAACCATAGGATTTAATGTTCATCTGCATTGATGCAGCTTGGTTGGTGTTCTCTGATGAATGTAGATACATTTCAATATAGTGGTGACCATAGAGTTTAATGTTCATCCGCATTGATGCGTATTGGTTGTGTGTAGTGGATACTGGATACCAATATGCCATGTGTATTTGCTTTGAGCTTGTTAATCATGCCATATATACTAGAGAACGATACTTTTAACTCTCATATATTCTAGATCTTCTCAATATTTGTCTCATAATGCACTGAAGTAATTTCTGTCTGTGTTACTTAATTTGTTTGTGAAACAATATTTTTGCTTTACTGCTGCAAATGCAGAATTTGTGCAACTAACATTACTACCAAAATAACCAAAACCTATCGCCTGATGTATTTGAATCTAAGAAGCTGTTGTAGTAGATTTTGTGTGTATAATTGCGCTGATATATGAATAGAGTTGATACTTTTTGAACTCTTAGAAGGTACTTTGCTAATGTATGATGTATTATACTGTGTGATGGAAATCTTGTGATGAATGCGGGTCAGCTGGTGGGTTTGGATCTAAAATGACATATCTAGTACTTTGCTAATGCATGATTCCCTTAAAGCTAAACAATCAGAACTAGATCTCTGAATATGGTGTTGGATGTTATTGAAGCATAAACTTGTGCATTCCACTTCCACCATTGCAATCAAACCGAGCAGTTTTACATGAAATGGTCATCCATGTATGTATGTAACGTTCTGGCTCAACATCTGAAATAAATATACCAGGCACAGTCTACAAAAAGTGCTTACAAATTTTTATTGATGTAATTTTATTTTTGGTCTATTAATTTTAGGTGGTTCTTGCTGTGGTTATTGTATTGTAAGTCCTGCCTGTTCAGCCTACAAATCCGAGTTATACTGAATGGATTTTGAAATTATCTGATGGCTTTGGACGTTAACTCAATAATTCGGCATCAAATCCTTCATCCATTTTTTCCTTGGTCATCTTTTACAAATAGACCTCTTTTGTTCTATGCTTCTCTAATATATTCAACCCCATTCTGCTTGACTAGTTTCAGGATGCCAAGTGCTTAACAGTTGATGACTGGGGCTCCCAGTTTGTATAAGATTATTGGACCACGATTGCTGTTCTGTTTATTGTCCTCCTTTTCTCTGTATATTCATTTATTGTATGTCTGGCATGTTTGCTAAAGTGCTATTAATTTTCTACTAATTAATTTTGATCCCTTACTTTCAGATGCTATAAAGTGCTCTTGATCCAGTTTTCTAAACTGCTTTGTTTAATTTCCTTCATCTATAGGGACTTTGAGACCATATATGGAACAGTTTGTGATTTTGGATTAAATTCTTGCATGTAGTACATCGATAACCCGTTTAAAACATTACGTCTGATGTAGGCCAAGAAGACCATCAGAAGCACCCAAACAATAACAGTTCTTGCAGGTCAAAGTGCATCTTTGTATGGTCAAACTACTCGGAGCTTAGCTTTTCATGGATCCGGAACACACCTTTGAAACAATGAACGATGCCCACATCTCTGAAGAACATCATAAAATGCAGTACTTGCAGATGAGACCTGCCTTTATCTTAATGTAAGTCCCATCTTTGGGTAGGGATTTCTTTTCTCTAGAGTCTAGACTATGACATTGTAAATTGAACAGCAGAGACCTTGGGTAGCTATAGTTTGGATGTAAGGCAAACCTTAACTGGTTTTTGGGGTCGAAGAGATAATAAGGAGGGATTAATGTATGCGTCGGTATGTTGATTTGATCTAGATCTAGATCTTACCAAATTTGAAGTCTTTTGTCTTGTCCATGCATATTATCTTAAGGTAACACCAGTAGGACCAGCGGTTTGATTATTCACCACTGTGCCTACAGAGTACAAAACGAAGAGAGAGCATCAGCATCTCCAATAATGTAAACGATTATGTACACACTACATAGATTAATAGATAGTCAGAAAACGATTAACGTGGTTCAGCCGTTATAAGTGTCAGGCTGTCAGTCCATAACTTGAGTCTCTTTAAAAGGCCCAGCTCACAACACCTTGGATAGGATTGGTCATGGAGGTCCCTTTCTTACAACGGAGGATTTAAACATGTTTTGAAGGCCGGTCTATAAGATCCTTTGAGATGGAGTCCGAAAAGTTTAAAAAGTTTAAAAAGTTAGTGTAGTTCGTATAGAGCACGGTTCGGTTAGAATTGAAAATTTTCGGTCAGAACCTAAAATTTAGATTGAATCAAACCAAAACCGAATAGCCTTATAATGTAAAATTCCTTTTTGTAAAGCAATTACCTCAATATAATAATAGTGTGGTTCCACATCGTTACACTTAGGGGTGAGCAAAAATATCTTATCCTCAATATAATAATAGAATTTTATTCAAATTCTGTACAATATACGGGAATTACACTAATATTCTATTAAACCACCATCAATTTTACAAACTCTCGCTTGCAATTAACCAAGTAAACACATGAGGATGAATATAACTATGTGTTTAACACATGAGGATGAATATAACCAAGTAAACACATGAATATACCTGACTTAAAACGTGAATATACCCAACAAAAAGAAAGAAAAATGTGATGAGTTAATGTGGTTCAGGTGATTATAGAACTGTACAATATAGGGCATTTTTAGTACATTTATATTTGTGTATAATTGTAAAAACTGTCTTCCAGGACGTGGCTATGCTTTGTGTATTAGAGTAGACAAAATCTTTGTTGCCAAGTTCAACAAAGTTCACACAAAATGCTAGAGGTGTATTTGATGAGCCATTTCAACTACCTTATTAATTAGCGGTATCCGCCCACACTTCACATTTTAAAATTATTTCCATTATAAGTAAATAAGTGAAAACATATAATGAAAATTTTAGGATATGAAAATGCTATTTTTTTCTAGGCAAAAAATATTATTTTTCAAATTCGTACTATTATACGTACCAGATTATAGAGTATATTCTAATTATATAACAATTTAGTAAATAAAATTCACTTGTTTATCCTCAAAAGTGTGTCTATAATCTATTTATATATATATATATCTTTAAAACCACTACATTACGTCACCTCATCATATTACAAATGTCGCCTTGAGTATCAAGGATAATTAATTTCAAAAAAAGGAAAGAAAATCAAGGATATTATAATAACGAATAAGCATTAATGATGTTTTTTAATCCACATTCAAAAAGTTATATAATACCGTTGATTTCATTTATGTTATATTTGAGGGGACACTAAAATTTTTAACCTAAATAACTTATTGTTAAAACAAAAAAAGATATTGGCTAAAATCTTAGGATTTTTAAAGATATGGCATATTTTTTAATTTCAAAATATTAAAATATAAATTGTTGGATCGTTAGTCTTACAAGGGGCGTCCTTAACTCTGTTAAGGGTGTCCTTGAGTGTGGCGTCCTTAACAAGTATTAAGGGCGTCCTTTGATTTGCAGCGGAAAATTAAACTAAATAGATGAAGTAAATAAGTCAGGAACGCGTCTATTTATAGAGGAACCACTCAAGACCAAAGTAGTCATTGAGTGTAAACCTCTACCTCCTTGGAGGATTTTCGAATAGCCTTTTCCTTTCTTATTAAGCGTTCTTACAATTATACTGACGAGTTGTTTACACTTCTCTGACACTTAGAATGCGTCCTAAGTCCACTAGTAAAAACTCCTTTAAGCCTATTACAGTAACCTAGCTTAATCTTCTAAAGGACGCTACTCACACGTCCTTACAATACTTCGTAAGGATTTCTCTTTCTTTTGTTTTCTCTTACAAACACTTTGTGATTTGGGTTCAAACTTTTACTCGATCTAACACCTAGTCTTCGAGAGTTCTTGACTTGTTCTTGGTGTTCTTGATCGAGGTCGCTTTCACTCTGATTCTCTCTGAATATTCTCTGAAAGCTTAAGTCACTATAAATGCCCAAGGGGGTATTTATAGCACTTGGGGAAGGGCGTCTTTTCCTCTGACGATCATGCCCTTCAATTACGCGGCTACAGGATCGGCTTCCACGTGCTATGGCGGTGATGAGGGAAGCTTCCTGGCACCAGCTGTGTAGGACTCTGCTACAGGATCGGCTTCCACGTGGTGATGGACTGATCTACATGATCGGCTTCCACGCGGTGATGGACTGATCTACAAGATCGGCCTCCACGTGTCCCAGATGATCAAACATTGTCGAGTGATGTCATCCTGTCAGGTTGCCTTGTAAGGACACTTGGAGTTGAAGCTCGCGTTCCTACTTGCTTGGGACTACGCCCTTGGCTCATGTAGTAACTTCGCTGGTCCTTACTCCTGGGAGATGGCGTCCCTTCACCTCAAGGACGTCCACACACTTGTTGTCCTTTTCATCACTAACGTTCCTGAACACTTGGACAACTTTATTAGATCAAAGTGAGTTTGTCATATCAAAACTAAGGGACGATTGTATAGGCACAATATTAAGTACAAGGCAGTCCTTAATATCGTCCCAACATAAATATTGTTAAGATATTCTCAACTGACCTACATATTTGTATAAGAATTAGAGTCTATTGTGAGACCTAAGATTATGGTAACAAATTAGAAAAAGAATTAGGATTTATTAAGGATTAGAAAAAGATGAAGTGAATAATTGTTTGACCTAACATCATCCAATCAGGACCGGCCAATTACTTTATGGGGCCCCGTCCCAAACCAGCACTGCAAATTGCCGTAAAATATTTGGGCCCTAGTATGGATTGATGTTTAATTCTTTAAAGGTAGATTAGTGAGGAAGGTTTGGAAATATGGGCTTTTAAAGGTAGACATGTTAATAACACGGGCTTTAAAGGTTAATAAACTGAGGAAGGTTTGGTAAGCCTCTTCACCCAACATAGGAAGGTTTGGAAATATGGGCTTTTAAAATATTTGGTTGGGCCCTAGTATATTGGGGGCCCTGTACAGGTGCACGGGCTGCACCTGCTCTAGGCCGCCCCTGCATCCAATATAAGCCTATTAATCCACCAATTAGAAAAAAATTTACTTAAAAAAAGATTCGTTGAATGTATCCACCAAATCTTCTTAAGATTAGGTTGTTAAGGATTAAAAAAAGATTACATGAATATATATGTATATATTCACTTTGATATACATAGTTAAGATACGTATCTAATCATAGAAAGAAGATATTGTTTTTCAATTTTAAACAATAAAAAAAATATTGTGAAGATATTTACCATATAAAGAAGATATTTTTTCCAATTTTGAATAATAAGAAAAACATTATGAAGATATTTACCATATAAAGAAGATATTGTTTTTCAATTTTGAACAATAAGAAAAACATTATGAAGATATTGTTTTTCAATTTTGAACTATAAGAAAAACATTATGAAGATATTTACCATATAAAAAAGATATTGTTTTTCAATTTTGAACAATAAGAAAAACATTATGAAGATATTTACCATATAAAAAAGTTATTGTTTTTCAATTTTGAACAATAAGAAAAATATTATGAAGATATTTACCATATAAAGAAGATATTGTTTTTCAATTATTAGACAATTAAAACTTATTTCATAAATAAAATAAAATAAATCATAACAAAACAAACATTTGTTAAGATATCAAATTAGATCATATATAATTGACGAAAATGGGTAAATAGGCTATGTGCAAGCAAAAATGGAGTGAATAGGCTATAAGGAAAAAAAATGAGGTCCCATAGGTTTTTTTCCAATTTTGCCCCTACTTGTTTTTTAAATTTACAAGATGACGTCATCATATGCCATTGATGACGTCAGCATCCCTTATCACCATCAAGCGTTGACCGACGTTGACCAACGTTGACCGGCGTGGCATTAGTGATGACAAGTGACGTGTCATCAGATGACAAGTTACTTATCATAAGTCCACGTACAAAAAACTTGTCATCAGTGATGACCAGTTTAGATAAAACTCACCATTCACGACCTCAACTTGTCATCTGATGACAAGTTGAGGTATAACACATCATTCACGTAAAAACATGTCATCAGTGATGACCAGCTCATAAATTGACCTATGTTGGATTTGAACCCACATTATTGTGCATCAAACACATTGCTCTACCATTTGAGCTAATAGGCCATAATTATAACTAATATATATACAAATTTAACAATGCAAAATAAAACATGTCATCACCCCAACTCGTAAAACAAACTTGTCATCACCCAAAAACATACCCAAACCCATAAAATAATCCAAAAAACCTTAAAACAAACCTGTCATCACCCCCAGATCCGTAAAACAACTTGTCATCACCAAAACACATTGAAAACGAACTTGTCATCGCCAAAATCCATAAAAACGAACTTGTCATCACCCAGACCCATAAAAAAACACCCTGTCATCACCCAGAACCATAAAATCATCCCAAAACCCTTTAAACAAACTTGTCATCACCCAGATTCGTAAAACAAACTTATAATCATCAAAACACAGCAAGACGAACTTGTCATCATCCCAAACCCATATAATCATCCTAAAAACCTTTAAAATCATTCAAATCGAACTTGTCATCAGTCAAATCCATAAAACTAACTTGTCATCACCCAAAATCATCCCAAAAACCTCAAAACAAACTTGTCATCACTCAGATTCGTAAAACAAACTTATAATCACCGAAACACATTAAAAACAAACGTGTCATCGCTAAAACCTATTAAAAACAACTTGTCATCACTCAGTCATATAAAATCATCCCAAAACCCTTAAAAAAAACTTGTCATCAGTCAGATCCGTAGAACAAACTTAAATTGCTTAAAACTCATAAAAAACCACTTGTCATCACCCAAAATCATAAAATCATCCTAAACCCCCCAAAAATGAACTTGTCATCCTAAAAACCCCAAAAGCCAAAAACTCAAAAACCCAACCCTAGATCTAGCTCGTAGGAGCCTAGATCTGGCTCGTACGAGCCTAGATCTGGGTTAAACAAGCCCAGATCTGGCTCGTAGGAGCCTAAATCTGGCTTGTAGGAGCCTAGATCTGGCTCCAACGAGCCTAGATCTGGCTCGTATGAGCCCAGATCTGGCTCCAACGAGCCTAGATCTGGCTTCAATGGGCCCAGATCTAGAAGAGAGGGATGAGAAGGAGGAGAGGGAGAGGGCGAACGAACCTGAAATCGACGGCGGAGGCAGCGACGGCGGTGGCGTAGGTGGTCGGAGAGGGCGGCGGCGAGGAGAGGGAGGGCGGCGTGAGGGAGGGACAGATTGGGGTGGGCGGCGAGAGGAAAGAGAGGGAGGGAAGAGAGGAATGAAAATGGAGATGAGAGGGAGAGGGATGAGTGCAAAAAAAAAAATTGAAGAGGAAAGAGAAAAATAAGAGAATGAGAGGTTTTATAGAAGAGGAAGAGTCTTTCAGCAGAAACCAATCACTGGATGGCCAAAACGGATGGCCAAAAGAAGAGAGTGGAAGCAACATCAATATCAGAAATAGAAGACAAAACAGAATCAGACGGATGGCCAAAATGGCAATGCCATCTTTCAGCAGAAACAATAGCAGAGACTCGAGCAAGAGTACCAAGAGCTCGCAACCAATAGATGCCTCCACGTTGCTCACCCAAACCAATCACTGTTCCGGAAGCGCTGGCCTGTAAGATACACCACTTATCAATCAGAAGTACCAGACATCCCAAGTCGCGAGTTAGACAAGCAAAAGATAAGAGATTGCAACTCAGATTAGGAACAAGAAGAACATGCTAAATCTGATAATTACCAAAACACATTGTGCCCTCAGACAAGGCAACAGATGTGGTACCATCAGGAAGAATAATAGAAATCGATGCAATAGAGTGAACATCAAAGAGAAGACTACTATCACCAGTCATATGGAAGGAGGCACCAGAGTCAAGAATCCAAGGCAAAGGAGACTTATTAGAATAATCCGAAGAGTCCAAGCCAGCAGTCAGAGATTGACTATACTGAAGAATAGAGTCCCATTGATCATTGGTGAGGTGTTGCCCAAACGCTGCACAATCAATGGAGGACGTGCGGGGCGGTGCACCAATGTGAGAAGGAGGCTGAACCGCATCAACAACAACTGCACCACGGCCACACTGCTGACCTTCAGCCGAGGAGTCTAGAGTACTACGAGCAGTAGAGGAGGAGTCGCTAGAAGAAGACCCTACAGCGGCAGACTTTTCCGCTTTGCGACGTTCACACAATTCATAAGCCCAATCAAGGACTCTAGTAATCTTAAACAAGTGTCACGATCATGTCCTGATCGACCACAATGAGAGCACGTCAGAGACCGATGATCAACAAGGGTTTCAGTAGCAGAAGAACTATTAGAAAAAGAAAACGTTGATGATGGCGGAAAGCAACGGGTTGCAAATGCCATAGAGTCGGACTTAGAATCACGTTCTTTCATCATGGATAGAACTTTTTCTTCTTGAACAACCATAGAGTAGACTTTATTGAGCGGAAGAAGCGGATCTTGAGCCATGGCATTAGAGGGAACAGTAGAATAAGTATCATCAAGCCCTATGAGGAATTGATGAACTTGATCATCATCTTTGTCATTCTGGCGAAGCAAAGTAACATTACAGGTACACGTGCAGTTTTTACAGGTACACGTGCGAGGAGGAAGAAGAGTAGCAATTTCCTCCCAGAGTTTCTTCAAAGCACCATAATAAGACGCCACAGACTGACCGTTTTGTCGACAAGAGGCAATGGTTGCCTTGATTTGCAGAATTCGAGGGCCATTCCCGACTGAGAACCTCTGAGCTAGGTCGTACCATAAATCTTTGGCAGAGTCATAATAAGTGATCGAAGAGCGAACAAATGAATCGATCGTTTGTATGACCCAACCAACAAGCATAGAGTTAACGGTGTACCAATCTTCATGTTCAGCCGTTCCTGCGTCGGGCAGCGAAACAGAGCCATCCAAAAAACCGATCTTTCGTTTGGCTCGAAACGCATGACGTAGGGCAGTGGTCCATTCCCGGTAATTATCGCCTTTTAAAACAACCGGAGAGATCGTAAGTCCCGAATGATCGGAAGGATGAAGATCATAGACGGTCTCCGGATCGAGTATGGGATGCTTTGATCCCGAACTAGCAGTATGAGTATCCTTGTCAGACATGATTTTCATATACTGAAGGTATTGAGGAAGAGCAGTGAACTGGACAACAAGGGGCTGCGATGATGAAGTTCGACGGCTGAAAAAAATCGAGATTTAGGGTTCGCTCTGATACCATGTAAAGAATTGGAACGGGGGGAATAAACTTGTATACTGCTGTGTGTATTGCTTTGGAGAAAGTTACAATATATAGAGATTTACAAGGCAATTAAATCTACATAATATATAGATAGAAAATATACATATATCCTAATCAGATAAGATATATCCTAATATCCGCTCCTATGAACCGCGCGCCCTCTCTTCATCATACTCCTCTCTCCGTCGTCGTCGGCGCCGTTCTCACCTGCCGGTTCTCCGGCCTCCGCTCCGACTTCCACCTCCCCGATCTGGATCTCCCCATCTTCAACTCTACTCGTCTGAAGCTGGCCCAATCCGGCTCCTCCGAAGAGCATCTCCGCTTGAAAATCGAGCAACTCATCGACGTTCTTCGTGTCTTTGCTCGCCTGCAACCGCCAAGAAGGTCGTCGTCGCCCCTACCCTCTTGTAGCTCTCCACCCCGTCATGCTCTTCGCTCACCTTCCTGTAGCTCGCCGCCTGTGCATCGGTCGTCGTCCCCACGCCACTGTCATTGTCGACGTTGTCGCCCGCCGCCGTCGATGGTCATGGATGCCCTCGCTGCCCCGTCGTTCTTCCTTTGCCCTTGCGTTAAGGAGCTGCTATTGTTTTCATTTTATTTTATTTTATTTTTTCATAATTAATTGGGAAATGGGGAAATATGGATTTTTTCGTTTACCTTTTTTTTAACGGAAATCTTTATTTTTTGGATGGAAAAGTGGTGTATAATAAGTTTTGGGTACGGAAAGGACTATTTGTAAACTACAAGGGTACCAACAGGAAAAAGATTTTTCGTGGGACACCAAAAGGAAAGGTTGAAACCTCGAGGGTACCAAGAGGAATTTCCGTTTAAAAAAAAAGCTAAATAAAGTTAATTTATTTTATTACTCTTTTATTAATATATACCACCAATTATACATGAAAAATTAGAAAAAAAATTAAAAAGAAAAAGACCCCTTTCATTCCAACCTACGAAGATTGATCGATTCAGCGAATCATTCCACAATCAAATTGACCAAATCTTTCAAAGCTTCAAGCTAGCTCAACAAAAATCTCACTAATTTACACAACTTAGTGAAATTTTCACAAATAGAGAGAGAAAGGGAGACATACAGAGTGCAAGTGAAGAAGAGGAGGAACAAAGAGGCGTAATTGCGAGCGAATTGCTTGACATTTTCGTGAACTCGCATCTTCGCCTGAGCCGGAGACGAAGGGAAAGAGTACGAGTCCACGGAACTGAGGAATCTAAGAAGGCGTCTGGCCGGAGAAATCGTTGTTGGCGAGCTTGGAGATGAGGTTTACAGCCAATAAAGAGAGGAGCGTGGCTACGGAGGAGACAACCGACATGATTTGAAACAATTCAGCAGAGAGCAAACTTTGGGAAAGGAACAGAGTCCTTAATGACAGACCAATCAAATGAAAAGAGAACGATCGAGAATGGAAGAAGAGTAAACCATCTCAATGGAGCAGGAAAGAAATAAGGAAAAGAGCTGCAAAAGGGGCGCTACTTTCTCACTTTTCATTCATTGGGGATTCAGGTCACAAGTTCAGGTCAAGTGCTAGGTTACAAGAAGCAATGCTTATATAGTGGAGCTTTAGCCAGCTCACTTGTTTACATCACAATTAATAAACATTTCATTTCCTACGTGTCAGCCCATGTGGTTTCTTCTTTTCTTTACTGGTGTCCAACAGCCCCCCACAAGCTGGAGGATGGTACATGCCCAGCTTGGAGAGAATGGCATTTTGTTGAGGTGAGGGGATGATTTTAGTAAGAACATCAGCTAGTTGCTCAGAGGATGGAGTGAAGCAAAGTTGAATGAGGCCTTCCATCACTTTTTCTCTAGTGAAATGACAGTCTATCTCAACATGTTTGGTTCGTTCGTGGAAGACCGGGTTTTGAGCGATCTGCATTGCTGAACGGTTATCACAGTGGAGGCTAACCGGTTGGATGGGAGAGACTTCAAGTTCTTGGAGTAGGCGAACTAACCAAGTAAGTTCAGAAGTGGCTTGAGCCATTGCTCGATATTCAGCTTCGGAGGAGCTGCGACTGACAGTGGTTTGCTTCTTGGATTTCCATGAGATTGGAGATGAACCAAGAAGGATGAGAAAGCCAGTGACCGATCTTCTTGTGGAAGAACATGCAGCCCAATCGGAGTCCGTGTAGCCAGCTAAGATAGGCTTGTCGAAGCCACGAAGAAGGATTCCTTGTCCAAGGGTACCCGAGATGTAGCGGAGGGTGTGGTTGAGGGAGAAGAGGTGGGAAGAACGGGGTTGTTGCATGAATTGGCTAAGAGTTTGGACAGCAAAACTAAGGTCTGGTCTAGTGTTGGTGAGGAAATTGAGTTTACCAAGAATTTGGCGGTATAGGGATGGGTTGGGTAGGATGTCTCCTTCATCTGGGTGGAGTTTGAGATTTAGTGGGAGAGGTGTAGGTGTAGGCAAAGGGTTAGGTATGGGAAATTCAGTGAGGAGATCATGGGTGAACTTCTTTTGAGTGATGGCAATGCCATGGGGAAGGTATGTGATTTCTAGGCCGAGAAAGTAGTGGAGGATGCCAAGATCTTTAATGCTGAAAGTTTTGTCTAGGAAGGATTTAAGGAGGTCGATGGTTGTTGGGCTGGTACCGGTGACAAGGAGATCGTCCACGTACACTGCAACGATGGTGATGTCGGAGTTTCTCTTGAGTATGAAGAGAGAGTAATCATTCTTGGACTGAATGAAGCCAAGAGAAAGAAGAGAATCAGTAAGCTTGTGGAACCACTGACGTCCTGCTTGTTTCAAACCATAGATTGACTTCTTGAGGCGGCAGACAAGATTCTTTAGATTGCTGATGCCTTCAGGGACTGTCATGTATACCTCTTCGTGGAGTTCACCGTGGAGAAAGGCATTGTTGACGTCCAGTTGATACAAAGGCCATTGTTTGGCGGAGGCGATGGCAAGGATGGTTCGAATAGTCGTCATCTTGACAACCGGTGAGAAAGTCTCGTGATAGTCGACTCCAAGCTGTTGTGTGAAGCCTTTAGCCACTAGACGGGCCTTGTATCTCTCAAGAGTGCCATCCGCCTTGAGCTTGACTTTATACACCCATTTACAACCGACGGGATGTTTGCCCGGGGGCAAGGAAACCATGTCCCAAGTGCCATTGACCTGCAAAGCATTGATCTCTTTTTCCATAGCGATAATCCAATTAGGATCCTTAGAAGCTTGGGCATAAGATGAGGGTTCAGAATATGATATGACATTAGCAACAAAGGCATGATGGTGAGAAGGGAGTTGAGAAGGTGAGATGAGGCCAGTGAAGTTTGAGTCATTGGGAGAAAGGGAACAAATATAATCTGTGAAGTGGGCTGGCATTCGGGTTACCCGAGTTGATCGTCTCAGAGGCTCATTTTGAGGTGAAGGTGGTGAGGGTGGTGAGGGTGGTGAGGGTGTTGAGATGTCATTGTTTGTGGTGGGCTCAGTGGCTTCAGGGAGCGTAGTGGGAGTAGAGGGGGTTGGGTTGAAAGGAGAAGTGGAAGTTTGAGAGATGTTTGGTGGTTGGGGAGGTATAAATATGGTAGAGGGAATGTGCAGGGAGTTGGATGGTAGAGTGATGGAGCTATCTAGTATGGGAGAGGAGTGTAGAGGGAAGTGACTCTCATGAAATGTGACATCTCGAGAGAAAATGATTCTTTTTGTGGTCAAATCCATGACTTTGTAGCATTTCTTGCCAAAAGGGTAACCAAGGAATATGCATTTTGTAGCTCGAGGCTGGAATTTGTCTCTATTTCTTTTGAGTGTGTTAACGAAGCATAAGCAACCGAAAGCTTTAAGATGATCATAATCTGGGGTTCTTTTAAACAAAAGCTCATAAGGGCATTTGTTGTTAAGAGAGGGGAGAGGGCTTCTATTAATAAGGTAGGTTGCTGTCAAAATACAATCACCCCAATAGGAGTGAGGGAGATTGGCTTAAAAGAAGAGGGCTCGAGCCACTTCGAGAAGGTGTTTATGCTTTCGTTCGACAACTCCGTTTTGTTGTGGAGAGTCGACGGTGGTGGTTTGGTGAATTATACCTTCTTGGGAGAAGAAATTTTTGGCTGGGGTGTCACTAAATTCAGGGGCATTGTCAGACCTGATGTATTTGATTTTGGCTTTGAATTGGGTTTGGATCATGGTGGAAAATTTTTTAAGGATGGATAAGGCATGGTTTTTGTGGGTCATGAGAAAGGTCCATGTGGACTTGCTATGATCATCGACCAAGGTTAGGAAAAATCTATAGACATTGTGAGTGGGATGTTTATATGGGCCCCAGGTGTCCAAATGTATGAGTTCAAATGGGTTTTGTGAGGGAACAGAGGCATGAGAGAAGGGTTTTCTATGCTGTTTTGCCATTGGACAAATTTAACAAACATAATCTCCTTTTGTAAGATTAGCAAAAGTGGGAATATATTTTAATTGCTCAAAAGAGAGATGTCCCATACGACAATGAAGTAATTCAAGACTGCCTTTTGGAAAGGTAGCATTACAAAAAGAGGAGTTTGAAACTGATGAGATAGAGACATTGGAGGGTTTGACTTGATCCAGGTCTTGGTGTTTGTCTATGATATACAACCCATTCTCTTCATGGCCAATCATGATAGGCTTGCTCATCAAATGGTCCTGAAGAAGACATGTTTTTGGGGTAAATATGATGTTAGAAGATAGGCTCATGGTGAGTTTACTGATGGAAAGCAAATTAAAATGAAAATCAGGAACATAGAGGACTTCATTTAGAATCAGGTTTGAAGCAAGGTAGATGGTGCCGGTATGGGAGATGTGGGCACGTTTTCCATTAGGTAAGGTAATGAAGATGGGCTTTGTGACAGGTTTAAGGATATTGAATAAATGTTTGTGTGGTGATATATGGTCGGTGGCACCGCTATCGAGGATCCATTTAGAATTATCGTTAGGAGAAAAAAGACAGAAGCGTTTACCTGCCAAAAAGGCAGCGTGGTTCATGTTCTCATTGCCCTGTTGTGTGCTGAGGAGAGCCAAGAGTTGGTCATATTGAGCCTGCGACAGACCTGGCGTGCCTGAGCTGGAGCTCCCGCTAGTTTGGGCTATCACTCTCCTTGGTTCTTTCCCTGGCGGGTAGCCATGAATCTTCCAGCACTTATCAATAGCGTGTCCCGGCACCTTGCAATTGTCACAAAAGGGTCTGTTCTCAGTCTTCCCTGGCGGATACCCATTCTTCTTCCAACACTTCTCCACGATGTGACCCTTGATCTTACAGTAATCACAAAACGGAGGGGTGTTGTTTGACTGGTTCGACTGATTTGGTGGATATCCATGAAGCTTCCAGCACTTCTCTGTAGTGTGTCCACCCACCTTACAGTGATCGCAGTAAGATCTGGCTCCCTCTCTTGTATTTCCCTGTGTGTTTCTCTGGTTGTATCTCTGTGAAGCTAGGGCCATTGATTCAGTTTCTGTATTTGTGCCTGAGCTGATGTTTCGTTGGTCCTCCTCTTGTGAAACCATCTGATACACCGCATTGAGGTTGGGTGGTGGTGTCATCATGAGGATGTTTCCTCTAATAGCATTGAAATTGTCATTTAATCCCATTAGGAATTGAACAACTTGTTGGTCTTCTATCAATTTGTTGACCACAACAGTAGAGCCACAAGTGCATACACATTCATTCACCAGTAACAGGTACTCATCCCAAAGCTTTTTCAGCTTAGTGAAATAATTTTTGATGGAATTCGAACCTTGAGTGATCGAACTAAGCTCTCGTTGGACTTGAAAAATTCTCGTGCGATTTGGCTTCCCATAACGAGTCTCTAGCTCAGTCCATATCTATTTAGCAGTCTTGCAATATATGACAGATTCAGCAATCTCTTTATCAACAGAGTGCAATAGCCAAGAAATCACCATGGAATTGCATCTCTCCCAATGAGGGAGCAAGGGAGATCCCGGATCTGGTTTTTGACAACTTCCAGTGACCATCCCAAGTTTGTTTTTAGCATTCAATGACACTTCCACAGACCTTTTCCAGTGTCCATAATTTCGTTCATTGAGCAGACTGGTTGCAAGCACATAAGTCGGATGATCGGAGTGGTGTAGGTACAACTCACTCACAGTCAAGTCTCTGATTTCATTTCTAATTTGTTCATCCCGAGCTAGGGTTTGATTTTGTTGAGTTTGAGCCTGAATCTCTGCTTCGATCCTAGCCCGATTCTCAGCTTCAATTTGAGCACGGATTTCAGCCTCAAGCCTGACTCGTTCATCCCGAGCTAGGGTTTGAGTTTGTTGAGTTTGAGCCTGAATCTCCGCTTCGATCCTAGCCCGATTCTCAGCTTCAATTTGAGCACGGATCTCAGCCTCAAGCCTGACTCGCTCACTGATTTCTTGGGGAATAACTTCATCAGCCATGGCTTAAAAGCTCTCTGGCTCTGATACCATGAAACAATTCAGCAGAGAGCAAACTTTGGGAAAGGAACAGAGTCCTTAATGACAGACCAATCAAATGAAAAGAGAACGATCGAGAATGGAAGAAGAGTAAACCATCTCAATGGAGCAGGAAAGAAATAAGGAAAAGAGCTGCAAAAGGGGCGCTACTTTCTCACTTTTCATTCATTGGGGATTCAGGTCACAAGTTCAGGTCAAGTGCTAGGTTACAAGAAGCAATGCTTATATAGTGGAGCTTTAGCCAGCTCACTTGTTTACATCACAATTAATAAACATTTCATTTCCTACGTGTCAGCCCATGTGGTTTCTTCTTTTCTTTACTGGTGTCCAACATGATTAGTCCGTAGCCTATGGCAGTGAGCATCGTGTGAGGGGCCGCGGAGGCCGAATTGGTTGCTCCGATGGAGAAATCGGCGGCGGAGGTCGTCGGAAGGTGGTTTTCGGCGGGGAGGAGGAGTTGAGGCGGTCAACCTGTTGAAATGTTACGGTTTTTTGTTTTTAATTTTTTCTTTCTAATTTTTCAAGAATTATAGCTGGCATATAGTATAAAAGAGTATTAATATTTGTAAACTACAAGGGCGGTCAACCTGTTGAAATGTTACGGAAAATGGTACTTTTTGGATAGGAAACTGATTTTTAAGTACTTTTGGGTACGGAAAGGAATGTTTGTAAACTACAAGAGCACCAAAAGGAAGAAAAAAATTCGTGGGACACAAAAAACAAAAGTCAAAACCTAGAGGGTACCAAGATGAATTTCCCAATAATTAAATACCGTTTCCTAGGGGTGATAGAAACAGAGTTTTGTTCGTCTTTCATTTTAAAAAGAAAAAGAATGGCTACGATAACAAAGAAAGGCAAGGATAACAAATTAAAGATTTGGATTGATCATATCTTAATACTACGTATTATTTTGCTTGACCATATCTTAATACTATCGTTTGCTAGCCATTTTGCTAGATTTATTATATAAATTAAATATTTGGATTGGTCATATCTTGTATTTTCTTAACATTTATTATTTTTTAAAATAAATGCATTTATGATTAATCATAATTATAATATAATTAAGTTTAGGACTAATATTTCTGCAATTTGTATATAGGAAATCAGACAGTAGAGGAAACAATCAAAATATTAAAAATATTAAACATGTCCATCTTATTGGATGATACCTAACAAAATTGTAAGAATAATATATAAAATATGAGAAAATCTACAAAACAATGTTTATATAAATTTGGGTATTCAGTAGGAGGGACGCTCCGGTGCGATAGTTATTAGAGTGCTTCCTTAGGCATTCTATTAGCCATTGGATTAAATGGAATTAATGGTAGGATATGATGGTGCATAGTAGGCCCGATTTTGGTGATTATATGGGATGAAAAATCTGCAATATTCCGTTTACCATAAATAAAAAAAGCTCCTAAAATGTAGGGAATTAGCAGCTTGATTTTCGGAAAAAAATATTGGGAGATCCTATCCAAAAATCGGTTACACAAATCAAGAAAAACACAATATTTCCATGTTGAAAAATCATGAAATCGAGTGAGATACGCTGCAAACAATACTCACCGGCGTAATCACGATAGAACAACCTCGAGCTATCATCTTCGTCTCATCCAATCCTCTCATCGCGCATACAATTCAGTAGTTGAAAAACTCAACAACATGATGAACGTTCAATCACGAACAACTTTCGTGAGAGGTTAGATTCAATAACTATGTCTTAAACATTGTTTTTTGAAGTTCCTGCTCGTTTAATAGTATTATAATTCGATCATGAGATGTTAGATTCATAAGATTGTGCTATCATATTGTTTACTGATTTATTTCGATTGATCTAATTTTTTTTTCGGTATTTATTGGTTGTAACATCGTATTATAGCATAAAAGAGCTCGCTACATTACCCTATTTTTTGAGTTGAAAAACAATTGTTTAATGGTTGAAAAAATAGTTGCCTTAATCTAAAGTACACTCGAGTTGAAAAATTTATCAATCAAAGTTGAAAAAGTAGTGTTATATAATTGGATAATAACATGCATGTGGCTCGATAAGAAACCATAGTACTCGCTGCATTACCCTAATTTTTTTAGTTGAAAAAATAATGTTGAAGTGTTGAAAAATTAGTTGCATTATTCTAATGTACAACCGAGTTGAAAAAGTTATGTAGGGTATTTGAAAAATTAGTGTTACATGAATGAATAATAACATGCATGTGCATCGATAAGAAACCATAATGTTGATTAGTTGAAAAAATATTGTTGTGTAGTTGAACAATAACAATCAGGTTGCTTGACAAGGAACATTAACATTAAATAGTTGAAAAAGTAATGTTGTATATTTGAAAATGTAATAACTCGATTCTGGCTCTTCATTGGCGTACAGTCATAATATGGAAAATGCAGTGTTCCCAAATTGAAATATACAATATGGTTAGTTGAAAAAGGTTTAACAGTTTGTTAAATTGTATTTACTCGTGCAGTTGGAACCAACAAATGGGAGGAGTATGTGTTTAATAATGATCAAGAATTCTCTCCAGCTGAAGTAGATGGATGTGATGATGAGGATGCGGAGTATGAACCTGAAGCATTCATGTATGGAACTGAATGTGTGTTTGATGAGAACGACTCCAACATAAAGCACTAAATATCATAAGATTGTGCCATCATATTGTTTACTGATTTGATTCGATTGATCCAAAAAAAATTTCTTAGTTATTGGTTGTAACATCGTATTATAGCATGATAGAACTCGATGCATTACCCTAGTTTTTTAGTTGAAAAAATAATCTTCAAGGGTTGAAAAAGTAGTTTCCTTAATCTAAAGAACAGTCGAGCTGAAAAAGTTATGAATCAAAGTTGAAAAAGTAGTGTTATATAATTGAATAGTAACATGCATGTGACTCGATAAGAAACCATAGTACTCGCTACATTACCCTAGTTTTTGAGTTGAAACAATAATGTTGATGAGTTGAAAAGTATTGTTGCATTATTCTAAAGTACAATCGAGTTGAAAAAGTTATGTAGAGTATTTGAAAAATTAGTCTTACATGAATGAATAATAACATGCATGTGCCTCGATAAGAAACCATAATGTTGATTAGTTGAAAAAGTATTGTTGTGTAGTTGAACAATAACAATCATGTTGCTTGACAAGGAAAATTAACATTGAATAGTTGAAAAAGTAATGCTGTATATTTGAAAATGTAATAAATCGATTCTGTCTCTTCATTGGCGTACAATCATAATATGGAAAATGTAGTGTTTCCGAATTGAAATATTTAATATTTTTAGTTGAAAAAGGTTTAACAGGTTGTCAAAAAGACCGACTTCATCATCCGACTCTTCATGGTCCTTAGCCGCTTTGATTTCTGCAACTTAGCTTGTTCATCTACGCGGCCTGAACAAAACAAGCACACTCAAAACTCATATAAATGAAATGTACAATCTATTTTGATCGAATACACATACAATATTCATGAACGTACATTACTATTGAAAAAGTTCTTGTTTATGATTGAAAAATGAACTTTCTTCTATCATTTATGCTGACTAAACATCACTGCTATCATTATAGTGCAACATAAACATAACAAATCTGCTGTTATTGAATCTGTTCCTATTTCTTTCTTACTACGTACTTCAAATACAACAACAACAATCTTGTAAACTTATTTTTGTAATCAGTTCTTGTTTTTGTTTGCAAAACTAATCTTATCCATTCAATATAGAACGATCTTGATGCAAAAATAGAACAATGTTGATGAAAAAACATCAAAAAATCATTGAAAAATATATTTCATCAAAATACCAGTTCATTCCACAGTCTTCTGAACTTATTTTTGGAATAATTTCTTGTTTTTGTTTGAAAAACTAAACCTATCCATTCAACATAGAACGATCTTGCTGCAAAAACAGAACAATGTTGATGAAAAAACTTCAAACAACCATTGAAAAATATATTTCATTGACAATAACGAGTTCAATAACCCTAAATATCAGTTCAACAACCCAAAATCAGGTAACGAAAAAACAAAAATCAAAAAACACGGATCCTTAATCTGAGAAACAACAAACCTAAATATCAATTCAATAACGATTTTACTCTACCAAAATCTAGAATCCGAAAACCAAAACCCTATTTCGAAATACTACACCAAATCTCCTACCAACTTCGAAATTACGAGTTAAAATCATCAAAACAAGATAAATCGACATGAACGAACACAATGCGAGTGGTTACTTGCCTGAAATCTGTGGGTTTTGCTACTGATTTTGATGAAACCCTAAAGACTAGCAGTCTTCCAACCTTAAACCGAAACCAGTCGGCGGTATGCTATGGCGAGTTCCACCGCTTGATTTTCAGAGAGCGCCGGCGAGCGACGAGCGATGATTTTCAGAGAGCGCCGGTGAGGATTTCTTCGGAGCGAAAATCGCAGAGAGAGAGAACGAGGGTAGTCTTTCGGTATGGAATGAGATGAAAAAAGGGAATATTCAGTATTGAAACAAAAAAGGGAAGCAGAGAAGGTGGAGAAAATCAAGGGATTTTTTCAAAAATGGGTAAAAAAATATTCAACCGAGATCTTATTGATATTATCCTGTGTTTTCTATTTATGGTGTAATGGTACACCCTAATCTCACTTAGTATAGACCTTAGATCATCTTAAATCCAACGGACAGTATTTTGTAGTAGGAAGTACTATAATTGCATGTCTCTCTAGAGCGTGATTCATTCAGTAAAGTTGTAAATTAAGAAAGTAGGAATATATTAGATTGATTCATTTGTACTTAAATTTGAAATCTTAAATCATATGGTAATGACATGACAATTTTTATGATGTGTAAATGAGATGACAAATTTTATTAATATAATAAGGGGAAATTGCATTTAACCACCCCTTATTTTACACTTGTTGCATCTAACCACCCCTTATATTTTTTTTTGCATTTAACCACCCTTTATTTACAAATTGTTGTATTTAACCACCCTTTATATTTTTTCCTGCACTTAGCCACCCCTTATTTACAATTAGTTGCACTTAACCACCAATTGTTTATATAAAAAATATCATTCCCTCTATTACATGTTCGGGTTGGTTCACTTCGGGTTTGTATTAATTTTGGATATTCCTAACTATTAATAGAATTAATTTTTTAATTATTATAATACAATAAAAAATATTATTTATGTATATATCCATCTTAATAATAAAGTATTTAGATTATTCAATTACGAATGATATACTATTTTTACAAAACAATGTTTCGGGTAGACCCATCAGATACCGGGTTTCAAGTCTTATCCAATAAATAACTGAGTCGAGTCTCTTTTTGACCCATTGATTTCGGATCGGGTCTCAACACAAAAAACTATACAACGTTAGAGGAGTGTTAGGATTCGAAACTATTTTTTTAGTTGGGAGATACAATTCGAGAACCAATTATACAACTTTAGAGGAGTTTTAGGATCCGAAACTATTTTTTTCAGCTGGGAGATACTATATGAGCTTAATAATTTTTTATTTTTATAAAAAAAAATTAAAACTAAGGGTAAATATGTCATTTAATTTTTAGAGAATACCATTTTTGTCAAATGGGTGGTTAAATGCAACTATTTACAAATAAGGGGTGGTTAAGTGTAGAAAAAGATATAAAGGGTGGTTAAATGCAAAAAGTGTAAAATAAGGGGTGGTTAAATGCAAATTTCCCATATAATAATTCTACATAACTTTTTCCAAGTAAATTAAAAATTGTATGGATTAATATGGCGGTGACACGTGGTAAAATCCGAATTGGCATATTCTCAAGGCGACATGTGTAAAATGATGAGGTAGCGTAATGTGGTGATTTCATTCCTTAGTGGTTTTAAATATATATAATAGACTAGTTCTAGTTTCCAAAAAATGAAAAATGTTGTTTGGATTGACAAAATAAACTAGTTTTTAGTTTTTCAACTAGTTTATCCATGCAACTCAAAAAAGCAACGGTTTAAGGTAGTTTATGGAGTTCATTTGATTTTAAAAGACAAAGTTAACCTTTTAATGTTATATGATTAAGACAAGGCACTCTCTAATATTCTTAAAAGAAACAATTAAATATAATTTGAAAACACTTAGATCATTAAAAGGGAGAGATGGAGAGTAACTTTAGAGATGTATTTCTCACTCTAATTTGGTGCAAATTTTACAATGGTTGATGACCTCCTTTTATAAGAGAAAATTGAGGTAAAAACCTATGTAAACTTCCATGATTTAAGCATGGAAATAAGGAGGTGAAGAAGGTGATAATTCACCTTGTACAATTTACCTCCAATCATACATCATGCAAATAGTATATGTTCAATCATCTACTCATACAAGTAATGAAGATATACGAAGGTTAACTTGTAAATGTGTATAAAAGGGTAATTAGTAAATGATGTAGATTATGGCTTACATCATGCATTCATAACACTCCCCCTTGAATATTCACCTTCTTTCATGTTATAGGAGATGGGTGTATGTTGCCTCGTTAAAAACCTTGTTAGGAAAATCCTAGTGGGATAAAAAACCTGAATGAAGGGAAAAATAATGCAACTTGAAACCCATTGTACGCTTTAGAGTTACCTCATTAAAAACCTTGTCAAGTAAAACATAGTGGGAAAAAACTTGATCGAAGGGAAAAAGAGTGCAATGCGTATGATGCTCCCCCTCACTCAACATATGTCTCGAATTCTGCACATTCCAATTCTGGATACTAGCTCTCCAAATTTCTTAGGGATCAAAGATTTTGTGAATAGGTCAGCCAAATTGTCATTCGATCGAATTTGTTGGATGTCCACTTCACTAGCTTCTTCCAAATCTCGACTAGAAAAGAACTTTGGAGATACATGCTTTGTGTCGTCTCCTTTGATGTAGCATTTCTTCATTTGAGCAACACATGCAGAGTTGTCCTCAAATAATGTTGTTAGATCGTTAGTGAACAGCCACATCCCACTCTTTCTGGATGAATTGGATCATTGGCCATAGAGACACACATTCTCTTCCTGCCTCATACAACGCAATCAACTCGACGATGTTTAGGTCCCATCCTTGTCCAAGGTCTTTCATTTCAAATTCTTTCATCAAATATTTCGCAGTATCTTCAAGTTCATTTGAAGTTTCGACGATGTTTAGATCGTTAACATAAATTGCGATAATAGTGAATTTCTTTTCGGATCGTTTGATGAAAAAGCATGGACAAACAATATCGTTCGTATACCCTTCTTTCAGAAGGTAATCACTGAGGCGATTGTATCACATTTGCCCAGATTGTTTTAACCCATACAAAGACCTTCTCAAATTTATGAAAACCCTTCTTTAGGTCCACGATTATTGGCCTCATGCAATTTTAGTCCTTCTAGGACTCTCATGTAGATGTCTGCACCTAGTGTTCCATACAGATATGCTGAAACAACATCCATGAGGCGCATTTGTAATTTCTCAAAGACAGTCATGCCAATTAGGAATGTCAATGCAGTTGCATCAACTACTGGATCGGGAGTATGTCTCCTCGTAATCTATTCCGAGTATTTGAGAAAAACCTTGCGCAACAAGTCTTGCTTTATATCTTACAATTTCGTTTTTCTCATTTCACTTGCGCACAAATACCCATTTATAGCCGACTGGTTTTACACCATTTGGTGTACGAGCTATGGGTTCAAAGACCTCTCGCTTTTCAAGCGAATTTAGCTCTACTTGAATAGCCTCTTTCCATTTTGGCCAGTCTTTTCTTCGTTGACGACACTCATCAACTGATTTTGGCTCAAATCATCATTTTCATTTATAGTGTCACTAGCCATTGAGTAGGCAAATGGATCATTGACAATGACATCATTTCGATTCCATTATGTGCATGTGGACACATAGTTTATGGAAATCTCACAATTTTTGACATTCTCATTCTTGTCGAGGATATTTTTTTCTTTTGAGATATCCTCATTCTTAGTATTATTGCCTTTATCATTATTGTCACGATTCATCGTGGCTTCATCTACCATTCCCTTTTGTCCCCTTGTGTTTCTCGACTTCAAATCTTTTGAACCGAATGGTCTCCCATGCTTGTGGCGTATTGTAGAATCACTTGCAATGAATGCATCAGGCAATCCAGTGGGTATTTCAACCCTTGCAGGGGCATTTGCGGCAGATATATATGACTTAGTTACCCTCTTTGTGTCCGGTAAAAGCATCGGGTAACTGATTTGCAATAATTTGCAAATGAATGATCTGTTGTACGTCTTGTTCACACAATTTCGTTCTTGGGTCAAGCTTAGACAATGCGGTTGCATTCCACGTGATTTCTTTCACATGTGGATTTGCATTTTTCTTTTCTCCCCCTAAGGTTGGGAATGTATTTTCATCAAAATGACAATGCAGTTGGTTGCATTCCACTTTCTGCATAACATTACTTGGATTATTCCTTTTACATCATCACCTAATTGATCGAGTGTACATAGAGTGTCATTCAGTTCCTATGATGTAGGAGGTCGTAGTAACTGATCCTGGGCTCCATGGTTCCACCTTCTTCCATTTTCCCTAGTTATGTAAGAAGTAAAGTATTAGTATTGATATATATATGTTCGCTTAGGTCTTTCAAAACGAAAAAAGGTCTGGTTTGCATAATCTTCGAAGCCATCGATGAACCGTTATTCCTCTTCCAATAAAATCAAACTCAGGTGTGATGATGATGATGGATAATAGATCATCAATCGAGCATTATATATAGGGTGGGAATATTATAAAAGTGGGACATATATTGTGGTAGGAAGTTGAAGTGCACTACCTTTTTTTTTGGACAATTACATTCCTCAAAAGCTAAAATGAGAGGTTTAATGAGGAGAGAAATATTATTGTTGCAATCTTTTCGTCTTCATCAAACTCAAGAGAATTTGAAAAGATAAAGATAAGTATAGTGATGGGAAGCTGAAATGCATTAAGTTTTTTTTTTTTGGTGCAATCACACTATTGAAACACTTAAATAACATGTTTAATATAAATGTTATCCCTTATAACAAATAACCCAATCAATAAATAAATTCAAATTAATAAAAATTTACTTGGCATCCATTGAAAGAAATAAACCAAAAAAAGAAATATAAATATAAAATTTATTTGACATAGTAGAAAAAAAAATTACTGTTGTAAAGATACAAAGGGCTATTTTTTTTTAAAAAAATATCTGTTTACGATGCATTTTACTGATTACATACTCACATAAAATTAAATATCTGTTTCGTACAAAATTCAAACTCTAAAACATGAAATTTCATTAAAAAAATAATAACTATATATGTAAACCTCAATACCTTAGTATGGCCTTGGTGGAGACCATACTAAGGTATTGAGGAATTAAATAACAATAAAAAATATTAAAGAAGTGTGTGGAGAATTTTTTATGTTGAAGTTTGGCCTTGGTGGAGACCAATTTGGTTTTGGTCTTTGAACCACAACATGACACTTGTATACATAAAATATTAAAGAATTGGGTAATGTATTTTAATATTATTTGGGTTTAAAAAATATTAATTTTTTATGTTGGTGACCAATTGAAGGTGACAACCATTAACCATGCTCACATGAGATTTAATATTATTTGGGTTTAAAAAATAAGTCACTACGTACCTTATAATTTTTTATCATTTCCTTAATTCGCTGAAGTTTGTATATAAAATTTAGCGTCAATGTGGTTGACTTGTTTTACATTATTACGTAGATGAATGGTAGCTGAACAAACTAATGCTCACATGCATAATGCGTGAATCCCATGAATTAAACTGCATTCATTCGTTTCAATCCACAAAAAAAAAACCTAATCTCTGAGACGTACATATGTCGAAAAGTATCATGATGATAACGAGTTATCAAATTTTTATTTAATTCTAACGATCATGACCATACATGCATGAGGAAACAAGGAAATAAATACACATTCAAGCGAAAAAAAAAGGAAATAAATGCACAAGCAAATGTATACATCAAACACATCACACATGCAAGAAATCAATTTAGGGTCCGTTTGGTTGCAAAGAGGTAAATGGAAACGGAATTAAAAATGAAAGGAAAGGAAACGCAATCCGTTAGGCATAGCAAGTTGTTTGGTTTAATCAACAGGGGAAAGGGATTGAAAAAAAAAATAAACCCGATTTTTTCTGTTCTAAACTGATAGCCCTGGTTTCAACATAACCATGTTCATCATCCATAGTCATATCTGTGATCATTATCTCTGGTCATCTTCTTCAACCACCTTCCTCGATTGGTTGTTCTTCAGCAGTTCGGCGGATTTGTAGAAGGTGTGTTGAACACCAGAGGAATGATGTTCAGGAACAAGTTCTTCAGCAGTTCTGCCATTCAGATCTGGTTAAACTCGTGTCTGAAATTCGATCCGGCGGATTCGTATTGAGCTGTCGCCGAGAGGATCCAGTTGCGAGAGAGGCGAATTGGATCTGGCTGGTGGTGAGGAGAGGACTAATCGTCCAGATCAGAAGCCAAATCCGATGGCGAAATTTGTGAGATCGAATTCAACGGGGCACTCGTTGACGATTAGCGATTGATTCCGGTTGAGGTTGCCGGAGGAGGTGAGAAGGCAGATCATGGCGGAAGCAAATATGAGGAGAGTGAAGAGTTTTGGGGGAAGGGGATGAGGTGGTTGCAGAAACCCTAAGTTTTGATTCCATGGAAGGAAGGTAGGGTTTCGAGGGGCTTACTGAGACAGAGAGCGAGGGAAGGAGCTTTTGAGGAGTGAGAGAAAGGCGGGTTGAGGGAAGAAGAACTTTGACGCCATGGGAGGAGGTGCAGGAAGATAAGGCGGTGGCGGTAGCACTGCGAACATGGAAGCCAATGATGGCGATGGAGTGAGAGGAGTGGAAGGCTAGTTAGCGGGGGAATGGAATGCGTTACCGGACCAGTTTTGTCTGGAAGCAAAATTGGGTTTCTTTCCCTTTTCCAGGTTAATGAAAAATCTAAAAACGGAAATTTCGTGTGATACCCCTGAGATTAAGCCAATTTCGTCTGGTACCCTAAGATTTTTAAGTTTTCGTGTAGTAACCCTGAACTTATAAAAACAATCGCGACATGCCCAACCCGTTAATTAAAACTAAAATAGACATATACTCGCTCAGAAAAAAAAAAAAACGTAAACACTTCCCCCCGTATTTTGCAAACCCCATTCCCGTATTTGAAGGTCGTCGATGCCCATTCCCGTATTTGAAGGTCGTCGACGGTGGACAAAGACGACGGCGGACGAGGACGATGAAGGATCCGACCTTCTCTCCTCTTTCATGTATCTTCCTTGGTGGACGACTCGACGAGGTGGACTTGTCAGTTTATTGGGTGTATTTGGAAGACGGCGACGACTTGCTTGAGGATCCAATTCGCTCTTCGATGGTAAAATTGCATGAAGATGATGATAATGGCCTTCAAAGAAAGCTTATTGAGGTACGAATTTAACGATTATATACTCAATTTAGGGTTTATGTAATTCTCAAAAGTTAGGGTTCAATTTGCTCTTTGATTAGCATATACCCTATTTCAGTATTAGAAGTTGATCATGATTAGGCTATTGATTTACTAATTGTTCACGTTGTTAAAAATTGATGAGTTGGACTATCTAATTGTCCATGAAGTTGTGCTTCAATGAACTTGTTATGTTTTACAGCTATGTAACACTCGAGATAAGGCTAAAATTCTCAGATTTTGTGTATTTGGCATATCACCATCCTTATTTTAGCCTGTTAGCTTAATGGAAAAGCAATGTGTTTTACACATCAATGTGGGTTCGAATCCCACATAAGCTACAAAATCTCTATGAAAGTAACTCAACTAGGATGGTTCTAGAGACAAAAGGAAGATCATTGGAGGAGATTCAAACATCCTTCAAATAATTAAGCTTATTTTTACCCCGTCAAAGAAAAGTTACGGGATGCGGACATAACTACCCGGGCTCATGGAAGACGCAGCAACGAAGCATAAGAACCCATATGTTATTATATGTATCAACAAAAGAGAAAAACTGACGACGAGGATGGCATCTACTCTAGCCACTGGTACAAGTTGTGTTGCACATTAGTTATTTTGTTGTACCAAATTAGTGAAGAGCATACTTGATAGGTAAAAGAAATTCTTTATAAGACGGTTTAATGGAAGAGCTATGCATATGTAAGGTTTTTTTTCTAAGTGCAGGTGAATTTTGAGCTATACAGATGTGGAAGAATTTTCATGTGAGTCTCCCTGTGTATTCTTTATTGACTTATCTGAAAAAGCTGATAAATAATTCTCAATATTGCCTACTTCAAGTCTAGTATTATTCAACTTCAAAATTTGGTAGCCTTGATCAACAATTCCATGTTTTGACTTCATAGTGCTTTGACCGATCATCTACGAAAGTGATTGGTTTCCCAATTACACTCAGTACACAACTATTTGCTAGAGTTTTTATATGCTAAATGAAGGACTAAATGATCAATCACCCAAATTAGAGAGATATACAATTAAAAGCCTAACTTACCTTTACTACCTACACCAACAAAAGTGCGTGCTTCCCATGCTCCAGACTATCCTTCAATCAAGATTTGGTCCATGATCCTACAAATGATATATTTCTTATATATATATCCCCCCTGCAAGTATATATATATATTTTTGAGATGTGCTTCTGTTTAGATTGTATAGATATTTCTTAAATATATATTCCACCTGTAGGTTTCAACAATAATGGCAGGTTGGTGCAAATCAGAAAAGCTCCTAATATGCTCCAAAATTACTTGGCACTAGAATGGCTGAATGGGCACAACACAGGTACACATACATAAATTTGAATTTGGGATTTCACATTACACTACAGGTTTCACATTACACTGAATGGGCACAACAGATTTTGGGCACAACAGATTTGGACCCTTCATATACTGACAATCAAGATGACTGTCTATATCATATTGAATTGAAAAACTATACCTAAAAACACATAGCAGCTCCCAATTATCAAATGCTTGGAAGCTACGTAATCTTTAATCGCTTACAGAAAACATAGCAGGTGAAATCACAATTTATGACAGAAATTACTTCTATCAGCTGAGAAAATGTAAGGGGAAAACAACATAAGCATGAGAAGCTCAATTTTACTAAGCAACGACCTAGTAGGAGGAGCTCAAACACAGTGAATCTGTTAAACCATTATGCCTTGCAGCTTCAGTGTTTAAAATAAGGCACACATATGAGTCAATGAAGGTCAATTGTATATTGTAAAGGTACTGTTATTTGTAAATGTTGAATAATGTGTTGATATTTATATAGTGTAAACATAAGCACACTACCTTGGTCACTTGAAAGGTGAACCAGAAGAGTCTTCTTCTCTTTAAAGCCAGATAACCACTTCACAGGAGAGGAAGGCACGCTGATGGACATTGCAGCTTCCGGATCCGTCTCACAAGCACGGGGAATGGAGATAGCAGCACAATTGATGACCGCATCAGGCTGGCATGTCACAATTAGAAAACAAAGGTCATCCAAAACAAGCCTGGTCTATTTCCATACTTGATATAAAGTATCGAAATCTTATTACCCTAACTTTCATCCAAATTCTGCATCTCACTTTACACAAATTCAACATCTCAATTTCATGGGGAAATATTGGTTACATGATCCTTCAAATTCTAACCATCCTAGCTAAGTTACTTTCATAAAGATTTTGTAGCCTATGTGGGATTCGAACCCACATTGATGTGTAAAACACACTGCTTTCTCATTAAGCTAACAGGCTAAAATAAAACAAGCAACAACTATCTCCATGTTAATTAAGGGATGGCATACGTTAAGGATTTCGATGACATGCCAAATACACAAAATCTGAGAATTTCAGCCTTATCTTGAGTGTTACATAGCTGTAAAACATAACAAGTTCATGAAGCACAACTTCATGGACAATTAGATAGTCCAACTCATCAATTTTTAATAACCTGAACAATTAGTAAATCAATAGCCTAATCATGATCAACTTCTAATACTGAAATAGAGTATATGCTAATCAAAGAGAAAATTGAACCCTAATTTTTTAGAATTACATAAACCCTAAATTGAGTATATAATCGTTAAATTTGTACCTCAATAAGCTTTCTTTGAAGGCCATTATCATCATCTTCATGCAATTTTACCATCGGAGAGCGAATTGGACCCTCAAGCAAGTCGTCGCCGTCTTCCAAATACACCCAACAAACTGACCAGTCCACCTCGTCGAATCGTCCACCAAGGAAGATACGTGAAAGAGGAGAGAAGGTCAGACCGTTATCGTCCTCGTCCGCCGTCGTCCTTGTCCACCGTCGAAGACCTTCAAATACGGGAATGGGCGTCGTCGACCTTCAAATACGGGAATGGGGGTTTGCTGAATACGGGAGAAGGTGTTTACGTTTTCTATTTTTTTCTGAGCGAGTATACGTCTTTTTTTGGTTTAATTAACGGTTGGGCATGTTGCGAAATTTTTTACAAGTTCAGGGTTACTACGCGAAAATTTAAAAATCTTAGGGTACTGGCGAAATTGACTTAATCTTAGGGGTACCACACGAAATTTCCGATCTAACAAAAATGCTACCAAACAAAATCAAACGGAGTCAAAATTTGATTCCGTTTCCCGATCCGAAAATTTTGCTCACCAAACGGGCCCTTAGACTTTACAATTTACTGTACAGTGTATGTATAATTTATGCAGTCGACAACTTGGTATGGGTTGCAATTTAAAATAATTAACAATGAATTAGGTACACCGTACACCATATATATTCACACATGAAATTTCGTTCGAGCAGCATCATGTCTCCCGTATATATAATTAAACTCGATGAAATTATGAGAAAGTTTCAAAGTTATAAATGTAATACTATAGATTATCAAAATTAAGAATTTAAATCTCATATTGAACAAATCTTTGGTGGCAATATGTGTGTTGATGACGAAAGTATATAGTAAAACATAAAAATTACATCCTTAAATAATATTGCCACGATGCATTAAAAAATATGAAAAATAAATCATAAAGTGTCTAAAGTGTATTTATATGTAATGATCTAGACGAGCCTAAATAATACTTATGGCGACCCTAATCCTTTCCTTGTAAAAAAATAAATAAATGTAATTTTAATCTCATCGATGTTGCACATGATTCACCCTAGATAGGAAGCTCATCTAGAAGATATTGCCCATTGTTCAAGCCCAACAGGTGGTATAGGTATTCTTCGAGATGATCATGGTTCTTTCTTGGAAGCATTTATCTTCAATTGTGGCCGATGTGATGCACAAAAAAAAATGCTTATTGAAACACTTATTTTTTTGTGCAGCACTCCGGGCTCTCAAACATGCACCGAAATTTGCTACGCTCCTTCCTGGTGCTAAAGTTGATTGTTATATGTATTGATCAACTCGTTAATAGCTTACAATTGCTGATGAATGCTCCCAATGCCTATACATGAGTGTCGAGCCCCTCTTTGTGATCGCCCCACTCTTTGTAGCTCATTCATGTTAGATGACAAGCGAACAAAGCCGAAGATGTGCTAGCTAACCTCGCATTAGATTAAAACTCCCCCTATTTGCCTATTTTTAATCTTCTCAACGTTGTTTTGGAAGTCAAGAATGAGGAAATTGTAGCCCAGTTTGGGCATATTTAATTTGATACAATAAAATCTCTCACAGGATCCCCCATTTTCTAATTAAAAAAAATTGATCAAGGTTCGATGATTATTAATTAAATTAATTTTTAATCATATAATTTTTTTTTTATTAGTTAGTGTGTAGTTAAATAGTAACGGAAAATTATCGCATATAAATTAAATTAAAAAATAAAGTATCAGTAAAACTACTTCAAATGTAATGTAAGTAAATCATAAAAGAAACCCGATGTTTAATATTGTTTAAAAGAATTAATGACATTGTGAAGACGTGACATCATATCACATATTGATCTTTCTAACTTATTCCCTAAGAGTGTAAGATAAATATTACGAATTTAGAAATTAAATGCTAAAAGTACGTATATGAATAAATCTATTAGAAAAAATTTAAATCTTGATAAGTAATTTTATTTTCTAAAATAAAATGTTTAACTTATGCTCTAAAGACATAGATTAGAAAACCAGTTCCAATATATAATGGATACATGATAATGAAGTTGACATGTAATAAAATAAAAACATCTTCTTTGATGAATTAGTATGTATAAAATGTGCTCTATATTAATCCACTATTGACTATTGTAAACAATCACCCATAGTTGATTATAAAATGCTTATTCCATCAATCAAATTGTATTATTCTAAAATGGAGATTAGAAACCCAAAAAAATAATTAGTTCGATTTGATTTTTTTTATAAAGCATGAATATCAAGATCTTAATACATTTATTGCTCTATTTATCTTATCCAACGTACTTGGCCACGTACAACTCCTATTGTCCATTGCCTATGGTGTATTAATTGGGTGACCCACCTAAACCCCCTTCTTGTAATAATCAAATTTCACAAAAAACTCGGCTAGTGACAATCTTATATTATATAAAAAAACTTTATTTTAATTAGAACACTAAAAATTGACTAAAAACTATAGTGCTGCGCTATAAAACCCAAACAAACTCGTACACGGGATAAGTAAGACAAACAGAAAGTAAACACTCAACACACACGTCCCAGCCTGTCCCCAGAGTGGGTCCCGAATCCCCCCAACGTCCACGTGGACGACTCATCGTCCAAAATTTGTATTTGCCGCGCTGTGCACCGTCGACCCGGTTTTCATACCCGGTTCGGGTTTTGTATTTACCCTGAAAAGCCGAACCACAATTCCAGCTACGGAAGTGCCCGTACCTACTGGCAACTACTCACATCACAATTGGACCCTCCTCTGCCTTCAATTAATTTCTTCCGGTATCTGCGTTCTTTCGTATTCATTTCTTGTCTCTTTCTACATCGTCGTTGCGCAAGTAGCCTTGCGGATTCTCCCTCTGTGATTGTAGCTCCGTTTAGCCATGATTTTTAATTGCTTCGTCCGAGCTCCTCCCATGGCGATTTGACCAAGATTTGCCGGTTTCTGCTGTTTTCTAAGGTACTGATTTTGCTTCTCCTCCCATGGCGAGTCTAATTGGCTCCGATTCTGTGTTCGGCCTGTATATATTCAAGCTTTGTTTGTTGTGTTTGAGCTTTGTTCAAGTCTTAGGGCCTGGGCCTGTTTGAGCTTTGTTCTCACATCCAACCTGTGAGTTCCTTTTTCTGCTAGAGAGAGACGCTGCTTTACATTTATTGCTCTCGTAGAATCCTAAGCCGTTCCTTTGTTTAACTTCTCAGTTGATTAAATTAGTCTGTTCCGTCTTCAATTCAAGTTTCGCTTCCTGTTCAGATCTTGTAAACCTTAGGGATTTTGCTTCCGATTCTTAATTCGAATTCAAGACTAAATCGGTAGTAAGGCGTAGAGTTTGCGGAATCTAGCTATGCACTTGCTGTAAATTACGCTGAATCGGTAGTAAGGCGTATTTTTTTAATGAGTTTTGACTTGGAGATTTGGTCGTATTAAATGTTAGCGTCTACCTCCAGTCACATGCACATGTTGATTGATTCAGTTTCTACATTGCCTTTGATGCCTTTTTCAAATAATATCATCCCAAAATTAGATTCAGACTCTCTGCACCCTTCAATCAACCAAATTCAATGTTCTGTGGATGTGAAATCCTCTTTTTATTTGTCCCCTTAGATTAGGCAGGGTTGGGTGATCTCTCAAAGAGAGCAATGGTTACACCGAGCTTAGAAAGATCAACATCATCAAACGACGTCGATCCTCTATTGAAGGATCTGAGCGAAAAGAAGCAAAGCTTCCGGAGAAATGTGGTGTCGTTGGCGGCGGAGTTGAAGGAGGTTCGGAGCCGCCTTGCTTTGCAGGAGCAAACGTATGCGAAAGAAACCCTAACTAGGCAGGTACGAGATCTGGGTCTTGGGTGAAAGACCGTTCTGTTTTTGGAATTGTGTTTGTGGTTTGAATGTTTGAATTTTAAACTTTGTAATTATTGTCAGTCCTTTTTGTCTATTTTGTTTTCAAACTTGTGGGGTCTCTTGAACTTCGGAGTTTCATAGCTGGGTGAGTTGAGATTGAATTTTGGATTGGCCTTGAACAGGAGGCAGAAGTTAAGGCTAAGAACTTGGTAGATGAGATTGGTAAATTAAAGAGCAGCTTGGACCAGAAAAATGGGCAATTGCAAGCATCAACATCCAATGCTCAAAAGGTAAAGGTCCCACTCTTGAAGGTCCTTGATTCAAGTGTTTTCTTCAAGCTGTACTTTCTTTGTTTAAAATTTTTATACTCATGCTTGCTTAAAAGACTATATAAAGTTTACTTTTCAATAATTTGAGAGATTAGAATAGTGGTTTGCATGGAGTATAAATGTGCATTGTCCTTGGTTTTCTCTTCTTGAGATGGTTTGGTCCACCTGTTACCTTGTACAGTATATGCAGAAAAGCACACTCATATTATATGCTAGTCACCTTTTTGGCTTTCTTGAGATGGTTTGGTCCCCATGTTAGAAGGGATATTGTAGTGGTTTATATGCTTTGTTTATAGGTTGAACTGTTCAAGATGAACTTTCCCTGTTCCCTAGAATATTCGAATTTGAAAAAATGTGGGAATTTGAATTTTTCTATGCTTGGAAAACTTTGAAACTCTTGTTTTCCCGCTTTCTGAAAATTTCTCATCTTTGCACTATCACAAAAATGGGGTCACTGTTCAGTTAACAAACATTTACAGTGCACGGAGTGCAACATTTGACATGGCCTAATATTAAAGCTTACACATACTCAGAATGGAGTGCAATTATGATGTATTAACACGAGTTTGAAATTATTAGCTTGACAACTAACATGCTTGGCACAAGATGGGCAACTACTTGAATTGATTGATGCTAATGAGTAATGAGTCCCATGCTGGTAGTCAAACCTCCATATAAAGTATATGTCAAATTGAGTCATACTATTAGATGCTCATCCAATAAAGCCTGTGTTATTTCTTTTTTCTTAGTAATTCAGCAAACCAAATCCATCTGTATACTGAAATGTGATTGAGGATTAGAAGATTGCAATTGGGACATGGGGAAGCTCTAGGTATATGATTATGTGAGGGAAGTATGTGCTTAAACCTGGGTAGTTTCTTTTTGGTTTGTCTTTATCCCACTTTTGTTTCTTTTGCATTCTTGTTGGTCTCTCTCTATATATTGCCTATAAAGGAAAGTGAGAATTGATTGGGAAAGTGGTTCTCAGCCTCCTTTTGTTTTTGAGTGCCTTGGTCAAAAATGGGGTCAGGTCATTCTTGGCATAGGCCGCGTTCCATTCGGTTTATTACAACTTACAAGCTTGTATATGCAAAAAGTTCAAATGGAATCTTATTCAACTATTTCTCAGCTTCTTACTCATCTTAACATTCGAGGCAAAATGGGTATGTATGATGTTCAGTTAATACATCAAGTAGTTACATGTTTCCTATATGGGTGCAGTATCTGATGGAGTTGGACAACTTGAGATCTCAGCTTACACTTACTCAGGCAACTGCAGATGCCAGTGCTGCTTCAGCTGAATCAGCACAACATCAGTGCTCAGCTCTTCTCAAGGAGCTAGACTCGAAGAACACGTCCTTGAAAGAACAAGAGGACCGCATCAGAAGAATGGAAGAGCAGCTAGATACTCTGCAGAAGGATCTGGAAACAAGGGAATCTACACAGAAGCAACTGAAAGACGAGGTTGCTAGAGTCGAGCATGACATAATGGAAACTATTGCTAAGGCTGGATCAAATAGAGAGTGTGAACTGATGAAAATACTAGATGAAGTTTCTCCCAAGAATCTTGAGAAGATGAATAGGCTTTTGACGGCTAAAGATGAGGAAATTGGCAGACTCAGAGACGAGATAAAGATTCTGTCTGCTCATTGGAGATTCAAAACAATGGAATTGGAATCCCAGGTATGTATATTGTGGTGTTTGTTTTTTAGTTGCATGAGTTTTTCTGACTGCTTTTAGTTGTAGTTTTAGCTGTAGTTTTTAGTTATACGAGTAGTTATCAATTTCTATGTCTTCCATGTCACTTTGCAATTTACAATTCAGACTGCACTTCAGTCAATAAAATCCAATCGACTACCAACAGCTAGTTCATGACCATAAGCAGTGAGCTTTTTATTTCAATCCGCATTTGAACTAGTGCCTAATTGTTTCTTTCCTTCGAAACCATGTTTATTCATTCTTTTTAATTAACTTGAACTAGTTATTTTGCCAATCCAAACACGCCCTATAACCTGTAAACCAGTATTTCTGTAACTGCTTTCATTGCTGCCCTTGTTTGATCAGATCGACTCTGATCTTGACATAGCTATCATTTTTTAGCTTGAGAAGCACAGGAAGGCTGATCAGGAGCTGAAGAAAAGAGTGCTGAAGCTGGAATTCTGCCTTCAAGAAGCTCGGTCTCAGACAAGAAAGCTCACAAGGGTAATTTTTTTGTTTCTTGACCATTTGCACACACGTATCAATACAATATAAGCACCTTCTTTATTTCTCTTACATGTTGAAGTTATGTGTGATTGTAGATGGGAGAGAGAAGAGACAAGGCAATAAAAGAACTAAGGGATCAGCTGGCTACAAAGCAACAACCGGTCGCTTGTGATTGTGGTGAGAAACCGAATTTCTGGGAGAGCTCCAGCTTCAAGGTTGTGGTATCTATGTCCATGCTCATCTTGGTGGTATTCTCAAAGCGGTAACTCATTTGTCGACACATCTCTCTTGGAGTATGTAAGTATTAGTAGCAAATTTTTAGTTCAGGGTATGCGTTAAAAATAGTTGTAGAATCTCAGGCCTCTGTATAAATTATCCTTGTAGCTTCTTTTTTCCCTCCTTTGAATACAGGTCTTATTCAAAACCCTAAAGTAAAACTATAAACAAAACCATATAAAAGCTTGTAAGCTTGTTTATGGTAGCCATTACCTAGATCAGAACTTCATGTCTTGCCAAATGCATGTGTTGTCTGAAGCACTCTTTGTATACTTGAAGGGGTCATGTTTAAAAACAAATGTGGTGAGTACGTTTGTGTTTTTTTTGCTAAAATCCAATAGAACTGTAGCAGTTTATAGAATGTTTATAGAGTACAAAATACTCCATCTCCATCTGTCCCTTGAAGTTTGTCCGTATTCTATTTTAGTCGTCCCGGAAAGTCCGTCCACTATTCAATTCTTTTCATATTTATCACAATTTTTTTTACACTTTTACCCTTACCTAATCAATTATTTTACACTCTTTTATCCATTCTTTCTTGCCCAATAAACTCTCTCCATCTACCAATTTACACTAAATATATTTCAATTAAACACCCATAAACCAAATAAACAACACATTTTGATAAAAAAATATGCTTTTTCATGCTCATTGCATTTTTTCCATTAAAACCATACCCACTTAGCTAAACATTTGACTAAAAAAAAAAATGGACCGAAATTGAACTTACCTCCATTAACGTAATTAAAGTAAGCTCACCTCCATATATGTTGGTTTGGGCTGCAATGTTGGTGTAAATGAGCCGATCCACATATATAATATATAATGTGGTTTCCTATGCAAACTAGGGCAAAACCCTCACTTTCTTTGTGTTGCGCTGTTTTCGCTCTCTTTTTCTCTTTTTGTCCAGAGACCTTGAGCCTCCCTTTCGCTTTCTCTCTATCGATCTCCCTTCTTCTCCGATTTTGATCTGAGATCTTGAGCCTCCCTTCGTCTCTCGCCGTTGCCCTCTCCGTTTTGTCCCTCGCCGTTGCCCTCTCCTCTGAGCCTCGATTGTCCCTTGTTTGCATCTGAGAGGCATGTTGAAGCCACTAGCGCTTCCATCTTCTCCGACGATGTCTTTTTGAGACACCCTCTTTGCTGACAACGACGGCGCCGACCCTTCCACATCTCGGAGTTCCCACGCATGCTCCGATTTCCTGAGGTGTGAGTGGGGCGACGACTGCAAGGGGGTTCTCTCTTATACCCTTGAGAGACCCGAACCCTCCGTGGAAAACTCCTACCAACCCCCTCCTCTGGTGAGCTCCACCCCTGAAGTGGAGTCCCATGCCGCCGTTGCTGATTCAGAGTCCAGTGACGGAGAATAAGAAGCTTAGGTGCCTGACTCGGAGGGTGGCGATGATGAGGATGCAGTGGATCTCTCAGATGACTAGATCTGAGTGAGATGAGTCCCCTAAATTGTTTTGTGAGTTTGCATGTTGGTTGATTTGTGTTGGATCTCCCCTTGTTCTTGTTCTTGCTGGTTCCTTTTAGTTAGTTGTTTTATTCCGGTGGCTTGCATGTAGGTTGCTTTGTGTTGTTGCTGGATGTGCTCTTCTGTGGATGAACTCTTCGTTTGTGGATAAACCTGAAACTGAAGCCATTAAATTTGTGTTATTTCTGGTAGTTGGTTGATTTGTGTTTTTGTTTTTGTATAACTGGTTGTTCTTGTTTGCATGTGGTTCCTGGTTGTTCTTGCTTTTGTATGCTTTCATGTTGGCCTTGCATGTTCTTGTTTTGCATGAGATCCTTGCTTTTGTAGTACTGGTTGTTCTTGGTTGCATTTAGGGTTAGCTTTGGTGCCATGCTTAGATCGTGTACAGATTGGGACACACAAAAAAGTTGTGATTTTCCACTGTCAAGATCACATATTAACAAGTTATCCTATAGATCCTCGATAGGATGGGAAGCATCTCATGGTGTCTTATCCACTGTCGGATCTTACAGTACAAAATGCATTGTAGTTTTAGGTTCACGCATTACATAAAATTGATTATTGCATAGTGAATCTTGACATGCCTTTTTGACATTTGAATCTTATGAGATGCATGCTTGTTCGGTTTTAATGAATATGAAATGCATGATTCTTGTGTTTGAATGAACCTGAAATGCATGATTCTTGTGTTTGAATGAACCTGAAATGGATGATTCTTGTGTTTGAATGAACCTGAAATGTATGTTCCTTAATTGATTAACTAAAGTGTGATTATTAAACTGAAATACATGTTTTGTATTCCATGATTGTGTTTCAATGATGAGTGGGGAGATCTGAGAACATTTATGCAACGTTTTTTCAATCCATGTGATGTTAATACTGAATTGGTTGTAATGTGAAGTTGTGGATTGTGCTTTTCCTTGGCTGCACATGTGTGTACTTTTCACTTTTCACTTCTTCCTCTCACATGCTACACATGTGACACAAAATAATTTTTCTTAAATGTTGTGTTGAAATCCTTTATGGACAAATTGCTTACTTGTTTTTGACCAAAAAAAAAAAATCTGCTTACTTGTTCTGCATTCCATGTCTGTGATGCATGCTGGCTTGTTCTCCATATGCTTCATGCTTCCTTTGAGATCCTGCTTCCTCTTACCTACAGTCCATGTCTCTGATGCATGCTTTTTTGTAAAGAAAGACCAGTGATGATGGGTATGCTCTGAGATACAATCTGTGATCCTTTTCTCTGTGGCTTTGATAAAAGAAAAGGAAGCCAGTCTTTATTAGACCTTGGCATGCCATCTTTCATCAAAGTTTAATGCTGGGTTGTATCAATGATGAATGAGGAGATCTGAGACCTTTTTTTTTGTTTTTTTTATTTCGAAGTCATGAATCATGCTTCAATGTCATGCTTACTTGCATATTTTGCATGTTGCATTCATAAAATGCATGCTTACTTCTAGTTTGCATATTTTGCTTACATTTTGCATATTTTGCTTATTGCTTGCTCTTGTCTGATTTTCATGATCAATGATTTCATGATTTTGAATATATTGCATTTATACCACATGCCCATATACACAAAAGTACTACACTTTTACAAAAGATTTACCCCACCTAGTCCCCTCCCCACTTAATACCACATTTCATGGATGTCTTCATTGTTATTTTCATTTTTATGCATTTTGCCTTCTTCACCCTCTTGCATGTTGTCCTCTGAGTTTGCTTGCATGCTCTCCTGTTGTTGTTGTTGTTGTGTTCCATGGGTGAGATCCCATGCTTCTTGAACAACCCACATTGGTGCTAGAATTTCTCTTGGTAGACTTCCTTGTGCTTCCAATCTCTCTTTGTTTACATGTGGTAGTTCATAGTCATTGCTACCTTTCACTTTAAGCATCTCATTCATTACATATTGTAGACTCATCCACACATTTGCTAGAGTCTTAGAATCTAGCTCATAGAATGCCTCCTTAACAGCATCTAACATTGCATCAATGTCTTTTGCAATCTTTATATGCATCAATGACTGTATGCTTCTAAAGAAACCTAGGTCTAATATATTAAGATCAGGGATGTTAGGTGGTTGTTGAATTAATGTGAATGTGAATCCTTGTTTGTATACCTACAACCATTTTGGATCCTGTTGTGATATGTGTGCCTTTGCATTGTCTTGCTGGATAAATATGACTTGTTTTTGTACTCCTTCTTGTGGCCCTTTTGCCTCGATTGTTGGAGCTATTTGATCAATGAGCATTCTTCTTGTGATCTGCTGGTTGACAGATTCAACTAGCTTTATAACTATTGTCCCCTTTGCTCTATTTTTTGACTTCCTCTTTGCTGCTTCCTGATAAGTGAATGGGAAAATACCTATTTTCCCATCAAAAGTGCATGCTTCCTCAGTATTGAACCTTGATCTTGCTACTGATGCTATGAACATGACCTTTGGAATGAATTTACTTAAACTAGCTGCATTGTATTTGCCCCTTTCATGGTGTGCTAGATACACTCTCTGACTTTTATTGCTTAGATTGAACCACTTCTCATCAATGTGTACAAAGACCAAACATTGGATACTATTGTTGCCTTGTTTCTGGTGTGGCTTCCTTTAGTAAGCTAAGAATCCACTCTAACCTTGTGGTCATGTTCCTTGACTTCAACCTTGGTTTGAGTGCATTTGTGTGTGGCCTCAAGAGTCCTCTTTTGATAAGTCTGTGTACATCACACTTGGACATGTGCAGATTTATTTCTACGTCTCTTGTACATGATCTGCCCCCATCCTAATTGTTGTGATTTGCTCCAGATTTACTGTCTTGCTCTTTTTTCCACACTTGTAATATCTTGTGCTGACATTGGGTCTTTGCATTGCTTCACTTTGCTGTCTTGCCGAGTTCCATATCCTTGTTGTTGTTCTTGTTGAAACATTGAACTCTGCTGCAATTGCCCGCATTTTTCTCCTCATGAGACGTGTCCTTTTTGGCCTTATCTAATGCAGTCTCATAAGAATATGAAACCTTTTTTCACTGCCGAGCTTTTGTTTTGATAGCTGATGATGTGAAACTAGTGGAGTCTGTTGCTGCACATCTTCCTGTGTTTGTACCCCTTCCTCTTCTTCACTCTCCCTAGTTGCTGACATATTTAAATCAATGCTCATATGACCCTGTTCTGCAGGTGGGGCTACAAACTCTAGAGGTCGAGGTGCATTTAAATCAAAACAAACTGAAGCCATTAAATTGTAGTGAAGGAATTTTTTGATGTAAATGAGCTGTGTAAATGCTCAGTGAATATTCTCTGAGTTGTAAGAGAATTTGTGCTTTAATGGTGTATTTGTACAGAGATGAAAGCTACTTGTTGGGTAACAATTCATGTGAAGTTAATGTTGTAATATGATTGGTTCCCATTTTAGTTTATATGATTTTGATTGGCTGAAATGTAAAGTGGTGGATTGTGCTTTTCCTCAGTTGCACGTGTGTGTACTCTTCACGTTTCACTTCTTCCTCTCACCTGCTACACAATTGACACAAAATTCTTTTTTTTTTCTTAAAAATTGTGCTAAGTTGCTTTATGGATAAACTCATGGGGACAAAGGGTGTAGTTCATCAATCAGTTGATTGCCATGTCCAATAAACTACTACAACGGGCAATTTCTTGATTAGGCCACCATATCCACACAATAGCAAGAAGATTGCCGTGTTTGCACGCTCTTGAGAGCGACTTGTACGCCAGTCGTGCTCCTTGATTAAAACATATTGCTTGAAATTGTTTTTGAATAATTGAATTCCCCGTTCACAAAGACGATGTATTTCATCATAGGGTTGTTTAGGAGGGCCAAAGGCATAAGGTTTGTGTGGAAGAAAATATTTTGGCATTTGAAATCGGAACAAAATATCACCCATTTTTGGTATTCTTCCTTCTGTTACCAATTGATTTTAGGATAGAACTCGTACATCTATCTTGTGTTGGGTCATGTCAAATATAACCCACTACATTAAACACTTAAGATGTGCACCAAAACCATGATGGAATTTTGATGTAGTATTGTTGAAAGGTTTCTTGAAAAAATAAATTTGTATTCAAGACCTCGCTGAGTATAGCGAAGTCAGGATCGTCCACGAGAGTGAGAACAGTGCTAAGAATAGTCGAAAAACTACGAAAAAAACAAAGGAAACACGAACAAAACAACTCAGGATCGACCTGAGGAGGGTCGATCTCGAGCCTAATTAGGTCGGTCCTGAACACTAACAAACATGAACAATCACAAAACACAAGCAACGGTTCGAGCACGACGGTAGGGGTCGAGATCAAGGCAAAGACACGAATTTTAAGCAATATAAAAGGCAAATTCCAAGGCTAGGGCTACCACAACAACAACCATACATGCTTTCAACAAGAATTCACAATTATCATGCAATCTAGATCATAGAAAAGTTAACTTTTGCAAACAATTCAAGCCATTCAATCAACTTTCGCAAATCAAACAACTTTCGATTTATCCTTTAACCTAGGAATATCAACTTTCGCAAATAATCCTATTTGATCTAATCAAGCAAATAACTTTTCACTTTTCTCTATAGTCAATTACAAGACATGCCTCAACTTTCGCAAAGGATTAAGCACAAGATAGATAGATATGATCATCGAGCATTCAAGTCATGAATTCAAGTTTTAAACATGCATGATTGTGTTGGGTTTTCACCCAACGCTAGAACTTAAGAAGACTACTCACACATAGCGAGATGAGACAAGGAAGAAGAAGAAGAAGACACGATCAAAACAAAACTAAAATTCAAATTAAACAAAGAACAAATCTTACAAAAAGTCTCCAACTTGTTGTCCAAGTCACCTTCCTATCTCTCCTAATTATGGATGATTGATTCCCCCCAAAGATTGAATGATGAAAATAAAAGGGTTCGACCTCTTTTTATCGAGGAAAAGGAGTCCTAATCTAGCTAGGAAACATAGAGATATAACCTTCCTTAAATACAAAGATAGAATATCTCGCAAGATTCGGAACAAAGGGAAGTCGGCGCCCAGGATCGACCCGAATGGGTCGTGCACGACCTTCATAGGGTCGTGTACGACCCCCTTAGGGTTGGTCCTGAGAGCTATCATTCAACTTCTTCATACTTCTTCACTTGGCTCATGCACGACCCCTACTTGGCTCGAACTTTGGGTCGATTTCTTCACTTCTCTTGTTGGTTTTGCTCTCTTGTCTCTTCTCGTTAGCTCATCTACTTGAGATCTTCCTCCTAACTTGTCAATCCTCTCTTGGCATTGCTCCAAACTCTTCCTCAAGCTTCAAAACACTTACAAAACGACACAAAAATGCGTAGTTTCCGAATCTCAAGGAAATACGAAAACTCATGCAAAAAGACTCAAAAACACAAGACTCAAGCATGAAATACCACTAAGTCTAACCTATCTAGACCCTAAAAATCCTACCTAAAAATCGGACATCAAAACACCCCATACTTAGACTTGCTTGTCCTCAAGCAATAATCATGCAAAATCAGGACCAATAACACAATCTTCAAGCATAGCCCTTGCCAAAACATTTTAAACACAAATGAAAAAGTAGACAAGTAATTTTAACTTCATCACATATGTATGAGTCTCAAGCATAGGCAATCACAATCCAACCTCACAAGGGGTATTAATGTGTTTCTCTCAACTCTCATGTGTTTAGGCTATCATATCAACTCTCACCTCAATCTTTATGCAACATCTACTTTATCATTGAGACTTATATCACCAATCTCTCTACCTAGAGAAATCAAACACATCAATCTTCATAAGAACTTAGGCTTAATGAAATCTTCATAGAAGACTCCATTCGGCCGGGTTGTAATGGGGTTCGGTAATAACAATAGGTAGGGAGTTATTTGGCCATGTGGTGCTAAATCCGGGAATCAAACTCCTAAATACAACACTTTAGAACCAAAACAACTCACTTGCTTTCTTCTCTTTTCAACTCATAACCAAACACTTTATCAATGAAGCTCACACCCTTCAATTCTTAACCCAAATTCCCAAATACAACTTATAAATACTAGGAATTCTTGGCTTTGCACTTATAATATTTTTTTTCTCTTCTCTCTTTAATTTTTTCTCTCTCTTTTGTTTTCAGGCTCGAGCTTGTAGGGGGTCGTGACCGACGCTATTAGGGTCGGTCCTGAGGACCTTGCTCGATCTCTTCTTTGCCTTCTCTTTTTTTTTCATCAATTTGTTTTTCAACAAGTGCTTCTTAAGCCAAGAATCCTATTACATTACACTTCACCAAGATGTATTCTACCCTCTAACAATGTAACCAAGTCCACACCCAACCTATATGTTACTCAACAAAAATTATTCCCCACTCATCATCTAAGTTCAATTTCCTGAAGATGGTCAAGCTAATATGCTAGGGGTAATTTTTGTGGAGCTTCAAACAAAGGTCAAGGCTACAACGGGGTTTCAATCAAGGATAATTCAAGGTAGGCATGGAATAATATGGACTAAGAAAAAAAAATTTCTTAATCACAATTAACATGCATGCACAATCTCATAGCGGCTTTTAAAAATAGATAGCCATATCAACAACAAGAGACATATGCATAAAGAGAGCAAATCACACATATAAAAAAGAGGGAATTAATGATGATCTCCCTATAAGGCCAAAATTCCTCACTAGGTAAAAATTTTGTTGGATTGCAACTACTTCAACTCAAGACATATATGCTCAATTTCATCATAAGTCAATTTTCACAATCAAGAGCAACTTCTCAAAAACTTAGGCTACACTATCCCATTATGCCAAAGGAATTACATGATAAGCATGAAAATTAATTTTCATCATAGGACGCCTAAGATGGAGTATTCTTCTATCCTAAAACAAACAAAGAAGCAAATATTTTTGGTTTTTTTTCGACATTTTTCATTTTTTTTTGGTTTTTGACATTTTCTCAATTTTTTGGATTTTTCAATCAAACCAACAAACAAAGACTCAATTATGTACAACATGTGAGATTTCTTCTCTCCCCACCCCATACTTAAATCATGAAATGTCCCCATTCATGAAAAGATATGAAAAAGTAAAGAGAAAAGAAGAAGAAAACTCACAAAGAACTCTTAAAGCTTGAAAAGGAGGTGTAGCTTAGAAGACATAGTGTGCTGGCACGACCCTCTCAGAGTCGAGAACGACCCTAATAGGGTCGGCCCTGAGAGGTGAGTGAGGGGGAGGCAGAGCAAGGGGGGGTCGTGATTGACCCTCATAGGGTCGGTTCTGAGGGCTCATGTACCTCGTGTGAAGTTGTCTTTTCCCGTCCTTTTTGAGCCCGTATTTGCAACTTAGAACCCTGCAAAAATCCCACAAAGATCCTATCCCAAACAAATCTATTCTATCCTAGTCTAAGGAAGGTTAGAAAAAATCAAATCTAAAAAAAAAATCAAAAACAAAATAAAAGATCTAATCTAAAGACCGGGTTGCCTCCCGTAAGCGCTTGTTTAATGTCATTAGCTTGATGAGAAATACCTCAACTAGTCGGAGGATGTGAGTGCCAGGGTGGCTCGTACTTCCTCATCAACACCCCATACTTAGAATGGGAAGACAGTGTGAAAGAAGGTGTGGAGAGAGAAGTATCTGTGCTCAATCTCTATGATCGGACATCGTTGAGGCTCTAAGTAACCTGTCAAAGTCCTGTGAAGACACCTCATGAAAGCATATGTAGCATATTGATAAATTGAAAAGTAATGATATAGTTTTCAAAGAACATTTCAACTTATCAAAAGCGCAAGAATAATTTTCATGAGAAGGATCAGGATAAAACCGGTTCGGTGGTTGTGGTGGCGCCTCACAATACTCAATAAAGGGGTCCTTGTTGGTCCATATCTCCTTGCGTCCTAGCTTGAAGGTAAAATGATAGAATTTGTAGGCACCTTCAAGTCTAGGGACCATGATCGACTCAAGCAAGTCGGAAGGAACTACGTTGACGATCTTCTTCTCTTCATGCTTGGCCCACTCTTTGCTATCATCCGGGGTCAATGAAGGTCCAAACCCGACCACATTTTCTTCACATTCCTCCATGAGTGGGTTTGGTTTCAACATTGGTAGCAAAGACCCCGTCCATCCTTCATCTTCTTGGGCCTTAACCTCCTCAATTTCGCCTTCTCTTAGCCAGAGACTCCCATCCTTAACTTGGGTCTCAACTTTGTTTTTCTCGGCCTCGTCTAGTAAGAAAATTTCTTCCGGATCATCCCCCAAATCCTTCATCTCCTCTTCACGATTCTCTTTAAAAGTATTGTCGAAGCGGACCTTGTTGAAGGGTTTCTTGAACAAATAAATTTGTAGTCAAGACCCCGCTGCGTATAGCGAAGTCAGGATCGTCCACGGGAGTGAGAGTAGTGCTAAGTTTAGTCGATAAACTACGAAAAGCAAGGAAACACAAACAGAACAACTAGCAAAGGCTCAAGCACGACTTAGGGAGTCGGGATCAAGGCAAAAGACACGAGTTTCAATCAATTATAAAAGGCAAATCCTAGGGTTAGGGCTACCACAACAACAAACATACATGCTTTCAACAAGAATTCACACCTATCATGCAATCTAGATCATAGAAAAGTTAACTTTCGCAAACAATTCAAGCCATTCAATCAACTTTCGCAAATCAAACAACTTTCTATCTATCCTTCAACCTAGGAATATCAACTTTCGCAAATAATCCTATTAGATCTAATCAAGCAACTAACTTTCCACTTTCGCTATAGTCAATCACAAGACATGCCTCAACTTTCATCAAGGATTAAGCACAAGATAGATTAGATATGATCATCAAACATTTAAGTCATGAATTCAAGTTTTAAACATGCATGATTGTGTTGGGTTTTTGCCCAACCCTAGAACTTAAGAGAACTACTCACACATAACAAAGAGAAGTAGGGAAGAAGAAGAAGAAAACATGATCAAAACCAAACTAGAATTCAGATTAAAACCAAAGATCAATCTTACAAACCTCAAACTTGCTCTCCAAGTCTTCTTCCTAACTCTCCAAGTCTTGATTGATTAATTGATTTTCCCCCAAGGGATGAATTATCCCACAAAGCATGAATAAAACTAAAGGTTCAACCTCCTTTTATAGAAGAAAAGGAGTCCTAATCTAACTAGGAAACACAATGAAACAACCTTCCTAAAATACAAATTAGGAAACTCTTCAATAAATCCGGAATAGGGGAAAGTCGGTGCCCAGGATCGACCCTTAGGGTCGATCCTGAGAGTAAATTTTCAGCTTCATCACACTTCTTGACTTGGCTCAAGCTCGACCCTTCCTAGCTCGATCCCGGGGTTGGTTCCTTCACTTTTCCTCTTGATTTTGCTCCTTTTAGCTCTTCTCTTTAGCTTGTCCACTTGAGATCTTCCCCCTAGATTGTCCATCCTCTCTTACCATTGCTCCAAACTCTTCTTCAAGCTCCAAAACACCTACAAAACGACACAAATATGCGTAGTTTCCGAATCTTAAGGAAATACGAAAACTCATGCAAAAAGACTCAAAAACACAAGACTTAACCACGAAAAACAACTTAAACTAACCTATCTAAACCCTAAAAATCTACCTAAAACGCGGACATCAGACCTCTACTTTCTCTTCACCACTAGAATATGATACGAGTCCCTTCTTAACATCTACGATAGCTCCGGTCGTGATGAGGAATGATTGGCTTAGAATGAGTGGAGGACTTGACTCGGACAAAGGCTCAATATGCACAACCGAAGGTTTCTTGGCCTTCTTGGATGGGAAAGGAAGCATCTTCGTTGTCGAAGAAGAAGGAACGGACTTCGGGACTTCGGGAAGAGGGTCGACCACGACCTGATGATGGTCGGTGACGACCTCTTCAGCAGTGAGGAGGGGGTCGGCCACGACCATGTGGGGGTCGGACACGACCTCCCCTAGGCTGGGTTGGTACTCTTCATCCGCCGTATTCTTGCTCGCATCTTCCTCCGGCAACTTCTTTCCGCTCTATGGGTGAACCGCATCAATGTGACCTCTCGGGCTCTCCTCGGGGTGACCTGATAATCGCCCTTGGGGTTGTGGATTTTGAGCTGCTTCGAAATCTCCTCCTTGGTTTTGATCTCCTATAAGGTCGGTGCACACTTCATGGATTCCTTGAATGAGTTTTTCTTTCAGCCCTTACACCCATGATGGTGGCTCTTCATAGCTAGGAGGTTCATAATAACCCCAGTTGGGATAATCATCACTCCTCCATTAGGGATCCCAAGTATAATTTGCCTCTTCAAATTGACTTGCATAAGTATGGCGTGGCTCGTAATAACCCCAATTGGGCTAGGCATGGGCTTCACATTCTCTTTGACTCGCATAAGCCTCGACATCTCTTTCTCTTTAGAGGTTTAGCATTTCAAGACGAAGATTGGCCAATTCTCTAGCAAGGTCCTCAAAGGTCGCCATGGCTACATTAACCTAAAAATAAAAACAAAAAAAACAAATCAAAAACACAGAAAGGGTTTAGGCTAGTCCCTCACCCAAATATCAACTAAACTAGGCACTATTGCACACTCCCCAGCAACGACGCCAATTTGTTGAAGGGTTCCTTGAACAAATAAATTTGTAGTCAAGATCCCTCTGAGTATAGAGAAGTCAGGATCGTCCACGGGAGTGAGAATAGTGCTAAGAATTAGTCGAAAAGCTATGAAAAACAAAGGAAACACAGCCAAAGCAACTCAGGATCGACCTGAGGAGGGTCGATCACGACCCTATGGGGGTCGGTCCTGAGAGTATACTATCACGAATGCACACAAAACACAAACAACGGCTCGAGCATGACGGTGGGGGTCGGGATCAAGGCAAAGGCACGAATTTCAATCAATATAAAAGGCAAATTCCAGGGCTAGGGCTACCACAACAACAACCATACATGCTTTCAATAAGAATTCACAATTATCATGCAATCTAAATGATATAAAGTTTAACTTTCGCAAACAATTCAAGTAATTCGATCAACTTTCGCAAATCAAACAACTTTCTATCTATCCTTTAACCTAAGAATATCAACTTTCGCAAATAATCCTATTTGATCTAATCAAGATACCAACTTTTCACTTTCGCTAATGGTTAATCACAAGACATGTCTCAACTTTCGCAAAGGATTAAGCACAAGATAGATAGATATGATCATCGAGCATTCAAGTCATGAATTCAAGTTTTAAACATGCATGATTGTGTTGGGTTTTCACCCAACCCTAGAACTTAAGAAGACTACTCACACATAGAGAGAAGAGACAAGGAAGAAGAAGAAGACATGATCAAAATAAAACTAAAATTCAAATTAAACAAAGAACAAATCTTACAAAAAGTCTCCAACTTGTTCTCCAAGTCACCTTCCTAGCTCTCCTAATTATGAATGATTGATCCCTCCCAAAGATTGAATGATGAAAATAAAAGGGTTCAACCTCCTTTTATAGAGGAAAAGGAGTCCTAATCTAGCTAGGAAACATAAAGATATAACCTTCCTTAAGTACAAATTAAGATAATCCCGCAATATCTTTGGAATAAAGGAAAGTCGGTCGCCAAGGATCGACCCAAATGGGTCGTGCACGACCCACTCAGGGTCGGTCCTGAGAGGTTCTCTTCTCCTCTTCACACTTAGTCACTCGGCTCATGCTCGACCTCTTCTTAGCTCGATCTTGGGGTTGGTCTCTTCACTTCTCCTCTTGATTTTACTCCTCTTGGCTCTTCTCTTTAGCTCATCCACTTGAGATCTTCCTCCTAGCCTGTCCTTGCTTCTTGGTCTTGCTCCAAACTCTTCTTCAAGCTCCAAAACACCTACAAAACGACACAAAAGTGCGCAGTTTCCTAATCTCAAGGAAATACGAAAACTTAAGCAAAAAGACTCAAAAACACAAGACTCAAGCACGAAATACCACTAAATCTAACCTATCTAGACACTAAAAATCCTACCTAAAAAGAGGACATCAACAAACTTGTATGCAACTAAGAATTCACTAACAATCATATCAACTCCCTTCCTAGAAGCAAGCTCATCTACGCACCTAAGAATCCACCAGGTGGTGGGCATGATTTGAGACGGCGAAACCCCAAGATCTTTGAGCAAATCTCTAATGAAGGCAGATAAAGGAAACCTAAACCCTAGTGAAAACGGGAACTCGGTGAAACAAATCCAGCCCGGGCGAATCCAATCTATCAGCTCGGACTGGGGGCAGTAGGTAACGACCCTGGCCGGAAATCCTGCCATAGCTATGATTCTCCCCACATCTACTGGTTTGAGGTCGCAAGTAAATTGGTCTTGAGGCATAAGGGAGTTTGAAGGAGCAAAGAGTGGTGATTCGGCCATGGTTGAAAAAAGAAAACTTGAAGAGAGAGACGAGAGGAAGACGAAACAAAACAAGAGGAGGAGGAGAGAGTTTTTCGTACCTTTGCCAATAACTTGAAGAGACGTCTCTGCAAGATAGAGGCTAAAGGGCGTTTTAAATACACACTAATGATGGCATGCATAACCGATTGCCAAGGTGAGCAAATCAAGCGTTGGGAGATTTGGTTCAATCTGAACTAAAATTTTCAAAATTCAAAATTCAACTTCTATTGAAAGGGGTATTGTTGAGCCCTGCCGCCAAAGCCCAAGTCACTATCTAGACCAGCCCATGGGAAGCCCACGTAACCATTCGGCAGAATTCAAGAATGGAGCCGAGTTATATCTTGCACGGAATATACGAATATTCTATCATATGTAACCGAAATTATATCATATCTAGGGACATTCTATCTAGTGTGATTCATATCTATCTAGTTGTTAGCATATCTTGTAGATACTCTATCTTAGAAACCCCTAGATATACATAGAGGGGGCATACATTGTACACATTCACGCATACATTCATTTTGACACGAGTAATATACAAATTTACACGTCCTTCTCAAACATATTCAAGTTCGTATTGCTTAATTCTAGCCCGATCTAGGCTAAGGGGTCACCAATCTTGCTTGGTCGATTTCTAGCTCAAACAGTCCTTGTGTCCAATTTCACAACTTTCCAAGACTCTAATACGTTCTTCCAAGTTCTTGGTCTTTTCCCTCTCAAGTTCTAGCTCAGTTGTTTTTCTTTGCTTCAAAATCACTAGGAAGGGAGTTGTTAGATCCAGACTCATATCCTAGTCCCTTTTTAGCCGGAAAAAATAAAATAGTCTTAACAACTTCAGTCACAGGACTCTTTCCTAAAACCTTAATTTCATCCCTAAGCTTGGCGTTCTCCATCTTGAGACACACTATTTCAGTTTCAAGGGATTTTGTTGCTTCTTGTGAGGGTTCTAGTTCATTTGACACTGTATTACAGTTCTCACATTCAACCACAATGTATTCATATTCAAGTTCATCAAGTCCTTCTTTCATGGCATAGCTTTCTTGTATGATTTTAGCAATGAGTTTAATGAGCTTAGGCTTAGAACGTTTGTCTAGAGAACTTATCAAAGAGTCATGGGTTACCTCTTGTTCAGTATCTGAGGCGTCCTTGGGAGCATCCTCCATTGCCATGTAGCAAGTGCCCTCGGATGGTCCTTCATCGTCTGAATCAAGGTCGTCCCACGCAGCTTCATAAGCACCAATCACTACTCGCTTCTTCAGTTCTTTCCCAGTATAACAATTCTTGGTAAAGTCATGACCCTTTTTGTTACACTTGTTACAGGTCACGTCCTTCATCTCATGCTCAGTAAGCTTGTGACTCTCCTTTTTGTATGGCATTCCCTTGCTTGGGACTTTGCCTCTCTTCACCCATGCACGAAGAATTTTGTGCAAGAGAGTCTACTCATCGCCCTCAACGTTCTCTTCTTCACTCTTACTTCTCCATTCCAACATGGCTTGAGTCGAAGATTTTCTTGGTGTTCCTTCGTCCTAGCCTCGAGCCTCAAAGCTATTTCATTATGTTGACCTTGCTCTAAGTCAAGCTGGTCTTGAGTTCTCCTTGCTTCGTTCGCCTTCAGCTTTCCATAGATTTCCACCATTGATAGTCCTTTGTTAGATTGATTCTCCTTAAAAGTAGTCTTGTCAAAGTTCTAGACTCCCGTTAGGCCATCAATCAGCACTTGGATTTTCATCCTCTGTGTGATTTCTGTCTCAGTGACTCCCAAGTTCTTCAACTTGGTCAACAAGCTTTCAAAACGGAATGAGTAATCAGTGATGGACTCATTTGGAAGCATTTTGAATTTGCAGAAGTCCCTTTTATCACTCAGTTGAACGTCTTCTTTCATTTTTGGCGTCCCGACATGATACTTCTCAAGAGCTTCCCATTGTAGCTTGGCCGTTGACTAGTTACTCACACAGGTGGCGTCCCTTTCGCAAAGAGCAGTTTGCAAGAAACAAATAGCCTTGGCGTTTGTTTCCATCAGCTTAAACTCTTCGGGACCCCAGTCCTCTTCTTTGTCTTTTTTGGCCAGAGGAACTTGAAGATCTCTGTCCCTTATAACCTTCCAGCATTGGTAGTTTTGGCTACGGACGAAGTTCTCGAATCTCACTTTCCATCTGATGTAGTTGCCGTCCGTGAGGCGAGGAGGCTTCACACTACTGATGCCAATTGGTTCCATATCCATTTTTACCTGCACCTCAAACAATCTAGAGCGCTTGCTCTGATACCAATTGTTGGATCGTAAGTCAGTAAAGTGGGTGTCCTTATGAAGTAAGGACGTCCTTGGATGCAGCGGAAGTAAAGACTTAACAGTTAAAAAGATAAGTAAAGAACACAGTTATTTATAGAGGAACCTCTCAAGACCAAAGCAATCCTTGAGAGTAAACCTCTACCTCCTTGGAGGATTTTCAAATAGATTCTTTCCTTTCTTATTGAGAGTCCTTACAGTTAAAAGGCGAGGATTACACTTCTGGATGCGCTCTCGTCCTCGTAGAAGGCTTGATAGTGCAAAAGGATCGCTAAGATCGCCTTGGTGGTCTCTTCTGAGTTCGCGGAAGCAAGTGATAAACAACCTCCAACGTGATGAAGGTGGATGAATGGCGGTTAACTCCCCGTTAGGAGATAACTAGGACTCGTTCAAAGTGATGAACAAGCTCGATACGCATGTGAGGTGTCTCGGCATGAGCTAGGGCTCGGAACAAGGGTGAACGCACGGTTTGGGGATAGGAGATTCACTCGACTAAGCCAAACAATTCTTCAATTATGCGTAAAGAGTTATGAGTACAATTGCAAGGCTTAAATAGAAGAGAAACTAGGCTAGATCTAAACTAGGGAAGAGAATTCTATCTTGTGCAAAAGATAGAGTTTTCTCCTAAAATAAAACAATAAAAGGAAACAAATAAAAGATATAAATCTAAATTGTATCTCCAAAATCCAAAATAATAACAAGGAAATAAACCTAAATAAGGATAAGGCGGATCTTGCCTTGGGGAGCAAGAAACACACGGACGCGGAGAAGGAAGGCTCAGGATCGACCCAAAAGGGTCGTGCACGACCCTAGGAGGGTCGGTCCTGAAAGGCCTTCAAAACTCCATCCTGGCACAACCCTGTAGGGGGTAGTTCCTAAGGGTGGTGCAAGGGGTTGGGTCGTGCTCGAGCCTCAATAGGTCGGTCCTGAGACTTGCACCTAAATGAGTTACGCTGTCTTCATGAAGATAGGTTATGGTGATGTCCTTGGAGACGTCGATGTACCCTATGCTTGCCATGGCTCGGGTGATGATGGAATGGGTGGCTCGGGCCACTTGTTTGGCACGACTCTGGGTGATGGGGCCGTTGGAGCGAACTTGAAGAGCATCCTCCTCTTCCTTGGCTGACATGGTGGGCGTGAGCGCATCATCCTCCCCCCCCCTTGGCTCAGAAACGTCCCCGTTTCTTCATCATCAAAGGGAGGCTCAATGTAAGGAGACAAGTCGGCCACGTTGAAAGTGGCATGGACACCATACTTGTCCGGGAGATCGAGGACATAAGCGTTGTTATTCACGCCTTGTAAGGACTCCAGAGTTATTGAGCTCGCGTTCCTACTTGCTTGGGACTGCGTCCTTGACTAAGTAGAAACTTCGTTGGTCCTTACTTCTGGAAAGTGGCGTCCCTAGCCTTCTCCTCAAGGATGGCACAACACTTGTTGTTCTTTTCATAACTGGCGTTACTGAACACTTGAACAACTTTATTAGATCAAAGTGAGTTTGTCACATCAAAACTATGGGACAATTGTTATAGGCACAATATTAAGTACAAAGGAGTCCTTAACATCGTCCAACAGAGGAAGAAGACACTGAAGGTGTGGGTCAACCTGCTATTGCGAGTGTTTAGAGTCATCCGACGCTGAAGGATCGAGATTCAGGATCTAGGAGTTGTGTACACCTAGGAATTAAGATCTGCATTTGTAAGTTTGATTCTAATTAATAAGAGTAACAAGTTGATTTGGAAATCTATTGTGTTCATCTTTACTTGTTTGATTCTTTATTTCCACTGCCCAATTCATTGGTCCCTCTGGATGATCAACGTTTGTATTCTCACACGTAGATTCTACACCGGTGTTGCGGTGATAAGTGATTGAGACGGAAACCAATGCCATGACTATATCGGTAACCATTGACAACAGACTTAGGAATTGGAATAAAATTTATACACCAAGTTTAAGGGATGCATGTTGGAATTAATCTTTCTTTATAAATTAAGTTATGTTTAGTAATATAAATGTGGTAGTTAATTAGCCTCTCTCTAGGGAAGTTGAAAGAGGTTTGTTTCAGTTAATTGTTATTAATTAGTATATATATGTAATGGGTATGATGAAAATAGTGTAATATGGAATGAAGGTATTATTCTAAAGACGAGGGCGAAGATACTGTCTTGTATTTTGGGAGGGGGCAAAGGTATGGTCTCTTGTATAAACACACATAAAATTTTTTTTGTGTTGTGTAAAAAAACAGAGAATTGGTGATGACACATCAATAAATGTAATTTATGTGTGTTGAATCATTGTTTCTTTTTTTTTGCGTTGAATATTGATGTGTGGATTGGATCCGGGTTGAGTGACAATTAACAGGTCATGAGGAAAAGCGAGAATAGGAGGAACTTGATTCATAGTTTCATGGATTTAGGTGAGGAGGAAGAAGGACTAGAAGATCGAGGAAGAAAAAGGGATAAAGAATGGGGTGTTTTTTTTCAATATTATTATTATTACTTTTATTTATTCAAGTAAGGACATGGCACTTATGTGGATGCATACGACATACGTGACACTTTCATGTTAAATGTTTTTGTCACGTCAGCGTCGAAATGTCTAGTGGGTCACAAAATGTTGAGTTAAGGTGTTAAACTGAAAACCTGTGAAGTTTAGGTGTCAAAGTGACTTTTTGTCCCAAATACATTGGGGACAGTATATGTATGATCATCCTAATCATATGCGTCATATGATAGATCGATAGTTGAATGACAAGATTAAGATCGGTCTTTTCCAATCAATTTTCAAAATATATGTTGATCTTTTCCAATCAATCTTCAAAATGGTGATTTATGTCTCATATGGTAAAGATTTAGAAATGAAAAGTTTGAGTCTTAAAGGTACGTATTCTCCATGTGGTTGCTCTCAACTATATATACAATCTTTTTTCATTCGAACATTAGTTAAAGGATCAACAATTAATGCAATGTATGGTCTTCATGCATGCCTCAATTATGCCTAATGCGAGATGGGAGATGGGAGAATGAGGATGCGAGATGGGAGATCATTGGAAACAACCATACGCATATATATATATATATATTAAGTATTTCAATAGATAGGCAACTGCTCATAACGAGTACACACATGCATGCATGCAATAGTCAGTTGTAAACAGGTGCTACTCTTCTTACATCCACTAGTGACTTATTGTTTAAGTAGAGAAACAAATGTTTATCAAAGAAAAGAGAAACAAGAAACAAGATTGTTTAAGCCAAATGTATACATGGCTTATTTATTCCAACACAACACCCGGTCGAGTCCTTGGTTTACTTGTGGAACTCCATGACCCATAGGTTGAAGACATTGCATTCAAACCTAATGCCCGAAAATCCTGCTGCCTTGGCTAAGGCAAGGAACTCTTTCTTGGTTCTCTCCTTTCCTCCTTTGGTTCCAATCATCATTGTTAAATCCATCGCGCTTTCGACTTTCGCCGTGTGGGTTGTCTCGGGGACCTCTGATAAGACTGCGTCAATGACAATCACCTTCCCATTGTTAGGGATTGCCTTGTGACAGTTTTTCAACACCTTCACACATGACTCATTGTCCCAGTTGTGCAGAATCCACTGCAACAAAATGTAGTTTGTACGTAGCATCATCATCACAAAGGGGTTCGTTTCATGGCCATACATTATAGCCAAAGCCAACACATTGGTTCAACATGTAATGCATATATTATCTATGTTCTCACCTTCATCAATATGGCATCTGCGTTTGGAATGGACTCAAACATGTCTCCACCCATATGTTCGATTCCTGAAAATCAAAGATCTATCAATCCCGAATACTTGTCAATATATGTTAATAAGCAGTACGTTAGAGTACATATTTATTTTATACCGGGATGGGAACCGGCATGCTCTATGACACCGGGGAGGTCGAAATTGATGCCCTTAATGTCGGGGTACTTGGGTAGTATGAGCTTAAGGTTCTGGCCAAGATTGCCGCCGACATCGACAAGCTTGTTGATACGGGCGAAACCCTGGTAAGACTCAAGGACCTCATTCATGAAGATTGTTGTGTGGCTGAGCATTGCCAAGTTGAACACGTCGCTGAACCTGGAGTCCAGGGCTACGTAATCGTACAAATTCACACCGTGAGCCTTGGCGAATGCAAGCCCACCCTCCAACACAGCATCTTTGAGTCTCTCCCTGCATATATACGATTGTACGTCCAAGATGGCTTGTATTAATTAGTGCCTTAGTGGTAAGATACATATATATATACACTAGATATCTACTCCACTCCCGGAGTTGCCTGAGACAGTTGTTTGGTACTACTTTGGTCGTTTTGTTTGCTTGTTATTTATCTTATAGTTATATTGGTGACATTAATTGTGCAAAAATTAATTTAATAGAGAAATTACAATAAAATCTTATAATCTCTTCCAACTTTTTGTAAGTTTAACCTTTTATTAGTTGAATAGAGAAATTACAATAAAATCTTATAATTTTTTTATAATATAAATAATATTTAATAAGAATAATCTAAATCTAAATGATTACGATGGAACTCATTACCCAAAAATAAAAGATTTTGATTCATATAGATAAAATATAATGCAATAGTATATACTATAGTCTAAGATAATAATAAAGATATGGATGATTATAAAATAAGCAAATAGAATCTATCAATTTTAAGCCGCATAATTTAATCAGAAATTTATTTAATAAGATAATATTTAAGATATATACATACTTATCAATAAGAGTAACATATTATATTTAATATAGAAATTTAATTAGAAATAAATGTAAAAAGATAAATTATATTATGTACAGTATAAAGTGATCACAATATAATCATAAATTAATTTACTGAGATAATATATAGTATAAAATAATAATGAATATGATATATAAACTAATAATAAACTAATAATAATAATAATAATAATAATAATAATAATAATAATAATAATAATAATAATAATAATATCATACAATATTAGATTGAACATAATACAATTTAATTAAAGAGAATTTAATTTGAGACATTTAATCTAAAAAATATAACTTTACATGTAGATAAATAGATAAGATAGGTAAAATAAATAATCACATATTAGTATGTATAATGTATAAGATGGATAAATAAATTAGAGTGAGGAAAATTAATATTAGACAGTTCCAAGTTTACGTAGGTAAGATATACAAAGTGCAAGGCAAATTGTTTGGACAAATAGATGGAGCAAGGTTGTCAGGATCGGGATCCTTGGATCGGATCGGAAGGGGGTAGCAGGATCGGATCGTAGAATCGGATCGTTAGGATCGTAAGATCCTAGATTATAACTAAAAAATATACGACAACCTAATATATTGTATATTTTCTTATATATAAACTCTGAAATTTTATAAACATAATTAATTTGATGAGTAAAAATATTATAAGATGAATCGGGTTAATAATTTAATGGAAAAGAGACATAAACTTTGAGTTTAGTAATAATATATAAATATAATAGTGATTGTTTCGGATCGTAAGAATCGCCTGTAGGATCGTTAGAATCGTTGAAGAATCGTTAGAGTCGTGTGTAAAATCAAAATCCAATTAGAATTTTATGTTAAATAATTTAAGATCCTAGTTTAATAAGATCCTACTTAGGATCGTGGATCGATTTATGACTTTTGGGTCGTGGAATCGTTAGAATCGTAGGATCGAGTCGGGATTCTGATAACTCGAGATGGAGTTTAATTGAACTGCCATACCACATGCACGTATAATAACACTGTAATTAGTACTTACCAGCTTTGCAACTTGACTTTGTCGGTGAGTAGCAGAAAGAGAGGGGCCAACGAAACTCCCTCTTCACCCTTGACAAAGCACATCCCCGCCAGCATGATTCCGTACACCCTCCTCGTCTCTGCTCCGACAACCTCGTCGGAGCAGCTCACCACCGAAAACGCGACCAGCAGCCGCAGGATCCTCTCCACCATCTCCACGGTCTGCGGATTCTTCTTCGCCGGCAGCCTCTCCACCACCTCCGCCGCCGTCAGCGGGCCCTCCCTGGCGATGGTGTCGAGGAGGCCAAGCTCGATCGCCGTCCTCATTGTCATGGGGAACGCGATCGAGTTGACCATCAGCGCCACCTGCGCCATCATCTCCTCTTCTTGCACCTCGCCCGAAATGGATTTGAAAGTTTCTTTTGTTCCACCCATTTTTCCCTGTTTTGTCTTGTGTGTGTGTGTGTTTTTATCTTGTGGTTTGCTGGAATGCCGATGTCCGTTTCCATCATGGATCCTTGTCTATATATAGGCATACGCTGGCTATAAGTAATTTCGTTATCTATTAAGTATTAAGTGTGCAATTTTATCAGTAGGTAAGATTGTTAAAATGTGAATTTCTAGCTTACCTTATTCCCTCTCAAAATTAAAAGCAATAATGTATTGAAACTACGGACTCGTTGGATAGATTCGAAATACCGTTTAGCATATAAATAAATAAATAAATAAATAATATATATATATATATAGAGAGAGGGGTAGGTTTTACAGTGAACAAGATTCTATAGAGAAGATTTGTAATGGATGGTGAGATTAGTGTCTACAATATCCATTATTAAGAAAATAGAAAAAATTCAAAATAGGAGAGAATATAATTTTGAAAAATAACAAATTGTCATTCTAGAAATCATGAATACCCAAAATCGCTGGCCACCATATTGTGAAAATTGTACGAAGTGCATTCGGAGAAATTAGGAATTACGCACATACAAAATTGCCGGCCACCAAAATCGTCCATTCTAGTTCATCGCTGGCCACCAAAATCGTGATTATCGCCGGCCTCCATTTTGCAGAACCTCTATTGCACTAAAATCGTCGATTCCCATGCGATACAGGTTTTGTCATATTTCAGTTGTATATTTTCTACCGCCCACCTTCATGCTTGATCGTGCATACATGTTTTGTGACTACAGGAATTACGCCGGCCACCTATTAGCCGCCGGAATACATACAGAATTACGCCGGCCACATCGCCAGAGTCTCTCGCCGGCCTCCACCGCTTGTTATCGCCGGTCACCTCCTTGGCGCCGACCATTCGCGTCGGGAAAATACCAAGTCGCTGCAACCACCACATCGAACCACCACGTCGCCAAAAACACCATAGGCCACCATGTTGCCAATTATTAGTCGTACAAATATGTCATCAGGTAATTTCTGTATATAATTTTCTCATCATGTATATGATTGTTTTGATGTAGTATATGTCGTTAATTTATGTGTAAATTGTTTATTTGACCTATTCTTATAGATCAAGATGTACATATGTATAGTAATAATGTATATGACAGCCTAAGAAATGTATATGCGAAATTTGTTGTGGCTATATTGTTTATGTGACCTATTCCTATAGATCAAGATGTATATATGTACAACCTCATGAATGTATATACGAGATTTGTTGTGGCTGTATTTTTTGTTGTGACCTATTTCTACAGATCAAGATGTATATATGTAAATTAACTGTGTATATGACAACCTGAGGAATGTATATACGAATTTTGTTATGGCTGGATTGTGTATGTGACCTGTTCCTCCAGATCAAGATGTATATACGTACAGTAACAATGTATATGACAACCTAAGGAATGTATATACGAAATTTGTTGTGGCTGGATTATTTGTGTGACCTATTTCTATAGATCAAGATGTATATATGTAGATTAAGCGTGTATATGACAACCTAAGGAATGTATATACAAATTTTGTTGTGGCTGTATTGTGTATGTGACCTACTCCTACAGATCAAGATGTATATACGTACAGTAGTAATGTATATGACAACCTGATGAATGTATATAAGCATGATGTTGTGGCTGGATTGTTTGTGTGACCTATTCCTACAGAGCAAGATGTATATATGTACATTAATAATGTATATGACAAGTTTCAGAGTGTATACAGACTGGGGGAGATGACGATCACAAGATGTGGATACCTCGATGTCCAATTAATGAAACTTGTCTATTACATGTATAATTTGGATTATGTATACATTTTTTTATTAGCGTATAAATCACATATAAATCACAGTTAAATACATGAGTAATTTGTAAACTATTTTTAATTCTATGTCGAATCAAAAAAAAACTGAACAAATGTTGAGCATATACACAGTTTTAATATATGTATACAATTATTAGAAATTAATACACCAATTATGCACGAGTGAGAATGATGTGTCTATATTGATCTCGATATACAACAGTTATAGTGTAATATACAATTAGTTTAGTTTAATCTACAAAAGGAGTTATTTATATACAGAATTGTATGAATTTATATATATATACATTTCTATATCCATGAACTCTATGTTCAAGTACAAATGGGGGCTTTCACCAACTTGCTTCAACAAATAAACAAAAACAAGATTTCAAATTTGGAATAAATCAACAAATTGGGGCGTTCAAGTACCGAAGGTTTTTATGGCCGGCGACGAGGGGCTTGTGTTGTCGGGGACAGGGTGACGACCAGCGGGAAGTCGATTATGGGCACGTTGCAAGGAGTGGCAAGCCGAGAGGAGGGCCGAGCAACAATGACCGCCGAGCAGCGAGGGCGAGCGAGCACAGAGTGGCAAAGAGCGAGATGGGATGGAGAGCACCGAGGAGCGAGCGGCGAGGCCGAACAGCAAGGGGTGAGGGCGAACGGTGTGGGGCGAGTGGCGAGTAACGTAACCGGCGATGGGCGAGCGGCGTTCGACAATTTAGGGGGTTTTGGGTGTAGGGTGAATAGAGCGGGCAAGAAGCTTCTTTTTGTGATTTTTCAATAAATCCAAAAATTAATTAAGATTTGCTATAATTAGAAAAATCACAAAAATTAATTAAGATTTGCTATAATTAAGGGTTTGAGTTGAACTTTGAAATTTGGTCATTTTGGAAAAATAATCTGAGCCATCCAGTGGAATCTCATCCAAAGGCCTACAATTGTTCTCTTGTTCTCTAATACTTATGTGTTCTCTATTGAACTTTAATCTATGTATATATATATATATAGAGAGAGAGAGAGAGAGGGAGAGTTAGGTTCCGGTGAGGACTACTCTTATGGTAAGGATAATCCATTACGGTAAGGAGTAACCACATCCATTGGATTTACCTCCTTACCTTATAATGGATGGTCCATATTATTTTTTTTTTTTTTTTTCAAAAATTCAATTTTTTTATTTATAAAATTAATTTTCATATATTTTCATTTTTGAAAATATCAGTTAATATAAAAATTGAACTAACACTAATAAAAAATTGAACTTATTGTACAAAAAATTGAACCCGTAGAAATTACAAGCTTGAACTTCTAACATAATAAATTGAACACTTTTGTTGTAAAAATTGAACTACCACATTTCAGGGTTATAATCATTTTTTACCCTTGACGCTCATTCGATGGATACTCTTCTGACTTAGGCATCGGAGGTGGTTTAGGGGGTTTCCACCCCTTTTGTCTATTGTTTTGCTGGATCTAGGTCTTCAAAGGAGGTTGGAGCGAAGGAGGAAGAATGAGCAATTAATTAGTGTATTACAGGCGAATTTTTGTGTACTTACAATTGGCGCCGTCTATGGAAAACAACAATCGATCCATAATTATGGTCCTGGAATCGACCCCAAACAATCAAGATACGATCTTAGTTGACCCTAGGGCAATCGCACAAAGCGAATCGCGCGATTCGCCCTTGCCGAGCCAAACCGCGACCACGGTCATCCCACCATGCGCGCGGTGTAGTGTCCCGCGACCACGGTCCCCCACCCACGACTGCGGATCGAAGGGCAATCGAGCGAACTTCGAAAATCGCTTGGAGGAGTGAATCCTGATGCACGTTGATCCCGATGTTCGCTCGGGAAGTCAGACAACATTGCAATCCGACCAAGGTGCCTTGCTCGGATCTTACTCAAACCGTGACCTAATCCCCCCGCAGGCATGTTTGTTCGTCGCGTGGACCAACGGGGGCCGCCCTCGATCTAATGACTCGATCTCAAATGAATCGGTGAACTCCAGCGATCGCGGAAATCGCCGCGACCTAAGCTGCGACAGTGGGCCAAAAAATCGCGCCTGGAGTTAGTGCATCCGCGCCCGCAGTCAGGGCGATCAGTGAAATGAATTCCGCGAATGAGAAGACAAAAGTAGCGTCCCTTTCGAAAACCCTAATTCGACCCTCAATTGGGGAAATAAAAGGAAAAAATAGCGTAGTCAATATCAAGGCGAGTTCGAAGAGGAGCACAAAGGGATGGACCGAGCATTCGAGCGCACTGAAAAGAGATTTCTTGATCCTTTAAGAGCACAAGGTGGCACCTTGCAATCGGCTCAGGAACGAGCAGAGCATAAATTGGCCTTGGTGACATCAACACCATTTCACGAGGATATTCAGCGCGCTAACCCTTCAATAGAGTTCTGCCCACCAACGTTCGATCTCTACGATGGGTATTCGGATCCCGTGAGTCACGTAGCCTCGTTCTCACACAAGATGACATTATGGACGTCTAAAGATGCTATGATGTGCAAGATGTTTCTGAGCAGCCGCACAAAGGGATCTCTCAAATGGTTCCAATGCTTGGAACCCGGGTCGATATGAACATGGGAGCAACTCGCCACTTTGTTCGTCAAACATTACATCGTCAATAGCTGAGATGCGATGTCCCTTGACAAACTCTTTGGTCTCAAGAAGAATCAAGATGAGAGTATGCGCCACTTCTCGAATCTTTTTATGGAGTGCTACGCCGAAATTGAGGAATGCGACGAGAAGACCGCCATTGCCACTTTTAAAGGAGCGATCCCGCTCAAAAGCAAATTGAGAGAGGAGTTGACACTTCGTCTTCCCTCCACTATTGATAAACTTCAAGAGCGTATTCGCCAATATTTGCGGTTAGACGAAGCTAGTCGCGAGGCGAGAGGGAGATCGCCTTCCTATCCTCAAGGATCGGACCAATCCTAAAGCGGGAACTTCATGATGGAGGAACACTCGTCAAAAAGCCAAGCTAGAGCTTACACCTCGTTCAACATCCCAATCTACAAGATCTTACCGCGTATCAAAAACATGGATTACTTCCGCTTTCCTCCAAAAGATGAGCATACCGAGGACGACACCCGGAGCCGGAATTATTGCATGTACCACAAAAGGCAGGGGCACATGACCGAGAAGTGCAAACCATATAAGAAGTTTCTCAAGAGCTTAGTCCAAAAAGGTTACTTACGTAAGTACCTCAACCGAGACGACCCAGAAGACCAAGATGAGCAAGGGAACGAGCAAGTCGAAGATGTCCAAGTAATCTCGCTTTTGTACGAATGCAAAGACGAGTCGAGCAGAGACGACTAGGTGCATAACCACAACCGCAGGCCCAAAGCCGCGCCCGCAGGTCACTAAGTCGCGACTGCGGTTCTGGTCCAGATCGCAAAGCCCCCTTTTTGGGGCAAAATCGCGTGCGCGCCCTGCACTTTGCGAGCGCGGAATCACAGCGGGAGCAGTTCACTTCGAAGATGATAAATTGCAACCGCAGCCCGCGCGAACATGATCATGGGTACCCTTTTTCCCTAGGATAGGGATTCTGGGCTTACAAAACTCATATAGGTCGGGGCACTCTTTTTTCCCATGTGGTTTTGACGAGGCCCCTAGGTTTTTGCTTTTTCATTAACTTAGTGCTTAGGAAGCTTATTTTGGGTAAAATCAGTTTTTGAATTAGTTGAGTCTTGCATGAAAAAATATGCGCAATGTTAGTTAAACGCACTAACGGATTCCCTCGCACGTTAGTTCATCGCACTAAAGGACTTCTACGTATGCTAGATACGTAGGAGGTTCCCGTAATAATTGCTCATGGATGTAGGAATATACAAATATAAGAATACTCGAATATACGAATATACGAATGTGCGAATATATGAATATACAAATATACGAACGTGCCAATCCCATAAGCTGCATGGCCATCGAGTTAGACCTATTGTACCCTACATCTTGGTCGGACAACGAAGACGTAGGTGGGGCAACTGTGAGCGGGTAAAATTTCGTCATCTTAATAATGGTCTATCTTCCGCCATAGAGGTAAGTTTATTTATTAAGTTATTTTTCTATCTTTTTTCACTTATTTATTGTTAATTGAATTGTAGTAGTTATCCGTTATATCGAAGGTTCTATCTTATTTAATAAGATAGAATTATTGTTGGATTGGGTAGCCAGATATCGCTTGCTTAGGGATAAAATTTTTCGTCTCCCAGCCCTCTCTCTTCCACTATAAATGCATGCCTTTGTCATGCAAAAAGGATGATCCAAAAACTACCCCGAATACGCTGATGTTTGCTCAGTCTTCTAGCCATATCACCCTTTCACATTCTTCAACCTTGATTCTCATTCGACGGATACTCTTCTGACTTAGGTATCAGAGGTAGATTAGGGGGTTTGCACCCCCTTTTTCCATTGTTTTGCAAGATTTAGGTCATCTAAGGAGGTTGGAGCGAAGGAAGAAAAAGGAGCAATCAATTAGTGTATTAAAGACGAATTTTTGTGCACTTACATATATTCCTGAGACTTGATTAGATCAATCAAATATGTCATTCGGATAAAATTTGGATCGGGTCATTTGAATCGATTTTGCTCAGGTCAATCATTTATTTACGGTTGTATGAGCCTCAATTTCGGGTCTAGTTCGGTTCAGGTCTTTTTCGGATTGTAATGTTTCGGATTATTTCGAATTGGATACGGTTGTTTGGTTTCGGGTCTAGTTCGGCTCAGATCCTTTTCGGATTGTAATAATTCACATTTCTTCGGATCGGATAATTTTGGATTTTGTCAATTTGACTTCGGGTGTTATTTGATTCAATTCTTTTTCGGATTATAATACTTCGGATGTTCTTGTTAATCCCTTGTTAAATATTGATGTTGTGTACTACTCTAATATTTTATGTCATTACTTGCTAATTGCTATTTTTATTTTTGGAGTAGATGTAATCTTAAGATTTCTTGTTAGTTTTCTATGATTGGTATTAATTATTTATTTGTATTTGAATTGCCAAAATTTACGAAATAGAATGTTTGGTTTCTCCTTATGAACTTATAAGAATTAGTGTTGTGATAAACATGCGTGATTTCTCCTTATGGATTGATACTCGTGTCTTTTTCTCCCAAGATGATTTTGAATGGCATAACTAATTGGATGGTTATGGGTGAGATTTAATTTGGATGAATTTGGATCGAATGATTTCAGGTAAAGTTTAATTCGGATCGGATAATTTCAAAAAAATTCCAATTTTGGTCATTTCGAATCGGTTCAATTTCGGATCGGACTGGATTTGGATCGAGTCCCAGGATCATATTTGAATTGTTTATTCATCATATATCGGGTTCAATTTCGAATTCAATACTCGGACCGGATTTCGGATTGAGATCATCTTTTGACAAGTGTAGACCTCATGCTTCTCAAAAGTAAAAACTATTAACGAAATCTAAAAGTAAACCCTACCCTATATTTGGCTTTAACTAATTATTTCAAAAAGGAAAAAGAAGAGGTAAGTGTAAGAACGGACAAAAAGGTTCACAAAACCTTGGTCCCTACCCTCTTTAGTAATGGCGATTTCGAAACCAAATCCTACATCTTTGTATCCCCCTCTCTTCTTTGCCCTCTTATGTGTAATTTCTGCCAACTTTTCCAATGGAACTCTCAATTTCAAAAAGTACGAGCCTGGTTGGGTTGCTATTCAAACAAAGGGGAAGAAGCCTGAAAGTGTAATCGAATAATCCGAGTAGCGACGGCTAAGAGACCTCGATCAAGGAATGATTACAATCCTCGACAATGGAAAACTCATATGAAGAGGCGAAGAATTAGGATTGTGAGAGGGATTGCGGTCCCTTGCCGAAGAGATATTGGCTTAATGCTCACTATGCAAGCAAGGGTCAAAAGGACATGACGTCAGACGAGCAGGGAGGTTTCAGCACGCAAGAGTCACAAAGGCAGTACCAGGTGTAGGGCAAGCGTTGTGAGGGGCTCTTCCCTAGTCGCAAGCATCTATCGCTGCGGAGCCATGAAGCCAGGAACACCCATCACAAAACCAAGTCTCCTCAATTTGTTCCTCCATTAACGAATTTCAAACTGTATGTACTGCTTAAGAAATGCTTGTGTTGTGGATATAATCTGGAAACATGGAGCCTAGGAGTGTACTTTTATTCCAATCCCCGCATGCAATTCATACACTAAATCAGTGCATTGCATTGTCATTTGTCTTTCTGGAAAACAAAAAGTGTTCGAACAATCAAACGGAATTGAATTCGCTGAACAATCTGAACCCTAACCCATTAAGGTCGAGGAGACAATTATTAGTGGTGTTCGTATGAACAAATGGCCTACTATGATTGAGAAAACCGAAAGTAGTAGTTCCATGATAGGAAAATGCTTGAATGGCTCATTTGGAAATGAGAAAGAAAAGAATGAAGAAAAAAACGAAGTTGATCATGACAACTTATCCTATCAATCTTTTTCGTAATGATGAAGGAAAAGCTTAACCATTTGAAGATAACATCAATGGCTCCTTTCTCAAATGAACTTGTTTTAGGTGAACTCTTGGCTAAGATGACATGGAATGAGGCTTAGTACAATATTCAGTGGGATAATGATTGGAACCTTGATTGTATATTAAATATGTGGAAACTTGCTACATGAATTAGACAGTATATATGCTACTGATGTAGACATAAGCCTATGTGGAATTAGAAACAAAAGAAATTCTTAGAGAAGCAAAAAGTATAGAGTTCATGGATGCCTTAGTGCCTATGATAGGTGTTTGATTAAGAAAAGAATGGTTCAAATTATGATCTCATATTATCAATATGTAACGAAAGGATGTCATACAGGAAACTAAGGCGTTACCGGTAGTAAACCTGTAACACCCCGTCTTTTAGACAAAGGCGTTACTCGGTAGTAGACCTCACGAGGCACTGACAAGCTAGTTTGACAACGATACATTCGGATCTCGCAACGCAGGCCCGGCGAGAAAACATTGAAAACATCCAACTTATATTACTAAATAAAAATTTTACTGAACAATTCATGATTCCAACCTAATACAAGACTAACAAATACGAACTTTCTCAAACCCGAACATCAACTATCAACTTACGATATAAGCCTAAACATAATAATCAAACAATAACATGGCTTAAATTAACTAGCAACACTTCCCAAATCCCAATTATTGTGACGTGCTACTACACCGCACCACCATTTTGCTGTAGCTCGTTCACGACATCCTGATTACCTAGAATGAAAAATAGTTTCCCCGAAGGTTCAAGTGCTACTCTATCAAGCTAGACTAAGCATGACAACCATAGGATGTTTCAAAATAGTTTTTCTAAGTTTAGCACACAAGAATCCACAATCACACACATAACTCTAAGTCCAGTCCTAGGTCTAGTCAGTTACACACATGTAGGTCACTAACATAAACACATTCTTAGATCCTCTGTATATACACAATCACACACGCGCACACACATACAATCCTCTTACACACGACCATCTCCACACAACGACATACACCTCTTCACTTACGCACTCATACTCACATGAATACATATCTACACTCACTTTCCTAGTGAGCCGGAGTCGCAACCCTCCACTCTCAATGCACTCCTAACTGGTGATGCAACCCTACACCATCATTGCATACCGACACTCTCCAATCGCCGAGAAAATACTTACAGTCAACACACATACTTAATAAAGCATAGTAAAACACAATCGAAACACTTGTATTCAAATTTAAACCTTACGAAAATCCATTCACACGAAGCACACATTATTAAAACATTTTAAAAGATCAATCGGTACTAGTTTCCAAAACCTATCCTACAATCACAATGCAAAACCTAACATGCTAGAATAGAACCGAGCAAATCGAAAATCGTCTTACCTCTAACGAAGTAGTTGGCGAAGAACGTGGGAAGTTAATGAATCCAACCAAACGAATTTCCTACGACGACGATGGAAAGAAACGAGATTTGGAAGGGACTAGCGGCGGAGATCTCACAGACGCTCGCTCGGTTGTTCACGAGAAGACTAATTAGAGGAGCTTAAATAGTTTTATTTTTATTATCATTATTCTTTTCTTTATTTTTTTGGTTAATCTTACTTGCTTTTCCAGAGGATAATAACACATCTTTTGGGCTTAATATGCATCTAGATTATGCTAAGATTTGGATCTTATCTTTCTTGCAATATAAGATTTAAGGTTTAATTAATTAATTTTTATCTTCTTATTTAATTATTATGGATAGTTTTAAGTCTGGTTTACTATACTACTAAACCCCGAAATAACTTGTAGGCCAAGAAATAGATCCGAATATTACAAAAGAAAATGCATGTGACCAAGAAAATAAAATAATTGAAGAATATTTACAATATTAGGGAAAAATGTTATTTTCCATAAATCTACTTTCAACCCTTATAAATCAATGGAGACCCATGGAAGAATCAGAGTCCAACAAACATTAGGCATAGCAGAAATGTCCGACGTTGTAGGTAATACAAAAGTCCAACTAACCAAATGGAAAACAAACAGCCTCTCCTAGGAGGGGTGCTCTACCCTAATCCGATCGAGCCTAACAATGAAACCGAGTTATGTGATGTAAGGCTTTATACTTCCCACCAACATCCGTTACTAGCTAGACCAAATAAATCATTGTTTCTTATGGAATAAGGACCAAAACTAGAAAGCCCTAATCGAATGGGACAAAATACGCAAGCATAAAGAATTTGGCGGTCTGGGAATAATAAAACCAGATTACATGAACAAAGCATTTCAAATGAAGCTGCTCTAGAAAATAATCGCAGAACCGAATAGCATATAGGTGCGAATGGTCACAGAAAAGTACCTCAAAGACGACATCATCTTTACCTATAAAAAGCAAGTGAACATGTCATGGCAATGGTCACAACTGATGAAACTTCGATTTGAGTTCTTTGAAGGGGTAATTTGGCAAGTGGGTGATGGAGGAAACATTAACTTTTGGACGAATAACTAGGCAATCAATGAACCACAGGAAAATTATGCACTAAATCTAGATGATATAATCGAGGAATGTAAGGTGAATAGTTTTATAATTGATGATAAGAATTGGAATGGTGATGAGCTCACCTAATTTTTCCCACAAAATGTAGTAGACAAAATCATTGCAATCCAAATACCAGAAAATCCCTTACGTGTTCGTCTACTTTGGGCTTTTGAGTAAAACCAGCGGGTTTTCGACAGCCTCAGCTGTTAATCTGGTAGCAAAAACAAACACACATAATCCGAGACAAAATAGTTGGATTTGGAAATTAGACACACTCCCAAAAGCTAAGAACTTTCTCTGAAAGATAGACATGAATGGGCTACCACCTAAGGATAGGTTACGAGCAAAACGTGTGGCAGTTCTCCAACCTTGCAAATTGTGCAACGGAGCACATGTCGGGCATCTATTCGGGGATTGCCCTGTCACACATTGCATTACCCAGCAAATTAATCCAATAATATAAGAAGCAATACAAAATTATGATACCATCGACAAAACACCTAAAAGCGTAATACGAGATATACACCAATTGATATGTACAGAAATGTTCACGGAGCTAGCCACTATATGGTGGTGCCTATGGCATCAAAGTAACTTAAAGGTGTTCCAACAACATCTTGATAATGTAATCACAGACATGCCCCAATATATCCAAAATCAAATCATTAATTGGAAAAGGTCAAAGAATCATATAGAAGACGAGGAAATGAGGGAAAGAAATTTGTACAAGACAAAATGGAAAAATCAAAACACAACATGGAAAAAACCAGAAATCGGATTCATTAAACTTATATTTGAGGGGTCGAAACTGAACGATGAGTCAACTTCATCTAGATTTATTCTAAGAAATCATGATGTTGGGACGCTATCAAGAACGCCTGCGTCCTTGGTAGTGTACCCACAACCGTCCCTTAGTTTTGATATGACAAACTCACTATGATTCTAATAAAGTTGTCCAAGTGTTCAGGAACGCCCATCTAACAAAGGACAACAAGTGTGTATGGGCGTCCCATAGGCTTTGGGACGCTAGCTAACAGGAAGTAAGGACCTATCGGAGACTACTTGAGCAAGGACGTAGTCCCAAGCAAGTAGGAACGCAAGCAGAGCCTCCTTACTCTTTAGCCGACAGGATGACATCACCAGACAACATTTGATCATCCAAGGACACGTGGAGACCGATCCTGTAGCAGAGTCCAACACTACGTGGCAGACGATCCTGTTGCAGAGTACATCCATACGTGGCGGCCGATCCTGTAGCGGAGTCCATCACACACAGCTGGATACAGGAAGCTTCCTCACCATTGCCATCATACGTGGAGGAAGATCCTGTAGCCACGTTCACGAAGGGCATGATCGTCCCAGGAGAAAGACGCCCTTCCCAAGTCCTATAAATACCCCAAGGCATTTATAGTGACTTCAACGCTTTAGACGCTTTCAAGAATATTCAAAGAGAATCATAGGAAAGCGGCTCACTCAAGAACACGAAGAACTAACTCAAGAACTCAAGAACAGTGCTAAGACTTTGAGTTAGATCGAGTGAGACTTGTAACCCAAATCACAAATCTGTTTGTAATCAAAAGAGAAAGAGAGTTCTGCGAAGTACTGCAGAACGCAGGGATAGGAGTCCTTTAGTAGATTGAACTTGCTTAAGTTGTCGGCTTAGAGGAGTCCTTTACTAGTGGACTTAGGGAAAAGCTAAGTGCCAGAGAACTGTAAAGACTCGCCAGTACATCTGTAAGAACGTTCAATATAAAGGAAGAACTATTCAAAAATCCTCCAAGGAGGTAGAGGTTTACACTCAAGGACTACTTGGTCTTGAGTGGTTCCTCTATAATTATCTGCGTTCATTACTTACCTGTTTAGTACTTAATTTCCGCTGCATTACTCAAGGACGCCCCCTACTCCTCGTAGGGACGCCTAACCTAAGGACGCCTTTACCAAAGTAAAGGCAGTCCCATAGTACTAACGATCCAACAATTGGTATCAGAGCAGGCGCTCTAGATTCTTACTGAGTTGCAGGTAAAAATGGACATGGAGCAGGTTGGAATCTCGTTCGTAAAGCCTCCGCGTCTGACGGACGGCAACTTCAACCGATGGAAAATTAGATTTGAGAACTTCTGCAGAAGCACAAATTATCAATGCTGGTATGTTATCAGAAAAGGTGATCTTAAAGTTCCTGCTGACAAAGTTGACAAAGAAGACGATTGGGGTCCTGATGAGTTCAAAATGATGGAAACCAATGCAAAAGCTATTTGCTTTCTTCAAGCGTCCCTCTGTGAGAGAGATGCTACAAGAGTTAGCAATCTCCCCACCGCAAAACAACAGTGGGAAGCTCTTGAGAAATTTCATGTGGGAACTGCAGAGATGAAAGAGGACGTCCAGCTAAAGATCAAAAAGGAGTTCTATGCCTTTACTATGCTACCAAATGAAACGGTGAATGACTACTCGTACCGTTTTGAGGCCCTTGTCACCAAGATGAGGAACTTGGGCGTTCCAGAAACAGAAATCTCCATGAGGAACAGAGTTCAAGTAGTTATCGATGGATTGACTGGAGTTTGGAACTTTGATAGGACAACGTTCAAAGAAAACACAGCCAACAAAACTCTAGATATGGAAGAGATCTATGGGAAGCTCAGGGGGTACGAAGAACGTAGAATTACTGACATGGCCCAGCTAGGAAAGAACCCTCAAACTGATCTTGCCTTGGCGTCCACAACACCAGAGTACGCTGAATACCTGCGTGGACAAAGAGACCTGGCATTGATGATGCAAAACAAAGAAAAGCTTGAGAGCCTGCGTCCCAAAGAGAAAGAAAGAAAGTCAAAGGAAGAAATTGACTCAGATGAGGAACTCTCTCTTATTCACAAGGCCCTCAAATACTACAACAAGAAAAACAAACATAGTAGCAAGAACAAGTCTTACAAAAAGGAGAGTCCCAAATACACAGAAGATGAAATGAAGGAACTCACATGCTACAAATGCAACAAGAAAGGACATTTTGCCAAGAAATGTACTGTGGGAACGTCCTCCAAGGAAAAGAAGAAAGCTCTCATTGGAGCATGTACAGCTGCTTGGGATGATCTCAGTTCAAGTGATGAGGAACGCGATGATCAAGTGGCGTACATGGCAGTAGAGGACGCCCCAGCTGTTGAAGAGAACGCCTCCGATAATGAACAAGAGGTAACTCATGACTCTATGATGCGTTCTTTAGAAAAATGTTCAAAACCAAAACTCCTTAAGCTTATTGGTAAAATCATGGAAGAAAGTCTTGTCATGAAAAGAAGAATGGATGAACTAGAAGATGAAAACATTGTAGTTGAATGTGAGAACTGTAATTCAATGTCTATTCAACTAGAGTCCTCATGTGAAGAAACTAAGTCCCTAAAAGCTGAACTTGTGTGTCTTAAACTTGAGAACGCCAAGCTTAGGGAAGAAGTGAAAGTTTTGGGAAAGAGTCCCATAGTTGAGGAAGTAAAACCAATAGTTTTTGTTCCAGCCAAAAGAGGACTAGGATATGAATCTGACTCTAGGAACTCTCTCCCTAGTGACTTTAAGGCTAGCAAAACATCGGAACTTGAACTTGAGAAAGAGAAAACTAAAAATCTCCTTGAAAGAATTAGAGTTCTAGAAAGTGGAGAAATAGGTCAAGAGGACTACTACACCAACTCCACCAGTCATAAAATTTACAAGAAAATTGCTAAAAGGGACGGTTCAAAGGTGTGCAATCCCCAAAAGATGAAGCAAAACAAAATCCAACGTCCCAACAAGAAGTACTACCTCGGTACTTACTATAGGACGTGCTGGTACTGTGGACAAGGTGACCACTTCAAACATGACTGTGTAAAACTAAAGGAAGACATTGAGAGTGGGAAAGTTGCTAGGACTAATAATGAAAATGCTAAGTCCGTTCCAAAAGCTAATTCTAGGCGTCCTAGACGTTCTAGAAGTTCTTTCCACAGATATGCCACTTCTAATGATGTGAACATTAATGACTACTTGCCAGAACCGGAGTTCTACTGTTGTAACGAACCAGGTAAGGGACACCTTGCCTGGGTCGCCAAGAACTAACCTTATTTTGGCAGGTGGAAGTGAGGGGACACCCATGGATCATAGATAGTGGCGCCTCAAATCACATGACAGGAAGCCAGATCCATCTCACTTCTATCCAAAGTAGTGCCACGGGAGGAACTGTCTCGTTTGGCAACAAGGGAAAAGGAAAGATCAAGGGAACGGGAACTGCTATTCTTAACCCGTCCATCAAAGCAACCAACGTGAGTCTTGTTGAAGGACTTGGGTTCAATCTTCTTAGCGTCTCTCAGATGTGTGATCAAGGTGAAAACCTAGTCACATTTGACTCAAAGGAGTGCCTTGTTATCAACAAGAAGTCCAACAGAGTTGTTCTGAAAGGAGTTCGCAAGAACAATATCTACATCTTCAATCAAGAGTTCAAGCCCAAATCAGAACTATGTCTATCTGCTTCAAAGAAGGACGCTGACCTCTGGCATTGTCGTCTTGGCCATGCTGGACCTAGCACAATTCTCAAGTTGCACCAAAGGAATCTTGTGAAAGGTCTTCCCCGGATTGATCCTGAGACGGTTGAACAGTGCGAAGCCTGTATCAAAGGGAAGCAAACAAGAACGTCTTTCAAGTCCAAGAATGAAGTAAGCACAAAGAAGCCGTTGGAACTCCTCCATATGGATCTTTGTGGACCAATGAAGACGTTGAGCCATGGTGGAAAGAGGTACATTTACGTTCTTGTAGATGATTTTTCTCGTTTCACTTGGGTTCTTTTCTTGGCGTCCAAAGCAGATTGTTTCAAGACATTCAAAGTCTTCATCAAACAAGTGGAAGTTGCCCTGGAGACGCCTCTCAAAGCCATAAGATCAGACCATGGGACGGAATTCCAGAATTCAGAGTTCCTGACCTACTGTGATCAACATGGTGTCTCGCACAACTTCTCAGCTCCAAGGACTCCACAACAAAATGGAGTTGTAGAAAGAAAGAACAGGACGCTAGAGGATATGGCAAGAACTATGCTTTTGGCTAATAGCGTTCCCAAGTACTTTTGGGCGGAAGCTATTGCCACAGCATGCTACATCATCAATCGTGCCATGATCCGTCCTCTACTGAAGAAGACGTCCTATGAGTTGTTGAACGGAAGGAAGCCTCGCATCGATTATCTCAGAGTTTTTGGTTGCAAGTGTTTCGTTCACAACAATGATAAAGAAAAACTGGGAAAGTTTGATGCAAGGAGCGATGTAGCCATATTTCTTGGGTACTCCCTCACCAGCAAAGCATATAGAGTTTTCAACAAAAGGACTCTAAAGCTTGAGGAGAGCATTCATGTTGTGTTCAAGGAGAGCGTTTCTCATAAAGAAAAACCAAGTAAGAAAGAACGCTACTCGTCACAACAGCAGGACGACTCTGAAGATGAAGTAGAAGATTGGTCCTCAGGAAAATACTATGTCTCTAAGGACGCGTTTCCAAATCCTGAAGAAGTCTCTGTGGACGCTCCTAGTTTTGTTCAAGGAGTTCCATCTCATAGTGAATCTCTAGTTCAGCAAGAGGTGGGTGAATCAAGTTTGCAAGGTCAAGGTGTGGACGCTCCCTCTGAGGGGGAACACACTGAGGACGCTTCTTCAGATGATGAAATTGATCCAAGGTTTGCTCAACCATTTCAAAGGGAGTCCCGCTTCTCTAGGGACCACCCAACTTCTCAGATTGTCTCAGATCCTGCTCAAGGAGTTCAAACAAGGTCTGCTGCAAGCAAGTCCCAGAGTGCAAATTTAGCTTTTTGTGCGTTCAACGCCTTTGTATCTTTGGTGGAACCAAAGAATATCAAAGCAGCACTTCAGGACGCTGACTGGATTCAAGCAATGCAAGAAGAACTCAACCAGTTTGAAAGGAACAAAGTTTGGACCCTCGTTCCACGTCCCAAAGGCAAGAATATCATAGGGACGCGCTGGGTGTTCAGAAATAAGCTTGATGAGAGTGGACGTGTGTCAAGGAACAAGGCAAGACTTGTGGCTCAAGGATTCAAGCAAGAGGAAGGCATAGACTATGATGAGACCTTTGCCCCTGTTGCTAGAATTGAAGCCGTTCGTCTTCTTATTGCCTTTGCCGCACACAAAGGATTCAAGTTATTTCAGATGGACGTCAAGACTGCCTTTCTCAATGGCAAGCTCAAAGAGGAAGTGTATGTTGCTCAGCCCCCTGGCTTCGAGGACGCCTCTCACCCAGATCATGTGTACTACTTGGACAAAGCACTTTATGGACTCAAGCAAGCCCCTCGTGCCTGGTACGACAGGTTTGCGTCCTTTCTTTTGTCTCATGGGTACACAAGAGGTTCAATTGATAAAACCTTGTTTATTAAGAAAGTTCACAAGGACATTTTAATTGCACAAGTTTATGTTGATGATATAGTCTTTGGTAGCACTAACATGAAGCTTGTAGAGGAGTTCAAGTCCCTCATGAGTAGTGAATTTGAGATGTCCCTCATTGGAGAACTCAACTTCTTTTTGGGACTTCAAATTAACCAACTCAAGGAAGGGACGCGTATTCACCAACAAAAGTATGTCCGTGAAATGCTTGAGAAGTACGGGATGAACACGTCCAAGCCCGTAGCAACACCCTGTTCTCCAAATTCGCGTCTTTACGCAGACGAACAGGGAAAGGACGTTGATCAAAAGCTTTATAGAGGGATGATTGGCTCTTTGCTTTACCTAACAGCAAGCCGTCCAGATATTATGTTTGCCGTTTGCTTGTGTGCACGCTTCCAGGCAAATCCAAAGGAGTCCCACATGCAAGAAGTCAAGAGGATCTTTCGCTACCTCAAAGGACGCGATGATCTTTGCCTTTGGTATCCCAGGAAGACGTCCTTCAAGCTTATTGGCTACTCGGACGCTGATTACGCTGGTCATGTCATTGATCGAAAAAGCACTTCAGGAATGGCACAGTTCCTTGGTTCATGCCTAGTTTCATGGGGATCAAAGAAACAGAACTCTGTGGCGCTTTCAACTGCGGAAGCCGAGTACGTTGCTGCTGCTTCGTGCTGTTCACAAGTCCTCTGGATCAAATATCAACTTGAGGACTACGGTATCAATCTTGAAACTATTCCTATTCTCTGTGACAACACAAGTGCTATAGAAATTGCTAAAAATCCTGTTTTTCATTCACGCACAAAGCATATTCATATAAGGCATCACTTCTTGCGTGACAATGTAGAACTAGGACTCATTAGCATGGGACATGTTAGGACGGAGGACCAAATAGCTGATATTTTCACTAAAGCACTTGATAGACGTCCCTTTGAGCATCTCAGATTGCTCTTAGGAATGATAACTTTTAAGTAGCAAGTCCCGTTCTACTATTCTCTCAATGATTGGCTATGTTTGGTAGATTCCAAGTAGTTAAGGACTGTTAAGCTTTGAACTCATATTTGTAAGAACGCTAGTCTAGAACTTCATGTGTTTGCTGCTTTGGAACGCCATTCAAATTTTCTCTATTTATCTTGAAAAGAGTATCCCTGATCACCCAACCCTCATTATAAGCCGAAATGATGGGAACTCTAAGCTTACCCTAGCCGAGAACTCTGCAAAAGCGTCCTATGAGCTTCATATTTTTTTTACGGGACGTACTTGCTTTGTTCTCAAATGGTTCTCAAGGTGATCACAAGAACGGTAAGTTGGTTGTTGGTTTGCTCAAAGAGGTCAAAGATTTGCTAAGTATGTGAGAACGCCAGTGGTTGTAGTTGAGAACGCCAGTTCAGATTTTGAGAAGGAAGTTGAAGAGTCAGAAATTTGAATTTTGAACTTTTGAAAGTGTGAACAGTGACCGTTGATCAAATCTTAAGGGGGAAGCTTTGCCACGTGTCGCACAGTAAAACAGTGTTAATTACCATTTGTGCCACCGCTTCCTCTATATAAGGCCAAAACAGTCGCTCTCGTTCATTTATTGCTCTCAACCTCTTTTCACCTCAGTTCAAGCTCTGACTTCTCTCTAGAACTCCGGCGACTTTCTCTCACTAATATCTCACCGGAAGAATGTCTCAAAGACAGATGAACGTAGCCGGAATTTCAGCCGGTGGGAAGAGGCGAAAGCTGATAAAGTCCCACACTATTGAGAAGCAAAAGCAGCCCGTCCTTGATGAATCCCTTGTGGATTTCATTAACAAGATGCCAAAAACGCTGTATAGGCTGATCAGAGAACGTATGGCCAAGCCGGATGTGAAGAACGATGAGGTGAAAACTCAAAACTACGAGAAGTTCCTCGACCGGTTTGTGAGGCACGGACTGATAAAGAACGACTACAAGGACCTGCCGGGTAGACTGGAGGACGTCTTGTTCTTCACAATTTATGGAGGTCAGAATCTTGATAGTCTCCTTGATTTAATCCCTGACCTAACCAAATGCGTCCTTCCGGACTTCCCCATGTACCCCAGCCAAAGACGGGTACCTAGTCCTTCTCCCCCACCTCCTCAAATTCAAACCATCCAATCTCACAAAACCTTGCCTGCCAAGCGTCCCGCTCCTCCAAGCTCCTCAAAACAAACTGAGATCGTGGACAAGTTCCCGTCTCATATTAAAGAGGGACGCTCCAAAAAGATACACGACCCAAGGCCCCTCAAAAAGGCCAAGACCTCAAGCGTCCCTCCATCCAAAAACACCTCAAAACGGCCAAGTTCCTCAAAAAGGCCGTCCACCCCTCCTCCCCCCCAACCCCTCAAAATCACACAACTCCCAACTCCTCCTCGCTCCCCTCAACCCTCAAAGAAGAACGCTCTCATCCCCTTCCCTCCCCAAACCCTCTCTCCCCTCAACCTGGCCGATTTCCCATCCGCCCCGGCCCATATCTCCCCACCTAAGGACCCTGAGACTCCCAAGTCCCGTCGTCCTTCTTCCTCCAGTGGCCCGGATGAGACCGAGCGGACGTTTGAGCACACGTTCCGCCGGAGGAAAGCTGGTGAGAAACCCAGCGTTCTCCTCGCCAAAGACGTGCCTGCACAAGTCGAGGATGTCTCCTCCTCCTCCAGCTCCAGCTCGTCTGATAAAGAAGGGACGCCTCAGGATGTCGATGTGATTGGCGACTCCAATGATGAGGTAGAAGCAGTTGAGAGTGCTCCTGCTGAGCACCAAGTACAAGAGGACGCTGGCGAGCACCAGGTTCCTCCAAAGGACGCCGAGCCAACTCTCTCTGAAGAGCTCGAGCGTGACAACCAGGAAATCCCTCCCTACAACCAATCCCTCCCCGTCCTCAACCCCACCCCAGCACCACAAGAAAACCCCTCCCCCACAATCCAAACAGAGTCCCGTGACGTCCCAGCGGACGCTGAGCCAACAGCAGAACAGCAATCAGAGGCTCAGGACGCTGAAGGCACGTCCCAAGGTCAGACCTCTGCTGGTGCCGATCAAGTCACAACTGGTGACAATGCTGGGACAGATCAAGGCACAGAGGACGCTCCCTCCAAGGACGCTTCTGACAGTGACTCTGAGCGGGCAGAGGACGAGTCTGATGATGATGATGAGGACTCTGAGTCCCCTAAGGGCAAGCGTAGAAGGAAGAACGCTGATGTGCCCGTTAAAGTCCTAAGCCCTCTCATCTACTCCGAAGAATGGCTGGCTTCCTATGCTGAAAATGATGTAGCCGTTCAGGAGTTCATCGAGCTCATTCAAGTCCAAGGCTGGCAGAACGTCGGACCAGCGCCAACAACTGTTGATATAGAACAGGTGAAGGCGTTCTACAAGGACTTGCGCTACAAGGCAAGGGATGGCTCCCTACACTTCAAAATTGACGGAGAGAAAGCCTCCGTTACAGAACGCCAGATGCGCTCTTTCCTTGGTCTGGGTTCTCGCAAGTCTCCAGCTGACGCTCTCAGCTCCCTTCCCGAAGGTGGTTTTGAGACAACTGACGAGGAACTGCCTCTAGTGGAGCACATCTTCCAAGGCAAAAGGCCGATTGGACTGGACAGGGTAGCTCACGTTCTGAGCAAAGTTGGCGCAATCGTTCACTACTTCACATGCCGCGCCATTCTTCCAAGGCAGGAAAAGCGTTCTATAGTGCAAACATCTGACATCATTCTAATAGACGCCATCCTGGAACGCCGCCCAGTCAACTTAGCCAGAATTGCAATGCAACATATGGCCAAGTGTGGAAGGAAGAGGCATGCCTTGCCTTACCCTGGAGTGGTGAAAGCGATCTTGCAGTCCCAAGATGCATATGATGAGAACGCTCCGTCAAAGGAACTCGGGCTGAAGTGGAACGCTAAATCAGGTCTTGTTGAGATAAGGCACAATGAAGAGCTGCCGTCCGTGCTAAAACAGTTAGCGGCTGAAGCTGAGGAAGCGAGACAAAAAGCTGAAGAAGAACGCCTGGCTGCTGAAGCAGAACGCCAGGCAAATCCGTCTCAAGAGGGTGTATACGAAGAAGAGCCTGCTATGGACTTCTCTGCTCTAGATCAGATGTTGCTGGCTCCTTCTCCTCCTCTAAACACTCCTATGGACGCTCCTCCTTCAAGCTCTGGCCCAGTTCCCCGTCCTGCTCCAGCAAATATCACTGAGCATCCTCCTGCGGAACTCTTAGGTGCAATCATGGACAATCAGTGCCTCATTTTCTCTGCACTTAAGGACTTGACCTCCGCGTTCTCTAAGGCTGCTGAACTTCAAGAAGAACTCCTCACGTTCTATCAAGCCCAGCGCCGTTCTCAGTGATTGCCACCACCCCTTCTATCCCCTATCATTTTGCTTTTGCTTCTTTTGAACTTTAAACACTATGTGCTCATTGTCTGTAATAACTCTACATTTGGTTTGAATGGCAATTACATGGTTTGCTTGCATTGTGTTTGTTTAAGCGTTCCTCTGCATGTAGTTATGTGTTTGTGCTTAACGTTCTTATCACTTGTTATCCTTTTCGATGATGCCAAAAGGGGGAAGTGTAGTTTTGCAGAGATGCGCTATAAATTAGTTATCTAGAATAAGCAAGTGTTAAGGGGGAACTATTAAGTGAAAGGTCTAAAGAACGCCATGCTAGAATAAACTAGAGAACGCCTAGATAATTCTAGGACGTTTTTCTCTCCTTAAAATCCAAAAGCTAGAGAATCAAAGAATGAAAACTCGTGCTTACTGAAATTTCTCTAAGTGTTAGAGGACGCTCTTAAGTTTTCATGCATGCTAAGTTCCAATGTCAAAACTTTTTGCTGAAGAGTTTGTCATCATCAAAAAGGGGGAAATTGTTGGGACGCTATCAAGAACGCCTGCGTCCTTGGTAGTGTACCCACAACCGTCCCTTAGTTTTGATATGACAAACTCACTATGATTCTAATAAAGTTGTCCAAGTGTTCAGGAACGCCCATCTAACAAAGGACAACAAGTGTGTATGGGCGTCCCATAGGCTTTGGGACGCTAGCTAACAGGAAGTAAGGACCTATCAGAGACTACTTGAGCAAGGACATAGTCCCAAGCAAGTAGGAACGCAAGCAGAGCGTCCTTACTCTTTAGCCGACAGGATGACATCACCAGACAACATTTGATCATCCAAGGACACGTGGAGACCGATCCTGTAGCAGAGTCCAACACTACGTGGCGGACGATCCTGTTGCAGAGTACATCCATACGTGGCGGCCGATCCTGTAGCGGAGTCCATCACACACAGCTGGATACAGGAAGCTTCCTCACCATTGCCATCATACGTGGAGGAAGATCCTGTAGCCACGTTCACGAAGGGCATGATCGTCCCAGGAGAAAGACGCCCTTCCCAAGTCCTATAAATACCCCAAGGCATTTATAGTGACTTCAACGCTTTAGACGCTTTCAAGAATATTCAAAGAGAATCATAGGAAAGCGGCTCACTCAAGAACACGAAGAACTAACTCAAGAACTCAAGAACAGTGCTAAGACTTTGAGTTAGATCGAGTGAGACTTGTAACCCAAATCACAAATCTGTTTGTAATCAAAAGAGAAAGAGAGTTCTGCGAAGTACTGCAGAACGCAGGGATAGGAGTCCTTTAGTAGATTGAACTTGCTTAAGTTGTCGGCTTAGAGGAGTCCTTTACTAGTGGACTTAGGGAAAAGCTAAGTGCCAGAGAACTGTAAAGACTCGCCAGTACATCTGTAAGAACGTTCAATATAAAGGAAGAACTATTCAAAAATCCTCCAAGGAGGTAGAGGTTTACACTCAAGGACTACTTGGTCTTGAGTGGTTCCTCTATAATTATCTGCGTTCATTACTTACCTGTTTAGTACTTAATTTCCGCTGCATTACTCAAGGACGCCCCCTACTCCTCGTAGGGACGCCTAACCTAAGGACGCCTTTACCAAAGTAAAGGCAGTCCCATAGTACTAACGATCCAACACATGAAGCACAAGTGATTGGCATGGGGCCTATCAAGTATGGTCATAACTCAATCCTAATCACTGAAGCCCTCAGTCTACGAGATGGAGTCAAGAAATTGAAGGTGACAACTTGGCGGTCATTGAAGTTACCAAGGGTAAGAGGAAGTGCTCTTGGCAAATTGACTTACTGGTCTCGGATATCTGAGCTTTCCTCCAAGGATTCAAGTTAGTTAGGATCAAACATGTCAATAAGGTTCTTAATGTCGTGGCCGATAAAATCGCGAAACTAGGTCACAATCTCCCTAATGACCACCTTAAAAATAACCACGATTCCAAGATCTTCCGAAAAGATATTTTAGGTCGTTCCTTGTAAGCGGGACCCCTAATTAATTTTTATCTTATCAAAAAAAGTGAACAGATACACTTTGCAGGGATTAAATGTATGACATAATATTGTATTAAATTCAAGTAGGTGGAAATCCATCTAACTATCTATATATGTTAGGTTATTTACGTGTGAGCACCGATTTGGTTTGTATAGTGAGCGAGAAAACAATTATACAAAACAACCCGACAAGCCCATAGCTCCCTCCATCCCTGTTCATAATGACCATTGAACATCCCGTTCGTGGTTTTCGTTAGCCCATGGTAAGCCAAAAGATCTGATCGAGAAGGGTTTCGGATAATTAAGAGCGATGGCAACCTTACTTATCGATGCATTAAGTTAGAGATTCCTACACAACGGTGAAAACTTATGGAGTCTCATGTGTTTGAAGAAGCTAGCTTGGGAGTATCCATTGTTAGGTTGTGTCATTTTGAATCTCCATAATAATTTTGACCATATTTTATATTAAATTAATTATAAATTAGTTATGTATTCTATAACATAAATAATACATTTTTTTTTATCTTAATCTATATATATGTAAATAATATATTTATTGTAAAATATAAAGTATATTTATATTTATCATATCCACATAAATATGTTCATATCAAAATATTATTTACGATCTCTATTTTAAATTAATTCTATAGGTATAAAAATATTAATATTAAATCACTTTTATCTATTTTATATGATCTTATATATAATATCAAATCAAGTTCTATTTAACCAAATCTTATCTATTGAACAACAACAACAACAACAACATTTACCTAGTGAATCCCGCAAAACGCAGGATCTGGGGGGTTAGGATGGGGGTATTCTAGACCTGGATGGAATACGCCCGAAAAAACCCAAGGTACCTAACCAACCAACAAAAGAAACCTAGGCAAAGCCTAAAGAAACCTCAACAAAGGATAAAAACTAGCTAATAAGCCGAAAAAACCAAAAGCCGACATAAGAACCCAAACACCTAAACAAGAAGTAAGCAAGCACCAGGCCACCTAGGAAATGTCGACTCCACTACCGGAAGCTAACAGTCTGTCACTCTGATCTTCTCTCTCCATCTTTCTCTACACCGCGCCATGTCCACTGAAATCCCTAAATAATAATATCCTACTTAATGTTGTCCATCTAACATTTCTTCGACCGACCCCTATCCCTCCGAAAAACCCCTAAGTTCAACTACTCAGACCTCATAGCATCTGGGCTCCGCCTTTGGACATGGCCAAACCACCTAAGTCTCGCCTCCCGGAGCTTGTCTCCTATGCATGCTACTCCCAGCTTGTTCCTGACCTCCTCGCTCCTGATCTTGTCCAATATCGAGTGGCCGCACATCCATCTAAGCATTCTCATCTCTACAACTGCCAGTTTCTGTTCATTAGATTTCGTTGTTGGTCAACATTTTGGTCCATAGAGGATCATCGGCTTTATCACACATCTGTATAACTTTCCCTTTAACTTTTGAGGGACCTTCTTGTCACACAAGACTCCTGTAGCTGCCCTCCACTTCTGTCAACCTCTTTGGATTGAAGTGTAGTTTTGCAGAGATGCGCTATATAATAGTTATCTAGAATAAGCAAGTGTTAAGGGGGAACTATTAGTGAAAGGTCTAAGGAACGCCATGCTAGAATAAACAAGAGGACGACTAGAAAGTATTCTAGGACGCTACTCTCTCCTTAAAATCCAAAAGCTAGAGAATCAAAAGCCGAAAACTTTTGCTTACAGAAATTCTTCTAAGTGTTAGAGGACGCTCCTAAGTTTTCATGCATACTAAGTTCCAATGTCAAAACTATTTTGCTGAAGAGTTTGTCATCATCAAAAAGGGGGAAATTGTTGGGACGCTATCAAGGACGCTTGCGTACTTGTTAGTGTGCCCACACAACCGTCCCTTAGTTTTGATATGACAAACTCACTTTGATTCTAATAAATTTGTCCAAGTGTTCAGGAACGCCAGTGACAAAAAGGACAACAAGTGTGTGGACATCCTTGAGATTAAGGGACGCTAGCTAGCAGGAAGTAAGGACCAGCGAAGTGACTACTTGAGCAAGAGCGTCCTTACTCATCAGCCGACAGGATGACATCACTCAACAACATTTGATCATCCGGGACACGTGGAGACAGATCCTGTAGCAGAGTTCATCACAACGTGGAGGCAGATCCTGTAGTGGAGTCCATCACACACAGCTGGATACAGGAAGCTTCCCTCATCACCGCCATACCACGTGGAGGAAGATCCTGTAGCCACGTCCACGAAGGGCATGATCATCCCAGAGAAATGACGCCCTTCCCAAGTCTTATAAATAGCCCCAAGGCATTTATTGTGACGCTACCTCTTTCAGAGAATATTCAGAGAATCAGAGAGAAAGCGACCTCAATCAAGAACACGAAGAACAAGCTTAGAACTCCTCTAGACTTAGTGTTTGATCGAGAGAAAAGTTGTAACCAAAACCAAAACTGTTTGTAACCCAGAAAACTAAAGAAAAGAGAGAAGTCCTGCGAAGTATTGTACGACGTCGGGATAGAGTCCTTTAGAACATTAAGCTCGCTGAAGTTGTAGGCTTAGAGGAGTCCTTTACTAGTGGACTTAGGACGTACACTAAGTGCCAGAGAAGTGTAAAGAACTCGCCAGTACAACTGTAAGGACGCTTAATAAGAAAGGAAAAATCTATTTAAAACTCCTCCAAGGAGGTAGAGGTTTACACTCAAGGACTACTTGGTCTTGAGTGGTTCCTCTATAAATCACTGTGTTTCTACTTGTTAAGTTCACCTGTTTAGTTTCGTATTTCCGCTGCACAACTAAGGATGCCCTTATACTTAGTAAGGACGCCTCATTCTAAGGACGCCTTTACCCAAGTAAAGGACGTCCCGTTTCATACTAACGATCCAACAAACTCTCTTTCTGGCATATAATCATTCAAATTAACATCATTGGACGTAACATGGTTCCTAAATGAATTTCTTGAACGATTAGGACGTCTTGCATTTCTTTTAGGGACTGTCTCATGTTTTTCATCCTTAGTCCTAGAAAATTTACCATTTTCAAGGTCTTCCTTCAGCTTAAAACAATCATACTTATAGTGACCACAATACTAGCACGTCCTATAGTAATCACCAAGGTAATACTTTTTGTTAGGACGTTGAATTCTATTTTCTTTCATTTTCTCTGGGTCACAAACTTTTGAACCTTCTCCTTTAGCAATTTTCTTGTAAATCTTGTGGCTAGTGGAGTCAGTATAGTAGTGCTTTTGCCCTTTTTCTCCACTTTCAAGGACTCTAATATGTTCAATAAGATTCTTGGTTTTCTGACGTTCTAGCTCCAACTCTGCTGTTTTACTAGCCTCGAAGTCACTAGGAAGGGAGTTTTTTCAACTAGGCTCATATCCTAGGCCCTTTTTGGCAGGAACAAAAACAACAGGTTTTACAGTTTCAGTTATAGGACCCTTTCCTAAAACTTTAATCTCATCCCTAAGGTTGGCGTTCTTAAGTTTGAGACACACGATTTCAATTTTAAGGGATTTTGTTTCTTCAATTGAGGACTCTAGTTGAAATGTTATTGTACTACAGTTCTCGCACTCAACTACTATGTTTTCAGACTCAAGTTCATCCAACCTTTCTTTCATGGCATAACTTTCTTGTTTAATTTGAGCAATAAGTTTAATGAGCTTAGGCTTAGAACATTTGTCTAAAGAACTTATCATGGAGTCGTGAGTTACCTCTTGTTCAACTTTAGAGGCGTCCTTGTGAGTATCTGGAGTGTCCTCCATAGCCATGTAAGCAACCTGATCGGACGGTTCTTCTTCATTGGAGTCAATGTCGTCCCAGGCAGCTTCATACGCAACAATGAGTGCTTGCTTCCTCAAGTCTTTCGCTGACATTCCAGATTTGCAGTTCTTAGCGAAGTGACCTTTCTTGTTGCATTTGAAACATGTCACTTCTTTCATCTCAGCCTCTGTAAGCTTGAGACTCTCTTTCTTGTAAGGCATTTTCCTCCTTGGGACTTTACCTCTTTCGGCCCATGAACGCAATGTTTTATGCAAGAGAGAAAGTTCTTCTTCTTCAGCAAGCTGTTCATCTGTCTTCCCTTGTCGTTCTATCAAAGCTTGGAGACGAAGATTTTCACGATGCTCCTTTGTCTTGGCGTCCATCATTAAAGCTAGTTCATTTTGCCGACGAAGATACTCTGTTTGTTCTGGTGACCTTGCTTCAAGAGTCAAAGCTAGATCAGTTTGAGGATTCTTTCCTATCTCAGTGATTCGGGCTATTTTGTATAGGTTTACTCTTGTACTTTAGGGCTTTATTGAGTGTGTTTAGGTTAGAGTTTGTGCAAATTATAATATCTAGGCCGAAGACACAAGAATGCAAGAATCAAGAGTTCTAAGGCATTTTAAGCTGTCTACGCGACACCACTTGCTTGCGAAAGCTATATCTTTGCTACAAAGGTTGGATTGAGATGATTCCATTGCCATTGGAAAGCTATCTTTAAGGGCTTTAATTCATCTTTTTACACTGAAGTCAGATTCCAAGCCGAAGATGGTCAAAATAGCCTCCGAAGTGACGCCACAGTTTCTGTCCGATTTCCGCGACCGCGGACTGACCCACCGCGACCGCGGTGGATGCCGAGAGACAAAGTTCTTCTCTGTCGTAAAAGTACGGGCGCGGTGATGGCGGTTCGACTGCGGCGATGCCGGATCCGAAGCGGGCCGTAATCTTTCTATCTTGTTATCTTTTCTATCTTTTGCCTCTTTCCTTATCTATCTCGTGGAGCTTGTTCCTTGGGCTATATAAGGAGGAGTCAGTCTTAGGTTTTTAGTATCTTCTACCTCTTATTCATTCAATTAATTCTTTAGCTTAGTTTAGTTATGGAGAGCTAGTCTCCTTGGGTTTGTTCAAGGGAGAAGCTCTGATGTATGAACTCGTGAGGTTTTGGTAATTGATTTCTATCCTTTGGTTAATATCTCTTCTCTTTGTGCTTAATTTCATGAGCTTTACATGATTCTTTGAGCCTGGCCAACTTGTTGAATTATCATTGTTCTATAGTCTGAATTAATTTGTTTCATTGTGTATGTGAGCATCTCTTTTCTAGAAGACAACTTGATTCTAGGACCGTGGACTAGGATTAAGAGAGAGAATTGATTGTTTTATCTTGCAATTGACTCGTAGCTTGATTGTTTGATATTATATCCTGCATATCCTTGTTCTCTATGCTAATTCTAGGTTTAAGCGTCCTTGCCTAGGGTTATAGAATTGCTTGGACCGTGGACTTGCGATTGTTAATGATCAGGATAGGAATTAACCATAGGTGTGAATGAAATCAATGGATGAATCTATGATCGAGTGATTATTTCATGAGTGGATCTTTTGAATGAACTTGCTTTCCCTTATTTGTTTGATTGTTTGTTATTTTCATTTCTAGGTTAGTTTAGTATAGATTTATCTTCAATCCCCCTTATCTTTAGTTGATAATTATATTCATACTAGAAGCCATAGTTCTCTTGGGTTCGACCCCTTACTTGCATGCTATACTAGTTTGTTTGTTTGGGTTATTTATCTTTGATCTTGCCACGACGACTTTAGCCGAGTATCGCCGCGGTCGCGCCGCCATCACCGCGCCCGCTCTTTCGCAACAGAATAGAACAAGTCGGTCTCGGCAACCACCGCGTTCGCGTCGGCCAGGCCGCGGCCTAGGTATCGGGACAGAACCACTTGCGTCACTTCGGAGGCTGTTTTGACCATCTTCAGCTTGGAATCGTACTTCGGTGTAAACAAATGAATTGAAGCCCTTGAAGTTAGCTTTCCAATGGCACCGGAATCAGCTCAATCCGACCTCTATAGCTCCAGATATAGCCTTCGCAAGAAAGTGGTGTCGGGAAGACAGCTTAAAACGCCTTAAAACTCTTGATTCTTGAATCCTTGCGTCTTCGGCCTAGATATTACAATTATGCACAAACTCTAACCTAAACACACTCAATAAAGCCCTAAAATACAGTAGTTAAACTATACAAAATAGCCTGAATCGCCTACCTTAGGTTTATTTTCGTATTCGGACCAATGTGTAGGTACTAGGTCAGAAAGGACGTTTCTGGTACAAATCCGCGGTCGCGGCCACGCCTAGAACCCCCGATGTACAGGTACTAGACCCCCACGGTCGCGGTCCTCACGCCGCGCCCGCGGAGTCCCCTTGGTCTGAAGAAAAAATAAAGAAGAAAAAAAAGGAGAAAAAAAATAGGACTTTTTGGTCACATTCTATCTCTATATCGTCCATCTATCTATATCCATTATAATCCATCTTCTATCTTTTCACCCCATCTATTTCTTCTCTTTTCACCCACCTTTGTAATTCCATTCTTTTGGCTATGTGTAAAGCCTAAGTATGGGGGAGCTTTGTTCCCCCGGGATTTCTCCTCCACAACTCGAGTTCAAGTAATTGTCCATCTTCCAAGAGACGACCCAAGATACGAAGGTTGTTTACACATCACATAGTTCGAGACGAAGTCAAGAACTTGTCCCTGCACGAGTACCGCGACCACGCCACATCAGCCGCGCCCGCGGTGGTACGCCAGCCCAAGACTTCTGCTCTCTATCATGATTCCGCGCCCGCGCCACTCTCAACGCGCCCGCGGTTGGCCTATAGAAACGGTATTTTGAGGTTCCTTTTTCATCCATTCTTCTACCACCTTTGAAGAGTTATTCCATTCCACCTCTCTTCATCGTTTGTGAGTCTTCTGATATACCTTTCTCCTTGCTTCTATCCTTTCTCTTTGCTTCATTGCGGACAATGAAGGATTTAAGTATGGGGGAAGGAGTACTCGCATTCGCTTATCCTAGTTAGCTTAGTTAGAGATTTGCTTCAGATTTTTGATTTTCTTCTTTTCATTGAGCACTTGCACCATAACTTTTTGCATAATAAAGAAAGAAAGAAAAAGAAAAAGATAGAAAAAGCCATAAGGATTGAAAAAAAGGCATATAAATCCAGGGATGAGTCGAAAACCCGAAAGAGCGGCTCAGGTAATAAGCAGGTAACCCGGACCAGCATTAGGCTGGGGTAATATGAGGTTCATGAGAGTTGTGAGTATTTGTGAGCACACCTATTGAAAAATGAAAAGAGCGGTTAGTTGAAAACCCGAAAGGGCGCCTAAGCAGAATTGAGGTAAAATTTGAGTGTTTTAGGATCATTCTTGCTTGAGGACTTTGGGGCTTACATGTTAGATTTGGGTAGATCCTAGGTTGCTCTTTCATATTTTTAGAGCTTGAGTGTTATATCTATGTGTGAGGTGTGTGTTTGAGCTTCATTGTTTTATGCTCATAATTTCTCTACTTTGGGTTCGGGTTGTGAGTTGAGTGTTTTTTATCTTCACTTGTATTTCCTGAGATCTTGGATGTGCTTTCTTGTTATATTTGTTTTGAGCTTACTCGAGGACGAGCAAGATCTAAGTATGGGGGAATTTGATTTGTGCTATTTTGTATAGGTTTACTCTTGTATTTTAGGGCTTTATTGAGTGTGTTTAGGTTAGAGTTTGCGCAAATTGTAATATCTAGGGCGAAGACACAAGAATGCAAGAATCAAGAGTTCTAAGGCGTTTTGAGCTGTCTGCGCGACACCACTTGATTGTGAAGGCTATATCTTAAGCTACAGAGGACGGATTGAGCTGATGCCGCTGCCATTGGAAAGCTAACTTCAAGGGATTAAATTCATCTTTTTACACCGAAGTTAGATTCCAAGCCGAAGATGGTCAAAACAGCCTCCGAAGTGACGCCAGAGTTTCTGTCCGATTTCCGCGACCGCGGACTGACCCACCGCGACCGCGGTGGCTTCCAAGAGACAAAGTTCTTCTCTGTCGTAAAAGCGCGGGCGCGGTGATGGCGGCCCGAGCGCGGCGATGCCGGATCCGAAGCGGGCCGAAATCTTTCTATCTTGTTTTATTTTCTATCTTTTGCCTCTATCTCCTGGAGCTTGTTCCATGGGCTACATAAGGAGGAGCCAGCCTTAGGTTTTTAGTATCTTCTACCTCTTATTCATTCAATTAAATCTTTAGCTTAGTTTAGTTATGGAGAGCTAGTCTCCTTGGGTTTGTTCAAGGGAGAAGCTCTGATGTATGAACTCGTGAGGTTTTGGTAATTGATTTCTATCCTTTGGTTAATATCTCTTCTCTTTGTGCTTAATTTCATGAGCTTTACATGATTCTTTGAGCCTGGCCAACTTGTTGAATTATCATTGTTCTATAGTCTGAATTAATTTGTTTCATTGTGTATGTGAGCATCTCTTTTCTAGAAGACAACTTGATTCTAGGACCGTGGACTAGGATTAAGAGAGAGAATTGATTGTTTTATCTTGCAATTGACTCGTAGCTTGATTGTTTGATATTATATCCTGCATATCCTTGTTCTCTATGCTAATTCTAGGTTTAAGCGTCCTTGCCTAGGGTTATAGAATTGCTTGGACCGTGGACTTGCGATTGTTAATGATCAGGATAGGAATTAACCATAGGTGTGAATGAAATCAATGGATGAATCTATGATCGAGTGATTATTTCATGACTGGATCTTTTGAATGAACTTGCTTTCCCTTATTTGTTTGATTGTTTGTTATTTGCTTTTCTAGGTTAGTTTGGTATAGATTTCTCTTCAATTCCCCTTATCTTTAGTTGATAATTATATTCATACTAGAAGCCATAGTTCTTTTGGGTTCGACCCCTTACTTGCATGCTATACTAGTTTGTTTGTTTGGGTTATTTATCTTTGATCTTAGCACGACGAGTTTAGCCGAGTCACTCAGCCATGTCTGTATTTCTTCTGGCTTCAAATGCCTTAAGCTTTCCATAGATTTCTTCTATTGATAGTCCTTTGTTAGCTTGGTTTTCTTTGAAAGTAGTCCTATCAAAGTTCCAAACTCCTGTCAAACCATCTATCAACACTTGGACCTTGTTTCTCAAAGAAATTTCAGTCTCACGAACTCCCAAGTTCTTTAACTTGGTCAGAAGTCCTTCAAAGCGGAAGGAGTAAAGTGATAGTTTCATTTGGAAACATCATGAACTTGTAGAAGTCCCTCTTGGCTTCCAACTGGACATCTTCCTTCATCTCTGGCATCCCTACGTGGTACTTTTCAAGTGCGTCCCACTGGAGCTTAGCTGTAGACTAATTACTCACTCGAGTAGCGTCCCTTTCGTAGAGGGACGTCTGTAGGAAACATATAGCTTTGGCATTTGTTTCCATAAGCTTAAACTCATCCCAGGTTTCCTCCTTGCCTTCCATGGCAGGTGGGACTTTAAGATCACCGTTCTGAATTACTCTCCAACACTGATAATTTTGACTCCGCACAAAGTTCTCGAACCGGGTTCTGCAACGATTGTAATTGCCGTCGGTCAGACGCAGAGGCTTCATGCTACTAATGCCAATTGGTTCCATATCCATCTTTACCTACAGCTCAACAGAAATCTAAAGCGCCTTCTCTGATACCAATTGTTGGAACGTTAGTCTTAACAAAGAGGTCGTCCTTAACTGAATTAAGGGTGTCCTTGAGTTGAGGAGTCCTTAATAAAGATTAAGGACGTCCTTCAGTTGTAGCGGAAATTAAAAGACTAAACAGGTAGATGAAATAAGTAAGGAACGCTTTCGATTAATAGAGGAGCCACTCAAGTTCAAACTAGTCCTTCAGTGTAAACCTCTACCTCCTTGGATGATTTTGTAATAGCTTCTTTCCTTCCTTATTAAGTTCTCTTACAATTACACTGGCGAGTGATACACTTCTCTGGCACTTAGAAGGCGTCCCTAAGTCCACTAGTAACACTCCTTTGAGCTTGTAATCGTAACCTCACTTAATCTACTAAAGGACGCTATCACCTCTTCCTTACAGTTCGTCGTAAGGACTCTCTCTCTCTCTTTTTGTTCTTTTCTATTACAAACAGTTTGTGGTTTTGTTGAACGCTTCTCGCTCGATCTAACACTTAAGTCTCACGTGTTCTTGAGTTGTTCTTGGTGTTCTTGAGCGATTAACAAATTCTCTAGAATATTCTCTGGAAGCGTCAATCACAATAAATGCTTTGGAAGAGTATTTATAGTGACCTAGGAAGGGCGTCATTCTCTGACGATCATGCCCTTGGGGACGTTGCTATAGGGATCGGCTTCCATATGTCTCTAGGACGATGAGGGAAGCTTCCTGGCAATTTCCGTTGGACTTGGCTACAGGATCGGCTTCCACGTGGTGATCATGATCAAGGCTTGTCTAGTGATTTCACTTTGTCGACCAGCCTTGAGGAATCCTGTGCAATGATAAAGGACGGCGTCCTTTGTAGAATTATGACATGTCTCATAATTAGAGATGTAGCGTCCTTACACCTTAAGGACGGCTACACAAACTTGTTGTCCTTTTCATAACATACGTTCCTGAAACACTCGAACAACTTTTTTTTTTTTTTGATGAAACGGACAACTTATTAGATCAAGGTGAGTTTGTCATATCAAAACTAATGGACGCCAGGCACAATGTGAAGTACTAAAGGCGTCCTTAACATTGTCCCAACATCCTTGAGTTGATATTTGATCTAGAGGACTTGTGAACAGCACGAAGCAGCAGCAACGTACTAAGCTTCCGCAGTGGAAAGCGCCACAGAGTTCTGTTTCTTTGATCCCCAAGAGACAAGGCATGAACCAAGAAATTGAGCCATTCCTGAAGTGCTTTTCCTATCAATGACGTGAGCAGCGTAGTCAGTGTCCGAGTATCCAGCGAGCTTGACGGATGACTTCTTTGGATACTAAAGACAAAGATCGTCGCGTCCCTTGAGATATCTGAATATCCTTTTGACCTCTTGCATGTGGGACTCCTTTGGATTCGCTTAGAACCTGGCACACAAGCAGACGGCAAACATGGTGTTTGAACGGCTTGTATTCAAATAGAGAAGCGATCCAATCATCCCTCGATAGAGCTTTTGATCAACACTCTTCCATTGCTCATCCGCGTAAAGAAGCGAGTTGGGAGAGAGGAGTAGCAACAGGCTTGGACGTATTCATGTCGTACTTCTCGAGCATCTCTCGGACGTACTTTTGTTGGTGAATGTGCGTCCCATCCTTGAGTTGGTTGATTTGAAGCCCCAGGAAGAAGTTAAGTTCTCGTATAAGCGACATCTCAAACTCGCTACTCATCAAAGACTTGAAGTCCTCTACAAGTTTCATGTTCGTACTTCCAAAGACTATGTCATCGACATAGACTTGGGCAATTCAAATATCCTTGTGGACTTTCTTTATAAACAAAGTTTTATCAATTGAACCCCTTGTATAACCATTGAACAATAGGCAAACCTGTCGTACCATGCACGAGGAGCTTTCTTGAGTCCATAGACAGCCTTGTCGAGGTAGTGATGTCTTCCTATTTGGTGGTGTTTTATATGTGTTTTCCTTTGTAGTTTTGTTTCTTTCCCCTTCTTTTCTTGTGTGTTTTGTTCCTTTTTAGCTTAGTTCCCGCATTTCTATGAGATTCGGAGACTATGCGTGTTTTTGTGTGTTTTGTAGGCGTTTTGGCAAGAATCAAGGATCTTCTTCAAGAGGGATCGATGCTTGGAGCAAGGCATGACCTAAAGGAGGAAGGGAAGGAGCAAGCCATGAAGAAAACAAGAGGAAAAGCCAAGAAGAAGAGGTGGCACGAGGCATGGAACGAGGTAGATGCAAGACGGGCCCGTAGACGAGATTTTGCCTTGGACCGAGTTACCCGGTACCTCGGGCCCGAGGTGCGTCCGTGTCGGTCCGAGTCGGTCGTAAGGCTTGGGCGCCAAGGCATTGAGATTTACACTTCCACATTTGCCCCTCACCTACAAGAGCCTCTTGTTCTTCTAATTTGGGGGTCCACGAAGCCTTAGAGACACATCCACACACAATCCTATCAAGATAATACTTGGAGAGCAAGGAGAGAAAGGAGAGGAGAAGGAGAAGAGAAGAGAGAAGAAGTGATCGGCCTAGGAGGAGTACAGATTGCTAGGTTTGTTGTCTAGTTAGCTTTGGTTTTGGTTTGTTCTTTGGATTCAGAAAACTTGGCTTTGAATTGGTGGATTGAATTTGAGTTTGTTGAATGAAATTTGGCCTTGGTTTGAAATCGATGATGATGATGGTGATGTCTTATGATTTTGTTGTTTTTGTTACTTGCCTTATGGAGTAGATCTCCGTGATCTTGGGTAATGGGGGAATGATCTAGCTAGATTGAGTTAGAAACCCCAATTCCATAAGCCTTGAGTGCTTGATCTAGGAACCCACTCTACATAGAGCTACAATCCCTTACGAAAGTTGGGGGATCAAGGCTTGTGATTGGCGAAGTAACGAAAGTGAAAAGCATCCATCACGAGACCTTGCATCGAAGGGGAGAAGCGAAAGCCAATCGACCCCATGATCGATGTTTTGAAGTGGTTTGGACGAAGTGAAAGCTTCTCGATCCAACCAAGATCATCACTTATTGCTTGAATTGGGGTGGAAAAGGCTCAATCTACTAGAGAAGGAACCCAAAGCCCAAGATCTATTTTTAATCACTCGAGTTCGCATTCCCAGTACCTCGGGCCCGACTTCTATAGTGTCGGTCCCGTCGTCCTTCTTCCAACCAACTCGGGCCCGACGTGACCTTGTGTCGGTCCCGGTTGTTTCTCTTCGTTTTCCTTCGTTTGTGTTCTCTTTTCCCGTTTTCTTAGTATAGTGGCACAACAATCGAGTAGACTTCCCGAGTGTTCGACACCCACCACGTACTACATCGGTGTCGGGTTATAAATGTATCTCTAGACCCTCGCATCCGTGAGCGATCAAAAGATTGGCGCCGCTGCCGGGGAAGTTTAAGTGCATTGTGTGTCAATTTGTTGAGTCTTTTGTGTTTTGGTAGTGATTTGGGTGAGGGAATAGCCCAAGCCCTTTGTTGGTTTTTGATATGTTTGTTTAGTGTCTTTGTTTCGTAGTTGTATGCAAGCTCGTTCCTCCCGAGGAACCTTTGAGTTTGAGTTTGAGTTTGTAAGTGATCCCGAGAGTATCATCAAGCAAGCACGAAGAAGAAGAAGGATGGAGAATCAAGCTCTTCATGGTGATGATGAGTTGGCTCGACTTAGAGCCGAGACGGCAAGGTTGCAATTGGAGCGGGACAACCAAGAGACGTCGATGAGGAGAGAAAGGGAACAAAGGATGAGGGCCGAAGCTCAATTCAATGCTCTACCCCGGAATGCACGTCAATATATGCATCCGGAGTTAAGGGTTCCTGAGCCCGCCATTATGCTTCCCGAAGTTGCAAAGAACTTTAAGATCAAGACGCAATTCATCTCCCTCATCAAGCGAGATCAATTCGAGCGTCGTCCACACGAGTGTCCAATAGAGCATGTCAAACGCTTTATGGACATGTGTGAGACAATTTCGACCGATGAGGAGACTTTGGAGTATGTGCTATTGAAGGCGTTCAAGGGGTCTCTTGGGGGCAAAGCCACTCATTGGCTTGAAAGCCAAGCCCCGAGATCGATCACTACTTGGCGAGCACTCCACGACTCCTTTTTGATGAAGTTCTTCCCACCCTGCAAGACTACCGAGATCCGAAGGAAGATTGCTAGTTTCCAACAAGGCCCGAATGAGCCTCTTTTTGAAGCTTGGGATCGATTTAAGGACATGTTGCACCAATGTCCCACTCATGGCCAACAACCTTATGTGCTTCAAGACATTTTCTTCCAAGGCATAAATCCGGCGACAAAGGACAAGCTCAACCTCCACAAGGATTGTGGATTCATTGATTTGACACCGGATCAAGCATGGGAGCTCCTTGACAAGCTTGCCAACTATGAAGCTATGTATGGGGTTAGTCAAGCCAACAAGGAGGTGAAGTCTCAAGGAGAAGGTGCAAGAAAGTTGTATGATCCGAAAGGGGAAGACATTGAAAAGGATGTCAAGCTTCAATTTCTTGAAGGAGAAGTGAGTAAGCTCAAGAGGCAAGTCCACTACTACAAGCAAAATGCCCGAGCATGTGAAGAGTGTGGATCCTATGCACACGCAACTCAAGTTTGCCCAAATGTAAGCCAAGTGCGCTTGACCGAGCAAATAGAAGAAGCAAACTATATTCGTGGTAACTTTGGTGGTAGAGGCAACTACAACAACGGTGGTAATGGTCGGTGGAACAATGGGCAAGCTCAAGGCTATAACAACAACTTCCACCAAAATGAGCCAAGAGCGCCACAACCACCTCCATATAGGCCACCCGGTTTCAATGAGCAACCACCATCGGTGCAAGAAATGAGAGAAGGATTCAAGGAAATAAGGACTCAATTCAATGAGTTCGGAGCATGGAGAAGACAAGTCGACAACCAACTTGTTCAACTAGCAACTCATGTCCCAAGAGATCACGGGAAACTCCCGGTCCGCCCCGAGGAGAATCCTCGAGTCCAACACAATCAAAACGAAGTCCGGGCAATAGGATTGAGAAGTGGATGCAACTCACCCGAGACACACGTGCACAAGAAGAACGACGAGAGTCGGACCAACTCACCCAGCAAGTCGGGTCCGACTTGCACAAATACCGGATTAGCTCCTCTGCCCTGGACCGAGATGGAGAGTATGTCGGGCCCGAGTTGCCCAGACATCGGATTGACTACTCTGCCTCCACTCTGCCCCAGGCCCGAGATGCAGAACGTCGGGCCTGATATGGTCCCTATGTTGATCCAGCCAAAGAAACTTGCAAGTGAGATGGGCAAGTCCAAGGAAGTTGATTCAAGCAAAATTCCAAGTGCAATACCTCTTCCATATCCTTCATGAAAGCCAAAAGATGTTGTAGAAGGCAAGTTCAAGTGGTTTCTCAAGCTCATGCAAGGCTTGAACATCACCATTCCATTCACCGATGCATTGAGTGAGATGCCGTCATATGCAAAGTTGTTGAAAGAGATTCTAAGCAAGAAGCGGTCAATTGTTCAGATGCAAGATGAAGTTAAGACTTTAGAGTTGCCGCAAAAGTTGGGAGACCCCGGCCGATTTGCTATCACAATTGGCGTTGGTTCGCAAAACTTCCAAGCCTTGTGTGACCTTGGGTCTAGTGTCTCGGTGATGCCCACAAGCATTTGGAGGAGAGCCAACTTACGAGAAATTGAACCGGCCGACATGCCTTTGACCATGGCCGATGGTTCAATCATCAAAGCTCAAGGTATTTTGTATGATGTGCCCGTGAGAGTTGGGAAGTATTTTGTGCCCGACGACTTTGTCATATTGGACATGCATGAGGATCCTTTGGTCCCGATTATCTTAGGACGTCCATTTTTAGCCACGGCGGGAGCAAAGTTTGATGTCAAGAATGGCAAGGTCTCTTTTGAAATTGGTGAAGAGAAAGTAGACTTCCACTTCAACAAGGCCTTAAATGAACCCGATGCATTGGCGATTCTCAAGCTTGAGGAGAATGCCAAAAGGGGCAAAGAGGAAGTTGGAATTGCTAGTGAAGTTGTTGCTTTGAGAAGTGATGTGAGGTACAATGAGCAAGTTCAAGCAAGGGACTTCCATGCTCAATGGGAGTTGATCGAGCAAGTTGAGAAACATGATGAACCAAGAATTGATCACAGCCCAAACAAAGATGAAGAGTATCCTTCTCAATATCCTTCTCAATATCCTTTTGATGTGGGTGATGATCATGCTTCTTTTAAAACTTGTGATAGCTACATGTGTCTAAGTGATTTGAAGGATGACTTAGGAGATCGCTACATTTGCCTTAGTGATTTGAAAGATGATTTGGTAGATTCTTTTAGGAATTCTTTGAATGACATTGGTGTAGGGAAATTAGAGCAAGATGAAGCAAGCAAGGAGGTGAAATCCCATTCTTTGGAGGAGTTTGATGTGATAGACCCAAGATCGGAAAGCCATGCCTATATTAACCATTATTGGTGGTCAGTGGCGGACGCAGAACGAAATCAAAGAGGGGGCACAACTTGTCTAGGAGTGAATAAAAAAAATAAAATGGTGTTATGGGGAATTGAACCTTGGTGGGATGAAAACAAAATAAAACAATAAACCATCTAGACTAGTTAATTTTCATGTCATATTAATATCAATTAGTTTAACAATATATTTATATTTAAACAAAAATTGTATATATATACTAATAATACCCGACGAGGGGGGGGGGGCACAGGCCCACGCAGGACCCCCCCTCTGTCCGCCCCTGTTGGTGGTTCTATGGGTATGAGGGTAATAGGAACGGGCAAAAAAATGGCGATCAATACAGCATCTATCACCCGCCATGAAGTTGAAGGTTAGAAAGTCAAGCTAATGATTATAAAAGAGCGCTTCTTGGGAGGCAACCCGAGCTAGTAGCTTTATTTTTGTAACTTTAGTTTGATTTTTCTTAAGCTTAGCCTAGACTTTTTCTAACCAATCCCTATCTAGTGTCTTGTGGATCTTTGGAGTTGTGTGTTCTTCAAGGTTGCGTAGGATTTGAGGTGGCCAAAGGATGGAAATGTGGAGAAAGGAGTTGCAAGAAGATGGAGTGAATTGGGTGGCCCGAGCAATCCGACGTCAAGCCCAGGTAAGTCAAGCCCGACATGGAGAATGTCGGTCTACTACATCGGTCCAGCTCGATCGGACTTAGGTGGTCCCCCCAATTTACCTTTTGACCTAAATTTGTCTCTTTCCCCATTAAATCCCCCCCCCCCACCTACCTACCTCCTTCATACCAACTACCATTCCCAAGTACCCTTCATCTCCCTCACTCTCACAAATTCGGCCCCCTCCTCCTTCCAACTCGAGACACACCTATTTCCCCCTTTTTCATCTCGATCCAACCACAAAAACCATTCCCCCACCCGATTTCAAGCAAAGGTTTCAAGTCCATACTCGTTCTTCATCCCAATTCTCGACTTATATTGAGAAAAATTTGAGTTCGTGCCAATTGTTTGCTTAATAGTTCGAATCTCTCCAAATCCGGTATATGTTGCTTGATCTCTACCTATTTTTTTAGAGATTTTGTGCTTTGAGTGCATGATTGAGTGATACCATGTTTGATTGAGAGCTTGAGCTTGAGCATCAATGGTGGATTTGGCAGGAATTGTGAAATCGAGCTTTGAAGTTGTTTATGTGATTCGGCCTATCTTGTATGGGTTAACTCTTGGATTTTAGAGTATTATTGAGAGTGTTTAGGTTAGATTTGAACGTTATTGTAATACGAAGACCGAAGACACAAGAATTTAAGAATAAAGAGTTTTAAGGCATTTTGAGCTGTCTTCCCGACACCACTTCCTTGCGAAAGCTATATCTAAAGCTACAGTGATCGGATTGAGCTGATTCCGGCGCCATTGAAAGGCTAACTCGAAGAGATTCAATTCATCTTTTTACACCAAAGTCAGATTTCAAGCCAAAGAGTGTCAAACAGTCTCCGAAGTGACGCTAGTGTTTTTATCCCGATTCCGTGACCACGGGCTGGCCGACGCGACCGCGGTGGCTGCCCAGAGAAGAAGTTCTATTCTGTCGCGAAAGTGCGGGCGCGGTGGAGACGACGCGACCACGGTGATGCCGGATCCAATGTGGGCCGAAGATCTATCTTATTTCCTTTCCTATCTTTCGCCTCCTTCTTTATCTATCTCGGGGAGCATGTTCCTTGGGCTATATAAGGAAGAGTCTGCCTTAGGTTTTAGAGACCTTCTATCTTGTTTCTCATCACCAATTCTCTCTAATTAATTATTTATCTTAGTTTAGTTATGGAGAGTTAGTCTACTTGGGTTTGTTCAAGGGAGAAGCTCTGATGTATGAACTCGTGAGATTTTGGTAAATGATTTCTTTCCTTTGGTTAATATTGATTCTCTTGTGCTTCATTATATGATTGTTGATTGTTTCTCTAGCATTCGCGACCCTATTGAATTGATTGATTTTCTACTGTTTGATTAGGTTTAGACCGTGGACAAAACTAATCTGTGAAAACAACTTAACCTAGACCTGTTGTCTATGCAACTAGGATTAAGAAGAGAATTGATTGTTTTATCTTGCAATTGACTCGTAGCTTGATAGTTTGATATTATATCCTGTATATCCTTGTTCTCAATGCTAATTCTAGGTTAAGCGTCCTTGCCTAGGGTTATAGAATTGCTTGGACCATGGACTTGCGATTGCTAATGATCAGGATAGGAATTAACCATAGGTGTGAATGAAATCAATGGATGAATCTATGATCGAGTGATTATATTAGAGTGGATCTTATGAATGAGCTTGTTTCCCATATTTGTTTGTTTTTTATTTGCTTTCTTAGTTTAGATTAGCTTAGATATCTCCTTGATTTCCCCCCTTGTCTTTAGTTGATTGATATATTAATACTAGAAGCCTCAGTTCTCTTGGGTTCGACCCCTTACTTGCATGCTATACTAGTTTGTAGTTTGGGTTATTTATCTTTGATCTTGGCACGACGACTTAAGCCGAGTCAAATTTTGGCGCCGTTGCCGGGGAACTTTGGTTTCTTTCTAGTGTTAATATTTTAATTGACATTGTGTTGACCTATCTTACGGTCCACAGTTGTATATTCTAATGTCTTTCTATAAGTTTGAGCAATTTCAGGGTGAACCGTTTTGTGATTATTGGGAGAAAGTTCATGATGAGATAAGTTACCGGATTGCTCTTGGAGTTTATGTTTGTCTTTATGATCTTTGCCAAGAAATCTACCCTAAGATGACATTGGAGACGAAGCGTGAGGTGACCCGCAGGACTACGAAAAGTTATTTCTACATGGAACCTAAGGAACAATGGGATTTTCTCCGCAACATGAGTAAAGAGAGTCGGTTGCTGCAGGACAAGCTGAAGGAAAAAACGCTTTCTGACCAAGAACCGCAACCGCGCCCCTTGGACCGCGCCCGCGGTTCCGATGCAGAAACGGAGGATCCCCCCTAGAGGAAAGCCGCGACCGCGGCCCACAAACCGCGCACGCGGCCTTCGAGGAGGTTGGTCCACCGATTCTCAGCCACGATCCTGTCTTCACCAACGATGTTCCGGGCTCGGTTATAAAGCTCGATTACTGATGTCTCTCATTTTGGTGGCGTTTTAGTACTTAATTTCTCTTGTAAATATGTGTCTTTTATTCCTTTCTTTGTTAGTTTTGTCCCTTTTTAGCTTAGATTCCGATTTTCTATGAGATTCGGAGACTATGCGAGTTTGTTGTGTTTTGTAGGTAAATTGGCACGTTTTGAGGACGTTTGGAAGGAGTTTCTAAGGAGGAGCAAAGGAGCGGAAGAGCCAAGCAAGGAACGAAGAGGAACTCAAGGAAAGCCAAGAAGAGAAGAGGATCGAGGCTCGGAATGACGTGCCCAGCAAGTCGGGCCCGAGTTGGCGCTTTGGAGGCTCGGACCGAGATTGGTGACGTCGGGCCCGAGGTACTCCGTGTCGGTCCAAGTCGGCAAAGTGGGGATTGGGCTCCGAGGCACATAATTGTGATCTACCACTTTTGCCCTTCTTCTATTTTTGGAAGTCCTTGGTCCCTAATTAAAAGGAGAAGACAATTAGAGAGAGAAGAAGGCTAATCCACACATCTAATCACTCTCAAAGGCTCAAGGAAGACTTGGAGTGCAAGGAGGAGGAAGGAAGAGGAGGAGAAGAGAGAAATCGGTGGAGCTTAGGGAGGAATTAGTGAGTTTGAACTTGTTTTGTTTTGCACTTAGTGGATTTGAGAATTGTATCTTGTGAATTCCTTTGATTTGAATGCAATTTGAGTTGGATTTGAGTTTGATGATTGAGATTTGTTTGTTTTGCTATTCGATTGCTTTTTAATCTTTCCAAATGGAGTAGATTCCATAGTCTTGGGCTATGAGGGAAACCCCTAGCTAGGATTGGGTGTGAACCCCCAATTCCATAGCCTTTAGTGCTTGACCTATGAATCCTCTCTACATTGAGCTTAATTTCTCTTGTGAGAACAAGGGATCTAGGGCTTGTGCTTGGTTAGAGTAAGCGAAAGCGATCTCGAGCCCATCACTTGGCCTAGCATCGAAGGGAAGGTGAAAACCCCCAATGGTCGATGTGTAGAGTGGAGGGATCGAAGGCAAACAACCTCGATCTCATAAGGATCAACACTTATTGGCTGAATTTGGGTGGAATTACCCAAGTCTAGTTAGGGACAGAACCCCAAAACCCAAGACCGATCTACTATTTTGACAAGACCGAGTTACCCAGACGTCGGTCCCGACTTCCACTGTGTCGGTCCCGCCTAAACTCTCATCGATCCTTCTCGGACCGAGGTGTGACCAAAGTCGGTCCCGAGAAGTTCCCTTTGATTTTCCTTGTTTTTGCCTTTCTTTTCCCCTTTTTAGTCTTTTTGGTACACTCAATGCACGAACTCCCGTGTGTTCGACACCCTACCCTTGTACTACAATAGGGGTTCGGTTTATAAATTTTAATTTTGAGACCCCCGAATCCGGAACCCACCAAAATTTTGGCACCGTTGTCGGGGAATTGTACTTGTTTGAGTTACCCTCTTTTGTTGAGTCTTTGATTTGGTAGTGATTTGGGTGAGGGACTAGCCCAAACCCCTTGTTTGTTTTGATTCGGTTTTGTTTGTGTCTTTGGTTATAGGTGTATGCAAGCTCATTCCGTCCGAGGAACACTTGAGTTCGATTTTGTGAGTGATCCGGAGAGCATTATCAAGCAAGCTCGAAAGAAGAAGAGAATGGAGAGCCAAGCACTACATGATGATGAGGTTGATAGGATGAGGGCCGACATGGCTCGTATGCAACTTGAGATGGCCAACCGGGATGCCGAGGCTAGGAGAGAGCATGAGCAAAGGATGAGATTGGAGGCTCAAATCAACACCCAACCCCGGAATGCACGCCAATATATGCATCCGGAGTTGAAGGTACCGGAACCGGCCATTGTCTTGCCGGAGGTTTCAAAGAACTTCGAGATCAAGACTCAATTCATCTCACTTATCAAGAGGGACCAATTTCAAGGGAGACCGAATGAGTGCCCGATTGAGCATGTGAAGCAATTCAAGGATCTATGTGAGACCATCTCGACGGATAAGGAGACGCTAGAGTACGTGCTACTCAAGGCCTTCAAGTGGTTGTTGGGAGGCAAGGCATTGCATTGGTTGGAGAGCCAAGCACCTCGATCCATCACATCATGGAGGGCTCTCAACGAAGCATTCTTGATGAAGTTCTTTCCACCAACAAAGACAACGGAGCTTAGAAGGAAGATAGCAAGTTTTCAACAAGGAGCCCACGAGCCACTCTTTGAGGCTTGGGATCGGTTCAAGGAAATGTTGAGGCAATGTCCAACGCATGGGCAACAACCTTATGTTCTTCAAGACATATTCTTCCAAGGAATCAACCCCGCCACTAAGGACAAGTTGAACCTTCACACCGATTGTGGGTTCATTGATTTACCGCCGGAGCAAGCATGGGAGTTGCTCGACAAACTCTCCGACTATGAAGCCATGTACGGAGTGAGTCAAGTCAACAAGGAGGCAAGAGTCCAAGGAGATGGTAGAAGGAGGCTCTACAACCCGAAGAATGAAGAGGTTGATAAGGATGTGAAGATTCAATTCCTTGAGGATGAGTTGAACAAGATGAGGAGTCAAATGAATCACCTCAAGCAAACCACAAGAGCATGTGAAGAATGTGGTTCTTTCAAGCATGGAGCTCAAGAGTGTCCCAATGAACGCCAAGTTCGCTTGGCCGAGCAAATCGAGGAGGCACGCTATGTTCAAAGAAACTATGGAGGAAGAGACAACTTCAACAATGGAGGAAATGGAAGGTGGAACCAAGGCCAAACCAATGGCTACAACAACAACTACAACCAAAACGAGCCAAGGGCCCAACCACCACCATACCGACCTCCGGGGTTCTATGAACAAACTCCACAATGGGCGCAAGACTTGAAGAATCAATTCACCAATGTTGAGAGAAGAGTTGATGAGATGAGCACCCAATTCAAGGAGTTTGGTGTATGGAGAAGACAAGTGGACAACAAATTTGTTCACATAGTGAATCAACTTCCGAGAGAGGAAGGGAGACTCCCGGGCCGACCCGAGGATAATCCCCGTGCCCCACAACAACAAAATGAAGTCCGAGCCATAGGTTTGAGGACTGGTCGGAGTTTGCCCGAACCACAACTGCCAAGGACAAGAGAAGAGATTCGGACCGAGTTTCCTAGTAACTCGGGTCCGACGTGCCAAGAAGTCGAGCCAGAACACGGAGGAAGTCCCCTGATCAGGACCGAGGAGGAGCGGAACTCGGGCCCGATATGCCCTGTAGTCGGACCGATTTCCCCAGTTCTGCCCTGCCCTAGGACCGAGGTCCTGCACATCGGTCCCGATGTCGATCCCACGTCGATCCAAGCTGAGAATGTTGAGAGTGATCCAAGCCGGTCCAAGGAAGTGGATTCAACCAAGAATCAAGGTGGCACAACTATTCCTTACCCATTGAAGAAGCCCAAGGAGGTTGTGGAGGGCAAGTTTAAGAGGTTCTTGAAGCTCTTGCAAGGTTTAAACATCACCATACCGTTCACCGACGCTCTAAGTGAGATGCCATCATATGCTAAGTTCTTGAAGGAAATTTTGAGTAAGAAGAGGTCGATTGTGGAGATGCAAGACGAGGTGAAAATCTTAGAGCTACCTCAAAAATTGGATGATCCCGGGAAATTTGCAATAACCGTGGGGATTGGATCCCAAAACTTCAAGGCTCTTTGTGATTTAGGAGCAAGCATATCGGTTATGCCCATGAGCATATGGAGGAGGGCTAACCTTGGTGATATGGAGCCGGTTGACATGAGTCTTACTATGGCCGATGGTTCATCTACGATGGCCACGGGAATTTTAGATGACGTCCCGGTTAGAGTTGGGAGGCATTTTATCCCCGACGATTTCGTGATCCTCGATATGAAAGAAGACCCTTTGGTGCCCATTATTCTTGGAAGGCCGTTTCTAGCTACGGCGGGTGCCAAATTTGATGTAAGAAATGGAAAGGTGACTTTTGAGATTGGCGAAGATAAGGTGGAGTTTCACTTCAACAAAGCTCTAAATGAACCGGATGCCTTGGCGATCTTGAAATTGGAGGAAAGTGCCAAGCGGAAAAGAGAGGAAGTAGAAGCCACAAGAGAAGAAGAAGCACCTTTGAGGAGCCATGACATGGTCAATGTTCAAGTTCAAGAGAGAGAGTTCCTAGATCCATTTGAGCACCATGAGGAGTCAAGAGGTGATGATAGTTCGAAAGGCCAAGAAGAATATCCTTCTTTATATCCTTTTGATGTGGGAGACTCTTATATTTATTTGAGTGACTTGAAAGAGGATCTAAAGGATAGTTACATATGTTTGAGTGATTTAAAAGAGGATTTGAGCTATAATGTCATTGAGTCTCCTAGAAATTCTCTAGATGATTGTGATGTAGGGAACGAAGGTCAAGTTGAGAAGGAGCAAGAAGTGCAAACCTACACTTTGGAGGAGAAAGGTGAAGAAGAATTTGGAAGCCACGCCTACATCAACCACAAGTGGTGGTTTTATGGCTATGAAGGGCGTGGAGATGGACATGACTACGGTGATCAATTCACCATTTTTCATCCACCGTGAAGGTCGAGGTTAGAAGTCAAGCTAGTGACTTAAAAGAAGCACTCCTCGGGAGACAACCCGAGCTTAGTAGGTTTATTCTCGTAGTTTTTAGTTTAGTTTTCTTGTCTTAGCTTAGATTCTTTCTAATCTCTCCTTAGCATGTGTTTTGTGGAATTGTGTGTTGTGTGAGCTTCATGATTGAGTATGGTAGTGGTGAAAATAATAAAAGGACTTGTGGGTAAAGAATTGGCAAGAAGAGGGAATTTTAGGAAGCCTAACCAAGCCGGATCGAGATACCCAGTACCTCGGGCCCGATGTAGGTGAAGTCGGTCCGACTTAGCCGGTCAACCTTGGTCTTGATTTGGAGGAAATGCCCATTATACCCCTCTGACCTAAAACTTTGTCTCTTTCCCATTTAAAGTCTCTTTCCCCATACCTACCTCCCATTACCTTCATAACCACCTTCCCAAAATACCAAGCTCACCTCCAAAAACCTCCAAATCGGTCCCCCATCTCCATCACACTCGATCCCCTAAAGAACCTCAAAACAATCTCGATCCAACACCCTAGCCATCCCCAACATCGATTCCAAAAGTAAAAATCCCAACAAGTCCCATTGTTCTTCATCCCTCTCCTAGATCTAGGTGGAGAATTTGAGTTCTAAGGAGTTTGATTGCTAGCAAGTCTTTGTCTCTTCAAATTTGGTATGTGAATCTCAATCTCTACTTAATTCCTTGTGAATTCCATGCTTTCATTGTTTGCATTGAGATTTGCCATGATTGAATGAGTTTAGATCTTGAGCATCCATGGTGTCTTGCATGAATAGTGGAATTTGTTCTTAATCGTTGATTATGCATGCTAGAACCTACTTGGAACTTCGATTGATGAAGAGAAATGGTTGATATTGGATTTTAGGAGCATGATAGAGTGATTTTGGGTGAAGTAGGTTGAGAAGTCGAATTTAGGCTCGGACCGAGATACCCAGATCTCGGGTCCGACGTTGCAGAGTCGGTCCAAGACTCAGGACCGAGGTTGAGACACCTCGGGCCCGACGTCTTGTGTTGGTCGGTCCTAGTGCTATTTGGCTTTCTCTTGTGTGGGCTTTAGGATTCATGAGTTTGATTGTTGGTTAAGGCTTGTTTATCATGATATATCTTCTAGCTTGACCATTGTTGTGTGATCGTTTGTTCATACATGTTGGATTTTGTGGATTAAGTGTCTAGAAGATAAGTATGGGGTTATTCTTGTGTGATAAGTTGTTAGTTGTGGAAGCATGTGATCTTGTTGAGGTTGTATAGATCTTATCTTGTAGTTCTTTGCTTTGAATGTGTGTAGGTACCATGACAACCCGAGCATCTTCTTCACGCATGGAGAGACCATCAAAGAAGTCCAAGAAGTCAAAGAAAGTGCAAAGGATGGATGATGTGCAATTTGAGGATGATGATGTGGCTCAAAGCTATGAGAGATACATGGGTCTAGCTCACCACACTAAATGGCTAGATTGGGAATCAATCAAGAAGATGAGTATGGATGAGGCGCTCAACCGATGCTACTCTCATATTGGGCTAGACGTGATGCTAAGGTGGAACAACACTCACTATCCCGCCTTAACCTCGGAGTTTATGGCCACCTTCAAGTGCACGTATGAGGGAGTTGAGGATGAAGGCATAATCTCCTTCCAATTGGGCAATGAGTTGCAAGAGCTCTCACTTAGGAACTTGGCGGTCTACCTTGGATTCCCTTTCCCAAGAGAGGAAGCTTTTGTGGACAATGACAAAGTGAACTATCTTTGGAGATATGTAGCGGGAAAGAGTGAAATGAGGAAAGGAGCCTCAACCAATGAGATAGCAAGTCCCCTCTTCCGAGTCATGATCCGAGCTTTGGGATGTGCCATCTTTGCTAGGCACGAGCTAAGTAAGCCGATGAAGGAAGAAGCCATGTTGCTCTATGAGATGTTGTTTCAAAATGAGAAGCCGATGAACCTCACATGGGAATGGGTGAAAACGGTGAGGGATTTCCAAAGTTCCTCATGGATTTACTTTGGAGGGATGATAGCCTGCTTGGCTCATCGTCTTGAGGTGGATTTATCCAAGTATACACCGGCACCAAATGGGGTAGAGTTCATGGATCTCAAGTACTTCAAGAAAGCCAACATCATCAAGGACAAGGTCGTCAACGACATCATTCCTCATCTAGAGCCTCATTCCAACTTTGACAAGGTGCACATTCGTTTAGGGCCACGTCTCTTTGACCTCTCGTGCTACTATAATTGGTTTCAAGTGTGGGCGGGAAAAGAGAATTCTTATGGAGTACCGGAGGGGATGCTTGAGTGTAGACGACGCGCCCAACACATTCGTTTCACTCCTCCTCAATCTTCTCCGGATACCGAAGATGAAGAGCCCAACCAATTTGAGTTTGCAAGAAGGGAGGCCATGGATGTTGACTCGCCTCCCAAAGAAGAAGATGATGGATACCGCAACTTGCTCACCGACCAAGCTCCAACGCTTTTTGACCGAGATGCAGAGCACCTCGGGCCCGACGTCCATCAACGTCGGTCCGACACATACTTACCCGAGCCGGTCCCTAGTCACTTTGAGAGGGGAGAGGGAAGTGGAGCAAGGCAAGAGCAACCACATTTTGGAGGGTACGAAGGTTATGCCCAATGGTATGGGCCCGAAATGGTCTTCCCCGAACCTCAACAATCGGTGGACATGAACTTTCTCGCCAACCAATTGGCTCACCTTCAACTCCAACAATCAAGCATGCTACAAGAGACACACCAACTCAACCTTCAACAACAACACTTGAATTTCCAACAACAACAACTCTCCCACCAACATGAAGATTTCCAAGCTCAATTTGAAGAAGTGAACCGAAACATTGCCTACACTAGGCGTGATGTGGATGATTTGAGAGCGGTAGAGGACCAAAGATTGAGCGTTCAAGAAAGCTTCAATGAATGGATGGTCGGGAACTACCCTTCCCGAGAGGACCCATGGACGCGCCCAACACCTGAACTTCAACCGCCAAGTCAAGATCCTTTCCATGTCCATGTGTACGAGCGAGAGAGGCAAGCACGGCTCCAAAGAGGACGCCGCCGAGGACACCCTCCAAACTAAGCCTAGACATGCCAATTAAGAATAAGAAATTGTGAGCTTTCTTAACTCTTGTCTCTTTTATTTTTGAGTTTTGATTTCTTTGTTTTGATGAGGACGTCAAAATTCTAAGTATGGGGTGGGGTTAGTAGCTCATAGTTTCATGTGTAGGTTTCTTGTGTTTGTTCTTGTTTTGTTAAGGGATGTTTTCTTTGGATAGTGGCATGTTATGTTTCATGAATGATGATTGAATTTGATGGTTTGTATGGATGAGTTTGTCTTGTTTTTGAGAAAAATTTTGCAAAAATTCCTAAAAATTCGAAAATTTTGAGAAAAATGACAAAAAGATTTTGTTTTGGACTAGGAATTCCCATCTTAGATGTCCATATGAAGGTTAATGATGATGTGAGCATGTAAATTCCTTTGCATATTTTTGGATAGTTTAGCCTCTAAATGGATGTTGTTTTTGATGTGATATGATATCTTGCATGTTTTTATTGAGCACATGAGTTCTAGGATGAGTTTTGATGCAACTAAGTATGAGTGAAGCTTGTGAGATTATTTTTGGCCATTTTAGGGATGTTTGTTCATATTGCATATCCCTCATTTTCTTGTGTGAATTAGCTCACTCATGCATAGTAAAACTTGTTATTGCGGTGTTTATCTATTTTCCAAGACCAATATGAGATTTGTTCTATGCTTTGTCACATTGATTTGAACTTTATTTCATTTAGTCACAAAATGTTCCATATCCTACCATGAAGATAAACCGTTGTTTGTAGCCCCGTTTTAGCCTTAGACCTTTGTTTGAAACTCCTCAAAAATATGATTCCTAGGCTATATGACTTGACCCTTATGGGATTGGACTTTAGTGAGAGGTTGTGGAATGTATTTGGAGAGTTGAGATTCTCTTTGGTGAAGGGCGAAGAATGGTGTTATAAATCAAGTGGGTAGTGCATCTTTGGTGTAAAGAAAGAAAGAAAAAGTTGGAAAAAGAAGTGGATTGAAAGCAAAAGTGCTTAAGTGAAGAAAAAGGGTCCCGACCGAGTTCAAAAGGACCTCGGGCCCGAGTTAGTATGCAAGTCGATCCTATGTGAAAAAAGTGTGAAAAATCCAACAAAAAGCCTTAGTACAAAGATGAAGTGGAATGTTAAGTGAAAGTTTGGGTTGAGAGGAGAAAAATCAAAGTCTTTTGGATGAGTGAATGTTGAAAGTTGAACAATTTGGTGAAGTTGGTGAGAGACTAGAAAGTTCAATCCCCATGGTAAGCACCACAAGACCAAAATGATTCCCACCTTGAGAAACACCAAAAGCCCCATTACAACCCGGCCGAATGGAACCTCTTTGAGGACCTCCATTGAGCCAAGTTCATATTCTTTGTGTGCATTGTAATAGGCATCTCTAGGTGGAGGAATTGGTGATATTAGCTTCAATAGTAAAGTCTTTACTTGCATGATTCTTGAGTATGAGTGTTCATTGTTAAACCTAAACACATGATGAGTGATACACATTTTCACATACCTAAAGTGAGGCTTGGTTGCATAGATTTCATTCCTTGAACACTTGATCATGTGTGATGACGTAATCTTGCTAGCATATCTATCACTTGTGCTTACTTGATTGATATTTCATATGAGGCTTTACTTGAAGATTGTGCTTCAGTCTTGCTTACATTGTTATTGCTTGAGGACAATCAAGTTTAAGTATAGGGTATTCTGATGTCTCTCATTTTGGTGGCGTTTTAGAAGTTAATTTCTCTTGTAAATATGTGTCTTTTGTTCCTTTCTTTGTTAGTTTTGTCCCTTTTTAGCTTAGATTCCGATTTTCTATGAGATTCGGAGACTATGCGAATTTGTTGTGTTTGGTAGGTAAATTGGCACGTTTTGAGGACGTTTGGAAGGAGTTTCTAAGGAGGAGCAAAGCTCAAGAGCAAAGGAGCGGAAGAGCCAAGCAAGGAACGAAGAGGAACTCAAGGAAAGCCAAAAAGAGAAGAGGATCGAGGCTCGGAACGACGTGCCCAGCAAGTCGGGCCCGAGTTGGCGCTTTGGAGGCTCGGACCGAGATTGGTGATCGATGTCGGGCCCGAGGTACTCCGTGTCGGTCCAAGTCGGCAAAGTGAGGATTGGGCTCCAAGGCGCATAATTGTGATCTACCACTTTTGCCCTTCTTCTATTTTTGGAAATCCTTGGTCCCTAATTAAAAGGATAAGACAATTAAAGAGAGAAGAAGGCTAATCCACACATCTAATCACTCTCAAAGGCTCAAGGAAGACTTGGAGAGCAAGGAGGAAAAAGGAAGAGGAGGAGAAGAGAGAAATCGGTGGAGCTTAGGGAGGAATTAGTGAGTTTGAACTTGTTTTGTTTTGCACTTAGTGGATTTGAGGATTGGATCTTGTGAATTCCTTTGATTTGAATGCAATTTGAGTTGGATTTGAGTTTGATGATTGAGATTTGTTTGCTTTGCTATTCGATTGCTTTTTACTCTTTCCAAATTGAGTAGATTCCATAGTCTTGGGCTATAGGGGAAACCCCTAGCTAGGATTGGGTGGGAACCCCCAATTCCATAGCCTTGAGTGCTTGATCTATGAATCCTCTCTACATTGAGCTTAATTTCTCTTGTGAGAACAAGGGATCTAGGGCTTGTGCTTGGTTAGAGTAAGCGAAAGCGTTCTCGAGCCCATCACTTGGCCTAGCATCGAAGGGAAGGTGAAAACCCCCTATGGTCAATGTGTAGAGTGGAGGGATCGAAGGCAAACAACCTTGATCTCATAAGGATCAACACTTATTGGCTGAATTGGGGTGGAATTACCCAAGTCTAGTTAGGGACGGAACCCAAAAACCCAAGACCGATCTACTATTTTGACAAGACCGAGTTACCCAGACGTCGGGCCTGACTTCCAATGTGTCGGTCCCGCCTAAACTCTCATCGATCCTTCTCGGACCGAGGTGACCAAAGTCGGTCCCGAGAAGTTCCCTTTGATTTTCCTTGTTTTTGCATTTCTTTTCCCCTTTTTAGTCTTTTTGGTACACTCAACGCACGAACTCCCGTGTGTTCGACACCCTACCCTTGTACTACAATAGGGGTTCGGTTTATAAATTTAAATTTTGAGACCCCCTAATCCGGAACCCATCAATTACCCTATTTCAATGCCCAAGGCGATCCCCAAGCTCGTTTTCATAAGGCAGAAAGAGTCCACTCAAGATGACGGGATGATAGAAGAAGAGGATTGGGCGATTTTTAGTGAATTCCTGGATGGTTTGGAGCAGGAGGAGGTTCGAGATGTTGCATTGGAGGTTTCGCCCCCGATGTTGATAGATCAAGATTCCGAGCCGGAGCTTGAGGAGGACCGATATGTGATGACAGAAGAGGAGTATTTCCTTCAGTATGGGACCCCAAGAGTGACAACGACGAGCCCGATGACTCGTCGAAGGAACTAGATGATGTTATGGAAATTTCTTCTTCACCGTCAGAAACTTTCGTATCTCCTTCCATGGAGCTTCTGATGATAAACCTTGACGATCCCTATATCCTTTACTCCACTTCTTCTCTCCCTTTGATCCATGTTTTGTTCTTTCATGTCAATCTTTTGTTAAGGATTCAATCTTTTTATCTCATGATAGTGATAATTCAACTAGGGGATTTACATGCTTTGATGAATATCTTGAAAAATCACATAAATCACCTAATTGGTTTCACTCTAGGAAATTTCACCCTAATTGCTCAAGCATGTTTGATAGGTTAAAAAAGAGTTTGAATTGTTTCTTATTTCTTGTTAATTTGTCAATATGCTATTTGTCCTGTTGTAGGATAGCTGTGCAGGACTTTGATTTGATGCTCAGCGCATTAACAATGTCCGATCATGAAGAACGTCGGTCCATCGACGTTAAACAAAGGCGTTGCTTGGGGAAACCCAAGGCTTAGATAGATTGTTTTTTTTTTTGAATAAAAAAGGGGTAATTTTATTCACAAAAGTGGGAAACAAAATTCGTTGCTAGGGAACCTAGCAAGTTACACTGCTTTCAACTCCTAACTTCACAAACAATCTTCTAGCCTCTCTATTCTTGACATTCCACCTAGCTCTGAGGCAATTTCTAATCATGTTTATGCTAATGCTAATACAAACCTCAACATCCATTCTCTCATCCCTAAAGATGATTCCATTTCTTGCTTGCCAAACATAGTATGTAACCACACACAAGTAATGGTTCCATAGGCAAAAATGCAAGGATTTCTTCCCTCTCATGCTGTCAATTTGGTTCAGCCAGTCCTGAATATTAGCTACTCTTCGGCCCATCATTGCCCAATCCATCACTCCTCTAATCACCTTCTGCGTATAGCTGCACTCAAACCAGATGTGATTGCAAGTTTCTTCCTTATGCTCATCACACAAGACACAAAAATTGTCTTGGATGATGCCCATCTGCTGCAGCCGCGCCTTAGTAAACACGCCTCCCCTGATGATCTTCCAGGTATTGAACGCAAGGCGAGGTGTGTTCAACCTCTGCCACACACAGCTGCAGTCCTCCCCACGCACCCTTATGGTGTTATACAAGTCAACAACATTCAACTTACCAATATACGTGGCGAACACTGCAGGTACGTCCCCATCCTCCACAGACTCAATCAACTCGTCTCTAATTCTTATCACCGCCTTCAAAGTAGCACTTGCAGTCTGCTTACAACGAACACTCCAGATACTGTCATTCCTGAGGACTTTTTGGTCCCATTCTATCTCTATATCTTCCATTTATATATATCCATTCTTTTCCATCTTCTATCTTTCTATCCCTTCTGTTTCTTCTTTCCATCCACCTTTGTAATTCCATTCTTTTGGCTATGTGTAAAAGCCAAAGTATGGGGGAGCTTTGTTCCCCCCTGAGTTCTCTTCTCCACGGCTTGAGTTCAAGTATTTGTCCATCTTCCAAGAGACGAGCCAAGATACAGAGGTTGTTTGCACATCACATTGTTTGAGACGAAGTCAAGAACTCGTCTCTGCATGAGTACCGCGCCACATCAGCCGCGACCGCGGTGGTCCGCCAGCCCCCGAATTTTGTTCTCTGTCGAGATGCCGCGACCACGCCACCCACAACGCGCCCGCGGTTTGCCTGTAGAATGGTGATTCCAAAGCTTTCGTCCATGCTTTCTACCCTTTAAAGAGTTCTTCCATTCCACCCCTTGATACACAAGGGAATACATCTAACTCAAGGGACTCATGGAGGAAGACGAGCTTAAGAAGAAGGCCTAGACCTTACATAAGGTCCCGAGCATTCAAGTATAATAAGGCTTTGAAGAAGCTACATGAAGTGCATCAACCTTTGTCAAGTAGACATTGAAAGATGAAGAAGAAGAAGAAGAAGTTTAAGGCGCTGAACGGATGGTCGGGCACGATCATGATGGGTCGGCCACGACCCACGAGAAGAAAGGTCCTCTCAGGACCGACCCCAGGGGGGTCGTGCACGACCCATATAGGGTGGATCACGACTCATCTAGGTCGGTCCTGAGGTATGTTCCGCGTCCTCCAGATTTCCTTATTGATAGCTTGCGTCCCAAGTCGTTTCCTTTCTTGTTGAAACAAACTATTTCCATCTTTGTTTTATTTTAGGTTGTATTTATTATTATGAGATATCTTTTATATCTTATGATAATAAATTAGGATTTGTTTTTCTAGGGTTAGAATAAATACTTGGGTTTTCTCTTTATTTCTTTTCAGCGTATTTTGAAGAGAGCTTGTTGCTTCTCTTCTTGCGCCACCCCAAACCTTTTGTCGTTGATCTGATTTTATGCAAGTTTGCTTGATTTTATTCATCCTTGTGTGCGTGATTATGAGTTCAACGTGGTGTTACAAGACGAGAGTTCTACGATTTAGACTCGGTGCAAGATCTAGATCCCGCGTTCCGTGCCAGAAATTGTTGCTCTACCTCAAGTGGAGAAGGAGACGTTAGTTGCTCTTGTCGAGGAGGAGAAATTCGTTTTCTTAGTTGAGGAGGAGGCTGCCACCACAACGGAAGTTACCAAGTCATCGGCGTGCATCGACGTGCCAGAAATTGTTAGCACGGTTCAGCAGGAAGTACTCGTCCAATTGCCCTCAAATTTTGTGGAGCATTGTTATATTGATGTTGAAAGCTCTCCACAAAATATCAGCTCATTCGGAGTTCATTTACGTCTAGTTCCTTCACAGCCACCGACAAATGCTAACTCAAGTGGAGGAGGAGAGGTTATTTGCTCTTGTCGAGGAGGAGAAATTCGTTTTCTTAGTTGAGGAGGAGGCTGCCACCAAAACGGAAGTTACCGAGTCATCGGCGTGCATCGACGTGCCAGAAATTGTTAGCACGGTTCAGCAGGAAGTACTCGTCCATTCGTAGGATAACTCTACCTCAAGTGGAGGAGGAGAGGTTAGTTGCTCTTGTCGAGGAGGAGAAATTCGTTTTCTTAGTTGAGGAGGAGGCTGCCACCACAACGGAAGTTACCGAGTCATCGGCTTGCATCGACGTGCCAGAAATTGTTAGCACGGTTCAGTAGGAAGTACTCGTCCAATTACCCTCAAATTTTGTGGAGCATTGTTATACTGATGTTGAAAGCTCTCCACAAACTTGCAGCTCATTCGGAGTTGATTTTTGTCTAGTTCCTTCACAGCCACCGACAAATGCTACTTCCTCGCTTATTCTTGTTGATCAGCAGGCTACACTTCAGTATTTCAAGCCAAATTTTTTGGGTGATGTTGTTACTGCAGAAATGGTCTCTGCACAAAATTGCAGCCTGTTTGGAGGTCGTTTGCTTGTCGAACCATTCAGTTTGTCATTTAGTGCTCTAACATCGTCTTTGCTAGATTCTTTTGATCATATGCTTAATGACTGCTTTGCTTATTACCATCCGGAGTATGGAGCTGAGTACGAGGTTAGTTCTTGGAGTTCTTTTCAAGAATTTGAGTTCTTCTCTACACCTTCGACAAATCGAGGAAGATTCGCGGTCAACTGGAGGAGAATGATACACAAGGGAATATGTCTAACTCAAGGGACTCATGGAGGAAGACGAGCTAAAAAAGAAGGCCTAGACCTTACAAGAGGTCCTGAGCATTCAAGTATAAGAAGGCTTTGAAGAAGCTACATGAAGTGCATCAACCTTTGTCAAGTAGACATTGGAAGATAAAGAAGAAGAAGTTCAAGGCGTTGAACGGATGGTCGGTCATGACCATGATGGGTCGGCCACGGCCCACGAGAAGAAAGGCCCTCTCAAGACCGACCCCCAAAGGGGTCGGGCACGACCATGATGGGTCGGCCACGACCCACGATCACGACCCATGAGGGTCGATCACGACCCATCTAGGTCGGTCCTAAGGTATGTTCCGCGTCCGCCGGATTTCCTTATTGATAGCTTGCGTCCCAAGTCGTTTCATTTCTTGTTGAAACAAACTATTTCCATCGTTATTTTATTTAGGATGTATTTATTATTATGAGATATTCTTTATATCTTATGATAAAAAATTAGGATTTGCTTTTCTATGGTTAGAATAAATACTTGGATTTTCTCTTTATTTCTTTTGAGCGTATTTTTAAGAGAGCTTGTTGCTTCTCTTCTTGCGCCACCCCAAACCTTTTGTCGTTGATCTGATTTTATGCAAGTTTGCTTGGTTTGATTCATCCTTGTGTGCGTAATTGTGAGTTCAACGTGGTGTTACAAGACGAGAAGTTCTACGATTTAGACTCGGTGCAAGATCTAGATCCCGCGTTCCGTTGTGGTTGTGTGACGTCAAGGAGCTCTCTTCTAGCGGTGTCATACATCACCCCCTTCTTCATTTGTGAGTCTTCTGATATACCTTTCTCTTTGCTTCATTGAGGACAATGAAGGATTTAAGTATAGGGGAGGGAGTACTCGCATTCGCTTATCCTAGTAAGCTTAGTTAGATATTTGCTTCAGATTTTTGATTTTATTCTTTTCATGGAGCACTTGCACCATACGTTTTGCATAATAAAGAAAAAAAGAAAAAGAAAAAGATAGAAAAAGCCATAAAAATTGAAAAAAGGCACATAAATCCTAGGATGAGTTAAAAACCCGAAAGGGCGGCTCAGGTAATAAGCAGGAAACCCGGACCAGCATTAGGCTGGGGTAATAAGAGGTTTATGAGAGTTGTGAGTATTTGTGAGCACACCTATTGAAAAATGAAAAGAGAGGTTAGGTGAAAACCCGAAAGGGCGCCTAAGCAGAATTGAGAGGTAAAATTTGAGTGTTTAGGATCTGACTCGGCTAAAGTCGTCGTGCCAAGATCAAAAATAAATAACCCAAACAAACAAACTAGTATAGCATGCAAGTAAGGGGTCGAACCCAAGAGAACTATGGCTTCTAGTATTAATATAATTATCAACCAAAGAAAGGTTCATTCAAATATGGGAAGCAAAACAAACATGTAAGCAAATCAAATATGGGAAGTAGGTTCATTCAAAAGATCCACTCATGAAATAATCACTCGATCATAGATTCATCCATTGATTTCATTCACACCTTTGGTGAATCCCTATTCTCATCATTAACAATCGCAAGTCCACGGTCCAAGTAATTCTAAAACCCTAGGCAAGGACGCTTAAACCTAGAATTAGCATAGCGAACAAGGATATGCAGGATATAATATCAAACAATCAAGCTACGAGTCAATTGTAAGATAAAACAATCAATTCTCTTCTTAATCCTAGTTGCATAGACAACAGGTCTAGGTTAAGTTGTTTTCACAGATTAGTTTTGTCCACGGTCTAAACCTAATCAAACAATAGAACATCAATCAATTCAATAGGGTCGCGAATCCTAGCGAAACAATCAACAATCATAAGATGAAGCACAAGAGAATCAATGATGAGAACTAATTGAAGAAGAAGGTAGATGGTAGGATGTATCTCAAAACCTAAGGCAGACTCCTCCTTAAATAGCCCAAGGAACAAGCTCCACGAGATAGATAAGGAAAGAGGCAAAAGATAGAAAAGGAAACAAGATAGAAAGATCTCGGCCCGCTCGGATCCGGCATCGCCGCGGTCGCGTCGTCACCACCGCGCCCGCGCTTTCACAACAGAGAAGAACAAGTCGGTCTTGGCAACCACCGCGGTCGCGTCGGCCAGGCCGCGGTCGCGGTATTCGGACAAAACCACTAGCCTCACTTCGGAGGCTGTTTTCACCATTTTCGGCTTGGAATCTGACTTCGTGTAAAACGATGAATTTAAGCCCTTGAAGTTATCTTTCCAATGGCACTAGAATCAGATCAATCCGACCTCCATAGCTCAAGATATGGCCTTGACAAGCAAGTGGTGTCGCGCAGACAACTCAAAACGCCTTAAAACTCTTGATTCTTGAATTCTTGTGTCTTCGGCCTAGATATTATAATAACGCACAACTCTAACCTAAACACTCTCAATATAGCCCTAAAATACAAGAGTTAACCTATACAAAATAGAGCGCATCAAATTCCCCCATACTTAGATCTTGCTCGTCCACAAGTAAGCTCAAAACAAATATAACAAGGTAGCACATCTAAGATCTCAGGAAATACAAGGGAAAATAAAAACACTCATCTCACAACCCGAACCCAAAGTATAAAAATCATGAGCATAAAACAATGAAGCTCAAACACACACCTCACAACAAGATAAAACACTCAAGCTCTAAAAAGATGAAAGAGAGCAACGTAGGATCTACCCAAATCTAACAAGTAAGCCCCAAAGTCCCCAAGCAAGAATGATCCTAAACACTCGAATTTTTCCGCTCAATTCTGCTTAGGCGCCCTTTCGGGTTTTCACCTAACCGCTCTTTTCATTATTTAATAGGTGTGCTCACAAATACTCACAACTCTCATGAACCTCTTTTTACCCCAGCTTAATGCTGGTCCGGGTTACCTGCTTATTACCTGAGCCGCCCTTTCGGGTTTTCGACTCATCCTAGGATTTATATGCCTTTTTTCAATTTTTAATGGCGTTTTCAATCTTTTTCTTTTCTTTCTTTCTTTCTTTATTAGGCAAAAAGTATGGTGCAAGTGCCCCATGAAAAGAAGAAAATCAAAAACCTGAAGCAAATCTCTAACTATACTAACTAGGATAAGCGAATGCGAGTACACCCTCCCCCATACTTAAATCCTTCATTGTCCGCAATGAAGCAAAGAGAAAGGATAGAAGTAAGGAAGAAGGAAATCAGAAGACTCACAATCGATGAAGAGAGGTGGAATAGAAGAACTCTTCAAAGGGTGGTAGAAGAATGGACGAAACCTTTGGAATTACCATTCTGCAGGCTAACCGCGGGCGCGTTATGGGTGGCGCGGGCGCGGTAACACGATAGAGAGCGAAAGTCAGCGTCGGGTGGACCACCGCGGTCGCGGCTGATGTGGCGCGGTCGCGGTACTCGTCTAGAGACGAGGTCTTGACTCCGTCTCGAACAATGTGTTGTGTAAACAACCGTCGTATCTTGGCTCGTCTCTTGAAAGATGGACAAATACTTGAACTCGAGCCGTGGAGCAAAGAACTCTCAGGGGAACAAAGCTCCCCGATACTTAGGCTTTTACACATAGCCAAAAGAAAAGAATTACAAAGGTGGATGGAAAGAAAATATAGAAGGGATGGAAAGATAGAAGATGGAAAAGAATGGATATAGATAGATGGAAAATATAGAGGTAGAATGGGACCAAAAAGTCCTCTTTTTTTTCTCGATTTTTTTTTTCATTTTTTTTCATTTTTTTTTCATTTTTTTTCTTTCCCGAACCAGGGGCCTCCCGCGGGCACGACGTGATGACCGCGACCGCGGGGGTCTAGTACCTGTACACCGGGGTGGGTTCTGGTGCCCCACCGTGGTTGCGGTATGGCTGCCGCGAGCGCGGTTTTGCAACAGAATGTCCTTTCGGACCTAGTACCTGCACGTTAGTCCGAATAAAGAAAAAATAACCTAAGCTAAGAAAGGAAAAAAGTCTATCTAATCCTTGGGTTGCCTCCCAAGCAGAGCTGTTGTTTAACGTCGTTAGCTCGACGTCTTCATGATCGGACATCGTCAATGCCCTAAGCATCAAATCAAAGTCCTGCACAACTATCTTACAACAGGACAAGTAACATGTTAACAAATTAACAAGAAATAAGAAATAGTTTAAACTCCTTTTTAATCTATCAAACATACTTGAGCAATTAGCGTGAGATTTTCTAGAGTGAAACCAAGTAGGTGATTTATTTGTTTTTTCAAAGTATTTAACAAAGCACGCAAATCTCCTAGTTGAATTATCACTATCATGAGGTAAAGCATAGAAGAACTCATCACCTACCCTAGCATGCTCAAAGATAGAATCCTTAGAGAAAGATTGGCATGTAAGAACAAAATCAGGATCAAAAGATAGAGAAGAAGTGGAATAAAGGATATAGGGATCGTCAAGGCTGACTTCAGGAATCTCCATGAAAGGGGATACGAAGGTTTTTGACGGTAAAGAAGAAATCTCCATAACATCATCTCGAACATCCTCTTGCTCCAAACCATCCCAAAATTCACTAAATATCGCCCAATCAACTTCTTCTTTAATCATGTCATCCTGAGTGGATTCTTTCGGCCTTGTGAGAACAAACCTGGGGAGCCCCTTGGGTATCGAGATAGGGTAATCGAGCTTTCTAACACGGCCCGGAACATTGTTGGGGAAGACAGGCTCGTGGCTGGGCACCAGCGGACAAGCCTCCTTAGAGGTCGCGGGCGCGGTTTGCGGGACGCGGTCGCGGTATTCCTCCAGGGGGAATCCTCCGTTTCCTCATCCGAAATAGGGGCTGAGCTGCGAGGAAGGTAGTAGTTCCCTTCGACCGTGGCGCATTCGAAACAGGGGGCCCCGAAGACCTCTCGGCATGCGTGGCGCGCTCGTGGTACTCCGGAGAACTCGGGGGATGACTCTGGGGTATTTCCGCGGTCGCGCTCAGAGGGACACGGTCGCGGCTCAGAGGAACGCTGTCGCGGCTCAGGGGAGCACAGTCGCGTCTCTTCATCCGAAGAAAACTCCTTCGGTTCTGTTGAATTTCCGCGGGCGCGGGTTGGTGAGCGCGGGCGCAGATCTTCGACAGAAGCTAACTCCTTGACCTCGTCGGCTTGGATTCTGACTTCGGTTTAAAATGATGAATTGAAGCCCTTGAATTTAGCTTTCCAATGGCACTGGAATCAGATCAATCCGACCTCTGTAGCTTAAGATATGGCCTTGACAAGCAAGTGGTGTCGCGCAGACAGCTCAAAACGCCTTAAAACTCTTGATTCTTGAATTCTTGTGTCTTCGGCCTAGATATTACAATTACGCACAACTCTAACTTAAACACTCTCAATATAGCCCTAAAATACAAGAGTTAACGTATACAAAATAGAGCGAATCAGGATCATTCTTGCTTGGGGACTTTGGGGCTTACATGTTAGATTTGGGTAGATTCTAGGATGCTCTTTCATGTTTTTAGAGCTTGAGTGTTTTATCATGTTGTGAGGTGTGTGTTTGAGCTTCATTGTTTTATGCTCATGATTTCTCTATATTTTTGCGTTCGGGTTGTGAGTTGAGTGTTTTATTTTCCCTTGTATTTCCTGAGATCTTAGATGTGCTTTCTTGTTATATTTTGTTTGAGCTTACTCGAGGACGATCAAGATCTAAGTATGGGGGAATATGATTCAGCCAACTTTGTATGGGTTAACTCTTAGATTTTAGAGTGTTATTGAGAGTGTTTAGGTTAGATTTGATCGTTATTGAAATACGAAGACCGAAGACACAAGAAGTTAAGAATCAAGAGTTTTAAGGCATTTTGAGCTGTATTCCCGACACCACTTGCTTGCAAAGTCTATATCTGGAGCTACAGTGATCGGATTGAGCTGATTCCGGTGCCATTGAAAAGCTAACTCGAAGAGATTCAATTCATTGTTGTACACCGAAGTCTGATTCCAAGCTGAAGAGGGTCAAAACAGCCTCCAATGTGATGCCAGTGTTTTTGTCCCGATTCCGCGACCGAGGATGGGCCGACGTGACCGCGGTGGCTGCCCAGAGAAGAAGTTCTATTCTATCACGAAAGCACGAGCGCGGTGGAGGCGACGCGACCGCGGTGATGCCGGATCCAATGTGGGCCGAAGATCTATCTTATTTCCTTTCTTATCTTTCGCCTCCTTCCTTATCTATCTCGGGGAACATGTTCCTTGGGCTATATAAGGAGGAGCAGAGCCTTAGGTTTTAGAGACCTTCTATCTTCTTTCTCATCACCAATTCTCTCAAATTAATTCTTTAGCTTAGTTTAGTTATGGAGAGTTAGTCTCCTTGGGTTTGTTCAATGGAGAAGCTCTGATGTATGAACTCGTGAGGTTTTGGTAATTGATTTCTATCCTTTGGTTAATATTGATTCTCTTGTGCTTCATTATATGATTGTTGATTGTTTCTCTAGGATTCGCGACCCTATTGAATTGATTGATTTTCTACTGTTTGATTAGGTTTGGACCGTGGACAAAACTAATCTGTGAAAACAACTTAACCTAGACTTGTTGTCTATGGAACTAGGATTAAGAAGAGAATTGATTGTTTTATCTTGCAATTGACTCATAGCTTGATTGTTTGATATTATATCCTGCATATCCTTGTTCTCTATGCTAATTCTAGGTTAAGCGTCCTTGCCTAGGGTTATAGAATTGCTTGGACCGTGGACTTGCGATTGCTCATGATCAGGATAGGAATTAACCATAGGTGTGAATGAAATCAATGGATGAATCTATGATCGAGTGATTATATTAGAGTGGATCTTTTGAATGAGTTTGTTCCCATATTTGTTTGTTTGTTATTTGCTTTCTTAGTTTAGATCAGCTTAGATATCTCTTTGATTTCCCCCCTTGTCTTTAGTTGGTAGATATGTTAATATTAGAAGCCTCGGTTCTCTTGGGTTCGACCCCTTACTTGCATGCTATACTAGTTTGTAGTTTGGGTTATTTATCTTTGATCTTGGCACGACGACTTTAGCCGATTCATTATGCATGCTTGAATCCATTTAGAACTTCGATTAGGGATGTTTGATGGTTGAAATTGAGCCTTAGGGGCATGTTAGAGTGATTTGGGTTGATTTCTTGTGAGAGTTGAAGCATGAACGAAGTCGAGTTACCCAGCTAAGTCAGACCCGACTTGCAGAAGTCGGTCCACCAGGTCGGACCGAGGTTGAGTATGTATCTGGCCCGTCATAGCATGTGTTTTATTGTTGTCTATAGCTTAATCATGATGTAGTATGACCATTTGCTTAGCCATTGCTTGAGATATCCATGATTGATTCATGTTGAATTGTGAGACATATGTGTTTAGAAATTAAGTATGGGGTACCTCTTGCGTTGATGTGTTGATGATGGTCTTTGTGGTGTTGTATGGAGCTTATCTCGTGCCCTTTTGTTTGATTGAATGTGTGTAGGTACAATGGAGACATGTGCATCATTATTTCATTCGAAAAGGCCAAAGAAGAAGTATAAGAAAAGAGCCAATGTTGGATGATGTTCGTTTTGAAAGTGAGGAGATTGCCGAGAAGTATGCAAGTTATAGGGAGCTTGAGTAGCACACTAGATGGCTTGATTGGGAAACCGTGAGGAAAATAGTAATGGATCAAGCTCTTCCAAGGTGTTACTCCCACATAGGCCTCAATGGGATGTTGCGGTGGGACAATCCCCACTATCCCGCCCTCACAGCGGAGTTCATGGCTACTTTCGAGTGCACCTACGACGATATGGAGGATGAAGAAGGCGAGATCACCTTCCAATTGGGGAACGAGGACTACAATGTCTCTCTTGAGGACTTGGCTACCTACTTCGGGTTCCCATGTCCAAGAGAAGAGGCTAATGTGGACAATGAGAAGGTGAACCAAGTGTGGAGGCATGTGGCCGGGAAAGAAGAAATGAGAAAAGGTGCCACCACCACCGAGATAACAAGCCCTCTCTTTCGAGTTATGGTGTGATTCTTGGGATGTGCAATCTTTGCATGTCACGAGTTGAGCAAACCGATGAAAGAAGAGATTATGTTGCTCCATGAGATGCTCTTCAACACCAAGAAGCCCATGAATCTCACATGGGAGTGGGTCAAGATGGTCCGAGACTTTCAAAGTTCTTCTTGGATCTATTTCGGTGGGATGATTTCAAGGCTAGCCATGCGCCTAGAAGTTGATCTTAGCAACTACTCTCCCGCTCCTAATGGTGTTGAGTACATGAACATGAAGTACTTCAAGAAGGCCAACATCATCAAAGAGAAGCTCTACATGACTTTCTTGGCTCCTCACTCAAGCTTTAATGGCGTATCCATCCGGTTGACGCCCAACCTCTTCGATCTCTCAAAGTACAACAATTGGTTCAGTGTTTGGGCCGCTAAGCCCCATTCTTTTGGTGATCCCGTTGGTGCTCGTGAGGGGAGGCAACAACCACAACATATTATGTTCAACTCGTCCTCCTCTTCACCGGCTTCTGACCACAATGATTATGTGTTGGCACCTCGAGGAGAGGCCATGGACATTGATCAAGAGCCCACTGAAGAGGATGAAGGGTTCAACAACTTGGTGGCCAACCTCCAAGCCATGCACGTCGGGCCCGACTTCCATCAAAGTCGGTCCGGCTCATTTTATGGTGATGAGGTCCCGAGGCATTTCGAGCATGGAGAGGGGAGTGGGGCTAGACAAGAGCAAGCTCAAGGCGGAGGTTATGAAGGGTATGCTCAATGGTACGGTCCGGGAATGGTGTTTCCCGAGAGGCAACAATCGGTGGATATGTCCTTCTTGGCCAACCAAATGGCCCACCTTCAGCTCCAACAAGAGAATGTTCTTCATGAGGTCCATCAAGTGAACATACAACAACAACAATTGTACTTTCAACAACAACAAATGCTTGAACAACAAGGCATCTTCCAAGCTAATCAAGAAGAGATGAACCGATCCCTCGGCTACACTAGGTGTGAGGTAGAGGAGCTTAGAGAGGTGGAGGACCAAAGGTGGTGAGTGCAAGATAGCTTCAAAACATGGATGAGTGGGAACTTTCCTTCCCGTGAGGACCAATGGGCACGACCTAGCCCTCAACTTCCACCACCACCACAAGACTTCTACCAAGAGCAAGTGTACGAGAGGGAGCGGCTCATGAGGCTCCAAAGAGGATATAGACGCGACAACCCCTTCAACGATTGATCCTAGACATGCCATGAAGAATAACGAAATTGTGAGCTTTTCGTACTCTTTACTCTTGCTTTTAAGTTTTGGTTTCCTTGTTTGATGGGGACATCAAAACTTTAAGTATGTGGTGGGAAATGCTCATGATTTTGCTAGTTTGTGTTTGTGCTTTGTGGATATTGTGTTTTTAGTTTGTTTTTAGGATGGTCGTTTCTTGGATTGTGGTTTGATGAGTAACATTGATGAATGAATTTGGTTTTGTTTGGATAAGTTTGAGTTTTGGTAGAAGAAATGTTTTGCAAAAATCCATAAACATTTGAAAAATTTCGTGTGAAAACAACAAAAAGGTTTTGTGTTTTGTAGTTTTGGACTAAAAATCCCCATCTTAGATGTCCTAGGATGAAAGCTAATGATGATGCGAGCATGTAAATTCCTTTGCATATTTTTAGATAGTTTAGCCTCTAAGAATGATGTTGCTTTTGATGTGATCATGATATTTTGCTTGGTTTATTGAGCATGTGAGTTCTAGGATGAGTCTTTATGCAACTAAGTATGTGTGACCCTTGTGAGATTGATTTTTTGCCATTTTAGGGATGCTTGTTCATATTTGCATATCCCTCATGTTTCTTGTGTGATTAGCACAGGCATGCTTAGTAAAACTTGTTATTGACGTGTTTATCTGATTTCCAAGACCGTCATGAAAATTGCACTAGCATTGTCACATTGATTTGAACTTTATTCTTTTATTCACATAAATGTTCCATATCCTACCATGAAGTGAATCCTTTGTTTGTAGCCCCGTTCTAGCCTAGGCCTTTGTTTGAAACTCCTCAAAAATATTATTCCTAGCCTTAGAAGAGAGGTTTGTAGTGTATTTGAAGAGTTGAGATTCTCTTTGGTTTAAGGGCAAAGAGTGGTGTTATGAATCTTATGGGTAGTGCATCTTTGTTGAGTGAAAAAGTGATTCAAGTTGAAAAAAAATGAAGTAATGATGAAGAAAAAGAAAGAAATGTTAGGATTGGAAAGTGGAATGAAAGGTGTGAAAAAGCTGAAGAGAAAAGGGCCCGACCGAGTTAAGACCTACATCGGGCCTGAGTTATGGCAAGTCGGTCCAGTGTGAGAAAGTTTGGAAAATCCAACAAAAGCCTAAGTGCAAAGATGAAGTGGAATGTGAAGTGAAATTTTGGGTTGAGAGGAAAATTTTTAAGCCTTTTGGAATGAGTGTGAAGTTGATTGTGGAATTTTGGTGAAGTTGGTGAGAGTTTAGGTTGTTCAATCCCCATTGTAAGCACCACAAGACCAAATAATTCCCACCTTGAGAAATACCAAAAGCCCCGTTACAACCCGACCGAATAGAACCTCTTTGAGGATCTCCATTGAGCCAAGTTTAAAATCTTTGTGTACTTTGTAATAGGCATCTCTAGGTGGAGGATTTGGTGATATTAGCTTCAATAGTAAAGTCTTTTCTTGCATGATGTTTGAGCTTGAGTGTTCATTGTTATACCCATACACATGATGAGTGATACACATTCACATATCCCTAAAGTGAGGCTTAGTTGCATTGACTCTATTCCTTTGAGCACTTAATCATATGTGATGATGTAGTCTTGCTTGAATATCTATCACTTGTGTTTAAATGTGTTTTCATATGAGGCTTTACTTGAAGATTATGTTTCGGTCTTGCTTACATTGTTATTTCTTGAGGACAAGCAAGTCTAAGTATGGGGTATTTTGATGTCTTCCTATTTGGTGGTGTTTTATATGTGTTTTCCTTTGTAGTTTTGTTTCTTTCCCCTTCTTTTCTTGTGTGTTTTGTTCATTTTTAGCTTAGTTCCCGCATTTCAATGAGATTCGGAGACTATGCGTGTTTTTGTGTGTTTTGTAGGCATTTTGGCAAGAATCAAGGATCTTCGTGAAGAGGGATCGATGCTTGGAGCAAGGCATGGCCTAAAGGAGGAAGGGAAGGAGCAAGCCATGAAGAAAACAAAAGGAAAAGCCAAGAAGAAGAGGTGGCACGAGGCATGGAACGAGGTAGATGCAAGACGGGCCCGAAGACGAGATTTTACCTTGGACCGAGTTACCCGGTACCTCGGGCCCGAGGTGCGTCCTTGTCGGTCCGAGTCGGTCATAAGGCTTGGGCACCAAGGCATTGAGATGTACACTTCCACATTTGCCCCTCACCTACAAGAGCCTCTTGTTCTTCTAATTTGGGGATCCACGGATCCATAGAGACACATCCACACACAATCCTATCAAGATAATACTTGGAGAGCAAGGAGATAAAGGAGAGGAGAAGGAGAAGAGAAGAGAGAAGAAGAGATCGGCCTAGGAGGAGTAGAGATTGTTAGGTTTGTTTGTCTAGTTAGCTTTGGTTTTGGTTTGTTCTTTGGATTTAGCAAACTTGGCTTTGAATTTGTGGATTGAATTTGAGTTTGTTGAATGAAATTTGGCCTTGGTTAGAAAACGATGATGATGATGGTGATGTCTTGTGATTTTGTTGTTTTTGTTACTTGCCTTATGGAGTAGATCTCCTTGATCTTGGGTAATGGGGGAATGATCTAGCTAGATTGAGTTAGGAACCCCAATTCCATAAGCCTTGAGTGCTTGATCTAGGAACCCACTCTACATAGAGCTACAATCCCTTGCGAAAGTTGGGGATCAAGGCTTGTGATTGGCGAAGTAACAAAAGTGAAAAGCATCCATCACGAGACCTTGCATCGAAGGGGAGAAGCGAAAGCCAATCGACCCCATGATCGATGTTTTGAAGTGGTTTGGACGAAGTGAAAGCTTCTCGATCCAACCAAGATCATCACTTGTTGCTTGAATTGGGGTGGAAAAGGCTCAATCTACTAGAGAAGGAACCCAAAGCCCAAGATCTATTTTTAATCACTCGAGTTCGACATTCCCAGTACCTTGGGCCCGACTTCCATAATGTCGGTCCCGTCGTCCTTCTTCCAACCAACTCGGGCCCGACGTGACCTTGTGTCGGTCCCGGTTGTTTCTCTTCGTTTTCCTTCGTTTGTGTTCTCTTTTCCCGTTTTCCTAGTATAGTGGCACAACAATCGAGTAGACTTCCCGAGTGTTCGACACCCACCACGTACTACATCGGGGTCGGGTTATAAATGTATCTCTAGACCCTCGCATCCGTGAGCGATCAGGTAGTACACATGATCTGGATGATTGGCGTCCTCAAAGCCTGGAGGTTGAGCAACATACACTTCCTCCTTCAGTTTCCCGTTAAGGAAGGCAGTCTTGACGTCCATTTGAAACAACTTGAACCCTTTCTGAGCGGCAAAGGAAATAAGAAGACGGACGGCTTCAATTCTAGCAACAAGAGCAAAGGTCTCATCATATTTAATGCCTTCCTCTTGCTTGAATCCTTGAGCCACAAGTCTTGCCTTGTTCCTTGACACGCGTCCACTCTCATCAAGCTTGTTTCTGAACACCCAGTGCGTCCCTATGATGTTTATATCTTTTCGTCTAGGGACGAGGGTCCAAACCCTGTTCCTCTCAAACTGATTAAGTTCTTCCAGCATAGCTTGGATCCAGTCAGCGTCCTGGAGTGCTTCTTTTATGTTTTTGGGTTCCACCATGGACACAAAAGCGTTGAAGGCACAAAAAGCAATACTTGCACTCTGGGACTTGCTTGCAGCTGACCTGGTTTGAACTCCCTTTGAACTGTCTGAGATTATTTGATCCTTTAGATGATACGTTGAGAGGCGGGACTCCCTTTGAAAGAGTTAGGAGAACCGGGGATCAATACTATCATCAGAGTCCTCATCTTCATCTTGAGCTTCTTCCTCAGTGTGTTCCCCCTCAAAGAGAGCGTCCACACCTTGCCTAAATTCTCCTTGTTGATTTGATTCAGCAATGTCTTGTTGAATAGGAGATTCAGCTCTAGAAGGAGCGTCCTGATCAGCACTTGGAACATCCACTGATAATTCTTCAGGATTTGCATCGCCGTCCCTAGGAACATAGTATTTTCCTACGGACCAGCTTTCCTCTTCGTCTTCAGAGTCGTCCACTTGATGAGATGAAGAGTGGTCCTTCTTTCTTGGCTTCTCTTTGAAATTTGAGTTTTCTTTGAATACCACATGAATACCCTCCTCAAGTTGAAGAGTCCTTTTGTTGAAAACTTTATAGCCTTTGCTTGTGAGGGAGTACCCAAGAAATATTCCTTCATCGCTTCTAGCATCAAACTTTCCAAGGTTTTCTTTGTTGTTGATGTGGACAAAACACTTGAATCCAAAGGTTCTGAGATGAGCAATGCTTGGTTTCTTCCCATTCAACAACTCGTAGGATGTTTTCTTTAGCAAAGGACGAATCATAGCGCTATTTATGTTGTAGGCCGGTAGCAGTGGCGATGGCTTCGGCCCAAAAGTGCTTGGGGACGCCGCTTCCCAACAACATCGTCCTTGCCATGTCTTCCAGCGTCCTATTCTTTCTTTCCACAACACCATTTTGTTGAGGAGTTTTTGGGGTTGAGAAGTTGTGGGATACTCCATTCTGATCACAGAAGGCCAGGAACTCTGAGTTCTGGAACTCCGTCCCATGATCTAATCGTATAGCTTTCAAGTGCGTCCATAGAGCAACTTCCACTTGTTTGATGAAGACTTTGAATGCCTTAAAGCAATATGCCTTTGACACCAAGAAAAGAAGCCAAGTGAATTGAGAAAAATCATCTACGATAACGTACATGTACCTCTTTCCACCGTAGCTCTGCGTCCTCATGGGTCCACAAAGATCCATATGAAGAAGTTCCAAGGGCTTCTTTGTATTGACTTCGTTCTTGGACTTGAAGGACGATCTTGTTTGCTTCCCTTTGATGCAAGCTTCACATTGTTCAGCTTTCTTAGGATCGATTTGGGGAAGTCCTCTTACAACATCTTGTTGGTGTAGCTTGAGGATTGTGCTTAGTCCAGCATGACTAAGACATCGATGCTAGAGGTCAGCATCCTCAGTTGAGACAGACAGACACAACTTAGAAGCAGACTTGAATTCTTGGTTGAAGATGTAAACATTGTTTTGACGGACTCCCTTGAGAATAACTTGGTTTGTTTTCTTGTTGATGACGAGGCACTCCTTAGAGTCAAATGTAACCAAGTTCTCACCTTGATCACAAATTTGACAGACGCTAAAGAGGTTGAAGCCAAGTTCTTCAACTAGACTCACATTTGAAGCTTTTATGGACTGATTCAGATTTGCAATGCCCGTCCCTTTGATTCTTCCTTTGCCCTTGTTGCCAAACGAGACAGTTCCACCCGTCGCACTAGATTGGATAGAAGTGAGATGGATCTGGCTCCCTGTCATATGATTTGAGGCGCCACTATCGATGATCCACGGGCTTCCTCTCACTTCCACCTATTAAGGAGAGTTAGTTTTTCGCAACCCAGGCAAGGTGTTCCTTACCTGGCTCGTTACAATAAAAGAACTCCTTTTCTGGCATATAATCATTCAGATTGACATCGTTTTAAGTAGCATGCTTTCTAAATGAAGTCCTTGAACGTTTAGGATGTCTTTCATTTCTTTTAGGAACGGACTTAGAATTTTCATTTTCAGCCGTAACATTACTACCGTTCTCAAGGTCATTTTTCAGCTTAAGACAGTCGTACTTGTAGTGTCCATGCTTTCCACAGTACCAACATGTCCTATAGTAGTTTCCAAGATAGTACTTCTTATCAGGACGTTGGATTCTATTCTCTTCCATTTTCTTTAAATCACAAACCTTAGAACCTTCTCCCTTAGCAATTTTTCTTATAAATCTTATGACTAGTGGAGTTTGTATAGTAGTCATTTTGTCCCATTTCACCACTCTTCAGGACTCTAATACGTTCTTCTAGGTTCTTGGTTTTTTCTCTTTCAAGTTCTAGCTCTGTTGTTTTACTAGCTTCAAAGTCACTAGGAAGGGAGTTCTTTGAAGTAGACACATATCCTAGTCCCTTCTTAGCGGGAACATAAACAATAGGTGCAATAGTTTCAGTCACAGGACTCTTTCCTAGAACCTTGATTTCTTCCCTTAGCTTAGCGTTCTCCATCATGAGACATACTATTTCAGTTTTATGGGATTTTGTTGCTTCTTGTGAGGACTCTAGTTCATTTGACATTGTGTAACAGTTCTCACACTCAATAATAATATTTTCATGTTCAAGTTCATCAAGCCGTTCTTTCATGGCATACCTTTCTTGCCTGATTTGAGCAATGAGTTTGATGAGCTTAGGCTTAGAACATTTGTCTAGAGAACTTATCATGGAGTCGTGAGTTACCTCTTGTTCAACTTCTGAGGCGTCCTTGGAAGCATCTAAGGCATCCTCCATTACCATGAAGGTAATGTATTCGAACGGGCCTTCATCATCTGAATCAAGATTATCCCATGCAGCCTCATAAGCACCAATCAGTGCTCGCTTCTTCAGTTCTTTCCCAATATAGAAATTTTTGGCAAAGTGACCCTTCTTGTTACACTTGTAACATGTCGCTTCCTTCATCTCTTCCTCAGTTAGCTTGGGACTCTCCTTTTTGAAAGGCAAATTCTTCCTTGGGACTTTGCCTCTCTTTACCCATGCACGAAGAGTTTTGTGCAAGAGAGCTAGCTCATCGTCCTCAGCATTCAGTTCATCCATCTTTCCTGCACGTTCCAGCATGGCTTGAAGACGAAGATTTTCTCGACGGGCTTGCGTCCCAGCCTCAAGTCTCAAGGAGATTTCATTTTGAGGATGGCCGTTCTCTAACTCAAGCTTATCTTGAATTCTTCTTGACTCGTACTGCGACAACTTCCCATAGATTTCCACCATTGACACTTGTACCAGAAGGGCATGATCGTTAGAGAAAAGACACCCTTCCCAAGTGTCATAAATACCCCCCAGGTATTTATTGTGATGTAGGCCTTTAAGAGAATATTTAGAGAGAATACGACAGCGATCAAGAACACCAAGTACAAGTCAAGAACTCTCGAAGACCAGGTGTTAGATCGAGTGAAAGGCCGAATCAAAAGAACACATCTGTTTTCATATATTTTAGGTATTTAAAGATTACAACAACAATAACAACATTTACCCAGGGGAAACCCGCACAAGCAGGATCTGGGGGGTCAGGATGGGGACATTCCAGACCTAGATGGAATGCGCCCAGAACAACCCAAGAGGAAACACTAAACAAACTAAACTGACTAGCCTAAACACAACAACACATCTAATACTAAAGCTAAAACAAAAATCAAAGAAAAGCAAAGAAAAGCAAAGAAAAGAAGAAAAGCATGCTATAACTAACAAAACAACGCAGAGGCTACGCCAAGCTCCTCTAACAAGCAACTAGTTGTCTAAAACCGATATCTTCTCCCTCCAAAGCTCTCTGCACTGCGCCAACTCGACAGAAATACCTAACAAGCCAATGTCCTGCTTTATGTTGTCTATCCAATGCTTCTTCGGTCGACCTCTAGCTCTTCTGTAAACACCTAATTCCAAACGCTCACACCTTCTGACTATAGCATCTAGACTACGCCTCTGGACATGGCCAAACCAACGGAGTCTCGTTTCTCGGAGTTTATCCTCTATGCTGGCCACCCCCAGTTTGCTCCCGATCTCCTCGTTCCTGATCTTATCCAACCTCGTGAGGCCACACATCCATCTGAGCATTCTCATTTCTGCGACTGCAAGCTTCTGTTCCTGGGCCTTCGTCGTAGGCCAACACTCTTCCCCATAAAGAACCGCAGGCCTAATAATAGATCTGTAGAACTTTCCTTTGAGCTTGAGCGGGATCTTCCTGTCGCACAAAACCCCTGAAGCTGCCCTTGTCAATCGTAGCCGCTTCGAGCCGGCCCCGGAGTCACCCCTCCCCCGCCCACGATGCCCTTGTCAACCGCGTCGTCCGTCGCTCTTCATCTGGCCTGCGGCTTCCGGCTGCTCGTGGCCGCCTGGGCATCCCCGTCCCTCCAGTCGGTGGTCCAGGCCCCGCCCCCGCCTTCATCGCGTCCTCCATCGCTGGGACTCGTCGTCAGCCTCCGGCTCCCTTCCCGGGTAACCGCCCGCCAGTGGGGGCATCTCTGCTAGCACCCAGCGACCGGCTTGGTTTCAAGACGTCTTCCCTCTGTCCGACGTCCTCTGGCCGAGCCCGCCTGGTTCCTCCGGTGACCGCCCGGCATCACCCTTTGGTTTTGTTTCTTTATCCCCTAAATCCGGTTTCCCCTATTTCTCATTTGATTATCTGTGATTGTGGTCTTTTGAGTTTTGTTTAGCTTGTTAATTTGTCGTTAAATTATCTCTAATTTGTGGTAATTTTTGTCCTCCTGCCAAATCTGTTGTTGATTTCCCTTGTTGCTTAATCTGATTTCACCCGTTTTCGTCCAGTATTTGCCAATTTTTGGTTCTCCTCATGTTGCTTTGATTTTTGGCTTTTCTTTGTGGTTTTTTCTTTGTGGTTTGTGGTTAATTTTCTCCTCCTTCCAAATCTGTTTTGTGGTTAGCGTTCTTCTCCTGAAAATTTTTGAGGCTATCCTTTATTGTGTTTGTGTAGTTCAGTTACCTGATTTGTGGTCTTGGCGGTAGAGTATTGTTGCTCTGTTTTTTGTGTGGCTAATCGTGGTGGTTTTGGCTTTGTTTATTTACTGCGTCGGCAGTGGGTGTTGCTTAGTGCTTGTAGCTTTGTGTTTGTTGGTATTTCGTGTTTCTTGTGGTTCTGTGTTTTGCAAGGAATCTCGTTTTACGGGCGTTACTATTGTGTGGGCTCTGTTTTCAGTATGGCTCAACCTCAGGGAGCTAGTGGCGTTATTAGGGTGGTAAACAATGTGAGAATAGGTTCGTGGAATGTTGGCACTCTTATAGGGAAATCTATCGAGTTGGTGAAGATTCTCTAAGGGCGAAGAGTTTCGATTGCGTGTCTTCAAGAGACTAAGTGGAAAGGTAGGAAGGCCCGAGAGGTTGATGGGTGAAAATTGTGGTACTCAGGAGGTGATTGTAGCAAGAACGGGGTTGGCATCCTAGTCGACAAGAATTTGCGGGATCAAGTGGTGTAGGTGGTTCGTACGAGTGATCGGCTAATGTTGATAAAGATTGTCTTGGGAGAAAAGATCCTTAATATTATCAGCGCGTATGCCCCGCATGGGGGCTTGAGTGATGAGGAAAAAAGAATGTTTTGGGAGGATTTGGATGGGCTGATGAGAGGCATCCCGAGTTCAGAGCAGTTGGTGGTTGGGGGAGATTTCAATGGGCATATTGGCAAGGCAAGAGACGGTTTCGAGGAGGTGCATGGAGGTTTCGGGTTTGGAGTCAGAAATGAGGGGGGCCGAACTTTGTTGGATTTCGCAGATGCTTTCGGGTGTATAGTGGTTAACTCTTGGTTTAGGAAGAGAGAGGAGCAGTTGATCACGTTTCAGAGCGCAGCAAGTAAGACCCAGATTGATTTCAAATTTAAAGATTAAATTTGAAATAATTTTTATGAGTTAATGTTGAAATAATATTTAAACATAAATTTGATATGCACATTTATACTATGTTACTTATACAATATAAAGTAGAATTCAAGTCTTTACAAAAAATTGAATCATATGATAAAAATATAATAAGTTAATTTTAAAATATGGCCATCAGTTATTGACATTTATTTACATTCATCGGTTGTTGACAATTATTGATGGTCGATCATGAATTATTGACAGTTTGATAATAATCATCAATTTTTGACAGTTGTTCATGATCATCAATTGTTGATAGAAACTATTATGGATTTATGGCCAATTAAATCGTTTGTACAAACTAATTAACCCGTCCATTAAACATTTTAAAAGGGTTATTTTAGACAAAATTTGTCTAAAATAAAGACAAATAGCTTTATTCTAAAAGGGTTATTTAAGACATGTTCTGACCATCACTAATTCATTATCACGCTCTCTCGTTAAATTCTATTTTCTTTCCCTCTTTTTAGTACTCCATGCCCAAGATTTTAATCTACATTGACGATGCTCTTAAATACACTCAACTAACTATGGGCTCTCCTTATCTACCATTTTTGGCTCACCGACAACATTTTTCTAAAAATGGAAAATTATAAGTTTATACCATCTTGGAAATTAAAAAAGTCACACATTCAACACTCCGTTCAACGTTATCTACCATTAATTTATTTCATTTTTTTAGAGACTAGTAGCATTACCCTTATTAAATTAGTACAATGCTAGTGGTTTTAGGTACAGTTTCTAATTATTATTTTTTATATTATTTTTATATTATGTATTATTTTTTTATATTATATAAGAGAATTTAATTATATTTTTTCGTATATTCTATGTCCATATATTGTGTATAATGTTATTCGTATGTCAATGTTACGTATATAAGTCTATGTAATTGAGTCATTATCTTGTCAAATAAGGTTTTCAATGAACAATCAACTCTTAAATTAGCAAAACTTTGTTATATATATTATTGGTTTGACAACCATCCTTATAAGTAAAAAGATAATTATCATTTAATATCATTTATCATATTTTAGTTAAGGCTTTTTTACTGGAAATCACCCTCCTAATAGGCCATATTCCTCTAAACCACCCCTGATATGCCTATTTACCAAAACCCACCCTTTAAATGCTCTCTGTTACGTTTTTTCCACCCAATTATGATTTTCTGTTAAAAATTCCGTTAAATGGTGGTTTAGGGGAATATGGCCTATTGAGAGGGTGGTTTTCGGTAAATAGACACATCTCCGTCACTATAAGACCAGGTATGTGGCCGCCATCGTCCACCACTGCTCGACGCCAGCCTCGCCTGGTTGGAAATCATCGCTCCCAGATCTGACCCATGTTGCCAAGTGAAATATTGCTGGATCAGGTACAACGCGACCGCGTCAAGGCAATTGAAGAAGAACGGGCGTGCAAGGAAAGCAACTCGAGCAACACTTCGGATGCAAAGCCTAGCTCCCGAAAAGCGAGTCGGTAGTACGATCGGCGAATCTGTCGGTCGCTGACCCGCGGTCGTGGCAAGGGGTGTTGCGCACGCGGTTCTGACCGCGATCCTTTGTTGCTCCACGCTCGCGGATGGACGGCCGCGCTCGCGTTTGGTCTCGCGATTTGACTTCGCGATTGCACGCGAACGACCAAGAGAGTCTTGATCGTCGCCGATGTGCAATCTTTGTTTCCGTCTTGATAGGTTGATGTCTCAGTCTGGATCTGTTGCCCCGGTTGAGTAATCTTCCTTGGAGACTACGCCGTCTAAGGTTCGGTTGGAGTTAGGATCTCCACCTTTGCATAATGTCTCGCATTCCACCTCTTGTCCTAAAGTTTAGGGCTTTCTTCTTTGCCAGGAGACCGCCTTTGGACTTATCTTCATCCACCATGGATTTTGATCTTATTGCGAATGGGATTGTGATTTAGGGCTTGGCCTGACAAATTAGGGTTTCGCCTAGCTAAGGAACCCTTGCGATCAAGATTGGATTTTTGACTAATCGACAATTATTCAATCCAATTGTGTCACCATCTTTGTCATTAATTTGCCTCTTGCTCGATCGTGTACACACGCTCCCATCATCAAGTTGCCTTTGAAAAGAATTTTTTTTAATCTTTTCCATACGTAGAATTCCACCAATTTGCTTTGATTGCATGATTACGCGTATGCTTAATCAAGAATTAATGAACTAATTTTCCTCAATTGGCGTATGCAAAGGGAATTGAACTCCTCCATATTCACGTACGTACGTGATCGTCGGCCTGCGTCTATCCGATTGCGATCGACTTTTCCCCATACGTAGGGTTTTCATTGGATCAATCATTATTAATGATTTTCGAATAGGGCAACTTCATGGATCAACAATCCAAAACAATTCTTGAATCGGGACTCTACCTATCCTAAGTCCAGTTAGTCACTCAGTTATCATCATATGAGACTCGCAATCAGAAATTCTACCTACGTCCTATAACACTGCATACCATCACACTACCAAGGCTATGCGGCACTACCCCTATAACACCGCATGTAATGACAACGGCGTATCGATCTCACGCCGGACTCAGAGACGGGTCATCTCGTAAACCATCCATCCTCAAACCAACCATCCATCTCATCACAACCAACCACAATAAGACTCCACTAGAGCGTTGTCCAACACAAAGAAAACGAAGACAACTAAAATACGTATATATACATCAACTTTCAAAACCAGTTTCCAAAATCATTTATACATAGCACACATATCCAAACCTTTTTCAAAGATAGATTGGGACTAGTTCTCAAAACCAGTCTCATAACTACCACGCAACCCTAACAGGCTAGAACAAGACTGAGCAAGTCGAAAATCGACTTACCTCGAAAGCTACGAGTCCTTAATACTTTATGAAAAACTCAACAAGTATCACCCGAACCCCTGAATATTTTAATAGCGAGATTATAGCTTAACGATTGTCAAAATTGACGCAAAGGCTATATACTAGAATATGAACCGACCCCCGAGCCAAACCCGAAACCGGACCTGCCCCGATTAATGTACCCAAGCTAGGTACCTATAGTAGAAATACTATTACTAATAAATAAAAACACAAAAGACCACCTTCTCTCAGCTAATTAGTCCACTCCACCACCCAATTTGGTCCACACTCCCACCTCCAAACCGATTTATCTCTACCTTCTTTTTCTTTTTCTGGATTTTCTTTTCCTTTTTCTCTGACACACTAAACTTCCTTTGTCTCCCACATGCTACTGTATTACTAATTTGGGACGTTTTGCAGAGGACTCATCGGCTCTACCCACCAGCCCATCCCCAAGTCCCGGCTGCCCTCTCTCCCACGATCAAGAATCCACACTCAGCTGTACTCCCGATCTCTCCTCCTTCGAATGCACTCCCTGACGACGTGAAGAACCAGAGGCGGCCAATCACATTATGAGGCCCCGCAGTGTAAATTGAAAATCACTTTATAAGGATCCCAGTAAATTGAAAACTAGTGTAAAAAGAGAGAACAATGGGAATCGAACCTTTGACCACCTAATAGTGAAAGAAGCTTTGCCGCCCAAAAGAAGAGGGAGGTCTGGGCTTGAGAGACATAAAAGTGTGGAATAGGTCGAGCTTTGCTGAATTAATTTTTGAGCTAGATTGTTGAAGGAGATGATGATGTGTTGGGTCTCCCTCCTTAATTGGAAGTGGATCAATTAAATAGCCCATAATGATAAAGTCCAACTTGAAGAGATATTTAGAATTTTTGGGTAGATTAATGAAAAATCTAGAAGTGTGTAGCTAGAGTGGTAATTAGGAGAAGTTTGTGGGATATTCTAGAATTAAGTAGAATAAGAGGGCTAGAATAGTAGTTTGTAGAATTATCTAGAATTATGAAGAAGCTTGATGTAAAGCCTATAAATAGGCATGTGTGTAACATTTTCACAAACACTCAAGTGAAGAAACCAATTGAGTGTATAAGTGAGAGTGGCCAAGGGTAAGCCCTCGGGTGGGTAAAGAGTTTAACTGTTTAAGTAAGTGAGAGTTCCACATAAAACTAATCAGTGTTGTAATCTCTTTCCTCAAAATATATAAAAATTAGCTTGTATACTAGTTGCTCCATTTGCCCATCTTTATCACACGAAGAGCGAAAAGACGAGTTTTCCCAACAGTGGTATCAGAGCTGAGGTTGTTCATAGTCCGGTTTTCCCGTGCGATTCAAGATGGAGGCTACCGTTGCCTACGATGATGACATGCTCAAACTCATGGCGGACAACTACTCGTATTGGAAGTCGATGATGGAGGACCATCTCTACTACAAGGACTTGCACGAGCCCATCATCAACGAGAAGAAGCTAGAAGGAAAGAGCGACAAGGCGTGGGAACTCCTGAATCGAAAGGCGGTCGCCGTTATACGTAGGTATATTGACCGAACTCTTTTTGAGCACGTTTCTACTTACACAAATGCCTTTGAATTATGGACAAAGCTTGAGTCCATGATTCAAAAGAAGACGCCTCGTAATAAAGCGCTCCTAATGCGGCGGTTGGTGAAGTTGGAGTATAAGGATGGTGATAGCATGATCGAGCACTTGAACAATTTCAAGGGGCTCGTCAATCAACTAAATAAGGCTGAGGTGAAAGTTGAGGATGAAATGCAAGCCCTTCTACTCCTCAGTTCCCTACCTGAGAGTTGGGACACGCTGGTGGTTACTTTGAGTAACTCGGCTCTGGAAGGAAAGATCACCATGGACACCGTCAATGATAGCCTTCTTAATGAAGAAGCAAGGAGGAAGGAACGAGGCACGACCACCCAGTTCGAGGCTAACGTCGTCGATGGACGAAGAAGAAATGACACTCTGAAGAGCCGAGATGTAGAGGAGTCTCGAGGTAAGTTTCAATCACGATCTAAGATAACATGTTATTATTGTGGCAAGATAGGTCACAAGAAAGTAGAGTGTCGATTCTTCAAGAAGGATCAGATGGCCGGTCATGTCATGTCAGAGGAGTTTATCCCAACGAAGAGTCGAGAGAAAAGGATAACCACCTCGATGGCAATCGGAGGTGATGTTTATCTCATTAGAGGAGGCAATATGCGGAACATTGCCTATGATGATAACACCTGGGTTATCGACACCGGCGCATCCTTCCACCTCACTTTTGATAAAGGTATCTTCTCATCCTACCGAAATGGTGATTTTGGTAACATATGGATGGGAAATGGAGGCATGAGCGAGATCGTTGGGGTAGGAGATATTGTCCTAACGTGTGATACAGGATGCAAGCTCTACCTAAGAGATGTGAGGCATGTACTTGACATGCACCTCAATCTTATTGATTCGGCCTATTTTGTATAGGTTAACTCTTGTATTTTAGGGCTACATTGAGTGTGTTTAGGTTAGAGTTATGCGTAATTGTAATATCTAGGCCGAAGACACAAGAATTCAAGAATCAAGAGTTCTAAGGCGTTTTGAGCTGTCTGCGCGATACCACTTGCTACAGAGGTCATACCTTGAGGAGGCCATATCTTGAGCTACAGAGGTCGGATTGAGCTGATTCCGGTGCCATTGGAAAGCTAACTTCAAGGGCTTCAATTCAGCTATTTACACCGAAGTCAGATTCCAAGTGGAAGATGGTCAAAACAGCCTCCAAATTGACGCCGGAGTTTCTGTCCGACTACCGCGACCGCGGTGGTAGAAGCGCGACCGCGGTGGCTGCCGAGACGACTTGTTCTTCTCTGTCGTGAAAGCGCGGGCGCGGTGGAGTCAACGGGACCGCGGTGATGCCGAATCCGAAGCGGGCCGAAATCTTTCTATCTTGTTTCCTTTTCTATCTTTTGCCTCTTTCCTTATCTATTTTGGGGAGCTTGTTCCTTGGGCTATATAAGGTGGAGTTTGCCCTAGGTTTTATTTATTCACATTCCAATTCATAATTCAATTCTTCTTTGGTTTAGTTATGGAGAGCTAGTCTCCTTGGGTTTGTTCAAGGGAGAAGCTCTGATGTATGAACTCGTGAGGTTTTGGTAGTCCTTTGGTTAATATTGATTCCCTTGTGCTTCATCTTAGGATTGTTGATTGTTTCTCTAGGATTCGCGACCCTTTTGAATTGATTAGATTTCTATTGTTTGATTAGGTTTGGACCGTGGACAAAACTAATCTGTGAAAACAACTTAACCTAGACTTGTTGTCTATGCAACTAGGATTAAGAAGAGAATTGATTGTTTTATCTTGCAATTGACTCGTAGCTTGATTGTTTGATATTATATCCTGCATATCCTTGTTCTCTATGCTAATTCTAGGTTAAGCGTCCTTGCCTAGGGTTATAGAATTGCTTGGACCGTGGACTTGCAATTGTTAATGATCAGGATAGGAATTAACCATAGGTGTGAATGAAATCAATGGATAAATCTATGATCGAGTGATTATATCATGAGTGGATCTTTTGAATGAACCTGCTGCTTTCCTTATTTGTTTTGTTTATTATTTGTTTTGTTTTCTTAGTTTAGATTAGTTTAGATTTCTCTCTTTGATTTCCCCCCTTTCTTGGGTTGATAATTATATTAATACTAGAAGCCATAGATCTCTTGGGTTCGACCCCTTACTTACTTGCTATATTTAGTTTGTAGTTTGGGTTATTTATCTTTGATCTTGGCACGACGACTTTAGCCGAGTCACTTATATCGGTGGGAAAACTAGATGAAGCTGATCTAGTGAATCTCTTTGGTGAAGGAAAGTGGAAGCTCACCAAAGGAAGTCATATCGTGGCTCAAGGAAGGAAGAAAGGGTCATTATACCTGATACGAGCCGAGCCCGATGCTAAGACCAAAGAGTTCATGCACCGCGATTCTCCCAAAGACGAGCTTAGCCATCAACTTAGGGATCCGATCAACAAGAAGATTGATCGAGGAGCAGTTACAATTGGGAATGGTGAAGTTGATGATGAAGATATTGTAGGAAAATCCTCTGAAGAGAGAAAGGATAGCCCGTATGAGTATGATATACTATAAAAAACCCAAACTACAAACTAGTATAGCATGCAAGTAAGGGGTCGAACCCAAGAGAACTACGGTTTCTAGTATTAATATAATTATCAACTAAAGATAAGGGGGATTGAAGAGAAGAATCTAAACTAAACTAACCTAGAAAACAAAGAACAAACAAATAAGTAAATAGATAAAAGGCAGGTACATTCAAAAGATCCACTCGTGAAATAATCACTCGATCATAGATTCATCCATTGACTTCATTCACACCTATGGTCAATTCCTATCCTGATCATTAACAATCGCAATTCCACGGTCCAAGCAATTCTATAACCCTAGGCAAGGACGCTTAAACCTAGAATTAGCATAGAGAACAAGGATATGCAGGATATAATATCAAACAATCAAGCTACGAGTCAATTGCAAGATAAAACAACCAATTCTCTTCTTAATCCTAGTTGCATAGACAACAGGTCTAGGTTAAGTTGTTTTCACGGATTAGTTTTGTTCACGGTCCAAACCTAATCAAACAGTAGAACATCAATCAATTCAATAGGTTCATAACTCCTAGAGAAATAATAAACATTCATAAGATGAAGCACAAAAGAATTAATATTAACCAAAGGATAGAAATCAATTACCAAAATCTCACGAGTTCATACATTAGAGCTTCTCCCTTGAACAAACCCAAGGAGACTAGCTCTCCATAACTAAACTAAAAACCTAAAAAAAAAAGAATTAGTAGAAGGTAGAATGTAGAATGTAGAATGTAAAAATAAAACCTAAGGCTGGCTCCTCCTTAAATAGCCCAAGGAACAAGCTCCCCGAGATAGATAAGGTAAGAGGCAAAAGATAGAAAAGGAAACAAGATAGAAAGATTTCAGCCCGCTTCGGATCCGGCATCACCGCGGTCGCGTCGCCTCCACCACGCCCGCGCTTTCGCAACAGAATATAACAAGTCGTCTCGGCAGCCACCGCGACCGCGCCGTCTCCACCGTACCCGCGGCAGTCTTCCTTTGGCTTTTGCTGAGTCGGCTTCTACCGTGACCGCGCCATCGACAGCGCGACCGGGGCCTTCATGGGTCATCATTGGTCGTCACCTTACGCCACCGCGACCGCGTCATAGACAACACGACCGCGAAAACCATGCAGTGGCGAACTTGTCTTCAATTATGCTCTAAGAACTCTTGATTCTTCATAACTTGTGTCTTCGGTCTTCATATTACAATAATGCTCAAAACTAACCTAAACACTCTCAATAACATCTCAAAATCTAAGAGTTAACCTATACAAAATAGGCTGAATCACCGTCGTCCTCATCGGTTTGAGCATAACCTTAGTGGTGGTTGAGTTCGCTCAAATTGAAAAATTTGAACGCTTTTGAGTTCTTTGGAAATTTGCCATTTCACCTTCGATTGACAAATTGCATTTTTTAGAAGTCGTGATTGTTGTTGTAATAGATTGAACCAAAGAGGCATCACAATTGAAGGTCAAGTGCAAAACATTAAAATTGGTATGTTTTTATGCTACTTTCAATGTTCAATTCCTGTAAATTGAAGTTCAAAGTTTTCATGTCGGTGTTAGGTTTTACATAGCTCTTAAACGTTGATAATGGTTGAGCTTTTGATTTTGATGTTAATTCATATCTTATTATCCGTAGTTCGCTATGTACGCTCGCCACTCATTCTTCCTCTTGAGGAGAAGCCTTCACACTACATCCCACCATAGGCCTAGTGAAGCCCTGAAGAGAAAAGTTGCTGCAGCTGAGAGGTTGAGGAAGACAAAGAACCCTAAAAAGAATGAGCATTTTGTTGAAGTGCGAGAATCACTCGCGTTCCTCGACACTGCACCCATGTCACTGTGTATGTTTGTTAATAAGCGTGGAAACATGGACTGGTGCAAGCAAGAACAAACGTCGGTTTGTCAAAGGTAGTGGTTTTATTCTGAGTTAATTTCTTATGCATTATACCTTGTAATATTATGCAATATAGACTAAAAAATTCTGACAACCCCCTATTCTGTTATGCAACTTGTTTAGTAAACTTATTAAATGATACATAAATACACGTTTTTAGGTTAATTTGATATGCATTATACCTTGTAATATTATGTAACACTGAGTATGTTAATTTCTTATGCATTATACCTTTTAATATTATACAATATAGACTAAAACCTTTTGACAACCCCCTATACTGTTATCCAATCTGTTTAGTAAACTTATTAAATGATACACAAATACACGTTTTTTAGGTTAATTTCTTATGCATTGTACCTTGTAATATTATGTAACACTGAGTATGTTAATTTCTTATGCAGTATACCTTGTAATATTATGCAATATAGACTACAAATTACATAAGTTAAATATTATGCAATATAGACTACAAATTAATCGGCGTATGAAAAGTTGTAAATGACAGTTGACTTATGTAGTAAGTTCTTCGTACTTATGCACTATAAATTAAATAGGTTAAATATGGACTGATTTTATTGTTATTTATCATCGTCAATTGACTTATTCATTGGTACATGAATCATATATAGTTGTAAGAATTGTTATTCACTTATGCATGATTAGTTATTCACTTATGTGTGATCTGTTATTACTAGTTGTGAGAATTGTTATTCACTTATGCATGTTGTAATACCCAGTTCCGTTTCAATTTCCGTTTTTGGACTTGTAAATTAATTAGGGTCTTGATAGTAGATAATTGAATAGAAAAAAAGTAAATACTGTAAATCTTAGCTAAACATCCTATCGTGTTAAAGAAGATAAGATCAAGTTTTTTTTTCTTAACTAGCCTATCAAGTTTATTTCCAAACCAAATTAGCCTATCAATTGTGTAAAATCCTATCTTAACTAACTCGGGACTTGCTAGTATATCAATGGGGCTTAACTAATCTGGGAAGAATTGTGAGTCGCTGTCTTCTCGATCCTCTTGGTGCGATGAGCCGATTAGCCTCGTCGGCGCCGGAGATTGATTTTGCTAAGTCGTTGTCATTCCTCGCTCGTAAAGAAATTAATTCGTCCTTCAGACTGCAGGTATCTAGGAATCCGTGTAGGGACTCGGCGGATTGGTGGTGCGAAGCGGCGATACGTGTCATAGAATGGTTTGGGTTTAGGAATTGATCGTAGTATTTTGATTTATGTTACTGGTTGATACTTTGCATAAATTTATATCGTAAGTTGTCAGTTAATGTATTTGGGGTTTGGGGAAGTTCATAATTGTTAGTCTTGTATTGGGTTGGGATCATGAAATGTTTTGTAAAAGTTTTATTTCGTAATACAAGTTGGATGTTTTCCACTGATTTCTCGCCGTGCCCGCGTTGCAAGATCCGAATGTTCTGTTGTCAAACTAGCTTGGTAGCGCCTCGTGAGGTCTACTACCGAGTAACGCCTTGTCAGAAAGACGGGGTGTTACAAATTGATATCAGAGCCAGGTTGGCAACAAGGGCACAAGGAACTGAACAACGAGTGTACTCGAGGTCCAACTTGAACTAAAAACCGGCCGGTGTTTTCAAAACGTTTTCATTGGGTAGTCATGTTGCATATAGGAGGGCTAGGTGACACGTCGCGACTCCGCTACCATCAGCCGAAGGATCTCACGTAGTTAGTGTGTTTAGAGTCAATTTAAGTTCGTGTAGTCACTTCATTGTTGATTTGATTTCCATTTGTTTGAACATGTATGGTCTTGTTGGATTTGTTTGACTTTGTTTGCCTCTTGTAGTATACAAGATTATGTGTAGATATGTCATCTTAGAGTTAGCTCGTAGATTAGAGGTTGAGAACCAAAATTTTATTGTTGACTTGGTCTATTATTTTGATTGTTACTTAGTTGGTTGTTTTGATTGTTATTTTGTTAGTGATCTCTTGGTGTGAGACCTGGGGTGTCGGGTTGATTCCGTTTTCGATTTTCCACTGATTCTCGTTCGTTCTTTGGCTAAGTTTCGGGATGAAACTTTTCTTAAGGGGGGTAGGATGTAATACCCAGTTTCGTTTCAATTTCCGTTTTTGGACTTGTAAATTAATTAGGGTCTTGATAGTAGATAATTGAATAAAAAAAAAAGTAAATACTGTAAACTTTAGCTAAACATCATATCGTGTTAAAGAAGATAAGATCAAGTTTTTTTTTCTTAACTAGTCTATCTAGTTTTCTTCCAAACCAAATTAGCCTATCAATTGTGTAAAATCCTATCTTGTAAAATCCTATCTTAACTAACTCGGGACTTGCTAGTATATCAATGGGGCTTAATTAATCTGGGAAGAATTGTGAGTCGCTGTCTTCTCGATCCTCTTGGTGCGATGAGCCGATTAGCCTCGTCGGCGCCGGAGATTGATTTTGCTGAGTCGTTGTCATTCCTCGCTCGTAAAGAAATTAATTCGTCCTTTAGACTGCAGGTATCTAGGAATCCGTGTAGGGACTCGGTGGATTGGTGGTGCGAAGCGGCGATACGTGTCATAGAATGGTTTGGGTTTGGGGACTGATCGTAGTATTTTGATTTATGTTACTGGTTGATACTTTGCATAAATTTATATCGTAAGTTGTTAGTTAATGTATTTGGGGTTTGGGGAAGTTCATAATTGTTAGTCTTGTATTGGGTTGGGATCATGAAATGTTTTGTAACAGTTTTATTTCGTAATACAAGTTGGATGTTTTCCACTGATTTCTCGCCGTGCCCGCGTTGCAAGATCTGAATGTTCTGTTGTCAAACTAGCTTGGTAGCGCCTCGTGAGGTCTACTACCGAGTAACGCCTTGTCAGAAAGACGGGGTGTTACACATGTTTAGTTATTTACTTATGATTGTTGTGTTATTAATAGTTGCGAGAATTATTATTTAATTATGCATGTTTAGTTACTGACTTGTGTGTGTTTTGTTATTAATAGTTGCGAAAACTATTACTCATGCACTTTCGTTCAGTTATACAGTTATTCAGGATGACGATCAAAGATGTATAGATAGGCGGAAGTTGAAAACCATAACAATGATCAATTTATTCCCAATTATGTGTACTTATGCAAGTAGATACATGTACTTATTCACATTCATTGTAGTATGTACTTGAGATCTAAGTATCCTCATTTGTTTCTTATGCAATGTATTACATTAACATATGCAATGTTTATATACAATAATTATTTTCCCTATTCATCGCCATCTTAATATGATATTATGCAACTAATTATCAAATGTTATGCACATGAAAATGAAGAATTATGACCCTATAAATTTTCAAATCAGCATATAGGTGTTATTATGCAAACTATTATATACACTTATTCAAATTGTCATACATTCTTAGTAAAATTGGAAAACACGTATTAAAATAATTTGCCAGTTAAAATTCAAACTTTGAATTTGAATATGAAATTAAAACCAATTTTAGATTCTTTCCGATCTTGTAACCGATTATGGAGAGTTTTGATTTTAGCATATTTTGTTTTTTTAATTTACCCAATAATCCCACTAATCCCCCTAAATTCGGCACTTACCATATATAAATTTCGATCCAGTACAACCTGCGTACATGCTTATTGTGCTCCTGAATTTCCCAGCCTTGATTTATTCTAATCTAAAGGTAGTAAGAAGGGTTCCCTAGTACTCCTCTATTTCTAGTTCTACTGAGCGCTCTCCTAAATATATATATATATATGTATGTATATATAGTTTGTTTATGGGTTTGTAAGAAGAAGAGGGGAAATGGGCATTGTCCCATGTATAGGACGAAGGTATTGTCCTGATCTGGACTAAGGTACCGTTCCAGAGATGAAGGATGGGCAAAGGTAATGTCCCAATGTAAACACACATAAAGGGGATTTGTGTGTTTGTTTGTAAAAAAAGATCATAGGTGATGGTATACATAGAAATGGAACTTCTGTGTGTTGGAAGTACAATTTCTCTATGTTATGTTTATATCATTTTGTGTTGATTGAATTTCGGGTATGAGTTTTTTAATCATTCATATCAGGGCAACAGGAAAATTTTGATTAACCATGAAATTTGTTAGAACCGACGGCGACAGAGGATCCAAGGCAGATCCGACATAGATCTTGAACGAGGGGAGTCCGGGCAAGAATGGCGGTGCGAGGGAAAGGCGAAGGGGACAGTAGTGACGCATAAAGAAACAACAGTGGTTCACGCCGTGCATCGCTGGCACAAATGCTGTTATGGCGGCGGGGATTGTGGAATGCTCAGGGCGATAGCCCCATTATGACATCGTCATTCTAGGTTGGCGATTTGGATTTCAAGGCAGTTGTACGATTTATTTAGCTTGATTGGCCAGGTGACTCGGCTAAAGTCGTCGTGCCAAGATCAAAGATAAATAACCCAAACAAACAAACTAAGTATAGTAAGTAAGTAAGGGGTCGAACCCAAGAGAACAAAGACTTCTAGTATTAATACAATTATCAACCAAAGAAAGGGGATTTAGAGAAGAGATCTAAACTAATCTAAACTAGAAAACAAAACAAACAAATAAACAAACATGCAAATATGGGGAAACAATTGATAAGGAGACAAGTTCATTCAAAAGATCCACTCATGAAATAATCACTCGATCATAGATTCATCCATTGATTTCATTTACACCTATGGTTAATTCCTATCCTGATCATTAACAATCGCAAGTCCACGGTCCAAGCAATTCTATAACCCTAGGCAAGGACGCTTAACCTAGAATTAGCATAGAGAACAAGGATATGCAGGATATAATATCAAACAATCAAGCTACGAGTCAATTGCAAGATAAAACAATCAATTCTCTTCTTAATCCTAGTTGCATAGACAACAGGTCTAGGTTAAGTTGTTTTCACAGATTAGTTTTGTCCACGGTCCAAACCTAATCAAACAGTAGAAAGCTAATCAATTCAATAGGGTCGCGAATCCTAGAGAAACAATCAACAATCATAAGATGAAGCACAAGAGAATCAATATTAACCAAAGGATAGAAATCAATTACCAAAATCTCACGAGTTCATACATCACAGCTTCTCCCTTGAACGAACCCAAGGAGACTAGCTCTCCATAACTAAGCTAAAAACCTAACTTGAGGTAGAAGGTAGAAGGTACAATGTATATTGTGAATGAATAAAACCTAGGGAGGACTCCTCCTTATATAGCCCAAGGAACAAACTCCACGAGATAGATAAGGAAAGAGGCAAAAGATAGAAAAGGAAACAAGATAGAAAGATTTCGGCCCGCTTCGGATTCGGCATCACCGCGGTCGCGTCGACTCCACCGCGCCCGCGCTTTCGCAACAGAGAAGAATAGGTCGGTCTCGGGAAGCACCGCGGTCGCGTCGCCCAGGCCGCGGTCGCGGTATCTCAACAGAACTTCTGGCGTCTCTTCGGAGGCTGTTTTGACCATCTTCGGCTTGGAATCTGACTTCGGTGTAAAAATATGAATTGAAGCCCTTGAAGTTAGCTTTCCAATGGCACCGGAATCAGCTCAATCCGACCTCTGTATCTCAAGATATAGCCTTTGCAAGCAAGTGGTGTCGCGCAGACAGCTCAAAACGCCTTAAAACTCTCGATTCTTGCATTCTTGTGTCTTCGGCCTAGATATTACAATTACGCTCAAATCTAACCTAAACACTCTCAATATAGCCCTAAAATACAAGAGTTAACTTATACAAAATAGGCCGAATCAAATTCCCCCATACTTAGATCTTGCTCGTCCTCGAGTAAGCTCAAAACAAATATAACAAGGCAGCACATCTAAGATCTCAGGAAATACAAGGGAAGATAAAAACACTCAACTCACAACCCGAACCCAAAATATAGAGAAATCATGAGCATAAAACAATAAAGCTCAAACACACACCTCACAACAAGATATAACACTCAAGCTCTAAAAAGATGAAAGAGAGCAACCTAGGATCTACCCAAATCTAACATGTAAGCCCCAAAGTCCCCAAACAAGAATGATCCTAAAACACTCGAATTTTACCGCTCAATTCTGCTTTAGGCGCCCTTTCGGGTTTTCACCTAACCGCTCTTTTCATTTTTCAATAGGTGTGCTCACAAATACTCACATCACTCATGAACCTCATATTACCCCAGCCTAATGCTAGTCCGGGTTACCTGCTTATTACCTGAGCCGCCCTTTCGGGTTTTTGACTCATCCTAGGATTTATATGCCTTTTTCATTATTTATGGCTTTTTCTATCTTTTTCTTTTTCTTTCTTTCTTTATTATACAAAAAGTATGGTGCAAGTGCACCATGAAAAGAAGAAAATCAAAAATCTGAAGCAAATCTCTAACTAAGCTAACTAGGATAAGCGAATGCGAGTACTCCAAATTTGACTCGGCTAAAGTCGTCGTGCAAAGATCAAAGATAAATAACCCAAACAAACAAATTAAGTATAGTAAGTAAGTAAGGGGTCGAACCCAAGAGAACAAAGACTTCTAGTATTAATACAATTATCAACCAAAGAAAGGGGATTTAGAGAAGAGATCTAAACTAATCTAAACTAGAAAACAAAACAAACAAATAAACAAACATGCAAATATGGGGAAACAATTGATAAGGAGACAAGTTCATTCAAAAGATCCACTCATGAAATAATCACTCGATCATAGATTCATCCATTGATTTCATTTACACCTATGGTTAATTCCTATCCTGATCATTAACAATCGCAAGTCCACGGTCCAAGCAATTCTATAACCCTAGGCAAGGACGCTTAACCTAGAATTAGCATAGAGAACAAGGATATGCAGGATATAATATCAAACAATCAAGCTACGAGTCAATTGCAAGATAAAACAATCAATTCTCTTCTTAATCCTAGTTGCATAGACAACAGGTCTAGGTTAAGTTGTTTTCACAGATTAGTTTTGTCCACGGTCCAAACCTAATCAAACAGTAGAAAGCTAATCAATTCAATAGGGTCGCGAATCCTAGAGAAACAATCAACAATCATAAGATGAAGCACAAGAGAATCAATATTAACCAAAGGATAGAAATCAATTACCAAAATCTCACGAGTTCATACATCAGAGCTTCTCCCTTGAACGAACCCAAGAAGACTAGCTCTCCATAACTAAGCTAAAAACCTAACTTGAGGAAGAAGGTAGAAGGTACAATGTATATTGTGAATGAATAAAACCTAAGGAGGACTCCTCCTTATATAGCCCAAGGAACAAACTCCACGAGATAGATAAGGAAAGAGGCAAAAGATAGAAAAGGAAACAAGATAGAAAGATTTCGGCCCGCTTCGGATTCGGCATCACCGCGGTCGCGTCGACTCCACCGCGCCCGCGCTTTCGTAACAGAGAAGAATAGGTCGGTCTCGGGAAGCACCGCGGTCGCGTCGCCCAGGCCGCGGTCGCGGTATCTCAACAGAACTTCTGGCGTCTCTTCGGAGGCTGTTTTGACCATCTTCGGCTTTGAATCTGACTTCGGTGTAAAAAGATGAATTGAAGCCCTTGAAGTTAGCTTTCCAATGGCACCGGAATCAGCTCAATCCGACCTCTGTATCTCAAGATATAGCCTTTGCAAGCAAGTGGTGTCGCGCAGACAGCTCAAAACGCCTTAAAACTCTCGATTCTTGCATTCTTGTGTCTTCGGCCTAGATATTACAATTACGCTCAAATCTAACCTAAACACTTTCAATATAGCCCTAAAATACAAGAGTTAACTTATACAAAATAGGCCGAATCAAATTCCCCCATACTTAGATCTTGCTCGTCCTCGAGTAAGCTCAAAACAAATATAACAAGTCAGCACATCTAAGATCTCAGGAAATACAAGGGAAGATAAAAACACTCAACTCACAACCCGAACCCAAAATATAGAGAAATCATGAGCATAAAACAATAAAGCTCAAACACACACCTCACAACAAGATATAACACTCAAGCTCTAAAAAGATGAAAGAGAGCAACCTAGGATCTACCCAAATCTAACATGTAAGCCCCAAAGTCCCCAAACAAGAATGATCCTAAAACAATCGAATTTTACCGCTCAATTCTGCTTTAGGCGCCCTTTCGGGTTTTCACCTAACCACTCTTTTCATTTTTCAATAGGTGTGCTCACAAATACTCACATCACTCATGAACCTCATATTACCCCAGCCTAATGCTGGTCCGGGTTACCTGCTTATTACCTGAGCCGCCCTTTCGGGTTTTTGACTCATCCTAGGATTTATATGCCTTTTTCATTATTTATGGCTTTTTCTATCTTTTTCTTTTTCTTTCTTTCTTTATTATACAAAAAGTATGGTGCAAGTGCTCCATGAAAAGAAGAAATTCAAAAATCTGAAGCAAATCTCTAACTAAGCTAACTAGGATAAGCGAATGCGAGTACTCCAAATTTGACTCGGCTAAAGTCGTCGTGCCAAGATCAAAGATAAATAACCCAAACAAACAAACTAAGTATAGTAAGTAAGTAAGGGGTCGAACCCAAGAGAACAAAGATTTCTAGTATTAATACAATTATCAACCAAAGAAAGGGGATTTAGAGAAGAGATCTAAACTAATCTAAACTAGAAAACAAAACAAACAAATAAACAAACATGCAAATATGAGGAAACAATTGATAAGGAGACAAGTTCATTCAAAAGATCCACTCATGAAATAATCACTCGATCATAGATTCATCCATTGATTTCATTTACACCTATGGTTAATTCCTATCCTGATCATTAACAATCGCAAGTCCACGGTCCAAGCAATTCTATAACCCTAGGCAAGGACGCTTAACCTAGAATTAGCATAGAGAACAAGGATATGCAGGATATAATATCAAACAATCAAGCTACGAGTCAATTGCAAGATAAAACAATCAATTCTCTTCTTAATCCTAGTTGCATAGACAACAGGTCTAGGTTAAGTTGTTTTCACAGATTAGTTTTGTCCACGGTCCAAACCTAATCAAACAGTAGAAAGCTAATCAATTCAATAGGGTCGCGAATCCTAGAGAAACAATCAACAATCATAAGATGAAGCACAAGAGAATCAATATTAACCAAAGGATAGAAATCAATTACCAAAATCTCACGAGTTCATACATCAGAGCTTCTCCCTTGAACGAACCCAAGGAGACTAGCTCTCCATAACTAAGCTAAAAACCTAACTTGAGGAAGAAGGTAGAAGGTACAATGTATATTGTTAATGAATAAAACCTAAGGAGGACTCCTCCTTATATAGCCCAAGGAACAAACTCCACGAGATAGATAAGGAAAGAGGCAAAAGATAGAAAAGGAAACAAGATAGAAAGATTTCGGCCCGCTTCGGATTCGGCATCACCGCGGTCGCGTCGACTCCACCGCGCCCGCGCTTTCGCAACAGAGAAGAATAGGTCGGTCTCGGGAAGCACCGCGGTCGCGTCGCCCAGGCCGCGGTCGCGGTATCTCAACAGAACTTCTGGCGTCACTTCGGAGGCTGTTGTGACCATCTTCGGCTTGGAATCTGACTTCGGTGTAAAAATATGAATTGAAGCCCTTGAAGTTAGCTTTCCAATGGCACCGGAATCAGCTCAATCCGACCTCTGTATCTCAAGATATTGCCTTTGCAAGCAAGTGGTGTCGCGCAGACAGCTCAAAACGCCTTAAAACTCTCGATTCTTGCATTCTTGTGTCTTCGGCCTAGATATTACAATTACGCTCAAATCTAACCTAAACACTCTCAATATAGCCCTAAAATACAAGAGTTAACTTATACAAAATAGGCCGAATCAAATTCCCCCATACTTAGATCTTGCTCGTCCTCGAGTAAGCTCAAAACAAATATAACAAGGCAGCACATCTAAGATCTCAGGAAATACAAGGGAAGATAAAAACACTCAACTCACAACCCGAACCCAAAATATAGAGAAATCATGAGCATAAAACAATAAATCTCAAACACACACCTCACAACAAGATATAACACTCAAGCTCTAAAAAGATGAAAGAGAGCAACCTAGGATCTACCCAAATCTAACATGTAAGCCCCAAAGTCCCCAAACAAGAATGATCCTAAAACACTCGAATTTTACCGCTCAATTCTGCTTTAGGCGCCCTTTCGGGTTTTCACCTAACCGCTCTTTTCATTTTTCAATAGGTGTGCTCACAAATACTCACATCACTCATGAACCTCATATTACCCCAGCCTAATGCTGGTCCGGGTTACCTGCTTATTACCTGAGCCGCCCTTTCGGGTTTTTGACTCATCCTAGGATTTATATGCCTTTTTCATTATTTATGGCTTTTTCTATCTTTTTCTTTTTCTTTCTTTCTTTATTATACAAAAAGTATGGTGCAAGTGCTCCATGAAAAGAAGAAAATCAAAAATCTGAAGCAAATCTCTAACTAAGCTAACTAGGATAAGCGAATGCGAGTACTCCAAATTTGACTCGGCTAAAGTCGTCGTGCAAAGATCAAAGATAAATAACCCAAACAAACAAACTAAGTATAGTAAGTAAGTAAGGGGTCGAACCCAAGAGAACAAAGACTTCTAGTATTAATACAATTATCAACCAAAGAAAGGGGATTTAGAGAAGAGATCTAAACTAATCTAAACTAGAAAACAAAACAAACAAATAAACAAACATGCAAATATGGGGAAACAATCGATAAGGAGACAAGTTCATTCAAAAGATCCACTCATGAAATAATAACTCGATCATAGATTCATCCATTGATTTCATTTACACCTATGGTTAATTCCTATCCTGATCATTAACAATCGCAAGTCCACGGTCCAAGCAATTCTATAACCCTAGGCAAGGACGCTTAACCTAGAATTAGCATAGAGAACAAGGATATGCAGGATATAATATCAAACAATCAAGCTACGAGTCAATTGCAAGATAAAACAATCAATTCTCTTCTTAATCCTAGTTGCATAGACAACAGGTCTAGGTTAAGTTGTTTTCACAGATTAGTTTTGTCCACGGTCCAAACCTAATCAAACAGTAGAAAGCTAATCAATTCAATAGGGTCGCGAATCCTAGAGAAACAATCAACAATCATAAGATGAAGCACAAGAGAATCAATATTAACCAAAGGATAGAAATCAATTACCAAAATCTCACGAGTTCATACATCAGAGCTTCTCCCTTGAACGAACCCAAGGAGACTAGCTCTCCATAACTAAGCTAAAAACCTAACTTGAGGAAGAAGGTAGAAGGTACAATGTATATTGTGAATGAATAAAACCTAAGGAGGACTCCTCCTTATATAGCCCAAGGAACAAACTCCACGAGATAGATAAGGAAAGAGGCAAAAGATAGAAAAGGAAACAAGATAGAAAGATTTCGGCCCGCTTCGGATTCGGCATCACCGCGGTCGCGTCGACTCCACCGCGCCCGCGCTTTCGCAACAGAGAAGAATAGGTCGGTCTCGGGAAGCACCGCGGTCGCGTCGCCCAGGCCGCGGTCGCGGTATCTCAACAGAACTTCTGGCGTCTCTTCGGAGGCTGTTTTGACCATCTTCGGCTTGGAATCTTACTTCGGTGTAAAAATATGAATTGAAGCCCTTGAAGTTAGCTTTCCAATGGCACCGGAATCAGCTCAATCCGACCTCTGTATCTCAAGATATAGCCTTTGCAAGCAAGTGGTGTCGCGCAGACAGCTCAAAACGCCTTAAAACTCTCGATTCTTGCATTCTTGTGTCTTCGGCCTAGATATTACAATTACGCTCAAATCTAACCTAAACACTCTCAATATAGCCCTAAAATACAAGAGTTAACTTATACAAAATAGGCCGAATCAAATTCCCCCATACTTAGATCTTGCTCGTCCTCGAGTAAGCTCAAAACAAATATAACAAGGCAGCACATCTAAGATCTCAGGAAATACAAGGGAAGATAAAAACACTCAACTCACAACCCGAACCCAAAATATAGAGAAATCTTGAGCATAAAACAATAAAGCTCAAACACACACCTCACAACAAGATATAACACTCAAGCTCTAAAAAGATGAAAGAGAGCAACCTAGGATCTACCCAAATCTAACATGTAAGCCCCAAAGTCCCCAAACAAGAATGATCCTAAAACACTCGAATTTTACCGCTCAATTCTGCTTTAGGCGCCCTTTCGGGTTTTCACCTAACCGCTCTTTTCATTTTTCAATAGGTGTGCTCACAAATACTCACATCACTCATGAACCTCATATTACCCCAGCCTAATGCTAGTCCGGGTTACCTGCTTATTACCTGAGCCGCCCTTTCGGGTTTTTGACTCATCCTAGGATTTATATGCCTTTTTCATTATTTATGGCTTTTTCTATCTTTTTCTTTTTCTTTCTTTCTTTATTATACAAAAAGTATGGTGCAAGTGCACCATGAAAAGAAGAAAATCAAAAATCTGAAGCAAATCTCTAACTAAGCTAACTAGGATAAGCGAATGCGAGTACTCCAAATTTGACTCGGCTAAAGTCGTCGTGCAAAGATCAAAGATAAATAACCCAAACAAACAAATTAAGTATAGTAAGTAAGTAAGGGGTCGAACCCAAGAGAACAAAGACTTCTAGTATTAATACAATTATCAACCAAAGAAAGGGGATTTAGAGAAGAGATCTAAACTAATCTAAACTAGAAAACAAAACAAACAAATAAACAAACATGCAAATATGGGGAAACAATTGATAAGGAGACAAGTTCATTCAAAAGATCCACTCATGAAATAATCACTCGATCATAGATTCATCCATTGATTTCATTTACACCTATGGTTAATTCCTATCCTGATCATTAACAATCGCAAGTCCACGGTCCAAGCAATTCTATAACCCTAGGCAAGGACGCTTAACCTAGAATTAGCATAGAGAACAAGGATATGCAGGATATAATATCAAACAATCAAGCTACGAGTCAATTGCAAGATAAAACAATCAATTCTCTTCTTAATCCTAGTTGCATAGACAACAGGTCTAGGTTAAGTTGTTTTCACAGATTAGTTTTGTCCACGGTCCAAACCTAATCAAACAGTAGAAAGCTAATCAATTCAATAGGGTCGCGAATCCTAGAGAAACAATCAACAATCATAAGATGAAGCACAAGAGAATCAATATTAACCAAAGGATAGAAATCAATTACCAAAATCTCACGAGTTCATACATCAGAGCTTCTCCCTTGAACGAACCCAAGAAGACTAGCTCTCCATAACTAAGCTAAAAACCTAACTTGAGGAAGAAGGTAGAAGGTACAATGTATATTGTGAATGAATAAAACCTAAGGAGGACTCCTCCTTATATAGCCCAAGGAACAAACTCCACGAGATAGATAAGGAAAGAGGCAAAAGATAGAAAAGGAAACAAGATAGAAAGATTTCGGCCCGCTTCGGATTCGGCATCACCGCGGTCGCGTCGACTCCACCGCGCCCGCGCTTTCGCAACAGAGAAGAATAGGTCGGTCTCGGGAAGCACCGCGGTCGCGTCGCCCAGGCCGCGGTCGCGGTATCTCAACAGAACTTCTGGCGTCACTTCGGAGGCTGTTTTGACCATCTTCGGCTTGGAATCTGACTTCGGTGTAAAAAGATGAATTGAAGCCCTTGAAGTTAGCTTTCCAATGGCTCCGGAATCAGCTCAATCCGACCTCTGTATCTCAAGATATAGCCTTCGCAAGCAAGTGGTGTCGCGCAGACAGCTCAAAACGCCTTAAAACTCTCGATTCTTGCATTCTTGTGTCTTCGGCCTAGATATTACAATTACGCTCAAATCTAACCTAAACACTCTCAATATAGCCCTAAAATACAAGAGTTAACCTATACAAAATAGGCCGAATCAAATTCCCCCATACTTAGATCTTGCTCGTCCTCGAGTAAGCTCAAAACAAATATAACAAGGCAGCACATCTAAGATCTCAGGAAATACAAGGGAAGATAAAAACACTCAACTCACAACCCGAACCCAAAATATAGAGAAATCATGAGCATAAAACAATAAATCTCAAACACACACCTCACAACAAGATATAACACTCAATCTCTAAAAAGATGAAAGAGAGCAACCTAGGATCTACCCAAATCTAACATGTAAGCCCCAAAGTCCCCAAACAAGAATGATCCTAAAACACTCGAATTTTACCGCTCAATTCTGCTTTAGGCGCCCTTTCGGGTTTTCACCTAACCGCTCTTTTCATTTTTCAATAGGTGTGCTCACAAATACTCACATCACTCATGAACCTCATATTACCCCAGCCTAATGCTGGTCCGGGTTACCTGCTTATTACCTTAGCCGCCCTTTCGGGTTTTTGACTCATCCTAGGATTTATATGCCTTTTTCATTATTTATGGCTTTTTCTATCTTTTTCTTTTTCTTTCTTTCTTTATTATACAAAAAGTATGGTGCAAGTGCTCCATGAAAAGAAGAAAATCAAAAATCTGAAGCAAATCTCTAACTAAGCTAACTAGGATAAGCGAATGCGAGTACTCCAAATTTGACTCGGCTAAAGTCGTCGTGCCAAGATCAAAGATAAATAACCCAAACAAACAAACTAAGTATAGTAAGTAAGTAAGGGGTCGAACCCAAGAGAACAAAGACTTCTAGTATTAATACAATTATCAACCAAAGAAAGGGGATTTAGAGAAGAGATCTAAACTAATCTAAACTAGAAAACAAAACAAACAAATAAACAAACATGCAAATATGAGGAAACAATTGATAAGGAGACAAGTTCATTCAAAAGATCCACTCATGAAATAATAACTCGATCATAGATTCATCCATTGATTTCATTTACACCTATGGTTAATTCCTATCCTGATCATTAACAATCGCAAGTCCACGGTCCAAGCAATTCTATAACCCTAGGCAAGGACGCTTAACCTAGAATTAGCATAGAGAACAAGGATATGCAGGATATAATATCAAACAATCAAGCTACGAGTCAATTGCAAGATAAAACAATCAATTCTCTTCTTAATCCTAGTTGCATAGACAACAGGTCTAGGTTAAGTTGTTTTCACAGATTAGTTTTGTCCACGGTCCAAACCTAATCAAACAGTAGAAAGCTAATCAATTCAATAGGGTCGCGAATCCTAGAGAAACAATCAACAATCATAAGATGAAGCACAAGAGAATCAATATTAACCAAAGGATAGAAATCAATTACAAAAATCTCACGAGTTCATACATCAGAGCTTCTCCCTTGAACGAACCCAAGGAGACTAGCTCTCCATAACTAAGCTAAAAACCTAACTTGAGGAAGAAGGTAGAAGGTACAATGTATATTGTGAATGAAAAAAACCTAGGGAGGACTCCTCCTTATATAGCACAAGGAACAAACTCCACGAGATAGATAAGGAAAGAGGCAAAAGATAGAAAAGGAAACAAGATAGAAAGATTTCGGCCCGCTTCGGATTCGGCATCACCGCGGTCGCGTCGACTCCACCGCGCCCGCGCTTTCGCAACAGAGAAGAATAGGTCGGTCTCGGGAAGCACCGCGGTCGCGTCGCCCAGGCCGCGGTCGCGGTATCTCGACAGAACTTCTGGCGTCACTTCGGAGGCTGTTTTGACCATCTTCGGCTTGGAATCTGACTTCGGTGTAAAAAGATGAATTGAAGCCCTTGAAGTTAGCTTTCCAATGGCACCGGAATCAGCTCAATCCGACCTCTGTATCTCAAGATATAGCCTTCGCAAGCAAGTGGTGTCGCGCAGACAGCTCAAAACGCCTTAAAACTCTCGATTCTTGCATTCTTGTGTCTTCGGCCTAGATATTACAATTACGCTCAAATCTAACCTAAACACTCTCAATATAGCCCTAAAATACAAGAGTTAACCTATACAAAATAGGCCGAATCACCAGGCTGTGTTTGTTACGGTATTTGTGGGACAATTCCTTCGTAAGCAGGAGAGGGATACTACAATAAGTAAGACTAAATTTAATAATGCCTGTCTCAAGAATTTGTTTGAGAGTACAACGGAACGGAAGAAGACTTGAAGAAAGTCTTTGGAGAATACGAGAGTATTACCGGTTGCTGCGATGGCATTGATCCCAATAATCGATCCCGAGTAGTTTTGATGATGATTGAACACTTGTGAAGAATTTAATATTGTTTGCTAAGTGTTTTTCAACATCATCCTAGGGTATATGAGCAATGGAACATGAGCAGGATCAATCGTCACAACCAGCCAAGGAAAAAGAGCTATAGTAGAAGCGCTCGTTGATTCCTGATTGCAACTACATAGGATCAATGCAAAGGCCGGATACTATAATTGGAAAGCTGGATCAATGCGCGAGCAACTGCGAGAGATCTTTCCTCAAATAGAAAGACACGGCGTAGTCGATTTGGATAGAGATAAAAGATTTTGTGGATATAAAATCTTCTCTTGTTAGGATAATTTTATCTTAGGGATATTCTGTTTCTCTATATAGAGTTATCTTAGGCTAATCACGATTTTATATTAAAGGATAGAATTTCTTCTAGGCTTTAGTATATATATAGTGGTTAGCGGTTTCATAAAAACTTCACCGAAGAAAATAGAGAACAATTGCTTTGTGCAATTGAGGAAGAAGACACACGGCGACTTCGATCGAGTTGAGTACAAGATTGAAGGTGTGGGTCAACTAGTTAATGCGAGTGATTAGATTCATCCGACGCTGAAGGATCGAGATTCAGGATCTAGGAGTTATGTACACCTAGGAATTGAGATCTGCGTTTGTAAGTTTGATTTTAATTAATAAGAGTAACAAGTTGATTTGGAAATCCATTATGTTCATCTTTACTTGTTTGATTCGTTACATCTGCTACCCAGCTCGTTGGTTCCTGTAGAGGATCAACGTCTATATTCTCACACGCAGATTCTACAATTGGTATCAGAGCCCACGTGCTCTAGATCGTGTGATTGTGAAACAGGTGTTAAGATGTCTAATCAACCCCGGAGCTTGGCGTTTCAAATGCCAAACCACCACTGCTGGTCATTGGTCAATACAACCAATGGCAGGATGTGATGTCTGACTGGATTAAGGGTAAGAAATTACCGTCCTGGGTTGCCATCGAGTTTGGGGATCTAGAAGTTGCTCCTGAGAAAAGGGCCAATCCCAAAACCATGGGACCAGATGACTACAAGGCAATGGAAGCCAACTTCCTTGCTAAGACTTTCATCTCCAACGGTCTCCCTCTAGAGGACATGAACAAGGTCTCTTGCTTGAAAACTGCAACACAAGTGTGGGAAGCATTGGAGGACGTCTACAATGGTACCACAGACATGAAGGAAGATCTCGTTCTTGGAACCAAAAAGGAGTTCCTTGCCTTTTCTATCTAGGAAGGGGAAACTGTTTCCTCGTATCAATCTTGCTTTTCTAAACTAGATACTAAGATGCTTAGTCTTGGGATCAATGAAAATGAGACCCCCCTTGAAGACTAAAATTAAGGTCTTAATCAATGGTCTTACAAGAGAATGGGAACAAAGTCGCTTAACCTTTAGTGAAAATCCCACGAATAAAAATCTTAAATTGCATGAACTTTTTGCTAAACTAATCAAATATGAAGCAGAAAGGATCAGTAATAAGGAAGGAAAGGTGACTGCAAAGTCTATGTCTCTCAAGTTGGAGAAGGCCTCGTAGTTCCCTCACCGAGTCCAGATCCGCCCTCACCGGGTCCAGATCCGCCTCCTCGGCCGCCCCCAACCGTGATTTGGAATCCCACTCTCGCCGGCCTTCTCTAGCACACATGCCGTTCCGCCCCAGCCTCGACCACGATAACCAAAGCCCCAACTCACCCTCCGCTCCGCCCTAACACCGCCGGGTACTCCTCTGACCTACGAATCCATTCTTCCGACTCTCCTCCTTACCGGCCGCCTCGACAAGTTGTCTGGCCTCCTCAGTGGAAGAACATATCTGGGCTCCGTGGATGATGGAGAAGGCGTAGATCTTAGGCGAGAGGGGCGGCGTTGCGAGCAAGACGACGGAGGAATGGTAGGAATGAATCTCGTCCATTAGATGATGGTGGACGGGAGAGGACTCATGTTAGTGCTGTGGTGGCTGTCGAGGGAAAGCGGTGGAGTAGAGGTAGTGATGGTGGACGAGTAGGCAGAGTATGGAGAGGGGGATGGGGCTTCGGGCAACCGGCAACATTGTGATGATGCAAAGAAAGAAGGGGCATTGAAGTGGGTTTTTTAATTATTTTTTTATTTCGTGTTTTTGTGGGGTAAGTTTGGGGGATAATATTTTTATGAGATATAAAGAAAAGGCAAAAAAAAACAAAATCGAAGCTCACCAACGCGTCGCACGCGCGCGTTCACGTCTTTTTAACGGAGAAAGTTTGAGAGGTGGTCTTTTCTTGACGGAAGAGTGTATAGGGGTGATTTTCGGTAAATAGGTCTATAAGGGGTGGTTTAGAGCAATGTGGCCTATTATAAGGGTGGTTTTCGGGCAATCGGCCTATTATATATAGATAGATATGTTTTATCGGTTTTTCAATTAACATTATAAACTTACTAAATATAGATACTAAAAGTCTAAAGAAGAAATAGTGAAACCGGACACACAGTGGAAAAACCCATGTTTTATATCTAATCTCACTTGTATTTCAATCAAAAACAAATCTAAATGGGGTCAAATTCTCTTATGTCTCCTATTTGTGTCCCCTTATTTTAATTGGTTCACTTGGATAAATTTTTCAAATAATTAATTAATTTTACTTTTTTTTGTCAAAAATATTAATTTTCCTTTTAATTGTTTGGTGATTATGGTTGTTGATGGGATTTGTAGTTCTATTTTTGAGCTTCTATTAATAATCTGGATTATTAACCATCTGATTGATTTGATTGATGATTTCAGGTGCTCTGTTTCCAATTGTTCGAATCACAACAACCATATCTGGCTATCCTTAAGTAATACAAATTATTTTAGTCACTGTATTCGTAGGATTCAATCATGTGTAATACAAAAATTATATGAGGGATTGGGGTGGGGAGGGGGAGGTTTGGGATGTTAATGAGGAGACTAATCTCCCATAAAAATAAATGGAGTAAATAGGCGAAATTCAAAAAAAATGGTTTTTTGTTTTATTTTTGATTTTTTCGGTCCCCCAACTCTCTCCCCGCTTCTTCCCTCTCTTCCCGAAATTCTTGAGTTGTTCCATCGCCATCTTCTCCCTGTTCCCCTGTTGCTTCGAAGTTGTGCTGCTTGCTTGCTCTGCAACCGTCGTGAAGTCTGCATTATCGATGCCCACTCTATTTGGTAAGTATTCTCGATTTCGTCAGAATGTTAGGGTTGTACCAGTGTTTCAATGGCGGTTTTTGGTGTGAGGTTTCAAAATCATGTTTCTCTGGGTATGTAAGGTTTAGGTTTAATGGCGGTTTAGGTTTCGTTTAGAATTCTGCGCATTAGAGAGTATGGTCATCCTGTTGTTTTAGGTTAGGGCTGTAGTTATGCTGCAACGATTTCGCATTGTGGTGTTGGTTAAGGTTTCGTCCTCGTTTTGTACACATTAGGTCTCAGTTTAGATGAGGTGATGACAAGTTCTTTTTGGTTCTACTGTTTTAATGTGATGACAAGTGGTTTTATACCCTGGTTCATGTGCTGTGTTCATGGTAGTAGGAAAGTGATGACAAGTCTTATGGATGACAAGTTTCGTTTTCGTTTTGTAGACATTAGGTCTTAGTTTAGTCAAGGTGATGACAAGTTCATTGTTGTTCCAATGTTTTAAAGTGATGACAAGGGGTTTTATAATCTGGTTCATGTGTTGTGTTCATGGTAATAGGAAACTGATGACAAGTCTTTTGGATGACAGGTTTTTATGATGTTTGGATCTCAACTGTTGCTCCCTGCTCCAAAGGTTTCTGGCCGCTCTCACTCACGTCCTTCACTTAAGGTATAGTCTCTGTACTGTCTGATGACATGTTGGGACATCTACCTGATGACAACTTTTTGATTTATGTGAATAAAATGCATATCATGTAGGACTTGAGGTATTATTTCCGCCCCTAATCTCGGTTCAAGGGGAGGTACAATATATATTCCATAATGGATATAGTGTCTACCATAAAGAAGCATGTTAGTGATCAGGAGTGGCAGAGCTTTTGTGATGGATGCTTTGGCTCAATTTTCCAGATTGGTGAGGAACTTAGATTCATTGGTGTATTGTTGAATCTAGTGATGATGCATGAACTGAAGACTCATAAGGAGTTGGAGTTGTGGTTCAAAGTTTGTGGAAATGTGGTCAGGTTTTCCATTCATGAGTTTGCTGCAGTCACAGACTTCAGTTGCTCTCAAGAGATGCCAGAGGTGCCAAAGGTTGGTATGCAGAAAGTATTAAGAGTGAAGAAATGCACAGTTCCTAACCTTGAGGTGATGTTCTCCAAGGAGAAAAATGCAAGGAAGAGGTTGATGATGGCTCACCTGTTGGTGTTAGAGGGAATTTTGTTGCCACACAGGAGTGACGCGTCCATTAGACCTGAATCTGTTGCCCTTGCTTCTGAGATGGAGAAGTTTAATAAGTATCCATGGGGTAGGAAGGTGTATTTGGCTACTCTTGATGGGCTGAGCAAGGTGCCTCAACACAATTATAGTGACAAGGGGAGACCTGGTTTCAACTTGCTGGGGTACCCTTTGGCTTTCCAGGTATTGCAACAATTGTTTCTCTCAATATCTCATGACAAGTTTTATGTTTACATCTGATGACAAGTTTCCAGTACGAGCATTATTCTTGGTGTGCTTGCAGATTTGGATACTTGAGACATTCCCCCATTTTCCAACAGTGTGTAAAGTGGATTTTAGAGTTGAAGAGGGAACACCATCAAGTCCTATATGGTATTCTAAGGAACCTCAAGTTCCTTTGACTCACAAGAGACTAGAAGACTCTTTGGCAACTATTGAGCGGGTATGTGAGATATTTTATAAAGTACTTATGGCACCAAATTTGGAATCCTGAAGCTTTGAATGTGATGACAAGTGTCACTTGTTGTTGTTGTTGTAGGTTTCTGTGCTTATATATGATGTTGTAAATTTGGGTGGATTTGGATTCCCAGAGGAGAAACCTGATCCTGTCATCGATCCTTTTATCCGGTGGAAGATGTCTAATGTAGTGATCCCTCCACAAGGTCTAAAAGTTGCACTCTACAATGTGAATGGTGATGAAGTTGAGGGTGCTAAGGCAATAAGTTTAAGGATGAAGTATGCTGTTTACAAACTTACATCATCCACATCACAAAGTGGTTCTTCTGAAGAAACAATTGATGACAAGCCGGTTCAGAAGAAGTCTAAGCCAACCAACAAAGGGAAGTCTGCTTTAAAGAAGAGGCCAGTGGAGGAGCCTGATGAGGAGGTGCATACAAGGAAGAAGAAGCCTGCTGCCAAAGCCAAAAGTGTAGTAAAAGAGCCCAGCAAGATTGAGATCAAGCAGAGTGAAGTGAAAGGGAAGGTTGAGGCTGCAGTTGCTGATGATGATGATGACTTTGTGAGCTTGGCTGATATGGGCAAGAAGCTGAATCTGCATGGGAAGAAGTTTGGTGTAGCTCCCAAGCCAAAAGTGAAGTTAGCGAGGAGAATGGGTGATGACAAGTCTAGAGGTGGTGGTGATGAAGGGAAGCATGATGACAAGATTGTTGTTGATGGTGATGAAAGCTTGGAGAACAGGGTTCATGATAAGTCTAATGCCCAGGATGTTGAATGTGGTCCAAGTGAGGTGAAGGGTGATGACAAGGTGGATGTAGTAGCTGGTGTTGGGGTAGACAACTCAGCTAAGGAAGGTGATGACAAGATGGATGTTGAAGATGATGTGGTGGTATTAGAAGGTGAGTTGGCCCCCAAAAAACCGAGGAAAATGGGTGATGACAAGTCCAGAGGTGGTAGGAAGGGCAAGGGAAAGGATGTTGGAGGTAGACCTGAGGTGGTGGAGCTGCCTGAATGGGCCAATAACCTTAGTGATGATATAGCAATTCAGGGCCGGATGATGAAATCAATGAAGTGAAATGTTGGTGATCTAGCAAACCAGGTGTTGAGGTGCTGTGAGAGGCAGAATGCCATTGAACTGAAGAATCAACAAATCTCCAAAAGCAGGATGAGATTCTTATGAAGTTGGATGCCGTGTTCTCTCATCTTGGCATACAAGCACCAACTCAAACCAACACCTAGAAGATCAGGAAATAGAGGGAGGAAGTTGATTTTGATATGAAGGACATCCTTGTTGACATTCAGGTAGATTGCTCTAGACCTGACGAGCATGCACACCTATTTGGAGGTGTTTGTTGTGGAGTTGAACACACTGATGCTGCCACTGTTGATGACAAGTCTGAGGATGAGGCTGATGCAAGTGGTGATGACAAGTCCAAGGCTGAGCATTATGGTGCAAGGGTTGATGACAAGGTTGAGGATGAGCAGGCTGATGCAAATATCGATGACAAGTTCCCCAATCCTGAAGTACAACCTTCTGCAGCTCAATTGGGTGATTATGTTGATCCTTCTGCTGCATATGTGGGTAGAGTAGATGTTGGTGTGCTTGAGGATGATGAAGATCCTAGGGAGATTGGAGTGGATGTTGGTGTGCGTGATGATGCAACAATTGCTCTGGATAGGCAGGAGTTTGGTGGAAGTGATTCAGAAGTTGTTGTGCAACCAAATCAAGCTGGTGTAGCTCTTAGGAGGTGAACTAGGACAACCAAGCCTAGTGACCTGATAACCTCTCCATACACAGTTGAGAAGGAGAAGAAGAAACTTCCACGGAGGCCAAAGAACTGTTTCTTCACAAATGCTGAGAGTACACCTTTCTATGTGTGGTACAATGATGAAGAGTATGTCCCCTATCTCTGATGATATGATTTGTAGTTGTCATGTCATTTCATATCCATAGAACTGTGTGCAATGATTCTGCCAACTTTTGTCCATGCAGCTCTACATACAAGGTTGGATGTGAAGTACCACGCATGACCAGGGAATTCTTCAAGCTAATAATCACCAGAGGTAATTGGTTGGGCGATCAAGTAAGGCATCTTTTACTTGAATGTTTTGAGCTTCTATTTGATGACAACTCTCATTTGATGACACGTTTCATGTGTCCTGTGTGTTTTTTTTGTGCAACATATTGATGAGGTCCTATTCCACTTCAGGAAGAAGGCGCTTTCTGATCCTGAGTGCTACAAAAAAGTTGATGTCATGGATAATCTTTGGTCTGGAAGATTTAATGAGTCCCAGTTGGAGGATGTGTATGTTGGCAGGCTTCTATTTCAGGACAATTGGACAGATTACCTCGATGGTTGGCGCCAGGGCATTTTGGGAAGCAATGATATGATGTCAAGAGGTTTTATGCAGCATTTGGCATCCTTGAGAGGCACTAGTTTGCGTTGGAGATTGACATTACTCAGAAACGGATAAATGTCCATGATTGTCGTTTGGATTTGTATTCTGATTCTAAAATTGTAGAGTTACTGGGGGGCTATGGCTACTATGCTGCCAATGTGGATTCACTCATGTGATAGGATGGCTAAGCTGGTAGAAATTGATGTGTCATTCAAGATCCATCGAGTCCGAGATGTGCCACAAGACCCTGTTAGGTAATTTGTTATCCCTGCATTAATGAGTTGATGACATATTCTTTTGTGTTTTCATGGTGGAGTACTAACCTGTTTCATAATGCTTCAAAAATGTGTCGTGGTAACTGTGGGGTCTTTACTGTCAAAACCATTGAGTCTCTGACATTTGGTACTGAATTCAAAGTGAATGAGGACAACATCAATGCCTATAGGGAGAAGATTGTCATTGATTTGTTCAACCGCAACTGGGTATTTGATGAGGAGCAGGATGTGATGACAACTTTTTAGGGAAGTAGATCTGATGGACATGTATTTTTGATTTGATTTGATGATGATGTACACTCAATTAGATGTTATGAATTAACTATGTTCTAGGAAGTAGGATCTGGTGGGAGTTGGATGATTATGGACATGTGTTAGGAATCTTTATGAAGTAGTAACTGATGACAGGTTTATATTGTAGATGCCATGCATTCTGATATGATGACAAGTTGAATTGTTTAGTGTTAGAATTGTTTCGTGTATGCTTGAAAAGCCATAACAACACACTAATTGGTAAATGCATTTGATTTTCAATGCATGCATGTATGCCTTGACCACACACATCTGGTATGACATGTATTGTCATCAGGTGCACATTAAAAAATCATGCATAAGACCAGTGTAATAAACAACAAATGACAAGACAATAGTAGGTTCCAATATTGTAGATAACAAGTTGAAATCACAAATACATAGAACAGGTGATGACAAGTTCAACTTGGGGGAGCCCAGTTTGCTAGATTGTTTGGCAGTGTTTTTGGAGCCCAGCCCTCAGCCAATCTCCCAGGGGGATGATGTAAAGCAATAATGTCGCATTCATCATAAAGTGCAAGCTGCATGCGTGACAACAAAAGTTGTGATTAATATACCTATTATTGCATGTGATGACAGGTTATACATGAGGCGTTGCTCACCTCTTCACAGGTTCGAGTTCTGTTTGCGTCTCGGACACGTTTATTGTTGAAGTAAAACGCTACCCAACCCCCCGGCGTGTTACTTTCCACACAATGAAAATTATAGATGGTAACCACCTTCACGTTTGGAGTCACTGTGATGAATGTTGGTGAAAAGGTATGCTACATGGAACGGAAACATATGACAAGAAAATATGTATGAGCAATTCTCTCGAGAATTATAGAAAAGAAAACATGTGGATGTAAGAGCTTTGTTCTCACCACATTTGTGATGGTAACTCTCCACCTTTTTCGCGGCGCATACACCCTTCTTCTGGCTGTTACAGGCCTTCGTTCCCCATTCATTGTGCAAGGTGATGACAAGATTGTTATGAACTACTTTGAAATCGATGACAAGTTTTTTGAAGATGTTTCATGCGTCCAAGGCACCCCTATTTATAGCTTCTCACCTCTTATCAATGTTAAGTACATTAAATCCATGGTTGGGAATGATTTTAGACTTTTTTAGTATATGCATTGGATAAACACAACCAACAGTCATCTATTTTTTCAAGGGACACGCATTTCATGACCTCCCCTGTTTGGTAAACAACAGATGACAAGACAAGGTATGATCGAAATATAAAAGCATGCACACGCCAAATGACATGATAACACATGACAACACAACAACAAAGTACAGTTTTTGATAGATATTAAAATGCGGTAGGAAATAAATGACAAGTTCAACAACAACAACTGGATGACAAGCTCAACAGCAACAACCAAACATAAGGGCCTAATGAGCTGATCTTAATTGACATATCTTGGTGGAGACCCTAGTGGCGTTATTAGTGGCGTTGGTGGAGCACCTTCTACACGGGGAATACCAGTTGCTTTTTGTTCTTCCCTTAGCCTTCTGTAGTCTTGAACCGTTCTACGAACCCATGTTCGGTACCTAGGTTCCCCTCTTGGTGGCCTGACCAGAGCAATAGGCTCACAGTTCTTTCTTAGACAAATCTGCACGACAACAAGAGGAGACGCTTTAGCATAAAATTGGACAGATTTGACAAGCTATTGTCCGCAGGTGATGACGAGTTCATGTATAACCTCTCGGTAGGTTAGAGTTCTATTTGGATCTCGAATCAATTGATCGTTGAAGAAGAATTTCAAATGCGCAGGGTTAATGCCGTTGTCTTGGCAGTATACATCATGTAGTTGGCAGAGTCTAGTCTTTGGAGTGAGCAAAACCTTAAAATCCAAGTAATCCTACATGTACACAAAACTAATGACAGGTTTATATACATAAGAAGAAGAGATTCAATATGGGGGGTTGTAAGTTTGTTTTCTCACCCTGCAGCGGACGGTAACCTCCCAGTTAGGTAGTGTTTACTGGGACGAAAGTGATGACAAGTTTTCTACTTTGGAGTCTATTTATACTAATTTTCTTGGTCAATGCATTGATGGTGGTAAAAAGATTAAGGACCTTTTTAGGTAGGATAGTTATTTCCAATACTAGAGTATTGTGGTCAATGCATCGTAACTAGCTATTTTTTACTCATCCGTACCACATCTAGAGCTATGACATGTCTTGTCATCTGGTGAACAGTGATGTTTCACTTACACACAACTAATACTAGTTAAACCAAATCAATGGGGGGGGGGGGAGAGATTCCATCTGTTCTTAATATGAAAAAATCATGTCATCAATGAGAAGTAAGACTAGTATAATGTATAATATTATAAAAGCTTTCATTCATTACACAAAAAACAATCATTCATTTACCAAAAAGTTGTCATCTGTTTTCATACATTTCACCAAAAAACGTGTCATGAAGCACATATATGCAGAAATAATATTAGTGTTCATCACTGAGATAGAATATTAATAAAGCCAAAAAAAATATCAGTGTTTATCACTGAGCTATAATACTAAAAGCAAAATATTAATAGTAGAATAGTTTGTACTAGCAGCAGATAGATGACAAGTCACGATAGCAACTAGTTGATGACAAGTCTTGACAGCAACTAGTTGTTGACAAGTCTTGACAGAACCTATGCTTTCTTGGATTTATACTTTATGCATTTCCTGCCTGGAGATGGGAGAGTTGAGGTGCATCTCTTCTTGTTGTGTCCATCCTTCCCACACAAGCTGCACCTGTAGGTTGAGGGCTTTCCCCTTTTCCTCACCTCCTTTTTAAACTCTCAAGAGATGGCAACGTCTTCACCCTTGGCCTCCCAACCTTCCTACTGTTGTTTGGTGGTATGCATGTGATATGTTTAATGTCATCTAGCACATTCCAAGTAGTCCTGTAGGGTAAAAGGGTACAGGGTCTCTTTGTATGCATTCAATCAATAGCTACTTGAGAAGTAGTCACCTATGAAGTCACTTATCCTATATTGCATATACTGAATTGCACAGAGGGCATGTGTACATGGATAGTGGTCCAAATCGAACACCCTACAACATCATGTCTTCTTTGCAAGATCAACAATTCCAGAAAATGTGCCCCCACTAATTTGGAACTGCGCGTCATTAAGGGGTTTGACATCATACCTTGATGACAAGTCCAGTCTTGCTTGCAATATGCCGATGACAACTTTACTTGGTTGTCCTTCATAAGCAAGTGCCATTGTTCTGCGCTCATAGAACCATCTAGTAATCATATCTCTAATAAACTCGAACAGTGAAACCAATTGGTAGGACCTAGCAATCTTTAGGGCTGAGTTCACACACTCAGAGTTGTTTGTGGTCGTTGTACCTGTCCCCTTCACAATGTGCCCTGCTCCACTTCCTGAAGTCTGAATCAGTGAAATACTTCCCCATTTCAGGATTTACTCTGCATATATCATTGAAATAACCATCAAACTCTCTTGTAGTGTAAGCATCTACAACTTGGGTGTACAAACTTAGCAATCCACTATCATGGAATCTGGCTATAAGATCCTGTTGTAGATGCCTCTTGCAACAGATGCGGTTAACTGAGGTATACATTGTGGATACTGCCTTCTTTATGCTCTTGTGCCTATCTGATAGTATCATCAACCCTGGAGTGTTTGACACCACATTGAGTAGTTGCTCAAGAAACCAAGTCGATCTAACATCATTTTTTGTTTCCACTATAGCAAAGGCTAGAGGATAGACTTGGTGGTTGGCATCTTGAGCTACAGGTGTAACTAGGGTCCCCCCATACTTGGCATGCAGGAAAGTTCCATCCACAGATGCAACCTGCAACATTGTAGGACAATGAACAGAAGTGATGACAAGTGAACAGAAGTGATGACAAGTGTGGATAAATTAACAAAATGGGGACAACTTCTTTTAAACCAATGTATTTATTGAAGTATACCTTTATTTTGAAATAACATGATGTCATCACAAGTATATGCAATAAGAACATTTATGAGGACAGAGAGCTAGCAGAAGTGATGACAAGTCTATACATGTTAGGTACATTGCAGAAGTGATGACAAGGGATAAGGTTATAGGGACAAGTTTATAGGGAAAGAGTGCTGGAGTGATGACATGTTAGGTAAATTTTAGGGACAAGTTTTGGTGGCAGAGAGCTTCATCCATAGGCACACAGAGCAGAAGTGATGACAAGTTTAGACAGGAGCATGTGATGACAACATTAATACATACCTTTCTCATATAAACGAAGCCTCTGATGGACACTCCATATGCGATAAAGATAGATTGGAAGCGGTCTCTCTCCTCATCTATAAACAACTTTGTGTATGTATTAGGGTTCACTTGTTTTAGGACGTGGCAATATGCAGGAAGCAGTGCGTAGTTCTCTTCTGGGCAGCCTCTGATTATGTCTTGAGCTTTCTCCCTTGCTTTCTAGTAGCTTATCCTCTCATGCAACTCTTTTTGTACATCATTCTGAATCTGGTGCACATCAGGGCCATTCTTCACACCTTCGAGCCTGCAATTGACCATAACATGTTATTAGATGACAGGGTTGTATCCTTATCTTTATAAGAGAAGTGATGACAAGTTAAAATACCTTGTCTTAATCTGCTCAGCAACAGTTATGTAGGATGGTTTGTGGTGCTTTTGGAATCTGGTTTCAAAGGAACAAGTGTGCTTCTAGGTGTATGTTCTTATTTGGAAGTAATCAGCGTCTTTTACCTTGGTGGCCAACATTAACCAATTGCATTCCTTGTCCACACACACAACCCTCTATATTTGTGTTGTGGACTTGTCCACTTTGTACCCAAATCTTTCTCTTAAGGATTGCTTTGAAACAGCAGCTTTCAGCTCTATTTTTGATGGATATAGCTGCCCTACTTTCAAGAAGTCATTGTTGGATGTCATCTTCTCAACATTATCTAGTATTTCAGACATATCTTCATCACCACATTCATAAATCTCATCAAACTCAGACTCCTCACCAACAACCATCAACTTGTCATCAGATGAAGCTAAGCCAACTTCTTCCAACTTGTCATCAGATGCAAGTACGCTATGCCTAAGCCCTTGCATCCTATCATCTGTTGCACATCCCCTCTTCTTCAAGGTCACATACAAAGGCATTTTCCACTACACCTCAGTGGTATCATTTATCTCCAGGAATGACATCAAGTCATCCTCATTCTCAGTTGTGTAAGATTTGCTAACTGCTTGGAAGGGATTCAAGTGAGACAACATCAATGCCTTATCACCAGTTTCAATATTACATCGTTTCTTGATTGTGGAAGTCAATTCTTCTAATGTCATTCCATCTTTGATGACCACTGCTTTGTAGGACAGATCACCAACATATTTGCCTTCACAGTCCCATTCCCCCCAAAGCAAACACTTAGGAGCTTCATTGTTATTGTCTTGCCAGAATTACACAAAAACTTGTCATAACATCAGCAAACAATATCAACACACAAAAAGTTGTCATCACATCAGCAAACAATAACAACACACATCCCCAAGCATTTAATGATGTCTTGTCCTCACATCATTTAATGATGTCACGTCATCACAATATCTGAAAAAGGACGTCATAACCAAAAAAAAAACATTCTAAACACGTCATCATATTTTTTATATTCTTCAAAACACCAAACTTGTCATTAGATCATAACAACAACGAGATTTAAAACTCGTCATCACATTCAGATTTTGAGTCGTAATTTTAGCCATGTCATCATGTGTCCACACAAAACACATTCGTTTTCTCATAACTTGTCATCACATTCATCCATTACTCACATCATCCTTTACTCGTCATCACATCTCGTCACTTTCCACTTATCACAAAATATCCATTCAAGTGATAAGCAGAACAGATTGTGTCATTCATTAACCTCGAGTTTCACAAGTTTTCGAGTGTTTTTACCTCGAGAGAGCGTTGGATTTCAGACTCAAAATGGAGATTCATGACCTGCAACTCCGTAGGCCGTACAGAGTTGTCATCGTCTTCCCAAGCTCGAATCGATCGTTTCTCAGGTCGTCATCACTCCATCGTTTGAATCGCTGGCCGGATTCGGGTGTTTGTGCACGTTTTCGCTCGATTTTCCGCCGCCGCTGTCGATTTCTCTTGGGGTTGATGGAAGAAATCTAGGGTTGCGGGGAGGGAGCTCATTAAATGTGAGGGTGGCAAGAGGCGTTATTTCCCATATCTATGCGGAGGCATTTTCGTGAAAACGCCTATAAGGCCCCATTTAATTTCTGCACAGCCTATTTACTCCATTTTTTCTCGCCCATAGGGCACACACCCATGTTCGTCAAATTATATCCCTCCGTCTACTTTTATTTGACCTTTTCGACTCAAGTGTTTATCTACTTCTATTTGGCCTTTTAGCCATTTTTGTCCCATAAGTTCCAAATTTACCCTTAAAGAATTTGTTAATTGAAGTATTGAAATTGTAAAGTTCATAGCATGTGAGGAAAACTAATTACATTAGTGACGATTTAATAAGGGTCTTTAAGTAAAGATAAGACTTGTCTTAATATTTGTGTAAATAGTCAAAATGCCAAATAGAAGTAGACAAAGGGATTATGTAATATGAGGTACATTATTGTTTGTTAGATTAATATCATCTACGATGCATATTAAAAGTGCATTTCAAGGCGTTAGAAAAATTATTTAAATTATGAGTGCACTTTTGATATTTTACAGCGTAACATAACCGTTTCATTTTAGAATACATTTTTGATATTTTATATTGTACTTTTACTTATAGAACATTTGCTCCACACAAAATTTAAACTCTACATTTGTATCCCTTGATCAGTTTTTTTGATAAGGAAAGAATTAGGCTAGACCTATTACAAAGGTGCTATCCTAGACCATCCTTTCCGATGAGATTCCCAAGGACAAGATCAGAATCCAACGAGTGTGAAGGACGACACGCAATGACAACACAATGTGCTCAACAACCGAGTTAGCTTCCCCGAAAACATGAGCGATATGCCAACTTTGAAACTGCCCAATTAGAGATTGGATATTAGTACGCAACAACTCCACCTCCCACGAACAACTCCAATCATCCAACACTACATTGACCAACCGCAGGTTGTCACCTTCAATCATCAAGTGGGGAATGCCATGACGAATGACCTCCAAAAACCCCTGCCGAAGTGCGAGCGCTTCAGACTACAACACGGACTAACGGTTAAGAAAGCCACCATATAGAGACAAGGGTAAGCCTCTAGAGTCCCTAATAGAAAAACCAAAAGACGCACTACCATAAGAATTAACTATGCCATCAAAATGCAATTTAAAACAGCTATCTGGGGGTTTGGTCCATTTCACATTTTTCCTTTTGTTGGAAATGTTGGCTTTTTGGCCAATTTAATCCTATGAGTCCGATTTGTTTGCCTGTTTCCATTTTGCTATTTGTTTCTTAGTCATCTCTTTTATGGAGTTAGAGATAGGCTGATTCTGGGCATTTCCACAGAAAATGCTTTTATTACGGAGGTACCAAGAGCACCAGACATACACAAACTATGGTTTCTGTCTCTTCCTTGGAGAGCAATTTGTGAATCTCGGACAATCCCAAGATGACAACTTTGTATATTTATGCATCTTATTTTTTGGAAAATCCATGGGAAAAGATCAGCCAACGCCTGGTGTAGATGCTTACATTCTATATATAGTGGTAAGCATCTTCCTCAGAGTTGTTACAAAACCTACATCCTTGTGGGGGACCATAATATGGTGGACTACTAACTTTACTTTGGTTGGAAGACCATTCCTGTACATTTTGTAGACTAAGTTTTTCTATTTGGATGGGATGTTTAACTTCCAAATCCCTTCAAGGTCCAAAGCAGGACTTCTATTTCTTTCCTGAATCTACTTAAGTGTTGCATTAGTCGAAAACCAGCCATTTTTTCCAGGTTTCTAGTACATTCGATCCGTAAGATGTTTATTGGTAGGATGCTAACAGAGGTACTAATAGTTTCTCTCCAACCTATCTGATGAAGATAGTCGTGTTTGGGTTTAAGTTCCTAATCACCCACTTAAGTGTTGCATTAGTCGAAAACCAGCCATTTTTGTCGGGTTTCTAGTACATTCGATCCGTAATGATGTTTATTGGTAGGATGCTAACAAAGGTTATTACCAATAGTTTCTCTCCAATCTATCTGATGAAGATAGTCGTGTTTGGGTTTAAGTTCCTTATCACCCTCCCAACGATCTTTCCAAAATCAAATGGTTTTTCCATCATCATGCTTGCCATGCGAGAATGGATAAGAAACACTCGCGTAGGCTCATGAGTTTCGACTATTGCCAAGAACTATTACTCTGTTTTTTGTAGTCCCATAGCTTTTCATTCCTAAGGTATTTTTAGCCCATGAGTTCCCCGACTTAGAGATGATTTTCCATAGTAATTTCAATTGGAGTGCTTGATTCATGTCATATGCTTTAGCTATGCATAGTCCGCCATCATTGGGGGGTCTGTAGATTGAGCTCTAGCTAATCAAGGGCTTATATCCACTTGGTTTATTCCAAAAGAATTTCTTGTTGGTTTTATCCAGCTTATTATGGATTGCTTTTGAAAGATAATATGACTACATAAGATAATTTGGTTGTGCTGATAAGTTTGCTTTGATTAGCATTTTCCTCCCTTCTTAGGATAGAGAGTTTGCTTTCCATCTTGTTAAATGCTCTTTAGTTTTGATAATGCTTAAGTTAAAAGTGTTTTTATTCACTCTTTCATTTATTATAGGACATTCGAGATATTTATCCAAACCGAACATATTTTTAGTGTGTAAAATTTGTTTATTTTGATTTTTTGCGTGGTTGGGGATATTTTTGGTGAGTTGGAAAGCAGATTTATGAAAGCTCACATTTTGGTTAGATGTATGATAGTAATTATCATTGATGTTTTTTAAGTTCTGGCAAGCAGTGTTATTTGCTTTAGCAAAGATAATGATATCGTCTACATATGTTAAAAAAGGATTTTTGATCCACCTCTCGCTACTGGAATACTAATCCCACTTTTTGGGTATGTGCAGGCATTCAGAGGTTGCCTCGCCAACTCATCTGCAGCTAGGTTAAAGAGGTATGGGGGTAATGGATCTTCTTGATGGAGCCCCTTATGTGGCTTGTATTGATCAATTGGGTTGTTGTTAACGAAAATGGAGAAGGAAATAGTTTCGACGCACTCTCTAATCTAACTGATGAATTTAGAGTGAAAGCCAAACCGCTCCATTACACGGAAAAGAAATTCCCTACTAAGCCGGTCATAAGCCTTTTCCACATCAATTTTGATAGCAACCCATCCCTCTTCCCTTTTTTGTTTCGAAAAGAGTGGAAAATTTCGTGATCTATTAAGGTATTATCATGGATGCTTTTGTTTTCCACAAATGTTGATTGCAACAGATGGATTAACTTTCCCATTACCCTTTTAAGCCTTGTTGTCAGTATTTTCAAAATCTCTTTATAAATATTGTTATATAGACTTATCGGTCTATAGTGGTTTGTTGAACTAGGATTATCACATTTTGGGAGTAAGGTGATAAAAGTGTGATTAATTTGTTTTAGAATTTTCCCGGAATGGAAAAGGCTTATCACCACTTTACAACATCAAGACCAACAATATGCCAATACGTTTTACGGAAACATGCTGACATAACGTCCGAACCTGGTGATTCATCTTCTTCTATGTCGAAGACTGCATCTTTGATCTTATTATTTGATACTGGTCTGGTGAAGATGATATTATCATCATCCTTTATTTCATGAGGGATGAGTTGAGTGATTTCTCGCATTTTATTTCTATTTATTTAAAGGCTTTAAACTTGTTTTGAAAGTCATTTTGAACTTCCTGTTTGATGTTCTCTAGTCCCGTGATCCGAGTGCCTTCAACTGTTGTGATTTCTCTGAGGTTATTCCTATTTCTTCTTCCACTTGCAATACGATGGAAGTATATGGCATTTCTATCGTTTAATATAATATGGTTGTTTTATCGATGGAAGTATATGGTGTTTCCACTTCCAATATGAATATTTTGGAATTGTGTTAAACATTCTCGTTTTTTATCAAGTTGCTCTTATTTTTTCATCAAAGCTTGGTTATTATGATCAATTATTTCTTTCTGGAGATTTGGTGGTTCGTCATTGACCTTAATAATTTACGCAAAAATATTACTAAATGTAGTCTTGTTCTAGACTCTTACTTTGGTCTTCACTACTTGCGTTTTCTTGACCAGTTTATACATGTGTGACCCGCTTGGATTATGTCTCCAAGATTGTCTGACAACATTTTGAAAGTCAATTCCACATTTTTCAAATTTAAAAGGTCGCACTTTGATAATACCTTCAGTTGTTAGTTCATAGAAATTGGGACAATGATCTGATGACGAGAAACTGTGATTTTTTATTGAAATATATGTGTACAATTGGATTATCTGATCATTGAATAGAACTTGTCAATCTTTCAAAAGTGTTGTTTTTAATGATTTTTATCGTTTGCCACGTATATGTATTGCCAAATGTCGGGATATCATTTAAGTCATAATGATTTTTGAAATTCAGTAGTTTATTAAACCTATTTGATCATGAAATTTCCCCTCTTAGTTTTTCTTCGGGATTTTGAATTTCATTTAAATCTCCAGTCACCATGCAAGGGTGATCAACTTGAATGATGAAGTCAGTTATTTTGTTTCAAAACACATCTTTATTTTGATCCCTTGGGGGGGGGGCATATGCCAATATGACAATCATTTTTCTGTGATTTTCAAGGTTCGTATATTTAAAGGAAATGAAGCGATCAGTCTTTGACTTCTGTTTCAAATTTTAGGCTGGAGGTTCTATGGAGAACCTTGGAACACAACTTTTGTTGCTGTTAGTAATTCTCTTGGGGCAGAGGTAAATATATGTGCTATTTATCATACATGTAACTAGCTTATGTACTCATAATCTAGCTGGCTAACATTTGTTCAATTGTAGGTTCTCTAGCAAGAATCAAGTAATCACGAACCTCCATTGAAACTCTTCCATCGACTAGAAAAAATATCATTGCAACAAAGGTTGGATTGAATGAGGTGCTAAGGTTTTCAAATAGGAAGAAATCAACCACCAGTGGACCATCAGACAATAGATGGCGTTCACCTAGTAACAAGTCCAAAAAAAGTGGACCTTGATGCACCTTTGATGTGCTATATGCTGCTCTTTAACTAGCTATTTGTGAGTACTTTTGTCCAAAGTTGAGTACTTTTGTCCTAATGACTCAAACTTTGATGTTATGTGGCTTATATTAAGCAACAATTATGGGTGATGTGGTGTTTAACCAACTTGCGATCGGATGGTTTGTAATGGTATGGATATATTCATAATTGAATGTAGCTTATCTAATGCAAACTTTGATATTATTTATTGTGGTATAATGGTATGGCTTTATGTCAGACTTGAGTCTAACATTTCACAATTTGAAAATTCAATGGTGTTTTGCATTTTACAGTATGGATAGATTTAAAGTTCAAGCCTGCATTTGTACATTGTTTTCAAGCTTCATGTGCTTAAATAGAGCTACAAATACCATGTCATTAGAAACTAGTAGTTCATTACAACTAGTGATGGAACCGGGCTAGGCTGGGCCGGGCTGCCACCGGGTCAGGCCAAGGTACCGTGGCCCAGGCCCGGCCTGACAAATTACCAGGCTGGTACGGGCTGGGCCTCGGGCCGGTCCACCCAGGCCCATGCCGGTTGTACCGGACTAGGAGCGGGTTGCGGGCCGGGCCGGGCTGGGAGTGGGCTGCGGGTCGGGCCGGGTTGGGCTGTGAACATTATGTACTATAATTTTTTATTTTTTATAATACTATATACTTACATAATATATATTATATACTTACAAAAAATGAATATGCACCCTATACTTACATTATATACTATAATACTATAGTACTATAATACTAAAGTATACTAAAATTCTATTGCAAAAATAATACTATAATATTATTGCAAAAATATAGTATATACTTAAAAAAAGGGATTTTCCTTTTGGTACCCTTGAGGTAAGGACAATTCCTCTTGGTGCCCAAAAAATATAAAGTTTCCTCTTGGTACCCTTTTATTTTGTGAAACTATTGTCCCGTGACCAAAGTACACCCACATTTAACTTCTGTTAACTAAAATTAGCAAAAAAAAACGTTAAAATCTACTCTTTGCCTTTCGTGGGTATGGGTGTGGGCCAGAGGGAAAGAGAAGAAAGGGAACCCATATAGTCCAACGAAACCCACACCCACGAAGACGACGATCCTCCGGGGGCAAAATCGTCACCGACGACATTAACAGAGTGGTGTTAGAACTTAGAAGTCAGATCTGATGGAGTTGGAGAGTAGAGAGGAGGAGGTGGCGCCGGCGGGATCTAGGAGCAGAGATTTGGTCTCGATGTTGGAGGAGTGAGTTAATAGGATGTTCCGTAACTCGTCCTCGAGCCTAGCCATGACGATTTGGATGGTGGTGTTCGCCTTGGCGGTGGAGGCGGCCGACGGCTTTGTAGATAGCGATCGACTTCTTGTCGACCGATGGTGGTTTTCCTCCTGCCATTCCAACTCCGGGGTGTAAGGAGACTCCATGGAATTAATGAACGATTTTTCTATTGTGTGCCCTTAGGGCACACTATAAGCAGCTAATAATGGAAATATTTGGTAAATTTTAAATTTTTTGCTTTTTAATCTTTTTTATGACGGGTTCACTCTTTTCCTTGTAGGGTTTTAGTTTCTGTTTTTGGTATGCTTATCATGTGCCCTTAGGGCACACAATAGAAAAACCGATGAATGAAAGAAGCAAACAGAAATGGAAACCGCCTGGAAATGTCAAAAGAAGAGGGGATTTGGGGAGGTTTATTTGGATTGGATTTGGGGGTTTGTTGATGATAGTTCGGAGTAGTAGGAAAAGTATTGGGTTTTTTATTTTATTTTAATTTCATTTTTTTTGGTTAAATTTAGATAACGGAAGTTTTAAAAAGTTTGATGTGAGTGAACTTTGGTCAAGGGACAGTAGTTTCACAAAATAAAAGGGTACCAAGAGAAAACTTTGCATTTTTTGGGCACCAAGAGGAATTGTCCATACCTCAAGGGTACCAAAAGGAAAATCCCTTTAAAAAATAAATGAATATGCACCGGGCCGGGATCTTGGCCCGTTGACCAGCCCGGCCGGGCTGGGCTGGGAAACTCCGGCCCGGGCCCAGCCCATGGCCCACCCGGGCTTGGCCCGTTTGGCCTGCGGGCTGGCTAGGCCGGGCTTTTTGGGCCCACGACCCCGGGCCGGGGCGGGGCGGCCCACCCTGTTGGCCGTCACTAATTACAACTAAGGTAGAGGTAGCCCTCTACCAAATTCATTTAAAACAGCACCAACAAGTCAATTACAGCTAAGTCAATTTCTACCTACATTTAGCAATACACACATTCCAAATCGAGCAAAAGCAACGAACACCCTAAATTGTCAAACAATTCGATTGTACAACAACGAGATCGAGCATAATTTATCAATCAATGGAAATTAAATCCCTAATTTCACACCAATACCTTCAAGCAAGCTATTTTAGCAATATAAATGAAAACCCTATTTTCACCAAAAACGACGAATTCGAGAACACGAACAACATATCTTACAGGTCTGAGGCAAACAACACCCTAATTGAAGGATGTGGGAGATGGAGCACTTATGAATTGGAGAACACGGAGAAGTAAAGTCGCCTTTGTCGAGAAGAAGAACACGATGATGTAACAGGATGAGTAATTCAAAAAATAAAAAGAAAGTATAAAAAAATATATAAAAAAAAGAAGGAAAATAAGCTGACCTTTATGAGTTTTGTATGCCACATAAGCGAATACAAGAAAAATCATATAAAACAACTGTAACGTCACTCATTTCTAATGGTTTCAAACGGCGGGTGGGAATTGGGTGGTGACATTTTAACGGAGACTTTTATAGGGGTGGTTTTCAATAATTTCGCATCAAAGGGGTGGTTATTTGTTGGATCGTTAGTCTTACAAGAAAAGTACTTTACTCTGATAAAGGCGTCCTGAGTATGGCGTCCTTAACAAGTATTAAGGGCGTCCTTTGATTTGCAGCGGAAATATAAACTAAACAGGTGAAGTAAATAAGCGATGAACGCGTCTATTTATAGAGGAACCACTCAAGACCAAAGTAGTCCTTGAGTGTAAACCTCTACCTCCTTGGAGGATTTTCGAATAGCCTTTTCCTTTCTTATTAAGCGTTCTTACAGTTATACTGGCGAGTTGTTTACACTTCTCTGGTACTTAGAGTTCGTCCTAAGTCCACTAGTAAAAATTCCTTTAAGCCTATAACAGTAACCTAGCTTAATCTTCTAAAGGACGCTACTCACACGTCCTTACAGTGCTTCGTAAGGACTTCTCTCTTTTTGTTTTCTCTTACAAACAACTTTGTGATTTGGGTTCAGTCTTTTACTCGATCTAACACCTAGTCTTCAAGAGTTCTTGACTTGTTCTTGGTGCTCTTGATCGAGGTCGCTTTCACTCTGATTCTCTCTGAATATTCTCAGAAAGCTTAAGTCACTATAAATTCCCAGGGGGGTATTTATAGCACTTGGGGAAGGGCGTCTTTTCTTCTGACGATCATGCCCTTCAGGTACGCGGCTACAAGATCGGTTTCCACGTGTTATGGCGGTGATGAGGGAAGCTTCCTGGCACCAGCTGTGTAGGACTCCGCTACAGGATCGGCTTCCATGTGGTGATGGACTGATCTACAGAATCGGCCTCCATGTGTCCCGGATGATCAAACATTGTCGAGTGATGTCATCTTGTCGGGTTGCCTTGTAAGGACGCTTGGAGTTGAAGCTCGCGTTCCTACTTGCTTGGGACTGCGTCCTTGGCTCAAGTAGTAACCTCGTTGGTCCTTACACCTGGGAGATGGCGTCCCTTCACCTCAGGGACGCCACACACTGGTTGTCCTTTTCATCACTAGCATTCCTAAACACTTGGACAACTTTATTAGATCAAAGTGAGTTTGTCATATCAAAACTTAGGGACGATTGTATAGGCACAATATTAAGTACAAGGCAGTCCTTAATATCCTCCCAACAATTTCCCCCTTTTTGATGATGACAAACCCTTATGCAAAATAGTTTTGACATTGAAACTTAGCATGGATGAGAACTTAAAGAGCATCCTTATGGACTTAGCAAGAATTCCATAAGCACAAGTTTTCAGCCTTTGATCCTTTCTAGCATTTGGATTTTAGGGACAGAGTAACGTCCTAGCAAACTTTCTAAGCGTCCTCTATTTATTCTAGCATGGCGTTCCTTAGACCTTTCACTAATGGTTCCCCCTTAACACTTTCTTATTCTAGATAACTAATATATATAGCGCATCTCTGCAAAACTACACTTCCCCCTTTTGGCATCATCGAAAAGGATAACAAGTGAATAAGAACGGTAGCATAAAAACATAATTATAGGCAAGGGAACGCTTAAACAATCAAATGCATGCAAACCATAGAATTGCCATTCAAAGGAAATAGAGTAATGTTATTACAGACCCAAAAGTAGTGTTTGAAATAAAAGAAGCACAAGCAAAATCAATTGAGGGAATAAAGTGGAGGGACGACGATCACTGAGGACGTCTGCTGGAGGACTCTTGATAATACTTGAGAAGCTTTTCATGGAGTTCAGCATACTCTTTCATAGCCTGGATGATCACACACTGGTTGTGGAGAATGGAAGCCATCAGTTCTCGAGGTGGGTACTGCGTAGGATTCTCTGGCGGAGGAATTGGTTGTGGACGGGAGCTGCTTGAGGGAGCGTCCAAATGTGGAAATGGAGGAGGCGAGTACCTCAACAGAACTTGGTCCAAGACATCAAAGTCAACAGCTTCCTCTTGGCCTGTACCAGTAAGATCATGACCCATAGACGCTAGGCATTCTTCCTCAGCAAGTTTTTCTAGCCGTTCCTGTTCAGCTCTCTTCTCAGCGGCAGCTTTCTCTGCCTTAAGTTGCTTGCGAATGGACGGCAACTCTTTTGAATTTCTGATGTTGAGCAGTCCCTTGCGCTGGTCCCAGTGCATTCCCAACTCCTCTTCTTCCACTGAATCGTCATAAGCGTTTTGTTGTTGGAGGATGATTTTGACGAGTCCAGGGAAAGGCAGGGCATGCTTCTTCCTTACGCATTTGGCCATATGTTCCATTGCAATGCAAGCAAGGTTGATGGGACGGCGAGAGAGAAAGGCGTCCAGAAGTAGACAATCGATTGTTTGAACAACACTCTTCTTCTCTTGCCTTGGGACTATAGCTCGGCAAATGAAATAGTGAGCGATCGCCCCAGTCTTTGAAAGGACGTGTGCCACTCTATCATTGCCGTAGGGCTTTTTGCCACAGAAGATGCGCTCAAGCAACTTGTCCACCTTGGCGTCCGTCACATCAAATCCATTAGAGGGCAAAGAACTGAGAGCTCCGGACGGCGGCTTCCTGTTTCCAAGTCCCATAAATGTGCGGACGTTGCGCTCAGTAACCGAAGCCGGCTCGCCATCAATCTTGAAAGTCATGGAGCCGTCTTTCTTAAGCCTCAAAGTGTTGTAGAACGCTTGGATCTGATCAGCATGAATTTTAGCAGGCTCCAGTCCCAGTTTGGTCTAACCTTGGAAACGGAGTAGCTCCAAGAATTCCTTCACATCTTTATCATTGAAGGAAGCTAGCCAGTCCTCTTTGTAGAGCAGAGGATCAAGGATATGGACTGGATCATCATCCTTCTTCTTCTTCTTCTTCTTCTTCTTCTTCTTCTTCTTCTTCTTCTTCTTCTTCTTCTTCTTTCCTTTGCTCTTGGGAGACTCGGGCTCATCATCATCGTGGTCCTCATCAGACTCATCACGGTCGTCCTCAACACTGTTATCACCAGCGTCCTCTATGCCTTGGACGTTTTCAACTTGATCATTTCCACCTAGAGTGGCGGTCTCATTATCAGCAGTTTGATCTTGAGTCTGCTGTTGGGATGGTGCTTCCGCATCTTAAGCGTCCTGTGCAGCATCAACAGGCTCAACTTCGATGGGCTCAGCGTCCATAGGTGCGACATTTTCAGGTTGGGGTTGGGGTTGGGGTTGGAGGATTGGGAGAGCGAGGAGTTCATAAGGAGGAACTTCCACAGCATCACGCTCGAGCGCCTCATCCAGACTGAGCTCGGCGTCCTTCTCTTGAGAGACCTGTTGCTGAACAACGTCCTCTTGAACATCAACAATTTCAGCCTGCTCACCAGCTACAGCTTGAGCATTCTCAACTCCTTCAGCCTCATCGTTATAGTCCCCTGTAATGTCAATGAGGGGGGAGGACTCAACGATGGGTGTCCCTTGCTGGCTGCTTTCGAAGGAGCTGGCCGAGGAGGAGCTAGAGGATGGCACATGCCCTGGCTCGACCGTCTCTATGACCAGGACCTTTGGAGTAGTCCCGGCTTTCCTTCAATGGAAGGTGTGTTCAATGGTAGGACGAGCCTCAGCGTCCTCTGGTGCTGATTGAGCGTCCCTTTCAGAGGAGGGACGTTTGGACTTTGGGGTCTCTGGGTCCTTTGAAGGGGATATATGGGCAAGAGCAGAGGGGAACTTGGCAAAATTAATGGGTGAGGGGTAGTAAGAGATGAGGGCTAAGTTCTTTGGGTCTTTTTGTGGGGAAGAGGAGGGAGTTGGCAGCTGTTCGATTCTTATGGGAGGAGGAGAAGGAGCTCGTTTGGAAGATTTTGATTTGGAGGAGGGGACTTTAGTGGTGCTTGTTTTTTGTGGAGCTTTGGAGGTTTTGGCCTTTTTGATGGGCCTTTTATCATGGACTTTTTTACTTCTGCCCTCAAAGAGTTCTCGAGGAAATTTGTCCACTATTTGTATTGGTTTTGAAGAAGTTGGTTTTGGCAGGGACGATTTTGAGAGAGAAGACTGTTGGGGGGCAGGACGTTTTGCTGGCAAGATTTTTTGTGAGGGAGGAGGTGAGGGTCTGGACTTCTGTTGTTGTAACATCCTGAAGGCCAGGGAGGATTGTGGGTACATGGGTATGTCCGAAAGGACGGCATTATGAAGGTTAGGGATCAAGTCCAAGAGGGTGGGAAGATGTTCAGCTCCATAGAGGTTGACGAATAAGAGTTCACTAGTGGCATAGTTCCGATCTTCATAGTTGTTCTTGTGAAGAGTACGAAGAATGAACCTGTTAATGAACGTCTCATAATTCTTGTGGGTAACTGGATCAACATCAGGCTTGCTCATCCGTTCCTTGATCAACCTGTAGAGAGTTCTGGGCTTCTTTTCAATGAAGTCCACAAGTGATTCATCCAAGACAATCTGCTTGGGCTTGGAAATAGTGTGGGACTTCGCTAGCTTTCTCTTCTTCCCGCCGGTAGAAGCTTCGGCCACGTCCTTTAGTAGTTGAGACATTTTCTGGTGGGTTTTAGTGAGAGAAAGTGATCAGATTATTAAAGAGAAGGCAGAGAAAATTGTGAGCAAGGAAGATTTTGGAAATGGTAAACTTTGAGTGGGAGAAGGAGTTGGTTTATATTCATTGCCGGGACGCTGTTTCTCTAGCCCCATCAGACGGTGGACGTTTTTTTTAGAGAAGGACGCTCATTCACCATTTGCGTCAAACATCCCTGTGCCATACTTCACATCGATATCAAGGGAGTTGTATAAGTTCTGGACGAGCTTGGGATCAACAACAACTTGCTCATCACTTATTTTCAACCACCCTTGGAACCTGAGGAGCTCCACGAGTTCTTTGGCCTCAGAAAATTGGCTAAGAAACTCTTCATCAAAAACAAGAGGACTCAGAATGTGCTCCTTCTTGTTGGATTTCTTCTTCTTTTTGCCCTTGGACGGCTCAACATCGCCGTCCTCATTCTATTCTTCATCATCATCGTCCTCTTCATTCTCATCTCCGCATTGGAGATTCTCACTCTCTTCCTAGTTGTCAGAGGGACCAACCGAATCCTTGGACTTCGCCGTTTTTCGCTTTTTCTGCGGTGGTCCTCCCTTACCTTTGGAGGTAGATTTTCCTCCAGTGTCCACGGGGACGGCTTCCCAAGGTGGGATTTCTTAAGCGTCCACATCAATTTGATCGTCTAGAGAAAACTCTGTTGATGGAGCGTTCTCTGGAACGATATCGTCGCTCTGATTAGCGAGCAGGCGACTAAACTCCTCGTCGTCAGCTATTTGCTGCCTTCTGATTTCATCTTGGATTGCAGCTGTATCAATCTCTTCCTCAGAGTTCTCAGAGCCGAACTCTTCATCAATAGAGTCATCGTCAAGGGGGACGACAACTAGAGTTTGAGGGGCGTCCTTTTAGAGGAGGGACCCCTTGTGCTCGGGGGAGGAGGGACAATTGGGGGGGTGGGAATATGTGAGGGGACGGTTGGGAAAGTGGTTAGGTCGACCTCTAGTTAGGTACGGACGACCATTTGAAGGTCAGAATCAATGGGATGAGGGGAGGGTGAGGATGAGGGAGTTGGAGTGTCTAAGGGAATGGGGTTTGGTTTGGATTTGACCAACTTAAGCCTTTTGAGTGGGCTCTTATCATGTTTGAATTTGGTTCGCTCCTCTACAACTGGTGTAGGGAAGCGGTCATAATTTTTTGTGGGGGTGGAGGATGTTGTGGCTTTTTGTGAGGGTAGGGAGTTCTTGGAAAGGCGAGAGGGGGACGGCCTTGAGGTGATTTCATGAGGAGGGAAAAGAGGAGGTGGGGACGGCATTACTAACTTTTTAACACCTTTTGGAATTTGTGGTAGGTTAGCGAAGCGTGCGTTTGAAAGGTCAGGGATGGCTTCTATCAAGGGCTTCCTCTAGTCTTGCCCTGTAGCTAAGAACGCTTCTAGGAGTATGTTGGTATCTCCACAGAAAGGAGCGTCCTCCCCCCCTGTCTTATGAAACACTAACACGAACCTTTGAAGGAACGTCCTCAAGTTCCTGAAGCGAACTTGATCTTTGCATGTCTTCATGTAGCTTGCCACTGCATCAAAGAGCATTCTAGGCTTCGTCTCGATGAAATCCTTAAGCATCTCGTCTATTTGGATTTCTGTCGGTCCCTCGATGTAGAAAGCCTTCTTGGAGAGGCGCTTTCGCTTTGCGCCAGCAGGACCACCGGAAGCATGCTTTACTTGAGCCATTTCTGACAAACTTGATCGGAAACTTTAACGGAGTTTTAGAGAGAGCATACCGGAGATCTAGAGAGAAGTCAGAGCAAAGCTTGAATGCAGATAGAGAGTGCGAAAGTTCTGACAGCCGTTGCAATGAATGTTTATATAGGAGTTAGGTGAGGGGCACGCTGGTAACTTCCACTTTTCAAAATTCAAACTGACAACTCTTCAACTTCCATTATTGCACAAGGACGGCGTTCCTGATGAACCTATACTAAACTGAACTGGCGTCCTGTACTGAACTGAACTGACGTCTTTGACTCTAAATGTAAACAATACTCTCAAGTCCTGGGATCACCTTTCGAACCATATTGAAAAAACAAGCAAGTACGTCCCGTAAAAGAAAATATGAAGCTCATAGGACGCTTTTGCAAGGTTCACAGCCAGGTAAGCTTAGAGTTCCCATCATTTCGGCTTATAATGAGGGTTGGGTGATCAGGGATACTCTTTTCAAGACAATAGAGATATTCAAATGGCGTTCTCATAATATGCACGAAAAGGTTTTAGACTAGCATCCTTGCAAATATGAAATCAATGCATAAAGTCCTTAACAATTATGAAATCAGCTAAACATAGCCAAGCATGGAGGGAATACTAGAACGGGACTTGCTACTTAAAAGTTATCATCCCCAATAGTACCATGAGGTGCTCAAAGGGAGGTCTATCAAGTGTTTTGGTAAAAATATCAGCTACTTGGTCCTCAGTCCTTACATGCTTCATACTAATAAGTCCTAATTCCACATTATCACGCAAGAAGTGATGTCTAATATGAATATGCTTTATGCGGGAATGGTGAACAAGATTCTTAGCAATATCAATATCACTTGTATTATCACAAAGAATAGGGATGGTTTCAAGAGATATACCATAGTCCTTGAGTTGATATTTGATCTAGAGGACTTGTGAACAGCACGAGGTAGCAGCAACGTACTTAGCTTCCGCAGTTGAAAGCGCCACAGAGTTCTGTTTCTTTGATCCCCAAGAGACTAAGCATGAACCAAGAAATTGAGCCATTCCTGAAGTGCTTTTCCTATCAATAACGTGACCAGCATAGTCAGCGTTCGAGTACCCAACGAGCTTGAGGGACGAATTCTTTAGATACCGAAGACAGAGATCGTCCCATCCCTTGAGATATCTGAATTTCCTCTTGACCTCTTGCATGTGGGACTCCTTTGGATCCGCTTGAAAACGAGCACACAAGCACACAGCGAACATGATGTCTGGACGGCTTGCGGTCAAATAAAGAAGTGATCCAATCATCCCTCGATAGAGCTTTTGATCAACATCCTTCCCTTGCTCATCTGCGTAAAGGCGCGAGTTAGGAGAATAAGGAGTAACAACTGGATTGGACGTATTCATTCCATACTTCTCGAGCATCTCTCGAACGTACTTTTGTTGGTGAATGCGCGTCCCATCCTTGAGTTGGTTGATTCCGTTTGTTGAAGACTCTATATGCTTTGCTTGTCAAATAAAGAAGGACCAACCATCAATTTCGGCTTGCGGTCAAATAAAGAAGGACCAACCATCAATTTCGTCTTTAGAGTCATCATGCTGTTGCGAAGAAGATCGTTCCTTCTTACTTGTCTTTTCTTTATGAATGGAGCTTTCCTTGAACACAACATGAACATTTTCCTCAAGCTTAAGAGTCCGTTTGTTGAAGACTCTATATGCTTTGCTTGTGAGGGAGTATCCAAGAAATATGGCTTCATCACTTCTAGCATCAAACTTTCCAAGCTTCTCCTTGTCATTGTTATGGACGAAACACTTGCATCCAAAAGCCCGAAGATGATCAATGCGAGGTTTCCTTCTATTCAACATCTCATAGGACGTCCCAAAGGATGGATCATGACATGGTTAATGATGTAGACAGCAGTAGCAACGGCTTCGGCCCAAAAGTGCTTGGGGATGCCACTTGCTAGCAACATAGTCCTTGCCATATCCTCTAGCGTCCTGTTCTTTCTTTCCACAACACCATTTTGTTGAGGAGTCCTTGGAGCTAAGAAGTTGTGAGAGACGCCATTTTGATCACAAAAGGCCAGGAACTCTGAGTTTTGGAACTCCGTCCCATGGTCTGATTGTATGGCTTTCAAGTGTGTCCCTAGAGCAACTTCTACTTGTTTGATGAAGACTTTAATTTGAAAGCATCTGCCTTTGACACCAAGAAAAGAACCCAAGTGAATTAAGAAAAATCATCTACGAGAACGTACATGTACCTTTTTCCACCGTAGCTCTGCGTCTTCATGGGTCCACAAAGATCCATATGAAGAAGTTCCAAGGGCTTCTTCGTGCTAACTTCGTTCTTGGACTTGAAGGACGATATTGTTTGCTTCCATTTGATGCAAGCTTCACATTGTTCAGCTTTCTCAGGATCGATTCGGGGAAGTCCTCTTACAAGATCTTGTTGATGTAGCCTGAGGATTGTGCTTAGTCCAACATCACCAAGAGTCGATGCCAGAGGTCAGCGACCTCAGTTGAGACAGAGAGGCACAACTCAATAACAGGTTTGAACTTTTGATTGAAGATGTAGACATTGTTTTGACGGACTCCCTTGAGAATGACTTTGTTTGTCTTCTTCTTGATAACAAGGCACTCCTTTGAATCAAATGTGACTAGGTTTTCACCTTGATCACAAATCTGAGAGAAGCTAAGGAGGCTGAAGCCAAGTCCTTCGACAAGACTAACATTTGATGCTTTGATGGACGACTTTAGATTTGCAATGCCCGTCCCTTTGATTCTTCCTTTGCCCTTGTTGCCAAACGAGACAATTCCTCCCGTGGCACTAGATTGGATAGAAGTGAGATGGATCTGGCTTCCTGTCATATGGTTTGAGGCGCCACTATCAATGATCCACGCGTTCCTCTCACTTCCACCTGTTAAGGAGAGTTAGTTTTTCGCGACCAAGGCAAGGTGTTCCTTACCTGGCTCGTTACAACAAAAGAACTCCTTTTCTGTTAGGACGTTATCAAGGACGCTCTCGTACTTGATAGTGTGCCCACACAACCGTCCCTTAGTTTTGATATGACAAACTCACTTTGATTCTAATAAATTTGTCCAAGTGTTCAGGAACGCCAGTGACTAAAAGGACAACAAGTGTGAGGACATCCCTGAGGTTAAGGGACGCTAGCTATCAGGAAGTAAGGACTAGCAAGAGACTACTTAAGTGAGGACGCATTCCCAAGCAAGTAGGAACGCAAGCTTCAGCTCAAAAGCATCCTTACTCGGCAGCCGACAGGATGACATCACTCGACAACATTTGATCATCCGGGACACGTGGAGACCGATCCTGTAGCAGAGTTCATCACCACGTGGAGGCCGATCCTGTAGCGGAGTCCATCACAGCTAGATACAGGAAGCTTCCCTCATCACCGCCATACTATGTGGAGGAAGATCCTGTATCCACGTCCACAAAGGGCATGATCGTCCAAGAGGAATGACGCCCTTCCCAAGTCCTATAAATAGCCCTAAGGCATTTATTGTGACGCTAACGCTTTCAAAGAGTATTCAGAGAGAATCAGAGTCAAAGCGACCTCGATCAATAACACGAAGAACAAGCTTAGAACTCTTCTAGACTTAGTGTTTATTCGAGTGAGAATTGTAAACAAAATCACAAAGTGTTGTAAACCAGAAAACCAAAAGAAAAAGAGAGAAGTCCTACGAAGTACTGCAGGATGTGGGAATAGAGTCCTTTAGCACATTAAGCTCGCTTAAGTTGTAGGCTTAGAGGAGTCCTTTACTAGTGGACTTAGGACGTACACTAAGTGCTAGAGAATTGTAAAGAACTCACCAGTACAGCTGTAAGGACGCTTAATAAGAAAGGAAAAGTCTATTCGAAAATCCTCCAAAGAGGTAGAGGTTTACACTCAAGGACTACTTGGTCTTGAGTGGTTCCTCTATAAATCGACGTGTTCCTTACTTGTTAATTTCACCTGTTTAGTTTGTTATTTCCGCTGCACTACAAGGACGCCCTTATTTTAAGTAAGGACGCCTCACTCAAGGACACCTTTATCCAAGTAAAGGACGTCCCCCTTTTCATACTAGCGATCCGAAATTTTCTGGCATATAATCATTCAAGTTTACATCGTTAGAAGTAGCATGCTTTCTAAATGAAGTCTTTGAACGATTAGAACGTCTTGCCTTTCTTTTAGGGTCTGGCTCGTGATTTTCATCCTTAGACCTAGCATTTTTGCCATTTTCAAGGTCTTCCTTTTGTTTAAAACAATCATACTTGTAATGACCACCATGACCACAATACCAGCACGTCCTATAGTAATCACCAAGATAATACTTTTTGTTAGGACGTTGGATTCTATTCTCTTTCATTTTCTTGGGGTCACAAACCTTAGAACCTTATCCCTTAGCAATTTTATTGTAAATTTTGTGGCTAGTGGAGTTAGTATAGTAGTCCTTTTGTCCTTTTTCACCACTCTCTAGGACTCTTATACGTTCTTCTAGGTTCTTGGTTTTCTCTCTTTCAAGTTTTAACTCTGTTGTTTTACTAGCTTCAAAGTCGCTAGGAAGGGAGTTCTTTGAGCTAGACTCATATCCTAGGCATTTCTTGGCAGGAACAAACACAACAGGTTTCACAGCTTCCGTCAAAGGACTCTTTCCTAAAACCTTGATCTCATCCCTAAGGTTGGCGTTCTCTAATTTGAGACACACAATTTCAGTTTTAAGGGATTTTTTTTCTTCAATTGAGGACTCTAGTTGAAATGTCATTGTGTTATAGCTCTCACACTCAACAACAATATTTTCAGATTCGAGTTCATCAAGCCTTTCTTTCATGGCATAACTTTCTTGCATGATTTGAGCAATGAGTTTAATGAGCTTAAGCTTAGAGCATTTGTCTACAGAACGTATCATGGAGTCGTGAGTTACCTCTTGTTCAGCTTCATCAGAGGCGTCCTTGTGAGCATCTAGTGCATCCTCCATAGCCATGTAAGCAACCTGATCGAACGGTCCTTCATCATCTAAATCGATATCGTCACAAGCAGCCTCGTACGCACCAATGAGTGCTTTCTTCCATAAATCTTTTCCTGACAATCCAGAATTGCAGTTCTTAGTGAAGTGACCCTTCTTGTTGCATTTGAAGCATGCCACTTCCTTCATTTCAGCCTCAGTAAGCTTGGGACTCTCTTTCTTGTAGGGCATTTTGAACCTTAGGACCTTGCCTCTTTTAGCCCATGATCTAAGAGTTTTGTGCATGAGAGCAAGTTCTTCTTCTTCAGCAAGTTGTTCCTCTGTCTTCCCTTGATGTTCTATCAAAGCTTGGAGATGAAAATTTTCACGATGGTCCTTTGTCTTGGCCTCAAGCATCAAGGCCAGTTCATTTTGCCGACGGTTATAGGTCTCTTGCTCTTGCGTCCTAGCTTCAAGATTCCAAGCTAGTTCAGTTTGAGGATTCTTTCCTAGCTCAAGCATGTCTTGATTCCTTCTGTCTTCGAACGCCTTTAGCTTTCCATAGATTTCTTCTATTCACAGTCCCTTGTAAGCTTGGTTTTCTTTGAAGGTCGTCCTATAGAAGTTCCAAACTCCTGTCAATCCATCAATCAACACTTGAACCTTATTTCTCAATGAGATCTCAGTTTCAGAAACTCCCAAGCTCTTTAACTTGGTCAAGAGGCCTTCAAAGCGGAAAGAGTAGTCGGTGATAGATTCATTTGGAAGAATTCTGAACTTGTAGAAGTCCCTCTTGGCCTCCAACTAAACGTCCTCCTTCATCTCTGGCGTCCCTACGTGGTACTTCTCAAATGCTTCCCACTAGAGCTTGGTTGTAGACAGATTACTCAGTCGAGTAGTGTCCCTTTCGCAGAGGGATGTCTGTAGGAAACATATAGCTTTGGCATTGGTTTCCATAAGCTTAAACTCATCAGGACCCCAGACTTCCTCTTTGCCTTCCATGGCAGGAGGAACTTTAAGGTCACCGTCCTTAATCACCTTCCAGCACTGGTAATTTTGACTGCGCACAAAATTCTCGAATCTGGTTCTCCAACGGTTGTAGTTGTCGTCCCTGAGACGTGGAGGCTTCACACTACTAATGCCAATCGGTTCCATATCCATCTTTACCTGCAACTCAACAGAAATCTAGAGCGCCTGCTCTGATACCAATTGTTGGGATCATTAGTCTAACAAAGAGGGCGTCATTAACAAGTTAAGGGCGTCCTTGGTTGAGGCGTCCTTAATAAAGATTAAGGATGTCCTTCAGTTGCAGCGGAAATAAAAGACTAAACAGGTAAATAGAAATAAGTAAGGAACGCTTTGATTTATAGAGGAACCACTCAAGTCCAAACTAATCCTTGAGTGTAAACCTCTACCTCCTTGGAGGATTTTGTAATAGCTTCTTTCCTTTCTTATTAAGAGTTCTTACAATTACACTGGCGAGTATTACACTTCTCTGGCACTTAGAATGCATCCCTAAGTCCACTAGTAACACTCCTTTAAGCCTGTAATCGTAACCTAACTTAATCTCCTAAAGGACGCTATTAGCACGTCCTTACAATTCGTCGTAAGGACTCTCTCTCTTTTTGTTCTTTTCTCTTACAAACAGTTTGTGGTTTTGATGAACGCTTCTCACTCGATCTAACACCTAAGTCTCACGTGGTCTTGAGCTGTTCTTGGTGTTCTTGAGTGACTGACAATATGCTCTGAATATTCTCTGGAAGTGTCAAGTCACAATAAATGCTCTGGACGAGTATTTATTATGACCTAGGGAAGGGCGTCATTCTCTGACGATCATGCCCTTCAGGGACTCTGCTACTAGATCGGCTTCCACGCGTCTCTGGTAGTGATGAGAGAATGTTGGATCGTTAGTCAGAAATACAAGGGCGTCCTTAACAGAGTTAAGGTCGTCCTTCACCAGGATGTCCTTAATAAAGATCAAGGACTTCCTTGGTTCGCAGCGGAAATCAAAAGACTAAACAGGTTAAGGCAATAAGTAAGGAACGCTTTTGATTTATAGAGGAACCACTCAAGTACCAACTAGTCCTTGAGTGTAAACCTCTACCTCCTTTGAGGATTTTGTAATAGCTTTTTCCTTTCTTATTAAGTTTCCTTACAATACACTGGCGAGCGGTTACACTTCTCTGGCACTTAGACTGGCGTCCCTAAGTCCACTAGTAACAACCCCTTTAAGCCGGTAGAGTAACCTAACTTAATCTCTAAAGGAAACTATCACCTCGTCCTTACAGTTCGTCGTAAGGACTCTCTCACTCTTTTTGTTCTTTTCTATTACAAACAGTTTGTGGTTTTGTTGAACGCTTCTCGCTCGATCTAACACCTAAGTCTCACTTGTTCTTGAGTTTGTTCTTGGTGTTCTTGGTGTTCTTGAGCGACTTGATAAATTCTCTGAATATTCTCTGAAGCGTCACATCACAATAAATACTCTGGGGAGTATTTATAGTGACATTGGAAAGGGCAACTTTATCTCTGACAATCATGCCCTTGGGGACGTTGCAACAGTAATCGGCTTCCACGTGTTGCTCTGATGATCAAGGAAGCCTACTGGCAATTCCGTTAGGCTTGGATGCGGGATCTTCTTCCACGTGGAGATCATGATCAAAGCTTGTCTGGTGATGTCACTTTGTCGGCCAGCTTTGAAGGACTCCAGTGTAATGATTAAGGACGGTGTCCTTGTTTGTATTTTACCAAGCCGTTCACTGAAGGATGTAGCGTCCTCACTTCCTGAGGACGGCTACCTAATCCTCAACTTGTTGTCCTTTTCAACATGCGTTCCTGAAACACTTGGACAACTTTATTAGAACAAGGCGAGTTTGTCATATCAAAACTAAGGGACGCTAGGCACAATGTTAATTACTGAAGGCGTCCTTAACATTGTCCCAACAGTTTCCCCCTTTTTGATGATGACAAACTCTGGGTAATAAACATTTTGCACTTAAGCTCTAGCATGCTTTGAAAACTCAAAAAGCGTCCTTTCAACACTTAGAAATAATCTACAGGCACAAGTTTTCAATACTTGATCTAATCTTCCTTTTGGATTTTAGGGAAGGGACGGCTTTCTAAATCAAATTTCTTTCTTAAATAGCGTCCCTTTTAAACTTAGTTCCTTTCACTGAAATTTCTCCTTAACACTTGCTTATTCTAGATAACTATTAAAAGCGCATCTCTGCAAAACTACACTTCCCCCTTTTGGCATCATCGAAAAGGATAACAAGTTAGCTTAAGGACGATAGCACAAAATCACAATTAGAGGCAAGAGAACGCTTAAACACACATATGCACACAAACACAAGACTTGCCATTGAAGCGAAAAGTAGTCATTACAGACAATCAGACAAGTGTTTGAGAAACAAAAGAAGCACAGGCAAAATAATGAGGGAATAAAGGGTTAGGTGGGAGGTGATCCAGCAGGACGGCTTTGATCATTGACATTGGCGTCCGTCGCAGCAGGTTCCTCTTCTTCTGGGGTGTCTCCCTCTGTACTATCCCTGTGAATTGACTGGACTAGTAGCTTAATCAAGTCATTCTGAGTCTTGACTCCCTGAAAATAATGGTAGTTCTGTTGCATGGCAGCGTTGTTCTGTTGAATGATGGCGTTCCCTTGTTGCGCAAGAACATTTTGATTGTTAAGGATGAGGGCGTACAGCTGCTTTTCAGAGTAAGCTTCTGTGTTGGACGGAGCAGGAGAGCACTGAAAGTAGGACGGCTGTTGAATAGGAGGAAGATGAGAAGGCGAGAAGTTGAAGTCCATCTGATCAGCATGAAAGAAGGACGATAACTGATCAACCTCAGCATAGCGAGCAGCACGTTCTTCCTCAGTATCAACTATCAGGGGAGGCTCAGGAGCAACAGTCTTCCCTTTCTTTACAGCTTCTTGTCGAGCACGCTCGTCCTCAGCAGCTTTCTTAGCAGCTTCCTGCCTTAGTCTTTTCTCTTCAGCTCTTTTGGCGGCCTCTTCTTCTTTCTTTTTCTTCTCAGCTTCTTTTCGTTCCTTCTCTAGTTGTTTTCTGATGGAAGGAAGCTCAAGGCTGTGCTTTATTTCAACAATGCCGTACTTTTGATCCCATGGCAAGCCCAAAGAGATTTCCTCGCCAGGTGTGTAAGCATCATTTTCAATCAGCAAGGCTTTCACCAAACCTGGGTAAGGAAGGGCATGGTTCTTCTTTGTACACTTGGCCATGTGCTCAATCATGATTCTGGCTAAGTTGATTTTACGTCCTTGAAGGAAGGCGTCCAGCAACAAGCAGTCGATGGTCTGAACAATAGATTTCTTCTCCTGCCTGGGGACGATAGTCCTGCAGATCAGATAATGTGCCATAGCACCAGTTTGTGTCAGGACTGAGGCAACCCGGTCATTTGCATCTGGAGTCTTCCCATTGAAGATTCTCCGGAATAAGGCATTTAGTGCCTCGCCTTCTATCCCAAAGCCGGAAGCCGGAACTCTGTGCAAAGCTTCATTCCCTGGACGTTGTTTGTCAAGCCCCATCAGCTGGCGGACTGTCTTCTCAGAGAAAGTAGCAGACTCTCCATTTGCCAAGAACGTCCCTGTGCCATTCTCGATGTTGATGTTGAGAGAATCGTAGAAGTCCTGCACCAGCTTAGGATCAACATTGACGTTCTCTTCTGATAGCTTAAGCCACCCTTGAACCTTTAGGAGCTCAACAAGATCCTTGGCCTCAGAAAACTGGCTGAGAAAGGCTTCATCATAGACGAGTGGAGGAAGAATCTGCTCAGATTTCTTGCTTTTCTTCTTAGGCGGACCAGAAGTACCGTCCTCATTCTCTTCTTCTTCATCATCGTCTTCCTCTCCGTCATTATTATCTCCTTCCTGGAGATTTTCATCAGTTTGTCCCTCAGATGGACCAGCTGCGTCCTTGGACGCCTTTGTTTTCCGTGGACGCTTTCCACCTTTTCCTTTGGGAGCAGACTTGTCTCCCGCGTCCACTGGGACGGCTTCCCATGGGGGTGTCTCAAGAGCGTCCGCAGAAAGTTGCTCATCGAGAGAAAGAGCGTCCTCTTGTACAACATTGTCGCGTTGATTTGCAATTTTGCGACACAGCTCTTCGTCCTCAGCAATCTGTTGTCGTGTGAGTTCATCCAGGACGATAGTTGTAGAGATCTCCTCAGAGTGAGCAGAGCCAAACTCCGCTTCTATAGAGTCGTCCCTCTCAGCTGAGTGGCCCCTTGATTTGGGAGTGGGAGGGGCAGAGGGAGAAGGGGAATTTTGAGGAGATGGGGAAGGGGAGATGTCCACATCAGGGAAGGCCTGTTGTAGTTGGAGAAGGGTAGGGTCAGGCATGGATGGGTCGAGAATATCGATTGGTGAAGGTGAGGAAGAAGGGGTGTCAAGAGGAATGGGATTTGGCTTGGCCTTGGCGAGCTTTCGCCTTTTGAGGGGTTTAGGGTGGGGACGGTCATGCTTGAACTTGGTTCGCTCCTCCACATTAGAAGGAAATCTGTCAAAGATTTTTGTGGGTTGGGAGGAGGAAGCCTTTTGTGGGAGAGAGGAGTGGATAAGACGAGATGGAGGGGGAGTAGATCTGGTGGTAATAACTCGGGGAAGGGATGAAGGAGAAAAAGGATTGGACTTTGGTTTCACTAACCGTTTTTTCGATGATGTGGCGGGAAGATCCACAAATCGGGCATTGGAAAGGTCGGGGATGGATTCAATCAAGGGGATCCTCTAGTCTTGACCTTGGAACGCCTCTAAGAAAATGTTAGTGCCTCCACAGAAAGGGGCGTCCATTCCCCCTGTCTTCCGCAATACAGGTACCACAAACCGATCCAAGAACGTCCTTAGATTGCGAAGACGGACTTGATCCTTGCAGTCCTTCATGTAGTTTACCACAGCAACATAGAGAGTGCGTGGCTTTGTGTCGATGAAGTCCTTCAAGATCTCGTCAATCTGAATTTCTGGAGGACCTTCGACGTAGAAGTTCCTCTTAGCAAAACGCTTTCGCTTCCCACTCAAAGACGAACCAGAAGAATTCATGACCCTTGACATTCTGATCTGATCTGAGAGAGGTCGTCGGAAACTGATCGGAAAGCTAGAGAGATGTTGCCGGAAGTCTAGAGAGAAGTCAGAGCAAAACGGAGCTTTGAGATTTTAGCGTGCGAAAGTTCTGACAGCCGTTTCAATCAATGTATATATAGGAGGTTGGTGAGGGGCACGCTGGTAACTTCCTCATTTCAAAATTCAAACGGCAACTGTTCAACTTCCAAAAAGAGCGCGTTCCGAATGAACCTGTACTGGCGTCCTCAACTCAGATTATAACTGGCGTTCGCAGAATTTACACGTCCTTCCTGGGATCACCTTAGGAACCAATTTGAAAACTATGCAAGTACGTCCCGTAAAAGAAAAGTGAAGATCATAGGACGCTTTTGCAAAGTTTTCGGCTAGGGAAAGCTTAGAGTTCCCATCATTTCGGCTTATAATGAGGGTTGGGTGATCAGGGTAACTCTTTTTCAAGACAAATAGAGAAATTCAAAGGCGTTCTCATAATATGCACACAGCAGTTTTAGACTAGCGTTCTTGCAAAAGTGAAATTTATGCATAAAGTACTTAGCAATTATGTAATCAACTAAACATAGCCAAGCATTGAGGGAATAGCAGAACGGGACTTGCTACTTAAAGGTTATCATCCCTAAGAGCAGCCTGAGATGCTCAAAAGGACGTCTATCAAGTGCTTTGGTAAAAATATCAGCTATTTGGTCCTCAGTCCTTACATGTCCCATGCTAATAATTCCTAATTCCACATTATCACGCAAGAAATGATGTCTTATATGAATGTGCTTTGTGCGAGAATGAAAAACAGGATTCTTAGCAATTTCTATGGCACTGGTATTATCACACAAAATATGAATAGTTTCAAGAGATATACCATAGTCCTCAAGTTGATATTTGATCCAGATAACTTGTGAACAGCACGAGGCAGCAGCAACGTACTCAGCTTCCGCAGTTGAAAGCGCCACAGAGTTCTGTTTCTTAGATCCCCATGAGACTAGGCATGAACCAAGAAACTGTGCCATTCCTGAAGTACTTTTTCTATCAATGACATGTCCAGCATAGTCAGCGTCAGAGTAGCCAACTAGTTTGAAGGACGTCTTCCTGGGATACCAAAGGCAAAGATCGTCCCGTCCTTTGAGGTAGCGAAAGATCCGCTTGACTTCTTGCATGTGGGACTCCTTTGGATTTGCCTGGAAGCGTGCACACAAGCAAACTGCAAACATGATGTCTGGACGGCTTGCGGTCAGATAGAGCAAAGAGCCGATCATTCCTCTGTATAGCTTTTGATCAACGTCCTTCCCTTGTTCATCTGCATAAAGACGTGAATTTGGGGAACAAGGTGTTGCCATTGGCTTGGACGTATTCATCCCAAATTTCTCCAGCATTTCACGGACATATTTTTGTTGATGAATGCGCGTCCCATCTTTGAGTTGGTTGATTTGAAGTCCCAGGAAGAAGGTGAGTTCTCCAATGAGAGACATTTCAAATTCACTACTCATTAAGGACTTGAACTCATCTACAAGTTTCATGTTAGTACTACCAAAGACTATATCATCAACATAGACTTGGGCAATTAAAATGTCCTTGTGAACTTTCTTAATGAACAAAGTTTTATCAATTGAACCTCTTATGTAGCCATTAGACAGAAGAAAGGATGCAAACCTGTCGTACCATGCACGAGGAGCTTGCTTGAGTCCATAAAGAGCTTTGTCTAAGTAGTACACATAATCTGGATGAGAGGCGTCCTCGAAACCAGGCGGTTGGGCAACATACACCTCTTCCTTGAGTTTTCCATTTAGAAAAGCAGTTTTGACGTCCATCTGAAATAGTTTGAATCCTTTGTGTGCGGCAAAGGCAATGAGAAGACGAACGGCCTCAATTCTAGCAACGGGAGCAAAGGTTTCATCATAGTCAATGCCTTCCTCTTGCTTGAATCCTTGAGCCACAAGTCTTGCCTTGTTCCTTGACACACGACCACTTTCATCGAGCTTATTTCGGAACACCCAGCGCGTCCCTATGATATTTTTCCCTTTTGGACGAGGGACGAGTGTCCAAACTTTGTTCCTTTCAAACTGGTTAAGTTCTTCTTGCATTGCTTGGATCCAATCAGCGTCCTGAAGTGCTTCTTTGATATTCTTTGGTTCCACCATAGATACAAAGGCGTTGAACGCACAGAAGGCTAAATTTGCACTTTGGGACTTGCTTGCAGCTGATCTGGTTTGAACTCCTTGAGCTGGATCGGAGACAATCTGAGAAGTTGGATGATCTCTTGAGAAACGGGACTCTCTTTGAAATAGTTGAGCAAACCTAGGATCAATTTCATCATCTGAAGAGGCGTCCTCAGTGTGTTCCCCCTCAGAGAGAGCGTCCACACCTTGACCTTGCAGACTTGATTTAGCCACATCTTGTTGAAATGGAGATTCACTTCGAGAGAGAACTCCTTCAAAAATACTAGGAACGTCCACTGAGATTTCTTCAGGATTTGGAGTGGCGTCCTTAGGAACATAATATTTTCCAGAGGACTCAAAATCAGCTTCGTCTTCAGAATCGTCCTGCTGTTGTGAGGAAGAGCGATCTTTCTTACGTGGTTTTTCTTTATGAGAAACGCTCTCCTTGAACACAACATGAATGCTCTCCTCAAGCTTTAGAGTCCTTTTGTTGAAAACTCTATATGCTTTGCTGGTTAGAGAGTATCCAAGAAATATAGCTTCATCACTCCTTGCATCAAACTTTCCAAGTCGTTCTTTGTCATTGTTGTGAACAAAGCACTTGCATCCGAAAACTCTGAGATAATCAATGCGAGGCTTCCTTCCATTCAACAATTCATAGGACGTCTTTTTGAGCAGCGGACGGATCATGGCACGATTGATGATATAACAAGCTGTAGCAATAGCTTCCGTCCAGAAGTACATAGGAACGCTATTGGCTAAAAGCATAGTCCTTGCCATATCCTCCAGCGTCCTATTCTTTCTTTCCACAACACCATTTTGTTGAGGAGTCCTTGGAGCTGAAAAATTGTGCGAGACACCATGTTGATCACAGAAGGCCAGGAACTCTGAATTCTGAAACTCCGTTCCATGGTCTGATCTTATGGCTTTAAGAGGCGTCTCCAGGGCAACTTCCACTTGTTTGACGAAGACTTTGAACGCATTGAAGCAATCTGTTTTGGAAGCCAAGAAAAGAACCCAAGTGAAACGAGAAAAATCATCTACAAGAACGTAAATGTACCTCTTTCCACCATGGCTCAACGTCTTCATTGGCCCACAAAGATCCATATGAAGGAGTTCCAAAGGTTTCTTTGTGCTGACTTCGTTCTTAGATTTGAAGGACGTTCTTGTTTGCTTCCCTTTAATACATGCTTCACATTGTTCAATCTTCTCAGGATCAATTTGAGGAAGTCCTTTCACAAGATTTCTTTGATGCAGTTTGAGGATTGTGCTTAGTCCAGCATGTCCAAGACGACGATGCCAAAGGTCAGCGTCCTCCCTTGAAACAGATAGGCACAGCTCAGATTTTGGCTTGAACTCTTGATTGAAGATGTAGACATTGTTCTGGCGAACTCCTTTGAGAACAACTTTGTTGGACTTCTTGTTGATCACGAGACACTCCTTTGAGTCAAATGTGACTAAATTTTCACCTTGGTCACATATTTGGGAAACACTCAGGAGATTGAAACCAAGTCCTTCAACAAGACTGACATTTGTTGCTTTGATGGACGGATTGAGAATAGCAGTTCCCGTCCCTTTGATCTTTCCCTTGCCCTTATTGCCAAACGAGACCGTTCCTCCCGTGGCACTACTCTGGATAGAAGTGAGATGGATCTGGCTTCCTGTCATATGATTTGAGGCGCCACTATCAATGATCCATGGGCGTCCCCTCACTTCCACCTGTCAAAACAAAGTTAGTTTTTGGCGACCCAGGCAAGGTGTTCCTTACCTGGTTCGTTACAAAAATAGAACTCTGGTTCTGGCATGTAGTCATTAATGTTCACATCATTTGAAGTAGCATATCTGCGGAAAGAATTCCTAGAATGTCTAGAACGCCTAGACTTAGTCTTAGGGACGGACTCTTCATTTTCAATGTTAGTCCTAGCAGCTTTTCCCTTTTCAATGTCGTCCTTCAGTTTCAAACACTCATACTTGTAGTGATCTCCTTGACCACAATACCAACACGTCCTATAGTAAGTACCAAGGTAATACTTCTTATTGGGACGTTGGATCCTGTTTTGTTTCATCTTTTGAGGGTTGCAAACTTTAGAACCTTCCTCTTTAGCAATTTTCTTGTAAATCCTATGACCAGTGGAGTTAGTATAGTAGTCCTCTTCACCTTTCTCTCCACTCTCTAGGACTCTAATTCTATCAAGAAGATTCCTGGTTTTCTCCCTCTCTTGTTCAAGTTCTGTGGATTTACTAGCCTCAAAGTCACTTGGAAGAGAGTTCTTAGAATCAGACTCATATCCTAGTCCCCTTTTGGCTGGGACAAACATCATAGGTCTAACTTCTTCAACTACAGGACTCTTTCCTAGCACTTTGATTTCATCCCTAAGATTAGCGTTCTCTAGCTTGAGACACATTACTTCAGTTTTCAGGGATTTAACTTCTTCACATGAGGACTCTAGTTGAATAGACATAGTACTGTAATTTTCACATTCAACAACAATGTTTTCATTTTCAAGTTCCAGTTCATCCATTCTCTTTTGCATTATCACACTTTCTTCCATGATTTTTCCAATGAGTTTTATGAGTTTAGTTTTAGAGCAACTTTCTAAGGATTTCATCATAGACTCACGGGTTACCTCATTTTCAGATTTAGGAGCGTCCTCCTCATCAACTGTGGCGTCCTCCATAGCCATGAAAGCCACTTGATCATTTTCGAAGGCGTCCTCAAGAGCAATGTAGGCCTCTTCTTCATCGGGTTCTTCATCATCAGAACTCATGTCATCCCATGCAGAAGCAAACGCTCCAATGAGTGCCTTTGTCTTCATATCCTTTGAAGACATTCCTGTTGTACACTTTTTAGCAAAATGTCCTTTCTTGTTACATTTATAACAAGTAAGTTCCTTCATCTCTGCCTCTGTGTACTTGGGACCTTCCTTCTTGGGCATTTTGTGCTTATTGAAATATTTGCTTCTTTTTCCAAAAGAACGCAGAACTTTGTTAAAAAGAACAAGTCCTTCCTCTTCTTCAAGCTGTTCCTTAGACTTGCTTTCTCTTTCTTTCACAGCTTGAACTCGCATCTTTTCACGGTTCTCATTCTTATTGGCTTCCACCATCATAGCAAGTTCTTGTTGACGACGAAGATACTCAGCGTACTCTGGTGTTGAGGTCATCAATGCAATATCTGTTTGAGGATTTCTTGCCAATTCAGCCAAATCGGCTTCCCTTCTTGCTTCATAACCCCTAAGCTTCCCATAGATCTCTTCCATATCCAGGGTCTTGTTAGCGGTGTTTTCCTTGAACGTGGTTCTATCAAAGTTCCACTTTCCTGTGAGTCCATCAATGATTATTCCAACTCTGTTCCTCATTGAGACTTCAGCTTCTGGGATACCCAAGTTTCGCATTTTGGTCACAAGGGCTTCAAAGCGACTTGAGTAGTCCTTTACAGATTCATTAGGCAGCATTCTGAAAGCATAGAACTCCTTTTTAATTTCAAGCTTGACATCTTCCTTCATCTCAGCTGTTCCTATGTGGTACTTTTCGAGAGCTTCCCACTGTTCTTTTGCCGTAGTCAAGTTGCTGACTCTGATGGCGTCCCTTTCACAGAGAGATGCTTGAAGGAAGCATATAGCCTTAGCGTTCGTTTCCATAAGCTTGAATTCATCAGGACCCCATTCATCCTCTTTGTCTTTCTTGTCTTCAGGGACTGTGAGATCACCCTTCATAATTACCTTCCAGCATTGATAATTTGTGCTTCTGCAGAAATTCTCAAATCTAATTTTCCAGCGGTTGAAGTGGCCGTCCGTTAGGCGCGGAGGCTTTACGAACGAGATTCCAATGGGTTCCATGTCCATCTTAACTTGCAACTCAGTAAGAATCTAGAGCGCCTGCTCTGATACCAATTGTTGGATCGTTAGTCAGAAATACAAGGGCGTCCTTAACAGAGTTAAGGTCGTCCTTCACCAGGATGTCCTTAATAAAGATCAAGGACTTCCTTGGTTCGCAGCGGAAATCAAAAGACTAAACAGGTTAAGGCAATAAGTAAGGAACGCTTTTGATTTATAGAGGAACCACTCAAGTACCAACTAGTCCTTGAGTGTAAACCTCTACCTCCTTTGAGGATTTTGTAATAGCTTTTTCCTTTCTTATTAAGTTTCCTTACAATACACTGGCGAGCGGTTACACTTCTCTGGCACTTAGACTGGCGTCCCTAAGTCCACTAGTAACAACCCCTTTAAGCCGGTAGAGTAACCTAACTTAATCTCTAAAGGAAACTATCACCTCGTCCTTACAGTTCGTCGTAAGGACTCTCTCACTCTTTTTGTTCTTTTCTATTACAAACAGTTTGTGGTTTTGTTGAACGCTTCTCGCTCGATCTAACACCTAAGTCTCACTTGTTCTTGAGTTTGTTCTTGGTGTTCTTGGTGTTCTTGAGCGACTTGATAAATTCTCTGAATATTCTCTGAAGCGTCACATCACAATAAATACTCTGGGGAGTATTTATAGTGACATTGGAAAGGGCAACTTTATCTTTGACAATCATGCCCTTGGGGACGTTGCAACAGTAATCGGCTTCCACGTGTTGCTCTGATGATCAAGGAAGCCTACTGGCAATTCCGTTAGGCTTGGATGCGGGATCTTCTTCCACGTGGAGATCATGATCAAAGCTTGTCTGGTGATGTCACTTTGTCGGCCAGCTTTGAAGGACTCCAGTGTAATGATTAAGGACGGTGTCCTTGTTTGTATTTTACCAAGCCGTTCACTGAAGGATGTAGCGTCCTCACTTCCTGAGGACGGCTACCTAATCCTCAACTTGTTGTCCTTTTCAACATGCGTTCCTGAAACACTTGGACAACTTTATTAGAACAAGGCGAGTTTGTCATATCAAAACTAAGGGACGCTAGGCACAATGTTAATTACTGAAGGCGTCCTTAACATTGTCCCAACAGAGAAGCTTCCTGGCAATTACCGTTGGACTTGACTACAAGATCGGTCTCCACGTGGTGATGGACTGGTGTACATGATCTGTGACTCGGATAAAGTCGTCGTGCCAATAAGGGGTCTAACCCAAGAGAACAAAGGCTTCTAGTATTAATATATTTATCAACTAGAGATAAGGGGGGATTTAAGAGATATCTAAACTAAACTAACCTAGAAAGCAAATAACAAACAAACAAACAGATAAGAGGCAGGTTCATTCAAAAGATCCACTCTGAAATAATTACTCGATCATAGATTCATCCATTGATTTCATTCACACCTATGGTTAATTCCTATCCTGATCATTAACAATCGCAAGTCCACGGTCCGAGCAATTCTATAACCCTAGGCAAGGACGCTTAACCTAGAATTAGCATAGAGAACAAGGATATTAGGAAATCAAATCATGCAATCAAGCTACGAGTCTCATGCACAATTAAACCATTGAATACTCTTCCCTAAACTAGTCCACGGTCCTAGAGTAGAGTTGTTTCGAGAAATAGGAAAGATGCATAGACAACAACCAATCCTAAATCAAACAATAGATCTAAGTCAATCAAACAAGTTGGCCAGACTCATAAAATCAAACATAAATCATGGGATGAAGCACAAGAGTATCAATATTAACCAAAGGATAGAAATCAATTACCAAAATCTCACGAGTTCATACATCAGAGCTTCTCCTTTGAACAAACCCAAGGAGACTAGCTCTCCAAAACTAAACTAAAGCTAAAGAATTGAATTATGAGAAAGAAGATACTAAAAACATAAGGCTGGCTCCTCCTTAAATAGCCCAAGGAACAAGCTCCACGAGATAGATAAGGAAAGAGGCAAAAGATAGAAAAGGAAACAAGATAAAAAGATTTCGGCCCGCTTCGGATTCGGCATCACCGCGGTCGCGTCGCTCCCACCGCGCCCGCGCTTTTACGACAGAGAAGAACAAGTCGTCTCGGCAGCCACCGCGGTCGCGTCGACCAGGCCGCGGTCGCGGTATCTCGACAGAATCGCTGGTGTCACTTAGGAGGCTGTTTTGACTATCTTACGCTTGGAATCTGACTTCGGTGTAAAAATATGAATTGAAGCCCTTGAAGTTATCTTTCCAATGGTACCGGAATCAGGTCAATCCGACCTCTATAGCTCAAGATATAACCTTTGCAAGCAAGTGGTGTCGGGAAGACAGCTCAAAACGCATTAAAACTCTTGATTTTTGCATCCTTGTGTCTTCGGCCTAGATATTACAATTCCGCTCAAATCTAACCTAAAAACTCTCAATATAGCCCTAAAATACAAGAGTTAATCTATACAAAATAGCCCGAATCAATCTGCTTCCACGTGGTGATCATGATCAAGGCTTGTCTGGTGATGTCACTTTGTCGCCAGCCTTGAGAGGACTCTTGTTTAATGATAAAGGACGGCGTCCTTTGCAGAATTATGCCAAGTCACTTATTCTTAGATGTAGCGTCCTTACACCCTAAGGACGGCTACACAAACTTGTTGTCCTTTTCATGACTTGCGTGCCTGAAACACTCGGACAACTTATAAGATCAAGGCGAGTTTTTCATGACTTGCGTGCCTAAAACCAAGGGACGCTAGGCACAATGTTAAGTACTAAAGGCGTCCTTAACATTGTCCCAACATGCTCCATTTTAGAGAATCCTCTTTTTGTACCTCAAAATTAAATTATTTTTTTTTAGCCAATTCGAGGCAGAAAAGTATAGTTTTTACCAAAAACTACTTTTTAGCCACAAGTATAACAAGAGCATTTTGATGTAGAAAAAGTACCATTTTCGTAACTTCGACCCTCACGACCTTTGTCATGACGTACCATTCCCCCCGTTTATGAAAAAATTGGCTACAGTGTACTTTGACATGGTGGAGAGAGGTTAAGTTGCTAGTTACAGTCCTAGTGCTCATGAAAAGTCCCTCCTTATTAGCAATCAGGCACCGCACTCTTTGGACTTCTTGAGAACAATTCTAATTAAAGGATTGTACCCTGTTGATTTTACTTGTCCTTGCTGTTGTTCTAAGATCATGGATTGCTTTGGGGATCATGCCGTTCATTGTGGCAATGACATTGGCATTAAAATTCGTCACAACCTTGTTCGAGATGTGTTGGGTGACATACGTGCCCAAGCCGGTGTGGTTGTGCAAAAGGAGGTGCCTCTGGGATTTTTGTCTGATGAAGGTACCAATCTTAGGCTTGCAGATGTCCTTGTCTATGGCTGGGACAGGGGTAAAAATGTTTGCTTGGATGTTGCCGGTGTTTCTCCCTTTACTGGTGTGGGTGTTGATGCTTTCGTCCCTAGGGCTGTTGTGGCTAAGGCTGTCGCCAAAAAGAAGAGAAAATATGCTTCCAAATGTGCTGAAAATGGGTATGGTTTTATTGTCTTCGCTTTCTCAACTTTTGGCGAATTGGGGAGTGATGCTCTTGATTTTTTGTCAAGGGTCACACGGGCTGCTCAGTGTCATGCATCTAGCGCGAATATTCGGTCTTTTATTTTACATAGGTTATGATTTACTTTGAATAAGGGTGTGGGAGCTCAATTGGTTGCTTAGTTCCAATCCAACTATTTGTAAATAAGTCCCAATTTGTTTTAATAAAATCCGAACATTTTTCATAAAAAAATACTTTTTATGTAGATGTGAAGCAAGACCCTAGCTTAACTCATCGTGTCATGCACGACTATAACTTAAAAATATAAATTATTTTTAAAATATCTTAATATACAATGACATAGTATGATACTCCCTCTGTCCCGAAATGTTCTTCCCATGCCACTGTACACACGTTTTTTAAGGGAGGAAAAAGTGGATTTTTTGGTTGCAGTTGTGTCAGAAGGTGTGATCATTAATTTGGGTTAATTTTTTTTGAATTGGGGGATTATAGCGCCATAAAACAATGGAAAAACACCAAACATTAACTTTACAAATTCAGCAACCAATAGGAAGTGGCCATTCAAACCACACGGATCCCCCCTGCCCCCTCCCTTACATTAAAGTTCTTACATGAGCAGAATTACAGTCAGTCCCTTACAAACATTCCATTTGCCTCCATTGATGCACAAAACAAAGATAAACAGTGAAAAAAAACAGAGCATTTACTTTCAGATCACACAGAAAAGGTAAAGGGGGAGAAAGTCTGCATCATTGCCTTGTTGTGATGGCCTCAACATTAAACTTAAATGAAGACCCTTTTCCAGAGGAATATACTCACAGCTCCCAGCATGGTCCCCACAGCTTTGATCTTAATGAGGACGTGGGGGATGAAGAAGGAGATGCAGAGGCATCTCAGGAAAGTGAACAAGCAGGTGGGGACCAAGCAGAAGAAGCAGAAGGGAATAACACAGCAACACATTTACCTCATCAGCGTTTCACAACAAGGCTCAACAGTGAGAGAAAAATGCAAATAATGATGAGACTCTTGCACATAGCAAAAGGGGGATATCTACCACCAAACAGCATTAAACTACTGGCCAGTGAGTTCAACCTGTCAAGGAAAACCATAGGTAAGTTATGGAAGACAGCAAAGGGCTCAAAGAATGGCCTTCATATGCCAAATGTGACTACAAAGTACACCAACTGTGGGAGAAAGAGGATTCAGGTGGCTACTACACAAATCACAGATCTCAATATGGGGGAAAGATCATGCATACGTGATTTAGCAAGCAAGTTGGAAATCTCAAAGAGCACAGTGCACAGAATGATCAAGAGAAAGTCAATAAGGGCACACACAAACCCACTGCATCCAGGCTTGAAGCCAGCAAACATGAGGACAAGGTTGGAATGGATCTTAAGTCTACTTCAAGGCAGTGATCCACAGAGCAAGCAACAATATTACAGCATGTATGATTTCATACACATAGATGAAAAATGGTTTCATCTTAGCAAGAAAACACAGAGGGTGTATCTAGCAGCCAATGAAAGGGGGAAGTACAGGGCAGCATCATCAAGCAAATTTATTCCAAAAGTAATGTTTACAGCTGCTGTAGCAAGGCCTAGATTCAATTCAGAGGGGGATTGCACTTTTGATGGGAAAATAGGAATTTTTCCCTTTACATATCAAGAAGAAGCCAAGAGAAAATCAAAGAACAAAGACAAGGGGACTCTAGTCACAAAGCTGGTTGAATCAGTGAACAAAACAGTAACAAGGAGGATGCTCATTGACCAGATTGTGCCAGCAATCAAGGAGAAATGGCCACAGCAAGAAGGTCACAAGGTAATATTCATACAACAGGACAATGCTAAGGCACACATCACTCAAGAAGATGAAGAATGGCAGCAAGTATACATACAAGATGATTTTACTTTCATTCTAATTCAACAGCCCCCCAACAGCCCAGATTTAAACATACTAGACCTTGGCTTTTTTAGAAGCATTCAATCACTCATGCACAAGAAGATGCCAAAGGATATTGATCACATGTTGGATGCAGTTCATGAAGCATTTTATGAGCTTGACCCAACTACTTTTGGAAATGTATGGCATTCTTTGCAATATGTAATGAATGAGGTGTTAATTGCAAAAGGTAGCAATGATTATGATGTGCCACATGTGAACAAGAGAAGATTGGCAAGTCAAGGCAATCTACCTATACAAGTTCAAGCACCAAACTGGGCAGTTTGTCAAGCATGGGACATTGTTCATGGGGATGCAAATGCTTTGGATACAGAACAAGCAACTCAGGATGCAAGGGGAGACACACAAGCAACTCAAAATGCAGGGGGAGACACACAAGCAACTCAGGATGCAGGGGAGGAAACACAAGCAACTCAGGGAGAATATGAAGATAAAGATAATAACCATGAAGTTTATGATGAAGACATGTAAGTATATATAGGGGGATATTGAACAGTTTACAACTTTTGTGTAGTGCACTAGTAGTTTTTGGTGGGGGGAAACTTTTAGCCAGTTTAAAACTTTTGTTGAAGTGCACCAGTTTTTGTAAGATGCAAGATCCTCTTGGAACTTATTTAAAAAGTGGTTGCTCTCAGGATCCCCCTTATCATCACAGATGCAGCCTCAACCCCAAAACTTGAGCACCCAATGGCCTCCAAAGCCCCAATTAGGGGCGGTGGCCTAGTGAATGTGAAGTTCAGAGGCTTGAAATGAGACTGGATCTCAGCTCAGTAAGATAGGTCTCATCATTGAGCAAAAAAAAAAGAAAAATAAATCTCAGAATCCCCCTTAGCATCATTGATGCAAACTCAACCCAAAACCATCAACTAACAAACTGCCTCCAAAGCCACAAATAAGGGCGGTGGCCATATGCTAGTTAAGGTAAGAGGCTTGTAAGAGTTGACATCTCAGGCATAAAAGAGATCATCATAGATTAAAAGGAAAAAAAAACAGTTTTAAAATCAAAACAAATTCCTTATTGAGGTTAGCTACTTTCATTAGGTAAAAATGGTGTCAATGAGTCCCAATTCAACCAAGTCATTGAGCTAACCCAAATTTGGGTCAGCTCAATGTTCAGGACTTGGTTGAATTGAGACTCACTCACACCATCCCTACATCACAGATTTTTCAAAGCATGAAGAAGTACTCATGAAGCACTACAGACATGAAGCATTCAATACAAAACCATGAATCAGTTTTAAAAATATACAAAGCCATGAAACAGTTTTAAAGTCATGAGTGATCACTTCATACAGCAACTCATGAATCAAAATTAAGTAGAAATAGAAGCATACAGAATTAAAATTCAAGAAAATAAAACATTTTTATTCATGCATTTATATTTCAAATGAAAGACAAATATGCAAAAGAACTCATGAATGACAACTAAGTACAAAAACAAGCATACAAACATGCACATGTTAAAGCACTACAGCTCTTTGCTCTGAGCTATGAGAGTCTCAGAGTAAGAGTAACACAGAAATCTCTTTGCAGAGATAATGTAAGATTCGACAGTGGTTGTTTTAGCACATGCTAATCACCAAATCTGTGCATGAATCTACAAGCAAGTATACAGGCTAATCACAACTAACATAGGGCCAAACAGAATCACACAAACTTTCTCAAATAATTATAGTGATGCATACAGGTTTATTGAGTCAACACTGACATGTACAAGTACTTCAGTAAGCATACAACTAGTCATGAATCCACACAGATATGAAATGAAATTTAGGAATGAACATTGACTTGACACAGAATCATACAAACATGCCCAAATACTCACATTCATGCATACATGTTTTGTTTATCAACACAGATATCAAAATAAAGCCAGTTCAAACAACATCATGTTCACACAGAAGGATTAAACACAACATCAACAACATCAAGTTTAGTTCAGGGGGATACACATCAACACAACATCAACAACCAGGATCTGAAATCAGGGGGATACACATCATCAATAGCCACGATCTCAGTTCAGGGGATACACAACATCAACATGGCAGCATTCCAACATTCTAGAAAATTTAGAGACACGCAAGCATACAACCATGCGAAAACAGAGCATCACAAGACCACAAATCTCATCAAAAATCAACATCAGTTCATGGATTTTTTGGATCAAGAAGACATCAAACACCAACAAGAAAAGGACGCACGCATCTCAGTAAACATGAACATAACCCAAGACAGAATCACAAACAAAAGGAGGCATGGATGAAAAGAACAAGGGGGACTTAGCTAGGATTCCTCTTCGGAATCGGGGACAACGAGGCCGTCCTGATATTCGGGGGATGTGGACGCCTCTTGCAGCCCCTCCTTCCCATCCGGCGCAGGTTCAAGAGCCTCCAAAGCCATCTCAGCGGCGGCCTTCTCAGCAGCGGCGGCCTTCTCAGCGGAGGCCTTATTTTTGGCCCTCAACCAATTGAGCACAGGGGTCTCAAAGCGGCGGGGGCTATAAGTGTGGTTCCCACCGCAACTCCCCTCGCACTCCGGATGCATGGAACAAACACTGTCGTCGGATTCTTGTGAGAAATCCGAGCTATCGTCCCCAAAGTCGCTCTCCCCAAACTCATGGCTCTGATCAATGGGACCGTCGTGTGCCATCTCCAAAGAACAAGGCCAACCCCGCAAGCAAGCGACAGATCTAGGGTTTAGGGGGATAGATCTTGCGAGATTCAAGCTTATCTCGAGGGTTAATTAGGAGAAGATGAAGGATTGATGAAGAGATATCGGCACAAAGCAACGAAGCAAAGGGAGGAGTCGAGAGAGTTCTCAGAGGGAGAGAGATTGAGAGCGGCGCAAGGGTACACAAGAATGGGGGCGTGAGTCTCTCATTTTAGGGTTAGGGGTTTTATTCAGGGGAAGCATCCAGCTGATGGATCAACGTCATGGGCTAGCCCAATTTCAAAGCTTAAACATGTTTAAAGGCCCAATGTCACACTTAATCCCACATTAACGCCACTTATTTGCTTAATTTCAATTTTAAGCGTAAGCTTTATTTTTTGTAATGTTAAATTATTGTGAATTTTTATGTAAAGAAGATAATGAATAGTGTTTTAATGGAGGTTTTTAGGTGAAATGTAGTGGGTAAAAAGTTGATGGTGATAGGAGGAAAGAGAAATAAAGATGATGAAAAAGTTGATTGATTAGGTAAAAAAGTGATAAAGTGTGGTGGATAAAAATAGAAAGTAGGGGGGGATGGGAACAACATTTTGGGACGGAAAAAACGGGATGGGAAGAACATTATGGGACGGAGGGAGTATTTAACATGAACTTGCTTTTATAAAAGAAAATAGAAGTCTTTTTTGATGAATTTTATATGTTGATTTAATAGTTCAATACATATATGTACATGAAGTATTAATTTTCCCTACCAGGTTTGTAAGTTTTGTAAAATTAGAATGTTATTATAAACTAGAGTATGGTAGCACAAGCTCAAACTTTTAACTGTCAAATCATATATATATATATATATATATATGACATTACATTTTATGTACATTTTATGTATATTACATCTAATAAGTTCAAAATAATACTCGGATTTACATGAATAAAGTTTTCAGAAATCTATCCGTTTTTGATAAATATGTCCGTCTTTGTGCTTAATCTGTGCCTAAAAGGTATATTAAATTTATACTTGATCCTTCTCATTACTCCATCCATGCATACTTGATCTTTGTCCCCACTTTTGCTGATGGTAATCAAATTTGACCAACTATACCAGAACCATACCTTAAAATTCATAGCTAGTCAGCTCCAACTTGACCAATTATTTTTTTTTTGAGCAAAACTTGACCAATTATTGATACAAGTTAAAGCACGCGAAATGCAATCATCAATATTATAAAGCATCAAATTACAATTGGGACACAATAAATATAGTCCTTGCTTGATTGGTAGATTTCCAATCAATCCCAGCGCGCGCACACACAGTAACAGCAATCAAAAGGGATCCAAATTTTACGTTACATAATTGTACTTGCTTATACTTGCAAGCTAGCATACGTACATATATATAAATATAATCGACGTACGATGGATAATGCATATTAAACCGACTTAGGGTTGGCCACAGCACGTAAAACAATTGTTTCGACGGTGATACCAGGGCCAAAGCCGAAAAGAACGCCCCATTCGAGCCCTTCTCCGGTGGTTGCCTGACCGTCCTCGAGTGACTTCTTCCTCATCTCATCGAGCACAAACAGCACAGTCGTGCTCGACATGTTTCCGTAGTCCTTCAACACCTGCCTTGATGCCCTAAATTTGTGCTTCTGGAGGCCGAGTTTGGCCTCAATCTGGTCTAAAATTGCAGGCCCACCTAAACGTAATATACAACAAGTTAGCTATGGCGAAGTGAATTAGTTGATCATAAACAAATAAGTTAATTAGTCATAGGCTGATCAACTACGTAAATATATAGGTACCTACCCGGGTGTGGAACCCAAAATATAGAATTCCAATCTTGAATGCCGAGAGAAGAGAAAGCGTCTGTAAGACATGTCTCGATGTTTTTGGATATGAGCCCGGGTATATCGTTACGTAGTCTTAGTAGTAGCCCTTCTTCGCGCACAGAGCCTGTAAGGGCTCCATCGGAATCGGGTAAGATGGTTTGCCCGGACCAAACCATCTTGAATATAGGCCTCTCAACGGACAGGTCAGGACGGGCACCGACGATAACGGCTCCAGCCCCATCACCAAACAGCACCTGCCCAACAAGGGAGTCCATGTCCGTCATAGAAAGCCCACGGAAACCAATGGGGGTCATTTCCGCGCAAACTGCGAGAACTCGAGCTCCCTTGTTGTTCTCGGCCAAGTCCTTTGCAAGGCGTAGGACGGTGCCACCACCGTGGCAGCCTTGTTGGTAGATCATGAAGCGCTTAACGGAAGGGCGCAGGCCGAGAAGTTTGGCGAGCTGGTAGTCCGCACCGGGCATGTCGACGCTAGAATAGGTGCACATGATGAGATGGGTGATTTTGGACATGGGTTGTCCCCACTCGTCGATCGCCTTCTGAGCTGCTTCTTTCGCTAGTTTTGGCACCTCGATGATCGCCATGTCTTGTCTTTTGTTGAGCGACGGCGCCATGTATGCACACATTTCTGGATTCTCCTTGAGAATCTCTTCTGTTAAATGAAAATAACGCTTCTCGATGGTTGTCTTCTCACCTGTTTAAGAACGATACGACATGCAATACATATATATAGTGAGAGTTGGTTCAGGTGAGGAGAGCTCTTGCAGTAAATAGTAGTATAATGAGCAACCCGAATTGCATATAACTAGCTAGCTTGGAGCAAATTAGCATTCAAGATATAACATACAGATGCGCTTGAACTTGTCTTTGAATACACGTGTAATATGCTCGTTGTTGGTGAAGCGTAAGTAGCATTCCGGAAAGTCGGCCTGGTAGATGCACAGTGGTGGGTTGGCGGTGCCGATGGCGAGGATGGTGGCGGGCGACCCCTCCATTGATCCAGGCATTATTTTGTTTTTGATGGTTATAGCTCGTACGTAGTGAAGTGGTAAGATAGTAGGGCTAGCTAGAGGAGATGGATGCAATGCCGATCGATGCTTAATTCCAGTGGAGCTCCTACGGGTATTTATATTGGCGGGAACGTCAATTGCACCGCTGAAATTAAATCAAGTAGCATCGACCCATGCACGGAACGAGTCAATTTCATCCGAAAGATTAAAAAAGAATTATCATGCGCTAGTGGTCAACTTGACTACAATCTCAACCGGTCACAACTCAAACTTCAATCATATCAACTCCATACCGTGGAAAAGAAACTCTCCAAATGTCGGTTTCAAATGAAAATGGTAAAAAAGAAAAAGCTCATTAATCATTTGTGACGAACAGCACAGCACAATAAATTTAATTGTCGGCTCATATTAACTATCATGCAATTAAGCGAATTATGCCTAACTATTTTTGGTCGTATTGGATGATTTATTCAGAAATGAACAGAGTTCATATATTGTCGGGTACGGTTTAGTAGTTTGATATTGATTCTGAGGTTTTTTTGCATGTTTATATATGTTTTGCACAAATTAACCGCATAAACACGTTATCTACTACATTGAGAGAATCCTAGTCATAAAGTCGTCACAACACATTACAAGTTACGAACAAGATGTAAAATGAAAGGAAATAATGAGCATAAATTGAATATAAGCAAAGAAATGTGTGAAGAGCTTTGGGTTGTTTTGTATTGCTCGTATGGATGTTGCTTGAACACTTGGACTGATACAAAAGAGTGTCTTTCTCTCAGAACAGTAAGACTAGCTAAACGTATGATTTTGGAAGAGTTTTGGGTTGTGTCCCTTCTCCCCTTCCTTAGTATGCTTCTCGCCTTTTATAGCCACGCCTCTTCTTTTCCTAATCGGACCGTTGACAAGAGATTTTCAGTGAATCTCGTGATTCTCACCATTGTTGTTAAGGAAAGTGCCGTTTGAATTCGTTAGTGTAACGTATCCAAAATTGTTGTCCTTCTCGTCCATGTCTACTCTGATTTATAGTCCTTTCTTCTCCCTTTGACCATTGGAGCGCCGTATATCAAATCTATCAAATCTCGCCCTTATCTTCAATGTGTTAGCCGTTTGAGAGAAACCATTTAATGTGCCCGAGATTGTCGCACACGTTGGCTGAATCTTCGGAACCCGTTTGATTTTGGCGTGGCACAATCTAGTGGGCCTTTATTGCTTGACTTGGGCTGGATCTTCACGGGCCCCAACAATACCCCCATCAAAAACCTGGGAAAGCTCCCGCCCTTTTTAGGGTTTTTGATCTCTTTTCCTTGGAAGTTGTAGCGCGTCCCATCGAGTCCAATCCCACATATAGCAGTTATGATGGCTTCTGAAAACGTAACTCTTCTTCTTCGGTTCCAGGTACGTTCTTCCCTCTTTCGCTTATCTAACCTCATGCTATTGTTTTATTAAAACTCTTACTTCACCCCCAGCCTGTTGGGGTTAAAACTCGTTTCGAGTCGCTTGTTGTAGGGCCTGAATACTGTTTGACTTCTTGCCCCCTTGTTTGCATATTTTGAGGCTTTTTGCTGAATGCTTTTCTTACTATTTCGTTTGGTGTTCGTCTGTGTTTGCAGGTTCTAAGCAGACTTGGTGTCGAAGACTGAACACAAAACGTGTTTAGAGTAGTCGTGTTTTTGTAAACACCTTGTAATAGTAATGTTGTATTTGTATAGCGCTTTTTGTATAGGATGCGTAGGAAAGAGAGGAAAATCTATAAAGTTTAGATACTTGTATTAACGTAAAGAATCGTGTTACAAGTTCTTAATAAGACTCCACTTGCTCTAGAGTTCTTATTACATTTCTTGTCTCTTGCATCCTTTTTTGACTAGTCGTTGTGTGCACACCGTTGCCTGATCATTAGGCAGGGGCCTTTGTTTTGGCCAGTAACGTCACAAGACGTCCCTTGCTAGTTTTTTCAAAGAGTTGTCTTTTGTGTCGTGTGTGTGTAAAAGAACAACTTGTGTATGTGTAGAAGAACAACTTGTGTATTTGTAAAGATATGATGATGTATGAGAACAATTTGCGTTAAGCACCTTTGACACTCTCAGAAATGATATAGCTTTAGGTTCATCGCGTTCCAGCTTCTGGACACTACTGTTCCATCATGCGTCACTAACTCGTAAGCTCCGTGCCCTATGGCTTTTGTGATTTAATAAGGTCCTTCCCAGTTTGCTCCAAGCTTTCATGCGTTTAACTCTTGTGTGTTTTGGAAGACTTTCCTCAACACCCAATCTCCAACCTGAAATGCCTTTGCGTTAACACGTTTGTTATAACTTCGAGCTACCCACTCCTTATATGCCGCCAATCGGACTGATGCCTCATCTCGTAACTCATCCACTGTGTCTAGATGGTGTAACAAGTTAGGTAGATTTGAATCTTCAGTAGTAAGACCATAACGAGCTGTGGGCAAAGTTACTTCGACGGGTAATACGGCTTCACACCCATAGACCACAGAAAAAGGGGTATGTCATGTGGCAGTCTTGGGTGTTGTTCGATCCGACCCTAGAATAAGTGGTAACTCGTCCGCCCACTTTCCCTTGGCCTCCTTGAGCCGCTTCTTCAAGTTGTTAAGAATCGCCTTATTACTTGCTTCCGCCTCACCATTTGCTTGAGGATAGCGAGGCGTCGACATTATCAACTGAATGTTGTATTATTGACAGAATGATCTCGTCTTGTTGCTAATAAATTGGGACCCGTTATCGCATACTATGGTAGATGGTATCCCGAACCGGCTCAAACATTTCTCTTGATGAAAGAAGTAACCTGAGTGTCTTTAACTTCTTTGAAAGCCTCTGCCTTGATCCACTTAGAGAAGTAATTGGTTATGGTCAAGATGTAAACGCGTTGCCCTGAAGCTGGAGGGAGTTTCCCTACGATGTCCATTTGAACAAAGTGTTATATTTAATTACAAAGGTGGAAGCTTTTACCTTAAGCCGTCGAGCCTCCTCTTTGTCTTCTGGTAGGATTCCTTCTTGTAACCACCTTAGGTAAGGTATTACCCATGAAATATTCTCATCTTAGTCTCTTACTTTGAGCATGTCGGCTTTCTTGACTATGGATAGAGCATCAAGATATACGAAAGGCATCTTGCTGTACTCCCTTGGGTCGATGGCGGATCCGAGATTGGCTAAAGCGTCGGCCTGTGTATTGGCGTCTCGAGGAACTTGTTTTATCTTGAGGTGCTTGAAATTTTTGATAATTTCTCGAACTTTCTCCAAGTATGCTTTCATCTTCGAATCCCTGGCGACATATGAGTCTGATACTTGATTCAAATGAGTAATGAATCGCAAATTACCTCAATTTCTTGCACGTTTAGTTCTTTGGCGACAAGTAAACCAGCTATGAGTGCTTCATACTCTACTTCATTGTTGGTGGCTTTGAATGTGCATCGAATAGCTTGGGCTATCCTATCCCCCTATGGTGACTTCAGGACTACCCCCAGTCCTATACCAACTTTATTTGATGCGCCGTCCGTAGGCATTAACCACCTACTACCACTTGACACCCTGTAACACGTCTTGCTCTCCTAGCTCGGAAGGGGTAGGGGTGAAGTCGACCACAAAGTTTGTCAATGTGATTCGGCCTATTTTGTATAGGTTAACTCTTGTATTTTAGGGCTTTATTGAGTGTGTTTAGGTTAGAGTTTGTGCGTAATTGTAATATCTAGGCCGAAGACACAAGAATTCAAGATTCAAGAGTTTTAAGGTGTTTTGAGTTGTCTACGCGACACCACTTGCTAGTGAAGGCTATATCTGGAGCTACAGAGGTCGGATTGAGCTGAGTCTAGTGCCCTTCGAAAGCTAACTTCAAGGGCTTCAATTAATCTTTTTACACCGAAGTCAGATTCCAAGCCGAAGATGGTCAAAACAGCCTCCGAAGTGACGCTAGAGGTTCTGTCCAAATACCGCAACCGCGACCTGGCCGGCGCGACCGCGGCGGCTGCCGAGACCGACTTGTTCTTCTCTGTTGCGAAAGCGCGGGCGCGGTGGGAGCGACGCGACCGCGGTGATGCCGAATCCAAAGCGGGCCGAAAGCTTTCTATCTTGTTTCCTTTTCTATCTTTTGCCTCTTTCCTTATCTATCTCGTGGAGCTTGTTCCTTGGGCTATTTAAGGAGGAGCTAGCCTTAGGTTTTAGATACATTCTACATTCTACCTTTTACCTTCTTCCTCAAATTAGGTTTTTAGTTTAGTTATGAAGAGCTAGTATCCTTGGGTTTGTTCAAGGGAGAAGCTCTGATGTATGAACTCGTGAGGTTTTGGTAAGTGATTTCTATCCTTTGATTAATATTGATTCTCTTGTGCTTCATCTTATGAATGTTTATTGTTTCTCTACAAGTCATGAACCTATTGAATTGATTTATGGTCTACTGTTTGATTAGGTTTGGACCGTGGACAAAACTAATCTGTGAAAACAACTTAACCTAGACCTGTTGTCTATGTAAATAGGATTAAGAAGAGAATTGATTGTTTTATCTTGCAATTGACTCATAGCTTGATTGTTTGATATTATATCATGCATATCCCTGCTCTCTATGCTAATTCTAGGTTAAGCGTCCTTGCCTAGGGTTATAGAATTGCTTGGACCGTGGAATTGCGATTGTTAATGATCAGGATAGGAATTAACCATAGGTGTGAATAAAATCAATGGATAAATCTATGATCGAGTGATTATTTCATGAGTGGATCTTTTGAATGAACCTGTTTCCCATATTTGATTGTTTATCTGTTAGTTATTTGTTTCTTAGTTTAGTTTAGTATAGATTTCTCTCTTCAATCTCCCATATCTGTAGTTGATAATTATATTAATACTAGAAGCCTTAAGTTCTCTTGGGTTCGACCCCTTACTTGCATGCTATACTAGTTTGTTTGTTTGGGTTATTTATCTTTGATCTTTGCACAACGATTTTAGCCGAGTCACAATGCTTGCGATTTCATGGCTGTTCTTGGCTCATACGCAATGTCGTAACTGTTTAAGTGAATCATCTTCCTTGTTAATCGACCTGACAACTCTGGTTTTGACATTATACTCTTCATCGGGTAGTTAGTTCTCACAGCAATAGAATGACTTTCAATATAAGGACATAATTTTATTGAGTCCATTACCAAAAATAAAACTAACTTTTCTACGAGAGCATACCTGGTTTCTGCATCAAGTAGAGTTTTAGTTACATAATATATGGGCAATTGGTCCCCATTCTCTTCTTGGATCAAGACAGTATTCACAGCCACTTCTATTACAGCTAGATACACGTACAACTTCTCTCCATGTTGTGGTTTAGATAGCACCTGCAGGTTAGACAAATATTGTTTTAACTCATAAAAATCCTTCTCGTGTGCTTCCGTCCATTCGAATGACTTGTTACAACTTGTTTCGATCTAAGGACCGAGATATGAATCGATTTTACGCCGCTAATTGTCCCGCCATGCATAGGTCATGTTAATGGTTGGCTTGGGATGTGGTGAAATATGTGACGCGGGTGGGTATGGGATGTATCTCGTCTCTCGCCTTCCCTGTCTATGATCAGACCGATGAGGGTTGGTTGTCTTATCCACAAAGAAGTCATCCTCCTCCAATCGAACGTGTGTTAACGCCTTTACCTATACTTCATTAAAGTTCGAACAAGGTTATTTGGTTAGTTCCCGATATAATTTTGGGTTTCGGGTTGATATACCCCTTCGGAAAGCTTCCAATGCGGTGGCGGCATCACATCCTTCAATAGTTACGAGTTCCTCATTATAGCCATTATGGAACGCCTTCAGAGATTCATGTGGCTTTTAGGTAAGTCGGTACAAATCGCTTGACCGCTTCTTGGCACGCCGACTACTTGCAAACCTGATCCTGAACTTGTCAACCAACTCAGCAAAAGATGAGATACTTCCAAGTGGTATATGAGAGTGCCAATTTAGTGCATGACCAGATAACATGTTCCCGAACCATCGACACATAACAATCTCTTTCATATCAAAAGGAACAGTGCCAATGTTCATGGATTGTTTAAAAGCAGCTATATGTTGGTCGGGATCTGTAATCCCTTCATATTTTGGCACTTCTGGGATGTGATACTTTCGAGAGATATCAACTCTCGCAATAGTGGGTACAAAGGGGGAATCAGTATAACCACCCCTCCTTTCTACTGCTATCGGTTGAGGTGCCCCTGGGACCTAAGTAATCCGGTCTACCCAGGGCCTAAGGTGTTCTCTCAATTGGGTAACCTCAGTATCTTCCCGAGTGGCCCTCGAGGAATTACCATTTACCTGGTTACCTGTTGACGGTCTAATGTCGTTAGGAGTGATGAGGCTTAGGTCGTCCATGTCTAAACGCCTTGCGACTTCGTTCAACACGTCCGTCCTCCGATGGTAAGCTGGGGCCGACAATACCTGAGATCGAAGCAAATTACGCTCATTAGTCAAGGTTTCAATTTGCTTTTCGTATATCTCAGTAAACTTAGTATTGGCCTTCTTTTGGCTTTCCAACTCTTTTGAACAGTTAGCATAGTTGCATGGAGTTCGGCGATGGCACTAGATTCGCCTCCTCCTTGCTGCTCGGAGTTTTCAGTGTTTCCATCCGCGTTCTCGAACACCTCAGCGGGTAGTCCGCCATTGTTCACACCGTTTTTGGTATTATGATTGTTGACATCGCCATTCTCGTTAGCTTGGTTGTCTGGTTTTTCATGGTCTCCTAGATGGCCGAGAGTTGCGTCCATGCTGGTGAAGATCTCGTAACTTGCTTTGGCGTGGCTCCTTTTTTTGCTAGGGCCCCATGGTGGGCGCCAATTGTTTTGGGCAAATTAACCGTGTAAACGCGTTATCTGCTATGTTGAGGGAATCTTATTAGTCACAAAGCCGTCACAACACGTTACAAGCTACGAACAAGATGTAAAATGAAAGGAAATAGGTAGCATAAATTGAATATAAGCAAAGAAATGTGTGAAGAGCTCTGGTTGTTTTGTATTGCTCGTATGGATGTTGCTTGAACACTTGGCCGGATTGATACAAAAGATTGTCTTTTTCTAAGAACAGTAAGAATAGCGAAATGTTTGATTTTGGAAGAGTTTTGGGTTGTGTCCCTCGTCCCCTTCCTTAGTACGTATCCAAAATTGTCGTCCTTCTCGTCCATGTCTAGTATGATTTATAGTCTTTTCTTCTCCCTTTGACCGTTGGAGCACCGTATATCAAATCCCGCAAATCTCGCCCTTATCTTCAATGTGTTAGCCGTTTGAGAGAAACCATTTAATGTGCCCGAGATTGTCGCACACGTTGGCTGAATCTTCGGAACCCGTTTGATTTTGGCGTGGCACAATCTTGTGGGCCCTTATTGCTTGACTTGGGCAGGATCTCAGGGGGCCCAACAATATATATGGTTTAGGTGATTATTACATGATATATACACTATTAAGATTATTAATTATAATTTTGGTATTAAAGATGAAATACTATATTTTTAATGAAGAAAATAATAATAATAATAATAATAATAATAATAATAATAATAACAATAATAATAAAATTGAAAAATAATAATATTCCAATTAATGACAAATTGAATGTTAATAATTGTATTCAATTGCAATAAAATAATATATTCGAATTGAAATAATAACATATATACTATATGTAGTATAGTGATAATGCCAATAATAACATAATAATAATCATATAATATATGGTATACATTATATAGTATCTTATTAATGGTAACATGATAATAAATAATTAATAGATTGAATCTAAACTACTTGTAAATTTGGAGTTTTTTTCATGTAATGCAACAAACCGTTTCTTGTAAACTTGAGGTACGGCAACCGCAGATCCCATGGATCTTCATAGTCGCGACTGGTCACGCTCGAGACATCGTTGAGCGTGCCTTGGCCCTTGTGCGAGCGTTGCCTTGCCTTATTTCTCAAGTCTTCAATGTTGCTTTGTCTCAATATATCTCTCGAGTCCTCGTTTAATTATCGGCGTTGTTATTATTGTCAAATTTGGGATTAATAATATGATTATCAAAAGGATTAATAAGGTTAAAAAGAGTTATTAAATGATTAATACTGGATAAAATCCTTTAAGAGGTTCATGGGGAATCTCGAACTTTGGATTAAGTATGTGGGAGATAATAACTCTTTTTACTTGATTATATGTCGAACCCAACTCAAGTTACTCTCCCGTTGTTGAATTGTACCTGTAACATCCTGTCTTTCTGGCAAGGCGTTACTCAGTAGTAGACCTCACGAGACGCTACCAAGCTGGTTCGACAATAGAACATTCGGATCTTGCAACGTGGGCACGTCGAGAAAACATTGAAAACATCCAACTTGTATTACGGAATAAAACTTTTACAAAACAATTCATCATTCCAGCCCAATACAAGACTAACAAATACGAACTTTCCCAAGCCCCATGTACATCAACTAACAACTTACGATATAAGACTATACATGATAATTCAAACATTAACATGAAGTTTAACAAACAACAACACTTCTTAGATCCCAAACCAATCTATGACATGAATCCTTGCCTCGCACCACCAACCTGCCAAGTCTCCATCACGCACTACCTGAATACCTAGAGTGAAAAATAGTTTCCCGAAGGGTCAGCTGCTACTCTATCAAGCTAGACTAAGCATGGCAACCACAAACATTTCAAAATAATTTTACTCTAAGGTGAGCAACCAAAAGTCCACAAATTCATCCACACATGTTTTCCAAATTAGGCTTACACCTCCTCCTTGTCTTGAGCATTCACCTACGAGTCGATTCCTTAACCACAATGAATCGTGATACTAACGTACAAAGCTTCTCTTGCCCAAGGCTCTTTTTGATCCCTTCATGTGTTACCTCTACTTTGCTTGATTTCACGATCTCTAAGATAATAGTTAACACTCACGTATTCTCACATGCGTCCTATACATGGTATGCTTGGTTTCGCAATGCATAGACTCATTTTACCACCTCCTTGACACCGACCACTCACATTTCCTATGATCAACTTGATACAAGTGAGGTTCGCTGTGAATAAATACCCATGTTCCATATACTCCATTTTGTACTCAAAAGTAATCCTCCTAAATCGGGAGATCAACTCCTCCCAGAGAAAATAACATCCATTCTTCCACAAACCTCCCTAGCTAGAGTTTGACCACTTCCAATCTCATAACTTAAATGCTTAGGTAAGTTCTAATCCAACATTACTCCATCATCTGCCAAGCCGACAACTCTCCTTACTCTTGTACTAGATTCAATCACTCGGTCAATTTATGGAGCAATCCTAATCAATCCTTGGAGAAGCACAACACCTCCCTCTTACTCTTGTTGTTGATAAACACTCTTTCACTAGTGCTAACACTATAATTCAACTCGACATCCTTCCAATATTGTACTAAGAATTGACAATTATTTACTAACAACGTGGGAACCTTTGACTGATGGTGGTGGAGTCGAGGCGTGTCACCTACCCCACATAAATGCAACATGACTACCCAATAAAAACGATTTGAAAACACCGGCCGGTTTTAGTTCAAGTTGGGCCTGTACCTGGGTTATTTCTCTATTTGCATGCCAAGGAAACCGCCTTAAGGTAGACCTAGATTTGGTTCAGTTTGAACTGGTGAACCGGACCAAAATCGGACCGGTCAAAACCGGAACCGGATCGAACCTAAACCTAAACCGCCAAATTGGCCCGGTATAGGTTCGAGCAAATCCAAACCGGTGAACCAACGGTTCAAACCGCTATGCTCAAACCGGAACCGGATAAAAATTGGCGGTTTAGAATTCTTTTCTAAAAATAAAATAAATTTACTCATGACCGTTTCGGTTCAAGCAAACCCAAATCGCGGTTACGGCTCACACTACTGCGACTGCGGTTTTCATTCAGAATGACAACCACGGTCGTGGTAGTGTGGACCGTGACCACGGTCGGTAATAAAATTAAAAATAAATAAAAACTAGAACCGGAACAGGCAACAAAACCGGGTGGAAACCGGTCATAACCAGAACTGGCAGATTGGAGCCTCCAAGGTTTAGGTTTAGATTTTCTCTAAACCCAAACCTAAACCACCGGTTCGGAACCGAAACCGGCGGTTCGGTTAACCAAACCCACCTTTACCTTAAGGTAAGTAGATGGTTCTCCTTTCTCTTACTCGATAATTATGAAATTGTTTTCCTTTATCTAATTGATAAGCGGTATTGTAGTCGCCCTAACACCGATCAAAATAATCCAAACAGCCCAACTAGGAATGTAGTAGAGAAGTAAGGGTCGATCCTACAGAAACTCAGGTTTCAGTGTTTATTGTTACGCTACTCAAAGTGAAAAGGAGGGTTTTGAATATGAATCTAAGAACTAAACTAACTAGTGAATGCAAAACAAACATATGAGATGTAAAATATATGAGAAATATGCTCAACTAGTTAATATCCATTGCGAACTTGATTATTAATCCTTGATTATCAAAATTCTCTCTTTACCTTCACTACTCTATTGCGGAATGCTAATAACCCAACTTCATAGCATTATTAATCCTACTTCAATTCTAGTTCTTAGCCCGACCGGTACTAACAACCCTAATTATCAAATAACCTTGGAGACCTCCTAGATTCAACTTGATAACAGCATTAAGATCCGAGTATCAATAGAAACATGCATTCAGAGAAACCAAACATCCAAATAACATGCAATTGAATTATCTTCTCTAATCAACTAGTCCTACCAGTCCTAGATTGATTAAAGGTTCTACCTATGATCTAATTAACATCGACCGGTAATTAGAAAGATCTAGTTGTAATTCATCCTAGAAATCATATTAGGTGATCAAGCTAATAAAATCCTAGACTGAAATTAAGCAATTAAACACAGAGAAAACAATTTAGTCAAGAGAAATTAAAAACAATCAAACCTCACAATAATACTTCGTTCACAACTTCAATTAACTAGTTAAGCAAAAGGAATTTAGCTACTGAAAGATATTGAAAAGCTTACAAAGTTTTCCAAAGGGTTTCTTCTTCTCCAAGCTCCAAAAATAATCCCAAAGTCAAGAATAATGAGATAATAAAACCTAGAAAAATAAAATCTAACTATATGTTGGATCGTTAGTACTGAGGGACTGCCTTTACTTTGATAAAGGCGTCCTTTAGTTAGGCGTTCCTACGAGGTGTAGGAGCGTCCTAGAGTAATGCAGCGGAAATAAAGTACTAAACAGATAAGTAATGAACGCAAATGAGTTATAGAGGAACCACTCAAGACCAAGTAGTCCTTGAGTGTAAACCTCTACCTCCTTGGAGGATTTTTGAATAGTTCTTCCTTTATATTGAACGTTCTTACAGATGTACTGGCGAGTCTTTACAGTTCTCTGGCACTTAGCTTTTCCCTAAGTCCACTAGTAAAGGACTCCTCTAAGCCTACAACTTAAGCAAGTTCAATCTACTAAAGGACTCCTATCCCTGCGTTCTGCAGTACTTCGCAGAACTCTCTTTTTTTTTTTTTTTTTTTTGATTACAAACAGATTTGTGATTTGGTTTACAAGTCTCACTCGATCTAACTCAAAGACTTAACACTGTTCTTGAGTTCTTGAGTTTGTTCTTTGTGTTCTTGAGTGAGTCGCTTTCTCTTTGATTCTCTCTAAATGTTCTTGAAAGCGTTAGCGTCACAATAAATGCCTTGAGGTATTTATAGGACTTGGGGAAGGGCGTCATTCTCGTTCTGACGATCATGCCCTTCAGGTACGTGGCTACAGGATCTTCCTCCACGTATGATGGCGGTGGTGAGGAAGCTTCCTGTATCCAGCTGTGTGTGATGGACTCCGCTACAGGATCGGCCGCCACGTATGGATGTACTCTGCAACAGGATCGTCCGCCACGTAGTGTTGGACTCCGCTACAGGATCGGTCTCCACGTGTCCTTGGATGATCAAATGTTGTCTGGTGATGTCATCCTGTCGGCTAAAGAGTAAGGACGCTCTGCTTGCGTTCCTACTTGCTTGGGACTACGTCCTTGCTCAAGTAGTCTCTGATCGGTCCTTACTTCCTGTTAGCTAGTGTCCCAAAGCCTATGGGACGCCCATACACACCTGTTGTCCTTTGTTAGATGGGCGTTCCTGAACACTTGGACAACTTTATTAGAATCATAGTGAGTTTGTCATATCAAAACTAAGGGACGGTTGTGGGTACACTACCAAGGACGCAGGCGTTCTTGATAGCGTCCCAACAGTTTCCCCCTTTTTGATGATGACAAACTCTTCAGCAAAAAGTTTTGACATTGGAACTTAGCATGCATGAAAACTTAAGAGCGTCCTCTAACACTTAGAGAAATATCATTTAGTTTTTGGATTTTAAGAAGAGAAAAGCGTCCTAGAATTATCTAGGCGTTCTCTAGTTTATTCTAGCATGGCGTTCTTTAGACCTTTCACTTAATAGTTCCCCCTTAACACTTGCTTATTCTAGATAACTAATTTATAGCGCATCTCTGCAAAACTACACTTCCCCCTTTTGGCATCATCGAAAAGGATAACAAGTGATAAGAACGTTAAGCACAAAAACATAACTAAAGGCAGTGGAACGCTTAAACACACATAATGCAAGCAAACAATTGTAATAGCCATTCAAACAAACTTTAGAGTTATTACAAACATAGAACGAGTGTTTGAAGTTCAAAAGAAGCAAAGGCAAAATGATAGGGGATTAAAGGGGTGGTGGCAATCACTGAGAACGGCGCTGGGCTTGATAGAACTGGAAGAGTTCTTCTTGGAGTTCAGCAGCCTTAGAGAACGCGGAGGTCAAGTCCTTAAGTGCAGAGAAAATGAGGCACTGATTGTCCATGATTGCACCTAAGAGTTCCGCAGGAGGATGCTCAGAGATATTTGCTGGAGCAGATCGGAGCCTTGGTCCTGAACTGGAAGAAGGAGCGTTCAATTGATGATCGTCAGCAGGAGAAGGAGCCATGAGTAATTCATCAAGAGCGTTAAAATCTACAGCGGGCTCTTCTACTTGGGAGGACTCCTGTCGCAAGGCAGCCAGGCGTTCTGCTTCAGCATCAGCAACCATGCGTTCTTCTGCTTCTTTTAATCTTCGCTCCTCAGCTTCGGCCTCTAACTGTTTGATCACTGATGGAAGCTCTTCATTGTGCCTGATTTCAACAAGGCCGTTCTTAGCATTCCATTTGAGACCAAGTTCTTCTTGAGGAGCACTGTCGTCGTAGGCGTTCTGAGACTGAAGGATGAGCTTGACCAGGCCGGGATAGGGTAGAGCATGTCTCTTCCTCCCACACTTAGCCATATGTTGCATAGCTATTCGTGCTAAGTTTATGGGGCGGCGTTCAAGGAAAGCGTCAATCAATATAATATCGTGTGTTTGCACGATTGAACGCTTTTCCTGCCTTGGAAGGACGGCGCGGCAAATGAAGTAGTGAGCGATTGCGCCAACTTTGCTCAGAACGTGAGCAACCCTGTCCAAACCTAGTGGCCTCTTGCCCTGAAAGACGTGCTCAACCAGGGGCAGTTCTTCATCTGTTGTCTCAAAACCACCTTCAGGAAGGGAGCACAAGGCGTCAGATGGGGGCTTCTTGGCAGCAAGACCCATGAAGGCTCTGACCTGGCGTTCACTGACGGAGGCTTTCTCACCATCGATTTTGAAATGGAGAGAGCCGTCTTTAGATTTGTAGTGCAGGTCCTTGAAGAACGCCTTAATCTGCTCTTTATCAACCATGGCTGGCGCAGGCCCTACGGTCAACCACCCCTGGAATCTCAGAAGTTCAAGGAACTCCTGGACATCATTATCGTTGGTGAAGGACGCTAGCCACTCTTCGGAGTATACGAGTGGACTAAGGACTTTCACAGGGGGACCGTCGGGCTTCTTCTTGCGTTTGCCCTTGGGAGTTTCAGACTCCTCGCCATCACTGGACTCGTCCTCAGAGTCATTTTCAGAATTTGCCCTTGAAGGAGCGTCCTCTGTGCCTTTATCTGTTTCAGCTTGACCACCAGATGTGGCTGGAGGGGCATCAGAGGTTTGACCCTGGGATGTGCCTTCGGCGTCCTGAGCTTCAGAAGATTTTTCATGTGTGGGCTCAGCGTCCGCCAAGACTTGGATGGTTTCTGTTTGGTTTGGGGGCGCGGGGTTCTCTTGTGGGGCTGGGGTGGGGTGGAGGATGGGGAGAGATTGATTGTAAGGAGGGACCTCTTCAGCATCACGCTCGAGTTCTTCCGAGAGAGAAGGCTCGGCGTTCCCCGGAGCGACCTGGTGCAGACCAGCATCCTCCACTTGTGCAGGGGCGTTCACCTCCTCTGCTTCGTCATTGGAGTCCCCAGTGACATCGATGAATGGGGAATCCTGAGCAGGGACGTCTTCCTCACTTCCAGATGATTTTGACGAGGAAGAGGAGGAAGATGAGGAAGGAACGTGCTCAACTTGCACTGGCGCGTCCTTGGCCATTAACACCTTTGGTTTCTCGCCAGCTTTTCGGCGGCGAAAGGTGTGCTCAAATGAGCGCGAGGCCTCCTCTGGGCCACTCTCTGAAGATGGACGACGGGACCGTGGAGTCTCGGGGTCCTTGGGGGGAGAGATGTGAGCCGGGGCGGAGGGGAAAAGGGCCAGGTTAAGCGGGGACGGTGGAGGGAAAGGGATGATGGCATTTTGAGAGGATGGTTGAGGGGACAGGGGAGGAGTTGGGAGTTGTTCGATTTGTATTTGAAGAGGGGGAGTGGATTCCTGTGAGAGGTTGGAAGGCCGTTTTGAGGAGCTTGGCCTTTTTGTGGGGGGATTGGCGGAAGGGACGCTTGAGGTCTTGGCCTTTTTAAGGGGCCTTGGGTCATGAGTCTTCTTGGAGCGTCCCTCCTTTAGGTGAGGTGGAAATTTATCCACGATTTGAATGGGGTTTGAGGAGGTTTGTTTGGAGGTTTTGGAGAGAGGAGATGAGGGAGTGGGACGTTTGAGGGTTTTTGTGGTGGTGGTTGGAACTTGTGGAGGAGGGGAAGAGGGAGTTGGAACTCTAGCTTTGAGCATTCTGTAAGCTAGGGAGTCCTTCGGATACATGGGGAAGTCGGGCAGGACGGCGTTGTGGAGATCGGGAATTAGCTCAAGTAAAGGGCCAAGGTTCTCACCTCCAAATTGGGAAAAGAACAGAACGTCGTCCATCCGTCCTGGCAAGTCCTTGTAATTTGTGTTATGAAGACTTGGCATGACGAAACGCTCGATGAAGCGTTCGTAGTTCTTCGTCTTTGTAGCGTCCCTCTTGACCTCAGGAAGGTCCATGCGTTCCCTTATTAGGTTGTAAAGGGTTCGCGGCTTCCTGTTTATGAAGTCCACCAAAGACTCGTTGAGGACGATTGGCTTTGGCTTCTCTATGTGATGGGACTTCACAAGCCTTCGGCGCTTTCCGCCGGTAGAAGATCCGATTACGTTCCTTTGTTGTTGAGACATGATTCTGATGAATACTTAGAGAGAGAAAGTCACCAGAGTTCTAGAGAGAAGTCAGAGCTTGAGCTGAGTTGAAAAGTGGTTGAGAGCAATAAATGAACGAGAGCGACTGTTTTGGCCTTATATAGAGGAAGCGGTGGCACAAATGGTAATTAACACTGTTTTACTGTGCGACACGTGGCAAAGCTTCCCCCTTAAGATTTGATCAACGGTCACTGTTCACACTTTCAAAAGTTCAAAATTCAAATTTCTGACTCTTCAACTTCCTTCTCAAAATCTGAACTGGCGTTCTCAACTACAACCACTGGCGTTCTCACATACTTAGCAAATCGTTGACCTCTTCAAGCAAACCAACAACCAACTTACCGTTCTTTTGATCACCTTGAGAACCATTTGAGAACAAAGCAAGTACGTCCCGTAAAAGAAAATATGAAGCTCATAGGACGCTTTTACAGAGTTCTCGGCTAGGGTAAGCTTAGAGTTCCCATCATTTCGGCTTATAATGAGGGTTGGGTGATCAGGGATACTCTTTTCAAGACAAAAATAGAGAATATTTGAATGGCGTTCCAATGTAGCAAACACATGAAGTTTTAGACTAGCGTCCTTGCAAATATGAATTCAATGCATAACAGTCCTTAAACACTTAGAATCTACAAAACATAGCCAATCATTGGGAGAATAGTAGAACGGGACTTGCTACTTAAAAGTTATCATCCCCAAGAGCAATCTGAGATGCTCAAAGGGACGTCTATCAAGTGCTTTAGTGAAAATATCAGCTATTTGGTCCTCCGTCCTAACATGTCCCATGCTAATGAGTCCTAGTTCTACATTGTCACGCAAGAAGTGATGCCTTATGTGAATATGCTTTGTGCGTGAATGAAAAACAGGATTTTTAGCAATTTCTATAGCACTTGTGTTATCACAGAGAATAGGAATAGTTTCAAGATTGATACCGTAGTCCTCAAGTTGATATTTGATCCAGAGGACTTGTGACAGCACGAAGCAGCAGCAACGTACTCGGCTTCCGCAGTTGAAAGCGCCACAGAGTTCTGTTTCTTTGATCCCCATGAAACTAGGCATGAACCAAGGAACTGTGCCATTCCTGAAGTGCTTTTTCGATCAATGACATGGCCAGCATAATCAGCGTCCGAGTAGCCAACAAGCTTGAAGAACGTCTTCCTGGGATACCAAAGGCAAAGATCGTCGCGTCCTTTGAGGTAGCGAAAGATCCTCTTGACTTCTTGCATGTGGGACTCCTTTGGATTAGCCTGGAAGCGTGCACACAAGCAAACGGCAAACATAATATCTGGACGGCTTGCTGTCAAGTAAAGCAAAGAGCCAATCATTCCTCTGTACAGCTTTTGATTAACGTCCTTCCCTAGTTCATCTGTGTAAAGACGCGAATTTGGAGAACAGGGTGTTGCCATAGGCTTGGACGTGTTCATCCCGTACTTCTCAAGCATTTCACGGACATACTTTTGTTGGTGAATGCGCGTCCCTTCCCTGAGTTGGTTAATTTGAAGTCCCAAAAAGAAGTTGAGTTCTCCAATGAGGGACATCTCAAATTCACTACTCATGAGGGATTTGAACTCCTCTACAAGCTTCATGTTAGTGCTACCAAAGACTATATCATCAACATAAACTTGTGCAATTAAAATGTCCTTGTGAACTTTCTTTATGAACAAAGTTTTATCAATTGAACCGCTAGTGTACCCATGAGACAAAAGGAAGGACGCAAACCTGTCGTACCAGGCCCGAGGGGCTTGCTTGAGTCCATAAAGTGCTTTGTCCAAGTAGTACACATGATCTGGGTGAGAGGCGTCCTCGAAGCCAGGGGGCTGAGCAACATACACTTCCTCTTTGAGCTTGCCATTGAGAAAGGCAGTTTTGACGTCCATCTGAAATAACTTGAATCCTTTGTGTGCGGCAAAGGTAATAAGAAGACGAACGGCTTCAATTCTAGCAACAGGGGCAAAGGTCTCATCATAGTCTATGCCTTCCTCTTGCTTGAATCCTTGAGCCACAAGTCTTGCCTTGTTCCTTGACACACGTCCACTTTCATCAAGCTTATTTCTGAACACCCAGCGCGTCCCTATGATATTCTTGCCTTTGGGACGTGGAACGAGGGTCCAAACTTTGTTCCTTTCAAACTGGTTGAGTTCTTCTTGCATTGCTTGAATCCAGTCAGCGTCCTGAAGTGCTTCTTTGATATTCTTTGGTTCCACCAAAGATACAAAGGCGTTGAACGCACAAAAAGCTAAATTTGCACTCTGGGACTTGCTTGCAGCTGACCTGGTTTGAACGCCTTGAGCAGGATCTGAGACAATCTGAGAAGTTGGGTGGTCCCTAGAGAAGCGGGACTCCCTTTGAAATAGTTGAGCAAACCTTGGATCAATTTCATCATCTGAAGAAGCGTCCTCAGTGTGTTCCCCCTCAGAGGGAGCGTCCACACCTTGACCTTGCAAACTTGATTCACCCACATCTTGCTGAACTAGAGATTCACTTCGAGAGGGAACTCCTTCAACAATACTAGGTACGTCCACTGAGACTTCTTCTGGATTTGGAGTGGCGTCCTTAGGAACATAGTATTTCCCAGAGGACCAATCTTCTACTTCATCTTCAGAGTCGTCCTGCTGTTGTGACGAGGATCGTTCTTTCTTACTTCCTTTTTCTTTGTGAGAAGAACATTCTTTGAACACAACATGAATACTCTCCTCAAGCTTTAGAGTCCTTTTGTTGAAAACTCTATATGCTTTGCTGGTGAGGGAGTACCCAAGAAATATGGCTTCATCGCTCCTTGCATCAAACTTTCCCAGTTTTTCTTTATCATTGTTGTGAACGAAACACTTGCAACCAAAAACTCTGAGATAATCGATGCGAGGCTTCCTTCCGTTCAACAACTCATAGGACGTCTTCTTCAGCAGAGGACGGATCATGGCACGGTTAACGATGTAGCATGCTGTGGCAATAGCTTCCGCCCAGAAGTACTTGGGGACGCTATTAGCCAAAAGCATGGTTCTTGCCATATCCTCTAGCGTCCTGTTCTTTCTTTCTACAACGCCATTTTGTTGAGGAGTCCTTGGAGCTGAGAAGTTGTGAGAGACACCATGTTGATCACAGAAGGCCAGGAACTCTGAATTCTGGAATTCCGTCCCATGGTCGGATCTTACAGCTTTGAGTGGCGTCTCCAGGGCAACTTCCACTTGTTTGATGAAGACTTTGAATGCCTTGAAACAATCTGCTTTGGACGCCAAGAAAAGAACCCAAGTGAATCGAGAAAAATCATCTACAAGAACGTAAATGTACCTCTTTCCACCGTAGCTCTGTGTCTTCATTGGTCCACAAAGATCCATATGGAGAAGTTCCAACGTGGCTACAGGATCTTCCTCCAGGATCTTCCTCCACGTATGATGGCAATGGTGAGGAAGCTTCCTGTATCCAGCTGTGTGTGATGGACTCCGCTACAGGATCGGCCGCCACGTATGGATGTACTCTGCAACAGGATCGTCCGCCACGTAGTGTTGGACTCTGCTACAGGATCGGTCTCCACGTGTCCTTGGATGATCAAATGTTGTCTGGTGATGTCATCCTGTCGGCTAAAGAGTAAGGACGCTCTGCTTGCGTTCCTACCTGCTTGGGACTACGTCCTTGCTCAAGTAGTCTCTGATCGGTCCTTACTTCCTGTTAGCTAGCGTCCCAAAGCCTATGGGACGCCCATACACACTTGTTGTCCTTTGTTAGATGGGCGTTCCTGAACACTTGGACAACTTTATTAGAATCATAGTGAGTTTGTCATATCAAAACTAAGGGATGGTTGTGGGCACACTACCAAGGACGCAAGCGTTCTTGATAGCGTCCCAACAATTTCCCCCTTTTTGATGATGACAAACTCTTCAGCAAAAAGTTTTGACATTGGAACTTAGCATGCATGAAAACTTAAGAGCGTCCTCTAACACTTAGAGAAATTTCAGTAAGCACAAGTTTTCATTCTTTGATTCTCTAGCTTTTGGATTTTAAGGAGAGAAAAACGTCCTAGAATTATCTAGGCGTTCTCTAGTTTATTCTAGCATGGCGTTCTTTAGACCTTTCACTTGATAGTTCCCCCTTAACACTTGCTTATTCTAGATAACTAATTTATAGCGCATCTCTGCAAAACTACACTTCCCCCTTTTGGCATCATCGAAAAGGATAACAAGTGATAAGAACGTTAAGCACAAACACATAACTACAGGCAGAGGAACGCTTAAACAAACACAATGCAAGCAAACCATGTAATTGCCATTCAAACCAAATGTAGAGTTATTACAGACAATGAGCACATAGTGTTTAAAGTTCAAAAGAAGCAAAAGCAAAATGATAGGGGATAGAAGGGGTGGTGGCAATCACTGAGAACGGCGCTGGGCTTGATAGAACGTGAGGAGTTCTTCTTGAAGTTCAGCAGCCTTAGAGAACGCGGAGGTCAAGTCCTTAAGTGCAGAGAAAATGAGGCACTGATTGTCCATGATTGCACCTAAGAGTTCCGCAGGAGGATGCTCAGTGATATTTGCTGGAGCAGGACGGGGAACTGGGCCAGAGCTTGAAGGAGGAGCGTCCATAGGAGTGTTTAGAGGAGGAGAAGGAGCCAGCAGCATCTGATCTAGAGCAGAGAAGTCCATAGCAGGCTCTTCTTCGTATACACCCTCTTGAGACGGATTTGCCTGGCGTTCTGCTTCAGCAGCCAGGCGTTCTTCTTCAGCTTTTTGTCTCGCTTCCTCAGCTTCAGCCGCTAACTGTTTTAGCACGGACGGCAGCTCTTCATTGTGCCTTATCTCAACAAGACCTGATTTAGCGTTCCACTTCAGCCCGAGTTCCTTTGACGGAGCGTTCTCATCATATGCATCTTGGGACTGCAAGATCGCTTTCACAACTCCAGGGTAAGGCAAGGCGTGCCTCTTCCTTCCACACTTGGCCATATGTTGCATTGCAATTCTGGCTAAGTTGATTGGACGGCGTTCCAGGATGGCGTCTATTAGAATGATGTCAGATGTTTGCACTATAGAACGCTTTTCCTGCCTTGGAAGAATGGCGCGGCATATGAAGTAGTGAACGATTGCGCCAACTTTGCTCAGAACGTGAGCTACCCTGTCCAGTCCAATCGGCCTTTTGCCTTGGAAGATGTGCTCCACTAGAGGCAGTTCCTCGTCAGTTGTCTCAAAACCACCTTCGGGAAGGGAGCTGAGAGCGTCATTTGGTGACTTGCGGGAACCCAGACCAAGGAAGGAGCGCATCTGGCGTTCTGTAATGGAGGCTTTCTCTCCGTCAATCTTGAAGTGTAGGGAGCCATCCCTTGCCTTGTAGCGCAAGTCCTTGTAGAACGCCTTCACCTGTTCTATATCAACAGTTGTTGGCGCTGGTCCGACGTTCTGCCAGCCTTGGACTTGAATGAGCTCGATGAACTCCTGAACGGCTACATCATTTTCAGCATAGGAAGCCAGCCATTCTTCGGAGTAGATGAGAGGGCTTAGGACTTTAACGGGCACATCAGCGTTCTTCCTTCTACGCTTGCCCTTAGGGGACTCAGAGTCCTCATCATCATTATCAGACTCGTCCTCAGCGCGCTCAGAGTCACTGTCAGAAGCGTCCTTGGAGGGAGCGTCCTCTGTGCCTTGATCTGTTTCAGCATTGCCACCAGATGTGACTTGATCGGCACCAGCAGAGGGCTGACCTTGGGACGTGCCTTCAGCGTCCTGAGCCTCTGATTGCTGTTCTGTTGTTGGCTCAGCGTCCGCTGGCACGTCACGGGACTCTGTTTGGATTGTGGGGGAGGGGTTTTCTTGTGGTGCTGGGGTGGGATTGAGGACGGGGAGGGATTGGTTGTAGGGAGGGATTTCCTGGTTGTCACGCTCGAGCTCTTCAGAGAGAGTTGGCTCGGCGTCCTTTGGAGAAACCTGGTGCTCGCCAGCGTTCTCTTGTACTTGGTGCTCAGCAGGAGCACTCTCAACTTCTTCTACCTCATCATTGGAGTCGCCAATCACGTCGACATCCTGAGGCGTCCCTTCTTTGTTTTCAGACGAGCTGGAGGAGGAGGAGGAAGAAGGAACGTGCTCAACCTGCGCAGGAGCGTCCTTTGCAAGCAGCACTGTGGGTCGCTCACCAGCTTTCCTTCGGCGGAACGTGTGCTCAAACGTCCGCTCGGTCTCATCCGGGCCACTGGAGGAGGAAGGACGACGGGACTTGGGAGTCTCAGGGTCCTTAGGCGGGGAGATATGGGCCGGGGCGGATGGGAAGTCGGCCAGGTTGAGGGGAGAGAGGGTTTGGGGAGGGAAGGGGATGAGAACGTTCTTCTTTGAGGGTTGAGGGGAACGAGGAGGAGTTGGGAGTTGTGTGATTTTGAGGGGTTGGGGGGGAGGAGGGGTGGACGGCCTTTTTGAGGAGCTTGGCCGTTTTGAGGTGTTTTTGGATGGAGGGACGCTTGAGGTCTTGGCCTTTTTGAGGGGCCTTGGGTCGTGTATCTTTTTGGAGCGTCCCTCTTTAATATGAGACGGGAACTTGTCCACGATCTCAGTTTGTTTTGAGGAGCTTGGAGGAGCGGGACGCTTGGCAGGCAAGGTTTTGTGAGATTGGATGGTTTGAATTTGAGGAGGTGGGGGAGAAGGACTAGGTACCCGTCTTTGGCTGGGGTACATGGGGAAGTCCGGAAGGACGCATTTGGTTAGGTCAGGGATTAAATCAAGGAGACTATCAAGATTCTGACCTCCATAAATTGTGAAGAACAAGACGTCCTCCAGTCTACCCGGCAGGTCCTTGTAGTCGTTCTTTATCAGTCCGTGCCTCACAAACCGGTCGAGGAACTTCTCGTAGTTTTGAGTTTTCACCTCATCGTTCTTCACATCCGGCTTGGCCATACGTTCTCTGATCAGCCTATACAGCGTTTTTGGCTTCTTGTTAATGAAATCCACAAGGGATTCATCAAGGACGGGCTGCTTTTGCTTCTCAATAGTGTGGGACTTTATCAGCTTTCGCCTCTTCCCACCGGCTGAAATTCCGGCTACGTTCATCTGTCTTTGAGACATTCTTCCGGTGAGATATTAGTGAGAGAAAGTCGCCGGAGTTCTAGAGAGAAGTCAGAGCTTGAACTGAGTTGAAAAGAGGTTGAGAGCAATAAATGAACGAGAGCGACTGTTTTGGCCTTATATAGAGGAAGCGGTGGCACAAATGGTAATTAACACTGTTTTACTGTGCGACACGTGGCAAAGCTTCCCCCTTAAGATTTGATCAACGGTCACTGTTCACACTTTCAAAAGTTCAAAATTCAAATTTCTGACTCTTCAACTTCCTTCTCAAAATCTGAACTGGCGTTCTCAACTACAACCACTGGCGTTCTCACATACTTAGCAAATCTTTGACCTCTTTGAGCAAACCAACAACCAACTTACCGTTCTTGTGATCACCTTGAGAACCATTTGAGAACAAAGCAAGTACGTCCCGTAAAAAAAAATATGAAGCTCATAGGACGCTTTTGCAGAGTTCTCGGCTAGGGTAAGCTTAGAGTTCCCATCATTTCGGCTTATAATGAGGGTTGGGTGATCAGGGATACTCTTTTCAAGATAAATAGAGAAAATTTGAATGGCGTTCCAAAGCAGCAAACACATGAAGTTCTAGACTAGCGTTCTTACAAATATGAGTTCAAAGCTTAACAGTCCTTAACTACTTGGAATCTACCAAACATAGCCAATCATTGAGAGAATAGTAGAACGGGACTTGCTACTTAAAAGTTATCATTCCTAAGAGCAATCTGAGATGCTCAAAGGGACGTCTATCAAGTGCTTTAGTGAAAATATCAGCTATTTGGTCCTCCGTCCTAACATGTCCCATGCTAATGAGTCCTAGTTCTACATTGTCACGCAAGAAGTGATGCCTTATATGAATATGCTTTGTGCGTGAATGAAAAACAGGATTTTTAGCAATTTCTATAGAACTTGTGTTGTCACAGAGAATAGGAATAGTTTCAAGATTGATACCGTAGTCCTCAAGTTGATATTTGATCCAGAGGACTTGTGAACAGCACGAAGCAGCAGCAACGTACTCGGCTTCCGCAGTTGAAAGCGCCACAGAGTTCTGTTTCTTTGATCCCCATGAAACTAGGCATGAACCAAGGAACTGTGCCATTCCTGAAGTGCTTTTTCGATCAATGACATGACCAGCGTAATCAGCGTCCGAGTAGCCAATAAGCTTGAAGGACGTCTTCCTGGGATACCAAAGGCAAAGATCATCGCGTCCTTTGAGGTAGCGAAAGATCCTCTTGACTTCTTGCATGTGGGACTCCTTTGGATTTGCCTGGAAGCGTGCACACAAGCAAACGGCAAACATAATATCTGGACGGCTTGCTGTTAGGTAAAGCAAAGAGCCAATCATCCCTCTATAAAGCTTTTGATCAACGTCCTTTCCCTGTTCGTCTGCGTAAAGACGCGAATTTGGAGAACAGGGTGTTGCTACGGGCTTGGACGTGTTCATCCCGTACTTCTCAAGCATTTCACGGACATACTTTTGTTGGTGAATACGCGTCCCTTCCTTGAGTTGGTTAATTTGAAGTCCCAAAAAGAAGTTGAGTTCTCCAATGAGGGACATCTCAAATTCACTACTCATGAGGGACTTGAACTCCTCTACAAGCTTCATGTTAGTGCTACCAAAGACTATATCATCAACATAAACTTGTGCAATTAAAATGTCCTTGTGAACTTTCTTAATAAACAAGGTTTTATCAATTGAACCTCTTGTGTACCCATGAGACAAAAGAAAGGACGCAAACCTGTCGTACCAGGCACGAGGGGCTTGCTTGAGTCCATAAAGTGCTTTGTCCAAGTAGTACACATGATCTGGGTGAGAGGCGTCCTCGAAGCCAGGGGGCTGAGCAACATACACTTCCTCTTTGAGCTTGCCATTGAGAAAGGCAGTCTTGACGTCCATCTGAAATAACTTGAATCCTTTGTGTGCGGCAAAGGCGATAAGAAGACGAACGGCTTCAATTCTAGCAACAGGGGCAAAGGTCTCATCATAGTCTATGCCTTCCTCTTGCTTGAATCCTTGAGCCACAAGTCTTGCCTTGTTCCTTGACACACGTCCACTCTCATCAAGCTTATTTCTGAACACCCAGCGCGTCCCTATGATATTCTTGCCTTTGGGACGTGGAACGAGGGTCCAAACTTTGTTCCTTTCAAACTGGTTGAGTTCTTCTTGCATTGCTTGAATCCAGTCAGCGTCCTGAAGTGCTTCTTTGATATTCTTTGGTTCCACCAAAGATACAAAGGCGTTGAACGCACAAAAAGCTAAATTTGCACTCTGGGACTTGCTTGCAGCAGACCTTGTTTGAACTCCTTGAGCAGGATCTGAGACAATCTGAGAAGTTGGGTGGTCCCTAGAGAAGCGGGACTCCCTTTGAAATGGTTGAGCAAACCTTGGATCAATTTCATCATCTGAAGAAGCGTCCTCAGTGTGTTCCCCCTCAGAGGGAGCGTCCACACCTTGACCTTGCAAACTTGATTCACCCACCTCTTGCTGAACTAGAGATTCACTATGAGATGGAACTCCTTGAACAAAACTAGGAGCGTCCACAGAGACTTCTTCAGGATTTGGAAACGCGTCCTTAGAGACGCTCACTCTGAGGGGTAACACACTTAGCCTATCAATGAAGAAGAAGGGTTTGACTCCAATGATTCTGATTGGACGGATCCTAGGTGTACTCCTGGAAGGGACGCCACCCATAGAGGATCCCACCTTTCAAGAATTCATTCAACAGACCAAATCATCTCAGACATTTCAAAAAGAGTCCAAATCAGATCAGCTGTGAATCAGCCAAAGTGCCAATATGGCGTTCTGTGCATTCAACGCCTTTGTGTCTCTGATTGAACCTAAGAACATAAAGGAAGCACTTCAGGATGCTGATTGGATCCAAGCTATGCAAGAAGAACTCAATTTGAAAGAAACCAAGTCTGAACCCTCGTCTCTCGTCCTAAAAACAAGAACATTATAGGGATGAGGTGGGTCTATAGGAACAAGCTTGATGAGAGTGGCAGAGTTTCATGAAACAAAGCAAGGCTTGTGGCTCAAGGCTATAGGCAAGAAGAAGGGATCGATTACGATGAGACCTTCGCTCCTGTCGCTAGAATTGAAGCCATACGCCTCCTCATTGCCTTCGCCGCTCACAAGGGGTTCAAGCTCTTTCAAATGGATGTCAAGACGGCCTTCCTCAATGGCAAGCTAAAAGAAGAAGTGTACGTCGCTCAACCTCCTGGTTTTGAGAACGCTGACCATCCTGACCATGTGTATCACCTGGACAAAGCTCTCTATGGACTCAAGCAAGCCCCTCGTGCCTGGTATGATAGATTTGCGTCCTTTCTTTTATCCAACGGGTACACTAGAGGTAACATTGACAAAACCCTGTTCTTAAAGAAAGTCCTTAAAGATGATTTGATTGTCCAAGTCTATGTCGATGACATAGTTTTTGGAAGCACTAACATGAAACTTGTAGAGGAATTCAAGAACTTGATGAGTAGTGAGTTTGAGATGTCTGTCATAGGAGAACTCAACTTATTCTTGGGACTTCAAATCACACAACTTAAAGATGGGACGCGCATTCACCAACAGAAGTACATTCGTGAAATGCTTGAGAAGTACGGAATGAACACGTCCAAACCCATAGATACTCCCATCTCTCCAAACACTCGCCTTTATGCAGATGAAGAAGGTAAGAGTGTGGATCAAAAGCTCTACAGAGGAATGATATGATCTTTATTGTACTTGACTACGAGCCGTCCTGATATGATTTTCGCCGTGTGCCTGTGCGCTCGCTTTCAAGCCAATCCAAAAGAGTCCCACATGCAAGAGGTCAAAAGAATCTTCAGATACCTCAAGGGATTGGATGATCTATGCCTTTGGTATCCCAAAAGGACGCCCACAAACCTTGTAGAGTACTCTGACCCAGACTATGCTGACCATATGGGGGATAGGAAGAGCACCTCAGGAATGACTCAATTCCTAGGCTATTGCCTGGTATCATGGCGTCACCGATGAGCAAATGGCCGCCATCCGTCCGGCCGAGCTCATTGAAGAAAAAGAGCAGATGGCCAAGAAGGCCCAAGCTGAGAAGGACGCCGCCGCTGAGGCGTCCTCAAAAGGGAAAGAAGTGCTGGCCCTTCCTCCTCCTCCACCAAGGACTGAGGACGCGGAAACACCTACTGCAGATCCGCTCGAGGCGGAAATGGAAGCGGACCTGGCAAAGCCAATGCCTAAGGTCCAAAGGGACACTCCTCCACCGCAGGTCCAGGCCAAGGACGCTACACCTTCTGTCATTAAAGTGGAGGACTCCCCGGTTAAAAAGACTCCACCTCCAGCTCCGCTCGCCCCTGCTCCCATATCTGCTGTCAGGCCTAGCACCTCCTCTGCTCCAACAAAGGCCAAGATTCGCACTCCTTCTCCCTCTCCTCCCAAAGCTAAGTCTCCAACTCGTCCTCCTCCATCTGCAATTATTGAGGAGAATGTACAAGTCCAAGGGACGCCTTCTGCTGAAGTCCCCACGGAGTCCTTGGCAAAGACTCCAGCAAAGGACGCCCGTGTCCAAGTAGAGGCGTCCAATGCTCAGGACCGGAAGATGGATGAGTCCCATGATTAAGGGGACGAGGCCTCTGATGACGAAGACACTCCTCCTCATGATGAGGAAAATGAGGACGAGGAGGGAGATGGAGAAGAGGAAGACGCCAGCGATGAAGTGATTATGACCGGCAATGGCAACAAGAAGAAGAGACTCAAAAAAATTCTGGGGCCGCTTCTCTTTGATGCCAACTTCCTCAGAGAAAATGGAAGGACGGAGTTCCTGGAGTTGCTGGATTTCCAAGGCTGGAGGCACCTAGGCGCTGAGGCTGCCACTGTTGACCCGAACCAAATGAAGCTCTTCTACTCCAAATTTGAAGTGTCCGAGGTCAAAGGGAAGCCTCAAGGAATGTTTGAGATCAACGGGGACGAGTACTCTATTGCTGAGGGTACCGTCCGAAATATGCTAGGTCTGCATCCCTCCCCTCCAAAGGCTCTTCATGACTTTCCCTGCAAGAGCTTCGGCCGCTTTCCCCAAGAAGAATCTTCAACAACATATTTAATGGGAAGCAGCCACTTGCTAAGGATAGGGTAGCCCACTGTCTCTCTAAGACGGGCGTCCTTGCGCACCACTTCATTGTGCACGTGGTCGTCCCAAGACAAGAAAAGAAGTCCATTGTGCAGATTACCGATAGCATCATTTTGGACGCCTTCCTGATTCACACGCCGATTAACTTGGTGAGGGTTGTCTTGGAACACATGGGCAAGTGCACAGGCGGATGCCACTCCCTTCCCTATCCAGGCCTAGTCAAGAAGATTCTTGACTAGGCATAGTCAAGAAGATTCCTTTACCAATCTTTAGTTCGGCAGACTCCTTTAGCAATCAATGCATCATGATCCAAACACTCAAGGAGTCTGCCGAACTACATGAGAAGCTTCTTCAGTTCTTTCAAGACTCAAGCAAACGTCCCCAGTGATTGTCGTTCCCCATCTTAATCCCTCATGACTTATTGCTTTTGCTTCTTTTATGTCAACCCAACTACTTTTGGAAATGTATGGCATTCTTTGCAATATGTAATGAATGAGGTGTTAATTGCAAAAGGTAGCAATGATTATGATGTGCCACATGTGAACAAGAGAAGATTGGCAAGTCAAGGCAATCTACCTATACAAGTTCAAGCACCAAACTGGGCAGTTTGTCAAGCATGGGACATTGTTCATGGGGATGCAAATGCTTTGGATACAGAACAAGCAACTCAGGATGCAAGGGGAGACACACAAGCAACTCAAAATGCAGGGGGAGACACACAAGCAACTCAAAATGCAGGGGGAGACACACAAGCAACTCAAAATGCAGGGGGAGACACACAAGCAACTCAGGATGCAGGGGAGGAAACACAAGCAACTCAGGGAGAATATGAAGATAAAGATAATAACCATGAAGTTTATGATGAAGACATGTAAGTATATATAGGGGGATATTGAACAGTTTACAACTTTTGTGTAGTGCACTAGTAGTTTTTTCGGTGGGGGGAAACTTTTAGCCAGTTTAAAACTTTTGTTGAAGTGCACCAGTTTTTGTAAGATGCAAGATCCTCTTGGAACTTATTTAAAAAGTGGTTGCTCTCAGGATCCCCCTTATCATCACAGATGCAGCCTCAACCCCAAAACTTGAGCACCCAATGGCCTCCAAAGCCCCAATTAGGGGCGGTGGCCTAGTGAATGTGAAGTTCAGAGGCTTGAAATGAGACTGGATCTCAGCTCAGTAAGATAGGTCTCATCATTGAGCAAAAAAAAAAGAAAAATAAATCTCAGAATCCCCCTTAGCATCATTGATGCAAACTCAACCCAAAACCATCAACTAACAAACTGCCTCCAAAGCCACAAATAAGGGCGGTGGCCATATGCTAGTTAAGGTAAGAGGCTTGTAAGAGTTGACATCTCAGGCATAAAAGAGATCATCATAGATTAAAAGGAAAAAAAAACAGTTTTAAAATCAAAACAAATTCCTTATTGAGGTTAGCTACTTTCATTAGGTAAAAATGGTGTCAATGAGTCCCAATTCAACCAAGTCATTGAGCTAACCCAAATTTGGGTCAGCTCAATGTTCAGGACTTGGTTGAATTGAGACTCACTCACACCATCCCTACATCACAGATTTTTCAAAGCATGAAGAAGTACTCATGAAGCACTACAGACATGAAGCATTCAATACAAAACCATGAATCAGTTTTAAAAATATACAAAGCCATGAAACAGTTTTAAAGTCATGAGTGATCACTTCATACAACAACTCATGAATCAAAATTAAGTAGAAATAGAAGCATACAGAATTAAAATTCAAGAAAATAAAACATTTTTATTCATGCATTTATATTTCAAATGAAAGACAAATATGCAAAAGAACTCATGAATGACAACTAAGTACAAAAACAAGCATACAAACATGCACATGTTAAAGCACTACAGCTCTTTGCTCTGAGCTATGAGAGTCTCAGAGTAAGAGTAACACAGAAATCTCTTTGCAGAGATAATGTAAGATTCGACAGTGGTTGTTTTAGCACATGCTAATCACCAAATCTGTGCATGAATCTACAAGCAAGTATACAGGCTAATCACAACTAACATAGGGCCAAACAGAATCACACAAACTTTCTCAAATAATTACAGTGATGCATACAGGTTTATTGAGTCAACACTGACATGTACAAGTACTTCAGTAAGCATACAACTAGTCATGAATCCACACAGATATGAAATGAAATTCAGGAATGAACATTGACTTGACACAGAATCATACAAACATGCCCAAATACTCACATTCATGCATACATGTTTTGTTTATCAACACAGATATACAAATAAAGCCAGTTCAAACAACATCATGTTCACACAGAAGGATTAAACATAACATCAACAACATCAAGTTTAGTTCAGGGGGATACACATCAACACAACATCAACAACCAGGATCTGAAATCAGGGGGATACACATCATCAATAGCTACGATCTCAGTTCAGGGGATACACAACATCAACATGGCAGCATTCCAACATTCCAGAAAATTTAGAGACACGCAAGCATACAACCATGCGAAAACAGAGCATCACAAGACCACAAATCTCATCAAAAATCAACATCAGTTCATGGATTTTTTGGATCAAGAAGACATCAAACACCAACAAGAAAAGGACGCACGCATCTCAGTAAACATGAACATAACCCAAGACAGAATCACAAACAGAAGGAGGCATGGATGAAAAGAACAAGGGGGACTTAGCTAGGATTCCTCTTCGGAATCGGGGACAACGAGGCCGTCCTGATATTCGGGGGATGTGGACGCCTCTTGCAGCCCCTCCTTCCCATCCGGCGCAGGTTCAAGAGCCTCCAAAGCCATCTCAGCGGCGGCCTTCTCAGCAGCGGAGGCCTTCTCAGCGGAGGCCTTATTTTTGGCCCTCAACCAATTGAGCACAGGGGTCTCAAAGCGGCGGGGGCTATAAGTGTGGTTCCCACCGCAACTCCCCTCGCACTCCGGATGCATGGAACAAACACTGTCGTCGGATTCTTGTGAGAAATCCGAGCTATCGTCCCCAAAGTCGCTCTCCCCAAACTCATGGCTCTGATCAATGGGACCGTCGTGTGCCATCTCCAAAGAACAAGGCCAACCCCGCAAGCAAGCGACAGATCTAGGGTTTAGGGGGATAGATCTTGCGAGATTCAAGCTTATCTCGAGGGTTAATTAGGAGAAGATGAAGGATTGATGAAGAAATATCGGCACAAAGCAACGAAGCAAAGGGAGGAGTCGAGAGAGTTCTCAAAGGGAGAGAGATTGAGAGCGGCGCAAGGGTACACAAGAATGGGGGCGTGAGTCTCTCATTTTAGGGTTAGGGGTTTTATTCAGGGGAAGCATCCAGCTGATGGATCAACGTCATGGGCTAGCCCAATTTCAAAGCTTAAACATGTTTAAAGGCCCAATGTCACACTTAATCCCACATTAACGCCACTTATTTGCTTAATTTCAATTTTAAGCGTAAGCTTTATTTTTTGTAATGTTAAATTATTGTGAATTTTTATGTAAAGAAGATAATGAATAGTGTTTTAATGGAGGTTTTTAGGTGAAATGTAGTGGGTAAAAAGTTGATGGTGATAGGAGGAAAGAGAAATAAAGATGATGAAAAAGTTGATTGATTAGGTAAAAAAGTGATAAAGTGTGGTGGATAAAAATAGAAAGTAGGGGGGGATGGGAACAACATTTTGGGACGGAAAAAACGGGATGGGAAGAACATTATGGGACGGAGGGAGTATTTAACATGAACTTGCTTTTATAAAAGAAAATAGAAGTCTTTTTTGATGAATTTTATATGTTGATTTAATAGTTCAATACATATATGTACATGAAGTATTAATTTTCCCTACCAGGTTTGTAAGTTTTGTAAAATTAGAATGTTATTATAAACTAGAGTATGGTAGCACAAGCTCAAACTTTTAACTGTCAAATCATATATATATATATATATATGACATTACATTTTATGTACATTTTATGTATATTACATCTAATAAGTTCAAAATAATACTCGGATTTACATGAATAAAGTTTTCAGAAATCTATCCGTTTTTGATAAATATGTCCGTCTTTGTGCTTAATCTGTGCCTAAAAGGTATATTAAATTTATACTTGATCCTTCTCATTACTCCATCCATGCATACTTGATCTTTGTCCCCACTTTTGCTGATGGTAATCAAATTTGACCAACTATACCAGAACCATACCTTAAAATTCATAGCTAGTCAGCTCCAACTTGACCAATTATTTTTTTTTTGAGCAAAACTTGACCAATTATTGATACAAGTTAAAGCACGCGAAATGCAATCATCAATATTATAAAGCATCAAATTACAATTGGGACACAATAAATATAGTCCTTGCTTGATTGGTAGATTTCCAATCAATCCCAGCGCGCGCACACACAGTAACAGCAATCAAAAGGGATCCAAATTTTACGTTACATAATTGTACTTGCTTATACTTGCAAGCTAGCATACGTACATATATATAAATATAATCGACGTACGATGGATAATGCATATTAAACCGACTTAGGGTTGGCCACAGCACGTAAAACAATTGTTTCGACGGTGATACCAGGGCCAAAGCCGAAAAGAACGCCCCATTCGAGCCCTTCTCCGGTGGTTGCCTGACCGTCCTCGAGTGACTTCTTCCTCATCTCATCGAGCACAAACAGCACAGTCGTGCTCGACATGTTTCCGTAGTCCTTCAACACCTGCCTTGATGCCCTAAATTTGTGCTTCTGGAGGCCGAGTTTGGCCTCAATCTGGTCTAAAATTGCAGGCCCACCTAAACGTAATATACAACAAGTTAGCTATGGCGAAGTGAATTAGTTGATCATAAACAAATAAGTTAATTAGTCATAGGCTGATCAACTACGTAAATATATAGGTACCTACCCGGGTGTGGAACCCAAAATATAGAATTCCAATCTTGAATGCCGAGAGAAGAGAAAGCGTCTGTAAGACATGTCTCGATGTTTTTGGATATGAGCCCGGGTATATCGTTACGTAGTCTTAGTAGTAGCCCTTCTTCGCGCACAGAGCCTGTAAGGGCTCCATCGGAATCGGGTAAGATGGTTTGCCCGGACCAAACCATCTTGAATATAGGCCTCTCAACGGAGAGGTCCGGATGGGCACCGACGACAACGGCTCCAGCCCCATCACTGAACAGGACCTGCCCAACAAGGGAGTCCATGTCGGTGAGAGAAGGCCCGCGGAAACCGATGGTGATCATTTCGGCGCAAACTGCGAGAACTCGAGCCCCCTTGTTGTTCTCGGCCAAGTCCTTTGCAAGCCGTAGGACGGTGCCACCACCGTGGCAGCCTTGTTGGTAGATCATGAAGCGCTTGACGGAAGGGCGCAGGCCGAGAAGTTTGGCGAGCTGGTAGTCCGCACCGGGCATGTCGACGCTAGAATAGGTGCACATGATGAGATGGGTGATTTTGGACATGGGTTGTCCCCACTCGTCGATCGCCTTCTGAGCTGCTTCTTTCGCTAGTTTTGGCACCTCGATGATCGCCATGTCTTGTCTTTTGTTGAGCGACGGCGCCATGTATGCACACATTTCTGGATTCTCCTTGAGAATCTCTTCTGTTAAATGAAAATAACGCTTCTCGATGGTTGTCTTCTCACCTGTTTAAGAACGATACGACATGCAATACATATATATAGTGAGAGTTGGTTCAGGTGAGGAGAGCTCTTGCAGTAAATAGTAGTATAATGAGCAACCCGAATTGCATATAACTAGCTAGCTTGGAGCAAATTAGCATTCAAGATATAACATACAGATGCGCTTGAACTTGTCTTTGAATACACGTGTAATATGCTCGTTGTTGGTGAAGCGTAAGTAGCATTCCGGAAAGTCGGCCTGGTAGATGCACAGTGGTGGGTTGGCGGTGCCGATGGCGAGGATGGTGGCGGGCGACCCCTCCATTGATCCAGGCATTATTTTGTTTTTGATGGTTATAGCTCGTACGTAGTGAAGTGGTAAGATAGTAGGGCTAGCTAGAGGAGATGGATGCAATGCCGATCGATGCTTAATTCCAGTGGAGCTCCTACGGGTATTTATATTGGCGGGAACGTCAATTGCACCGCTGAAATTAAATCAAGTAGCATCGACCCATGCACGGAACGAGTCAATTTCATCCGAAAGATTAAAAAAGAATTATCATGCGCTAGTGGTCAACTTGACTACAATCTCAACCGGTCACAACTCAAACTTCAATCATATCAACTCCATACCGTGGAAAAGAAACTCTCCAAATGTCGGTTTCAAATGAAAATGGTAAAAAAGAAAAAGCTCATTAATCATTTGTGACGAACAGCACAGCACAATAAATTTAATTGTCGGCTCATATTAACTATCATGCAATTAAGCGAATTATGCCTAACTATTTTTGGTCGTATTGGATGATTTATTCAGAAATGAACAGAGTTCATATATTGTCGGGTACGGTTTAGTAGTTTGATATTGATTCTGAGGTTTTTTTGCATGTTTATATATGTTTTGCACAAATTAACCGCATAAACACGTTATCTACTACATTGAGAGAATCCTAGTCATAAAGTCGTCACAACACATTACAAGTTACGAACAAGATGTAAAATGAAAGGAAATAATGAGCATAAATTGAATATAAGCAAAGAAATGTGTGAAGAGCTTTGGGTTGTTTTGTATTGCTCGTATGGATGTTGCTTGAACACTTGGACTGATACAAAAGAGTGTCTTTCTCTCAGAACAGTAAGACTAGCTAAACGTATGATTTTGGAAGAGTTTTGGGTTGTGTCCCTTCTCCCCTTCCTTAGTATGCTTCTCGCCTTTTATAGCCACGCCTCTTCTTTTCCTAATCGGACCGTTGACAAGAGATTTTCAGTGAATCTCGTGATTCTCACCATTGTTGTTAAGGAAAGTGCCGTTTGAATTCGTTAGTGTAACGTATCCAAAATTGTTGTCCTTCTCGTCCATGTCTACTCTGATTTATAGTCCTTTCTTCTCCCTTTGACCATTGGAGCGCCGTATATCAAATCTATCAAATCTCGCCCTTATCTTCAATGTGTTAGCCGTTTGAGAGAAACCATTTAATGTGCCCGAGATTGTCGCACACGTTGGCTGAATCTTCGGAACCCGTTTGATTTTGGCGTGGCACAATCTAGTGGGCCTTTATTGCTTGACTTGGGCTGGATCTTCACGGGCCCCAACAATACCCCCATCAAAAACCTGGGAAAGCTCCCGCCCTTTTTAGGGTTTTTGATCTCTTTTCCTTGGAAGTTGTAGCGCGTCCCATCGAGTCCAATCCCACATATAGCAGTTATGATGGCTTCTGAAAACGTAACTCTTCTTCTTCGGTTCCAGGTACGTTCTTCCCTCTTTCGCTTATCTAACCTCATGCTATTGTTTTATTAAAACTCTTACTTCACCCCCAGCCTGTTGGGGTTAAAACTCGTTTCGAGTCGCTTGTTGTAGGGCCTGAATACTGTTTGACTTCTTGCCCCCTTGTTTGCATATTTTGAGGCTTTTTGCTGAATGCTTTTCTTACTATTTCGTTTGGTGTTCGTCTGTGTTTGCAGGTTCTAAGCAGACTTGGTGTCGAAGACTGAACACAAAACGTGTTTAGAGTAGTCGTGTTTTTGTAAACACCTTGTAATAGTAATGTTGTATTTGTATAGCGCTTTTTGTATAGGATGCGTAGGAAAGAGAGGAAAATCTATAAAGTTTAGATACTTGTATTAACGTAAAGAATCGTGTTACAAGTTCTTAATAAGACTCCACTTGCTCTAGAGTTCTTATTACATTTCTTGTCTCTTGCATCCTTTTTTGACTAGTCGTTGTGTGCACACCGTTGCCTGATCATTAGGCAGGGGCCTTTGTTTTGGCCAGTAACGTCACAAGACGTCCCTTGCTAGTTTTTTCAAAGAGTTGTCTTTTGTGTCGTGTGTGTGTAAAAGAACAACTTGTGTATGTGTAGAAGAACAACTTGTGTATTTGTAAAGATATGATGATGTATGAGAACAATTTGCGTTAAGCACCTTTGACACTCTCAGAAATGATATAGCTTTAGGTTCATCGCGTTCCAGCTTCTGGACACTACTGTTCCATCATGCGTCACTAACTCGTAAGCTCCGTGCCCTATGGCTTTTGTGATTTAATAAGGTCCTTCCCTGTTTGCTCCAAGCTTTCATGTGTTTAACTCTTGTGTGTTTTGGAAGACTTTCCTCAACACCCAATCTCCAACCTGAAATGCCTTTGCGTTAACACGTTTGTTATAACTTCGAGCTACCCACTCCTTATATGCCGCCAATCGGACTGATGCCTCATCTCGTAACTCATCCACTGTGTCTAGATGGTGTAACAAGTTAGGTAGATTTGAATCTTCAGTAGTAAGACCATAACGAGCTGTGGGCAAAGTTACTTCGACGGGTAATACGGCTTCACACCCATAGACCACAGAAAAAGGGGTATGTCATGTGGCAGTCTTGGGTGTTGTTCGATCCGACCCTAGAATAAGTGGTAACTCGTCCGCCCACTTTCCCTTGGCCTCCTTGAGCCGCTTCTTCAAGTTGTTAAGAATCGCCTTATTACTTGCTTCCGCCTCACCATTTGCTTGAGGATAGCGAGGCGTCGACATTATCAACTGAATGTTGTATTATTGACAGAATGATCTCGTCTTGTTGCTAATAAATTGGGACCCGTTATCGCATACTATGGTAGATGGTATCCCGAACCGGCTCAAACATTTCTCTTGATGAAAGAAGTAACCTGAGTGTCTTTAACTTCTTTGAAAGCCTCTGCCTTGATCCACTTAGAGAAGTAATTGGTTATGGTCAAGATGTAAACGCGTTGCCCTGAAGCTGGAGGGAGTTTCCCTACGATGTCCATTTGAACAAAGTGTTATATTTAATTACAAAGGTGGAAGCTTTTACCTTAAGCCGTCGAGCCTCCTCTTTGTCTTCTGGTAGGATTCCTTCTTGTAACCACCTTAGGTAAGGTATTACCCATGAAATATTCTCATCTTAGTCTCTTACTTTGAGCATGTCGGCTTTCTTGACTATGGATAGAGCATCAAGATATACGAAAGGCATCTTGCTGTACTCCCTTGGGTCGATGGCGGATCCGAGATTGGCTAAAGCGTCGGCCTGTGTATTGGCGTCTCGAGGAACTTGTTTTATCTTCAGGTGCTTGAAATTTTTGATAATTTCTCGAACTTTCTCCAAGTATGCTTTCATCTTCGAATCCCTGGCGACATATGAGTCTGATACTTGATTCAAATGAGTAATGAATCGCAAATTACCTCAATTTCTTGCACGTTTAGTTCTTTGGCGACAAGTAAACCAGCTATGAGTGCTTCATACTCTACTTCATTGTTGGTGGCTTTGAATGTGCATCGAATAGCTTGGGCTATCCTATCCCCCTATGGTGACTTCAGGACTACCCCCAGTCCTATACCAACTTTATTTGATGCGCCGTCCGTAGGCATTAACCACCTACTACCACTTGACACCCTGTAACACGTCTTGCTCTCCTAGCTCGGAAGGGGTAGGGGTGAAGTCGACCACAAAGTTTGTCAATGTGATTCGGCCTATTTTGTATAGGTTAACTCTTGTATTTTAGGGCTTTATTGAGTGTGTTTAGGTTAGAGTTTGTGCGTAATTGTAATATCTAGGCCGAAGACACAAGAATTCAAGATTCAAGAGTTTTAAGGTGTTTTGAGTTGTCTACGCGACACCACTTGCTAGTGAAGGCTATATCTGGAGCTACAGAGGTCGGATTGAGCTGAGTCTAGTGCCCTTCGAAAGCTAACTTCAAGGGCTTCAATTCATCTTTTTACACCGAAGTCAGATTCCAAGCCGAAGATGGTCAAAACAGCCTCCGAAGTGACGCTAGAGGTTCTGTCCAAATACCGCAACCGCGACCTGGCCGGCGCGACCGCGGCGGCTGCCGAGACCGACTTGTTCTTCTCTGTTGCGAAAGCGCGGGCGCGGTGGGAGCGACGCGACCGCGGTGATGCCGAATCCAAAGCGGGCCGAAAGCTTTCTATCTTGTTTCCTTTTCTATCTTTTGCCTCTTTCCTTATCTATCTCGTGGAGCTTGTTCCTTGGGCTATTTAAGGAGGAGCTAGCCTTAGGTTTTAGATACATTCTACATTCTACCTTTTACCTTCTTCCTCAAATTAGGTTTTTAGTTTAGTTATGAAGAGCTAGTATCCTTGGGTTTGTTCAAGGGAGAAGCTCTGATGTATGAACTCGTGAGGTTTTGGTAAGTGATTTCTATCCTTTGATTAATATTGATTCTCTTGTGCTTCATCTTATGAATGTTTATTGTTTCTCTACAAGTCATGAACCTATTGAATTGATTTATGGTCTACTGTTTGATTAGGTTTGGACCGTGGACAAAACTAATCTGTGAAAACAACTTAACCTAGACCTGTTGTCTATGTAAATAGGATTAAGAAGAGAATTGATTGTTTTATCTTGCAATTGACTCATAGCTTGATTGTTTGATATTATATCCTGCATATCCCTGCTCTCTATGCTAATTCTAGGTTAAGCGTCCTTGCCTAGGGTTATAGAATTGCTTGGACCGTGGAATTGCGATTGTTAATGATCAGGATAGGAATTAACCATAGGTGTGAATAAAATCAATGGATAAATCTATGATCGAGTGATTATTTCATGAGTGGATCTTTTGAATGAACCTGTTTCCCATATTTGATTGTTTATCTGTTAGTTATTTGTTTCTTAGTTTAGTTTAGTATAGATTTCTCTCTTCAATCTCCCATATCTGTAGTTGATAATTATATTAATACTAGAAGCCTTAAGTTCTCTTGGGTTCGACCCCTTACTTGCATGCTATACTAGTTTGTTTGTTTGGGTTATTTATCTTTGATCTTTGCACAACGATTTTAGCCGAGTCACAATGCTTGCGATTTCATGGCTGTTCTTGGCTCATACGCAATGTCGTAACTGTTTAAGTGAATCATCTTCCTTGTTAATCGACCTGACAACTCTGGTTTTGACATTATACTCTTCATCGGGTAGTTAGTTCTCACAGCAATAGAATGACTTTCAATATAAGGACATAATTTTATTGAGTCCATTACCAAAAATAAAACTAACTTTTCTACGAGAGCATACCTGGTTTCTGCATCAAGTAGAGTTTTAGTTACATAATATATGGGCAATTGGTCCCCATTCTCTTCTTGGATCAAGACAGTATTCACAGCCACTTCTATTACAGCTAGATACACGTACAACTTCTCTCCATGTTGTGGTTTAGATAGCACCTGCAGGTTAGACAAATATTGTTTTAACTCATAAAAATCCTTCTCGTGTGCTTCCGTCCATTCGAATGACTTGTTACAACTTGTTTCGATCTAAGGACCGAGATATGAATCGATTTTACGCCGCTAATTGTCCCGCCATGCATAGGTCATGTTAATGGTTGGCTTGGGATGTGGTGAAATATGTGACGCGGGTGGGTATGGGATGTATCTCGTCTCTCGCCTTCCCTGTCTATGATCAGACCGATGAGGGTTGGTTGTCTTATCCACAAAGAAGTCATCCTCCTCCAATCGAACGTGTGTTAACGCCTTTACCTATACTTCATTAAAGTTCGAACAAGGTTATTTGGTTAGTTCCCGATATAATTTTGGGTTTCGGGTTGATATACCCCTTCGGAAAGCTTCCAATGCGGTGGCGGCATCACATCCTTCAATAGTTACGAGTTCCTCATTATAGCCATTATGGAACGCCTTCAGAGATTCATGTGGCTTTTAGGTAAGTCGGTACAAATCGCTTGACCGCTTCTTGGCACGCCGACTACTTGCAAACCTGATCCTGAACTTGTCAACCAACTCAGCAAAAGATGAGATACTTCCAAGTGGTATATGAGAGTGCCAATTTAGTGCATGACCAGATAACATGTTCCCGAACCATCGACACATAACAATCTCTTTCATATCAAAAGGAACAGTGCCAATGTTCATGGATTGTTTAAAAGCAGCTATATGTTGGTCGGGATCTGTAATCCCTTCATATTTTGGCACTTCTGGGATGTGATACTTTCGAGAGATATCAACTCTCGCAATAGTGGGTACAAAGGGGGAATCAGTATAACCACCCCTCCTTTCTACTGCTATCGGTTGAGGTGCCCCTGGGACCTAAGTAATCCGGTCTACCCAGGGCCTAAGGTGTTCTCTCAATTGGGTAACCTCAGTATCTTCCCGAGTGGCCCTCGAGGAATTACCATTTACCTGGTTACCTGTTGACGGTCTAATGTCGTTAGGAGTGATGAGGCTTAGGTCGTCCATGTCTAAACGCCTTGCGACTTCGTTCAACACGTCCGTCCTCCGATGGTAAGCTGGGGCCGACAATACCTGAGATCGAAGCAAATTACGCTCATTAGTCAAGGTTTCAATTTGCTTTTCGTATATCTCAGTAAACTTAGTATTGGCCTTCTTTTGGCTTTCCAACTCTTTTGAACAGTTAGCATAGTTGCATGGAGTTCGGCGATGGCACTAGATTCGCCTCCTCCTTGCTGCTCGGAGTTTTCAGTGTTTCCATCCGCGTTCTCGAACACCTCAGCGGGTAGTCCGCCATTGTTCACACCGTTTTTGGTATTATGATTGTTGACATCGCCATTCTCGTTAGCTTGGTTGTCTGGTTTTTCATGGTCTCCTAGATGGCCGAGAGTTGCGTCCATGCTGGTGAAGATCTCGTAACTTGCTTTGGCGTGGCTCCTTTTTTTGCTAGGGCCCCATGGTGGGCGCCAATTGTTTTGGGCAAATTAACCGTGTAAACGCGTTATCTGCTATGTTGAGGGAATCTTATTAGTCACAAAGCCGTCACAACACGTTACAAGCTACGAACAAGATGTAAAATGAAAGGAAATAGGTAGCATAAATTGAATATAAGCAAAGAAATGTGTGAAGAGCTCTGGTTGTTTTGTATTGCTCGTATGGATGTTGCTTGAACACTTGGCCGGATTGATACAAAAGATTGTCTTTTTCTAAGAACAGTAAGAATAGCGAAATGTTTGATTTTGGAAGAGTTTTGGGTTGTGTCCCTCGTCCCCTTCCTTAGTACGTATCCAAAATTGTCGTCCTTCTCGTCCATGTCTAGTATGATTTATAGTCTTTTCTTCTCCCTTTGACCGTTGGAGCACCGTATATCAAATCCCGCAAATCTCGCCCTTATCTTCAATGTGTTAGCCGTTTGAGAGAAACCATTTAATGTGCCCGAGATTGTCGCACACGTTGGCTGAATCTTCGGAACCCGTTTGATTTTGGCGTGGCACAATCTTGTGGGCCCTTATTGCTTGACTTGGGCAGGATCTCAGGGGGCCCAACAATATATATGGTTTAGGTGATTATTACATGATATATACACTATTAAGATTATTAATTATAATTTTGGTATTAAAGATGAAATACTATATTTTTAATGAAGAAAATAATAATAATAATAATAATAATAATAATAATAATAATAACAATAATAATAAAATTGAAAAATAATAATATTCCAATTAATGACAAATTGAATGTTAATAATTGTATTCAATTGCAATAAAATAATATATTCGAATTGAAATAATAACATATATACTATATGTAGTATAGTGATAATGCCAATAATAACATAATAATAATCATATAATATATGGTATACATTATATAGTATCTTATTAATGGTAACATGATAATAAATAATTAATAGATTGAATCTAAACTACTTGTAAATTTGGAGTTTTTTTCATGTAATGCAACAAACCGTTTCTTGTAAACTTGAGGTACGGCAACCGCAGATCCCATGGATCTTCATAGTCGCGACTGGTCACGCTCGAGACATCGTTGAGCGTGCCTTGGCCCTTGTGCGAGCGTTGCCTTGCCTTATTTCTCAAGTCTTCAATGTTGCTTTGTCTCAATATATCTCTCGAGTCCTCGTTTAATTATCGGCGTTGTTATTATTGTCAAATTTGGGATTAATAATATGATTATCAAAAGGATTAATAAGGTTAAAAAGAGTTATTAAATGATTAATACTGGATAAAATCCTTTAAGAGGTTCATGGGGAATCTCGAACTTTGGATTAAGTATGTGGGAGATAATAACTCTTTTTACTTGATTATATGTCGAACCCAACTCAAGTTACTCTCCCGTTGTTGAATTGTACCTGTAACATCCTGTCTTTCTGGCAAGGCGTTACTCAGTAGTAGACCTCACGAGACGCTACCAAGCTGGTTCGACAATAGAACATTCGGATCTTGCAACGTGGGCACGACGAGAAAACATTGAAAACATCCAACTTGTATTACGGAATAAAACTTTTACAAAACAATTCATCATTCCAGCCCAATACAAGACTAACAAATACGAACTTTCCCAAGCCCCATGTACATCAACTAACAACTTACGATATAAGACTATACATGATAATTCAAACATTAACATGAAGTTTAACAAACAACAACACTTCTTAGATCCCAAACCAATCTATGACATGAATCCTTGCCTCGCACCACCAACCTGCCAAGTCTCCATCACGCACTACCTGAATACCTAGAGTGAAAAATAGTTTCCCGAAGGGTCAGCTGCTACTCTATCAAGCTAGACTAAGCATGGCAACCACAAACATTTCAAAATAATTTTACTCTAAGGTGAGCAACCAAAAGTCCACAAATTCATCCACACATGTTTTCCAAATTAGGCTTACACCTCCTCCATGTCTTGAGCATTCACCTACGAGTCGATTCCTTAACCACAATGAATCGTGATACTAACGTACAAAGCTTCTCTTGCCCAAGGCTCTTTTTGATCCCTTCATGTGTTACCTCTACTTTGCTTGATTTCACGATCTCTAAGATAATAGTTAACACTCACGTATTCTCACATGCGTCCTATACATGGTATGCTTGGTTTCGCAATGCATAGACTCATTTTACCACCTCCTTGACACCGACCACTCACATTTCCTATGATCAACTTGATACAAGTGAGGTTCGCTGTGAATAAATACCCATGTTCCATATACTCCATTTTGTACTCAAAAGTAATCCTCCTAAATCGGGAGATCAACTCCTCCCAGAGAAAATAACATCCATTCTTCCACAAACCTCCCTAGCTAGAGTTTGACCACTTCCAATCTCATAACTTAAATGCTTAGGTAAGTTCTAATCCAACATTACTCCATCATCTGCCAAGCCGACAACTCTCCTTACTCTTGTACTAGATTCAATCACTCGGTCAATTTATGGAGCAATCCTAATCAATCCTTGGAGAAGCACAACACCTCCCTCTTACTCTTGTTGTTGATAAACACTCTTTCACTAGTGCTAACACTATAATTCAACTCGACATCCTTCCAATATTGTACTAAGAATTGACAATTATTTACTAACAACGTGGGAACCTTTGACTGATGGTGGTGGAGTCGAGGCGTGTCACCTACCCCACATAAATGCAACATGACTACCCAATAAAAACGATTTGAAAACACCGGCCGGTTTTAGTTCAAGTTGGGCCTGTACCTGGGTTATTTCTCTATTTGCATGCCAAGGAAACCGCCTTAAGGTAGACCTAGATTTGGTTCAGTTTGAACTGGTGAACCGGACCAAAATCGGACCGGTCAAAACCGGAACCGGATCGAACCTAAACCTAAACCGCCAAATTGGCCCGGTATAGGTTCGAGCAAATCCAAACCGGTGAACCAACGGTTCAAACCGCTATGCTCAAACCGGAACCGGATAAAAATTGGCGGTTTAGAATTCTTTTCTAAAAATAAAATAAATTTACTCATGACCGTTTCGGTTCAAGCAAACCCAAATCGCGGTTACGGCTCACACTACTGCGACTGCGGTTTTCATTCAGAATGACAACCACGGTCGTGGTAGTGTGGACCGTGACCACGGTCGGTAATAAAATTAAAAATAAATAAAAACTAGAACCGGAACAGGCAACAAAACCGGGTGGAAACCGGTCATAACCAGAACTGGCAGATTGGAGCCTCCAAGGTTTAGGTTTAGATTTTCTCTAAACCCAAACCTAAACCACCGGTTCGGAACCGAAACCGGCGGTTCGGTTAACCAAACCCACCTTTACCTTAAGGTAAGTAGATGGTTCTCCTTTCTCTTACTCGATAATTATGAAATTGTTTTCCTTTATCTAATTGATAAGCGGTATTGTAGTCGCCCTAACACCGATCAAAATAATCCAAACAGCCCAACTAGGAATGTAGTAGAGAAGTAAGGGTCGATCCTACAGAAACTCAGGTTTCAGTGTTTATTGTTACGCTACTCAAAGTGAAAAGGAGGGTTTTGAATATGAATCTAAGAACTAAACTAACTAGTGAATGCAAAACAAACATATGAGATGTAAAATATATGAGAAATATGCTCAACTAGTTAATATCCATTGCGAACTTGATTATTAATCCTTGATTATCAAAATTCTCTCTTTACCTTCACTACTCTATTGCGGAATGCTAATAACCCAACTTCATAGCATTATTAATCCTACTTCAATTCTAGTTCTTAGCCCGACCGGTACTAACAACCCTAATTATCAAATAACCTTGGAGACCTCCTAGATTCAACTTGATAACAGCATTAAGATCCGAGTATCAATAGAAACATGCATTCAGAGAAACCAAACATCCAAATAACATGCAATTGAATTATCTTCTCTAATCAACTAGTCCTACCAGTCCTAGATTGATTAAAGGTTCTACCTATGATCTAATTAACATCGACCGGTAATTAGAAAGATCTAGTTGTAATTCATCCTAGAAATCATATTAGGTGATCAAGCTAATAAAATCCTAGACTGAAATTAAGCAATTAAACACAGAGAAAACAATTTAGTCAAGAGAAATTAAAAACAATCAAACCTCACAATAATACTTCGTTCACAACTTCAATTAACTAGTTAAGCAAAAGGAATTTAGCTACTGAAAGATATTGAAAAGCTTACAAAGTTTTCCAAAGGGTTTCTTCTTCTCCAAGCTCCAAAAATAATCCCAAAGTCAAGAATAATGAGATAATAAAACCTAGAAAAATAAAATCTAACTATATGTTGGATCGTTAGTACTGAGGGACTGCCTTTACTTTGATAAAGGCGTCCTTTAGTTAGGCGTTCCTACGAGGTGTAGGAGCGTCCTAGAGTAATGCAGCGGAAATAAAGTACTAAACAGATAAGTAATGAACGCAAATGAGTTATAGAGGAACCACTCAAGACCAAGTAGTCCTTGAGTGTAAACCTCTACCTCCTTGGAGGATTTTTGAATAGTTCTTCCTTTATATTGAACGTTCTTACAGATGTACTGGCGAGTCTTTACAGTTCTCTGGCACTTAGCTTTTCCCTAAGTCCACTAGTAAAGGACTCCTCTAAGCCTACAACTTAAGCAAGTTCAATCTACTAAAGGACTCCTATCCCTGCGTTCTGCAGTACTTCGCAGAACTCTTTTTTTTTTTTTTTTTTTTTTGATTACAAACAGATTTGTGATTTGGTTTACAAGTCTCACTCGATCTAACTCAAAGACTTAACACTGTTCTTGAGTTCTTGAGTTTGTTCTTTGTGTTCTTGAGTGAGTCGCTTTCTCTTTGATTCTCTCTAAATATTCTTGAAAGCGTTAGCGTCACAATAAATGCCTTGAGGTATTTATAGGACTTGGGGAAGGGCGTCATTCTCGTTCTGACGATCATGCCCTTCAGGTACGTGGCTACAGGATCTTCCTCCACGTATGATGGCGGTGGTGAGGAAGCTTCCTGTATCCAGCTGTGTGTGATGGACTCCGCTACAGGATCGGCCGCCACGTATGGATGTACTCTGCAACAGGATCGTCCGCCACGTAGTGTTGGACTCCGCTACAGGATCGGTCTCCACGTGTCCTTGGATGATCAAATGTTGTCTGGTGATGTCATCCTGTCGGCTAAAGAGTAAGGACGCTCTGCTTGCGTTCCTACTTGCTTGGGACTACGTCCTTGCTCAAGTAGTCTCTGATCGGTCCTTACTTCCTGTTAGCTAGTGTCCCAAAGCCTATGGGACGCCCATACACACCTGTTGTCCTTTGTTAGATGGGCGTTCCTGAACACTTGGACAACTTTATTAGAATCATAGTGAGTTTGTCATATCAAAACTAAGGGACGGTTGTGGGTACACTACCAAGGACGCAGGCGTTCTTGATAGCGTCCCAACAGTTTCCCCCTTTTTGATGATGACAAACTCTTCAGCAAAAAGTTTTGACATTGGAACTTAGCATGCATGAAAACTTAAGAGCGTCCTCTAACACTTAGAGAAATATCATTTAGTTTTTGGATTTTAAGAAGAGAAAAGCGTCCTAGAATTATCTAGGCGTCCTCTAGTTTATTCTAGCATGGCGTTCTTTAGACCTTTCACTTAAAAGTTCCCCCTTAACACTTGCTTATTCTAGATAACTAATTTATAGCGCATCTCTGCAAAACTACACTTCCCCCTTTTGGCATCATCGAAAAGGATAACAAGTGATAAGAACGTTAAGCACAAAAACATAACTAAAGGCAGTGGAACGCTTAAACACACATAATGCAAGCAAACAATTGTAATAGCCATTCAAACAAACTTTAGAGTTATTACAAACATAGAACGAGTGTTTGAAGTTCAAAAGAAGCAAAGGCAAAATGATAGGGGATTAAAGGGGTGGTGGCAATCACTGAGAACGGCGCTGGGCTTGATAGAACTGGAAGAGTTCTTCTTGGAGTTCAGCAGCCTTAGAGAACGCGGAGGTCAAGTCCTTAAGTGCAGAGAAAATGAGGCACTGATTGTCCATGATTGCACCTAAGAGTTCCGCAGGAGGATGCTCAGAGATATTTGCTGGAGCAGATCGGAGCCTTGGTCCTGAACTGGAAGAAGGAGCGTTCAATTGATGATCGTCAGCAGGAGAAGGAGCCATGAGTAATTCATCAAGAGCGTTAAAATCTACAGCGGGCTCTTCTACTTGGGAGGACTCCTGTCGCAAGGCAGCCAGGCGTTCTGCTTCAGCATCAGCAACCATGCGTTCTTCTGCTTCTTTTAATCTTCGCTCCTCAGCTTCGGCCTCTAACTGTTTGATCACTGATGGAAGCTCTTCATTGTGCCTGATTTCAACAAGGCCGTTCTTAGCATTCCATTTGAGACCAAGTTCTTCTTGAGGAGCACTGTCGTCGTAGGCGTTCTGAGACTGAAGGATGAGCTTGACCAGGCCGGGATAGGGTAGAGCATGTCTCTTCCTCCCACACTTAGCCATATGTTGCATAGCTATTCGTGCTAAGTTTATGGGGCGGCGTTCAAGGAAAGCGTCAATCAATATAATATCGTGTGTTTGCACGATTGAACGCTTTTCCTGCCTTGGAAGGACGGCGCGGCAAATGAAGTAGTGAGCGATTGCGCCAACTTTGCTCAGAACGTGAGCAACCCTGTCCAAACCTAGTGGCCTCTTGCCCTGAAAGACGTGCTCAACCAGGGGCAGTTCTTCATCTGTTGTCTCAAAACCACCTTCAGGAAGGGAGCACAAGGCGTCAGATGGGGGCTTCTTGGCAGCAAGACCCATGAAGGCTCTGACCTGGCGTTCACTGACGGAGGCTTTCTCACCATCGATTTTGAAATGGAGAGAGCCGTCTTTAGATTTGTAGTGCAGGTCCTTGAAGAACGCCTTAATCTGCTCTTTATCAACCATGGCTGGCGCAGGCCCTACGGTCAACCACCCCTGGAATCTCAGAAGTTCAAGGAACTCCTGGACATCATTATCGTTGGTGAAGGACGCTAGCCACTCTTCGGAGTATACGAGTGGACTAAGGACTTTCACAGGGGGACCGTCGGGCTTCTTCTTGCGTTTGCCCTTGGGAGTTTCAGACTCCTCGCCATCACTGGACTCGTCCTCAGAGTCATTTTCAGAATTTGCCCTTGAAGGAGCGTCCTCTGTGCCTTTATCTGTTTCAGCTTGACCACCAGATGTGGCTGGAGGGGCATCAGAGGTTTGACCCTGGGATGTGCCTTCGGCGTCCTGAGCTTCAGAAGATTTTTCATGTGTGGGCTCAGCGTCCGCCAAGACTTGGATGGTTTCTGTTTGGATTGGGGGAGAGGGGTTCTCTTGTGGGGCTGAGGTGGGGTTGAGGATGGGGAGAGATTGATTGTAAGGAGGGACCTCTTCAGCATCACGCTCGAGTTCTTCCGAGAGAGAAGGCTCGGCGTTCCCCGGAGCGACCTGGTGCAGACCAGCATCCTCCACTTGTGCAGGGGCGTTCACCTCCTCTGCTTCGTCATTGGAGTCCCCAGTGACATCGATGAATGGGGAATCCTGAGCAGGGACGTCTTCCTCACTTCCAGATGATTTTGACGAGGAAGAGGAGGAAGATGAGGAAGGAACGTGCTCAACTTGCACTGGCGCGTCCTTGGCCATTAACACCTTTGGTTTCTCGCCAGCTTTTCGGCGGCGAAAGGTGTGCTCAAATGAGCGCGAGGCCTCCTCTGGGCCACTCTCTGAAGATGGACGACGGGACCGTGGAGTCTCGGGGTCCTTGGGGGGAGAGATGTGAGCCGGGGCGGAGGGGAAAAGGGCCAGGTTAAGCGGGGACGGTGGAGGGAAAGGGATGATGGCATTTTGAGAGGATGGTTGAGGGGACAGGGGAGGAGTTGGGAGTTGTTCGATTTGTATTTGAAGAGGGGGAGTGGATTCCTGTGAGAGGTTGGAAGGCCGTTTTGAGGAGCTTGGCCTTTTTGTGGGGGGATTGGCGGAAGGGACGCTTGAGGTCTTGGCCTTTTTAAGGGGCCTTGGGTCATGAGTCTTCTTGGAGCGTCCCTCCTTTAGGTGAGGTGGAAATTTATCCACGATTTGAATGGGGTTTGAGGAGGTTTGTTTGGAGGTTTTGGAGAGAGGAGATGAGGGAGTGGGACGTTTGAGGGTTTTTGTGGTGGTGGTTGGAACTTGTGGAGGAGGGGAAGAAGGAGTTGGAACTCTAGCTTTGAGCATTCTGTAAGCTAGGGAGTCCTTCGGATACATGGGGAAGTCGGGCAGGACGGCGTTGTGGAGATCGGGAATTAGCTCAAGTAAAGGGCCAAGGTTCTCACCTCCAAATTGGGAAAAGAACAGAACGTCGTCCATCCGTCCTGGCAAGTCCTTGTAATTTGTGTTATGAAGACTTGGCATGACGAAACGCTCGATGAAGCGTTCGTAGTTCTTCGTCTTTGTAGCGTCCCTCTTGACCTCAGGAAGGTCCATGCGTTCCCTTATTAGGTTGTAAAGGGTTCGCGGCTTCCTGTTTATGAAGTCCACCAAAGACTCGTTGAGGACGATTGGCTTTGGCTTCTCTATGTGATGGGACTTCACAAGCCTTCGGCGCTTTCCGCCGGTAGAAGATCCGATTACGTTCCTTTGTTGTTGAGACATGATTCTGATGAATACTTAGAGAGAGAAAGTCACCAGAGTTCTAGAGAGAAGTCAGAGCTTGAGCTGAGTTGAAAAGTGGTTGAGAGCAATAAATGAACGAGAGCGACTGTTTTGGCCTTATATAGAGGAAGCGGTGGCACAAATGGTAATTAACACTGTTTTACTGTGCGACACGTGGCAAAGCTTCCCCCTTAAGATTTGATCAACGGTCACTGTTCACACTTTCAAAAGTTCAAAATTCAAATTTCTGACTCTTCAACTTCCTTCTCAAAATCTGAACTGGCGTTCTCAACTACAACCACTGGCGTTCTCACATACTTAGCAAATCGTTGACCTCTTCAAGCAAACCAACAACCAACTTACCGTTCTTTTGATCACCTTGAGAACCATTTGAGAACAAAGCAAGTACGTCCCGTAAAAGAAAATATGAAGCTCATAGGACGCTTTTACAGAGTTCTCGGCTAGGGTAAGCTTAGAGTTCCCATCATTTCGGCTTATAATGAGGGTTGGGTGATCAGGGATACTCTTTTCAAGACAAAAATAGAGAATATTTGAATGGCGTTCCAATGTAGCAAACACATGAAGTTTTAGACTAGCGTCCTTGCAAATATGAATTCAATGCATAACAGTCCTTAAACACTTAGAATCTACAAAACATAGCCAATCATTGGGAGAATAGTAGAACGGGACTTGCTACTTAAAAGTTATCATCCCCAAGAGCAATCTGAGATGCTCAAAGGGACGTCTATCAAGTGCTTTAGTGAAAATATCAGCTATTTGGTCCTCCGTCCTAACATGTCCCATGCTAATGAGTCCTAGTTCTACATTGTCACGCAAGAAGTGATGCCTTATGTGAATATGCTTTGTGCGTGAATGAAAAACAGGATTTTTAGCAATTTCTATAGCACTTGTGTTATCACAGAGAATAGGAATAGTTTCAAGATTGATACCGTAGTCCTCAAGTTGATATTTGATCCAGAGGACTTGTGACAGCACGAAGCAGCAGCAACGTACTCGGCTTCCGCAGTTGAAAGCGCCACAGAGTTCTGTTTCTTTGATCCCCATGAAACTAGGCATGAACCAAGGAACTGTGCCATTCCTGAAGTGCTTTTTCGATCAATGACATGGCCAGCATAATCAGCGTCCGAGTAGCCAACAAGCTTGAAGAACGTCTTCCTGGGATACCAAAGGCAAAGATCGTCGTGTCCTTTGAGGTAGCGAAAGATCCTCTTGACTTCTTGCATGTGGGACTCCTTTGGATTAGCCTGGAAGCGTGCACACAAGCAAACGGCAAACATAATATCTGGACGGCTTGCTGTCAAGTAAAGCAAAGAGCCAATCATTCCTCTGTACAGCTTTTGATTAACGTCCTTCCCTAGTTCATCTGTGTAAAGACGCGAATTTGGAGAACAGGGTGTTGCCATAGGCTTGGACGTGTTCATCCCGTACTTCTCAAGCATTTCACGGACATACTTTTGTTGGTGAATGCGCGTCCCTTCCCTGAGTTGGTTAATTTGAAGTCCCAAAAAGAAGTTGAGTTCTCCAATGAGGGACATCTCAAATTCACTACTCATGAGGGATTTGAACTCCTCTACAAGCTTCATGTTAGTGCTACCAAAGACTATATCATCAACATAAACTTGTGCAATTAAAATGTCCTTGTGAACTTTCTTTATGAACAAAGTTTTATCAATTGAACCGCTAGTGTACCCATGAGACAAAAGGAAGGACGCAAACCTGTCGTACCAGGCCCGAGGGGCTTGCTTGAGTCCATAAAGTGCTTTGTCCAAGTAGTACACATGATCTGGGTGAGAGGCGTCCTCGAAGCCAGGGGGCTGAGCAACATACACTTCCTCTTTGAGCTTGCCATTGAGAAAGGCAGTTTTGACGTCCATCTGAAATAACTTGAATCCTTTGTGTGCGGCAAAGGTAATAAGAAGACGAACGGCTTCAATTCTAGCAACAGGGGCAAAGGTCTCATCATAGTCTATGCCTTCCTCTTGCTTGAATCCTTGAGCCACAAGTCTTGCCTTGTTCCTTGACACACGTCCACTTTCATCAAGCTTATTTCTGAACACCCAGCGCGTCCCTATGATATTCTTGCCTTTGGGACGTGGAACGAGGGTCCAAACTTTGTTCCTTTCAAACTGGTTGAGTTCTTCTTGCATTGCTTGAATCCAGTCAGCGTCCTGAAGTGCTTCTTTGATATTCTTTGGTTCCACCAAAGATACAAAGGCGTTGAACGCACAAAAAGCTAAATTTGCACTCTGGGACTTGCTTGCAGCTGACCTGGTTTGAACGCCTTGAGCAGGATCTGAGACAATCTGAGAAGTTGGGTGGTCCCTAGAGAAGCGGGACTCCCTTTGAAATAGTTGAGCAAACCTTGGATCAATTTCATCATCTGAAGAAGCGTCCTCAGTGTGTTCCCCCTCAGAGGGAGCGTCCACACCTTGACCTTGCAAACTTGATTCACCCACATCTTGCTGAACTAGAGATTCACTTCGAGAGGGAACTCCTTCAACAATACTAGGTACGTCCACTGAGACTTCTTCTGGATTTGGAGTGGCGTCCTTAGGAACATAGTATTTCCCAGAGGACCAATCTTCTACTTCATCTTCAGAGTCGTCCTGCTGTTGTGACGAGGATCGTTCTTTCTTACTTCCTTTTTCTGTGTGAGAAGAACATTCTTTGAACACAACATGAATACTCTCCTCAAGCTTTAGAGTCCTTTTGTTGAAAACTCTATATGCTTTGCTGGTGAGGGAGTACCCAAGAAATATGGCTTCATCGCTCCTTGCATCAAACTTTCCCAGTTTTTCTTTATCATTGTTGTGAACGAAACACTTGCAACCAAAAACTCTGAGATAATCGATGCGAGGCTTCCTTCCGTTCAACAACTCATAGGACGTCTTCTTCAGCAGAGGACGGATCATGGCACGGTTAACGATGTAGCATGCTGTGGCAATAGCTTCCGCCCAGAAGTACTTGGGGACGCTATTAGCCAAAAGCATGGTTCTTGCCATATCCTCTAGCGTCCTGTTCTTTCTTTCTACAACGCCATTTTGTTGAGGAGTCCTTGGAGCTGAGAAGTTGTGAGAGACACCATGTTGATCACAGAAGGCCAGGAACTCTGAATTCTGGAATTCCGTCCCATGGTCGGATCTTACAGCTTTGAGTGGCGTCTCCAGGGCAACTTCCACTTGTTTGATGAAGACTTTGAATGCCTTGAAACAATCTGCTTTGGACGCCAAGAAAAGAACCCAAGTGAATCGAGAAAAATCATCTACAAGAACGTAAATGTACCTCTTTCCACCGTAGCTCTGTGTCTTCATTGGTCCACAAAGATCCATATGGAGAAGTTCCAACGTGGCTACAGGATCTTCCTCCAGGATCTTCCTCCACGTATGATGGCAATGGTGAGGAAGCTTCCTGTATCCAGCTGTGTGTGATGGACTCCGCTACAGGATCGGCCGCCACGTATGGATGTACTCTGCAACAGGATCGTCCGCCACGTAGTGTTGGACTCTGCTACAGGATCGGTCTCCACGTGTCCTTGGATGATCAAATGTTGTCTGGTGATGTCATCCTGTCGGCTAAAGAGTAAGGACGCTCTGCTTGCGTTCCTACCTGCTTGGGACTACGTCCTTGCTCAAGTAGTCTCTGATCGGTCCTTACTTCCTGTTAGCTAGCGTCCCAAAGCCTATGGGACGCCCATACACACTTGTTGTCCTTTGTTAGATGGGCGTTCCTGAACACTTGGACAACTTTATTAGAATCATAGTGAGTTTGTCATATCAAAACTAAGGGATGGTTGTGGGCACACTACCAAGGACGCAAGCGTTCTTGATAGCGTCCCAACAATTTCCCCCTTTTTGATGATGACAAACTCTTCAGCAAAAAGTTTTGACATTGGAACTTAGCATGCATGAAAACTTAAGAGCGTCCTCTAACACTTAGAGAAATTTCAGTAAGCACAAGTTTTCATTCTTTGATTCTCTAGCTTTTGGATTTTAAGGAGAGAAAAACGTCCTAGAATTATCTAGGCGTTCTCTAGTTTATTCTAGCATGGCGTTCTTTAGACCTTTCACTTGATAGTTCCCCCTTAACACTTGCTTATTCTAGATAACTAATTTATAGCGCATCTCTGCAAAACTACACTTCCCCCTTTTGGCATCATCGAAAAGGATAACAAGTGATAAGAACGTTAAGCACAAACACATAACTACAGGCAGAGGAACGCTTAAACAAACACAATGCAAGCAAACCATGTAATTGCCATTCAAACCAAATGTAGAGTTATTACAGACAATGAGCACATAGTGTTTAAAGTTCAAAAGAAGCAAAAGCAAAATGATAGGGGATAGAAGGGGTGGTGGCAATCACTGAGAACGGCGCTGGGCTTGATAGAACGTGAGGAGTTCTTCTTGAAGTTCAGCAGCCTTAGAGAACGCGGAGGTCAAGTCCTTAAGTGCAGAGAAAATGAGGCACTGATTGTCCATGATTGCACCTAAGAGTTCCGCAGGAGGATGCTCAGTGATATTTGCTGGAGCAGGACGGGGAACTGGGCCAGAGCTTGAAGGAGGAGCGTCCATAGGAGTGTTTAGAGGAGGAGAAGGAGCCAGCAGCATCTGATCTAGAGCAGAGAAGTCCATAGCAGGCTCTTCTTCGTATACACCCTCTTGAGACGGATTTGCCTGGCGTTCTGCTTCAGCAGCCAGGCGTTCTTCTTCAGCTTTTTGTCTCGCTTCCTCAGCTTCAGCCGCTAACTGTTTTAGCACGGACGGCAGCTCTTCATTGTGCCTTATCTCAACAAGACCTGATTTAGCGTTCCACTTCAGCCCGAGTTCCTTTGACGGAGCGTTCTCATCATATGCATCTTGGGACTGCAAGATCGCTTTCACAACTCCAGGGTAAGGCAAGGCGTGCCTCTTCCTTCCACACTTGGCCATATGTTGCATTGCAATTCTGGCTAAGTTGATTGGACGGCGTTCCAGGATGGCGTCTATTAGAATGATGTCAGATGTTTGCACTATAGAACGCTTTTCCTGCCTTGGAAGAATGGCGCGGCATATGAAGTAGTGAACGATTGCGCCAACTTTGCTCAGAACGTGAGCTACCCTGTCCAGTCCAATCGGCCTTTTGCCTTGGAAGATGTGCTCCACTAGAGGCAGTTCCTCGTCAGTTGTCTCAAAACCACCTTCGGGAAGGGAGCTGAGAGCGTCATTTGGTGACTTGCGGGAACCCAGACCAAGGAAGGAGCGCATCTGGCGTTCTGTAATGGAGGCTTTCTCTCCGTCAATCTTGAAGTGTAGGGAGCCATCCCTTGCCTTGTAGCGCAAGTCCTTGTAGAACGCCTTCACCTGTTCTATATCAACAGTTGTTGGCGCTGGTCCGACGTTCTGCCAGCCTTGGACTTGAATGAGCTCGATGAACTCCTGAACGGCTACATCATTTTCAGCATAGGAAGCCAGCCATTCTTCGGAGTAGATGAGAGGGCTTAGGACTTTAACGGGCACATCAGCGTTCTTCCTTCTACGCTTGCCCTTAGGGGACTCAGAGTCCTCATCATCATTATCAGACTCGTCCTCAGCGCGCTCAGAGTCACTGTCAGAAGCGTCCTTGGAGGGAGCGTCCTCTGTGCCTTGATCTGTTTCAGCATTGCCACCAGATGTGACTTGATCGGCACCAGCAGAGGGCTGACCTTGGGACGTGCCTTCAGCGTCCTGAGCCTCTGATTGCTGTTCTGTTGTTGGCTCAGCGTCCGCTGGGACGTCACGGGACTCTGTTTGGATTGTGGGGGAGGGGTTTTCTTGTGGTGCTGGGGTGGGATTGAGGACGGGGAGGGATTGGTTGTAGGGAGGGATTTCCTGGTTGTCACGCTCGAGCTCTTCAGAGAGAGTTGGCTCGGCGTCCTTTGGAGAAACCTGGTGCTCGCCAGCGTTCTCTTGTACTTGGTGCTCAGCAGGAGCACTCTCAACTTCTTCTACCTCATCATTGGAGTCGCCAATCACGTCGACATCCTGAGGCGTCCCTTCTTTGTTTTCAGACGAGCTGGAGGAGGAGGAGGAAGAAGGAACGTGCTCAACCTGCGCAGGAGCGTCCTTTGCAAGCAGCACTGTGGGTCGCTCACCAGCTTTCCTTCGGCGGAACGTGTGCTCAAACGTCCGCTCGGTCTCATCCGGGCCACTGGAGGAGGAAGGACGACGGGACTTGGGAGTCTCAGGGTCCTTAGGCGGGGAGATATGGGCCGGGGCGGATGGGAAGTCGGCCAGGTTGAGGGGAGAGAGGGTTTGGGGAGGGAAGGGGATGAGAACGTTCTTCTTTGAGGGTTGAGGGGAACGAGGAGGAGTTGGGAGTTGTGTGATTTTGAGGGGTTGGGGGGGAGGAGGGGTGGACGGCCTTTTTGAGGAGCTTGGCCGTTTTGAGGTGTTTTTGGATGGAGGGACGCTTGAGGTCTTGGCCTTTTTGAGGGGCCTTGGGTCGTGTATCTTTTTGGAGCGTCCCTCTTTAATATGAGACGGGAACTTGTCCACGATCTCAGTTTGTTTTGAGGAGCTTGGAGGAGCGGGACGCTTGGCAGGCAAGGTTTTGTGAGATTGGATGGTTTGAATTTGAGGAGGTGGGGGAGAAGGACTAGGTACCCGTCTTTGGCTGGGGTACATGGGGAAGTCCGGAAGGACGCATTTGGTTAGGTCAGGGATTAAATCAAGGAGACTATCAAGATTCTGACCTCCATAAATTGTGAAGAACAAGACGTCCTCCAGTCTACCCGGCAGGTCCTTGTAGTCGTTCTTTATCAGTCCGTGCCTCACAAACCGGTCGAGGAACTTCTCGTAGTTTTGAGTTTTCACCTCATCGTTCTTCACATCCGGCTTGGCCATACGTTCTCTGATCAGCCTATACAGCGTTTTTGGCTTCTTGTTAATGAAATCCACAAGGGATTCATCAAGGACGGGCTGCTTTTGCTTCTCAATAGTGTGGGACTTTATCAGCTTTCGCCTCTTCCCACCGGCTGAAATTCCGGCTACGTTCATCTGTCTTTGAGACATTCTTCCGGTGAGATATTAGTGAGAGAAAGTCGCCGGAGTTCTAGAGAGAAGTCAGAGCTTGAACTGAGTTGAAAAGAGGTTGAGAGCAATAAATGAACGAGAGCGACTGTTTTGGCCTTATATAGAGGAAGCGGTGGCACAAATGGTAATTAACACTGTTTTACTGTGCGACACGTGGCAAAGCTTCCCCCTTAAGATTTGATCAACGGTCACTGTTCACACTTTCAAAAGTTCAAAATTCAAATTTCTGACTCTTCAACTTCCTTCTCAAAATCTGAACTGGCGTTCTCAACTACAACCACTGGCGTTCTCACATACTTAGCAAATCTTTGACCTCTTTGAGCAAACCAACAACCAACTTACCGTTCTTGTGATCACCTTGAGAACCATTTGAGAACAAAGCAAGTACGTCCCGTAAAAAAAAATATGAAGCTCATAGGACGCTTTTGCAGAGTTCTCGGCTAGGGTAAGCTTAGAGTTCCCATCATTTCGGCTTATAATGAGGGTTGGGTGATCAGGGATACTCTTTTCAAGATAAATAGAGAAAATTTGAATGGCGTTCCAAAGCAGCAAACACATGAAGTTCTAGACTAGCGTTCTTACAAATATGAGTTCAAAGCTTAACAGTCCTTAACTACTTGGAATCTACCAAACATAGCCAATCATTGAGAGAATAGTAGAACGGGACTTGCTACTTAAAAGTTATCATTCCTAAGAGCAATCTGAGATGCTCAAAGGGACGTCTATCAAGTGCTTTAGTGAAAATATCAGCTATTTGGTCCTCCGTCCTAACATGTCCCATGCTAATGAGTCCTAGTTCTACATTGTCACGCAAGAAGTGATGCCTTATATGAATATGCTTTGTGCGTGAATGAAAAACAGGATTTTTAGCAATTTCTATAGAACTTGTGTTGTCACAGAGAATAGGAATAGTTTCAAGATTGATACCGTAGTCCTCAAGTTGATATTTGATCCAGAGGACTTGTGAACAGCACGAAGCAGCAGCAACGTACTCGGCTTCCGCAGTTGAAAGCGCCACAGAGTTCTGTTTCTTTGATCCCCATGAAACTAGGCATGAACCAAGGAACTGTGCCATTCCTGAAGTGCTTTTTCGATCAATGACATGACCAGCGTAATCAGCGTCCGAGTAGCCAATAAGCTTGAAGGACGTCTTCCTGGGATACCAAAGGCAAAGATCATCGCGTCCTTTGAGGTAGCGAAAGATCCTCTTGACTTCTTGCATGTGGGACTCCTTTGGATTTGCCTGGAAGCGTGCACACAAGCAAACGGCAAACATAATATCTGGACGGCTTGCTGTTAGGTAAAGCAAAGAGCCAATCATCCCTCTATAAAGCTTTTGATCAACGTCCTTTCCCTGTTCGTCTGCGTAAAGACGCGAATTTGGAGAACAGGGTGTTGCTACGGGCTTGGACGTGTTCATCCCGTACTTCTCAAGCATTTCACGGACATACTTTTGTTGGTGAATACGCGTCCCTTCCTTGAGTTGGTTAATTTGAAGTCCCAAAAAGAAGTTGAGTTCTCCAATGAGGGACATCTCAAATTCACTACTCATGAGGGACTTGAACTCCTCTACAAGCTTCATGTTAGTGCTACCAAAGACTATATCATCAACATAAACTTGTGCAATTAAAATGTCCTTGTGAACTTTCTTAATAAACAAGGTTTTATCAATTGAACCTCTTGTGTACCCATGAGACAAAAGAAAGGACGCAAACCTGTCGTACCAGGCACGAGGGGCTTGCTTGAGTCCATAAAGTGCTTTGTCCAAGTAGTACACATGATCTGGGTGAGAGGCGTCCTCGAAGCCAGGGGGCTGAGCAACATACACTTCCTCTTTGAGCTTGCCATTGAGAAAGGCAGTCTTGACGTCCATCTGAAATAACTTGAATCCTTTGTGTGCGGCAAAGGCGATAAGAAGACGAACGGCTTCAATTCTAGCAACAGGGGCAAAGGTCTCATCATAGTCTATGCCTTCCTCTTGCTTGAATCCTTGAGCCACAAGTCTTGCCTTGTTCCTTGACACACGTCCACTCTCATCAAGCTTATTTCTGAACACCCAGCGCGTCCCTATGATATTCTTGCCTTTGGGACGTGGAACGAGGGTCCAAACTTTGTTCCTTTCAAACTGGTTGAGTTCTTCTTGCATTGCTTGAATCCAGTCAGCGTCCTGAAGTGCTTCTTTGATATTCTTTGGTTCCACCAAAGATACAAAGGCGTTGAACGCACAAAAAGCTAAATTTGCACTCTGGGACTTGCTTGCAGCAGACCTTGTTTGAACTCCTTGAGCAGGATCTGAGACAATCTGAGAAGTTGGGTGGTCCCTAGAGAAGCGGGACTCCCTTTGAAATGGTTGAGCAAACCTTGGATCAATTTCATCATCTGAAGAAGCGTCCTCAGTGTGTTCCCCCTCAGAGGGAGCGTCCACACCTTGACCTTGCAAACTTGATTCACCCACCTCTTGCTGAACTAGAGATTCACTATGAGATGGAACTCCTTGAACAAAACTAGGAGCGTCCACAGAGACTTCTTCAGGATTTGGAAACGCGTCCTTAGAGACGCTCACTCTGAGGGGTAACACACTTAGCCTATCAATGAAGAAGAAGGGTTTGACTCCAATGATTCTGATTGGACGGATCCTAGGTGTACTCCTGGAAGGGACGCCACCCTTAGAGGATCTCACATTTCAAGACTTCCTTCAACAGATCAAATCATCTCAGACATTTCAAAAAGAGTCCAAATCAGATCAGCTGTGAATCAGCCAAAGTGCCAATATGGCGTTCTGTGCATTCAACGCCTTTGTGTCCTTAATTGAACCTAAGAACATAAAGGAGGCACATCAGGACGCTGTTTGGATCCAAGCTATGCAAGAAGAACTCAATTTGAAAGAAACCAAGTCTGAACCCTCGTCTCTCGTCCTAAAAACAAGAACATTATAGGGATGAGGTGGGTCTATAGGAACAAGCTTGATGAGAGTGGCAGAGTTTCATGAAACAAAGCAAGGCTTGTGGCTCAAGGCTATAGGCAAGAAGAAGGGATCGATTACGATGAGACCTTCGCTCCTGTCGCGAGAATTGAAGCCATACGCCTCCTTATTGCCTTCGCCGCTCACAAGGGGTTCAAGCTCTTTCAAATGGATGTCAAGACTGCCTTCCTCAATGGCAAGCTAAAAGAAGAAGTGTACGTTGCTCAACCCCCTGGTTTTGAGAGCGCTGATCATCCTGACCATGTGTATCACCTGGACAAAGCTCTCTATGGACTCAAGCAAGCCCCTCGTGCCTGGTATGATAGATTTGCGTCCTTTCTTTTATCCAACGGGTACACTAGAGGTAACATTGACAAAACCCTGTTCTTAAAGAAAGTCCTTAAAGATGATTTGATTGTCCAAGTCTATGTCGATGACATAGTTTTTGGAAGCACTAACATGAAACTTGTAGAGGAATTCAAGAACTTGATGAGTAGTGAGTTTGAGATGTCTGTCATAGGAGAACTCAACTTCTTCTTGGGACTTCAAATCACACAACTTAAAGATGGGACGCGCATTCACCAACAGAAGTACATTCGTGAAATGCTTGAGAAGTACGGAATGAACACGTCCAAACCCATAGATACTCCCATCTCTCCAAACACTCGCCTTTACGCTGATGAAGAAGGCAATAGTGTGGATCAAAAGCTCTACAGAGGAATGATAGGATCTTTATTGTACTTGACCATGAGCCGTCCAGACATCATGTTCGCCGTGTGCCTGTGCGCTCGCTTTCAAGCCAATCCAAAAGAGTCCCACATGCAAGAGGTCAAAAGAATCTTCAGATACCTCAAGGGACGGGACGATCTATGTCTTTGGTATCCCAAAAGGACGTCCCTAAAACTTGTAGCGTACTCTGACGCAGACTAGGCTGGCCATGTTGTGGATAGGAAGAGCAACTCAGGAATGACTCAATTCCTAGGCTATTGCCTGGTATCATGGCGTCACCGATGAGCAAATGGCCGCCATCCGTCCGGCCGAGCTCATTGAAGAAAAAGAGCAGATGGCCAAGAAGGCCCAAGCTGAGAAGGACGCCGCCGCTGAGGCGTCCTCAAAAGGGAAAGAAGTGCTGGCCCTTCCTCCTCCTCCACCAAGGACTGAGGACGCGGAAACACCTACTGCAGATCCGCTCGAGGCGGAGATGGAAGCGGACCTGGTAAAGCCGATGCCAAAGGTCCAAAGGGACGCTCCTCCACCGCAGGTCCAGGCCAAGGACGTTGCGCCCACTGTTATTGAAGTGGAGGACTCCCCGGTTAAAAAGACTCCACCTCCAGCTCCGCTCGCCCCTGCTCCCATATCTGCTGTCAGGCCTAGCACCTCCTCTGCTCCAACAAAGGCCAAGATTCGCACTCCTTCTCCCTCTCCTCCCAAAGCTAAGTCTCCAACTCGTCCTCCTCCATCTGCAATTATTGAGGAGAATGTACAAGTCCAAGGGACGCCTTCTGCTGAAGTCCCCACGGAGTCCTTGGCAAAGACTCCAGCAAAGGACGCCCGTGTCCAAGTAGAGGCGTCCAATGCTCAGGACCGGAAGATGGATGAGTCCCATGATTAAGGGGACGAGGCCTCTGATGACGAAGACACTCCTCCTCATGATGAGGAAAATGAGGACGAGGAGGGAGATGGAGAAGAGGAAGACGCCAGCGATGAAGTGATTATGACCGGCAATGGCAACAAGAAGAAGAGACTCAAAAAAATTCTGGGGCCGCTTCTCTTTGATGCCAACTTCCTCAGAGAAAATGGAAGGACGGAGTTCCTGGAGTTGCTGGATTTCCAAGGCTGGAGGCACCTAGGCGCTGAGGCTGCCACTGTTGACCCGAACCAAATGAAGCTCTTCTACTCCAAATTTGAAGTGTCCGAGGTCAAAGGGAAGCCTCAAGGAATGTTTGAGATCAACGGGGACGAGTACTCTATTGCTGAGGGTACCGTCCGAAATATGCTAGGTCTGCATCCCTCCCCTCCAAAGGCTCTTCATGACTTTCCCTGCAAGAGCTTCGGCCGCTTTCCCCAAGAAGACATATTCAACAACATATTTAATGGGAAGCAGCCACTTGCTAAGGATAGGGTAGCCCACTGTCTCTCTAAGACGGGCGTCCTTGCGCACCACTTCATTGTGCACGTGGTCGTCCCAAGACCGGAAAAGAAGTCCATTGTGCAGATTACCGATAGCATCATTTTGGACGCCTTCCTGATTCACACGCCGATTAACTTGGTGAGGGTTGTCTTGGAACACATGGGCAAGTGCACAGGCGGATGCCACTCCCTTCCCTATCCAGGCCTAGTCAAGAAGATTCTTGACTAGGCATAGTCAAGAAGATTCCTTTACCAATCTTTAGTTCGGCAGACTCCTTTAGCAATCAATGCATCATGATCCAAACACTCAAGGAGTCTGCCGAACTACATGAGAAGCTTCTTCAGTTCTTTCAAGACTCAAGCAAACGTCCCCAGTGATTGTCGTTCCCCATCTTAATCCCTCATGACTTATTGCTTTTGCTTCTTTTATGTCAACCCAACTACTTTTGGAAATGTATGGCATTCTTTGCAATATGTAATGAATGAGGTGTTAATTGCAAAAGGTAGCAATGATTATGATGTGCCACATGTGAACAAGAGAAGATTGGCAAGTCAAGGCAATCTACCTATACAAGTTCAAGCACCAAACTGGGCAGTTTGTCAAGCATGGGACATTGTTCATGGGGATGCAAATGCTTTGGATACAGAACAAGCAACTCAGGATGCAAGGGGAGACACACAAGCAACTCAAAATGCAGGGGGAGACACACAAGCAACTCAAAATGCAGGGGGAGACACACAAGCAACTCAAAATGCAGGGGGAGACACACAAGCAACTCAGGATGCAGGGGAGGAAACACAAGCAACTCAGGGAGAATATGAAGATAAAGATAATAACCATGAAGTTTATGATGAAGACATGTAAGTATATATAGGGGGATATTGAACAGTTTACAACTTTTGTGTAGTGCACTAGTAGTTTTTTCGGTGGGGGGAAACTTTTAGCCAGTTTAAAACTTTTGTTGAAGTGCACCAGTTTTTGTAAGATGCAAGATCCTCTTGGAACTTATTTAAAAAGTGGTTGCTCTCAGGATCCCCCTTATCATCACAGATGCAGCCTCAACCCCAAAACTTGAGCACCCAATGGCCTCCAAAGCCCCAATTAGGGGCGGTGGCCTAGTGAATGTGAAGTTCAGAGGCTTGAAATGAGACCGGATCTCAGCTCAGTAAGATAGGTCTCATCATTGAGCAAAAAAAAAAGAAAAATAAATCTCAGAATCCCCCTTAGCATCATTGATGCAAACTCAACCCAAAACCATCAACTAACAAACTGCCTCCAAAGCCACAAATAAGGGCGGTGGCCATATGCTAGTTAAGGTAAGAGGCTTGTAAGAGTTGACATCTCAGGCATAAAAGAGATCATCATAGATTAAAAGGAAAAAAAAACAGTTTTAAAATCAAAACAAATTCCTTATTGAGGTTAGCTACTTTCATTAGGTAAAAATGGTGTCAATGAGTCCCAATTCAACCAAGTCATTGAGCTAACCCAAATTTGGGTCAGCTCAATGTTCAGGACTTGGTTGAATTGAGACTCACTCACACCATCCCTACATCACAGATTTTTCAAAGCATGAAGAAGTACTCATGAAGCACTACAGACATGAAGCATTCAATACAAAACCATGAATCAGTTTTAAAAATATACAAAGCCATGAAACAGTTTTAAAGTCATGAGTGATCACTTCATACAACAACTCATGAATCAAAATTAAGTAGAAATAGAAGCATACAGAATTAAAATTCAAGAAAATAAAACATTTTTATTCATGCATTTATATTTCAAATGAAAGACAAATATGCAAAAGAACTCATGAATGACAACTAAGTACAAAAACAAGCATACAAACATGCACATGTTAAAGCACTACAGCTCTTTGCTCTGAGCTATGAGAGTCTCAGAGTAAGAGTAACACAGAAATCTCTTTGCAGAGATAATGTAAGATTCGACAGTGGTTGTTTTAGCACATGCTAATCACCAAATCTGTGCATGAATCTACAAGCAAGTATACAGGCTAATCACAACTAACATAGGGCCAAACAGAATCACACAAACTTTCTCAAATAATTACAGTGATGCATACAGGTTTATTGAGTCAACACTGACATGTACAAGTACTTCAGTAAGCATACAACTAGTCATGAATCCACACAGATATGAAATGAAATTCAGGAATGAACATTGACTTGACACAGAATCATACAAACATGCCCAAATACTCACATTCATGCATACATGTTTTGTTTATCAACACAGATATACAAATAAAGCCAGTTCAAACAACATCATGTTCACACAGAAGGATTAAACATAACATCAACAACATCAAGTTTAGTTCAGGGGGATACACATCAACACAACATCAACAACCAGGATCTGAAATCAGGGGGATACACATCATCAATAGCTACGATCTCAGTTCAGGGGATACACAACATCAACATGGCAGCATTCCAACATTCCAGAAAATTTAGAGACACGCAAGCATACAACCATGCGAAAACAGAGCATCACAAGACCACAAATCTCATCAAAAATCAACATCAGTTCATGGATTTTTTGGATCAAGAAGACATCAAACACCAACAAGAAAAGGACGCACGCATCTCAGTAAACATGAACATAACCCAAGACAGAATCACAAACAGAAGGAGGCATGGATGAAAAGAACAAGGGGGACTTAGCTAGGATTCCTCTTCGGAATCGGGGACAACGAGGCCGTCCTGATATTCGGGGGATGTGGACGCCTCTTGCAGCCCCTCCTTCCCATCCGGCGCAGGTTCAAGAGCCTCCAAAGCCATCTCAGCGGCGGCCTTCTCAGCAGCGGAGGCCTTCTCAGCGGAGGCCTTATTTTTGGCCCTCAACCAATTGAGCACAGGGGTCTCAAAGCGGCGGGGGCTATAAGTGTGGTTCCCACCGCAACTCCCCTCGCACTCCGGATGCATGGAACAAACACTGTCGTCGGATTCTTGTGAGAAATCCGAGCTATCGTCCCCAAAGTCGCTCTCCCCAAACTCATGGCTCTGATCAATGGGACCGTCGTGTGCCATCTCCAAAGAACAAGGCCAACCCCGCAAGCAAGCGACAGATCTAGGGTTTAGGGGGATAGATCTTGCGAGATTCAAGCTTATCTCGAGGGTTAATTAGGAGAAGATGAAGGATTGATGAAGAAATATCGGCACAAAGCAACGAAGCAAAGGGAGGAGTCGAGAGAGTTCTCAAAGGGAGAGAGATTGAGAGCGGCGCAAGGGTACACAAGAATGGGGGCGTGAGTCTCTCATTTTAGGGTTAGGGGTTTTATTCAGGGGAAGCATCCAGCTGATGGATCAACGTCATGGGCTAGCCCAATTTCAAAGCTTAAACATGTTTAAAGGCCCAATGTCACACTTAATCCCACATTAACGCCACTTATTTGCTTAATTTCAATTTTAAGCGTAAGCTTTATTTTTTGTAATGTTAAATTATTGTGAATTTTTATGTAAAGAAGATAATGAATAGTGTTTTAATGGAGGTTTTTAGGTGAAATGTAGTGGGTAAAAAGTTGATGGTGATAGGAGGAAAGAGAAATAAAGATGATGAAAAAGTTGATTGATTAGGTAAAAAAGTGATAAAGTGTGGTGGATAAAAATAGAAAGTAGGGGGGGATGGGAACAACATTTTGGGACGGAAAAAACGGGATGGGAAGAACATTATGGGACGGAGGGAGTATTTAACATGAACTTGCTTTTATAAAAGAAAATAGAAGTCTTTTTTGATGAATTTTATATGTTGATTTAATAGTTCAATACATATATGTACATGAAGTATTAATTTTCCCTACCAGGTTTGTAAGTTTTGTAAAATTAGAATGTTATTATAAACTAGAGTATGGTAGCACAAGCTCAAACTTTTAACTGTCAAATCATATATATATATATATATATGACATTACATTTTATGTACATTTTATGTATATTACATCTAATAAGTTCAAAATAATACTCGGATTTACATGAATAAAGTTTTCAGAAATCTATCCGTTTTTGATAAATATGTCCGTCTTTGTGCTTAATCTGTGCCTAAAAGGTATATTAAATTTATACTTGATCCTTCTCATTACTCCATCCATGCATACTTGATCTTTGTCCCCACTTTTGCTGATGGTAATCAAATTTGACCAACTATACCAGAACCATACCTTAAAATTCATAGCTAGTCAGCTCCAACTTGACCAATTATTTTTTTTTTGAGCAAAACTTGACCAATTATTGATACAAGTTAAAGCACGCGAAATGCAATCATCAATATTATAAAGCATCAAATTACAATTGGGACACAATAAATATAGTCCTTGCTTGATTGGTAGATTTCCAATCAATCCCAGCGCGCGCACACACAGTAACAGCAATCAAAAGGGATCCAAATTTTACGTTACATAATTGTACTTGCTTATACTTGCAAGCTAGCATACGTACATATATATAAATATAATCGACGTACGATGGATAATGCATATTAAACCGACTTAGGGTTGGCCACAGCACGTAAAACAATTGTTTCGACGGTGATACCAGGGCCAAAGCCGAAAAGAACGCCCCATTCGAGCCCTTCTCCGGTGGTTGCCTGACCGTCCTCGAGTGACTTCTTCCTCATCTCATCGAGCACAAACAGCACAGTCGTGCTCGACATGTTTCCGTAGTCCTTCAACACCTGCCTTGATGCCCTAAATTTGTGCTTCTGGAGGCCGAGTTTGGCCTCAATCTGGTCTAAAATTGCAGGCCCACCTAAACGTAATATACAACAAGTTAGCTATGGCGAAGTGAATTAGTTGATCATAAACAAATAAGTTAATTAGTCATAGGCTGATCAACTACGTAAATATATAGGTACCTACCCGGGTGTGGAACCCAAAATATAGAATTCCAATCTTGAATGCCGAGAGAAGAGAAAGCGTCTGTAAGACATGTCTCGATGTTTTTGGATATGAGCCCGGGTATATCGTTACGTAGTCTTAGTAGTAGCCCTTCTTCGCGCACAGAGCCTGTAAGGGCTCCATCGGAATCGGGTAAGATGGTTTGCCCGGACCAAACCATCTTGAATATAGGCCTCTCAACGGAGAGGTCCGGATGGGCACCGACGACAACGGCTCCAGCCCCATCACTGAACAGGACCTGCCCAACAAGGGAGTCCATGTCGGTGAGAGAAGGCCCGCGGAAACCGATGGTGATCATTTCGGCGCAAACTGCGAGAACTCGAGCCCCCTTGTTGTTCTCGGCCAAGTCCTTTGCAAGCCGTAGGACGGTGCCACCACCGTGGCAGCCTTGTTGGTAGATCATGAAGCGCTTGACGGAAGGGCGCAGGCCGAGAAGTTTGGCGAGCTGGTAGTCCGCACCGGGCATGTCGACGCTAGAATAGGTGCACATGATGAGATGGGTGATTTTGGACATGGGTTGTCCCCACTCGTCGATCGCCTTCTGAGCTGCTTCTTTCGCTAGTTTTGGCACCTCGATGATCGCCATGTCTTGTCTTTTGTTGAGCGACGGCGCCATGTATGCACACATTTCTGGATTCTCCTTGAGAATCTCTTCTGTTAAATGAAAATAACGCTTCTCGATGGTTGTCTTCTCACCTGTTTAAGAACGATACGACATGCAATACATATATATAGTGAGAGTTGGTTCAGGTGAGGAGAGCTCTTGCAGTAAATAGTAGTATAATGAGCAACCCGAATTGCATATAACTAGCTAGCTTGGAGCAAATTAGCATTCAAGATATAACATACAGATGCGCTTGAACTTGTCTTTGAATACACGTGTAATATGCTCGTTGTTGGTGAAGCGTAAGTAGCATTCCGGAAAGTCGGCCTGGTAGATGCACAGTGGTGGGTTGGCGGTGCCGATGGCGAGGATGGTGGCGGGCGACCCCTCCATTGATCCAGGCATTATTTTGTTTTTGATGGTTATAGCTCGTACGTAGTGAAGTGGTAAGATAGTAGGGCTAGCTAGAGGAGATGGATGCAATGCCGATCGATGCTTAATTCCAGTGGAGCTCCTACGGGTATTTATATTGGCGGGAACGTCAATTGCACCGCTGAAATTAAATCAAGTAGCATCGACCCATGCACGGAACGAGTCAATTTCATCCGAAAGATTAAAAAAGAATTATCATGCGCTAGTGGTCAACTTGACTACAATCTCAACCGGTCACAACTCAAACTTCAATCATATCAACTCCATACCGTGGAAAAGAAACTCTCCAAATGTCGGTTTCAAATGAAAATGGTAAAAAAGAAAAAGCTCATTAATCATTTGTGACGAACAGCACAGCACAATAAATTTAATTGTCGGCTCATATTAACTATCATGCAATTAAGCGAATTATGCCTAACTATTTTTGGTCGTATTGGATGATTTATTCAGAAATGAACAGAGTTCATATATTGTCGGGTACGGTTTAGTAGTTTGATATTGATTCTGAGGTTTTTTTGCATGTTTATATATGTTTTGCACAAATTAACCGCATAAACACGTTATCTACTACATTGAGAGAATCCTAGTCATAAAGTCGTCACAACACATTACAAGTTACGAACAAGATGTAAAATGAAAGGAAATAATGAGCATAAATTGAATATAAGCAAAGAAATGTGTGAAGAGCTTTGGGTTGTTTTGTATTGCTCGTATGGATGTTGCTTGAACACTTGGACTGATACAAAAGAGTGTCTTTCTCTCAGAACAGTAAGACTAGCTAAACGTATGATTTTGGAAGAGTTTTGGGTTGTGTCCCTTCTCCCCTTCCTTAGTATGCTTCTCGCCTTTTATAGCCACGCCTCTTCTTTTCCTAATCGGACCGTTGACAAGAGATTTTCAGTGAATCTCGTGATTCTCACCATTGTTGTTAAGGAAAGTGCCGTTTGAATTCGTTAGTGTAACGTATCCAAAATTGTTGTCCTTCTCGTCCATGTCTACTCTGATTTATAGTCCTTTCTTCTCCCTTTGACCATTGGAGCGCCGTATATCAAATCTATCAAATCTCGCCCTTATCTTCAATGTGTTAGCCGTTTGAGAGAAACCATTTAATGTGCCCGAGATTGTCGCACACGTTGGCTGAATCTTCGGAACCCGTTTGATTTTGGCGTGGCACAATCTAGTGGGCCTTTATTGCTTGACTTGGGCTGGATCTTCACGGGCCCCAACAATACCCCCATCAAAAACCTGGGAAAGCTCCCGCCCTTTTTAGGGTTTTTGATCTCTTTTCCTTGGAAGTTGTAGCGCGTCCCATCGAGTCCAATCCCACATATAGCAGTTATGATGGCTTCTGAAAACGTAACTCTTCTTCTTCGGTTCCAGGTACGTTCTTCCCTCTTTCGCTTATCTAACCTCATGCTATTGTTTTATTAAAACTCTTACTTCACCCCCAGCCTGTTGGGGTTAAAACTCGTTTCGAGTCGCTTGTTGTAGGGCCTGAATACTGTTTGACTTCTTGCCCCCTTGTTTGCATATTTTGAGGCTTTTTGCTGAATGCTTTTCTTACTATTTCGTTTGGTGTTCGTCTGTGTTTGCAGGTTCTAAGCAGACTTGGTGTCGAAGACTGAACACAAAACGTGTTTAGAGTAGTCGTGTTTTTGTAAACACCTTGTAATAGTAATGTTGTATTTGTATAGCGCTTTTTGTATAGGATGCGTAGGAAAGAGAGGAAAATCTATAAAGTTTAGATACTTGTATTAACGTAAAGAATCGTGTTACAAGTTCTTAATAAGACTCCACTTGCTCTAGAGTTCTTATTACATTTCTTGTCTCTTGCATCCTTTTTTGACTAGTCGTTGTGTGCACACCGTTGCCTGATCATTAGGCAGGGGCCTTTGTTTTGGCCAGTAACGTCACAAGACGTCCCTTGCTAGTTTTTTCAAAGAGTTGTCTTTTGTGTCGTGTGTGTGTAAAAGAACAACTTGTGTATGTGTAGAAGAACAACTTGTGTATTTGTAAAGATATGATGATGTATGAGAACAATTTGCGTTAAGCACCTTTGACACTCTCAGAAATGATATAGCTTTAGGTTCATCGCGTTCCAGCTTCTGGACACTACTGTTCCATCATGCGTCACTAACTCGTAAGCTCCGTGCCCTATGGCTTTTGTGATTTAATAAGGTCCTTCCCTGTTTGCTCCAAGCTTTCATGTGTTTAACTCTTGTGTGTTTTGGAAGACTTTCCTCAACACCCAATCTCCAACCTGAAATGCCTTTGCGTTAACACGTTTGTTATAACTTCGAGCTACCCACTCCTTATATGCCGCCAATCGGACTGATGCCTCATCTCGTAACTCATCCACTGTGTCTAGATGGTGTAACAAGTTAGGTAGATTTGAATCTTCAGTAGTAAGACCATAACGAGCTGTGGGCAAAGTTACTTCGACGGGTAATACGGCTTCACACCCATAGACCACAGAAAAAGGGGTATGTCATGTGGCAGTCTTGGGTGTTGTTCGATCCGACCCTAGAATAAGTGGTAACTCGTCCGCCCACTTTCCCTTGGCCTCCTTGAGCCGCTTCTTCAAGTTGTTAAGAATCGCCTTATTACTTGCTTCCGCCTCACCATTTGCTTGAGGATAGCGAGGCGTCGACATTATCAACTGAATGTTGTATTATTGACAGAATGATCTCGTCTTGTTGCTAATAAATTGGGACCCGTTATCGCATACTATGGTAGATGGTATCCCGAACCGGCTCAAACATTTCTCTTGATGAAAGAAGTAACCTGAGTGTCTTTAACTTCTTTGAAAGCCTCTGCCTTGATCCACTTAGAGAAGTAATTGGTTATGGTCAAGATGTAAACGCGTTGCCCTGAAGCTGGAGGGAGTTTCCCTACGATGTCCATTTGAACAAAGTGTTATATTTAATTACAAAGGTGGAAGCTTTTACCTTAAGCCGTCGAGCCTCCTCTTTGTCTTCTGGTAGGATTCCTTCTTGTAACCACCTTAGGTAAGGTATTACCCATGAAATATTCTCATCTTAGTCTCTTACTTTGAGCATGTCGGCTTTCTTGACTATGGATAGAGCATCAAGATATACGAAAGGCATCTTGCTGTACTCCCTTGGGTCGATGGCGGATCCGAGATTGGCTAAAGCGTCGGCCTGTGTATTGGCGTCTCGAGGAACTTGTTTTATCTTCAGGTGCTTGAAATTTTTGATAATTTCTCGAACTTTCTCCAAGTATGCTTTCATCTTCGAATCCCTGGCGACATATGAGTCTGATACTTGATTCAAATGAGTAATGAATCGCAAATTACCTCAATTTCTTGCACGTTTAGTTCTTTGGCGACAAGTAAACCAGCTATGAGTGCTTCATACTCTACTTCATTGTTGGTGGCTTTGAATGTGCATCGAATAGCTTGGGCTATCCTATCCCCCTATGGTGACTTCAGGACTACCCCCAGTCCTATACCAACTTTATTTGATGCGCCGTCCGTAGGCATTAACCACCTACTACCACTTGACACCCTGTAACACGTCTTGCTCTCCTAGCTCGGAAGGGGTAGGGGTGAAGTCGACCACAAAGTTTGTCAATGTGATTCGGCCTATTTTGTATAGGTTAACTCTTGTATTTTAGGGCTTTATTGAGTGTGTTTAGGTTAGAGTTTGTGCGTAATTGTAATATCTAGGCCGAAGACACAAGAATTCAAGATTCAAGAGTTTTAAGGTGTTTTGAGTTGTCTACGCGACACCACTTGCTAGTGAAGGCTATATCTGGAGCTACAGAGGTCGGATTGAGCTGAGTCTAGTGCCCTTCGAAAGCTAACTTCAAGGGCTTCAATTCATCTTTTTACACCGAAGTCAGATTCCAAGCCGAAGATGGTCAAAACAGCCTCCGAAGTGACGCTAGAGGTTCTGTCCAAATACCGCAACCGCGACCTGGCCGGCGCGACCGCGGCGGCTGCCGAGACCGACTTGTTCTTCTCTGTTGCGAAAGCGCGGGCGCGGTGGGAGCGACGCGACCGCGGTGATGCCGAATCCAAAGCGGGCCGAAAGCTTTCTATCTTGTTTCCTTTTCTATCTTTTGCCTCTTTCCTTATCTATCTCGTGGAGCTTGTTCCTTGGGCTATTTAAGGAGGAGCTAGCCTTAGGTTTTAGATACATTCTACATTCTACCTTTTACCTTCTTCCTCAAATTAGGTTTTTAGTTTAGTTATGAAGAGCTAGTATCCTTGGGTTTGTTCAAGGGAGAAGCTCTGATGTATGAACTCGTGAGGTTTTGGTAAGTGATTTCTATCCTTTGATTAATATTGATTCTCTTGTGCTTCATCTTATGAATGTTTATTGTTTCTCTACAAGTCATGAACCTATTGAATTGATTTATGGTCTACTGTTTGATTAGGTTTGGACCGTGGACAAAACTAATCTGTGAAAACAACTTAACCTAGACCTGTTGTCTATGTAAATAGGATTAAGAAGAGAATTGATTGTTTTATCTTGCAATTGACTCATAGCTTGATTGTTTGATATTATATCCTGCATATCCCTGCTCTCTATGCTAATTCTAGGTTAAGCGTCCTTGCCTAGGGTTATAGAATTGCTTGGACCGTGGAATTGCGATTGTTAATGATCAGGATAGGAATTAACCATAGGTGTGAATAAAATCAATGGATAAATCTATGATCGAGTGATTATTTCATGAGTGGATCTTTTGAATGAACCTGTTTCCCATATTTGATTGTTTATCTGTTAGTTATTTGTTTCTTAGTTTAGTTTAGTATAGATTTCTCTCTTCAATCTCCCATATCTGTAGTTGATAATTATATTAATACTAGAAGCCTTAAGTTCTCTTGGGTTCGACCCCTTACTTGCATGCTATACTAGTTTGTTTGTTTGGGTTATTTATCTTTGATCTTTGCACAACGATTTTAGCCGAGTCACAATGCTTGCGATTTCATGGCTGTTCTTGGCTCATACGCAATGTCGTAACTGTTTAAGTGAATCATCTTCCTTGTTAATCGACCTGACAACTCTGGTTTTGACATTATACTCTTCATCGGGTAGTTAGTTCTCACAGCAATAGAATGACTTTCAATATAAGGACATAATTTTATTGAGTCCATTACCAAAAATAAAACTAACTTTTCTACGAGAGCATACCTGGTTTCTGCATCAAGTAGAGTTTTAGTTACATAATATATGGGCAATTGGTCCCCATTCTCTTCTTGGATCAAGACAGTATTCACAGCCACTTCTATTACAGCTAGATACACGTACAACTTCTCTCCATGTTGTGGTTTAGATAGCACCTGCAGGTTAGACAAATATTGTTTTAACTCATAAAAATCCTTCTCGTGTGCTTCCGTCCATTCGAATGACTTGTTACAACTTGTTTCGATCTAAGGACCGAGATATGAATCGATTTTACGCCGCTAATTGTCCCGCCATGCATAGGTCATGTTAATGGTTGGCTTGGGATGTGGTGAAATATGTGACGCGGGTGGGTATGGGATGTATCTCGTCTCTCGCCTTCCCTGTCTATGATCAGACCGATGAGGGTTGGTTGTCTTATCCACAAAGAAGTCATCCTCCTCCAATCGAACGTGTGTTAACGCCTTTACCTATACTTCATTAAAGTTCGAACAAGGTTATTTGGTTAGTTCCCGATATAATTTTGGGTTTCGGGTTGATATACCCCTTCGGAAAGCTTCCAATGCGGTGGCGGCATCACATCCTTCAATAGTTACGAGTTCCTCATTATAGCCATTATGGAACGCCTTCAGAGATTCATGTGGCTTTTAGGTAAGTCGGTACAAATCGCTTGACCGCTTCTTGGCACGCCGACTACTTGCAAACCTGATCCTGAACTTGTCAACCAACTCAGCAAAAGATGAGATACTTCCAAGTGGTATATGAGAGTGCCAATTTAGTGCATGACCAGATAACATGTTCCCGAACCATCGACACATAACAATCTCTTTCATATCAAAAGGAACAGTGCCAATGTTCATGGATTGTTTAAAAGCAGCTATATGTTGGTCGGGATCTGTAATCCCTTCATATTTTGGCACTTCTGGGATGTGATACTTTCGAGAGATATCAACTCTCGCAATAGTGGGTACAAAGGGGGAATCAGTATAACCACCCCTCCTTTCTACTGCTATCGGTTGAGGTGCCCCTGGGACCTAAGTAATCCGGTCTACCCAGGGCCTAAGGTGTTCTCTCAATTGGGTAACCTCAGTATCTTCCCGAGTGGCCCTCGAGGAATTACCATTTACCTGGTTACCTGTTGACGGTCTAATGTCGTTAGGAGTGATGAGGCTTAGGTCGTCCATGTCTAAACGCCTTGCGACTTCGTTCAACACGTCCGTCCTCCGATGGTAAGCTGGGGCCGACAATACCTGAGATCGAAGCAAATTACGCTCATTAGTCAAGGTTTCAATTTGCTTTTCGTATATCTCAGTAAACTTAGTATTGGCCTTCTTTTGGCTTTCCAACTCTTTTGAACAGTTAGCATAGTTGCATGGAGTTCGGCGATGGCACTAGATTCGCCTCCTCCTTGCTGCTCGGAGTTTTCAGTGTTTCCATCCGCGTTCTCGAACACCTCAGCGGGTAGTCCGCCATTGTTCACACCGTTTTTGGTATTATGATTGTTGACATCGCCATTCTCGTTAGCTTGGTTGTCTGGTTTTTCATGGTCTCCTAGATGGCCGAGAGTTGCGTCCATGCTGGTGAAGATCTCGTAACTTGCTTTGGCGTGGCTCCTTTTTTTGCTAGGGCCCCATGGTGGGCGCCAATTGTTTTGGGCAAATTAACCGTGTAAACGCGTTATCTGCTATGTTGAGGGAATCTTATTAGTCACAAAGCCGTCACAACACGTTACAAGCTACGAACAAGATGTAAAATGAAAGGAAATAGGTAGCATAAATTGAATATAAGCAAAGAAATGTGTGAAGAGCTCTGGTTGTTTTGTATTGCTCGTATGGATGTTGCTTGAACACTTGGCCGGATTGATACAAAAGATTGTCTTTTTCTAAGAACAGTAAGAATAGCGAAATGTTTGATTTTGGAAGAGTTTTGGGTTGTGTCCCTCGTCCCCTTCCTTAGTACGTATCCAAAATTGTCGTCCTTCTCGTCCATGTCTAGTATGATTTATAGTCTTTTCTTCTCCCTTTGACCGTTGGAGCACCGTATATCAAATCCCGCAAATCTCGCCCTTATCTTCAATGTGTTAGCCGTTTGAGAGAAACCATTTAATGTGCCCGAGATTGTCGCACACGTTGGCTGAATCTTCGGAACCCGTTTGATTTTGGCGTGGCACAATCTTGTGGGCCCTTATTGCTTGACTTGGGCAGGATCTCAGGGGGCCCAACAATATATATGGTTTAGGTGATTATTACATGATATATACACTATTAAGATTATTAATTATAATTTTGGTATTAAAGATGAAATACTATATTTTTAATGAAGAAAATAATAATAATAATAATAATAATAATAATAATAATAATAACAATAATAATAAAATTGAAAAATAATAATATTCCAATTAATGACAAATTGAATGTTAATAATTGTATTCAATTGCAATAAAATAATATATTCGAATTGAAATAATAACATATATACTATATGTAGTATAGTGATAATGCCAATAATAACATAATAATAATCATATAATATATGGTATACATTATATAGTATCTTATTAATGGTAACATGATAATAAATAATTAATAGATTGAATCTAAACTACTTGTAAATTTGGAGTTTTTTTCATGTAATGCAACAAACCGTTTCTTGTAAACTTGAGGTACGGCAACCGCAGATCCCATGGATCTTCATAGTCGCGACTGGTCACGCTCGAGACATCGTTGAGCGTGCCTTGGCCCTTGTGCGAGCGTTGCCTTGCCTTATTTCTCAAGTCTTCAATGTTGCTTTGTCTCAATATATCTCTCGAGTCCTCGTTTAATTATCGGCGTTGTTATTATTGTCAAATTTGGGATTAATAATATGATTATCAAAAGGATTAATAAGGTTAAAAAGAGTTATTAAATGATTAATACTGGATAAAATCCTTTAAGAGGTTCATGGGGAATCTCGAACTTTGGATTAAGTATGTGGGAGATAATAACTCTTTTTACTTGATTATATGTCGAACCCAACTCAAGTTACTCTCCCGTTGTTGAATTGTACCTGTAACATCCTGTCTTTCTGGCAAGGCGTTACTCAGTAGTAGACCTCACGAGACGCTACCAAGCTGGTTCGACAATAGAACATTCGGATCTTGCAACGTGGGCACGACGAGAAAACATTGAAAACATCCAACTTGTATTACGGAATAAAACTTTTACAAAACAATTCATCATTCCAGCCCAATACAAGACTAACAAATACGAACTTTCCCAAGCCCCATGTACATCAACTAACAACTTACGATATAAGACTATACATGATAATTCAAACATTAACATGAAGTTTAACAAACAACAACACTTCTTAGATCCCAAACCAATCTATGACATGAATCCTTGCCTCGCACCACCAACCTGCCAAGTCTCCATCACGCACTACCTGAATACCTAGAGTGAAAAATAGTTTCCCGAAGGGTCAGCTGCTACTCTATCAAGCTAGACTAAGCATGGCAACCACAAACATTTCAAAATAATTTTACTCTAAGGTGAGCAACCAAAAGTCCACAAATTCATCCACACATGTTTTCCAAATTAGGCTTACACCTCCTCCATGTCTTGAGCATTCACCTACGAGTCGATTCCTTAACCACAATGAATCGTGATACTAACGTACAAAGCTTCTCTTGCCCAAGGCTCTTTTTGATCCCTTCATGTGTTACCTCTACTTTGCTTGATTTCACGATCTCTAAGATAATAGTTAACACTCACGTATTCTCACATGCGTCCTATACATGGTATGCTTGGTTTCGCAATGCATAGACTCATTTTACCACCTCCTTGACACCGACCACTCACATTTCCTATGATCAACTTGATACAAGTGAGGTTCGCTGTGAATAAATACCCATGTTCCATATACTCCATTTTGTACTCAAAAGTAATCCTCCTAAATCGGGAGATCAACTCCTCCCAGAGAAAATAACATCCATTCTTCCACAAACCTCCCTAGCTAGAGTTTGACCACTTCCAATCTCATAACTTAAATGCTTAGGTAAGTTCTAATCCAACATTACTCCATCATCTGCCAAGCCGACAACTCTCCTTACTCTTGTACTAGATTCAATCACTCGGTCAATTTATGGAGCAATCCTAATCAATCCTTGGAGAAGCACAACACCTCCCTCTTACTCTTGTTGTTGATAAACACTCTTTCACTAGTGCTAACACTATAATTCAACTCGACATCCTTCCAATATTGTACTAAGAATTGACAATTATTTACTAACAACGTGGGAACCTTTGACTGATGGTGGTGGAGTCGAGGCGTGTCACCTACCCCACATAAATGCAACATGACTACCCAATAAAAACGATTTGAAAACACCGGCCGGTTTTAGTTCAAGTTGGGCCTGTACCTGGGTTATTTCTCTATTTGCATGCCAAGGAAACCGCCTTAAGGTAGACCTAGATTTGGTTCAGTTTGAACTGGTGAACCGGACCAAAATCGGACCGGTCAAAACCGGAACCGGATCGAACCTAAACCTAAACCGCCAAATTGGCCCGGTATAGGTTCGAGCAAATCCAAACCGGTGAACCAACGGTTCAAACCGCTATGCTCAAACCGGAACCGGATAAAAATTGGCGGTTTAGAATTCTTTTCTAAAAATAAAATAAATTTACTCATGACCGTTTCGGTTCAAGCAAACCCAAATCGCGGTTACGGCTCACACTACTGCGACTGCGGTTTTCATTCAGAATGACAACCACGGTCGTGGTAGTGTGGACCGTGACCACGGTCGGTAATAAAATTAAAAATAAATAAAAACTAGAACCGGAACAGGCAACAAAACCGGGTGGAAACCGGTCATAACCAGAACTGGCAGATTGGAGCCTCCAAGGTTTAGGTTTAGATTTTCTCTAAACCCAAACCTAAACCACCGGTTCGGAACCGAAACCGGCGGTTCGGTTAACCAAACCCACCTTTACCTTAAGGTAAGTAGATGGTTCTCCTTTCTCTTACTCGATAATTATGAAATTGTTTTCCTTTATCTAATTGATAAGCGGTATTGTAGTCGCCCTAACACCGATCAAAATAATCCAAACAGCCCAACTAGGAATGTAGTAGAGAAGTAAGGGTCGATCCTACAGAAACTCAGGTTTCAGTGTTTATTGTTACGCTACTCAAAGTGAAAAGGAGGGTTTTGAATATGAATCTAAGAACTAAACTAACTAGTGAATGCAAAACAAACATATGAGATGTAAAATATATGAGAAATATGCTCAACTAGTTAATATCCATTGCGAACTTGATTATTAATCCTTGATTATCAAAATTCTCTCTTTACCTTCACTACTCTATTGCGGAATGCTAATAACCCAACTTCATAGCATTATTAATCCTACTTCAATTCTAGTTCTTAGCCCGACCGGTACTAACAACCCTAATTATCAAATAACCTTGGAGACCTCCTAGATTCAACTTGATAACAGCATTAAGATCCGAGTATCAATAGAAACATGCATTCAGAGAAACCAAACATCCAAATAACATGCAATTGAATTATCTTCTCTAATCAACTAGTCCTACCAGTCCTAGATTGATTAAAGGTTCTACCTATGATCTAATTAACATCGACCGGTAATTAGAAAGATCTAGTTGTAATTCATCCTAGAAATCATATTAGGTGATCAAGCTAATAAAATCCTAGACTGAAATTAAGCAATTAAACACAGAGAAAACAATTTAGTCAAGAGAAATTAAAAACAATCAAACCTCACAATAATACTTCGTTCACAACTTCAATTAACTAGTTAAGCAAAAGGAATTTAGCTACTGAAAGATATTGAAAAGCTTACAAAGTTTTCCAAAGGGTTTCTTCTTCTCCAAGCTCCAAAAATAATCCCAAAGTCAAGAATAATGAGATAATAAAACCTAGAAAAATAAAATCTAACTATATGTTGGATCGTTAGTACTGAGGGACTGCCTTTACTTTGATAAAGGCGTCCTTTAGTTAGGCGTTCCTACGAGGTGTAGGAGCGTCCTAGAGTAATGCAGCGGAAATAAAGTACTAAACAGATAAGTAATGAACGCAAATGAGTTATAGAGGAACCACTCAAGACCAAGTAGTCCTTGAGTGTAAACCTCTACCTCCTTGGAGGATTTTTGAATAGTTCTTCCTTTATATTGAACGTTCTTACAGATGTACTGGCGAGTCTTTACAGTTCTCTGGCACTTAGCTTTTCCCTAAGTCCACTAGTAAAGGACTCCTCTAAGCCTACAACTTAAGCAAGTTCAATCTACTAAAGGACTCCTATCCCTGCGTTCTGCAGTACTTCGCAGAACTCTCTTTTTTTTTTTTTTTTTTTTGATTACAAACAGATTTGTGATTTGGTTTACAAGTCTCACTCGATCTAACTCAAAGACTTAACACTGTTCTTGAGTTCTTGAGTTTGTTCTTTGTGTTCTTGAGTGAGTCGCTTTCTCTTTGATTCTCTCTAAATATTCTTGAAAGCGTTAGCGTCACAATAAATGCCTTGAGGTATTTATAGGACTTGGGGAAGGGCGTCATTCTCGTTCTGACGATCATGCCCTTCAGGTACGTGGCTACAGGATCTTCCTCCACGTATGATGGCGGTGGTGAGGAAGCTTCCTGTATCCAGCTGTGTGTGATGGACTCCGCTACAGGATCGGCCGCCACGTATGGATGTACTCTGCAACAGGATCGTCCGCCACGTAGTGTTGGACTCCGCTACAGGATCGGTCTCCACGTGTCCTTGGATGATCAAATGTTGTCTGGTGATGTCATCCTGTCGGCTAAAGAGTAAGGACGCTCTGCTTGCGTTCCTACTTGCTTGGGACTACGTCCTTGCTCAAGTAGTCTCTGATCGGTCCTTACTTCCTGTTAGCTAGTGTCCCAAAGCCTATGGGACGCCCATACACACCTGTTGTCCTTTGTTAGATGGGCGTTCCTGAACACTTGGACAACTTTATTAGAATCATAGTGAGTTTGTCATATCAAAACTAAGGGACGGTTGTGGGTACACTACCAAGGACGCAGGCGTTCTTGATAGCGTCCCAACAGTTTCCCCCTTTTTGATGATGACAAACTCTTCAGCAAAAAGTTTTGACATTGGAACTTAGCATGCATGAAAACTTAAGAGCGTCCTCTAACACTTAGAGAAATATCATTTAGTTTTTGGATTTTAAGAAGAGAAAAGCGTCCTAGAATTATCTAGGCGTCCTCTAGTTTATTCTAGCATGGCGTTCTTTAGACCTTTCACTTAAAAGTTCCCCCTTAACACTTGCTTATTCTAGATAACTAATTTATAGCGCATCTCTGCAAAACTACACTTCCCCCTTTTGGCATCATCGAAAAGGATAACAAGTGATAAGAACGTTAAGCACAAAAACATAACTAAAGGCAGTGGAACGCTTAAACACACATAATGCAAGCAAACAATTGTAATAGCCATTCAAACAAACTTTAGAGTTATTACAAACATAGAACGAGTGTTTGAAGTTCAAAAGAAGCAAAGGCAAAATGATAGGGGATTAAAGGGGTGGTGGCAATCACTGAGAACGGCGCTGGGCTTGATAGAACTGGAAGAGTTCTTCTTGGAGTTCAGCAGCCTTAGAGAACGCGGAGGTCAAGTCCTTAAGTGCAGAGAAAATGAGGCACTGATTGTCCATGATTGCACCTAAGAGTTCCGCAGGAGGATGCTCAGAGATATTTGCTGGAGCAGATCGGAGCCTTGGTCCTGAACTGGAAGAAGGAGCGTTCAATTGATGATCGTCAGCAGGAGAAGGAGCCATGAGTAATTCATCAAGAGCGTTAAAATCTACAGCGGGCTCTTCTACTTGGGAGGACTCCTGTCGCAAGGCAGCCAGGCGTTCTGCTTCAGCATCAGCAACCATGCGTTCTTCTGCTTCTTTTAATCTTCGCTCCTCAGCTTCGGCCTCTAACTGTTTGATCACTGATGGAAGCTCTTCATTGTGCCTGATTTCAACAAGGCCGTTCTTAGCATTCCATTTGAGACCAAGTTCTTCTTGAGGAGCACTGTCGTCGTAGGCGTTCTGAGACTGAAGGATGAGCTTGACCAGGCCGGGATAGGGTAGAGCATGTCTCTTCCTCCCACACTTAGCCATATGTTGCATAGCTATTCGTGCTAAGTTTATGGGGCGGCGTTCAAGGAAAGCGTCAATCAATATAATATCGTGTGTTTGCACGATTGAACGCTTTTCCTGCCTTGGAAGGACGGCGCGGCAAATGAAGTAGTGAGCGATTGCGCCAACTTTGCTCAGAACGTGAGCAACCCTGTCCAAACCTAGTGGCCTCTTGCCCTGAAAGACGTGCTCAACCAGGGGCAGTTCTTCATCTGTTGTCTCAAAACCACCTTCAGGAAGGGAGCACAAGGCGTCAGATGGGGGCTTCTTGGCAGCAAGACCCATGAAGGCTCTGACCTGGCGTTCACTGACGGAGGCTTTCTCACCATCGATTTTGAAATGGAGAGAGCCGTCTTTAGATTTGTAGTGCAGGTCCTTGAAGAACGCCTTAATCTGCTCTTTATCAACCATGGCTGGCGCAGGCCCTACGGTCAACCACCCCTGGAATCTCAGAAGTTCAAGGAACTCCTGGACATCATTATCGTTGGTGAAGGACGCTAGCCACTCTTCGGAGTATACGAGTGGACTAAGGACTTTCACAGGGGGACCGTCGGGCTTCTTCTTGCGTTTGCCCTTGGGAGTTTCAGACTCCTCGCCATCACTGGACTCGTCCTCAGAGTCATTTTCAGAATTTGCCCTTGAAGGAGCGTCCTCTGTGCCTTTATCTGTTTCAGCTTGACCACCAGATGTGGCTGGAGGGGCATCAGAGGTTTGACCCTGGGATGTGCCTTCGGCGTCCTGAGCTTCAGAAGATTTTTCATGTGTGGGCTCAGCGTCCGCCAAGACTTGGATGGTTTCTGTTTGGATTGGGGGAGAGGGGTTCTCTTGTGGGGCTGAGGTGGGGTTGAGGATGGGGAGAGATTGATTGTAAGGAGGGACCTCTTCAGCATCACGCTCGAGTTCTTCCGAGAGAGAAGGCTCGGCGTTCCCCGGAGCGACCTGGTGCAGACCAGCATCCTCCACTTGTGCAGGGGCGTTCACCTCCTCTGCTTCGTCATTGGAGTCCCCAGTGACATCGATGAATGGGGAATCCTGAGCAGGGACGTCTTCCTCACTTCCAGATGATTTTGACGAGGAAGAGGAGGAAGATGAGGAAGGAACGTGCTCAACTTGCACTGGCGCGTCCTTGGCCATTAACACCTTTGGTTTCTCGCCAGCTTTTCGGCGGCGAAAGGTGTGCTCAAATGAGCGCGAGGCCTCCTCTGGGCCACTCTCTGAAGATGGACGACGGGACCGTGGAGTCTCGGGGTCCTTGGGGGGAGAGATGTGAGCCGGGGCGGAGGGGAAAAGGGCCAGGTTAAGCGGGGACGGTGGAGGGAAAGGGATGATGGCATTTTGAGAGGATGGTTGAGGGGACAGGGGAGGAGTTGGGAGTTGTTCGATTTGTATTTGAAGAGGGGGAGTGGATTCCTGTGAGAGGTTGGAAGGCCGTTTTGAGGAGCTTGGCCTTTTTGTGGGGGGATTGGCGGAAGGGACGCTTGAGGTCTTGGCCTTTTTAAGGGGCCTTGGGTCATGAGTCTTCTTGGAGCGTCCCTCCTTTAGGTGAGGTGGAAATTTATCCACGATTTGAATGGGGTTTGAGGAGGTTTGTTTGGAGGTTTTGGAGAGAGGAGATGAGGGAGTGGGACGTTTGAGGGTTTTTGTGGTGGTGGTTGGAACTTGTGGAGGAGGGGAAGAGGGAGTTGGAACTCTAGCTTTGAGCATTCTGTAAGCTAGGGAGTCCTTCGGATACATGGGGAAGTCGGGCAGGACGGCGTTGTGGAGATCGGGAATTAGCTCAAGTAAAGGGCCAAGGTTCTCACCTCCAAATTGGGAAAAGAACAGAACGTCGTCCATCCGTCCTGGCAAGTCCTTGTAATTTGTGTTATGAAGACTTGGCATGACGAAACGCTCGATGAAGCGTTCGTAGTTCTTCGTCTTTGTAGCGTCCCTCTTGACCTCAGGAAGGTCCATGCGTTCCCTTATTAGGTTGTAAAGGGTTCGCGGCTTCCTGTTTATGAAGTCCACCAAAGACTCGTTGAGGACGATTGGCTTTGGCTTCTCTATGTGATGGGACTTCACAAGCCTTCGGCGCTTTCCGCCGGTAGAAGATCCGATTACGTTCCTTTGTTGTTGAGACATGATTCTGATGAATACTTAGAGAGAGAAAGTCACCAGAGTTCTAGAGAGAAGTCAGAGCTTGAGCTGAGTTGAAAAGTGGTTGAGAGCAATAAATGAACGAGAGCGACTGTTTTGGCCTTATATAGAGGAAGCGGTGGCACAAATGGTAATTAACACTGTTTTACTGTGCGACACGTGGCAAAGCTTCCCCCTTAAGATTTGATCAACGGTCACTGTTCACACTTTCAAAAGTTCAAAATTCAAATTTCTGACTCTTCAACTTCCTTCTCAAAATCTGAACTGGCGTTCTCAACTACAACCACTGGCGTTCTCACATACTTAGCAAATCGTTGACCTCTTCAAGCAAACCAACAACCAACTTACCGTTCTTTTGATCACCTTGAGAACCATTTGAGAACAAAGCAAGTACGTCCCGTAAAAGAAAATATGAAGCTCATAGGACGCTTTTACAGAGTTCTCGGCTAGGGTAAGCTTAGAGTTCCCATCATTTCGGCTTATAATGAGGGTTGGGTGATCAGGGATACTCTTTTCAAGACAAAAATAGAGAATATTTGAATGGCGTTCCAATGTAGCAAACACATGAAGTTTTAGACTAGCGTCCTTGCAAATATGAATTCAATGCATAACAGTCCTTAAACACTTAGAATCTACAAAACATAGCCAATCATTGGGAGAATAGTAGAACGGGACTTGCTACTTAAAAGTTATCATCCCCAAGAGCAATCTGAGATGCTCAAAGGGACGTCTATCAAGTGCTTTAGTGAAAATATCAGCTATTTGGTCCTCCGTCCTAACATGTCCCATGCTAATGAGTCCTAGTTCTACATTGTCACGCAAGAAGTGATGCCTTATGTGAATATGCTTTGTGCGTGAATGAAAAACAGGATTTTTAGCAATTTCTATAGCACTTGTGTTATCACAGAGAATAGGAATAGTTTCAAGATTGATACCGTAGTCCTCAAGTTGATATTTGATCCAGAGGACTTGTGACAGCACGAAGCAGCAGCAACGTACTCGGCTTCCGCAGTTGAAAGCGCCACAGAGTTCTGTTTCTTTGATCCCCATGAAACTAGGCATGAACCAAGGAACTGTGCCATTCCTGAAGTGCTTTTTCGATCAATGACATGGCCAGCATAATCAGCGTCCGAGTAGCCAACAAGCTTGAAGAACGTCTTCCTGGGATACCAAAGGCAAAGATCGTCGCGTCCTTTGAGGTAGCGAAAGATCCTCTTGACTTCTTGCATGTGGGACTCCTTTGGATTAGCCTGGAAGCGTGCACACAAGCAAACGGCAAACATAATATCTGGACGGCTTGCTGTCAAGTAAAGCAAAGAGCCAATCATTCCTCTGTACAGCTTTTGATTAACGTCCTTCCCTAGTTCATCTGTGTAAAGACGCGAATTTGGAGAACAGGGTGTTGCCATAGGCTTGGACGTGTTCATCCCGTACTTCTCAAGCATTTCACGGACATACTTTTGTTGGTGAATGCGCGTCCCTTCCCTGAGTTGGTTAATTTGAAGTCCCAAAAAGAAGTTGAGTTCTCCAATGAGGGACATCTCAAATTCACTACTCATGAGGGACTTGAACTCCTCTACAAGCTTCATGTTAGTGCTACCAAAGACTATATCATCAACATAAACTTGTGCAATTAAAATGTCCTTGTGAACTTTCTTTATGAACAAAGTTTTATCAATTGAACCGCTAGTGTACCCATGAGACAAAAGGAAGGACGCAAACCTGTCGTACCAGGCCCGAGGGGCTTGCTTGAGTCCATAAAGTGCTTTGTCCAAGTAGTACACATGATCTGGGTGAGAGGCGTCCTCGAAGCCAGGGGGCTGAGCAACATACACTTCCTCTTTGAGCTTGCCATTGAGAAAGGCAGTTTTGACGTCCATCTGAAATAACTTGAATCCTTTGTGTGCGGCAAAGGTAATAAGAAGACGAACGGCTTCAATTCTAGCAACAGGGGCAAAGGTCTCATCATAGTCTATGCCTTCCTCTTGCTTGAATCCTTGAGCCACAAGTCTTGCCTTGTTCCTTGACACACGTCCACTTTCATCAAGCTTATTTCTGAACACCCAGCGCGTCCCTATGATATTCTTGCCTTTGGGACGTGGAACGAGGGTCCAAACTTTGTTCCTTTCAAACTGGTTGAGTTCTTCTTGCATTGCTTGAATCCAGTCAGCGTCCTGAAGTGCTTCTTTGATATTCTTTGGTTCCACCAAAGATACAAAGGCGTTGAACGCACAAAAAGCTAAATTTGCACTCTGGGACTTGCTTGCAGCTGACCTGGTTTGAACGCCTTGAGCAGGATCTGAGACAATCTGAGAAGTTGGGTGGTCCCTAGAGAAGCGGGACTCCCTTTGAAATAGTTGAGCAAACCTTGGATCAATTTCATCATCTGAAGAAGCGTCCTCAGTGTGTTCCCCCTCAGAGGGAGCGTCCACACCTTGACCTTGCAAACTTGATTCACCCACATCTTGCTGAACTAGAGATTCACTTCGAGAGGGAACTCCTTCAACAATACTAGGTACGTCCACTGAGACTTCTTCTGGATTTGGAGTGGCGTCCTTAGGAACATAGTATTTCCCAGAGGACCAATCTTCTACTTCATCTTCAGAGTCGTCCTGCTGTTGTGACGAGGATCGTTCTTTCTTACTTCCTTTTTCTTTGTGAGAAGAACATTCTTTAAACACAACATGAATACTCTCCTCAAGCTTTAGAGTCCTTTTGTTGAAAACTCTATATGCTTTGCTGGTGAGGGAGTACCCAAGAAATATGGCTTCATCGCTCCTTGCATCAAACTTTCCCAGTTTTTCTTTATCATTGTTGTGAACGAAACACTTGCAACCAAAAACTCTGAGATAATCGATGCGAGGCTTCCTTCCGTTCAACAACTCATAGGACGTCTTCTTCAGCAGAGGACGGATCATGGCACGGTTAACGATGTAGCATGCTGTGGCAATAGCTTCCGCCCAGAAGTACTTGGGGACGCTATTAGCCAAAAGCATGGTTCTTGCCATATCCTCTAGCGTCCTGTTCTTTCTTTCTACAACGCCATTTTGTTGAGGAGTCCTTGGAGCTGAGAAGTTGTGAGAGACACCATGTTGATCACAGAAGGCCAGGAACTCTGAATTCTGGAATTCCGTCCCATGGTCGGATCTTACAGCTTTGAGTGGCGTCTCCAGGGCAACTTCCACTTGTTTGATGAAGACTTTGAATGCCTTGAAACAATCTGCTTTGGACGCCAAGAAAAGAACCCAAGTGAATCGAGAAAAATCATCTACAAGAACGTAAATGTACCTCTTTCCACCGTAGCTCTGTGTCTTCATTGGTCCACAAAGATCCATATGGAGAAGTTCCAACGTGGCTACAGGATCTTCCTCCAGGATCTTCCTCCACGTATGATGGCAATGGTGAGGAAGTTTCCTGTATCCAGCTGTGTGTGATGGACTCCGCTACAGGATCGGCCGCCACGTATGGATGTACTCTGCAACAGGATCGTCCGCCACGTAGTGTTGGACTCTGCTACAGGATCGGTCTCCACGTGTCCTTGGATGATCAAATGTTGTCTGGTGATGTCATCCTGTCGGCTAAAGAGTAAGGACGCTCTGCTTGCGTTCCTACCTGCTTGGGACTACGTCCTTGCTCAAGTAGTCTCTGATCGGTCCTTACTTCCTGTTAGCTAGCGTCCCAAAGCCTATGGGACGCCCATACACACTTGTTGTCCTTTGTTAGATGGGCGTTCCTGAACACTTGGACAACTTTATTAGAATCATAGTGAGTTTGTCATATCAAAACTAAGGGATGGTTGTGGGCACACTACCAAGGACGCAAGTGTTCTTGATAGCGTCCCAACAATTTCCCCCTTTTTGATGATGACAAACTCTTCAGCAAAAAGTTTTGACATTGGAACTTAGCATGCATGAAAACTTAAGAGCGTCCTCTAACACTTAGAGAAATTTCAGTAAGCACAAGTTTTCATTCTTTGATTCTCTAGCTTTTGGATTTTAAGGAGAGAAAAACGTCCTAGAATTATCTAGGCGTTCTCTAGTTTATTCTAGCATGGCGTTCTTTAGACCTTTCACTTGATAGTTCCCCCTTAACACTTGCTTATTCTAGATAACTAATTTATAGCGCATCTCTGCAAAACTACACTTCCCCCTTTTGGCATCATCGAAAAGGATAACAAGTGATAAGAACGTTAAGCACAAACACATAACTACAGGCAGAGGAACGCTTAAACAAACACAATGCAAGCAAACCATGTAATTGCCATTCAAACCAAATGTAGAGTTATTACAGACAATGAGCACATAGTGTTTAAAGTTCAAAAGAAGCAAAAGCAAAATGATAGGGGATAGAAGGGGTGGTGGCAATCACTGAGAACGGCGCTGGGCTTGATAGAACGTGAGGAGTTCTTCTTGAAGTTCAGCAGCCTTAGAGAACGCGGAGGTCAAGTCCTTAAGTGCAGAGAAAATGAGGCACTGATTGTCCATGATTGCACCTAAGAGTTCCGCAGGAGGATGCTCAGTGATATTTGCTGGAGCAGGACGGGGAACTGGGCCAGAGCTTGAAGGAGGAGCGTCCATAGGAGTGTTTAGAGGAGGAGAAGGAGCCAGCAGCATCTGATCTAGAGCAGAGAAGTCCATAGCAGGCTCTTCTTCGTATACACCCTCTTGAGACGGATTTGCCTGGCGTTCTGCTTCAGCAGCCAGGCGTTCTTCTTCAGCTTTTTGTCTCGCTTCCTCAGCTTCAGCCGCTAACTGTTTTAGCACGGACGGCAGCTCTTCATTGTGCCTTATCTCAACAAGACCTGATTTAGCGTTCCACTTCAGCCCGAGTTCCTTTGACGGAGCGTTCTCATCATATGCATCTTGGGACTGCAAGATCGCTTTCACAACTCCAGGGTAAGGCAAGGCGTGCCTCTTCCTTCCACACTTGGCCATATGTTGCATTGCAATTCTGGCTAAGTTGATTGGACGGCGTTCCAGGATGGCGTCTATTAGAATGATGTCAGATGTTTGCACTATAGAACGCTTTTCCTGCCTTGGAAGAATGGCGCGGCATATGAAGTAGTGAACGATTGCGCCAACTTTGCTCAGAACGTGAGCTACCCTGTCCAGTCCAATCGGCCTTTTGCCTTGGAAGATGTGCTCCACTAGAGGCAGTTCCTCGTCAGTTGTCTCAAAACCACCTTCGGGAAGGGAGCTGAGAGCGTCATTTGGTGACTTGCGGGAACCCAGACCAAGGAAGGAGCGCATCTGGCGTTCTGTAACGGAGGCTTTCTCTCCGTCAATCTTGAAGTGTAGGGAGCCATCCCTTGCCTTGTAGCGCAAGTCCTTGTAGAACGCCTTCACCTGTTCTATATCAACAGTTGTTGGCGCTGGTCCGACGTTCTGCCAGCCTTGGACTTGAATGAGCTCGATGAACTCCTGAACGGCTACATCATTTTCAGCATAGGAAGCCAGCCATTCTTCGGAGTAGATGAGAGGGCTTAGGACTTTAACGGGCACATCAGCGTTCTTCCTTCTACGCTTGCCCTTAGGGGACTCAGAGTCCTCATCATCATTATCAGACTCGTCCTCAGCGCGCTCAGAGTCACTGTCAGAAGCGTCCTTGGAGGGAGCGTCCTCTGTGCCTTGATCTGTTTCAGCATTGCCACCAGATGTGACTTGATCGGCACCAGCAGAGGGCTGACCTTGGGACGTGCCTTCAGCGTCCTGAGCCTCTGATTGCTGTTCTGTTGTTGGCTCAGCGTCCGCTGGGACGTCACGGGACTCTGTTTGGATTGTGGGGGAGGGGTTTTCTTGTGGTGCTGGGGTGGGATTGAGGACGGGGAGGGATTGGTTGTAGGGAGGGATTTCCTGGTTGTCACGCTCGAGCTCTTCAGAGAGAGTTGGCTCGGCGTCCTTTGGAGAAACCTGGTGCTCGCCAGCGTTCTCTTGTACTTGGTGCTCAGCAGGAGCACTCTCAACTTCTTCTACCTCATCATTGGAGTCGCCAATCACGTCGACATCCTGAGGCGTCCCTTCTTTGTTTTCAGACGAGCTGGAGGAGGAGGAGGAAGAAGGAACGTGCTCAACCTGCGCAGGAGCGTCCTTTGCAAGCAGCACTGTGGGTCGCTCACCAGCTTTCCTTCGGCGGAACGTGTGCTCAAACGTCCGCTCGGTCTCATCCGGGCCACTGGAGGAGGAAGGACGACGGGACTTGGGAGTCTCAGGGTCCTTAGGCGGGGAGATATGGGCCGGGGCGGATGGGAAGTCGGCCAGGTTGAGGGGAGAGAGGGTTTGGGGAGGGAAGGGGATGAGAACGTTCTTCTTTGAGGGTTGAGGGGAACGAGGAGGAGTTGGGAGTTGTGTGATTTTGAGGGGTTGGGGGGGAGGAGGGGTGGACGGCCTTTTTGAGGAGCTTGGCCGTTTTGAGGTGTTTTTGGATGGAGGGACGCTTGAGGTCTTGGCCTTTTTGAGGGGCCTTGGGTCGTGTATCTTTTTGGAGCGTCCCTCTTTAATATGAGACGGGAACTTGTCCACGATCTCAGTTTGTTTTGAGGAGCTTGGAGGAGCGGGACGCTTGGCAGGCAAGGTTTTGTGAGATTGGATGGTTTGAATTTGAGGAGGTGGGGGAGAAGGACTAGGTACCCGTCTTTGGCTGGGGTACATGGGGAAGTCCGGAAGGACGCATTTGGTTAGGTCAGGGATTAAATCAAGGAGACTATCAAGATTCTGACCTCCATAAATTGTGAAGAACAAGACGTCCTCCAGTCTACCCGGCAGGTCCTTGTAGTCGTTCTTTATCAGTCCGTGCCTCACAAACCGGTCGAGGAACTTCTCGTAGTTTTGAGTTTTCACCTCATCGTTCTTCACATCCGGCTTGGCCATACGTTCTCTGATCAGCCTATACATCGTTTTTGGCTTCTTGTTAATGAAATCCACAAGGGATTCATCAAGGACGGGCTGCTTTTGCTTCTCAATAGTGTGGGACTTTATCAGCTTTCGCCTCTTCCCACCGGCTGAAATTCCGGCTACGTTCATCTGTCTTTGAGACATTCTTCCGGTGAGATATTAGTGAGAGAAAGTCGCCGGAGTTCTAGAGAGAAGTCAGAGCTTGAACTGAGTTGAAAAGAGGTTGAGAGCAATAAATGAACGAGAGCGACTGTTTTGGCCTTATATAGAGGAAGCGGTGGCACAAATGGTAATTAACACTGTTTTACTGTGCGACACGTGGCAAAGCTTCCCCCTTAAGATTTGATCAACGGTCACTGTTCACACTTTCAAAAGTTCAAAATTCAAATTTCTGACTCTTCAACTTCCTTCTCAAAATCTGAACTGGCGTTCTCAACTACAACCACTGGCGTTCTCACATACTTAGCAAATCTTTGACCTCTTTGAGCAAACCAACAACCAACTTACCGTTCTTGTGATCACCTTGAGAACCATTTGAGAACAAAGCAAGTACGTCCCGTAAAAAAAAATATGAAGCTCATAGGACGCTTTTGCAGAGTTCTCGGCTAGGGTAAGCTTAGAGTTCCCATCATTTCGGCTTATAATGAGGGTTGGGTGATCAGGGATACTCTTTTCAAGATAAATAGAGAAAATTTGAATGGCGTTCCAAAGCAGCAAACACATGAAGTTCTAGACTAGCGTTCTTACAAATATGAGTTCAAAGCTTAACAGTCCTTAACTACTTGGAATCTACCAAACATAGCCAATCATTGAGAGAATAGTAGAACGGGACTTGCTACTTAAAAGTTATCATTCCTAAGAGCAATCTGAGATGCTCAAAGGGACGTCTATCAAGTGCTTTAGTGAAAATATCAGCTATTTGGTCCTCCGTCCTAACATGTCCCATGCTAATGAGTCCTAGTTCTACATTGTCACGCAAGAAGTGATGCCTTATATGAATATGCTTTGTGCGTGAATGAAAAACAGGATTTTTAGCAATTTCTATAGAACTTGTGTTGTCACAGAGAATAGGAATAGTTTCAAGATTGATACCGTAGTCCTCAAGTTGATATTTGATCCAGAGGACTTGTGAACAGCACGAAGCAGCAGCAACGTACTCGGCTTCCGCAGTTGAAAGCGCCACAGAGTTCTGTTTCTTTGATCCCCATGAAACTAGGCATGAACCAAGGAACTGTGCCATTCCTGAAGTGCTTTTTCGATCAATGACATGACCAGCGTAATCAGCGTCCGAGTAGCCAATAAGCTTGAAGGACGTCTTCCTGGGATACCAAAGGCAAAGATCATCGCGTCCTTTGAGGTAGCGAAAGATCCTCTTGACTTCTTGCATGTGGGACTCCTTTGGATTTGCCTGGAAGCGTGCACACAAGCAAACGACAAACATAATATCTGGACGGCTTGCTGTTAGGTAAAGCAAAGAGCCAATCATCCCTCTATAAAGCTTTTGATCAACGTCCTTTCCCTGTTCGTCTGCGTAAAGACGCGAATTTGGAGAACAGGGTGTTGCTACGGGCTTGGACGTGTTCATCCCGTACTTCTCAAGCATTTCACGGACATACTTTTGTTGGTGAATACGCGTCCCTTCCTTGAGTTGGTTAATTTGAAGTCCCAAAAAGAAGTTGAGTTCTCCAATGAGGGACATCTCAAATTCACTACTCATGAGGGACTTGAACTCCTCTACAAGCTTCATGTTAGTGCTACCAAAGACTATATCATCAACATAAACTTGTGCAATTAAAATGTCCTTGTGAACTTTCTTAATAAACAAGGTTTTATCAATTGAACCTCTTGTGTACCCATGAGACAAAAGAAAGGACGCAAACCTGTCGTACCAGGCACGAGGGGCTTGCTTGAGTCCATAAAGTGCTTTGTCCAAGTAGTACACATGATCTGGGTGAGAGGCGTCCTCGAAGCCAGGGGGCTGAGCAACATACACTTCCTCTTTGAGCTTGCCATTGAGAAAGGCAGTCTTGACGTCCATCTGAAATAACTTGAATCCTTTGTGTGCGGCAAAGGCGATAAGAAGACGAACGGCTTCAATTCTAGCAACAGGGGCAAAGGTCTCATCATAGTCTATGCCTTCCTCTTGCTTGAATCCTTGAGCCACAAGTCTTGCCTTGTTCCTTGACACACGTCCACTCTCATCAAGCTTATTTCTGAACACCCAGCGCGTCCCTATGATATTCTTGCCTTTGGGACGTGGAACGAGGGTCCAAACTTTGTTCCTTTCAAACTGGTTGAGTTCTTCTTGCATTGCTTGAATCCAGTCAGCGTCCTGAAGTGCTTCTTTGATATTCTTTGGTTCCACCAAAGATACAAAGGCGTTGAACGCACAAAAAGCTAAATTTGCACTCTGGGACTTGCTTGCAGCAGACCTTGTTTGAACTCCTTGAGCAGGATCTGAGACAATCTGAGAAGTTGGGTGGTCCCTAGAGAAGCGGGACTCCCTTTGAAATGGTTGAGCAAACCTTGGATCAATTTCATCATCTGAAGAAGCGTCCTCAGTGTGTTCCCCCTCAGAGGGAGCGTCCACACCTTGACCTTGCAAACTTGATTCACCCACCTCTTGCTGAACTAGAGATTCACTATGAGATGGAACTCCTTGAACAAAACTAGGAGCGTCCACAGAGACTTCTTCAGGATTTGGAAACGCGTCCTTAGAGACGCTCACTCTGAGGGGTAACACACTTAGCCTATCAATGAAGAAGAAGGGTTTGACTCCAATGATTCTGATTGGACGGATCCTAGGTGTACTCCTGGAAGGGACGCCACCCTTAGAGGATCTCACATTTCAAGACTTCCTTCAACAGATCAAATCATCTCAGATATTTCAAAAGGAGTCCAAACCAGATCAGCTGTGAATCAGTCCCAAAGTGCCAATATGGCGTTCTGTGCATTCAACGCCTTTGTGTCCTTAATTGAACCTAAGAACATAACGGAGGCACATCAGGACGCTGTTTGGATCCAAGCTATGCAAGAAGAACTCAATTTGAAAGAAACCAAGTCTGAACCCTCGTCTCTCGTCCTAAAAACAAGAACATTATAGGGATGAGGTGGGTCTATAGGAACAAGCTTGATGAGAGTGGCAGAGTTTCATGAAACAAAGCAAGGCTTGTGGCTCAAGGCTATAGGCAAGAAGAAGGGATCGATTACGATGAGACCTTCGCTCCTGTCGCGAGAATTGAAGCCATACGCCTCCTTATTGCCTTCGCCGCTCACAAGGGGTTCAAGCTCTTTCAAATGGATGTCAAGACTGCCTTCCTCAATGGCAAGCTAAAAGAAGAAGTGTACGTTGCTCAACCCCCTGGTTTTGAGAGCGCTGATCATCCTGACCATGTGTATCACCTGGACAAAGCTCTCTATGGACTCAAGCAAGCCCCTCGTGCCTGGTATGATAGATTTGCGTCCTTTCTTTTATCCAACGGGTACACTAGAGGTAACATTGACAAAACCCTGTTCTTAAAGAAAGTCCTTAAAGATGATTTGATTGTCCAAGTCTATGTCGATGACATAGTTTTTGGAAGCACTAACATGAAACTTGTAGAGGAATTCAAGAACTTGATGAGTAGTGAGTTTGAGATGTCTGTCATAGGAGAACTCAACTTCTTCTTGGGACTTCAAATCACACAACTCAAAGATGGGACGCGCATTCACCAACAGAAGTACATTCGTGAAATGCTTGAGAAGTACGGAATGAACACGTCCAAACCCATAGATACTCCCATCTCTCCAAACACTCGCCTTTATGCAGATGAAGAAGGTAAGAGTGTGGATCAAAAGCTCTACAGAGGAATGATATGATCTTTATTGTACTTGACCATGAGCCGTCCAGACATCATGTTCGCCGTGTGCCTGTGCGCTCGCTTTCAAGCCAATCCAAAAGAGTCCCACATGCAAGAGGTCAAAAGAATCTTCAGATACCTCAAGGGATTGGATGATCTATGCCTTTGGTATCCCAAAAGGACGCCCACAAACCTTGTAGAGTACTCTGACCCAGACTATGCTGGCCATGTTGTGGATAGGAAGAGCAACTCAGGAATGACTCAATTCCTAGGCTATTGCCTGGTATCATGGCGTCACCGATGAGCAAATGGCCGCCATCCGTCCGGCCGAGCTCATTGAAGAAAAAGAGCAGATGGCCAAGAAGGCCCAAGCTGAGAAGGACGCCGCCGCTGAGGCGTCCTCAAAAGGGAAAGAAGTGCTGGCCCTTCCTCCTCCTCCACCAAGGACTGAGGACGCGGAAACACCTACTGCAGATCCGCTCGAGGCGGAAATGGAAGCGGACCTGGCAAAGCCAATGCCTAAGGTCCAAAGGGACACTCCTCCACCGCAGGTCCAGGCCAAGGACGCTACACCTTCTGTCATTAAAGTGGAGGACTCCCCGGTTAAAAAGACTCCACCTCCAGCTCCGCTCGCCCCTGCTCCCATATCTGCTGTCAGGCCTAGCACCTCCTCTGCTCCAACAAAGGCCAAGATTCGCACTCCTTCTCCCTCTCCTCCACAAGCTAAGTCTCCAACTCCTCCTCCCCCTGCTGAAATTATTGAGGAGGTTGCACAAGTCCAAGGGACGCCTGCTGCTGAAGTCCCTACGGAGTCCTTGGCAAAGACTCCAGCAAAGGACGCCCGTGTCCAAGTAGAGGCGTCCAATGCTCAGGACCGGAAGATGGATGAGTCCCATGATTAAGGGGACGAGGCCTCTGATGACGAAGACACTCCTCCTCATGATGAGGAAAATGAGGACGAGGAGGGAGATGGAGAAGAGGAAGACGCCAGCGATGAAGTGATTATGACCGGCAATGGCAACAAGAAGAAGAGACTCAAAAAAATTCTGGGGCCGCTTCTCTTTGATGCCAACTTCCTCAGAGAAAATGGAAGGACGGAGTTCCTGGAGTTGCTGGATTTCCAAGGCTGGAGGCACCTAGGCGCTGAGGCTGCCACTGTTGACCCGAACCAAATGAAGCTCTTCTACTCCAAATTTGAAGTGTCCGAGGTCAAAGGGAAGCCTCAAGGAATGTTTGAGATCAACGGGGACGAGTACTCTATTGCTGAGGGTACCGTCCGAAATATGCTAGGTCTGCATCCCTCCCCTCCAAAGGCTCTTCATGACTTTCCCTGCAAGAGCTTCGGCCGCTTTCCCCAAGAAGACATATTCAACAACATTTTTAATGGGAAGCAGCCACTTGCTAAGGATAGGGTAGCCCACTGTCTCTCTAAGACGGGCGTCCTTGCGCACCACTTCATTGTGCACGTGGTCGTCCCAAGACCGGAAAAGAAGTCCATTGTGCAGATTACCGATAGCATTATTCTGGACGCTTTCCTGATTCACACGCCGATTAACTTGGTGAGGGTTGTCTTGGAACACATGGGCAAGTGCACAGGCGGATGCCACTCCCTTCCCTATCCAGGCCTAGTCAAGAAGATTCTTGACTAGGCATAGTCAAGAAGATTCCTTTACCAATCTTTAGTTCGGCAGACTCCTTTAGCAATCAATGCATCATGATCCAAACACTCAAGGAGTCTGCCGAACTACATGAGAAGCTTCTTCAGTTCTTTCAAGACTCAAGCAAACGTCCCCAGTGATTGTCGTTCCCCATCTTAATCCCTCATGACTTATTGCTTTTGCTTCTTTTATGTCAACCCAACTACTTTTGGAAATGTATGGCATTCTTTGCAATATGTAATGAATGAGGTGTTAATTGCAAAAGGTAGCAATGATTATGATGTGCCACATGTGAACAAGAGAAGATTGGCAAGTCAAGGCAATCTACCTATACAAGTTCAAGCACCAAACTGGGCAGTTTGTCAAGCATGGGACATTGTTCATGGGGATGCAAATGCTTTGGATACAGAACAAGCAACTCAGGATGCAAGGGGAGACACACAAGCAACTCAAAATGCAGGGGGAGACACACAAGCAACTCAAAATGCAGGGGGAGACACACAAGCAACTCAAAATGCAGGGGGAGACACACAAGCAACTCAGGATGCAGGGGAGGAAACACAAGCAACTCAGGGAGAATATGAAGATAAAGATAATAACCATGAAGTTTATGATGAAGACATGTAAGTATATATAGGGGGATATTGAACAGTTTACAACTTTTGTGTAGTGCACTAGTAGTTTTTTCGGTGGGGGGAAACTTTTAGCCAGTTTAAAACTTTTGTTGAAGTGCACCAGTTTTTGTAAGATGCAAGATCCTCTTGGAACTTATTTAAAAAGTGGTTGCTCTCAGGATCCCCCTTATCATCACAGATGCAGCCTCAACCCCAAAACTTGAGCACCCAATGGCCTCCAAAGCCCCAATTAGGGGCGGTGGCCTAGTGAATGTGAAGTTCAGAGGCTTGAAATGAGACTGGATCTCAGCTCAGTAAGATAGGTCTCATCATTGAGCAAAAAAAAAAGAAAAATAAATCTCAGAATCCCCCTTAGCATCATTGATGCAAACTCAACCCAAAACCATCAACTAACAAACTGCCTCCAAAGCCACAAATAAGGGCGGTGGCCATATGCTAGTTAAGGTAAGAGGCTTGTAAGAGTTGACATCTTAGGCATAAAAGAGATCATCATAGATTAAAAGGAAAAAAAAACAGTTTTAAAATCAAAACAAATTCCTTATTGAGGTTAGCTACTTTCATTAGGTAAAAATGGTGTCAATGAGTCCCAATTCAACCAAGTCATTGAGCTAACCCAAATTTGGGTCAGCTCAATGTTCAGGACTTGGTTGAATTGAGACTCACTCACACCATCCCTACATCACAGATTTTTCAAAGCATGAAGAAGTACTCATGAAGCACTACAGACATGAAGCATTCAATACAAAACCATGAATCAGTTTTAAAAATATACAAAGCCATGAAACAGTTTTAAAGTCATGAGTGATCACTTCATACAACAACTCATGAATCAAAATTAAGTAGAAATAGAAGCATACAGAATTAAAATTCAAGAAAATAAAACATTTTTATTCATGCATTTATATTTCAAATGAAAGACAAATATGCAAAAGAACTCATGAATGACAACTAAGTACAAAAACAAGCATACAAACATGCACATGTTAAAGCACTACAGCTCTTTGCTCTGAGCTATGAGAGTCTCAGAGTAAGAGTAACACAGAAATCTCTTTGCAGAGATAATGTAAGATTCGACAGTGGTTGTTTTAGCACATGCTAATCACCAAATCTGTGCATGAATCTACAAGCAAGTATACAGGCTAATCACAACTAACATAGGGCCAAACAGAATCACACAAACTTTCTCAAATAATTACAGTGATGCATACAGGTTTATTGAGTCAACACTGACATGTACAAGTACTTCAGTAAGCATACAACTAGTCATGAATCCACACAGATATGAAATGAAATTCAGGAATGAACATTGACTTGACACAGAATCATACAAACATGCCCAAATACTCACATTCATGCATACATGTTTTGTTTATCAACACAGATATCAAAATAAAGCCAGTTCAAACAACATCATGTTCACACAGAAGGATTAAACATAACATCAACAACATCAAGTTTAGTTCAGGGGGATACACATCAACACAACATCAACAACCAGGATCTGAAATCAGGGGGATACACATCATCAATAGCTACGATCTCAGTTCAGGGGATACACAACATCAACATGGCAGCATTCCAACATTCCAGAAAATTTAGAGACACGCAAGCATACAACCATGCGAAAACAGAGCATCACAAGACCACAAATCTCATCAAAAATCAACATCAGTTCATGGATTTTTTGGATCAAGAAGACATCAAACACCAACAAGAAAAGGACGCACGCATCTCAGTAAACATGAACATAACCCAAGACAGAATCACAAACAGAAGGAGGCATGGATGAAAAGAACAAGGGGGACTTAGCTAGGATTCCTCTTCGGAATCGGGGACAACGAGGCCGTCCTGATATTCGGGGGATGTGGACGCCTCTTGCAGCCCCTCCTTCCCATCCGGCGCAGGTTCAAGAGCCTCCAAAGCCATCTCAGCGGCGGCCTTCTCAGCAGCGGAGGCCTTCTCAGCGGAGGCCTTATTTTTGGCCCTCAACCAATTGAGCACAGGGGTCTCAAAGCGGCGGGGGCTATAAGTGTGGTTCCCACCGCAACTCCCCTCGCACTCCGGATGCATGGAACAAACACTGTCGTCGGATTCTTGTGAGAAATCCGAGCTATCGTCCCCAAAGTCGCTCTCCCCAAACTCATGGCTCTGATCAATGGGACCGTCGTGTGCCATCTCCAAAGAACAAGGCCAACCCCGCAAGCAAGCGACAGATCTAGGGTTTAGGGGGATAGATCTTGCGAGATTCAAGCTTATCTCGAGGGTTAATTAGGAGAAGATGAAGGATTGATGAAGAAATATCGGCACAAAGCAACGAAGCAAAGGGAGGAGTCGAGAGAGTTCTCAAAGGGAGAGAGATTGAGAGCGGCGCAAGGGTACACAAGAATGGGGGCGTGAGTCTCTCATTTTAGGGTTAGGGGTTTTATTCAGGGGAAGCATCCAGCTGATGGATCAACGTCATGGGCTAGCCCAATTTCAAAGCTTAAACATGTTTAAAGGCCCAATGTCACACTTAATCCCACATTAACGCCACTTATTTGCTTAATTTCAATTTTAAGCGTAAGCTTTATTTTTTGTAATGTTAAATTATTGTGAATTTTTATGTAAAGAAGATAATGAATAGTGTTTTAATGGAGGTTTTTAGGTGAAATGTAGTGGGTAAAAAGTTGATGGTGATAGGAGGAAAGAGAAATAAAGATGATGAAAAAGTTGATTGATTAGGTAAAAAAGTGATAAAGTGTGGTGGATAAAAATAGAAAGTAGGGGGGGATGGGAACAACATTTTGGGACGGAAAAAACGGGATGGGAAGAACATTATGGGACGGAGGGAGTATTTAACATGAACTTGCTTTTATAAAAGAAAATAGAAGTCTTTTTTGATGAATTTTATATGTTGATTTAATAGTTCAATACATATATGTACATGAAGTATTAATTTTCCCTACCAGGTTTGTAAGTTTTGTAAAATTAGAATGTTATTATAAACTAGAGTATGGTAGCACAAGCTCAAACTTTTAACTGTCAAATCATATATATATATATATATATGACATTACATTTTATGTACATTTTATGTATATTACATCTAATAAGTTCAAAATAATACTCGGATTTACATGAATAAAGTTTTCAGAAATCTATCCGTTTTTGATAAATATGTCCGTCTTTGTGCTTAATCTGTGCCTAAAAGGTATATTAAATTTATACTTGATCCTTCTCATTACTCCATCCATGCATACTTGATCTTTGTCCCCACTTTTGCTGATGGTAATCAAATTTGACCAACTATACCAGAACCATACCTTAAAATTCATAGCTAGTCAGCTCCAACTTGACCAATTATTTTTTTTTTGAGCAAAACTTGACCAATTATTGATACAAGTTAAAGCACGCGAAATGCAATCATCAATATTATAAAGCATCAAATTACAATTGGGACACAATAAATATAGTCCTTGCTTGATTGGTAGATTTCCAATCAATCCCAGCGCGCGCACACACAGTAACAGCAATCAAAAGGGATCCAAATTTTACGTTACATAATTGTACTTGCTTATACTTGCAAGCTAGCATACGTACATATATATAAATATAATCGACGTACGATGGATAATGCATATTAAACCGACTTAGGGTTGGCCACAGCACGTAAAACAATTGTTTCGACGGTGATACCAGGGCCAAAGCCGAAAAGAACGCCCCATTCGAGCCCTTCTCCGGTGGTTGCCTGACCGTCCTCGAGTGACTTCTTCCTCATCTCATCGAGCACAAACAGCACAGTCGTGCTCGACATGTTTCCGTAGTCCTTCAACACCTGCCTTGATGCCCTAAATTTGTGCTTCTGGAGGCCGAGTTTGGCCTCAATCTGGTCTAAAATTGCAGGCCCACCTAAACGTAATATACAACAAGTTAGCTATGGCGAAGTGAATTAGTTGATCATAAACAAATAAGTTAATTAGTCATAGGCTGATCAACTACGTAAATATATAGGTACCTACCCGGGTGTGGAACCCAAAATATAGAATTCCAATCTTGAATGCCGAGAGAAGAGAAAGCGTCTGTAAGACATGTCTCGATGTTTTTGGATATGAGCCCGGGTATATCGTTACGTAGTCTTAGTAGTAGCCCTTCTTCGCGCACAGAGCCTGTAAGGGCTCCATCGGAATCGGGTAAGATGGTTTGCCCGGACCAAACCATCTTGAATATAGGCCTCTCAACGGAGAGGTCCGGATGGGCACCGACGACAACGGCTCCAGCCCCATCACTGAACAGGACCTGCCCAACAAGGGAGTCCATGTCGGTGAGAGAAAGCCCACGGAAACCAATGGGGGTCATTTCGGCGCAAACTGCGAGAACTCGAGCCCCCTTGTTGTTCTCGGCCAAGTCCTTTGCAAGCCGTAGGACGGTGCCACCACCGTGGCAGCCTTGTTGGTAGATCATGAAGCGCTTGACGGAAGGGCGCAGGCCGAGAAGTTTGGCGAGCTGGTAGTCCGCACCGGGCATGTCGACGCTAGAATAGGTGCACATGATGAGATGGGTGATTTTGGACATGGGTTGTCCCCACTCGTCGATCGCCTTCTGAGCTGCTTCTTTCGCTAGTTTTGGCACCTCGATGATCGCCATGTCTTGTCTTTTGTTGAGCGACGGCGCCATGTATGCACACATTTCTGGATTCTCCTTGAGAATCTCTTCTGTTAAATGAAAATAACGCTTCTCGATGGTTGTCTTCTCACCTGTTTAAGAACGATACGACATGCAATACATATATATAGTGAGAGTTGGTTCAGGTGAGGAGAGCTCTTGCAGTAAATAGTAGTATAATGAGCAACCCGAATTGCATATAACTAGCTAGCTTGGAGCAAATTAGCATTCAAGATATAACATACAGATGCGCTTGAACTTGTCTTTGAATACACGTGTAATATGCTCGTTGTTGGTGAAGCGTAAGTAGCATTCCGGAAAGTCGGCCTGGTAGATGCACAGTGGTGGGTTGGCGGTGCCGATGGCGAGGATGGTGGCGGGCGACCCCTCCATTGATCCAGGCATTATTTTGTTTTTGATGGTTATAGCTCGTACGTAGTGAAGTGGTAAGATAGTAGGGCTAGCTAGAGGAGATGGATGCAATGCCGATCGATGCTTAATTCCAGTGGAGCTCCTACGGGTATTTATATTGGCGGGAACGTCAATTGCACCGCTGAAATTAAATCAAGTAGCATCGACCCATGCACGGAACGAGTCAATTTCATCCGAAAGATTAAAAAAGAATTATCATGCGCTAGTGGTCAACTTGACTACAATCTCAACCGGTCACAACTCAAACTTCAATCATATCAACTCCATACCGTGGAAAAGAAACTCTCCAAATGTCGGTTTCAAATGAAAATGGTAAAAAAGAAAAAGCTCATTAATCATTTGTGACGAACAGCACAGCACAATAAATTTAATTGTCGGCTCATATTAACTATCATGCAATTAAGCGAATTATGCCTAACTATTTTTGGTCGTATTGGATGATTTATTCAGAAATGAACAGAGTTCATATATTGTCGGGTACGGTTTAGTAGTTTGATATTGATTCTGAGGTTTTTTTGCATGTTTATATATGTTTTGCACAAATTAACCGCATAAACACGTTATCTACTACATTGAGAGAATCCTAGTCATAAAGTCGTCACAACACATTACAAGTTACGAACAAGATGTAAAATGAAAGGAAATAATGAGCATAAATTGAATATAAGCAAAGAAATGTGTGAAGAGCTTTGGGTTGTTTTGTATTGCTCGTATGGATGTTGCTTGAACACTTGGACTGATACAAAAGAGTGTCTTTCTCTCAGAACAGTAAGACTAGCTAAACGTATGATTTTGGAAGAGTTTTGGGTTGTGTCCCTTCTCCCCTTCCTTAGTATGCTTCTCGCCTTTTATAGCCACGCCTCTTCTTTTCCTAATCGGACCGTTGACAAGAGATTTTCAGTGAATCTCGTGATTCTCACCATTGTTGTTAAGGAAAGTGCCGTTTGAATTCGTTAGTGTAACGTATCCAAAATTGTTGTCCTTCTCGTCCATGTCTACTCTGATTTATAGTCCTTTCTTCTCCCTTTGACCATTGGAGCGCCGTATATCAAATCTATCAAATCTCGCCCTTATCTTCAATGTGTTAGCCGTTTGAGAGAAACCATTTAATGTGCCCGAGATTGTCGCACACGTTGGCTGAATCTTCGGAACCCGTTTGATTTTGGCGTGGCACAATCTAGTGGGCCTTTATTGCTTGACTTGGGCTGGATCTTCACGGGCCCCAACAATACCCCCATCAAAAACCTGGGAAAGCTCCCGCCCTTTTTAGGGTTTTTGATCTCTTTTCCTTTGAAGTTGTAGCGCGTCCCATCGAGTCCAATCCCACATATAGCAGTTATGATGGCTTCTGAAAACGTAACTCTTCTTCTTCGGTTCCAGGTACGTTCTTCCCTCTTTCGCTTATCTAACCTCATGCTATTGTTTTATTAAAACTCTTACTTCACCCCCAGCCTGTTGGGGTTAAAACTCGTTTCGAGTCGCTTGTTGTAGGGCCTGAATACTGTTTGACTTCTTGCCCCCTTGTTTGCATATTTTGAGGCTTTTTGCTGAATGCTTTTCTTACTATTTCGTTTGGTGTTCGTCTGTGTTTGCAGGTTCTAAGCAGACTTGGTGTCGAAGACTGAACACAAAACGTGTTTAGAGTAGTCGTGTTTTTGTAAACACCTTGTAATAGTAATGTTGTATTTGTATAGCGCTTTTTGTATAGGATGCGTAGGAAAGAGAGGAAAATCTATAAAGTTTAGATACTTGTATTAACGTAAAGAATCGTGTTACAAGTTCTTAATAAGACTCCACTTGCTCTAGAGTTCTTATTACATTTCTTGTCTCTTGCATCCTTTTTTGACTAGTCGTTGTGTGCACACCGTTGCCTGATCATTAGGCAGGGGCCTTTGTTTTGGCCAGTAACGTCACAAGACGTCCCTTGCTAGTTTTTTCAAAGAGTTGTCTTTTGTGTCGTGTGTGTGTAAAAGAACAACTTGTGTATGTGTAGAAGAACAACTTGTGTATTTGTAAAGATATGATGATGTATGAGAACAATTTGCGTTAAGCACCTTTGACACTCTCAGAAATGATATAGCTTTAGGTTCATCGCGTTCCAGCTTCTGGACACTACTGTTCCATCATGCGTCACTAACTCGTAAGCTCCGTGCCCTATGGCTTTTGTGATTTAATAAGGTCCTTCCCAGTTTGCTCCAAGCTTTCATGTGTTTAACTCTTGTGTGTTTTGGAAGACTTTCCTCAACACCCAATCTCCAACCTGAAATGCCTTTGCGTTAACACGTTTGTTATAACTTCGAGCTACCCACTCCTTATATGCCGCCAATCGGACTGATGCCTCATCTCGTAACTCATCCACTGTGTCTAGATGGTGTAACAAGTTAGGTAGATTTGAATCTTCAGTAGTAAGACCATAACGAGCTGTGGGCAAAGTTACTTCGACGGGTAATACGGCTTCACACCCATAGACCACAGAAAAAGGGGTATGTCATGTGGCAGTCTTGGGTGTTGTTCGATCCGACCCTAGAATAAGTGGTAACTCGTCCGCCCACTTTCCCTTGGCCTCCTTGAGCCGCTTCTTCAAGTTGTTAAGAATCGCCTTATTACTTGCTTCCGCCTCACCATTTGCTTGAGGATAGCGAGGCGTCGACATTATCAACTGAATGTTGTATTATTGACAGAATGATCTCGTCTTGTTGCTAATAAATTGGGACCCGTTATCGCATACTATGGTAGATGGTATCCCGAACCGGCTCAAACATTTCTCTTGATGAAAGAAGTAACCTGAGTGTCTTTAACTTCTTTGAAAGCCTCTGCCTTGATCCACTTAGAGAAGTAATTGGTTATGGTCAAGATGTAAACGCGTTGCCCTGAAGCTGGAGGGAGTTTCCCTACGATGTCCATTTGAACAAAGTGTTATATTTAATTACCTTAAGCCGTCGAGCCTCCTCTTTGTCTTCTGGTAGGATTCCTTCTTGTAACCACCTTAGGTAAGGTATTACCCATGAAATATTCTCATCTTAGTCTCTTACTTTGAGCATGTCGGCTTTCTTGACTATGGATAGAGCATCAAGATATACGAAAGGCATCTTGCTGTACTCCCTTGGGTCGATGGCGGATCCGAGATTGGCTAAAGCGTCGGCCTGTGTATTGGCGTCTCGAGGAACTTGTTTTATCTTGAGGTGCTTGAAATTTTTGATAATTTCTCGAACTTTCTCCAAGTATGCTTTCATCTTCGAATCCCTGGCGACATATGAGTCTGATACTTGATTCAAATGAGTAATGAATCGCAAATTACCTCAATTTCTTGCACGTTTAGTTCTTTGGCGACAAGTAAACCAGCTATGAGTGCTTCATACTCTACTTCATTGTTGGTGGCTATGAATGTGCATCGAATAGCTTGGGCTATCCTATCCCCCTATGGTGACTTCAGGACTACCCCCAGTCCTATACCAACTTTATTTGATGCGCCGTCCGTAGGCATTAACCACCTACTACCACTTGACACCCTGTAACACGTCTTGCTCTCCTAGCTCGGAAGGGGTAGGGGTGAAGTCGACCACAAAGTTTGTCAATGTGATTCGGCCTATTTTGTATAGGTTAACTCTTGTATTTTAGGGCTTTATTGAGTGTGTTTAGGTTAGAGTTTGTGCGTAATTGTAATATCTAGGCCGAAGACACAAGAATTCAAGATTCAAGAGTTTTAAGGTGTTTTGAGTTGTCTACGCGACACCACTTGCTAGTGAAGGCTATATCTGGAGCTACAGAGGTCGGATTGAGCTGAGTCTAGTGCCCTTCGAAAGCTAACTTCAAGGGCTTCAATTAATCTTTTTACACCGAAGTCAGATTCCAAGCCGAAGATGGTCAAAACAGCCTCCGAAGTGACGCTAGAGGTTCTGTCCAAATACCGCAACCGCGACCTGGCCGGCGCGACCGCGGCGGCTGCCGAGACCGACTTGTTCTTCTCTGTTGCGAAAGCGCGGGCGCGGTGGGAGCGACGCGACCGCGGTGATGCCGAATCCAAAGCGGGCCGAAAGCTTTCTATCTTGTTTCCTTTTCTATCTTTTGCCTCTTTCCTTATCTATCTCGTGGAGCTTGTTCCTTGGGCTATTTAAGGAGGAGCTAGCCTTAGGTTTTAGATACATTCTACATTCTACCTTTTACCTTCTTCCTCAAATTAGGTTTTTAGTTTAGTTATGAAGAGCTAGTATCCTTGGGTTTGTTCAAGGGAGAAGCTCTGATGTATGAACTCGTGAGGTTTTGGTAAGTGATTTCTATCCTTTGATTAATATTGATTCTCTTGTGCTTCATCTTATGAATGTTTATTGTTTCTCTACAAGTCATGAACCTATTGAATTGATTTATGGTCTACTGTTTGATTAGGTTTGGACCGTGGACAAAACTAATCTGTGAAAACAACTTAACCTAGACCTGTTGTCTATGTAAATAGGATTAAGAAGAGAATTGATTGTTTTATCTTGCAATTGACTCATAGCTTGATTGTTTGATATTATATCCTGCATATCCCTGCTCTCTATGCTAATTCTAGGTTAAGCGTCCTTGCCTAGGGTTATAGAATTGCTTGGACCGTGGAATTGCGATTGTTAATGATCAGGATAGGAATTAACCATAGGTGTGAATAAAATCAATGGATAAATCTATGATCGAGTGATTATTTCATGAGTGGATCTTTTGAATGAACCTGTTTCCCATATTTGATTGTTTATCTGTTAGTTATTTGTTTCTTAGTTTAGTTTAGTATAGATTTCTCTCTTCAATCTCCCATATCTGTAGTTGATAATTATATTAATACTAGAAGCCTTAAGTTCTCTTGGGTTCGACCCCTTACTTGCATGCTATACTAGTTTGTTTGTTTGGGTTATTTATCTTTGATCTTTGCACAACGATTTTAGCCGAGTCACAATGCTTGCGATTTCATGGCTGTTCTTGGCTCATACGCAATGTCGTAACTGTTTAAGTGAATCATCTTCCTTGTTAATCGACCTGACAACTCTGGTTTTGACATTATACTCTTCATCGGGTAGTTAGTTCTCACAGCAATAGAATGACTTTCAATATAAGGACATAATTTTATTGAGTCCATTACCAAAAATAAAACTAACTTTTCTACGAGAGCATACCTGGTTTCTGCATCAAGTAGAGTTTTAGTTACATAATATATGGGCAATTGGTCCCCATTCTCTTCTTGGATCAAGACAGTATTCACAGCCACTTCTATTACAGCTAGATACACGTACAACTTCTCTCCATGTTGTGGTTTAGATAGCACCTGCAGGTTAGACAAATATTGTTTTAACTCATAAAAATCCTTCTCGTGTGCTTCCGTCCATTCGAATGACTTGTTACAACTTGTTTCGATCTAAGGACCGAGATATGAATCGATTTTACGCCGCTAATTGTCCCGCCATGCATAGGTCATGTTAATGGTTGGCTTGGGATGTGGTGAAATATGTGACGCGGGTGGGTATGGGATGTATCTCGTCTCTCGCCTTCCCTGTCTATGATCAGACCGATGAGGGTTGGTTGTCTTATCCACAAAGAAGTCATCCTCCTCCAATCGAACGTGTGTTAACGCCTTTACCTATACTTCATTAAAGTTCGAACAAGGTTATTTGGTTAGTTCCCGATATAATTTTGGGTTTCGGGTTGATATACCCCTTCGGAAAGCTTCCAATGCGGTGGCGGCGTCACATCCTTCAATAGTTACGAGTTCCTCATTATAGCCATTATGGAACGCCTTCAGAGATTCATGTGGCTTTTAGGTAAGTCGGTACAAATCGCTTGACCGCTTCTTGGCACGCCGACTACTTGCAAACCTGATCCTGAACTTGTCAACCAACTCAGCAAAAGATGAGATACTTCCAAGTGGTATATGAGAGTGCCAATTTAGTGCATGACCAGATAACATGTTCCCGAACCATCGACACATAACAATCTCTTTCATATCAAAAGGAACAGTGCCAATGTTCATGGATTGTTTAAAAGCAGCTATATGTTGGTCGGGATCTGTAATCCCTTCATATTTTGGCACTTCTGGGATGTGATACTTTCGAGAGATATCAACTCTCGCAATAGTGGGTACAAAGGGGGAATCAGTATAACCACCCCTCCTTTCTACTGCTATCGGTTGAGGTGCCCCTGGGACCTAAGTAATCCGGTCTACCCAGGGCCTAAGGTGTTCTCTCAATTGGGTAACCTCAGTATCTTCCCGAGTGGCCCTCGAGGAATTACCATTTACCTGGTTACCTGTTGACGGTCTAATGTCGTTAGGAGTGATGAGGCTTAGGTCGTCCATGTCTAAACGCCTTGCGACTTCGTTCAACACGTCCGTCCTCCGATGGTAAGCTGGGGCCGACAATACCTGAGATCGAAGCAAATTACGCTCATTAGTCAAGGTTTCAATTTGCTTTTCGTATATCTCAGTAAACTTAGTATTGGCCTTCTTTTGGCTTTCCAACTCTTTTGAACAGTTAGCATAGTTGCATGGAGTTCGGCGATGGCACTAGATTCGCCTCCTCCTTGCTGCTCGGAGTTTTCAGTGTTTCCATCCGCGTTCTCGAACACCTCAGCGGGTAGTCCGCCATTGTTCACACCGTTTTTGGTATTATGATTGTTGACATCGCCATTCTCGTTAGCTTGGTTGTCTGGTTTTTCATGGTCTCCTAGATGGCCGAGAGTTGCGTCCATGCTGGTGAAGATCTCGTAACTTGCTTTGGCGTGGCTCCTTTTTTTGCTAGGGCCCCATGGTGGGCGCCAATTGTTTTGGGCAAATTAACCGTGTAAACGCGTTATCTGCTATGTTGAGGGAATCTTATTAGTCACAAAGCCGTCACAACACGTTACAAGCTACGAACAAGATGTAAAATGAAAGGAAATAGGTAGCATAAATTGAATATAAGCAAAGAAATGTGTGAAGAGCTCTGGTTGTTTTGTATTGCTCGTATGGATGTTGCTTGAACACTTGGCCGGATTGATACAAAAGATTGTCTTTTTCTAAGAACAGTAAGAATAGCGAAATGTTTGATTTTGGAAGAGTTTTGGGTTGTGTCCCTCGTCCCCTTCCTTAGTACGTATCCAAAATTGTCGTCCTTCTCGTCCATGTCTAGTATGATTTATAGTCCTTTCTTCTCCCTTTGACCGTTGGAGCACCGTATATCAAATCCCGCAAATCTCGCCCTTATCTTCAATGTGTTAGCCGTTTGAGAGAAACCATTTAATGTGCCCGAGATTGTCGCACACGTTGGCTGAATCTTCGGATCCCGTTTGATTTTGGCGTGGCACAATCTTGTGGGCCCTTATTGCTTGACTTGGGCAGGATCTCAGGGGGCCCAACAATATATATGGTTTAGGTGATTATTACATGATATATACACTATTAAGATTATTAATTATAATTTTGGTATTAAAGATGAAATACTATATTTTTAATGAAGAAAATAATAATAATAATAATAATAATAATAATAATAATAACAATAATAATAAAATTGAAAAATAATAATATTCCAATTAATGACAAATTGAATGTTAATAATTGTATTCAATTGCAATAAAATAATATATTCGAATTGAAATAATAACATATATACTATATGTAGTATAGTGATAATGCCAATAATAACATAATAATAATCATATAATATATGGTATACATTATATAGTATCTTATTAATGGTAACATGATAATAAATAATTAATAGATTGAATCTAAACTACTTGTAAATTTGGAGTTTTTTTCATGTAATGCAACAAACCGTTTCTTGTAAACTTGAGGTACGGCAACCGCAGATCCCATGGATCTTCATAGTCGCGACTGGTCACGCTCGAGACATCGTTGAGCGTGCCTTGGCCCTTGTGCGAGCGTTGCCTTGCCTTATTTCTCAAGTCTTCAATGTTGCTTTGTCTCAGTATATCTCTCGAGTCCTCGTTTAATTATCGGCGTTGTTATTATTGTCAAATTTGGGATTAATAATATGATTATCAAAAGGATTAATAAGGTTAAAAAGAGTTATTAAATGATTAATACTGGATAAAATCCTTTAAGAGGTTCATGGGGAATCTCGAACTTTGGATTAAGTATGTGGGAGATAATAACTCTTTTTACTTGATTATATGTCGAACCCAACTCAAGTTACTCTCCCGTTGTTGAATTGTACCTGTAACATCCTGTCTTTCTGGCAAGGCGTTACTCAGTAGTAGACCTCACGAGACGCTACCAAGCTGGTTCGACAATAGAACATTCGGATCTTGCAACGTGGGCACGACGAGAAAACATTGAAAACATCCAACTTGTATTACGGAATAAAACTTTTACAAAACAATTCATCATTCCAGCCCAATACAAGACTAACAAATACGAACTTTCCCAAGCCCCATGTACATCAACTAACAACTTACGATATAAGACTATACATGATAATTCAAACATTAACATGAAGTTTAACAAACAACAACACTTCTTAGATCCCAAACCAATCTATGACATGAATCCTTGCCTCGCACCACCAACCTGCCAAGTCTCCATCACGCACTACCTGAATACCTAGAGTGAAAAATAGTTTCCCGAAGGGTCAGCTGCTACTCTATCAAGCTAGACTAAGCATGGCAACCACAAACATTTCAAAATAATTTTACTCTAAGGTGAGCAACCAAAAGTCCACAAATTCATCCACACATGTTTTCCAAATTAGGCTTACACCTCCTCCTTGTCTTGAGCATTCACCTACGAGTCGATTCCTTAACCACAATGAATCGTGATACTAACGTACAAAGCTTCTCTTGCCCAAGGCTCTTTTTGATCCCTTCATGTGTTACCTCTACTTTGCTTGATTTCACGATCTCTAAGATAATAGTTAACACTCACGTATTCTCACATGCGTCCTATACATGGTATGCTTGGTTTCGCAATGCATAGACTCATTTTACCACCTCCTTGACACCGACCACTCACATTTCCTATGATCAACTTGATACAAGTGAGGTTCGCTGTGAATAAATACCCATGTTCCATATACTCCATTTTGTACTCCAAAGTAATCCTCCTAAATCGGGAGATCAACTCCTCCCAGAGAAAATAACATCCATTCTTCCACAAACCTCCCTAGCTAGAGTTTGACCACTTCCAATCTCATAACTTAAATGCTTAGGTAAGTTCTAATCCAACATTACTCCATCATCTGCCAAGCCGACAACTCTCCTTACTCTTGTACTAGATTCAATCACTCGGTCAATTTATGGAGCAATCCTAATCAATCCTTGGAGAAGCACAACACCTCCCTCTTACTCTTGTTGTTGATAAACACTCTTTCACTAGTGCTAACACTATAATTCAACTCGACATCCTTCCAATATTGTACTAAGAATTGACAATTATTTACTAACAACGTGGGAACCTTTGACTGATGGTGGTGGAGTCGAGGCGTGTCACCTACCCCACATAAATGCAACATGACTACCCAATAAAAACGATTTGAAAACACCGGCCGGTTTTAGTTCAAGTTGGGCCTGTACCTGGGTTATTTCTCTATTTGCATGCCAAGGAAACCGCCTTAAGGTAGACCTAGATTTGGTTCAGTTTGAACTGGTGAACCGGACCAAAATCGGACCGGTCAAAACCGGAACCGGATCGAACCTAAACCTAAACCGCCAAATTGGCCCGGTATAGGTTCGAGCAAATCCAAACCGGTGAACCAACGGTTCAAACCGCTATGCTCAAACCGGAACCGGATAAAAATTGGCGGTTTAGAATTCTTTTCTAAAAATAAAATAAATTTACTCATGACCGTTTCGGTTCAAGCAAACCCAAATCGCGGTTACGGCTCACACTACTGCGACTGCGGTTTTCATTCAGAATGACAACCACGGTCGTGGTAGTGTGGACCGTGACCACGGTCGGTAATAAAATTAAAAATAAATAAAAACTAGAACCGGAACAGGCAACAAAACCGGGTGGAAACCGGTCATAACCAGAACTGGCAGATTGGAGCCTCCAAGGTTTAGGTTTAGATTTTCTCTAAACCCAAACCTAAACCACCGGTTCGGAACCGAAACCGGCGGTTCGGTTAACCAAACCCACCTTTACCTTAAGGTAAGTAGATGGTTCTCCTTTCTCTTACTCGATAATTATGAAATTGTTTTCCTTTATCTAATTGATAAGCGGTATTGTAGTCGCCCTAACACCGATCAAAATAATCCAAACAGCCCAACTAGGAATGTAGTAGAGAAGTAAGGGTCGATCCTACAGAAACTCAGGTTTCAGTGTTTATTGTTACGCTACTCAAAGTGAAAAGGAGGGTTTTGAATATGAATCTAAGAACTAAACTAACTAGTGAATGCAAAACAAACATATGAGATGTAAAATATATGAGAAATATGCTCAACTAGTTAATATCCATTGCGAACTTGATTATTAATCCTTGATTATCAAAATTCTCTCTTTACCTTCACTACTCTATTGCGGAATGCTAATAACCCAACTTCATAGCATTATTAATCCTACTTCAATTCTAGTTCTTAGCCCGACCGGTACTAACAACCCTAATTATCAAATAACCTTGGAGACCTCCTAGATTCAACTTGATAACAGCATTAAGATCCGAGTATCAATAGAAACATGCATTCAGAGCAACCAAACATCCAAATAACATGCAATTGAATTATCTTCTCTAATCAACTAGTCCTACCAGTCCTAGATTGATTAATGGTTCTACCTATGATCTAATTAACACCGACCGGTAATTAGAAAGATCTAGTTGTAATTCATCCTAGAAATCATATTAGGTGATCAAGCTAATAAAATCCTAGACTGAAATTAAGCAATTAAACACAGAGAAAACAATCTAGTCAAGAGAAATTAAAAACAATCAAACCTCACAATAATACTTCGTTCACAACTTCAATTAACTAGTTAAGCAAAAGGAATTTAGCTACTGAAAGATATTGAAAAGCTTACAAAGTTTTCCAAAGGGTTTCTTCTTCTCCAAGCTCCAAAAATAATCCCAAAGTCAAGAATAATGAGATAATAAAACCTAGAAAAATAAAATCTAACTATATGTTGGATCGTTAGTACTGAGGGACTGCCTTTACTTTGATAAAGGCGTCCTTTAGTTAGGCGTTCCTACGAGGTGTAGGAGCGTCCTAGAGTAATGCAGCGGAAATAAAGTACTAAACAGATAAGTAATGAACGCAAATGAGTTATAGAGGAACCACTCAAGACCAAGTAGTCCTTGAGTGTAAACCTCTACCTCCTTGGAGGATTTTTGAATAGTTCTTCCTTTATATTGAACGTTCTTACAGATGTACTGGCGAGTCTTTACAGTTCTCTGGCACTTAGCTTTTCCCTAAGTCCACTAGTAAAGGACTCCTCTAAGCCTACAACTTAAGCAAGTTCAATCTACTAAAGGACTCCTATCCCTGCGTTCTGCAGTACTTCGCAGAACTCTCTTTTTTTTTTTTTTTTTTTTGATTACAAACAGATTTGTGATTTGGTTTACAAGTCTCACTCGATCTAACTCAAAGACTTAGCACTGTTCTTGAGTTCTTGAGTTTGTTCTTTGTGTTCTTGAGTGAGTCGCTTTCTCTTTGATTCTCTCTAAATGTTCTTGAAAGCGTTAGCGTCACAATAAATGCCTTGAGGTATTTATAGGACTTGGGGAAGGGCGTCATTCTCGTTCTGACGATCATGCCCTTCAGGTACGTGGCTACAGGATCTTCCTCCACGTATGATGGCGGTGGTGAGGAAGCTTCCTGTATCCAGCTGTGTGTGATGGACTCCGCTACAGGATCGGCCGCCACGTATGGATGTACTCTGCAACAGGATCGTCCGCCACGTAGTGTTGGACTCCGCTACAGGATCGGTCTCCACGTGTCCTTGGATGATCAAATGTTGTCTGGTGATGTCATCCTGTCGGCTAAAGAGTAAGGACGCTCTGCTTGCGTTCCTACTTGCTTGGGACTACGTCCTTGCTCAAGTAGTCTCTGATCGGTCCTTACTTCCTGTTAGCTAGTGTCCCAAAGCCTATGGGACGCCCATACACACCTGTTGTCCTTTGTTAGATGGGCGTTCCTGAACACTTGGACAACTTTATTAGAATCATAGTGAGTTTGTCATATCAAAACTAAGGGACGGTTGTGGGTACACTACCAAGGACGCAGGCGTTCTTGATAGCGTCCCAACAGTTTCCCCCTTTTTGATGATGACAAACTCTTCAGCAAAAAGTTTTGACATTGGAACTTAGCATGCATGAAAACTTAAGAGCGTCCTCTAACACTTAGAGAAATATCATTTAGTTTTTGGATTTTAAGAAGAGAAAAGCGTCCTAGAATTATCTAGGCGTCCTCTAGTTTATTCTAGCATGGCGTTCTTTAGACCTTTCACTTAAAAGTTCCCCCTTAACACTTGCTTATTCTAGATAACTAATTTATAGCGCATCTCTGCAAAACTACACTTCCCCCTTTTGGCATCATCGAAAAGGATAACAAGTGATAAGAACGTTAAGCACAAAAACATAACTAAAGGCAGTGGAACGCTTAAACACACATAATGCAAGCAAACAATTGTAATAGCCATTCAAACAAACTTTAGAGTTATTACAAACATAGAACGAGTGTTTGAAGTTCAAAAGAAGCAAAGGCAAAATGATAGGGGATTAAAGGGGTGGTGGCAATCACTGAGAACGGCGCTGGGCTTGATAGAACTGGAAGAGTTCTTCTTGGAGTTCAGCAGCCTTAGAGAACGCGGAGGTCAAGTCCTTAAGTGCAGAGAAAATGAGGCACTGATTGTCCATGATTGCACCTAAGAGTTCCGCAGGAGGATGCTCAGAGATATTTGCTGGAGCAGATCGGAGCCTTGGTCCTGAACTGGAAGAAGGAGCGTTCAATTGATGATCGTCAGCAGGAGAAGGAGCCATGAGTAATTCATCAAGAGCGTTAAAATCTACAGCGGGCTCTTCTACTTGGGAGGACTCCTGTCGCAAGGCAGCCAGGCGTTCTGCTTCAGCATCAGCAACCATGCGTTCTTCTGCTTCTTTTAATCTTCGCTCCTCAGCTTCGGCCTCTAACTGTTTGATCACTGATGGAAGCTCTTCATTGTGCCTGATTTCAACAAGGCCGTTCTTAGCATTCCATTTGAGACCAAGTTCTTCTTGAGGAGCACTGTCGTCGTAGGCGTTCTGAGACTGAAGGATGAGCTTGACCAGGCCGGGATAGGGTAGAGCATGTCTCTTCCTCCCACACTTAGCCATATGTTGCATAGCTATTCGTGCTAAGTTTATGGGGCGGCGTTCAAGGAAAGCGTCAATCAATATAATATCGTGTGTTTGCACGATTGAACGCTTTTCCTGCCTTGGAAGGACGGCGCGGCAAATGAAGTAGTGAGCGATTGCGCCAACTTTGCTCCGAACGTGAGCAACCCTGTCCAAACCTAGTGGCCTCTTGCCCTGAAAGACGTGCTCAACCAGGGGCAGTTCTTCATCTGTTGTCTCAAAACCACCTTCAGGAAGGGAGCACAAGGCGTCAGATGGGGGCTTCTTGGCAGCAAGACCCATGAAGGCTCTGACCTGGCGTTCACTGACGGAGGCTTTCTCACCATCGATTTTGAAATGGAGAGAGCCGTCTTTAGATTTGTAGCGCAGGTCCTTGAAGAACGCCTTAATCTGCTCTTTATCAACCATGGCTGGCGCAGGCCCTACGGTCAACCACCCCTGGAATCTCAGAAGTTCAAGGAACTCCTGGACATCATTATCGTTGGTGAAGGACGCTAGCCACTCTTCGGAGTATACGAGTGGACTAAGGACTTTCACAGGGGGACCGTCGGGCTTCTTCTTGCGTTTGCCCTTGGGAGTTTCAGACTCCTCGCCATCACTGGACTCGTCCTCAGAGTCATTTTCAGAATTTGCCCTTGAAGGAGCGTCCTCTGTGCCTTTATCTGTTTCAGCTTGACCACCAGATGTGGCTGGAGGGGCATCAGAGGTTTGACCCTGGGATGTGCCTTCGGCGTCCTGAGCTTCAGAAGATTTTTCATGTGTGGGCTCAGCGTCCGCCAAGACTTGGATGGTTTCTGTTTGGATTGGGGGAGAGGGGTTCTCTTGTGGGGCTGAGGTGGGGTTGAGGATGGGGAGAGATTGATTGTAAGGAGGGACCTCTTCAGCATCACGCTCGAGTTCTTCCGAGAGAGAAGGCTCGGCGTTCCCCGGAGCGACCTGGTGCAGACCAGCATCCTCCACTTGTGCAGGGGCGTTCACCTCCTCTGCTTCGTCATTGGAGTCCCCAGTGACATCGATGAATGGGGAATCCTGAGCAGGGACGTCTTCCTCACTTCCAGATGATTTTGACGAGGAAGAGGAGGAAGATGAGGAAGGAACGTGCTCAACTTGCACTGGCGCGTCCTTGGCCATTAACACCTTTGGTTTCTCGCCAGCTTTTCGGCGGCGAAAGGTGTGCTCAAATGAGCGCGAGGCCTCCTCTGGGCCACTCTCTGAAGATGGACGACGGGACCGTGGAGTCTCGGGGTCCTTGGGGGGAGAGATGTGAGCCGGGGCGGAGGGGAAAAGGGCCAGGTTAAGCGGGGACGGTGGAGGGAAAGGGATGATGGCATTTTGAGAGGATGGTTGAGGGGACAGGGGAGGAGTTGGGAGTTGTTCGATTTGTATTTGAAGAGGGGGAGTGGATTCCTGTGAGAGGTTGGAAGGCCGTTTTGAGGAGCTTGGCCTTTTTGTGGGGGGATTAGCGGAAGGGACGCTTGAGGTCTTGGCCTTTTTAAGGGGCCTTGGGTCATGAGTCTTCTTGGAGCGTCCCTCCTTTAGGTGAGGTGGAAATTTATCCACGATTTGAATGGGGTTTGAGGAGGTTTGTTTGGAGGTTTTGGAGAGAGGAGATGAGGGAGTGGGACGTTTGAGGGTTTTTGTGGTGGTGGTTGGAACTTGTGGAGGAGGGGAAGAGGGAGTTGGAACTCTAGCTTTGAGCATTCTGTAAGCTAGGGAGTCCTTCGGATACATGGGGAAGTCGGGCAGGACGGCGTTGTGGAGATCGGGAATTAGCTCAAGTAAAGGGCCAAGGTTCTCACCTCCAAATTGGGAAAAGAACAGAACGTCGTCCATCCGTCCTGGCAAGTCCTTGTAATTTGTGTTATGAAGACTTGGCATGACGAAACGCTCGATGAAGCGTTCGTAGTTCTTCGTCTTTGTAGCGTCCCTCTTGACCTCAGGAAGGTCCATGCGTTCCCTTATTAGGTTGTAAAGGGTTCGCGGCTTCCTGTTTATGAAGTCCACCAAAGACTCGTTGAGGACGATTGGCTTTGGCTTCTCTATGTGATGGGACTTCACAAGCCTTCGGCGCTTTCCGCCGGTAGAAGATCCGATTACGTTCCTTTGTTGTTGAGACATGATTCTGATGAATACTTAGAGAGAGAAAGTCACCAGAGTTCTAGAGAGAAGTCAGAGCTTGAGCTGAGTTGAAAAGTGGTTGAGAGCAATAAATGAACGAGAGCGACTGTTTTGGCCTTATATAGAGGAAGCGGTGGCACAAATGGTAATTAACACTGTTTTACTGTGCGACACGTGGCAAAGCTTCCCCCTTAAGATTTGATCAACGGTCACTGTTCACACTTTCAAAAGTTCAAAATTCAAATTTCTGACTCTTCAACTTCCTTCTCAAAATCTGAACTGGCGTTCTCAACTACAACCACTGGCGTTCTCACATACTTAGCAAATCGTTGACCTCTTCAAGCAAACCAACAACCAACTTACCGTTCTTGTGATCACCTTGAGAACCATTTGAGAACAAAGCAAGTACGTCCCGTAAAAGAAAATATGAAGCTCATAGGACGCTTTTACAGAGTTCTCGGCTAGGGTAAGCTTAGAGTTCCCATCATTTCGGCTTATAATGAGGGTTGGGTGATCAGGGATACTCTTTTCAAGACAAAAATAGAGAATATTTGAATGGCGTTCCAATGTAGCAAACACATGAAGTTTTAGACTAGCGTCCTTGCAAATATGAATTCAATGCATAACAGTCCTTAAACACTTAGAATCTACAAAACATAGCCAATCATTGGGAGAATAGTAGAACGGGACTTGCTACTTAAAAGTTATCATCCCCAAGAGCAATCTGAGATGCTCAAAGGGACGTCTATCAAGTGCTTTAGTGAAAATATCAGCTATTTGGTCCTCCGTCCTAACATGTCCCATGCTAATGAGTCCTAGTTCTACATTGTCACGCAAGAAGTGATGCCTTATGTGAATATGCTTTGTGCGTGAATGAAAAACAGGATTTTTAGCAATTTCTATAGCACTTGTGTTATCACAGAGAATAGGAATAGTTTCAAGATTGATACCGTAGTCCTCAAGTTGATATTTGATCCAGAGGACTTGTGACAGCACGAAGCAGCAGCAACGTACTCGGCTTCCGCAGTTGAAAGCGCCACAGAGTTCTGTTTCTTTGATCCCCATGAAACTAGGCATGAACCAAGGAACTGTGCCATTCCTGAAGTGCTTTTTCGATCAATGACATGGCCAGCATAATCAGCGTCCGAGTAGCCAACAAGCTTGAAGAACGTCTTCCTGGGATACCAAAGGCAAAGATCGTCGCGTCCTTTGAGGTAGCGAAAGATCCTCTTGACTTCTTGCATGTGGGACTCCTTTGGATTAGCCTGGAAGCGTGCACACAAGCAAACGGCAAACATAATATCTGGACGGCTTGCTGTCAAGTAAAGCAAAGAGCCAATCATTCCTCTGTACAGCTTTTGATTAACGTCCTTCCCTAGTTCATCTGTGTAAAGACGCGAATTTGGAGAACAGGGTGTTGCCATAGGCTTGGACGTGTTCATCCCGTACTTCTCAAGCATTTCACGGACATACTTTTGTTGGTGAATGCGCGTCCCTTCCCTGAGTTGGTTAATTTGAAGTCCCAAAAAGAAGTTGAGTTCTCCAATGAGGGACATCTCAAATTCACTACTCGTGAGGGATTTGAACTCCTCTACAAGCTTCATGTTAGTGCTACCAAAGACTATATCATCAACATAAACTTGTGCAATTAAAATGTCCTTGTGAACTTTCTTTATGAACAAAGTTTTATCAATTGAACCTCTAGTGTACCCATGAGACAAAAGGAAGGACGCAAACCTGTCGTACCAGGCCCGAGGGGCTTGCTTGAGTCCATAAAGTGCTTTGTCCAAGTAGTACACATGATCTGGGTGAGAGGCGTCCTCGAAGCCAGGGGGCTGAGCAACATACACTTCCTCTTTGAGCTTGCCATTGAGAAAGGCAGTTTTGACGTCCATCTGAAATAACTTGAATCCTTTGTGTGCGGCAAAGGTAATAAGAAGACGAACGGCTTCAATTCTAGCAACAGGGGCAAAGGTCTCATCATAGTCTATGCCTTCCTCTTGCTTGAATCCTTGAGCCACAAGTCTTGCCTTGTTCCTTGACACACGTCCACTTTCATCAAGCTTATTTCTGAACACCCAGCGCGTCCCTATGATATTCTTGCCTTTGGGACGTGGAACGAGGGTCCAAACTTTGTTCCTTTCAAACTGGTTGAGTTCTTCTTGCATTGCTTGAATCCAGTCAGCGTCCTGAAGTGCTTCTTTGATATTCTTTGGTTCCACCAAAGATACAAAGGCGTTGAACGCACAAAAAGCTAAATTTGCACTCTGGGACTTGCTTGCAGCTGACCTGGTTTGAACGCCTTGAGCAGGATCTGAGACAATCTGAGAAGTTGGGTGGTCCCTAGAGAAGCGGGACTCCCTTTGAAATAGTTGAGCAAACCTTGGATCAATTTCATCATCTGAAGAAGCGTCCTCAGTGTGTTCCCCCTCAGAGGGAGCGTCCACACCTTGACCTTGCAAACTTGATTCACCCACATCTTGCTGAACTAGAGATTCACTTCGAGAGGGAACTCCTTCAACAATACTAGGTACGTCCACTGAGACTTCTTCTGGATTTGGAGTGGCGTCCTTAGGAACATAGTATTTCCCAGAGGACCAATCTTCTACTTCATCTTCAGAGTCGTCCTGCTGTTGTGACGAGGATCGTTCTTTCTTACTTCCTTTTTCTTTGTGAGAAGAACATTCTTTGAACACAACATGAATACTCTCCTCAAGCTTTAGAGTCCTTTTGTTGAAAACTCTATATGCTTTGCTGGTGAGGGAGTACCCAAGAAATATGGCTTCATCGCTCCTTGCATCAAACTTTCCCAGTTTTTCTTTATCATTGTTGTGAACGAAACACTTGCAACCAAAAACTCTGAGATAATCGATGCGAGGCTTCCTTCCGTTCAACAACTCATAGGACGTCTTCTTCAGCAAAGGACGGATCATGGCACGGTTAACGATGTAGCATGCTGTGGCAATAGCTTCCGCCCAGAAGTACTTGGGGACGCTATTAGCCAAAAGCATGGTTCTTGCCATATCCTCTAGCGTCCTGTTCTTTCTTTCTACAACGCCATTTTGTTGAGGAGTCCTTGGAGCTGAGAAGTTGTGAGAGACACCATGTTGATCACAGAAGGCCAGGAACTCTGAATTCTGGAATTCCGTCCCATGGTCGGATCTTACAGCTTTGAGTGGCGTCTCCAGGGCAACTTCCACTTGTTTGATGAAGACTTTGAATGCCTTGAAACAATCTGCTTTGGACGCCAAGAAAAGAACCCAAGTGAATCGAGAAAAATCATCTACAAGAACGTAAATGTACCTCTTTCCACCGTAGCTCTGTGTCTTCATTGGTCCACCAAGATCCATATGGAGAAGTTCCAACGTGGCTACAGGATCTTCCTCCAGGATCTTCCTCCACGTATGATGGCAATGGTGAGGAAGCTTCCTGTATCCAGCTGTGTGTGATGGACTCCGCTACAGGATCGGCCGCCACGTATGGATGTACTCTGCAACAGGATCGTCCGCCACGTAGTGTTGGACTCTGCTACAGGATCGGTCTCCACGTGTCCTTGGATGATCAAATGTTGTCTGGTGATGTCATCCTGTCGGCTAAAGAGTAAGGACGCTCTGCTTGCGTTCCTACCTGCTTGGGACTACGTCCTTGCTCAAGTAGTCTCTGATCGGTCCTTACTTCCTGTTAGCTAGCGTCCCAAAGCCTATGGGACGCCCATACACACTTGTTGTCCTTTGTTAGATGGGCGTTCCTGAACACTTGGACAACTTTATTAGAATCATAGTGAGTTTGTCATATCAAAACTAAGGGACGGTTGTGGGCACACTACCAAGGACGCAAGCGTTCTTGATAGCGTCCCAACAATTTCCCCCTTTTTGATGATGACAAACTCTTCAGCAAAAAGTTTTGACATTGGAACTTAGCATGCCTGAAAACTTAAGAGCGTCCTCTAACACTTAGAGAAATTTCAGTAAGCACAAGTTTTCATTCTTTGATTCTCTAGCTTTTGGATTTTAAGGAGAGAAAAACGTCCTAGAATTATCTAGGCGTTCTCTAGTTTATTCTAGCATGGCGTTCTTTAGACCTTTCACTTGATAGTTCCCCCTTAACACTTGCTTATTCTAGATAACTAATTTATAGCGCATCTCTGCAAAACTACACTTCCCCCTTTTGGCATCATCGAAAAGGATAACAAGTGATAAGAACGTTAAGCACAAACACATAACTACAGGCAGAGGAACGCTTAAACAAACACAATGCAAGCAAACCATGTAATTGCCATTCAAACCAAATGTAGAGTTATTACAGACAATGAGCACATAGTGTTTAAAGTTCAAAAGAAGCAAAAGCAAAATGATAGGGGATAGAAGGGGTGGTGGCAATCACTGAGAACGGCGCTGGGCTTGATAGAACGTGAGGAGTTCTTCTTGAAGTTCAGCAGCCTTAGAGAACGCGGAGGTCAAGTCCTTAAGTGCAGAGAAAATGAGGCACTGATTGTCCATGATTGCACCTAAGAGTTCCGCAGGAGGATGCTCAGTGATATTTGCTGGAGCAGGACGGGGAACTGGGCCAGAGCTTGAAGGAGGAGCGTCCATAGGAGTGTTTAGAGGAGGAGAAGGAGCCAGCAGCATCTGATCTAGAGCAGAGAAGTCCATAGCAGGCTCTTCTTCGTATACACCCTCTTGAGACGGATTTGCCTGGCGTTCTGCTTCAGCAGCCAGGCGTTCTTCTTCAGCTTTTTGTCTCGCTTCCTCAGCTTCAGCCGCTAACTGTTTTAGCACGGACGGCAGCTCTTCATTGTGCCTTATCTCAACAAGACCTGATTTAGCGTTCCACTTCAGCCCGAGTTCCTTTGACGGAGCGTTCTCATCATATGCATCTTGGGACTGCAAGATCGCTTTCACAACTCCAGGGTAAGGCAAGGCGTGCCTCTTCCTTCCACACTTGGCCATATGTTGCATTGCAATTCTGGCTAAGTTGATTGGACGGCGTTCCAGGATGGCGTCTATTAGAATGATGTCAGATGTTTGCACTATAGAACGCTTTTCCTGCCTTGGAAGAATGGCGCGGCATATGAAGTAGTGAACGATTGCGCCAACTTTGCTCAGAACGTGAGCTACCCTGTCCAGTCCAATCGGCCTTTTGCCTTGGAAGATGTGCTCCACTAGAGGCAGTTCCTCGTCAGTTGTCTCAAAACCACCTTCGGGAAGGGAGCTGAGAGCGTCATTTGGTGACTTGCGGGAACCCAGACCAAGGAAGGAGCGCATCTGGCGTTCTGTAACGGAGGCTTTCTCTCCGTCAATCTTGAAGTGTAGGGAGCCATCCCTTGCCTTGTAGCGCAAGTCCTTGTAGAACGCCTTCACCTGTTCTATATCAACAGTTGTTGGCGCTGGTCCGACGTTCTGCCAGCCTTGGACTTGAATGAGCTCGATGAACTCCTGAACGGCTACATCATTTTCAGCATAGGAAGCCAGCCATTCTTCGGAGTAGATGAGAGGGCTTAGGACTTTAACGGGCACATCAGCGTTCTTCCTTCTACGCTTGCCCTTAGGGGACTCAGAGTCCTCATCATCATTATCAGACTCGTCCTCAGCGCGCTCAGAGTCACTGTCAGAAGCGTCCTTGGAGGGAGCGTCCTCTGTGCCTTGATCTGTTTCAGCATTGCCACCAGATGTGACTTGATCGGCACCAGCAGAGGGCTGACCTTGGGACGTGCCTTCAGCGTCCTGAGCCTCTGATTGCTGTTCTGTTGTTGGCTCAGCGTCCGCTGGGACGTCACGGGACTCTGTTTGGATTGTGGGGGAGGGGTTTTCTTGTGGTGCTGGGGTGGGATTGAGGACGGGGAGGGATTGGTTGTAGGGAGGGATTTCCTGGTTGTCACGCTCGAGCTCTTCAGAGAGAGTTGGCTCGGCGTCCTTTGGAGAAACCTGGTGCTCGCCAGCGTTCTCTTGTACTTGGTGCTCAGCAGGAGCACTCTCAACTTCTTCTACCTCATCATTGGAGTCGCCAATCACGTCGACATCCTGAGGCGTCCCTTCTTTGTTTTCAGACGAGCTGGAGGAGGAGGAGGAAGAAGGAACGTGCTCAACCTGCGCAGGAGCGTCCTTTGCAAGCAGCACTGTGGGTCGCTCACCAGCTTTCCTTCGGCGGAACGTGTGCTCAAACGTCCGCTCGGTCTCATCCGGGCCACTGGAGGAGGAAGGACGACGGGACTTGGGAGTCTCAGGGTCCTTAGGCGGGGAGATATGGGCCGGGGCGGATGGGAAGTCGGCCAGGTTGAGGGGAGAGAGGGTTTGGGGAGGGAAGGGGATGAGAGCGTTCTTCTTTGAGGGTTGAGGGGAACGAGGAGGAGTTGGGAGTTGTGTGATTTTGAGGGGTTGGGGGGGAGGAGGGGTGGACGGCCTTTTTGAGGAGCTTGGCCGTTTTGAGGTGTTTTTGGATGGAGGGACGCTTGAGGTCTTGGCCTTTTTGAGGGGCCTTGGGTCGTGTATCTTTTTGGAGCGTCCCTCTTTAATATGAGACGGGAACTTGTCCACGATCTCAGTTTGTTTTGAGGAGCTTGGAGGAGCGGGACGCTTGGCAGGCAAGGTTTTGTGAGATTGGATGGTTTGAATTTGAGGAGGTGGGGGAGAAGGACTAGGTACCCGTCTTTGGCTGGGGTACATGGGGAAGTCCGGAAGGACGCATTTGGTTAGGTCAGGGATTAAATCAAGGAGACTATCAAGATTCTGACCTCCATAAATTGTGAAGAACAAGACGTCCTCCAGTCTACCCGGCAGGTCCTTGTAGTCGTTCTTTATCAGTCCGTGCCTCACAAACCGGTCGAGGAACTTCTCGTAGTTTTGAGTTTTCACCTCATCGTTCTTCACATCCGGCTTGGCCATACGTTCTCTGATCAGCCTATACAGCGTTTTTGGCTTCTTGTTAATGAAATCCACAAGGGATTCATCAAGGACGGGCTGCTTTTGCTTCTCAATAGTGTGGGACTTTATCAGCTTTCGCCTCTTCCCACCGGCTGAAATTCCGGCTACGTTCATCTGTCTTTGAGACATTCTTCCGGTGAGATATTAGTGAGAGAAAGTCGCCGGAGTTCTAGAGAGAAGTCAGAGCTTGAACTGAGTTGAAAAGAGGTTGAGAGCAATAAATGAACGAGAGCGACTGTTTTGGCCTTATATAGAGGAAGCGGTGGCACAAATGGTAATTAACACTGTTTTACTGTGCGACACGTGGCAAAGCTTCCCCCTTAAGATTTGATCAACGGTCACTGTTCACACTTTCAAAAGTTCAAAATTCAAATTTCTGACTCTTCAACTTCCTTCTCAAAATCTGAACTGGCGTTCTCAACTACAACCACTGGCGTTCTCACATACTTAGCAAATCTTTGACCTCTTTGAGCAAACCAACAACCAACTTACCGTTCTTGTGATCACCTTGAGAACCATTTGAGAACAAAGCAAGTACGTCCCGTAAAAAAAAATATGAAGCTCATAGGACGCTTTTGCAGAGTTCTCGGCTAGGGTAAGCTTAGAGTTCCCATCATTTCGGCTTATAATGAGGGTTGGGTGATCAGGGATACTCTTTTCAAGATAAATAGAGAAAATTTGAATGGCGTTCCAAAGCAGCAAACACATGAAGTTCTAGACTAGCGTTCTTACAAATATGAGTTCAAAGCTTAACAGTCCTTAACTACTTGGAATCTACCAAACATAGCCAATCATTGAGAGAATAGTAGAACGGGACTTGCTACTTAAAAGTTATCATTCCTAAGAGCAATCTGAGATGCTCAAAGGGACGTCTATCAAGTGCTTTAGTGAAAATATCAGCTATTTGGTCCTCCGTCCTAACATGTCCCATGCTAATGAGTCCTAGTTCTACATTGTCACGCAAGAAGTGATGCCTTATATGAATATGCTTTGTGCGTGAATGAAAAACAGGATTTTTAGCAATTTCTATAGCACTTGTGTTGTCACAGAGAATAGGAATAGTTTCAAGATTGATACCGTAGTCCTCAAGTTGATATTTGATCCAGAGGACTTGTGAACAGCACGAAGCAGCAGCAACGTACTCGGCTTCCGCAGTTGAAAGCGCCACAGAGTTCTGTTTCTTTGATCCCCATGAAACTAGGCATGAACCAAGGAACTGTGCCATTCCTAAAGTGCTTTTTCGATCAATGACATGACCAGCGTAATCAGCGTCCGAGTAGCCAATAAGCTTGAAGGACGTCTTCCTGGGATACCAAAGGCAAAGATCATCGCGTCCTTTGAGGTAGCGAAAGATCCTCTTGACTTCTTGCATGTGGGACTCCTTTGGATTTGCCTGGAAGCGTGCACACAAGCAAACGGCAAACATAATATCTGGACGGCTTGCTGTTAGGTAAAGCAAAGAGCCAATCATCCCTCTATAAAGCTTTTGATCAACGTCCTTTCCCTGTTCGTCTGCGTAAAGACGCGAATTTGGAGAACAGGGTGTTGCTACGGGCTTGGACGTGTTCATCCCGTACTTCTCAAGCATTTCACGGACATACTTTTGTTGGTGAATACGCGTCCCTTCCTTGAGTTGGTTAATTTGAAGTCCCAAAAAGAAGTTGAGTTCTCCAATGAGGGACATCTCAAATTCACTACTCATGAGGGACTTGAACTCCTCTACAAGCTTCATGTTAGTGCTACCAAAGACTATATCATCAACATAAACTTGTGCAATTAAAATGTCCTTGTGAACATTCTTAATAAACAAGGTTTTATCAATTGAACCTCTTGTGTACCCATGAGACAAAAGAAAGGACGCAAACCTGTCGTACCAGGCACGAGGGGCTTGCTTGAGTCCATAAAGTGCTTTGTCCAAGTAGTACACATGATCTGGGTGAGAGGCGTCCTCGAAGCCAGGGGGCTGAGCAACATACACTTCCTCTTTGAGCTTGCCATTGAGAAAGGCAGTCTTGACGTCCATCTGAAATAACTTGAATCCTTTGTGTGCGGCAAAGGCGATAAGAAGACGAACGGCTTCAATTCTAGCAACAGGGGCAAAGGTCTCATCATAGTCTATGCCTTCCTCTTGCTTGAATCCTTGAGCCACAAGTCTTGCCTTGTTCCTTGACACACGTCCACTCTCATCAAGCTTATTTCTGAACACCCAGCGCGTCCCTATGATATTCTTGCCTTTGGGACGTGGAACGAGGGTCCAAACTTTGTTCCTTTCAAACTGGTTGAGTTCTTCTTGCATTGCTTGAATCCAGTCAGCGTCCTGAAGTGCTTCTTTGATATTCTTTGGTTCCACCAAAGATACAAAGGCGTTGAACGCACAAAAAGCTAAATTTGCACTCTGGGACTTGCTTGCAGCAGACCTTGTTTGAACTCCTTGAGCAGGATCTGAGACAATCTGAGAAGTTGGGTGGTCCCTAGAGAAGCGGGACTCCCTTTGAAATGGTTGAGCAAACCTTGGATCAATTTCATCATCTGAAGAAGCGTCCTCAGTGTGTTCCCCCTCAGAGGGAGCGTCCACACCTTGACCTTGCAAACTTGATTCACCCACCTCTTGCTGAACTAGAGATTCACTATGAGATGGAACTCCTTGAACAAAACTAGGAGCGTCCACAGAGACTTCTTCAGGATTTGGAAACGCGTCCTTAGAGACGCTCACTCTGAGGGGTAACACACTTAGCCTATCAATGAAGAAGAAGGGTTTGACTCCAATGATTCTGATTGGACGGATCCTAGGTGTACTCCTGGAAGGGACGCCACCCTTAGAGGATCTCACATTTCAAGAATTCATTCAACAGACCAAATCATCTCAGACATTTCAAAAAGAGTCCAAATCAGATCAGCTGTGAATCAGCCAAAGTGCCAATATGGCGTTCTGTGCATTCAACGCCTTTGTGTCTCTGATTGAACCTAAGAACATAAAGGAGGCACATCAGGACGCTGTTTGGATCCAAGCTATGCAAGAAGAACTCAATTTGAAAGAAACCAAGTCTGAACCCTCGTCTCTCGTCCTAAAAACAAGAACATTATAGGGATGAGGTGGGTCTATAGGAACAAGCTTGATGAGAGTGGCAGAGTTTCATGAAACAAAGCAAGGCTTGTGGCTCAAGGCTATAGGCAAGAAGAAGGGATCGATTACGATGAGACCTTCGCTCCTGTCGCGAGAATTGAAGCCATACGCCTCCTTATTGCCTTCGCCGCTCACAAGGGGTTCAAGCTCTTTCAAATGGATGTCAAGACTGCCTTCCTCAATGGCAAGCTAAAAGAAGAAGTGTACGTTGCTCAACCCCCTGGTTTTGAGAGCGCTGATCATCCTGACCATGTGTATCACCTGGACAAAGCTCTCTATGGACTCAAGCAAGCCCCTCGTGCCTGGTATGATAGATTTGCGTCCTTTCTTTTATCCAACGGGTACACTAGAGGTAACATTGACAAAACCCTGTTCTTAAAGAAAGTCCTTAAAGATGATTTGATTGTCCAAGTCTATGTCGATGACATAGTTTTTGGAAGCACTAACATGAAACTTGTAGAGGAATTCAAGAACTTGATGAGTAGTGAGTTTGAGATGTCTGTCATAGGAGAACTCAACTTATTCTTGGGACTTCAAATCACACAACTTAAAGATGGGACGCGCATTCACCAACAGAAGTACATTCGTGAAATGCTTGAGAAGTACGGAATGAACACGTCCAAACCCATAGATACTCCCATCTCTCCAAACACTCGCCTTTATGCAGATGAAGAAGGTAAGAGTGTGGATCAAAAGCTCTACAGAGGAATGATAGGATCTTTATTGTACTTGACCATGAGCCGTCCAGACATCATGTTCGCCGTGTGCCTGTGCGCTCGCTTTCAAGCCAATCCAAAAGAGTCCCACATGCAAGAGGTCAAAAGAATCTTCAGATACCTCAAGGGATTGGATGATCTATGCCTTTGGTATCCCAAAAGGACGCCCACAAACCTTGTAGAGTACTCTGACCCAGACTATGCTGGCCATGTTGTGGATAGGAAGAGCAACTCAGGAATGACTCAATTCCTAGGCTATTGCCTGGTATCATGGCGTCACCGATGAGCAAATGGCCGCCATCCGTCCGGCCGAGCTCATTGAAGAAAAAGAGCAGATGGCCAAGAAGGCCCAAGCTGAGAAGGACGCCGCCGCTGAGGCGTCCTCAAAAGGGAAAGAAGTGCTGGCCCTTCCTCCTCCTCCACCAAGGACTGAGGACGCGGAAACACCTACTGCAGATCCGCTCGAGGCGGAGATGGAAGCGGACCTGGCAAAGCCAATGCCTAAGGTCCAAAGGGACACTCCTCCACCGCAGGTCCAGGCCAAGGACGCTACACCTTCTGTCATTAAAGTGGAGGACTCCCCGGTTAAAAAGACTCCACCTCCAGCTCCGCTCGCCCCTGCTCCCATATCTGCTGTCAGGCCTAGCACCTCCTCTGCTCCAACAAAGGCCAAGATTCGCACTCCTTCTCCCTCTCCTCCCAAAGCTAAGTCTCCAACTCGTCCTCCTCCATCTGCAATTATTGAGGAGAATGTACAAGTCCAAGGGACGCCTTCTGCTGAAGTCCCCACGGAGTCCTTGGCAAAGACTCCAGCAAAGGACGCCCGTGTCCAAGTAGAGGCGTCCAATGCTCAGGACCGGAAGATGGATGAGTCCCATGATTAAGGGGACGAGGCCTCTGATGACGAAGACACTCCTCCTCATGATGAGGAAAATGAGGACGAGGAGGGAGATGGAGAAGAGGAAGACGCCAGCGATGAAGTGATTATGACCGGCAATGGCAACAAGAAGAAGAGACTCAAAAAAATTCTGGGGCCGCTTCTCTTTGATGCCAACTTCCTCAGAGAAAATGGAAGGACGGAGTTCCTGGAGTTGCTGGATTTCCAAGGCTGGAGGCACCTAGGCGCTGAGGCTGCCACTGTTGACCCGAACCAAATGAAGCTCTTCTACTCCAAATTTGAAGTGTCCGAGGTCAAAGGGAAGCCTCAAGGAATGTTTGAGATCAACGGGGACGAGTACTCTATTGCTGAGGGTACCGTCCGAAATATGCTAGGTCTGCATCCCTCCCCTCCAAAGGCTCTTCATGACTTTCCCTGCAAGAGCTTCGGCCGCTTTCCCCAAGAAGACATATTCAACAACATTTTTAATGGGAAGCAACCTCTTGCTAAGGATAGGGTAGCCCACTGTCTCTCCAAGACGGGCGTCCTTGCGCACCACTTCATTGTGCGCATGGTCGTCCCAAGACAAGAAAAGAAGTCCATTGTGCAGATTACCGATAGCATTATTCTGGACGCTTTCCTGATTCACACGCCGATTAACTTGGTGAGGGTTGTCTTGGAACACATGGGCAAGTGCACAGGCGGATGCCACTCCCTTCCCTATCCAGGCCTAGTCAAGAAGATTCTTGACTAGGCATAGTCAAGAAGATTCCTTTACCAATCTTTAGTTCGGCAGACTCCTTTAGCAATCAATGCATCATGATCCAAACACTCAAGGAGTCTGCCGAACTACATGAGAAGCTTCTTCAGTTCTTTCAAGACTCAAGCAAACGTCCCCAGTGATTGTCGTTCCCCATCTTAATCCCTCATGACTTATTGCTTTTGCTTCTTTTATGTCAACCCAACTACTTTTGGAAATGTATGGCATTCTTTGCAATATGTAATGAATGAGGTGTTAATTGCAAAAGGTAGCAATGATTATGATGTGCCACATGTGAACAAGAGAAGATTGGCAAGTCAAGGCAATCTACCTATACAAGTTCAAGCACCAAACTGGGCAGTTTGTCAAGCATGGGACATTGTTCATGGGGATGCAAATGCTTTGGATACAGAACAAGCAACTCAGGATGCAAGGGGAGACACACAAGCAACTCAAAATGCAGGGGGAGACACACAAGCAACTCAGGATGCAGGGGAGGAAACACAAGCAACTCAGGGAGAATATGAAGATAAAGATAATAACCATGAAGTTTATGATGAAGACATGTAAGTATATATAGGGGGATATTGAACAGTTTACAACTTTTGTGTAGTGCACTAGTAGTTTTTTCGGTGGGGGGAAACTTTTAGCCAGTTTAAAACTTTTGTTGAAGTGCACCAGTTTTTGTAAGATGCAAGATCCTCTTGGAACTTATTTAAAAAGTGGTTGCTCTCAGGATCCCCCTTATCATCACAGATGCAGCCTCAACCCCAAAACTTGAGCACCCAATGGCCTCCAAAGCCCCAATTAGGGGCGGTGGCCTAGTGAATGTGAAGTTCAGAGGCTTGAAATGAGACTGGATCTCAGCTCAGTAAGATAGGTCTCATCATTGAGCAAAAAAAAAAGAAAAATAAATCTCAGAATCCCCCTTAGCATCATTGATGCAAACTCAACCCAAAACCATCAACTAACAAACTGCCTCCAAAGCCACAAATAAGGGCGGTGGCCATATGCTAGTTAAGGTAAGAGGCTTGTAAGAGTTGACATCTCAGGCATAAAAGAGATCATCATAGATTAAAAGGAAAAAAAAACAGTTTTAAAATCAAAACAAATTCCTTATTGAGGTTAGCTACTTTCATTAGGTAAAAATGGTGTCAATGAGTCCCAATTCAACCAAGTCATTGAGCTAACCCAAATTTGGGTCAGCTCAATGTTCAGGACTTGGTTGAATTGAGACTCACTCACACCATCCCTACATCACAGATTTTTCAAAGCATGAAGAAGTACTCATGAAGCACTACAGACATGAAGCATTCAATACAAAACCATGAATCAGTTTTAAAAATATACAAAGCCATGAAACAGTTTTAAAGTCATGAGTGATCACTTCATACAACAACTCATGAATCAAAATTAAGTAGAAATAGAAGCATACAGAATTAAAATTCAAGAAAATAAAACATTTTTATTCATGCATTTATATTTCAAATGAAAGACAAATATGCAAAAGAACTCATGAATGACAACTAAGTACAAAAACAAGCATACAAACATGCACATGTTAAAGCACTACAGCTCTTTGCTCTGAGCTATGAGAGTCTCAGAGTAAGAGTAACACAGAAATCTCTTTGCAGAGATAATGTAAGATTCGACAGTGGTTGTTTTAGCACATGCTAATCACCAAATCTGTGCATGAATCTACAAGCAAGTATACAGGCTAATCACAACTAACATAGGGCCAAACAGAATCACACAAACTTTCTCAAATAATTACAGTGATGCATACAGGTTTATTGAGTCAACACTGACATGTACAAGTACTTCAGTAAGCATACAACTAGTCATGAATCCACACAGATATGAAATGAAATTCAGGAATGAACATTGACTTGACACAGAATCATACAAACATGCCCAAATACTCACATTCATGCATACATGTTTTGTTTATCAACACAGATATCAAAATAAAGCCAGTTCAAACAACATCATGTTCACACAGAAGGATTAAACATAACATCAACAACATCAAGTTTAGTTCAGGGGGATACACATCAACACAACATCAACAACCAGGATCTGAAATCAGGGGGATACACATCATCAATAGCTACGATCTCAGTTCAGGGGATACACAACATCAACATGGCAGCATTCCAACATTCCAGAAAATTTAGAGACACGCAAGCATACAACCATGCGAAAACAGAGCATCACAAGACCACAAATCTCATCAAAAATCAACATCAGTTCATGGATTTTTTGGATCAAGAAGACATCAAACACCAACAAGAAAAGAACGCACGCATCTCAGTAAACATGAACATAACCCAAGACAGAATCACAAACAGAAGGAGGCATGGATGAAAAGAACAAGGGGGACTTAGCTAGGATTCCTCTTCGGAATCGGGGACAACGAGGCCGTCCTGATATTCGGGGGATGTGGACGCCTCTTGCAGCCCCTCCTTCCCATCCGGCGCAGGTTCAAGAGCCTCCAAAGCCATCTCAGCGGCGGCCTTCTCAGCAGCGGAGGCCTTCTCAGCGGAGGCCTTATTTTTGGCCCTCAACCAATTGAGCACAGGGGTCTCAAAGCGGCGGGGGCTATAAGTGTGGTTCCCACCGCAACTCCCCTCGCACTCCGGATGCATGGAACAAACACTGTCGTCGGATTCTTGTGAGAAATCCGAGCTATCGTCCCCAAAGTCGCTCTCCCCAAACTCATGGCTCTGATCAATGGGACCGTCGTGTGCCATCTCCAAAGAACAAGGCCAACCCCGCAAGCAAGCGACAGATCTAGGGTTTAGGGGGATAGATCTTGCGAGATTCAAGCTTATCTCGAGGGTTAATTAGGAGAAGATGAAGGATTGATGAAGAAATATCGGCACAAAGCAACGAAGCAAAGGGAGGAGTCGAGAGAGTTCTCAAAGGGAGAGAGATTGAGAGCGGCGCAAGGGTACACAAGAATGGGGGCGTGAGTCTCTCATTTTAGGGTTAGGGGTTTTATTCAGGGGAAGCATCCAGCTGATGGATCAACGTCATGGGCTAGCCCAATTTCAAAGCTTAAACATGTTTAAAGGCCCAATGTCACACTTAATCCCACATTAACGCCACTTATTTGCTTAATTTCAATTTTAAGCGTAAGCTTTATTTTTTGTAATGTTAAATTATTGTGAATTTTTATGTAAAGAAGATAATGAATAGTGTTTTAATGGAGGTTTTTAGGTGAAATGTAGTGGGTAAAAAGTTGATGGTGATAGGAGGAAAGAGAAATAAAGATGATGAAAAAGTTGATTGATTAGGTAAAAAAGTGATAAAGTGTGGTGGATAAAAATAGAAAGTAGGGGGGGATGGGAACAACATTTTGGGACGGAAAAAACGGGATGGGAAGAACATTATGGGACGGAGGGAGTATTTAACATGAACTTGCTTTTATAAAAGAAAATAGAAGTCTTTTTTGATGAATTTTATATGTTGATTTAATAGTTCAATACATATATGTACATGAAGTATTAATTTTCCCTACCAGGTTTGTAAGTTTTGTAAAATTAGAATGTTATTATAAACTAGAGTATGGTAGCACAAGCTCAAACTTTTAACTGTCAAATCATATATATATATATATATATATGACATTACATTTTATGTACATTTTATGTATATTACATCTAATAAGTTCAAAATAATACTCGGATTTACATGAATAAAGTTTTCAGAAATCTATCCGTTTTTGATAAATATGTCCGTCTTTGTGCTTAATCTGTGCCTAAAAGGTATATTAAATTTATACTTGATCCTTCTCATTACTCCATCCATGCATACTTGATCTTTGTCCCCACTTTTGCTGATGGTAATCAAATTTGACCAACTATACCAGAACCATACCTTAAAATTCATAGCTAGTCAGCTCCAACTTGACCAATTATTTTTTTTTTGAGCAAAACTTGACCAATTATTGATACAAGTTAAAGCACGCGAAATGCAATCATCAATATTATAAAGCATCAAATTACAATTGGGACACAATAAATATAGTCCTTGCTTGATTGGTAGATTTCCAATCAATCCCAGCGCGCGCACACACAGTAACAGCAATCAAAAGGGATCCAAATTTTACGTTACATAATTGTACTTGCTTATACTTGCAAGCTAGCATACGTACATATATATAAATATAATCGACGTACGATGGATAATGCATATTAAACCGACTTAGGGTTGGCCACAGCACGTAAAACAATTGTTTCGACGGTGATACCAGGGCCAAAGCCGAAAAGAACGCCCCATTCGAGCCCTTCTCCGGTGGTTGCCTGACCGTCCTCGAGTGACTTCTTCCTCATCTCATCGAGCACAAACAGCACAGTCGTGCTCGACATGTTTCCGTAGTCCTTCAACACCTGCCTTGATGCCCTAAATTTGTGCTTCTGGAGGCCGAGTTTGGCCTCAATCTGGTCTAAAATTGCAGGCCCACCTAAACGTAATATACAACAAGTTAGCTATGGCGAAGTGAATTAGTTGATCATAAACAAATAAGTTAATTAGTCATAGGCTGATCAACTACGTAAATATATAGGTACCTACCCGGGTGTGGAACCCAAAATATAGAATTCCAATCTTGAATGCCGAGAGAAGAGAAAGCGTCTGTAAGACATGTCTCGATGTTTTTGGATATGAGCCCGGGTATATCGTTACGTAGTCTTAGTAGTAGCCCTTCTTCGCGCACAGAGCCTGTAAGGGCTCCATCGGAATCGGGTAAGATGGTTTGCCCGGACCAAACCATCTTGAATATAGGCCTCTCAACGGACAGGTCAGGACGGGCACCGACGATAACGGCTCCAGCCCCATCACCAAACAGCACCTGCCCAACAAGGGAGTCCATGTCCGTCATAGAAAGCCCACGGAAACCAATGGGGGTCATTTCCGCGCAAACTGCGAGAACTCGAGCTCCCTTGTTGTTCTCGGCCAAGTCCTTTGCAAGGCGTAGGACGGTGCCACCACCGTGGCAGCCTTGTTGGTAGATCATGAAGCGCTTAACGGAAGGGCGCAGGCCGAGAAGTTTGGCGAGCTGGTAGTCCGCACCGGGCATGTCGACGCTAGAATAGGTGCACATGATGAGATGGGTGATTTTGGACATGGGTTGTCCCCACTCGTCGATCGCCTTCTGAGCTGCTTCTTTCGCTAGTTTTGGCACCTCGATGATCGCCATGTCTTGTCTTTTGTTGAGCGACGGCGCCATGTATGCACACATTTCTGGATTCTCCTTGAGAATCTCTTCTGTTAAATGAAAATAACGCTTCTCGATGGTTGTCTTCTCACCTGTTTAAGAACGATACGACATGCAATACATATATATAGTGAGAGTTGGTTCAGGTGAGGAGAGCTCTTGCAGTAAATAGTAGTATAATGAGCAACCCGAATTGCATATAACTAGCTAGCTTGGAGCAAATTAGCATTCAAGATATAACATACAGATGCGCTTGAACTTGTCTTTGAATACACGTGTAATATGCTCGTTGTTGGTGAAGCGTAAGTAGCATTCCGGAAAGTCGGCCTGGTAGATGCACAGTGGTGGGTTGGCGGTGCCGATGGCGAGGATGGTGGCGGGCGACCCCTCCATTGATCCAGGCATTATTTTGTTTTTGATGGTTATAGCTCGTACGTAGTGAAGTGGTAAGATAGTAGGGCTAGCTAGAGGAGATGGATGCAATGCCGATCGATGCTTAATTCCAGTGGAGCTCCTACGGGTATTTATATTGGCGGGAACGTCAATTGCACCGCTGAAATTAAATCAAGTAGCATCGACCCATGCACGGAACGAGTCAATTTCATCCGAAAGATTAAAAAAGAATTATCATGCGCTAGTGGTCAACTTGACTACAATCTCAACCGGTCACAACTCAAACTTCAATCATATCAACTCCATACCGTGGAAAAGAAACTCTCCAAATGTCGGTTTCAAATGAAAATGGTAAAAAAGAAAAAGCTCATTAATCATTTGTGACGAACAGCACAGCACAATAAATTTAATTGTCGGCTCATATTAACTATCATGCAATTAAGCGAATTATGCCTAACTATTTTTGGTCGTATTGGATGATTTATTCAGAAATGAACAGAGTTCATATATTGTCGGGTACGGTTTAGTAGTTTGATATTGATTCTGAGGTTTTTTTGCATGTTTATATATGTTTTGCACAAATTAACTGCATAAACACGTTATCTACTACATTGAGAGAATCCTAGTCATAAAGTCGTCACAACACATTACAAGTTACGAACAAGATGTAAAATGAAAGGAAATAATGAGCATAAATTGAATATAAGCAAAGAAATGTGTGAAGAGCTTTGGGTTGTTTTGTATTGCTCGTATGGATGTTGCTTGAACACTTGGACTGATACAAAAGAGTGTCTTTCTCTCAGAACAGTAAGACTAGCTAAACGTATGATTTTGGAAGAGTTTTGGGTTGTGTCCCTTCTCCCCTTCCTTAGTATGCTTCTCGCCTTTTATAGCCACGCCTCTTCTTTTCCTAATCGGACCGTTGACAAGAGATTTTCAGTGAATCTCGTGATTCTCACCATTGTTGTTAAGGAAAGTGCCGTTTGAATTCGTTAGTGTAACGTATCCAAAATTGTTGTCCTTCTCGTCCATGTCTACTCTGATTTATAGTCCTTTCTTCTCCCTTTGACCATTGGAGCGCCGTATATCAAATCTATCAAATCTCGCCCTTATCTTCAATGTGTTAGCCGTTTGAGAGAAACCATTTAATGTGCCCGAGATTGTCGCACACGTTGGCTGAATCTTCGGAACCCGTTTGATTTTGGCGTGGCACAATCTAGTGGGCCTTTATTGCTTGACTTGGGCTGGATCTTCACGGGCCCCAACAATACCCCCATCAAAAACCTGGGAAAGCTCCCGCCCTTTTTAGGGTTTTTGATCTCTTTTCCTTGGAAGTTGTAGCGCGTCCCATCGAGTCCAATCCCACATATAGCAGTTATGATGGCTTCTGAAAACGTAACTCTTCTTCTTCGGTTCCAGGTACGTTCTTCCCTCTTTCGCTTATCTAACCTCATGCTATTGTTTTATTAAAACTCTTACTTCACCCCCAGCCTGTTGGGGTTAAAACTCGTTTCGAGTCGCTTGTTGAAGGGCCTGAATACTGTTTGACTTCTTGCCCCCTTGTTTGCATATTTTGAGGCTTTTTGCTGAATGCTTTTCTTACTATTTCGTTTGGTGTTCGTCTGTGTTTGCAGGTTCTAAGCAGACTTGGTGTCGAAGACTGAACACAAAACGTGTTTAGAGTAGTCGTGTTTTTGTAAACACCTTGTAATAGTAATGTTGTATTTGTATAGCGCTTTTTGTATAGGATGCGTAGGAAAGAGAGGAAAATCTATAAAGTTTAGATACTTGTATTAACGTAAAGAATCGTGTTACAAGTTCTTAATAAGACTCCACTTGCTCTAGAGTTCTTATTACATTTCTTGTCTCTTGCATCCTTTTTTGACTAGTCGTTGTGTGCACACCGTTGCCTGATCATTAGGCAGGGGCCTTTGTTTTGGCCAGTAACGTCACAAGACGTCCCTTGCTAGTTTTTTCAAAGAGTTGTCTTTTGTGTCGTGTGTGTGTAAAAGAACAACTTGTGTATGTGTAGAAGAACAACTTGTGTATTTGTAAAGATATGATGATGTATGAGAACAATTTGCGTTAAGCACCTTTGACACTCTCAGAAATGATATAGCTTTAGGTTCATCGCGTTCCAGCTTCTGGACACTACTGTTCCATCATGCGTCACTAACTCGTAAGCTCCGTGCCCTATGGCTTTTGTGATTTAATAAGGTCCTTCCCAGTTTGCTCCAAGCTTTCATGCGTTTAACTCTTGTGTGTTTTGGAAGACTTTCCTCAACACCCAATCTCCAACCTGAAATGCCTTTGCGTTAACACGTTTGTTATAACTTCGAGCTACCCACTCCTTATATGCCGCCAATCGGACTGATGCCTCATCTCGTAACTCATCCACTGTGTCTAGATGGTGTAACAAGTTAGGTAGATTTGAATCTTCAGTAGTAAGACCATAACGAGCTGTGGGCAAAGTTACTTCGACGGGTAATACGGCTTCACACCCATAGACCACAGAAAAAGGGGTATGTCATGTGGCAGTCTTGGGTGTTGTTCGATCCGACCCTAGAATAAGTGGTAACTCGTCCGCCCACTTTCCCTTGGCCTCCTTGAGCCGCTTCTTCAAGTTGTTAAGAATCGCCTTATTACTTGCTTCCGCCTCACCATTTGCTTGAGGATAGCGAGGCGTCGACATTATCAACTGAATGTTGTATTATTGACAGAATGATCTCGTCTTGTTGCTAATAAATTGGGACCCGTTATCGCATACTATGGTAGATGGTATCCCGAACCGGCTCAAACATTTCTCTTGATGAAAGAAGTAACCTGAGTGTCTTTAACTTCTTTGAAAGCCTCTGCCTTGATCCACTTAGAGAAGTAATTGGTTATGGTCAAGATGTAAACGCGTTGCCCTGAAGCTGGAGGGAGTTTCCCTACGATGTCCATTTGAACAAAGTGTTATATTTAATTACAAAGGTGGAAGCTTTTACCTTAAGCCGTCGAGCCTCCTCTTTGTCTTCTGGTAGGATTCCTTCTTGTAACCACCTTAGGTAAGGTATTACCCATGAAATATTCTCATCTTAGTCTCTTACTTTGAGCATGTCGGCTTTCTTGACTATGGATAGAGCATCAAGATATACGAAAGGCATCTTGCTGTACTCCCTTGGGTCGATGGCGGATCCGAGATTGGCTAAAGCGTCGGCCTGTGTATTGGCGTCTCGAGGAACTTGTTTTATCTTGAGGTGCTTGAAATTTTTGATAATTTCTCGAACTTTCTCCAAGTATGCTTTCATCTTCGAATCCCTGGCGACATATGAGTCTGATACTTGATTCAAATGAGTAATGAATCGCAAATTACCTCAATTTCTTGCACGTTTAGTTCTTTGGCGACAAGTAAACCAGCTATGAGTGCTTCATACTCTACTTCATTGTTGGTGGCTATGAATGTGCATCGAATAGCTTGGGCTATCCTATCCCCCTATGGTGACTTCAGGACTACCCCCAGTCCTATACCAACTTTATTTGATGCGCCGTCCGTAGGCATTAACCACCTACTACCACTTGACACCCTGTAACACGTCTTGCTCTCCTAGCTCGGAAGGGGTAGGGGTGAAGTCGACCACAAAGTTTGTCAATGTGATTCGGCCTATTTTGTATAGGTTAACTCTTGTATTTTAGGGCTTTATTGAGTGTGTTTAGGTTAGAGTTTGTGCGTAATTGTAATATCTAGGCCGAAGACACAAGAATTCAAGATTCAAGAGTTTTAAGGTGTTTTGAGTTGTCTACGCGACACCACTTGCTAGTGAAGGCTATATCTGGAGCTACAGAGGTCGGATTGAGCTGAGTCTAGTGCCCTTCGAAAGCTAACTTCAAGGGCTTCAATTCATCTTTTTACACCGAAGTCAGATTCCAAGCCGAAGATGGTCAAAACAGCCTCCGAAGTGACGCTAGAGGTTCTGTCCAAATACCGCAACCGCGACCTGGCCGGCGCGACCGCGGCGGCTGCCGAGACCGACTTGTTCTTCTCTGTTGCGAAAGCGCGGGCGCGGTGGGAGCGACGCGACCGCGGTGATGCCGAATCCAAAGCGGGCCGAAATCTTTCTATCTTGTTTCCTTTTCTATCTTTTGCCTCTTTCCTTATCTATCTCGTGGAGCTTGTTCCTTGGGCTATTTAAGGAGGAGCTAGCCTTAGGTTTTAGATACATTCTACATTCTACCTTTTACCTTCTTCCTCAAATTAGGTTTTTAGTTTAGTTATGAAGAGCTAGTATCCTTGGGTTTGTTCAAGGGAGAAGCTCTGATGTATGAACTCGTGAGGTTTTGGTAAGTGATTTCTATCCTTTGATTAATATTGATTCTCTTGTGCTTCATCTTATGAATGTTTATTGTTTCTCTACAAGTCATGAACCTATTGAATTGATTTATGGTCTACTGTTTGATTAGGTTTGGACCGTGGACAAAACTAATCTGTGAAAACAACTTAACCTAGACCTGTTGTCTATGTAAATAGGATTAAGAAGAGAATTGATTGTTTTATCTTGCAATTGACTCATAGCTTGATTGTTTGACATTATATCCTGCATATCCCTGCTCTCTATGCTAATTCTAGGTTAAGCGTCCTTGCCTAAGGTTATAGAATTGCTTGGACCGTGGAATTGCGATTGTTAATGATCAGGATAGGAATTAACCATAGGTGTGAATAAAATCAATGGATAAATCTATGATCGAGTGATTATTTCATGAGTGGATCTTTTGAATGAACCTGTTTCCCATATTTGATTGTTTATCTGTTAGTTATTTGTTTCTTAGTTTAGTTTAGTATAGATTTCTCTCTTCAATCTCCCATATCTGTAGTTGATAATTATATTAATACTAGAAGCCTTAAGTTCTCTTGGGTTCGACCCCTTACTTGCATGCTATACTAGTTTGTTTGTTTGGGTTATTTATCTTTGATCTTTGCACAACGATTTTAGCCGAGTCACAATGCTTGCGATTTCATGGCTGTTCTTGGCTCATACGCAATGTCGTAACTGTTTAAGTGAATCATCTTCCTTGTTAATCGACCTGACAACTCTGGTTTTGACATTATACTCTTCATCGGGTAGTTAGTTCTCACAGCAATAGAATGACTTTCAATATAAGGACATAATTTTATTGAGGCCATTACCAAAAATAAAACTAACTTTTCTACGAGAGCATACCTGGTTTCTGCATCAAGTAGAGTTTTAGTTACATAATATATGGGCAATTGGTCCCCATTCTCTTCTTGGATCAAGACAGTATTCACAACCACTTCTATTACAGCTAGATACACGTACAACTTCTCTCCATGTTGTGGTTTAGATAGCACCTGCAGGTTAGACAAATATTGTTTTAACTCATAAAAATCCTTCTCGTGTGCTTCCGTCCATTCGAATGACTTGTTACAACTTGTTTCGATCTAAGGACCGAGATATGAATCGATTTTACGCCGCTAATTGTCCCGCCATGCATAGGTCATGTTAATGGTTGGCTTGGGATGTGGTGAAATATGTGACGCGGGTGGGTATGGGATGTATCTCGTCTCTCGCCTTCCCTGTCTATGATCAGACCGATGAGGGTTGGTTGTCTTATCCACAAAGAAGTCATCCTCCTCCAATCGAACGTGTGTTAACGCCTTTACCTATACTTCATTAAAGTTCGAACAAGGTTATTTGGTTAGTTCCCGATATAATTTTGGGTTTCGGGTTGATATACCCCTTCGGAAAGCTTCCAATGCGGTGGCGGCGTCACATCCTTCAATAGTTACGAGTTCCTCATTATAGCCATTATGGAACGCCTTCAGAGATTCATGTGGCTTTTAGGTAAGTCGGTACAAATCGCTTGACCGCTTCTTGGCACGCCGACTACTTGCAAACCTGATCCTGAACTTGTCAACCAACTCAGCAAAAGATGAGATACTTCCAAGTGGTATATGAGAGTGCCAATTTAGTGCATGACCAGATAACATGTTCCCGAACCATCGACACATAACAATCTCTTTCATATCAAAAGGAACAGTGCCAATGTTCATGGATTGTTTAAAAGCAGCTATATGTTGGTCGGGATCTATAATCCCTTCATATTTTGGCACTTCTGGGATGTGATACTTTCGAGAGATATCAACTCTCGCAATAGTGGATACAAAGGGGGAATCAGTATAACCACCCCTCCTTTCTACTGCTATCGGTTGAGGTGCCCCTGGGACCTAAGTAATCCGGTCTACCCAGGGCCTAAGGTGTTCTCTCAATTGGGTAACCTCAGTATCTTCCCGAGTGGCCCTCGAGGAATTACCATTTACCTGGTTACCTGTTGACGGTCTAATGTCGTTAGGAGTGATGAGGCTTAGGTCGTCCATGTCTAAACGCCTTGCGACTTCGTTCAACACGTCCGTCCTCCGATGGTAAGCTGGGGCCGACAATACCTGAGATCGAAGCAAATTACGCTCATTAGTCAAGGTTTCAATTTGCTTTTCGTATATCTCAGTAAACTTAGTATTGGCCTTCTTTTGGCTTTCCAACTCTTTTGAACAGTTAGCATAGTTGCATGGAGTTCGGCGATGGCACTAGATTCGCCTCCTCCTTGCTGCTCGGAGTTTTCAGTGTTTCCATCCGCGTTCTCGAACACCTCAGCGGGTAGTCCGCCATTGTTCACACCGTTTTTGGTATTATGATTGTTGACATCGCCATTCTCGTTAGCTTGGTTGTCTGGTTTTTCATGGTCTCCTAGATGGCCGAGAGTTGCGTCCATGCTGGTGAAGATCTCGTAACTTGCTTTGGCGTGGCTCCTTTTTTTTCTAGGGCCCCATGGTGGGCGCCAATTGTTTTGGGCAAATTAACCGTGTAAACGCGTTATCTGCTATGTTGAGGGAATCTTATTAGTCACAAAGCCGTCACAACACGTTACAAGCTACGAACAAGATGTAAAATGAAAGGAAATAGGTAGCATAAATTGAATATAAGCAAAGAAATGTGTGAAGAGCTCTGGTTGTTTTGTATTGCTCGTATGGATGTTGCTTGAACACTTGGCCGGATTGATACAAAAGATTGTCTTTTTCTAAGAACAGTAAGAATAGCGAAATGTTTGATTTTGGAAGAGTTTTGGGTTGTGTCCCTCGTCCCCTTCCTTAGTACGTATCCAAAATTGTCGTCCTTCTCGTCCATGTCTAGTATGATTTATAGTCCTTTCTTCTCCCTTTGACCGTTGGAGCACCGTATATCAAATCCCGCAATTCTCGCCCTTATCTTCAATGTGTTAGCCGTTTGAGAGAAACCATTTAATGTGCCCGAGATTGTCGCACACGTTGGCTGAATCTTCGGAACCCGTTTGATTTTGGCGTGGCACAATCTTGTGGGCCCTTATTGCTTGACTTGGGCAGGATCTCAGGGGGCCCAACAATATATATGGTTTAGGTGATTATTACATGATATATACACTATTAAGATTATTAATTATAATTTTGGTATTAAAGATGAAATACTATATTTTTAATGAAGAAAATAATAATAATAATAATAATAATAATAATAATAATAACAATAATAATAAAATTGAAAAATAATAATATTCCAATTAATGACAAATTGAATGCTAATAATTGTATTCAATTGCAATAAAATAATATATTCGAATTGAAATAATAACATATATACTATATGTAGTATAGTGATAATGCCAATAATAACATAATAATAATCATATAATATATGGTATACATTATATAGTATCTTATTAATGGTAACATGATAATAAATAATTAATAGATTGAATCTAAACTACTTGTAAATTTGGAGTTTTTTTCATGTAATGCAACAAACCGTTTCTTGTAAACTTGAGGTACGGCAACCGCAGATCCCATGGATCTTCATAGTCGCGACTGGTCACGCTCGAGACATCGTTGAGCGTGCCTTGGCCCTTGTGCGAGCGTTGCCTTGCCTTATTTCTCAAGTCTTCAATGTTGCTTTGTCTCAGTATATCTCTCGAGTCCTCGTTTAATTATCGGCGTTGTTATTATTGTCAAATTTGGGATTAATAATATGATTATCAAAAGGATTAATAAGGTTAAAAAGAGTTATTAAATGATTAATACTGGATAAAATCCTTTAAGAGGTTCATGGGGAATCTCGAACTTTGGATTAAGTATGTGGGAGATAATAACTCTTTTTACTTGATTATATGTCGAACCCAACTCAAGTTACTCTCCCGTTGTTGAATTGTACCTGTAACATCCTGTCTTTCTGGCAAGGCGTTACTCAGTAGTAGACCTCACGAGACGCTACCAAGCTGGTTCGACAATAGAACATTCGGATCTTGCAACGTGGGCACGACGAGAAAACATTGAAAACATCCAACTTGTATTACGGAATAAAACTTTTACAAAACAATTCATCATTCCAGCCCAATACAAGACTAACAAATACGAACTTTCCCAAGCCCCATGTACATCAACTAACAACTTACGATATAAGACTATACATGATAATTCAAACATTAACATGAAGTTTAACAAACAACAACACTTCTTAGATCCCAAACCAATCTATGACATGAATCCTTGCCTCGCACCACCAACCTGCCAAGTCTCCATCACGCACTACCTGAATACCTAGAGTGAAAAATAGTTTCCCGAAGGGTCAGCTGCTACTCTATCAAGCTAGACTAAGCATGGCAACCACAAACATTTCAAAATAATTTTACTCTAAGGTGAGCAACCAAAAGTCCACAAATTCATCCACACATGTTTTCCAAATTAGGCTTACACCTCCTCCTTGTCTTGAGCATTCACCTACGAGTCGATTCCTTAACCACAATGAATCGTGATACTAACGTACAAAGCTTCTCTTGCCCAAGGCTCTTTTTGATCCCTTCATGTGTTACCTCTACTTTGCTTGATTTCACGATCTCTAAGATAATAGTTAACACTCACGTATTCTCACATGCGTCCTATACATGGTATGCTTGGTTTCGCAATGCATAGACTCATTTTACCACCTCCTTGACACCGACCACTCACATTTCCTATGATCAACTTGATACAAGTGAGGTTCGCTGTGAATAAATACCCATGTTCCATATACTCCATTTTGTACTCCAAAGTAATCCTCCTAAATCGGGAGATCAACTCCTCCCAGAGAAAATAACATCCATTCTTCCACAAACCTCCCTAGCTAGAGTTTGACCACTTCCAATCTCATAACTTAAATGCTTAGGTAAGTTCTAATCCAACATTACTCCATCATCTGCCAAGCCGACAACTCTCCTTACTCTTGTACTAGATTCAATCACTCGGTCAATTTATGGAGCAATCCTAATCAATCCTTGGAGAAGCACAACACCTCCCTCTTACTCTTGTTGTTGATAAACACTCTTTCACTAGTGCTAACACTATAATTCAACTCGACATCCTTCCAATATTGTACTAAGAATTGACAATTATTTACTAACAACGTGGGAACCTTTGACTGATGGTGGTGGAGTCGAGGCGTGTCACCTACCCCACATAAATGCAACATGACTACCCAATAAAAAAGATTTGAAAACACCGGCCGGTTTTAGTTCAAGTTGGGCCTGTACCTGGGTTATTTCTCTATTTGCATGCCAAGGAAACCGCCTTAAGGTAGACCTAGATTTGGTTCAGTTTGAACTGGTGAACCGGACCAAAATCGGACCGGTCAAAACCGGAACCGGATCGAACCTAAACCTAAACCGCCAAATTGGCCCGGTATAGGTTCGAGCAAATCCAAACCGGTGAACCAACGGTTCAAACCGCTATGCTCAAACCGGAACCGGATAAAAATTGGCGGTTTAGAATTCTTTTCTAAAAATAAAATAAATTTACTCATGACCGTTTCGGTTCAAGCAAACCCAAATCGCGGTTACGGCTCACACTACTGCGACTGCGGTTTTCATTCAGAATGACAACCACGGTCGTGGTAGTGTGGACCGTGACCACGGTCGGTAATAAAATTAAAAATAAATAAAAACTAGAACCGGAACAGGCAACAAAACCGGGTGGAAACCGGTCATAACCAGAACTGGCAGATTGGAGCCTCCAAGGTTTAGGTTTAGATTTTCTCTAAACCCAAACCTAAACCACCGGTTCGGAACCGAAACCGGCGGTTCGGTTAACCAAACCCACCTTTACCTTAAGGTAAGTAGATGGTTCTCCTTTCTCTTACTCGATAATTATGAAATTGTTTTCCTTTATCTAATTGATAAGCGGTATTGTAGTCGCCCTAACACCGATCAAAATAATCCAAACAGCCCAACTAGGAATGTAGTAGAGAAGTAAGGGTCGATCCTACAGAAACTCAGGTTTCAGTGTTTATTGTTACGCTACTCAAAGTGAAAAGGAGGGTTTTGAATATGAATCTAAGAACTAAACTAACTAGTGAATGCAAAACAAACATATGAGATGTAAAATATATGAGAAATATGCTCAACTAGTTAATATCCATTGCGAACTTGATTATTAATCCTTGATTATCAAAATTCTCTCTTTACCTTCACTACTCTATTGCGGAATGCTAATAACCCAACTTCATAGCATTATTAATCCTACTTCAATTCTAGTTCTTAGCCCGACCGGTACTAACAACCCTAATTATCAAATAACCTTGGAGACCTCCTAGATTCAACTTGATAACAGCATTAAGATCCGAGTATCAATAGAAACATGCATTCAGAGCAACCAAACATCCAAATAACATGCAATTGAATTATCTTCTCTAATCAACTAGTCCTACCAGTCCTAGATTGATTAATGGTTCTACCTATGATCTAATTAACACCGACCGGTAATTAGAAAGATCTAGTTGTAATTCATCCTAGAAATCATATTAGGTGATCAAGCTAATAAAATCCTAGACTGAAATTAAGCAATTAAACACAGAGAAAACAATCTAGTCAAGAGAAATTAAAAACAATCAAACCTCACAATAATACTTCGTTCACAACTTCAATTAACTAGTTAAGCAAAAGGAATTTAGCTACTGAAAGATATTGAAAAGCTTACAAAGTTTTCCAAAGGGTTTCTTCTTCTCCAAGCTCCAAAAATAATCCCAAAGTCAAGAATAATGAGATAATAAAACCTAGAAAAATAAAATCTAACTATATGTTGGATCGTTAGTACTGAGGGACTGCCTTTACTTTGATAAAGGCGTCCTTTAGTTAGGCGTTCCTACGAGGTGTAGGAGCGTCCTAGAGTAATGCAGCGGAAATAAAGTACTAAACAGATAAGTAATGAACGCAAATGAGTTATAGAGGAACCACTCAAGACCAAGTAGTCCTTGAGTGTAAACCTCTACCTCCTTGGAGGATTTTTGAATAGTTCTTCCTTTATATTGAACGTTCTTACAGATGTACTGGCGAGTCTTTACAGTTCTCTGGCACTTAGCTTTTCCCTAAGTCCACTAGTAAAGGACTCCTCTAAGCCTACAACTTAAGCAAGTTCAATCTACTAAAGGACTCCTATCCCTGCGTTCTGCAGTACTTCGCAGAACTCTCTTTTTTTTTTTTTTTTTTTTGATTACAAACAGATTTGTGATTTGGTTTACAAGTCTCACTCGATCTAACTCAAAGACTTAGCACTGTTCTTGAGTTCTTGAGTTTGTTCTTTGTGTTCTTGAGTGAGTCGCTTTCTCTTTGATTCTCTCTAAATGTTCTTGAAAGCGTTAGCGTCACAATAAATGCCTTGAGGTATTTATAGGACTTGGGGAAGGGCGTCATTCTCGTTCTGACGATCATGCCCTTCAGGTACGTGGCTACAGGATCTTCCTCCACGTATGATGGCGGTGGTGAGGAAGCTTCCTGTATCCAGCTGTGTGTGATGGACTCCGCTACAGGATCGGCCGCCACGTATGGATGTACTCTGCAACAGGATCGTCCGCCACGTAGTGTTGGACTCCGCTACAGGATCGGTCTCCACGTGTCCTTGGATGATCAAATGTTGTCTGGTGATGTCATCCTGTCGGCTAAAGAGTAAGGACGCTCTGCTTGCGTTCCTACTTGCTTGGGACTACGTCCTTGCTCAAGTAGTCTCTGATCGGTCCTTACTTCCTGTTAGCTAGTGTCCCAAAGCCTATGGGACGCCCATACACACCTGTTGTCCTTTGTTAGATGGGCGTTCCTGAACACTTGGACAACTTTATTAGAATCATAGTGAGTTTGTCATATCAAAACTAAGGGACGGTTGTGGGTACACTACCAAGGACGCAGGCGTTCTTGATAGCGTCCCAACAGTTTCCCCCTTTTTGATGATGACAAACTCTTCAGCAAAAAGTTTTGACATTGGAACTTAGCATGCATGAAAACTTAAGAGCGTCCTCTAACACTTAGAGAAATATCATTTAGTTTTTGGATTTTAAGAAGAGAAAAGCGTCCTAGAATTATCTAGGCGTCCTCTAGTTTATTCTAGCATGGCGTTCTTTAGACCTTTCACTTAAAAGTTCCCCCTTAACACTTGCTTATTCTAGATAACTAATTTATAGCGCATCTCTGCAAAACTACACTTCCCCCTTTTGGCATCATCGAAAAGGATAACAAGTGATAAGAACGTTAAGCACAAAAACATAACTAAAGGCAGTGGAACGCTTAAACACACATAATGCAAGCAAACAATTGTAATAGCCATTCAAACAAACTTTAGAGTTATTACAAACATAGAACGAGTGTTTGAAGTTCAAAAGAAGCAAAGGCAAAATGATAGGGGATTAAAGGGGTGGTGGCAATCACTGAGAACGGCGCTGGGCTTGATAGAACTGGAAGAGTTCTTCTTGGAGTTCAGCAGCCTTAGAGAACGCGGAGGTCAAGTCCTTAAGTGCAGAGAAAATGAGGCACTGATTGTCCATGATTGCACCTAAGAGTTCCGCAGGAGGATGCTCAGAGATATTTGCTGGAGCAGATCGGAGCCTTGGTCCTGAACTGGAAGAAGGAGCGTTCAATTGATGATCGTCAGCAGGAGAAGGAGCCATGAGTAATTCATCAAGAGCGTTAAAATCTACAGCGGGCTCTTCTACTTGGGAGGACTCCTGTCGCAAGGCAGCCAGGCGTTCTGCTTCAGCATCAGCAACCATGCGTTCTTCTGCTTCTTTTAATCTTCGCTCCTCAGCTTTGGCCTCTAACTGTTTGATCACTGATGGAAGCTCTTCATTGTGCCTGATTTCAACAAGGCCGTTCTTAGCATTCCATTTGAGACCAAGTTCTTCTTGAGGAGCACTGTCGTCGTAGGCGTTCTGAGACTGAAGGATGAGCTTGACCAGGCCGGGATAGGGTAGAGCATGTCTCTTCCTCCCACACTTAGCCATATGTTGCATAGCTATTCGTGCTAAGTTTATGGGGCGACGTTCAAGGAAAGCGTCAATCAATATAATATCGTGTGTTTGCACGATTGAACGCTTTTCCTGCCTTGGAAGGACGGCGCGGCAAATGAAGTAGTGAGCGATTGCGCCAACTTTGCTCAGAACGTGAGCAACCCTGTCCAAACCTAGTGGCCTCTTGCCCTGAAAGACGTGCTCAACCAGGGGCAGTTCTTCATCTGTTGTCTCAAAACCACCTTCAGGAAGGGAGCACAAGGCGTCAGATGGGGGCTTCTTGGCAGCAAGACCCATGAAGGCTCTGACCTGGCGTTCACTGACGGAGGCTTTCTCACCATCGATTTTGAAATGGAGAGAGCCGTCTTTAGATTTGTAGCGCAGGTCCTTGAAGAACGCCTTAATCTGCTCTTTATCAACCATGGCTGGCGCAGGCCCTACGGTCAACCACCCCTGGAATCTCAGAAGTTCAAGGAACTCCTGGACATCATTATCGTTGGTGAAGGACGCTAGCCACTCTTCGGAGTATACGAGTGGACTAAGGACTTTCACAGGGGGACCGTCGGGCTTCTTCTTGCGTTTGCCCTTGGGAGTTTCAGACTCCTCGCCATCACTGGACTCGTCCTCAGAGTCATTTTCAGAATTTGCCCTTGAAGGAGCGTCCTCTGTGCCTTTATCTGTTTCAGCTTGACCACCAGATGTGGCTGGAGGGGCATCAGAGGTTTGACCCTGGGATGTGCCTTCGGCGTCCTGAGCTTCAGAAGATTTTTCATGTGTGGGCTCAGCGTCCGCCAAGACTTGGATGGTTTCTGTTTGGATTGGGGGAGAGGGGTTCTCTTGTGGGGCTGAGGTGGGGTTGAGGATGGGGAGAGATTGATTGTAAGGAGGGACCTCTTCAGCATCACGCTCGAGTTCTTCCGAGAGAGAAGGCTCGGCGTTCCCCGGAGCGACCTGGTGCAGACCAGCATCCTCCACTTGTGCAGGGGCGTTCACCTCCTCTGCTTCGTCATTGGAGTCCCCAGTGACATCGATGAATGGGGAATCCTGAGCAGGGACGTCTTCCTCACTTCCAGATGATTTTGACGAGGAAGAGGAGGAAGATGAGGAAGGAACGTGCTCAACTTGCACTGGCGCGTCCTTGGCCATTAACACCTTTGGTTTCTCGCCAGCTTTTCGGCGGCGAAAGGTGTGCTCAAATGAGCGCGAGGCCTCCTCTGGGCCACTCTCTGAAGATGGACGACGGGACCGTGGAGTCTCGGGGTCCTTGGGGGGAGAGATGTGAGCCGGGGCGGAGGGGAAAAGGGCCAGGTTAAGCGGGGACGGTGGAGGGAAAGGGATGATGGCATTTTGAGAGGATGGTTGAGGGGACAGGGGAGGAGTTGGGAGTTGTTCGATTTGTATTTGAAGAGGGGGAGTGGATTCCTGTGAGAGGTTGGAAGGCCGTTTTGAGGAGCTTGGCCTTTTTGTGGGGGGATTGGCGGAAGGGACGCTTGAGGTCTTGGCCTTTTTAAGGGGCCTTGGGTCATGAGTCTTCTTGGAGCGTCCCTCCTTTAGGTGAGGTGGAAATTTATCCACGATTTGAATGGGGTTTGAGGAGGTTTGTTTGGAGGTTTTGGAGAGAGGAGATGAGGGAGTGGGACGTTTGAGGGTTTTTGTGGTGGTGGTTGGAACTTGTGGAGGAGGAGAAGAGGGAGTTGGAACTCTAGCTTTGAGCATTCTGTAAGCTAGGGAGTCCTTCGGATACATGGGGAAGTCGGGCAGGACGGCGTTGTGGAGATCGGGAATTAGCTCAAGTAAAGGGCCAAGGTTCTCACCTCCAAATTGGGAAAAGAACAGAACGTCGTCCATCCGTCCTGGCAAGTCCTTGTAATTTGTGTTATGAAGACTTGGCATGACGAAACGCTCGATGAAGCGTTCGTAGTTCTTCGTCTTTGTAGCGTCCCTCTTGACCTCAGGAAGGTCCATGCGTTCCCTTATTAGGTTGTAAAGGGTTCGCGGCTTCCTGTTTATGAAGTCCACCAAAGACTCGTTGAGGACGATTGGCTTTGGCTTCTCTATGTGATGGGACTTCACAAGCCTTCGGCGCTTTCCGCCGGTAGAAGATCCGATTACGTTCCTTTGTTGTTGAGACATGATTCTGATGAATACTTAGAGAGAGAAAGTCACCGGAGTTCTAGAGAGAAGTCAGAGCTTGAACTGAGTTGAAAAGTGGTTGAGAGCAATAAATGAACGAGAGCGACTGTTTTGGCCTTATATAGAGGAAGCGGTGGCACAAATGGTAATTAACACTGTTTTACTGTGCGACACGTGGCAAAGCTTCCCCCTTAAGATTTGATCAACGGTCAGTGTTCACACTTTCAAAAGTTCAAAATTCAAATTTCTGACTCTTCAACTTCCTTCTCAAAATCTGAACTGGCGTTCTCAACTACAACCACTGGCGTTCTCACATACTTAGCAAATCGTTGACCTCTTCAAGCAAACCAACAACCAACTTACCGTTCTTGTGATCCCCTTGAGAACCATTTGAGAACAAAGCAAGTACGTCCCGTAAAAGAAAATATGAAGCTCATAGGACGCTTTTACAGAGTTCTCGGCTAGGGTAAGCTTAGAGTTCCCATCATTTCGGCTTATAATGAGGGTTGGGTGATCAGGGATACTCTTTTCAAGACAAAAATAGAGAATATTTGAATGGCGTTCCAATGTAGCAAACACATGAAGTTTTAGACTAGCGTCCTTGCAAATATGAATTCAATGCATAACAGTCCTTAAACACTTAGAATCTACAAAACATAGCCAATCATTGGGAGAATAGTAGAACGGGACTTGCTACTTAAAAGTTATCATCCCCAAGAGCAATCTGAGATGCTCAAAGGGACGTCTATCAAGTGCTTTAGTGAAAATATCAGCTATTTGGTCCTCCATCCTAACATGTCCCATGCTAATGAGTCCTAGTTCTACATTGTCACGCAAGAAGTGATGCCTTATGTGAATATGCTTTGTGCGTGAATGAAAAACAGGATTTTTAGCAATTTCTATAGCACTTGTGTTATCACAGAGAATAGGAATAGTTTCAAGATTGATACCGTAGTCCTCAAGTTGATATTTGATCCAGAGGACTTGTGAACAGCACGAAGCAGCAGCAACGTACTCGGCTTCCGCAGTTGAAAGCGCCACAGAGTTCTGTTTCTTTGATCCCCATGAAACTAGGCATGAACCAAGGAACTGTGCCATTCCTGAAGTGCTTTTTCGATCAATGACATGGCCAGCATAATCAGCGTCCGAGTAGCCAACAAGCTTGAAGAACGTCTTCCTGGGATACCAAAGGCAAAGATCGTCGCGTCCTTTGAGGTAGCGAAAGATCCTCTTGACTTCTTGCATGTGGGACTCCTTTGGATTAGCCTGGAAGCGTGCACACAAGCAAACGGCAAACATAATATCTGGACGGCTTGCTGTCAAGTAAAGCAAAGAGCCAATCATTCCTCTGTACAGCTTTTGATCAACGTCCTTCCCTAGTTCATCTGCGTAAAGACGCGAATTTGGAGAACAGGGTGTTGCCATAGGCTTGGACGTGTTCATCCCGTACTTCTCAAGCATTTCACGGACATACTTTTGTTGGTGAATGCGCGTCCCTTCCCTGAGTTGGTTAATTTGAAGTCCCAAAAAGAAGTTGAGTTCTCCAATGAGGGACATCTCAAATTCACTACTCATGAGGGATTTGAACTCCTCTACAAGCTTCATGTTAGTGCTACTAAAGACTATATCATCAACATAAACTTGTGCAATTAAAATGTCCTTGTGAACTTTCTTTATGAACAAAGTTTTATCAATTGAACCTCTAGTGTACCCATGAGACAAAAGGAAGGACGCAAACCTGTCGTACCAGGCCCGAGGGGCTTGCTTGAGTCCATAAAGTGCTTTGTCCAAGTAGTACACATGATCTGGGTGAGAGGCGTCCTCGAAGCCAGGGGGTTGAGCAACATACACTTCCTCTTTGAGCTTGCCATTGAGAAAGGCAGTTTTGACGTCCATCTGAAATAACTTGAATCCTTTGTGTGCGGAAAAGGCAATAAGAAGACGAACGGCTTCAATTCTAGCAACAGGGGCAAAGGTCTCATCATAGTCTATGCCTTCCTCTTGCTTGAATCCTTGAGCCACAAGTCTTGCCTTGTTCCTTGACACACGTCCACTTTCATCAAGCTTATTTCTGAACACCCAGCGCGTCCCTATGATATTCTTGCCTTTGGGACGTGGAACGAGGGTCCAAACTTTGTTCCTTTCAAACTGGTTGAGTTCTTCTTGCATTGCTTGAATCCAGTCAGCGTCCTGAAGTGCTTCTTTGATATTCTTTGGTTCCACCAAAGATACAAAGGCGTTGAACGCACAAAAAGCTAAATTTGCACTCTGGGACTTGCTTGCAGCTGACCTGGTTTGAACGCCTTGAGCAGGATCTGAGACAATCTGAGAAGTTGGGTGGTCCCTAGAGAAGCGGGACTCCCTTTGAAATAGTTGAGCAAACCTTGGATCAATTTCATCATCTGAAGAAGCGTCCTCAGTGTGTTCCCCCTCAGAGGGAGCGTCCACACCTTGACCTTGCAAACTTGATTCACCCACATCTTGCTGAACTAGAGATTCACTTCGAGAGGGAACTCCTTCAACAATACTAGGTACGTCCACTGAGACTTCTTCTGGATTTGGAGTGGCGTCCTTAGGAACATAGTATTTCCCAGAGGACCAATCTTCTACTTCATCTTCAGAGTCGTCCTGCTGTTGTGACGAGGATCGTTCTTTCTTACTTCCTTTTTCTTTGTGAGAAGAACATTCTTTGAACACAACATGAATACTCTCCTCAAGCTTTAGAGTCCTTTTGTTGAAAACTCTATGTGCTTTGCTGGTGAGGGAGTACCCAAGAAATATGGCTTCATCGCTCCTTGCATCAAACTTTCCCAGTTTTTCTTTATCATTGTTGTGAACGAAACACTTGCAACCAAAAACTCTGAGATAATCGATGCGAGGCTTCCTTCCGTTCAACAACTCATAGGACGTCTTCTTCAGCAGAGGACGGATCATGGCACGGTTAACGATGTAGCATGCTGTGGCAATAGCTTCCGCCCAGAAGTACTTGGGGACGCTATTAGCCAAAAGCATGGTTCTTGCCATATCCTCTAGCGTCCTGTTCTTTCTTTCTACAACGCCATTTTGTTGAGGAGTCCTTGGAGCTGAGAAGTTGTGAGAGACACCATGTTGATCACAGAAGGCCAGGAACTCTGAATTTTGGAATTCCGTCCCATGGTCGGATCTTACAGCTTTGAGTGGCGTCTCCAGGGCAACTTCCACTTGTTTGATGAAGACTTTGAATGCCTTGAAACAATCTGCTTTGGACGCCAAGAAAAGAACCCAAGTGAATCGAGAAAAATCATCTACAAGAACGTAAATGTACCTCTTTCCACCGTAGCTCTGTGTCTTCATTGGTCCACAAAGATCCATATGGAGAAGTTCCAATGGCTTCTTTGTACTTACTTCATTCTTGGACTTGAAAGACGTTCTTGTTTGCTTCCCTTTGATACAGGCTTCGCACTGTTCAACCGTCTCAGGATCAATCCGGGGAAGACCTTTCACAAGATTCCTTTGGTGCAACTTGAGAATTGTGCTAGGTCCAGCATGGCCAAGACGACAATGCCAGAGATCAGCGTCCTTCTTTGAAGCAGATAGACATAGTTCTGATTTGGGCTTGAACTCTTGATTGAAGATGTAGATATTGTTCTTGCGAACTCCTTTCAGAACAACTTTGTTGGACTTCTTGTTGATGTCGAGGCACTCCTTTGAGTCAAATGTGACTAGGTTTTCACCTTGATCACACATCTGAGAGACGCTAAGAAGATTGAAACCAAGTCCTTCAACAAGACTCACGTTGGTTGCTTTGATGGACGGGTTAAGAATAGCAGTTCCCGTTCCCTTGATCTTTCCTTTGCCCTTGTTGCCAAACGAGACAGTTCCTCCCGTGGCACTACTTTGGATAGAAGTGAGATGGATCTGGCTTCCTGTCATATGATTTGAGGCGCCACTATCAATGATCCATGGGCGTCCCCTCACTTCCACCTGCCAAAATAAGGTTAGTTCTTGGCGACCCAGGCAAGGTGTTCCTTACCTGGTTCGTTACAAAAGTAGAACTCTGGTTCTGGCATGTAGTCATTAATGTTCACATCATTAGAAATGGCATTTCTGTGGAAAGAACTTCTAGAACGTCTAGGACGCCTAGAATTAGCTTTTGGAACGGACTTAGCATTTTCATTATTAGTCCTAGCAACTTTCCCACTCTCAATGTCTTCCTTTAGTTTTACACAGTCATGTTTGAAGTGGTCACCTTGTCCACAGTACCAGCACGTCCTATAGTAAGTACCGAGGTAGTACTTCTTGTTGGGACGTTGGATTTTGTTTTGCTTCATCTTTTGGGGATCGCACACCTTTGAACCGTCCCCTTTAGCAATTTTCTTGTAAATTTTATGACTGGTGGAATTGGTGTAGTAGTCCTCTTGACCTATTTCTCCACTTTCTAGAACTCTAATTCTTTCAAGGAGATTTTTAGTTTTCTCTTTTTCAAGTTCAAGTTCCGAAGTTTTGCTAGCCTTAAAGTCACTAGGGAGAGAGTTCCTAGAGTCAGATTCATATCCTAGTCCTCTTTTGGCTGGGACAAAAACTATTGGTTTTACTTCCTCAGCTATGGGACTCTTTCCCAAAACTTTCACTTCTTCCCTAAGCTTGGCGTTCTCAAGTTTAAGACACACAAGTTCAGTTTTTAGGGACTTAGTTTCTTCACATGAGGACTCTAGTTGAATAGACATTGAATTACAGTTCTCACATTCAACTACAATGTTTTCATCTTCTAGTTCATCCATTCTTCTTTTCATGACAAGACTTTCCTCCATGATTTTACCAATAAGCTTAAGGAGTTTTGGTTTTGAACATTTTTCTAAAGAACGCATCATGGAGTCATGAGTTACCTCTTGTTCATTATCGGAGGCGTTCTCTTCAACAACTGGGGCGTCCTCTACTGCCATGTACGCCACTTGATCATCGCGTTCCTCATCACTTGAACTGAGATCATCCCAAGCAGCTGTACATGCTCCAATGAGAGCTTTCTTCTTTTCCTTGGAGGACGTTCCCACAGTACATTTCTTGGCAAAATGTCCTTTCTTGTTGCATTTGTAGCATGTGAGTTCCTTCATTTCAGCCTCTGTGTATTTGGGACTCTCCTTTTTGTAGGACTTGTTCTTGCTACTATGCTTGTTTTTCTTGTTGTAGTATTTGAGAGCCTTGTGAATAAGAGAGAGTTCCTCATCTGAGTCAATTTCTTCCTTTGACTTTCTTTCTTTCTCTTTGGGACGCAAGCTCTCAAGCTTTTCTTTGTTTTGCATCATCAATGCCAGGTCTCTTTGTCCACGCAGGTATTCAGCGTACTCTGGTGTTGTGGACGCCAAGGCAAGATCAGTTTGAGGATTCTTTCCTAGCTGGGCCATGTCAGTGGTTCTACGTTCTTCGTACCCCCTGAGCTTCCCGTAGATCTCTTCCATATCTAGAGTTTTGTTGGCTGTGTTTTCTTTGAAAGTTGTCCTATCAAAGTTCCAAACTCCAGTCAACCCATCGATAACTACTTGAACTCTGTTCCTCATGGAGATTTCTGTTTCTGGAACGCCCAAGTTCCTCATCTTGGTGACAAGGGACTCAAAACGGTACGAGTAGTCATTCACCGTTTCATTTGGTAGCATAGTAAAGGCATAGAACTCCTTTTTGATCTTTAGCTGGACGTCCTCTTTCATCTCTGCAGTTCCCACATGAAATTTTTCAAGAGCTTCCCACTGTTGTTTTGCGGTGGGGAGATTTCTAACTCTTGTAGCATCTCTCTCACAGAGGGACGCTTGAAGAAAGCAAATAGCTTTTGCATTGGTTTCCATCAGTTTGAACTCATCAGGACCCCAATCGTCTTCTTTGTCAACTTTGTCAGCAGGAACTTTAAGATCACCTTTTCTGATAACATTCCAGCATTGATAATTTGTGCTTCTGCAGAAGTTCTCAAATCTAATTTTCCATCGGTTGAAGTTGCCGTCCGTCAGACGCGGAGGCTTTACGAACGAGATTCCAACCTGCTCCATGTCCATTTTTACCTGCAACTCAGTAAGAATCTAGAGCGCCGGCTCTGATACCAATTGTTGGATCGTTAGTACTGAGGGACTGCCTTTACTTTGATAAAGGCGTCCTTTAGTTAGGCGTTCCTACGAGGTGTAGGAGCGTCCTAGAGTAATGCAGCGGAAATAAAGTACTAAACAGATAAGTAATGAACGCAAATGAGTTATAGAGGAACCACTCAAGACCAAGTAGTCCTTGAGTGTAAACCTCTACCTCCTTGGAGGATTTTTGAATAGTTCTTCCTTTATATTGAACGTTCTTACAGATGTACTGGCGAGTCTTTACAGTTCTCTGGCACTTAGCTTTTCCCTAAGTCCACTAGTAAAGGACTCCTCTAAGCCTACAACTTAAGCAAGTTCAATCTACTAAAGGACTCCTATCCCTGCGTTCTGCAGTACTTCGCAGAACTCTCTTTTTTTTTTTTTTTTTTTTTGATTACAAACAGATTTGTGATTTGGTTTACAAGTCTCACTCGATCTAACTCAAAGACTTAGCACTGTTCTTGAGTTCTTGAGTTTGTTCTTTGTGTTCTTGAGTGAGTCGCTTTCTCTTTGATTCTCTCTAAATGTTCTTGAAAGCGTTAGCGTCACAATAAATGCCTTGAGGTATTTATAGGACTTGGGGAAGGGCGTCATTCTCGTTCTGACGATCATGCCCTTCAGGTACGTGGCTACAGGATCTTCCTCCACGTATGATGGCGGTGGTGAGGAAGCTTCCTGTATCCAGCTGTGTGTGATGGACTCCGCTACAGGATCGGCCGCCACGTATGGATGTACTCTGCAACAGGATCGTCCGCCACGTAGTGTTGGACTCCGCTACAGGATCGGTCTCCACGTGTCCTTGGATGATCAAATGTTGTCTGGTGATGTCATCCTGTCGGCTAAAGAGTAAGGACGCTCTGCTTGCGTTCCTACTTGCTTGGGACTACGTCCTTGCTCAAGTAGTCTCTGATCGGTCCTTACTTCCTGTTAGCTAGTGTCCCAAAGCCTATGGGACGCCCATACACACCTGTTGTCCTTTGTTAGATGGGCGTTCCTGAACACTTGGACAACTTTATTAGAATCATAGTGAGTTTGTCATATCAAAACTAAGGGACGGTTGTGGGTACACTACCAAGGACGCAGGCGTTCTTGATAGCGTCCCAACACTATATATCTTAGAGTTTCTAAAAATACTACCTAAAAGATGACCGAAAAGCCCAAAGGCCCGTACAAAAATCTCGCTTTAAGCTGACACGGGCGAAAACTCGGGGTAACACCCAGAAACTCGCCCGAGTTTTCACTACACACACCGAGTTTCTAATGACGAGACTCAGGTCCCAAAACTCGGGATGTTCCTCCAAAACGCGCCCGAGTTTTCGCTGCCTCATCCCGAGTTTCTAACACTGGCTGTCAAGTGACACTTCAGAGGCTGTTTTGACACACTTCAAGTTGGAATTTGGACTCAGAGTAAAAATACGAATTGTAGCTTTTCGAGTTAGCTTTCCAATGACACCAAAACCAGCTCAATCCGACCATGGTAGCTTCTGATCCAGCCCTTGCAAGCAAGAGGTGTCGAAACAACAACTCCAATACATAGTCCGGACCCAAGTGTGCTTTTCACATCACCTCTTGGGACTAATCTCATGACTTGTCTTCCTTCTTGCTTCCTCCAATGCTTTGGCTTCACCTCCTCTACACTTGTTGTCTTCACATCTACAATCAAAAACTATAAGAAAGTGTAGATATCCAAATCTTTCTACAAACTAACAAAACTAGCAAAACTAACTAAAACTAAACCAAAAACCATAAAAATCCTAACTAGACATGCTCTAAAATACTACCTAACATGTGCCTATCAAATTTCCCCCATGCTTGAACCTTGCTTGTCCTCAAGCAAGAAATAAAATCAAAGTCACACCACAACTAGAAAGTCAGACATACATCTCAATATCAATCCACATTTCATCAATAAGTTGAACCTTGACCAAGACATCATTGCACACATGTAAGAGAAGCTTTCAAAATCAAATCATCGATCAATTCTAGACCTCACCAAGGTAATGTGTTTTGCACTCTCACTCAAGTGTTTAAGGGCATGTGTTTCACTCAAAATCAACTTTTTTCAGCTAGACTACCATAAGCTTGCATTAGTGTCCAAAATCTCCACTATACATGACTACACACACAACAAAAATCATGAGGACTTTTAAGGGTTGTAATGGGGTCAAGGTATAAACAAGTAGGTAGAGAAATATTTAGTCATGTGGTGCTAAAACCGGGAACTAGAACTAGCAAAATACCCAATCTTAAACCACTTTCAACTTCATACTTCCACCACTTATTCACCTTTTTCTCATCACTTTCTTTCAACACTTTTGCTCATTATTTTATTTTTTTCTTCTTCTTTTTTTCATAAGAGACATATTTTTTTCTTTTTCAACTCCTTATCTTTTTCTTTTTCTTTCAACACAACACTCTTCCATTTCTTTCTTTCAAACCATCCCCATAGTACCACAAAGAACAACTCTAGCTAAATCCTAATTCCCGGATGGGTCAAGCTTATATTGGCTAGGAGTTATTTTTGTGGAGTTACAAAATAAGGCTAACATGCTCAAAAATAGGGGCTATCAAATCAAGGAATAATGCAACGTAGATAAGGATAATATGAGCTAATGAACATGCCTCAATCATCTTAATGTCATGTATTCAAATCATGTAATGTAGCCTTGAAAAAGATTCTAAATGCAAGTTCTAGAGTTAGCAATCAAAGCGATACACTCAAGAAAAGATGCAAATATGCAATAAAGGCTCAAAATAATCTCACAGGGTATATATTTCTAGAACTTCATAAATAATTCAAAATTTCAACTTCTTATGCATGCTCAATCGTATGATCAAGATTAATAACTTAAGGAATCATGCTTCAATCCGAAGAAACTTTAACCAAACAAGCAAGTCATGGGTTAGAAATTACTCTTAACTTAGAAAGACAAGTAGTCAAGTAGGGAAATTTGGATCCTAAAATGCAATATTTTTGTGATTTTATACTTTTTCAATTTTTTTTATGATTTCTTCAAAATTTTAATCAATGAAAAATAAGAAATTAAACATGCACATGCAACTATATGAATGCGATCTAAGACTAAGCAAGACATCCCTTCCCCCATGCTTAAATTTTACATTGTCCCCAATGTAAAGTTAAAGTAAAGAGAAAAGAAAAACTAACCAAGTCATCTACTAATCTGGATCCTGAGGTGGTGGTGGGAAGCACTCGGCGGCCGAGCTATGGCATGTGCAACCCGAGTTATGAGACCTGTACGCGGGGCTAAGTAGAAACAAAACCAAAAACAAACAAAAAAACCTAAACTAAAAAAACCTATACGCCGGGCTGAACACTGGCTTTTTGTATGACAATATTAGAGATAAGACAGAAAAGGTAAGGTGGAAGGAGCTCGTTTGGCAAAGGCTCAACACACCTAGGATTGCATTTAATACGTGGAAGGTGATATGTGGGGGCACCTTGGCTAAAGAAAGGCTTTACAGGTGTGGTCTCATTCAGGATAAAGATTGTGTTTTGTGTAAGAGAGGAATCAAAGAAACCTGTGAGCATTTGTGGTTTAAGTGTGGGTACACAAGTAAAGTGATTAAAGAAGTGTTGACCTGGGCCCAAATCAAAAGAAGATCAACTAATATTGAAGAATTGCTGGAACAAGCACACCTCATGAAGGGAAAAAATTCCTTGAAGTTCAAGATTTGGAACTTGTGCCATAGTGTGGTTATCTACTATACTTGGAATGCTAGAAATAAGATTGTTTTTAAGGAGGAGTACATGGGAGAGGATGAATGTACTAGAATATGTATTAATTTTGCTAGAAATTGCATGAGTGCTAGGTGGAAGGTAAAATCGAGAAGGGAGAGAAATATCCTAGCCAAGCTAGGGATTGACAATGATGTAAGTAGCTAGCTCAACACTAGCATTTTTGTTCGGTTCGCTTTGTGAATAAAATTAACCTTTTATTCAAAAAAAAACCTAAACTAAAATAATACTAAGAATCAAAAACAACTATCCTAATCACTTGGGCTGCCTCCCAATAAGCGCTTATTTTACGTCATTAGCTTGACGAGTTACCGCTCATAGGATCAGACATTGTCAATGCCCTTAATAACCTGTCAAAACTCTGTGAACTCATCTCACAGAAACATAAGCATAAAGTAAAACTACTTAAAATACCATTCAAACACCGTTTCAACTTGTCAAACTTGTGTGAGCAATCTTCACGACATGGCAAATGCTCAAACCAAAATAGTAAAAGTGGTGGCTTTTCGAAATAATTACTAAATGGATCAAAGCTCTTACCAGAAATACCACTTTCAATCAAGATGAACTCAGAGAAATCCCTAGATTCTTCTGTATGCTCCAAATTTGGTTCTTCGGGTGAATAAGTGATAGAAGGAATGCAATCGGCTCATTGAGTTCGGTGGCTTCTTCTTTAGCAATATAAACTCCACAAGGCTCATGTATGGTCTCCTCGAGATGAGTAGTATCACATGGAACAACAAAGTCACCATCTTTACCCAACTCATATTTAGGAAATTGCTCCTCCACATGCATTTGAGTATCACATTCAGGAGCTCTTGAAATGTCAGGAACCTCATCCGGTTGGAGTATTGATGAAGATGATTCAACCAGTAAACACTGACGGCCCATATAACGATGAAAATTCCAGCACTCCATAGGTTCCATACATAGAATTCGTCCATTGCTCATGTAATCGGCCAACTCAAGAGTTTCATGATTCATACCCTCAATAATACCCATGCAAAAGCTTCCAATATCAATATGAAGTCCTTGAGCACCAAGTCCATCCATATAATTTGGGAATCTAACGAAGTACCAATGAAATTGCTTATCCTGAAACTGTTTACATTCGAACAAAGCTATAGATTAGTAGCACGGGTGTGGACCGTAAGCTAGGTTCACACAAGAGTAACAAAACAAAAAACATAAGAAAACAGCCGAGTCCCCGGCAACGACGCCCATTTGATAAGCGGTATTGTAGTCGCCTTAATACCGATCTAAATAATCCAAACAACCCAACTAGGAATGTAGTAGAGAAGTAAGGGTCGATCCCACAGAGACTCATGTTTCAGTGTTTGTTGGGACGATATTAAGGACGCCAGTCACTAATATCTAACCAATAATGATCGTCCTTAGTTTTGATCATGACAAACTCAAAGGTATTTGATAAGTTGTCCAAGTGTTGATCTCAGATAAGTCCAAAGGAAGCATATGAGCGAAAAGGACAACAAGTGAACGGGAATCCCTAAGTTGTAAGGACGCACTTCATCAAAACTTCCAAAGCTGAACAAAAGATTGGAGTCCCTGCAAAGATAGGACGGCGTCCTCATCAAGAAGGGACATGCGCCAAGATATGGATGAAGTTCAAATTCAAGCCAAGGCCGCCCCAACATGATTACATCACATTCGGCCGTAGTCCTCACAAGGAAGCTTCCTATGTCTGGGCACGTATGAACAATTCCAAAGATGTCACTTTCGCAGAGATGGTCCCCTGACCACGCGGAGGCTTCCCAAGCGTTAACAGAGTTGACTTCCACAAGATGCAAATCGCACCGTTGAAGGAAGATGACAAATCCTGCCTAAGCTTCAGAGGACGCTAGAGGACAAGAACCACTACCGCTATAAATACCCTCCAAGGGTTATGCATAGCGGTGTGAACTTTGAAGACTTTCTCTCAAGCTCCTCCCAAGGCATTCAAGTTCAAGAACGAAGATCAAGAAGATCAAGTGAGCTTGAAACAAGAGAAAGAACGTCCAACCACATCAAATTCAAACCAAACCATAAAAGAGTTAGAAAAGTAGTTTGTCTCTCACAACGTACCGTGAGAGACGTGAGTGTTAGCTTCCTTATAGCTAGGAGAGTTAGTTTACTTGTTAGGCTGAAAGGAGTGTTAATAGTGAGGCTAAGGACGCAAGCTTAGCTCAGAGAATTGTAACGACTCGCCTAAGTTATAAGGACTCTCTCTGAATAAGATAAGGACGGCTATTGAAAATCCTCCAACGGAGGTAGAGTTTTACCCATAAGAGTAGTTGGTCTTAGTGGGGTTCCTCTATAAATACTCGTGTCCATTATCATATTCCTTGTTCCTGTTAAGTCTATTTCCGCTGCATCTAAGGATGCCCTTAACCCAGTTAAGGACGCCCATTCTAACAGACTTACGATCCAACAATTGGTATCAGAGCCGGTCCTCTGGAAAATACTATGTTCCTAGGAACGCCCCTGAAACTCGTGATGAATTTTTAATGGGAGTCCCTAGCGAACAGCAAGAGCCCTCTCAAACTTGGTCGCCAAACCAAGCGGATGCTGCTCAGTCAAGTCAACAAGGAGAAGAAAGGCAAAGTGTGGACGCTCACTCTGAGGGGTAACACACTTAGCCTATCAATGAAGAAGAAGGGTTTGACTCCAATGATTCTGATTGGACGGATCCTAGGTGTACTCCTGGAAGGGACGCCACCCTTAGAGGATCTCACATTTCAAGACTTCCTTCAACAGATCAAATCATCTCAGATATTTCAAAAGGAGTCCAAACCAGATCAGCTGTGAATCAGTCCCAAAGTGCCAATATGGCGTTCTGTGCATTCAACGCCTTTGTGTCCTTAATTGAACCTAAGAACATAACGGAGGCACATCAGGACGCTGTTTGGATCCAAGCTATGCAAGAAGAACTCAATTTGAAAGAAACCAAGTCTGGACCCTCGTCTCTCGTCCTAAAAACAAGAACATTATAGGGATGAGGTGGGTCTATAGGAACAAGCTTGATGAGAGTGGCAGAGTTTCATGAAACAAAGCAAGGCTTGTGGCTCAAGGCTATAGGCAAGAAGAAGGGATCGATTACGATGAGACCTTCGCTCCTGTCGCGAGAATTGAAGCCATACGCCTCCTTATTGCCTTCGCCGCTCACAAGGGGTTCAAGCTCTTTCAAATGGATGTCAAGACTGCCTTCCTCAATGGCAAGCTAAAAGAAGAAGTGTACGTTGCTCAACCCCCTGGTTTTGAGAGCGCTGATCATCCTGACCATGTGTATCACCTGGACAAAGCTCTCTATGGACTCAAGCAAGCCCCTCGTGCCTGGTATGATAGATTTGCGTCCTTTCTTTTATCCAACGGGTACACTAGAGGTAACATTGACAAAACCCTGTTCTTAAAGAAAGTCCTTAAAGATGATTTGATTGTCCAAGTCTATGTCGATGACATAGTTTTTGGAAGCACTAACATGAAACTTGTAGAGGAATTCAAGAACTTGATGAGTAGTGAGTTTGAGATGTCTGTCATAGGAGAACTCAACTTCTTCTTGGGACTTCAAATCACACAACTTAAAGATGGGACGCGCATTCACCAACAGAAGTACATTCGTGAAATGCTTGAGAAGTACGGAATGAACACGTCCAAACCCATAGATACTCCCATCTCTCCAAACACTCGCCTTTATGCAGATGAAGAAGGCAATAGTGTGGATCAAAAGCTCTACAGAGGAATGATAGGATCTTTATTGTACTTGACCATGAGCCGTCCAGACATCATGTTCGCCGTGTGCCTGTGCGCTCGCTTTCAAGCCAATCCAAAAGAGTCCCACATGCAAGAGGTCAAAAGAATCTTCAGATACCTCAAGGGATTGGATGATCTATGCCTTTGGTATCCCAAAAGGACGCCCACAAACCTTGTAGAGTACTCTGACCCAGACTATGCTGACCATATGGGGGATAGGAAGAGCACCTCAGGAATGACTCAATTCCTAGGCTATTGCCTGGTATCATGGCGTCACCGATGAGCAAATGGCCGCCATCCGTCCGGCCGAGCTCATTGAAGAAAAAGAGCAGATGGCCAAGAAGGCCCAAGCTGAGAAGGACGCCGCCGCTGAGGCGTCCTCAAAAGGGAAAGAAGTGCTGGCCCTTCCTCCTCCTCCACCAAGGACTGAGGACGCGGAAACACCTACTGCAGATCCGCTCGAGGCGGAGATGGAAGCGGACCTGGTAAAGCCGATGCCAAAGGTCCAAAGGGACGCTCCTCCACCGCAGGTCCAGGCCAAGGACGTTGCGCCCACTGTTATTGAAGTGGAGGACTCCCCGGTTAAAAAGACTCCACCTCCAGCTCCGCTCGCCCCTGCTCCCATATCTGCTGTCAGGCCTAGCACCTCCTCTGCTCCAACAAAGGCCAAGATTCGCACTCCTTCTCCCTCTCCTCCCAAAGCTAAGTCTCCAACTCGTCCTCCTCCATCTGCAATTATTGAGGAGAATGTACAAGTCCAAGGGACGCCTTCTGCTGAAGTCCCCACGGAGTCCTTGGCAAAGACTCCAGCAAAGGACGCCCGTGTCCAAGTAGAGGCGTCCAATGCTCAGGACCGGAAGATGGATGAGTCCCATGATTAAGGGGACGAGGCCTCTGATGACGAAGACACTCCTCCTCATGATGAGGAAAATGAGGACGAGGAGGGAGATGGAGAAGAGGAAGACGCCAGCGATGAGGTGATTATGACCGGCAATGGCAACAAGAAGAAGAGACTCAAAAAAATTCTGGGGCCGCTTCTCTTTGATGCCAACTTCCTCAGAGAAAATGGAAGGACGGAGTTCCTGGAGTTGCTGGATTTCCAAGGCTGGAGGCACCTAGGCGCTGAGGCTGCCACTGTTGACCCGAACCAAATGAAGCTCTTCTACTCCAAATTTGAAGTGTCCGAGGTCAAAGGGAAGCCTCAAGGAATGTTTGAGATCAACGGGGACGAGTACTCTATTGCTGAGGGTACCGTCCGAAATATGCTAGGTCTGCATCCCTCCCCTCCAAAGTCTCTTCATGACTTTCCCTGCAAGAGCTTCGGCCGCTTTCCCCAAGAAGACATATTCAACAACATTTTTAATGGGAAGCAACCTCTTGCTAAGGATAGGGTAGCCCACTGTCTCTCCAAGACGGGCATCCTTGCGCACCACTTCATTGTGCGCATGGTCGTCCCAAGACAAGAAAAGAAGTCCATTGTGCAGATTACTGATAGCATTATTCTGGACGCTTTCCTGATTCACACGCCGATTAACTTGGTGAGGGTTGTGTTGGAACACATGGGCAAGTGCACAGGCGGATGCCACTCCCTTCCCTATCCAGGCCTAGTCAAGAAGATTCTTGACTAGGCATAGTCAAGAAGATTCCTTTACCAATCTTTAGTTCGGCAGACTCCTTTAGCAATCAATGCATCATGATCCAAACACTCAAGGAGTCTGCCGAACTACATGAGAAGCTTCTTCAGTTCTTTCAAGACTCAAGCAAACGTCCCCAGTGATTGTCGTTCCCCATCTTAATCCCTCATGACTTATTGCTTTTGCTTCTTTTATGTTAAACACTTGATCTTTTGTGATCCTTTGGTCTATAATGACATTATTCTCAAATTCTTGAATGGCATTTCCTTTGTTTGCTTGCATTTGTGTGTTTAAGCATTCCACTGCCTTTAATTGTGTTTTTATGCTAACGTCCTTATTCACTTGTTATCCTTTTCGATGATACCAAAAGGGGGAAGTGTAGTTTTGCACAGATGCGCTATATAATAGTTATCTACAATAAGCAAGTGTTAAGGGGGAACTATTAGTGAAAGGTCTAAGGAACTCCATGCTAGAATAAACAAGAGGACTCTTAGATAGTATTCTAGGACGACACTACAACAACAACAACAACAATAATACCCAGTGTAATTCCCCTTATGGGGAATCTGGTGGGTCAGGATGGGGGCACCCCTGGCTGACGCAGAGGGGGCGTCCAAAAGACCCAACAGAAAAACACCAAGCCAAACAAGAACGCACAAAGTACAAAACCAAAGGAAAACAAAGTACGAAAATAAAACAAGGGCAAGGCCCGAAAACTACAACTTGCTGAATAAGACCATATCTAGCCATCAACGACATGAATCTTCTCCCTCCATCTATCCCTGCAAACTGCTAGCTTTGTCGAGATCCCCAAATGAATGACATCCTGCCTTATACTGTCTCTCCAGCGTTTCTTTGGTCGGCCCCTCCCTCTACGAATAACTCCCAAGTCTAGACTTTCACACCGATGGACCGGCTCCTCAAGACCCCTCCTTTGAATATGTCCAAACCACCGCAGTCTCGATTCCCGGAGTTTATCCTCTAGGTTGGCCACTCCCACCCTGCACCTGATCACTTCATTCCTGATTCTGTCGCATAACGTATGCCCGCTCATCCACCTCAACATCCTCATCTCGGCTACTAATAGTCTCTGTTCTTGCGCCTTCGTGGTAGCCCAACACTCTGCCCCATAGAGTATGGCCGGTCTGATCATTGTTTTGTAGAACTTTCCTTTCAGCTTCAGCGGAATCTTTTTGTCGCACAAAACCCCGGACGCTGCCCTCCACTTCTGCCAACCCCTTTGAATCCGATGTGTGATGTCATCGTCGAAACTGCCATCACTCTATAAGACTGAACCCAAATATCTGAAGCTCTCTTTTCTTGGAACAGCTTCCCCTCCTAGCAACACATCTTCACTTAGGCCTTCACCTTGCCCGAAACTGAACACCATATATTCTGTTTTGGATCTGTTGAATCTGAATCCCTTAGACTCCAGCCTATCTCTCCACGCTTCCAGCCTGTTGTTGACACCATCTCTAGACTCATCTACTAAGACAATATCGTATGCAAATAACATACATCACGGGATCCCTCCCTGGATATCCCTAGTCAGCATGTCCATGACCAACGTAAAAAGGAACGGGCTCAAAGCTGACCCTTGATGCAGTCCTGCCTCCACCTTAAAGTACTCGGTATCCCCGCCAGGAGAGCACACACTGGTCATAGAGCCCTCGTACATGTCTCTGATTACTCTTATAAACGTGTCTGACACGACCTTAAAGTATTCTAGGTCGACACTCTTTCCCTAAAATCCAAAAGCTAGAGAAGTCTGAAAACTTGTGCTTATAGAAATTCTTCTAAGTGTAAGAGGACGCTCCTAAGTTTTCATGCATGTTAAGTTCCAAAGTCAAAACTATTTTGTCCAAGAGTTTGTCATCATCAAAAAGGGGGAAATTGTTGGGACGCTATCAAAAACGCCTCTGTACTTGATAGCGTGCCCACACAACCGTCCCTTAGTTTTGATATGACAAACTCACTTTGATTCTAATAAATTTGTCCAAGTGTTCAGGAACGCTAGTGACAAAAAGGACAACAAGTGTGTGGACGTCCCTGAGGTTAAGAGACGCTAGCTACCAGGAAGTAAGGACCAGCGAAGTGACTACTTGAGCAAGGACGCAGTCCCAAGCAAGTAGGAATGATGCCCTTCCCAAGTCCTATAAATAGCCCCAAGGCATTTATTGTGACGCTAACGCTTTCAGAGAATATTCAGAGAATCAGAGAGAAAGCGACCTCGATCAAGAACACGAAGAACAAGCTTAGAACTCCTCTAGACTTAGTGTTTGATCGAGAGAAAAGTTGTAACCAAAACCAAAACTGTTTGTAAACTAGAAAACCAAAGAAAAAGAGAGAAGTCCTACGAAGTACTGTAGGACGTGGGAATAGAGTCCTTTAGCACATTAAGCTCGCTTAAGTTGTAGGCTTAGAGGAGTCCTTTACTAGTGGACTTAGGACGTACACTAAGTGCCAGAGAACTGTAAAGACTCGCCAGTACAACTGTAAGGACGCTTAATAAGAAAGGAAAGTCTATTCGAAAATCCTCCAAGGAGGTAGAGGTTTACACTCAAGGACTACTTGGTCTTGAGTGGTTCCTCTATAAATCATTGTGTTCCATACTTGTTAAAGTTCACCTATTTAGTTTATTTCCGCTACACAACTAAGGACGCCCTTATACTTTGTAAGGACGCCTTTACCCAAGTAAAGGACGTCCCCTTTCTTACTAACGATCCAACAAACGCCATGCTAGAATAAACAAGAGGATGCTTAAAAAGGATTCTAGGACGTTACTCTTTCCCTAAATCCAAATGCTAGAAAATCAAAGGCTGAACACTTGTGCTTTCGGAATTTCTTCTAAGTCTTAGAGAACGCTCTTAAGTTTTTCATGCATGCTAAGTTCCAATGTCAAATCTATTTTGCTGAAGAGTTTGTCATCATCAAAATGGGGAAAATTGTTGGGACGCTATCAAGGACGCTCTCGTACTTGATAGTGTGCCCACACAGCCGTCCCTTAGTTTTGATATGACAAACTCACTTTGATTCTAATAAATTTGTCCAAGTGTTCAGGAACGCCAGTGACAAAAAGGGCAACAAGTGTGAGGACGTCCATGAGGTTAAGGGACGCTAGCTATCGGGATGTAAGGACCAGCAAGAGACTACTTGAGCGAGGATGCAGTTCTAAGAAAGTAGGAATGCAAGCTTCAACTCAGAAGCATCCTTACTCAGTAGCCGACAGGATGACATCACTCGACAACATTTGATCATCTGGGACACAAGGAGACCGATCCTGTAGCAGAGTTCATCACCACGTGGAGGTTGATCCTGTAGCGGAGTCCATCACAGCTGGATACAGGAAGCTTCCCTCATCACCGCCATACCACGTCGAGGAAGATCCTGTAGCCACGTCCACGAAGGGCATGATCGTCCCAGAGAAATGACGCCCTTCCCAAGTCCTATAAATAGCCCCAAGGCATTTATCGTGACTTACGCTTTCAGAGAATATTCAAAGAGAATCAGAGTGAAAACAACCTCGATCAAGAACACGAAGAACAAGCTAAGAACTCTTCTAGACTTAGTGTTTGATCGAGTGAGAATTGTAATCAACATCAAAAACTGTTTGTAAACCAGAAAACCAAAGAAAAAGAGAGAAGTCCTACGAAGTACTGTAGGACGTGGGAATAGAGTCCTTTAGTACCTTAAGCTCGCTTAAGTTGTAGGCTTAGAGGAGTCCTTTACTAGTAGACTTAGGACGTAACTAAGTTCTAGAGAACTGTAAAGAACTCGCCAGTACAACTGTAAGGACGCTTAATAAGAAAGGAAAAGTCTATTCGAAAATCATCCAAGGAGGTAGAGGTTTACACTCAAGGACTACTTGGTCTTGAGTGGTTCCTCTATAAATCGACGTGTTCCTTACTTGTTAATTTCACCTGTTTAGTTTTTTATTTTCCACTGCACTCAAGAACGCCCTTATACTTAGTAAGGACGCCTCACTCTTAGGAAGCCTTTACCCAAGTAAAGGACGTCCCCTTTCATACTAACGATCCAACAGCCCGGAATTGAGTTCAAACTTGACGCCCTCCCCGAGATCGGGGAATTGAACAGCCAGTTGCTGTTGTTGGAGATCGGACGCAGTGAGTTGGCGAATAGTTTGCTCCGCCATGACTTCCTCAGGTTCAGAATCAGAGAGAGAGAGAGATTCCAGAAGATTGTGGGATGCAGAAGCTCTGGGGGCACTCCTTATCTTCCGAAGAGTCTTGTCAATCTCTGGATCAAAGCAAACAGGAGAAGTATTAGTAGACCAGGTACGGACCATATGATAGGTCCGAACCCAAAGGGGGTTTCTGGGCTTGAACCGTGGGCGCACCGAGGGGGCCGTGGTCGCGGTTCTAGCACGGAAACAAAATACGCACACAGATCAATCAAGAAAAAGGATTCCCCAGCAACGGCGCCAAAATTTGACTCGGCTAAAGTCGTTGTGCCAAAATCAAAGATAAAACCCAAACATGCACACACACAAGTATAGTAAGAAAGTATGGGGTCGAACCCAAGAGAATCAGTTTCTTAATTAGATTTTAATGGTTTTCATGCAAAGTAACCAAAGGGGGGAGTTTTGAGAGAGATTTCAATCAAAGTTAACAAGTAGAGTTCATTCAATCAATTCCACTTTATTAATCCGTTGATCATGAATTCATCTACTTTTTTATATGCCTTGGTCAATTCCAATCCTTATCTAGATTATTCGCTAGTCCACGGTCCTAGCAAAACTGTGATATGAAAAAGGACGCTTAATTCAAATCATGCAATACACTCAAGGATATTAGGAAATCAAATCATGCAATCAAGCTACGAGTCTCATGCACAACCTAACCATTGAATACTCTTCCCTAAACTAGTCCACGGTCCTAGAATAGATTTGTTTCGAGAATAGGAAAGATGCATAGACAACAACCAATCTTAATTCAAACAATAGATCTAAGATAATTAACCAAGTTGATCAGGCTCATAAAATCACACAGAGATCATGGGATGAAGCACAAGAGTATCAGTAAAGACCTAGGGATAAAGAAGTTACCAGAATTTCACAGCTTCATAATAAAGATTCCTTGATTGAATAAACTCCAAGGGAGATTAGTTCTCCATTACAAAGAAAGCACAAATCTTTATTGAAAGATCAATTGATTACAAAGTGATCAAATCTCCCTAAAACCTAGAGAGGTTCCTCCTTAAATAGTCCAAAGAACAAGCTCTTCGAGATAGATAAGAAAGGAAACAAAAAGATAAGAAAGGAAACAAAAAGATAAGAAAGGAAACAAAAAGATAGAAAAGACAAGATTTCGTCCGTCTCGGATCCGGCACGCACCGCGATCGCGCCGCCTTGGCCGCGCCCGCGGCGGTCTACATTTGGCTTTGGCTGAGTCGGCTGCTACTGCGACCGCGTCATAGACAACGCGACCGCGGCCTTCACGGGTCTTCATCATCGTCGCCTTACACCACCGCGACCGCGTCACAGACAACGCGACCGCGGAATCCATGCAGTGGCGAACTCTTCTTCAATTATGCTCTACAAACTCTTGATTCTTCACATCTCGTGTCTTCGGTCTTCGTATTACAATAATGCTCAAATCTAACCTAAACACTCTCAATGACATCCTAAAATCTAAGAGTTAACCTATACAAAATAGCCTGAATCAAGTCAGGTTTTGACAACTCTAATTATTGTCCATAAAAAACTAAAAGACCCATCAACAATATAAGATAAAGTAAGATATTTACAAGTTAAATATCTTACGTTTTGATTATATCACAAAGGCAATATTTTATCATGTGATTCAATCATGGTCATTATTATATAACACTATAACATATTAATAGAAATTGAACTTATATCTTTCACCATTATTATAGGTTTCTCCATTATTTCTTCATCTAATTTATAATTATACTTTATACAAATTATAATACTAAATATGGATCATCGATACTGTTTTGACATAAATAAACATGGATAAAATAAAATAATTATATTTTTTCATTCTTACACAAGTAAACATATTTTATTGTTAAATATAATTAATTTAATGAGTACAAGGTACCAAGTGAATATATATATAATATAAATATATTAATAAAAAAATTGGTGGGGTTATTGGGTCGGGTTATGGGTGGGTGGACCTTCACCCGTACACGACCCGACCCATCACCCACCTCACCCAAAATCCGACTTTGACCCGTCTATTCTCGGACCGCTTTTTCGGGTCAGGTGAATCGGATATGTACCCATTGGGTGTGGGTGAAGTTGCCATGTATCCTATCAAATGGGTTGCTTCGATTGGATTCGATCATGTTCGGGTTGACATACTGATTAAGAGTGTCAATTTTTTTATGATTAAATAATATTATGAATAAATAATACAATAAGAAATATTATTTTTATTGTAAAATATAGCATACTTTTTAAAATATATAATAAATCGAAACAACCAACACGTCGGATCGGGTTCGGGTTTCAACTCAATCTAATCCAGGTTAAGTGGGTTTGGCTATTTTTGGGTTTCGAGTCTAATTGATAGGGTTTCAACCCATACATTTTGGCTTGGATAAGAGTCAGATTTTCAGGTCGGTATGAGTTTTGACAACACTTTCAATTAAAATTTAAGAATTTTTATGTATTTTATGATTTTTATTTTAATATCCTTTCACATCCTCCCTAACTTTTCAACTTTGTAGAACATTTTTTTTATTCTTTTATTTTACATGAGTCCATTAGACTTGGACTCGATTCTAAAACATTAATCGGAGCTTGAGGAGTAATAGAAATCGGGGTCTACGCCCCAAAACGTCCAAAATCATCTCTTTTGAAATTTTTGATACTTTCTTGGGCCCTTCAAAATCCTCTTTCCATTCTGCTCTAACGGTCTTTAACATCAAGAACTTCTTCCCTCATGTTCTCGATGTCACCAATATGAAATACAACTCTTTTTTTTTATAGTCGAAGGAGAGACGGTTTTCCATACCAACAAGAGCTATTCCTTTTTTTAATGTTCTCGGGTTGGCATGAGATAGAGCTTCTAGGGCCTTATAAATGGTATCAAAGCCGACTTTGGGTTACGAGTTGGCTTGGTCTAGAGGGTGGTCTCTTACCCAAATCAAATAACACAAGAGGGTTCGGGCTAGTCCCTTACCCAAATCACTACCAAAGCACAAAAGACTCAATAAATTGGCACTCAAAGCAATTAGAACTCCCCGGCAACGGCGCCATTCTGATGACAGGCCCAAAGTACTATACCAATCTAAGGATAGGGCCCCAAGTCAATCAACAAAAAAAAATTTGTATCACGACCCCGTTGTAGTACGGTGGTCGAGGTCGATCACAGGGAATTATTGCATATGCGTTTGAATGGTTGATTATCTAACACAAACACAATGGGAATAAAACACACGAAGCAACTCGGGACCGAGGTTGTCAATCTCGGGACCGAGGTAGCTAGGCACAAATAAACTCGGGCTCGAGGCTAGGGGACTCGAGCACAACGCAACAATCAACACAAAAGGGGAGAAACAAGCTAAGCTAAGGGGATCCTAGGGATAGGGGTTCATGCCAACATCAACTTCACATGCTATCATATAGATCAATGAACTAGAGACTTCCGCCTTATACATAGATCAACAAATCCAATCAAATCATGCCATAAATCTCAAGGAACTAGGCTTACGCATTCATTCAAGCCAAACGACTCTCTATCTACTCCTATTCGACCGCGGGATCAAGAGGCCCTCTCTTCATCCCTTCGAACCAACTTTCCTAGGCTTCCAACAAAGGATCTTGCCCATAAGGTAAATAGACATGGATCTAGGCAATCAAATCGTGAAATTGGTTCAAGCACATGCAATTGAGATGGGGTTTTCGCCCCCTACCCTAAGATCAAGCTAACTAGTCACTAATCATGGAATTCAAACTAGCAATCATCAAAGACCATAGGCAAATCTTGATTCATGCAAGTCAAATCCACAATCAACAACACAAACACAAAATCAAAGCCAAAGCAAACTTAAATTAAACAAAGGAAGAATTCTTACAATCTCTACTCCCGCTCCAAGCCTAAGGGTTTCTTTCCTCTCCAAGGAAAGGAATTCACCCAAATCCTCCTCTAGATCTTGGGTTTCTTCCCTCCCTTGGAGAAGAGTCCACCCCCTTCTTCCTTCTACTCTCTCAAACCTCACTCTCTATCCTCTCTATCTCCAAAGTTTTTAGATGATGTCCTCTAATGAGAGATTACAAGGGTTTAAATAGAGTTCTTCCCTCTTATTACAAAGACTAGATTACCCTTCTAAGGCCCCGTTTGGTAACACTATCGGAATCGGATTGGAATCGGGAATCGGAATGGAATCAGGAATCGGAATGAACCATTCCAGAGACATGTTGTTTGGTATGCTGTCGGAATGAACCATTTATAATAATTTTGGTTTGAAATTTTTGAGATCGATTTAGAGTTCTTAATTATTATTGTAAGGGTTTATGACTTTTAAAAATTATAATTTAAGATTATGGAGTTTTAGGATTCAAGATGAACAATTATAATTTTTGGAATGGATGATACCTCCCATTTTCAGCTGGAATCAAAATTAGCCATCAGCCTTGGAATGAGTCATTCCTGGGAATGAAATCGATTCCAGAACTTTCTCTACCAAACAGCATACTGGAATCATTCATTCCTGATTCTCATTCCTCATTCCCAAGGAATCAAACCAAACAGGCCCTAAACTCCTTGATCCCCAAGGAAAGTCCTTGATCTCCAAGGCTTCTAGACTCCTTGACCTCCAAGGAAGTAAATATAATTTTGGGAATTAATAGGAAAATCCCCAAAAGAAAGGAATTCAGAGCCCAGCGAGATGGATCGACACGGTGGGACCTCGGACCCGACTTGCTTCTACCTCGGTCCAATGGCATATCTTTCATGTACCTCGGGCCCGAGTTGCCACACCTCGGGCCACCATCTCGTTCCACCATGGAACTCGGGCCCGACTTGCACAGACCTCGGACCTAAGGCAAAAATCAGCTTTCTTCGCTCTGTTCTCTCTCGTTTTGGCTCGGATTGGCTCGATTCTTTCGCCCTTCACTTGGTCTTCACATGAGGCTTTTTTCCATGCATCTTTAGCTCCATTTTGCTCCTTTTTCATCCTTGAATTCCTCCATGATTTCATGATGCTCCAATCTCCATGATTCTTGCTCCGAAATGCCTAAAAACGCACGAAACACGCATAGTCTCCGAATCTCGTAGAAAATCGGAATCCAAGCTAAAAAGGGACAAAACACTCAAGAAAAGGAGGAAAAAGGACTAAAATTACCAAGGAAAACACACTTAAAACACTATCAAAAAGAGAGACATCAACCCCAATAATTTATAAGGGGTTGAGGTGCTCCCTATGCCAACAAGAGCTCTTCTTTTTCATGGTTCAAGGGGTCAAAAGAACTATGAAGTTAAGCGTGCTAGGGCGAGAGTAGTACCAAGATGGGTGACCTCCTAGGAAGTCCTCGAGTTGGCATGAGATAATGCTTCTAGGGCTTCGGGCCTTACAACCATAGGGGCGTTTTATTAATAAAATGGTTAAGTAGTACTCTAGCGGGGATAACCCAACTGTTGGGACAATGTTAAGGACGCCTTCAGTAATTAACATTGTGCCTAGCGTCCCTTAGTTTTGATATGACAAACTCACCGTGATCTAATAAAGTTGTCCAAGTGTTTCAGGAACGCATGTTGAAAAGGACAACAAGTTGAGGATTAGGTAGCCGTCCTCAGGAAGTGAGGACGCTACATCCTTCAGTGAACGGCTTGGTAAAATACAAACAAGGACACCGTCCTTAATCATTACACTGGAGTCCTTCAAAGCTAGCCGACAAAGTGACATCACCAGACAAGCTTTGATCATGATCTCCACGTGGAAGAAGATCCCGCATCCAAGCCTAACGGAATTGCCAGTAGGCTTCCTTGATCATCAGAGCAACACGTGGAAGCCGATTACTGTTGCAACGTCCCCAAGGGCATGATTGTCAGAGTTAAAGTTGCCCTTTCCCAATGTCACTATAAATACTCCCCAGAGTATTTATTGTGATGTGACGCTTGAGAGAATATTCAGAGAATTTATCAAGTCGCTCAAGAACACCAAGAACACCAAGAACACCAAGAACAAACTCAAGAACAAGTGAGACTTAGGTGTTAGATCGAGCGAGAAGCGTTCAACAAAACCACAAACTGTTTGTAATAGAAAAGAACAAAAAGAGTGAGAGAGTCCTTACGACGAACTGTAAGGACGAGGTGATAGTTTTCTTTAGAGATTAAGTTAGGTTACTCTACCGGCTTAAAGGGGTTGTTACTAGTGGACTTAGGGACGCCAGTCTAAGTGCCAGAGAAGTGTAACCACTCGCCAGTGTATTGTAAGGAAACTTAATAAGAAAGGAAAAAGCTATTACAAAATCCTCCAAGGAGGTAGAGGTTTACACTCAAGGACTAGTTGGTACTTGAGTGGTTCCTCTATAAATCAAAAGCGTTCCTTACTTATTGCCTTAACCTGTTTAGTCTTTTGATTTCCGCTGCGAACCAAGGAAGTCCTTGATCTTTATTAAGGACATCCTGGTGAAGGACGACCTTAACTCTGTTAAGGACGCCCTTGTATTTCTGACTAACGATCCAACAATTGGTATCAGAGCAGGCGCTCTAGATTCTTACTGAGTTGCAGGTTAAGATGGACATGGAACCCATTGGAATCTCGTTCGTGAAGCCTCCGCGTCTGACGGACGGCCACTTCAACCGCTGGAAAATTAGATTTGAGAATTTCTGCAGAAGCACAAATTATCAATGCTGGAAGGTAATTATGAAGGGTGATCTCACAGTCCCTGAAGACAAGAAAGACAAAGAGGATGAATGGGGTCCTGATGAATTCAAGCTTATGGAAACGAACGCTAAGGCTATATGCTTCCTTCAAGCATCTCTCTGTGAAAGGGACGCCATCAGAGTCAGCAACTTGACTACGGCAAAAGAACAGTGGGAAGCTCTTGAAAAGTACCACATAGGAACAGCTGAGATGAAGGAAGATGTCAAGCTTGAAATTAAAAAGGAGTTCTATGCTTTCAGAATGCTGCCTAATGAATCTGTAAAGGACTACTCAAGTCGCTTTGAAGCCCTTGTGACCAAAATGCGAAACTTGGGTATCCCAGAAGCTGAAGTCTCAATGAGGAACAGAGTTGGAATAGTCATTGATGGACTCACAGGAAAGTGGAACATTGATAGAACCACGTTCAAGGAAAACACCGCTAACAAGACCCTGGATATGGAAGAGATCTATGGGAAGCTTAGGGGTTATGAAGCAAGAAGGGAAGCCGATTTGGCTGAATTGGCAAGAAATCCTCAAACAGATATTGCATTGATGACCTCAACACCAGAGTACGCTGAGTATCTTCGTCGTCAACAAGAACTTGCTATGATGGTGGAAGCCAATAAGAATGAGAACCGTGAAAAGATGCGAGTTCAAGCTGTGAAAGAAAGAGAAAGCAAGTCTAAGGAACAGCTTGAGGAAGAGGAAGGGCTTGTTCTTTTTAACAAAGTTCTGCGTTCTTTTGGAAAAAGAAGCAAATATTTCAATAAGCACAAAATGCCCAAGAAGGAAGGTCCCAAGTACACAGAGGCAGAGATGAAGGAACTTACTTGTTATAAATGTAACAAGAAAGGACATTTTGCTAAAAAGTGTACAACAGGAATGTCTTCAAAGGATATGAAGACAAAGGCACTCATTGGAGCATTTGCTTCTGCATGGGATGACGTGAGTTCTGATGATGAAGAACCCGATGAAGAAGAGGCCTACATTGCTCTTGAGGACGTCTTCGAAAATGATCAAGTGGCTTTCATGGCTATGGAGGACGCCACAGTCGATGAGGAGGACGCTCCCAAATCTGAAAATGAGGTAACCCGTGAGTCTATGATGAAATCCTTAGAAAGTTGTTCTAAAACTAAACTCATAAGACTCATTGGAAAAATCATGGAAGAAAGTGTGATAATGCAAAAGAAAATGGATGAACTGGAACTTGAAAATGAAAACATGGTTGTTGAATGTGAAAATTACAGCACTATGTCTATTCAACTAGAGTCCTCATGTGAAGAAGTTAAATCCCTGAAAACTGAAGTAATGTGTCTCAAGCTAGAGAACGCTAATCTTAGGGATGAAATCAAAGTGCTAGGAAAGAGTCCTGTAGTTGAAGAAGTTAGACCTATGATGTTTGTCCCAGCCAAAAGGGGACTAGGATATGAGTCTGATTCTAAGAACTCTCTTCCAAGTGACTTTGAGGCTAGTAAATCCACAGAACTTGAACAAGAGAGGGAGAAAACCAGGAATCTTCTTGATAGAATTAGAGTCCTAGAGAGTGGAGAGAAAGGTGAAGAGGACTACTATACTAACTCCACTGGTCATAGGATTTACAAGAAAATTGCTAAAGAGGAAGGTTCTAAAGTTTGCAACCCTCAAAAGATGAAACAAAACAGGATCCAACGTCCCAATAAGAAGTATTACCTTGGTACTTACTATAGGACGTGTTGGTATTGTGGTCAAGGAGATCACTACAAGTATGAGTGTTTGAAACTGAAGGACGACATTGAAAAGGGAAAAGCTGCTAGGACTAACATTGAAAATGAAGAGTCCGTCCCTAAGACTAAGTCTAGGCGTTCTAGACATTCTAGGAATTCTTTCCACAGATATGCTACTTCAAATGATGTGAACATTAATGACTACATGCCAGAACCAGAGTTCTATTTTTGTAACGAACCAGGTAAGGAACACCTTGCCTGGGTCGCCAAAAACTAACTTTGTTTTGACAGGTGGAAGTGAGGGGACGCACATGGATCATTGATAGTGGCGCCTCAAATCATATGACAGGAAGCCAGATCCATCTCACTTCTATCCAGAGTAGTGCCACGGGAGGAACGGTCTCGTTTGGCAATAAGGGCAAGGGAAAGATCAAAGGGACGGGAACTGCTATTCTCAATCCGTCTATCAAAGCAACAAATGTCAGTCTTGTTGAAGGACTTGGTTTCAATCTCCTGAGTGTTTCCCAAATGTGTGATCAAGGTGAAAATTTAGTCACATTTGACTCAAAGGAGTGTCTCGTGATCAACAAGAAGTCCAACAAAGTTGTTCTCAAAGGAGTTCGCCAGAACAATGTCTACATCTTCAATCAAGAGTTCAAGCCGAAATCTGAGCTGTGCCTATCTGTTTCAAAGGAGGACGCTGACCTCTGGCATCGTCGTCTTGGACATGCTGGACTAAGTACAATCCTCAAACTGCATCAAAGAAATCTTGTGAAAGGACTTCCTCAAATTGATCCTGAGAAGATTGAACAATGTGAAGCATGTATTAAAGGGAAGCAAACAAGAACGTCCTTCAAATCTAAGAACGAAGTCAGCACAAAGAAACCTCTGGAACTCCTTCATATGGATCTTTGTGGGCCAATGAAGACGTTGAGCCATGGTGGAAAGAGGTACATTTACGTTCTTGTAGATGATTTTTCTCGCTTCACTTGGGTTCTTTTCTTGGCTTCCAAAACAGATTGCTTTAATGCGTTCAAAGTCTTCATCAAACAAGTGGAAGTTGCTCTGGAGACGCCTCTTAAAGCCATAAGATCAGACCATGGAACGGAGTTTCAGAATTCAGAGTTCCTGGCCTTCTGTGATCAACATGGTGTCTCGCACAATTTTTCAGCTCCAAGGACTCCTCAACAAAATGGTGTTGTGGAAAGAAAGAATAGGACGTTGGAGGATATGGCAAGGACTATGCTTTTAGCCAATAGCGTCCCTATGTACTTCTGGGCGGAAGCTATTGCTACAGCTTGTTATATCATCAATCGTGCCATGATCCGTCCGCTGCTCAAAAAGACGTCCTATGAATTGTTGAATGGAAGGAAGCCTCGCATTGATTATCTCAGAGTATTCGGATGCAAGTGCTTCGTTCACAACAATGACAAAGAACGACTTGGAAAGTTTGATGCAAGGAGTGATGAAGCTATATTTCTTGGATACTCTCTAACCAGCAAAGCATATAGAGTTTTCAACAAAAGGACTCTAAAGCTTGAGGAGAGCATTCATGTTGTGTTCAAGGAGAGCGTTTCTCATAAAGAAAAATCAAGTAAGAAAGAACGCTCTTCCTCACAACAGCAGGACGATTCTGAAGACGAAGCTGATTTTGGGTCCTCTGGAAAATATTATGTTCCTAAGGACGCCACTCCAAATCCTGAAGAAGTCTCAGTGGACGTTCCTAGTATTGTTGAAGGAGTTCTCTCTCGAAGTGAATCTCCAATTCAACAAGATGTGGCTGAATCAAGTTTGCAAGGTCAAGGTGTGGACTCTCTCTCTGAGGGGGAACACACCGAGGACGCCTCTTCAGATGATGAAATTGATCCTAGGTTTGCTCAACTTTTTCAAAGAGAGTCCCGTTTCTCAAAAGATCATCCAACTTCTCAGATTGTCTCCGATCCAGCTCAAGGAGTTCAAACCAGATCAGCTGCGAGCAAGTCCCAAAGTGCAAATTTAGCCTTCTGTGCGTTCAACGCCTTTGTATCTATGGTGGAACCAAAGAATATCAAAGAAGCACTTCAGGACGCTGATTGGATCCAAGCAATGCAAGAAGAACTTAACCAGTTTGAAAGGAACAAAGTTTGGACACTCGTCCCTCGTCCCAAAGGGAAAAATATCATAGGGACGCGCTGGGTGTTTCGAAATAAGCTCGATGAAAGTGGTCGTGTGTCAAGGAACAAGGCAAGACTTGTGGCTCAAGGATTCAAGCAAGAGGAAGGCATTGACTATGATGAAACCTTTGCTCCCGTTGCTAGAATTGAGGCCGTTCGTCTTCTCATTGCTTTTGCCGCACACAAAGGATTCAAGCTATTTCAGATGGACGTCAAAACTGCTTTTCTAAATGGAAAACTCAAGGAAGAGGTGTATGTTGCTCAACCGCCTGGTTTCGAGGACGCCACTCATCCAGATTATGTGTACTACTTAGACAAAGCTCTCTATGGACTCAAGCAAGCTCCTCGTGCATGGTACGACAGGTTTGCGTCCTTTCTTCTGTCTAATGGCTACACAAGAGGTTCAATTGATAAAACTATGTTCATTAAGAAAGTTCACAAGGACATTTTAATTGCCCAAGTCTATGTTGATGATATAGTCTTTGGTAGTACTAACATGAAACTTGTAGATGAGTTCAAGTCCTTAATGAGTAGTGAATTTGAAATGTCTCTCATTGGAGAACTCACCTTCTTCCTGGGACTTCAAATCAACCAACTCAAAGATGGGACGCGCATTCATCAACAAAAATATGTCCGTGAAATGCTGAAAAAATTTGGGATGAATACGTCCAAGCCAATGGCAACACCTTGTTCCCCAAATTCACGTCTTTATGCAGATGAACAAGGGAAGGACGTTGATCAAAAGCTATACAGAGGAATGATCGGCTCTTTGCTCTATCTGACCGCAAGCCGTCCAGACATCATGTTTGCAGTTTGCTTGTGTGCACGCTTCCAGGCAAATCCAAAGGAGTCCCACATGCAAGAAGTCAAGAGGATCTTTCGCTACCTCAAAGGACGGGACGATCTTTGCCTTTGGTATCCCAGGAAGACGTCCTTCAAACTAGTTGGCTACTCTGACGCTGACTATGCTGGACATGTCATTGATAGAAAAAGTACTTCAGGAATGGCACAGTTTCTTGGTTCATGCCTAGTCTCATGGGGATCTAAGAAACAAAACTCTGTGGCGCTTTCAACTGCGGAAGCTGAGTACGTTGCTGCTGCCTCGTGCTGTTCACAAGTTATTTGGATCAAATATCAACTTGAGGACTATGGTATATCTCTTGAAACTATCCCTATTTTGTGTGATAATACCAGTGCCATAGAAATTGCTAAGAATCCTGTTTTTCATTCTCACACAAAGCACATTCATATAAGACATCATTTCTTGCGTGATAATGTGGAACTAGGAATTATTAGCATGGGACATGTAAGGACTGAGGACCAAATAGCTGATATTTTTACGAAAGCACTTGATAGACGTCCTTTTGAGCATCTCAGGCTGCTCTTAGGGATGATAACCTTTAAGTAGCAAGTCCCGTTCTGCTATTCCCTCAATGCTTGGCTATGTTTAGTTGATTACATAATTGCTAAGTACTTTATACATAAATTTCACTTCTGCAAGAACGCTAGTCTAAAACTACTGTGTGCATATCATGAGAACGCCTTTGAATTTCTCTATTTGTCTTGAAAAAGAGTTGCCCTGATCACCCAACCCTCATTATAAGCCGAAATGATGGGAACTCTAAGCTTTCCCTAGCCGAAAACTTTGCAAAAGCGTCCTATGATCTTCACTTTTCTTTTACGGGACGTACTTGCATAGTTTTCAAATTGGTTCCTAAGGTGATCCCAGGAAGGATGTGTAAATTCTGTGAACGCCAGTTATAATCTGAGTTGAGGACGCTAGTACAGGTTCATTCGGAACGCGCCCTTTTTGGAAGTTGAACAGTTGCCGTTTGAATTTTGAAATGAGGAAGTTACCAGCGTGCCCCTCACCAACCTCCTATATATACATTGATTGAAACGGCTGTCAGAACTTTCGCACGCTAAAATCTCAAAGCTCCGTTTTGCTCTGACTTCTCTCTAGATTTCCGGCAACATCTCTCTAGCTTTCCGATCAGTCTCCGACGTCTTCTTTCCGATCAGATCAGAATGTCAAGGGTCATGAATTCTTCTGGTTCGTCTTTGAGTGGGAAGCGAAAGCGTTTTGCTAAGAGGAATTTCTACGTCGAAGGTCCTCCAGAAATTCAGATTGACGAGATTTTGAAGGACTTCATCGACACAAAGCCACGCACTCTCTATGTTGCTGTGGTCAACTACATGAAGGACTGCAAGGATCAAGTCCGTCTTCGCAATCTGAGGACGTTCTTGGATCGGTTTGTGGTGCCCGTTCTAAGGAAGACAGGGGGAATGGACGCCCCTTTCTGTGGAGGCACTAACATTTTCTTAGAGGCGTTCCAAGGTCAAGACTGGAGGATCCCCTTGATTGAATCCATCCCCGACCTTTCCAATGCCCGATTTGTGGATCTTCCCGCCACATCATCGAAGAAACGGTTAGTAAAACCAAAGTCCAATCCTTTTTCTCCTTCATCCCTTCCCCGATCTACTCCCCCTCCATCTCGTCTTATCCACTCCTCTCTCCCACAAAAGGCTTCCTCCTCCCAACCCACAAAAATCTTTGACAGATTTCCTTCTAATGTGGAGGAGCGAACCAAGTTCAAGCATGACCGTCCCCACCCTAAACCCCTCAAAAGGCGAAAGCTCGCCAAGGCCAAGCCAAATCCCATTCCTCTTGACACCCCTTCATCCTCCCCTTCACCAATCGATATTCTCGACCCATCCATGCCTGACCCTACCCTTCTCCAACTACAACAGGCCTTCCCTGATGTGGACATCTCCCCTTCCCCATCTCCTCAAAATTCCCCTTCTCCCTCTGCCCCTCCCACTCCCAAATCAAGGGGCCACTCAGCTGAGAGGGACGACTCCATAGAAGCGGAGTTTGGTTCTGCTCACTCTGAGGAGATCTCTACAACTATCGTCCTGGATGAGCTCACACGACAACAGATTGCTGAGGACGAAGAGCTGTGTCGCAAAATTGCAAATCAACGCGACAATGTTGTACAAGAGGACGCTCTTTCTCTCGATGAGCAACTTTCTGCGGACGCTCTTGAGACACCCCCATGGGAAGCCGTCCCAGTGGACGCGGGAGACAAGTCTGCTCCCAAAGGAAAAGGTGGAAAGCGTCCACGGAAAACAAAGGCGTCCAAGGATGCAGCTGGTCCATCTGAGGGACAAACTGATGAAAATCTCCAGGAAGGAGATAATAATGAAGAGGATGATGAGGATGAAGAAGAAGAGAATGAGGACGGTACTTCTGGTCCGCCTAAGAAGAAAAGCAAGAAATCTGAGCAGATTCTTCCTCCACTCGTCTATGATGAAGCCTTCCTTAGCCAGTTTTCTGAGGCCAAGGATCTTGTTGAGCTCCTAAAGGTTCAAGGATGGCTAAAGTTATCAGAGGAGAATGTGACAGTGGATCCTAAGATGGTGCAAGACTTCTACGATTCTCTCAACGTCAACATAGAGAATGGTACAGGGACGTTCTTGGCCAATGGCGAATCTGCTACCTTCTCTGAGAAGACAGTCCGTCGACTGATGGGGCTTGATTAACAGCGTCCTGGACCTGAGGCCTTGCACAGAGTTCCAGCAAGTGGTTTTGGCATCGAAGGAGAGGACCTCGAAGCCCTGTTCAAAAGAATTTTTAATGGGAAGACTCCGGATTCCCAGGATAGAGTGGCTTCCGTCCTTTCTCGTACAGGTGCTCAAGCTCACTATTTGATCTGCAGGACTATCGTCCCAAGGCAGGAGAAGAAATCTATTGTTCAGACCATCGATTGCTTGCTGCTGGACGCCTTCCTTCAAGGACGTAAAATCAACTTAGCCAGAATCATGATTGAGCACATGGCCAAGTGTACAAAGAAGAACCATGCCCTTCCTTACCCAGGTTTGGTGAAAGCCTTGCTGATTGAAAATGATGCTTACACACCTGGCGAGGAAATCACTTTGGGCTTGCCATGGGATCAAAAGTACGGCATTGTTGAAATAAAGCACAGTCTTGAGCTTCCCTCCATCAGAAAACAACTAGAGAAGGAACGAAAAGAAGCTGAGAAGAAAAAGAAAGAAGAAGAGGCCGCCAAAAGAGCTGAAGAGAAAAGACTAAGGCAGGAAGCTGCTAAGAAAGCTGCTGAGGACGAGCGTGCTCGACAAGAAGCCGCAAAGAAAGGGAAGACTGTTGCTCCTGAGCCTCCCTTGATAGTTGATACTGAGGAAGAACGCGCTGCTCGCTATGCTGAGGTTGATCAGTTATCGTCCTTCTTTCATGCCGATCAGATGGACTTCAACTTCTCGCCTTCTCATCTTCCTCCTATTCAACAGCCGTCCTACTTTCAGTGCTCCCCTGCTCCGTCCAACACAGAAGCTTACTCTGAAAAGCAGCTGTACGCCCTCATCCTTAACAATCAAAATGTTCTTGCACAACAAGGGAACGCCATCATTCAACAGAACAACGCTGCCATGCAACAGAACTACCACTATTTTCAAGCAGTCAAGACTCAGAACGACTTGATTAAGCTGCTAGTTCAGTCGATTCACAGGGATAGTACAGAGGGAGACACTCAAGAAGAAGAGGAACCTGCTGCGACGGACGCCAATGTCAATGATCAAAGCCGTCCTGCTGGATCACCTCCCACCTAACCCTTTATTCCCTCCTTATTTTGCCTGTGCTTCTTTTAATTTTCAAACACTTGTCTGATTGTCTGTAATGACTACATTTCGTTTCAATGGCAATTCTTGTGTTTGTGTGCATATGTGTGTTTAAGCGTTCTCTTGCCTCTAATTGTGATTTTGTGCTATCGTCCTTAAGCTAACTTGTTATCCTTTTCGATGATGCCAAAAGGGGGAAGTGTAGTTTTGCAGAGATGCGCTTTTAATAGTTATCTAGAATAAGCAAGTGTTAAGGAGAAATTTCAGTGAATGGAACTAAGTTTAAAAGGGACGCTAGTTAACAAAGAAATATTTGATTTAGAAAGCCGTCCCTTCCCTAAAATCCAAAAGGAAGATTAGATCAAGTATTGAAAACTTGTGCCTGTAGATTATTTCTAAGTGTTGAAAGGACGCTCTCTGAGTTTTCAAAGCATGCTAGAGCTTAAGTGCAAAATGTTTATTACCCAGAGTTTGTCATCATCAAAAAGGGGGAAACTGTTGGGACAATGTTAAGGACGCCTTCAGTAATTAACATTGTGCCTAGCGTCCCTTAGTTTTGATATGACAAACTCACCGTGATCTAATAAAGTTGTCCAAGTGTTTCAGGAACGCATGTTGAAAAGGACAACAAGTTGAGGATTAGGTAGCCGTCCTCAGGAAGTGAGGACGCTACATCCTTCAGTGAACGGCTTGGTAAAATACAAACAAGGACACCGTCCTTAATCATTACACTGGAGTCCTTCAAAGCTAGCCGACAAAGTGACATCACCAGACAAGCTTTGATCATGATCTCCACGTGGAAGAAGATCCCGCATCCAAGCCTAACGGAATTGCCAGTAGGCTTCCTTGATCATCAGAGCAACACGTGGAAGCCGATTACTGTTGCAACGTCCCCAAGGGCATGATTGTCAGAGTTAAAGTTGCCCTTTCCCAATGTCACTATAAATACTCCCCAGAGTATTTATTGTGATGTGACGCTTGAGAGAATATTCAGAGAATTTATCAAGTCGCTCAAGAACACCAAGAACACCAAGAACACCAAGAACAAACTCAAGAACAAGTGAGACTTAGGTGTTAGATCGAGCGAGAAGCGTTCAACAAAACCACAAACTGTTTGTAATAGAAAAGAACAAAAAGAGTGAGAGAGTCCTTACGACGAACTGTAAGGACGAGGTGATAGTTTTCTTTAGAGATTAAGTTAGGTTACTCTACCGGCTTAAAGGGGTTGTTACTAGTGGACTTAGGGACGCCAGTCTAAGTGCCAGAGAAGTGTAACCACTCGCCAGTGTATTGTAAGGAAACTTAATAAGAAAGGAAAAAGCTATTACAAAATCCTCCAAGGAGGTAGAGGTTTACACTCAAGGACTAGTTGGTACTTGAGTGGTTCCTCTATAAATCAAAAGCGTTCCTTACTTATTGCCTTAACCTGTTTAGTCTTTTGATTTCCGCTGCGAACCAAGGAAGTCCTTGATCTTTATTAAGGACATCCTGGTGAAGGACGACCTTAACTCTGTTAAGGACGCCCTTGTATTTCTGACTAACGATCCAACACCAACCCCTAACATTATCAAGCAAATAAGAGTCAAGATCCTCGGGAGGGTCAAGCATATGAAATACAACTCATGGGTTGCTCTATTAAAGGTTTTAAGATATGCTCACTAGGTTCTAGATCACATCAATTCGTCACTCATCTTGTTGATGTTTAAGACCATGAATATTGGTAAATTCAAGTGGGGTTCAAGTAGAATTTAATGTTAAGAAAAAAATGGCTTGATACCTTGAATTGAGTTTCACATATCATGGGTGAAAATTGTAGATTGTTAGGCCCGCAACAAGTATCTCTTTAATGTCACACATTTACTTTATTACCTTAATGTGTAATTAGTTTTTTTGTTCAAGTTTAGCATAACAAAATTAAGTATAAATGATACCACAATTCATATTTTTTAGAAAACTATCCATAGGCCACCCGTAAATTCAAGTGGGGTTCAAGTAGAATCTATACTATATATTAAAGCCGGAGAATTTCGAGCCTCCACGTTAATTTTGGTCCCACTTGATTAACAATTTTATATGTTTTATTTTTCCTAATTATCTAATCTTTATCTTTATCTTTTTTGTTACCCATCAAATATCTATCTTTAAAGACATATTATTTATCTTTAAAATTTCTTAAATTATCTAACCTTTAATTTTATCCTTTTTCTTACCCATCTAATATCTATCTTTGAAACAATATTATCTATCTTTAAAATTTTCTTTTATAAAAGATACATATTAATTAACTTAACTTTTCAATTCCCATTTTAATCTAATTATATATAAGAGTTAATATATAGTATAGAATTATAGATTATAGTAGATACACAAATTAACGAAAAAAATGATCATTACCCGTACATGGTACGGGTCTTCAACTAGTTTCATGTAAAAAAGAAAGAAAACAAAAATAAATGGCTTGGTACCGTGAATTGAGTTTCACATATTAAACCCCGTATCTAGCTGAAAATTGCAGGTTGTTAGGCCCCCAACAAGTATCTCTTTAATGTCATACATTTACTTTATTAATTTAATGGGTAATTAGTTTTTTATTCAAACTTAACTCAATAAAATTAAGTATAAATGATATCATAATTCAGATTTTTTAAAATCTATCCATAGGTCACACCGATCGATTTACAAATCCAAGTCCGATGAACCTTCCAATGCCACTGACCCCATAATTCCCCTTGTTATCATGTAGTTTCAAAAACTAAAAAATAATGTAAACAATTAAGTAAAATAAATGAACAGTATATGGTCATTGACAAATTGACAATATGAATTATCAGTAGGGGTGGCAATTCGGATAATCGGTCGGATAATTTGGTTTCGGGTCATTCGGATGTGAACAATGTCGCATATGAATGGATAATCGGGTACATTGGGGTCGGGTTGGATCGGGTCGGATATTCACATTGTCGGATAACTCGGGTTATCGGGTTAAAATCAGTCAATTTAATTCGGTTTTAGTTGAGTATGTTTTGGGTTTAGTAAGCTTTTACAACTTCCGATTGAATTAGATTTCGGTTGAATTAGTTTCGGTTGAATCGGTTTTTATTAAATCAAATTTTGATTAATTTGGGTCTTAATAGAATTAGGTTTTGATAGTTCGAATAACAGATCAGTCTAACTTTGATTTAACTGTATTTTACTTAATGCGTTTTTTTTCCATATTTCAAGCATACAACATCAGTAAGTATATATCAAAATAATGATATTAGTATATATAGCTCTTATACAATCTTTAGATCATATACATTATTAAAGTGTCATATATTACTTATGTGTATCTATTTCTTTTGATCTTTATTAATTGTTGTACCACACATTCACATTAAAGATAAATCATGATGTAAAAATAATTTTATGGATCAAAAAAGAAGAGTTTGGTTCTGGTGCATTTTACCCTTATAGTGTAAAATAAGAAACAATCTCTACCGTTAGATCATTCGGATTTAAGGTAGAGATTAAAGAAAGAAATAAGGAAAATGACAGACACGGTGGCTAACGTGTAAATAAACTGATTTTGACTCAAAAAGGCAAATAAGCCCCCACTCACAAGGTTCATTGTGTTCCACTTGTAGGTTCATTTTGTTCTACTTGTAAGGTTCATTGTGCAATAGAAAGTCTTGAATTCATTGATTGTAGGTTCATGAAGTTTAATTGTTTGATTCATTGTCTTCAACAAGATGCTTCAAGAATTTAAATCACTCAGTTCATATATGACAAGATGCGTAAATTGTATATAAGAAAAATATTGAATTCATTGTTTTTAAGTTCATGAAGTTTAATTATTTGGTTCATTGGATTCGACATAATGGTTCATGAATATTAATCACTCGGTTCATATATGATAAAAAGCGTAAGTTGTGTAACAGAAAAGAATTTAGTTCATTGTCTTCCACTTGTAGGTCCATGTCGTGTAATTATACAGTTCATTTAATATTAAAGTGCATAGAAGATAACTTAATCCTCAAACACACATAACAAAACATTGTTTGAGGTTTATATTCAATCGTACAAGTAGTAATGAAATAAGTACAATCTTATTAGAAGTGAAGAATGTAGGCATCATTATCGTTCTCATCATCATCCAATGGAGCTCCACCAATGGTACTAGTATTATTATGAAAAGGCTTAAAACATAGATGCCCCCCTAAACTTGCACACAATAGTCATTTTAACACTCGAATTCATCGGGTTGTCATTTAGACACTTGAATTCAACATTTTGTGACCAATTGAACCCTTAGACGCTGATGTGGCAAAAAAGTTGACACGCAGGTGCCACTGTACATGCCATATCATTATATAAATTAATAAAAAATTCAATAGCAATAACAAATTAAAAGAAAAAAGAAAAATAAATAAATTAAAACCCTCAATTCCACTCTTCTTCCTTTCCAGATCTTCTTCCTCTCCAGATCTTCTTCTAGATGTCGGTTTAATTGCTTCAATCATACTTTCTGAGAGCTTTAGAGTCTAAAATCATCTTTAATGGCAGACGGCGGGACCTCGGTCGCCGAAGAGGTGACGGTGTAGATCTGAAACACACACGCCTTCTTCAATGGAGAGAGAGGGAAATTTTAGGCTTTACAGTAAAGCAAAAGCAGATGGGGAGAGGAGGAAGAAGATGAGGCAGAGGGCAATGGTGGGCTTTTTGGTGGTGACGGCAAATCTGGCGGAGGGCCGTCCGTGAGGCGGCGGAGCCAGGTGCAACGGGCGACGGTGACCCGGCCGAGGACGCAGATTAGGGCATAGAGGAGGGCGGCGAGAATGACGAAGAAGTCGGAATTGATAGACCCAGTGGCCGGCGGCAGGATCTCGGTCGTCAGAGGGGGAGGTCGCGGATTGGAGGAGTCCAAAGGAAGTGAGGAGCAAGGGTTGGAGGAGGAAGAAGGATGAGAGGTTGAAGAAGACTTAGATTTGGGGTTTTATTTTATTTTTCTTTTTTCTTTTAATTTGTTATTGTTTTTGATTTATTTAGTTATTTAAATAATGATCTGGCATTTTGACCAAAAAAAGTAATGACCCGGCATGCCACATGGCACTCTCGTGGAATTTTTTTTGTCACGTCAGCGTTCAAGTATCTGATCGGTTACAAAACGTTGAGTTCAGGTGTTAAAATGAATACCCGATGAATTGAGGTGCTAAAATGACTAATGTGTGCAAGTTCAGGTGTCCACATATGTTGGGACGCTATCAAAAACGCTTGCGTACTTGGTAGTGTGCCCACACAAACCGTCCCTCAGTTTTGATATGACAAACTCACTTTGATGCTAATAAAATTTGTCCAAGTGTTCAGGAACGCAATATACCTAAAAGGACAACAAGTGTGTGAACGTCCCCTAGGCTTAGGGACGCCAACTAACAGGAAGTAAGGACCAGCAAGAGACTACTTGAGCAAGGACGGAGTCCCAAACAAGTAGGAACGCAAGAAAGGCGTCCTTACTCACTAGCCGACAGGATGACATCGCTCGACAATGTTTGATCATCCAAGGACACGTGGAGACCGATTGTAGCAGAGTCAAACACTACGTGGCGGACGATCCTGTAGCAGAGTTCATCAACACGTGGCGGCCGATCCTATAGCGGAGTTCATCACACAGCTGGATACAGGAAGCATCCTCATCACCGCCCTACTACGTGGAGGAAGATCCTGTAGCCACGTCCATGAAGGGCATGATCGTCCCAGAGAAATGACACCCTTCCCCAAGTCCTATAAATAGCCCCAAGGCATTTATTGTGACGCCAACGCTTTCAAGAATATTCAGAGAGAATCAGAGGAAAGCGACTCACTCAAGAACACGAAGAACTAACTCAAGAACTCAAGAACAGTGTTTAGATCTGAGTTAGATCGAGTGAGATTTTGTACCCAAACCACAAAACAGTTTGTAACCAAAAGAGAGAGAGAGTTCTGCGAAGTACTGCAAAACGTAGGAATAGAGTCCTTTAGTAGATTGAACTAGCTTGAGTTGTAGGCTTAAAGGAGTTCTTTACAAGTGAACTTAGGGAAAAGCTAAGTGTCAGAGAACTGTAAAGACTCGCCAGTACAACTGTAAGAACGTTCAATATAAAGGAAAGAAATATTCAAAAATCCTTCAAGGAGGTAGAGGTTTACACTCAAGGACTACTTGGTCTTGAGTGGTTCCTCTATAATTCATTGCGTTCATTACTTACCTGTTTAGTACTATTTCCGCTGCATTACTTAAGGACGCTCCTACCCCTCGTAGGAACGCCTAACCAAAGGACGCCTTTACCTAAGTAAAGGACGTCCCTCAATACTAACGATCCAACAATTGGTATCAGAGCAGGCGCTCTAGATTCTTACTGAGTTGCAGGTAAAAATGGACATGGAACCTATTGGAATCTCTTTTGTGAAGCCTCCGCGTCTGACGGACGGCAACTTCAACCGCTAGAAGACTAGATTTGAGAACTTCTGTAAAAGCACAAATTATCAATGCTGGAACGTGATCAGAAAAGGTGATCTTAAAGTTCCCGATGACAAGAAAGACAAAGAGGACGAGTGGGGTCCTGATGAGTTCAAGCTAATGGAAACAAATGCTAAAGCAGTGTGCTTTCTTCAAGCGTCCCTCTGTGAAAGGGATGCCACAAGAGTTAGCAATCTTCCCACAGCAAAACAACAGTGGGAAGCTCTTGAGAAATTTCATGTGGGAACTGCAGAAATGAAAGAGGACGTCCAGCTGAAAATCAAAAAGGAGTTCTATGCTTTTAGTATGTTGCCCAATGAAACGGTCAATGACTACTCGTACCGTTTTGAAGGTCTTGTCACCAAGATGAAGAACTTGGGTATTCCAGAATCAGAGATCTCCATGAGGAACAGAGTTCAAGTAGTTATTGATGGGTTGACTGGTGTCTGGAACTTTGATAGGACGACTTTCAAAGAAAACACAGCCAACAAAACTCTAGATATGGAAGAGATCTATGGGAAACTCAGGCAGTATGAAGAAAGAAGAATCTCCGACATGGCTCAGCTAGGAAAGAATCCTCAAACTGATCTTGCTTTGGCGTCAACAGCACCAGAGTACGCTGAGTACCTACGCGGTCAAAGAGATCTAGCATTGATGATGCAAAGTAAATCAAAAGAAAAGCTTGAGAACTTGCGTTCCAAAGAGAAAGAAAGCAAGTCAAAGGAAGAGATTGACTCAGATGAGGAACTGTCTCTTATTCACAAAGCTCTGAAGTACTATAACAAGAAGAACAAGCATAGCAACAAGAGCAAGTCTTACAAAAAGGAGAGTCCCAAGTACACAAAGGCTGAAATGAAGGAACTCACATGTTACAAATGCAACAAGAAAGGACATTTTGCCAAAAAGTGTACCGTGGGAATGTCCTCCAACGATAAGAAGAAAGCTCTTATTGGAGCATGCACAGCTGCATGGGATGATCTCAGTTCAAGTGATGATGAACGTGAAGATCAAGTTGCATACATGGCAGTGGAGGACGCCCCAGTTGTTAAAGAGAACGCCTCCGACAATGAACAAGAGGTAACTCACGATTCCATGATGCGTTCCTTAGAAAAATGTTGAAAACCAAAACTCCTTAAACTCATTGGTAAAATCATGGAGGAAAGTCTTGCTATGAAAAGAAGAATGGATGAACTTGAAGATGAGAATATTGTAGTTGAATGTGAAAACTGTAATTCAATGACTATTCAACTAGAGTCCTCATGTGAAGAAACTAAGTCCCTAAAAACTGAACTTATGTGTCTCAAACTTGAGAACGTCAAGCTTAGGGAAGAAGTGAAAGTTTTGGGAAAGAGTCCCATAGTTGAGGAAGTGAAACCAATAGTCTTTGTCCCAACTAAGCGTGGACTAGGTTATGAATCTGATACTAGGAACTCTCTCCCTAGCGATTTTGAGGCTAGCAAAACTTCAGAACTTGAACTTGAAAAAGAGAAAACCAAGAATCTTCTTGAAAGAATTAGAGTCCTAGAAAGTGGAGAAATAGGTCAAGAGGACTACTACACCAATTCCACCAGTCATAAAATTTACAAGAAAATTGCTAAGGGGGACGGCTCAAAGGTGTGCGATGCCCAAAAGATGAAGCAAAACAAAATCCAACGTCCCAACAAGAAGTACTACCTCGGTACTTACTATAGGACGTGTTGGTACTGTGGACAAGGTGACCACTTCAAATATGACTGTGTGAAACTGAAAGAAGATATTGCAAGTGGAAAAACTGCTAGGACTAACAATGAAAATGCTAAGTCCGTTCCAAAAGCTAATTCTAGGCGTCCTAGACATTCTAGAAGTTCTTTCCGCAAGAATGCCATTTCTAATGATGTTAACATAAATGATTATATGCTAGAACCAGAGTTCTATTATTGTAATGAGCCAGGTAAGGAACACCTTGCCTGGGTCGCCAAGAACTAACCTTGTTTTGGCAGGTGGAAGTGAGGGGACGCCCATGGATCATTGATAGTGGCGCCTCAAATCATATGACAGGAATCCAGATCCATCTCACTTCTATCCAAAATAGTGCCACGGGAGGAACTGTCTCGTTTGGCAACAAGGGCAAGGGAAAGATCAAAGGAACGGGAACTGCCATTCTCAATCCGTCCATTAAAGCAACAAATGTGAGTCTTGTTGAAGGACTTGGCTTCAACCTACTTAGCGTCTCTCAAATGTGTGATCAAGGTGAAAACCTAGTCACATTTGACTCAAAGGAATGCCTTGTTATCAACAAGAAGTCCAACAAAGTTGTTCTCAAAGGAGTACGCAAGAACAATGTCTATATCTTCAATCAAGAGTTCAAGCCTAAATCAGAATTATGTCTATCTGCTTCAAAGAAATCTTGTGAAGGGACTTCCCCGAATTGATCTTGAGAGTGTTGAACAGTGCGAAGCCTGTATCAAAGGGAAGCAAACAAGAACGTCTTTCAAGTCCATTAACGAAGTAAGTACAAAGAAGCCTTTGGAACTTCTCCATATGGATCTTTGTGGACCAATGAAAACGTTGAGCTACGGTGGAAAGAGGTACATTTACGTTCTTGTAGATGATTTTTCTCGATTCACTTGGGTTCTTTTCTTAGTGTCAAAAGCAGATTGTTTCAATGCGTTCAAAGTCTTCATCAAACAAGTGGAGGTTGCCCTTGAGATGCCTCTCAAATCCATAAGATCAGACCATGGAACGGAGTTCCAAAACTCAAAGTTCCTGGTCTACTGTGATCAACATGGCGTCTCGCATAACTTTTCAGCTCCAAGGACTCCTCAACAAAATGGAGTTGTGGAAAGAAAGAACAGGACGTTGGAGGATATGGCTAGAACTATGCTTTTGGCAAATAGCGTCCCCAAGTACTTCTGGGCGGAAGCTATTGCTACAGCATGTTACATCATCAATCGAGCCATGATCCGTCCTCTGCTGAAAAAGACGTCCTATGAGTTGTTAAATGGAAGGAAGCCTCACATTGACTATCTCAGAGTCTTTGGTTGCAAGTGTTTCGTTCATAACAATGATAAAGAAAAACTTGGAAAGTTTGATGCAAGGAGTGATGAAGCCATATTCCTTGGGTACTCTCTCACCAGCAAAGCATATAGAGTTTTCAACAAAAGGACTCTAAAGCTTGAGGAGAGTATTCATGTTGTGTTCAAAGAAAGCTCTTCTCACAAAGAAAAATCAAGTAAAAAAGAACGCTCCTCGTCACAACAGCAGGAGGACTCTGAAGACGAAACTGAAGATTGGTCCTTTGGAAAATACTATGTTCCTAAGGACGCTGCTACAAATCCTGAAGAAGTCTCAGTAGACGTTCCCAGTATCATCCAGGGAGTTCCCTCTCGTAGTGAATCTCCAGTTCAACAGGATGTGGCAGAATCAAGTCAACAAGGTGAGCAACGTCAAGGTGTGGACGCTTTCTCTAAGGGGGAACGCACCGAAGACGATGCTCAAGGTGATAGTGATGATTCTGATGAAGAGGTTGATCCAAGATTTGCTCAATTATTTCAAACGGAGTCCCGCTTCTCTAGGGACCACCCAACATCCCAGATTGTCTCAGATCCTTCTCAAGGAGTTCAAACAAGGTCAGCTGCAAGCAAGTCCCAGAGTGCAAATCTAGCTTTCTGTGCGTTCAACGCTTTTGTTTCTATGGTGGAACCAAAGAATATCAAAGAAGCACTCCAGGACGCTGACTGGATTCAAGCGATGCAAGAAGAACTCAATCAGTTTTAAAGAAACAAAGTTTGGACTCTCGTCCCACGTCCCAAAGGTAAAAATATCATAGGGACGCGATGGGTGTTCAGAAATAAGCTTGATGAGAGTGGACGTGTATCAAGGAACAAGGCAAGACTGGTGGCTCAAGGATTCAAGCAAGAGGAAGGCATAGACTATGATGAGACCTTTGCTCCTGTTGCTAGAATTGAGGCCGTTCGTCTCCTTATTGCCTTCGCCGCTCACAAAGGATTCAAGTTATTTCAGATGGACGTCAAAATTGCCTTCCTCAACGGAAAACTGAAGGAGGAAGTGTACGTTGCTCAACCGCCTGGTTTCGAGGACGCCTCTCACCCAGATCATGTGTACTACTTGGACAAAGCGCTTTATGGACTCAAGCAAGCTCCTCGTGCATGGTACGACAGGTTTGCGTCCTTTCTTTTGTCTCATGGGTACATAAGAGGTTCAATTAATAAAACTTTGTTCATAAAGAAAGTTCACAAGGACATTTTAATTGCCCAAGTCTATGTTGATGATATAGTCTTTGGTAGTACTAACATGAAGCTTGTAGATGAGTTCAAGTCCTTAATGAGTAGTGAGTTTGAAATGTCTCTCATTGGAGAACTCAATTTCTTCTTGGGACTTTAAATAAATCAACTCAAGGAAGGGACACGTATTCACCAACAGAAATATGTCCGTGAAATGCTTGAGAAGTACGGGATGAACACGTCCAAGCCTGTTGCAACCCCTTGTTCTACCAACTCGCGTCTCAACGCTGATGAAAAGGGAAAGGACGTTGATCAAAAGCTTTAGAGAGGAATGATTGGTTCTTTGCTCTATTTGACCGCAAGCCGTCCCGATATCATGTTTGCCGTTTGCTTGTGTGTACGCTTCCAGGCAAATCCAAAGGAGTCCCACATGCAAGAAGTTAAAAGGATCTTTCGCTACCTTAAAGGACGCGACGATCTTTGTCTTTGGTACCCTAGGAAGACGTCCTTCAATCTTGTTGGCTACTCGGACGCTGATTATGCTGGTCATGTGATTGATAGAAAAAGCACTTCAGGAATGGCACAGTTCCTTGGTTCATGCCTAGTCTCTTGGGGATCTAAGAAACAGAACTCTGTGGCGCTTTCAACTGCGGAAGTTGTTGAAGGGTTTCTTGAACAAATAAATTTGTAGTCAAGACCCCGCTGAGTATAGCGAAGTCAGGATCGTCCACGGGAGTGAGATTAGTGCTAACTTTAGTCGAACAAACTACGAAAAGCAAAGAAAACAAGAGGGCAGAACAACTCAGGCTCGACCCAAAGAGGGTCGATCTCGACCCTAGGGGGGTCGATCCTGAGTGCAAAAGAGGCACGAACGCACACAAACGAACACAAAACACTAACAAAGCTCGAACACGACCTTAGGGAGATCGAGATCCAGGCAAAATCACAAGTTTCAATCAATATAAAGGGCAAATCCTAGGGCTAGGGCTACCACAACAACAACCATACATGCTTTTGACAAGAATTCACAACTATCATGCAATCTAGATCATAGAAAAGTTAACTTTCGCAAACAATTCAAGCCATTCAATCAACTTTCGCAAATCAAACAACTTTCTATCTATCCTTCAACCTAGGAATATCAACTTTCGCAAATAATCCGATTAGAACTAATCAAGTAATCAACTTTTCACTTTCGCTAGGGTTAATTACAAGACATGCCTCAATTTTCACCAAGGAATAAGCACAAGATAGGTTATATATGATCATCAAGCATTCAAGTCATGAATTTAAGTTTTAAACATGCATGATTGTGTTGGGTTTTTGCCCAACCCTAAAATTTAAGAGGACTACTCACACATAGCAAGGAAGAACAAGGAAGAAGAAGAAGAAGACATGATTAAACCAAACTAAAATTCAACTAAAAAACCAAAGAACAAATCTTACAAACCTCAAACTTGTTCTCCAAGTCTTCTCTCTAGCAAAGCATCCAAAACATGAATTCTTTCAAAACTATAGGTTCAACCTCCTTTTATAGACAAAAAGGAGTCCTAATCTAGCTAGGAAACACAAACAAAACACCTTCCTAAAATACAGATTTGGAAACTTCAACATGTAATCCGGATAGAAGGAAGTCGGCAACGAGGTTCGACCCCCCTTAGGGTCGATATCGACCCCCTCAGGGTCGATCCTGAGAACTTTATTCCTTGCGCTCCAAGTTCGGTCAAGCGGCTCGAGCTCGACCCTTCCTGGCTCGATCCCGGGGTCGATTTCTTCACTTCTCTTCTTGATTTTGCTTCTCTTTAGCTCCTCTTCATGGCTCTTCCACTTGAAATCTTCCTCTTAGCTCGTCCATCCTCTCCTAGCCTCGCTCCAAACTCGTCTTCAAGCTCCAAAATACCTACAAAACGACACAAATATGCGTAGTTTCCGAATCTCAAGGAAATACGAAAACTTATGCAAAAAGACTCAAAAACACAAGACTCAACTACGAAAAACAAATTAAACTAACTTATCTAGACCCTAAAAATCTACCTAAAATGCGGACATCAAAACACCCCATACTTAGACTTGCTTGTCCTCAAGCAATAATCATGCAAATCAAGACCAATAACACAATCTTCAAGCATAGCCCTTGTCAAAACATTTTAAACACAAGTGAAAAAGGTAGACAAGTAACTTTAACGTCATCACATATGTGTGAATCTCAAGCTAGGCAATCACAATCCAACCTCACAAGGGATATAAATGTGTTTCTCTCAACTCTCATGTGTTTAGGCTTTCAAATCAACTCTCATCTCAATCTTTATGCAACATCTACTTTATCATTGAGACTTATATCACCAATCTCTCTACCTAGAGAAGTCAAAACACATCAATATTCATAAGAACTTAGGCTCAATGAAATCTTCATAGAAGACTCATTCGGCCGGGTTGTAATGGGGTTCAGTAATAACATAAGGTAGGGAGTTATTTGGCCATGTGGTGCTAAATCCGGGAATCAAACTCCTAAATACAACACTTCAAACCGAAACAACTCACTCACTTCCTTCTCTTTTTAACTCATAACCAAACACTTCATCAAAGACACTCAATACCCTTCAATTTCTAACCCAAACTCCCATACTACAACTTATAAACACTAGGAACTCTTGGCTTTGCACTTAAAAATTTTCTTTCTTTTTTTTTCTCTTTTCTTTCTCTCTTTTTTTTTCAGCTCGAGCATACTGGGGTCGAGGTCGACCCCTGGGGGGGTCAAACCTGAGAGCTCGTTTCTGGTAAGGGTCGAGATCGACCCATTAGGGGGTCGATCCTGAGGCTATTTGCTCGAGCTTCGTTACTTCTTTTCTTCAATTTTTCAACAATGTGCAATCCAAGCCAAGAATCCTATTACATTACACTTCAACAAGTTGTTTTCTACCCTTTAACAAAGTCACCTCTTTCAAACCCAACACAAATGTCACTCAACAAAACTTATTCCCAACACTCATCATCTAAGTTCAATTCCCGGAAGAGGGTCAAGCTAATATAGGCTAGGGATAATTTTTGTGGAGCTTCAAACAAAAGGCTAAGGCTAGAACGGGGCTTCAAGCAAAGACAATTCAAGGTAGGAATGGAATAACATGGGTTAAAAATAAGTTCTTAATCACAATCAACATGCATGAACAATTTCATAGCGGTTTCAAGAAATAGATAACCATATCAATGACAAGAAATATATGCATAAAGAGAGCAAAATCACACAAACAAAGAAGAGGGAATTAATGATGTTCTCCCTATAAGGCCAAAATTCTCACTAGGTAAAAATTTGTTGGATTGCAATTACTTTCACTTAAAACACATATGCTCAATTTCATCACAAGTCATTTCACAATCAAAAGCAATTTCTCATAAACATGGGCTACACTATCCAATTATGCCAAAGGAATTATATGACAAGCATAAAAATTAATTTTCATCATAGGACATCTAAGATGGAATGCTCTTCTATCCTAAAACAAAACACACAAATATTTTTGGATTTTTGACATTTTGCAATTTTTTTGGACTTTTTTCAAGATTTATCTTAACAAGCAAATCTATCAAACAAGCAAAGCAAACAAACAAAGACTCAATTATGTACAACATGTGAGATTTCTTCTTCCCCACCCCATACTTAAATCATGCAATGTCCCCATGCATGAAAACATATGACAAAGTAAAGATAAAAGAAGAAGAAGACTCACAAAAACTCTTAGAAGCTTGATTGGAGATGGAGTTCCTCATGGAGGTGGAGGTGGTCGACGTGGGCGGAAAGGAGGTTGCTCCGGGGGAGCCCATGCATCACGATCGGGGAAGTTGCCTTGGTTCCATCGCATGTAGTCCTCCATTTGAGCCCACCGGTAGTCATCCACATCTTGTTGAGCATAGTAGTACCCTTGAAATTGTTGGAATTGTTGGTGTTGTTGAGTCATCATCTCCCGGGTTTGAGTTTGGTACTCCATGAGGGCCGCTTGACCCCTCATAATCTCATCGAATTGCTCCTTTTGAGAAACGCGCATGGAGGCCATCTCGTTGGCTAAGTAAGCCATGCCATATGTCGGTGGGGCCTCATGAGGCGGTTGCTCAGCATAGGAAGGACCGGAATGAGCTCCCGAAGACGCCCCAAACTCAAAGTACAGACCGGAAGAAGGAGGAAAGGGTGGCGGGATCGACCTAGAGGGGTCGAGGTCGACCCCCATAGGGTCGATCCTGGGGCTCGATGGAGGCGGGGGTAAGGCAAGGCAGTCGGTGGCTTGTGGTTCGGGGCTCGGGTACCGACGTGGGCGGATCCTCAAAGACTCATCACTTGCAGGCCGAGCTCTCAAAGGAAATTTGATTGGAGACCACACCTCGTACCAATTAGGGAGATGAATCAAGTCAATTCTCTCCCGAGTAATAGCAACTTTCTTCCCATTGAATGTGGAATAATAGGTGGAATCGCCTTTAGAATGTTTTTCGATTAACTTGGCATTGGCGATGTATGGAATATCCACAAAGATGGGCTTCTCCGCAGTGTACGCCCTCATGTTCACCTCAAGGCTCATTGCAAGACGGGCAATCATTCCACCAAAGTAAATAGCACCCGAACCGCCCTTGAAATCCTCAATGCTTTTCATTCACTCGTAGCCAAGATTGATAGGAGCCGGAGAGGTAAAGAGCATGGTTCTTAGCACAATCATTTCCCTTCTAGAAGTATGATTGAGCTCGGTTCTCGGGAAGAGGACGCTCCCTAGAATGCGCAAGATAATCCGGAAGAGAGGACTGGCGAGATTGGAGACTTGCATGTTATGGCAAGATTGCACTTCCTTCCCGGAAAGATAGCTCCAAGTGGTGAGGATCGGTATGGGGCTTGGGTCGTCCTCCGTCGGATTAGGGAAGCCAAAGGCGTCATTGAGTTGCTTCAAAGTGATCTTGAACCACTTGTTCCCTAATTGAAACTCCATCTTCTTGTTGGAATCCGGGCTCTCTATGTCGGAGGAGAAGGTCGCCATGAACTCACAAGTGAGAATGGGGTAATGATGATTGTCCCACTCTAATATGTGCGCGGCTCCGATGTAAGAGAAAGCCTCCTTGACATCCTCATGAATGTGCAACCTTTGCCCATCCGCCTCATCATACCACCTCGTCTTGTGTTTCATCTCGAGGTAGGTATTGAAGTCCTCAACATACTTGGAGTTAATGCGGTAGTCATCTAGCGCGGACTTGTCACTCCTCTTTGCTCTCTTAGAAGGTTTGGAGCTTGAAGCCGACATAGTACCTACATCAATTCAAACACCAAAACCACATAATACACACCATCCACCCCACACTTAAACAAAGGCAAGAATCTCAACCAAACACTTCATAACATGGATAGGAGAGGATCTATAATAATGGAATATGAAGCACAAATTCATATCTCACCCTATCATGCAACCTAAGCCCAAAGAAACACACTCATCAAGAGCAAAATGTACCTAGGCACGACCCAGGGAGGGTCGTGCTCGACCCCAATGGGGTCGATCCTGAGCACATCAGCAAAATCGGCAAGAATACAAATGTCAGGTTCAACCCCAGGGGGGGTCGATCTCGACCCTAGGGGGGGTCGATCCTGACCGTGCAGGTCGTCTTCTACCTCTAGCTCAACCAAAAATCGGGTATGGAACCCATTGGCACCAATCCGCAATTTTCTACCAAAATTAGCTCATGAAGATAAAATCTAGACATACCCACGCATGCAAACTTCAACAACAACACATTCAAGCAAGCAATTTGCAAATTCATCAACCTAGGTCAAAAACCCCCAAATATGCACATTTAACCCAAAAATCCAATTTCACTCAAGTTTAAGCAAAATTGAGAGTAGAGGGTTAGAGGTCATACCGAAATTGCCTTGTGAGAAGTGAAAGAAGTAGAAATTTGGGTCGATCTCGAGCTAGATCTAGGAAGAGGCGTGTGGGCTGAATTTTTGGGCTATGGGGGCGTGGTTTGGTGCAGCCAACTCAGAGGAGAGTGGGTGGTGGTGCGGCTGAGGAGTGGTGGTGGCCGGGGTGGCGGTGGTGTGGCGGATTCCGGCGAGCTCGTGGGTAGGAGAGGCGGGAGAGGGGGTCGAGCACAAAGGAGAGACAAGGGAGGAGGGGTCGGTCGGGCTGATAAAGAGAAGGAGGAGGGGTGTTTTGATTTAAATTTTGGGTAAAAAACATACCTTACACCAAGGGGGGGCAATTTCGGAATTTTGCACTAGGGTCGATCACGACCCCCTGGGGGTCGATCTCGACCCATCTGGGTTGATTTTGCCGCCCTTTTGGTCCTTGTGCAAGATCGTCTTATCCCGTCTTTTGAGCTCGTGTTTTGCAATTTAGAGTCCTGCAAAAACATCCCCAAAATCCTATCCCAAGCAAAATATATCCTAATCTAATCTAAGGAAGGTTAGAAAATAAAAACAAAAATCTAGTCTAGAAATTGGAAGAGCAAAAAGAAAAAGGAAAAACTAATCTAGAAACCGGGTTGCCTCCCGTAAGCGCTTTTTTAACGTTGAAGGGTTTCTTGAACAAATAAATTTGTAGTCAAGACCCCGCTGAGTATAGCGAAGTCAGGATCGTCCACGGGAGTGAGATTAGTGCTAAGTTTAGTCGAACAAACTACGAAAAGCAAAGAAAACAAGAGGGCAGAACAACTCAGGCTCGACCCAAAGAGGGTCGATCTCGACCCTAGGGGGGTCGATCCTGAGTGCAAAAGAGGCACGAACGCACACAAACGAACACAAAACACTAACAAAGCTCGAACACGACCTTAGGGAGATCAAGATCCAGGCAAAATCACAAGTTTCAATCAATATAAAGGGCAAATCCTAGGGCTAGGGCTACCACAACAACAACCATACATGCTTTTGACAAGAATTCACAACTATCATGCAATCTAGATCATAGAAAAGTTAACTTTCGCAAACAATTCAAGCCATTCAATCAACTTTCGCAAATCAAACAACTTTCTATCTATCCTTCAACCTAGGAATATCAACTTTCGCAAATAATCCTATTAGAACTAATCAAGTAATCAACTTTTCACTTTCGCTAGGGTTAATTACAAGACATGCCTCAATTTTCACCAAGGATTAAGCACAAGATAGGTTAGATATGATCATCAAGCATTCAAGTCATGAATTTAAGTTTTAAACATGCATGATTGTGTTGGGTTTTTGCCCAACCCTAGAATTTAAGAGGACTACTCACACATAGCAAGGAAGAACAAGGAAGAAGAAGAAGAAGAAGACATGATTAAACCAAACTAAAATTCAACTAAAAAACCAAAGAACAAATCTTACAAACCTCAAACTTGTTCTCCAAGTCTTCTCCCTAGCAAAGCATCCAACTCATGAATTCTTTCAAAACTATAGGTTCAACCTCCTTTTATAGACAAAAAGGAGTCCTAATCTAGCTAGGAAACACAAACAAAACACCTTCCTAAAATACAGATTTGGAAACTTTAACATGTAATCCGGATAGAAGGAAGTCGGCAACGAGGTTCGACCCCCCTTAGGGTCGATATCGACCCCCTCAGGGTCGATCCTGAGAACTTTATTCCTTGCGCTCCAAGTTCGGTCAAGCGGCTCGAGCTCGACCCTTCCTGGCTCGATCCCGGGGTCGATTTCTTCACTTCTCTTCTTGATTTTGCTTCTCTTTAGCTCCTCTTCATGGCTCTTCCACTTGAAATCTTCCTCTTAGCTCGTCCATCCTCTCCTAGCCTCGCTCCAAACTCGTCTTCAAGCTCCAAAATACCTACAAAACGACACAAATATGCGTAGTTTCCGAATCTCAAGGAAATACGAAAACTTATGCAAAAGACTCAAAAACACAAGACTCAACTACGAAAAACAACTTAAACTAACTTATCTAGACCCTAAAAATCTACCTAAAATGCGGACATCAGAAGCCGAGTACGTTGCTGCTGCCTCGTGCTGTTCACAAGTTATCTGGATCAAATATCAACTAGAGGACTACGGTATCAATCTTGAAACTATTCCCATTCGTTGTGACAACACTAGTGCTATTGAAATTTCTAAGAATCCTGTTTTTCATTCACGCACAAAGCATATTCATATAAGGCATCATTTCTTGCGTGATAATGTTGAACTAGGACTCATTAGTATGGAGCAAGTAAGGACTGAAGACCAAATAGCTGATATTTTCATTAAGGCGCTTGATAGACGTCCCTATGAGCATCTAAGGCTGCTCTTGGGAATGATAACTTTTAAGTAGCAAGTCCCGTTCTACTATTCTCTCAATGATTGGCTATGTTTTGTAGATTCTAAGTGTTTAAGGACTGTTATGCATTGAATTCATATTTGCAAGGACGCTAGTCTAAAACTTCATATGTTTGCTACTTTGGAACGCCATTCAAATTTCTCTATTTGTCTCGAAAAGAGTATTCCTGATCACCCAACCCTCATTATAAGCCGAAATGATGGGAACTCTAAGCTTACCCTAGCCGAGAACTCTGCAAAAGCGTCCTATGAGCTTCATATTTTATTTTACGGGACGTACTTGCTTTGTTCTCAAATGGTTCGCAAGGTGATCACAAGGACGGTGACATTGGTTATTGGTTTGCTTGAAGAGGTAAATTTTTGCTAAGTTTGAGAGAACGCCATTGGTTTGAAAGAGAGAATGCCAGTTTAGTCTTGAAAGGAAGTTGAAGAGTCAGAAATTTGAATATTTGAAAGTTTGAACAGTGACCGTTGCTTTTGCTCAATGCTTAAGGGGAAAGTTTTGCCACGTGTCGCACAGTAAAACAGTGGTAATTACAGTTTGTGCCACCGCTTCCTCTATATAAGGCCAGAATAGTCGCTCTCGTTCATTTATTATTCTCAACCACTTCCTGCTTGAATCAGTGCTCTGACCTCTCTCTAGAACTCCGGCAGCTTTCTCTCACTAACTTCATCTGAAAATGTCTCAACAACTAAAGAACGTGGCCGGATCATCTACCGGCGGGAAGCGTCGAAAGTTGGTGAAGTCCCACTATATCGAGAAACCTCAACCCATCGTCCTAAATGAATCGTTGGTGGACTTCATCAACAGAAAGCCCAAGACGCTGTACAACTTGATAAGGGAACGGATGGATAGTCTCGAGGTGAAGACAGATGAAATAAAGACGAGAAACTACGAGAAGTTCATTGAACGGTTCGTTGTTCCAAGCCTCCACAACACAAATTACAAAGACTTGCCGGGAAGGATGGACGACGTTCTCTTCTTCTCACAGTTTGGAGGTGAGAATCTGGGTCCTTTACTTGAACTTATCCCAGATCTCCACAACGCCATCCTACCGGACTTTCCAATGTACCCAAGGGACTCTTTGGCGTACAAAATGCTAAAGTCCCGAGTGCCCAGTCCCTCTCCACCTCCTCAAGTCCCCACCATCACCACCAAATCTATCCTCCCATCCAAGCGTCCAACTCCTTCATCTCCCCTCTCAAAAACATCCAAATCTACTTCCTCAAAACCAACCCAAATTGTGGATAAATTTCCACCACACCTAAAGGACGGATGCTCAAAGAAAACCCACGATCCAAGGCCCATCAAAAAGGCCAAAACCTCAAGCGTCCCCTCCTCAAAAAACCCCACAAAAAGGCCCAACTCCTCAAAACGGCCTTCCAACCTTTCTAAGGAGTCAACTCCACCTCCACAACCACTCACTCTCGTCCAACTACCCACTCCTCCTCCGTCCCCTCAACCATCAAAGAAAAATGCCCTCATTCCTTTTCCTCCCAAACTCCACTCTCCCCTCAATCTCGCAAACTTCCCATCCGCCCCGGCTCATATCTCGTCACCCAAGGACCCCGAGACCACCAGATCTCGCCGTCCCTCTTCCGAGAGTGGACCAGAGGACGTTGAGCAACGTCCTGCACTTGAGCACACGTTCAAACGTCGCAAAACTGGCGAAACTCCAAACGTGCTCCTGGTTCAAGCTGCTCCAGAGCCCGAACACATCTCCTCCTCCTCCTCTAGCTCATTTGAGAGCCAATGAGGAACGCCTGCTGGTCAACCCTCCCCTTTCATAGATGTTGTTGGGGATTCAAATGACGAGGCGGAAGGAGTTGAGAATGCTCCTACTAAAGATAAAGTTGCTGAGGACGCTGGCGAGCACCAGGTCTCTCACAAGGACGCCGAGCCAACTCTTTCTGATGAGCTCGCGCGTGATGCTCAAGAAGTCCCACCCTACAACCAATCCCTCCCAATCCTCAATCCCCTCCAAGCTCCTCAAGAAAACCCCTCCCCCACAATCCAAATAGAATCCCACCAAGTCCCCGCGGACGCTGAGCCCCAATCAGAAATTCATCTAGAGGCTCAGGACGCCGAGGGCCCGTCCCAAGGACAAGCTTCTTCTGGTGCTGATCAAGCCACAGATGGTGGCAATGCTGAATCTGACCAAGGCAGAGAGGACGCTCCCTCCAAGGACGTTTCTAACAGTGACTCTGAGAACGCTGATGATGAGTCAGACGATGATGAGGACTCTGAGTCTCCAAAGGGCAAGCGCAAAAGAAAAAATGAAGGCGCGCCCGTCAACGTTCTTAGCCCTCTAATTTACTCAGAAGAGTGGCTTGCCTCCTTTGATGATGAAGCCGTTCAGGAGTTCCTCGAGCTTCTGAGATTCCAAGGATGGCTGAACATTGGGCCTGCGCCGACTACTGTCGACAAAGAACAGGTGAAGGCGTTCTACAGGGATTTGCGTTTCAAACCAAAAGATGGTTCCCTCCACTTCAAAATTGAAGGTGAGAAAGCCTCAGTTACAGAACGCCAAATCCGATCCTTCTTAGGTCTAAGTCCTCGCAAGCCTCCGTCCAATGCTCTTAACTCACTTCCAGAAGGCGGATTTGAGACAACAGATCAAGAACTGCCTCTCGTGGAGCACATCTTCCAGGGCAAAAGGCCAATGGGACTTGACAGGGTAGCTCACGTACTGAGCAAGGTTGGCGCCATCGCTCACTACTTCATTTGTCGCGCCATCCTTCCAAGGCAGGAGAAGCGTTCAATTGTGCAAACACATGACATCATTCTCATTGACGCTTTTCTAGAACGCCGTCCAATCAACCTAGCCAGAATTGCTATGCAACACATGGCTAAGTGTGGAAGGAAGAGGCATGCCTTGCCGTACCCTGGACTAGTCAAGCTTATTCTGCAGTCCCACGATGCTTATGATGAGAACGCTCCATCTGAGGAACTCGGCTTGAAATGGAACGCTAAGAAAGGACTCGTAGAGATCAGGCACAATGAAGAGTTGCCTTCAGTGATTAAACAGTTAGAAGCTGAGGCTGAGGAAGCCAAAAAGAAAGTTGAGGAAGAACGCATGGCTGAGGAAGAACGTCTAGCTTCCATGAATCAGGAGTTCGCTCAGGAAGATGAGCCACCAGTAGACCTTGCCGCTCTTGATCAAATGCTTATGGCTTCTTCTCCCTCTCAAGTACCTCCCATGGACGCTCCTTCATCCAGTTCAGGACCAAGACCCCGTTCTGCACCTGCAAATCTTGCTGAGCATCCTCCTGCAGAACTCATGGGTGCGATCTTGGACAACCAGTGTCTCATCTTCTCAGCTCTCAAGGATCTGTCCTCTGCGTTCACCAAGGCTGCTGAACTTAATGAAAAACTGCTCAAGTTTTATCAAGATCAGAGCCGTTCTCAGTGATTGCCGTCCTCCCCTTTAATCCCCCACTATTTTGCTTTTGCTTCTTTTGAGTTTCAAACACTATGATCTTGGTTTGTAATAACCGTACTCTTTATTCTATTTGAATGGCAATCCTTTGTTTGTGTGCATATGTTTGTTTAAGCGTTCAACTGCCTTTAGTTATGTGTTTGTGCTAACGTTCTTATCACTTGTTATCCTTTTCGATGATTCCAAAAGGGGGAAGTGTAGTTTTGCAGAGATGCGCTACAAAATAGTTATCTAGAATAAGCAAGTGTTAAGGGGGAACTATTAAGTGAAAGGTTTAAGGAACGCCCATGCTAGAATAAAAGAGGACGCCTAGAAAGTTTTTCTAGGACGCGACTCTCTCCTTAAAATCCAAATGTTAGAGAATCAAAGAATGAAAACTTGTGCTTACTGAAATTTCTCTAAGTGTTAGAGGACGCTTATAAGTTTTCATGCATGCTAAGTTCCAATGTCAAAACTATTTTGCTAAAGAGTTTGTCATCATCAAAAAGGGGGAAATTGTTGGGACGCTATCAAGAACGCTTGCGTACTTGGTAGTGTGCCCACACAAACCGTCCCTCAGTTTTGATATGACAAACTCACTTTGATTCTAATAAAATTTGTCCAAGTGTTCAGGAACGCAATATACTTAAAAGGACAACAAGTGTGTGAACGTCCCCTAGGCTTAGGGACGCCAGCTAACAGGAAGTAAGGACCAGCAAGAGACTACTTGAGCAAGGACGGAGTCCCAAACAAGTAGGAACGCAAGAAAGGCGTCCTTACTCACTAGCCGACAGGATGACATCACTCGACAATGTTTGATCATCCAAGGACACGTGGAGACCGATTGTAGCAGAGTCCAACACTACGTGGCGGACGATCCTATAGTAGAGTTCATCAACACGTGGCGGCCGATCCTGTAGCGGAGTTCATCACACAGCTGGATACAGGAAGCTTCCTCATCACGTCCATGAAGGGCATGATCGTCCCAGAGAAATGACACCCTTCCCCAAGTCCTATAAATAGCCCCAAGGCATTTATTGTGACGCCAACGCTTTCAAGAATATTCAAAGAGAATCAGAGGAAAGCGACTCACTCAAGAACACGAAGAACTAACTCAAGAACTCAAGAACAGTGTTTAGACCTGAGTTAGATCGAGTGAGATTTTGTACCCAAACCACAAAACAGTTTGTAACCAAAAGAGAGAGAGAGTTCTGCGAAGTACTGCAGAACGTAGGAATAGAGTCCTTTAGTAGATTGAACTAGCTTGAGTTGTAGGCTTAAAGGAGTTCTTTACAAGTGAACTTAGGGAAAAGCTAAGTGTCAGAGAACTGTAAAGACTCGCCAGTACAACTGTAAGAACGTTCAATATAAAGGAAAGAACTATTCAAAAATCCTTCAAGGAGGTAGAGGTTTACACTCAAGGACTACTTGGTCTTGAGTGGTTCCTCTATAATTCATTGCGTTCATTACTTACCTGTTTAGTACTATTTCCGCTGCATTACTTAAGGACGCTCCTACCCCTCGTAGGAACGCCTAACCAAAGGACGCCTTTACCTAAGTAAAGGACGTCCCTCAGTACTAACAATCCAACAACATATGTTTTAAGCCATTATGAAAATCCTTCAATGAAACTCCATTAGTACTAGCATCACCATTTGAATGAAACATGTTAGAATGACTCGAGCTTGATGAGCAATCAACAAAAAAATGTAAATCTACATGAAACACTTAATGAGTACTACAAAATTGCAAATACGATTCTTCTTTTGGTTCACAAAAAATGTCATTATGGTTCTTAAATTTTCAAGGAAAGGTTAATTAAAAACCATAAAACAATTCATGTAAATTAAGGCACATGTGTTGAGGCATTTTATCGAACACATGGTGGGCAACCAGACATGCATATGCTTTCAACCACTCTATTCAATCGAAATTGTCAATGTGCAATATAAAAGACATAAAAAATCTACAAAAGAAATGTAAAAGTTATGTATGAAGCAACATGAAACATATAATGAGTACTAAAAATGAGAAAATACGATTATTCTTTTGGTTCACAGAGAATATCATTATGGTTCATAAATGTTGAAGTAAAGGTTCATTCAAAGACATATAACGGTTCATGTAAATTAAGGCACGTTTGTTGAGACATTTTGTCGAACACATGGTGGGCAACAAGACAAGAATGAACTCTCACATAGCTATTCAATCGAAACCATCAAAATTGAGTTGTTCATGTTGCCATAACCTTTTGACAATGTAAATTTAACGAGTTCACACAAAAGAGAGTGGATTAAAGAGAAAACATCTATAGATTAACGTGTGTCACATTTACAAGCACAATTGATAGAAATTAACAAAAAACAAGTTTCAAAATTTGAAATCATCTACCTAAATCCATAAGAAGGGAATTGGAGGTCAAAGGAATCAGATTAGAGAAGGCATTGAAGGGAACAATGGATGAATGACGGTTTTCAAAGGAGAGCGATTGAGAAAATTGGTAACGCACAAAGCAGTAGGTCGATCAGGAAGATTGAGAGTAAAAAAAGACAACAATGCCCTTTACATTAAAAAGGGGCATAAAAAAGTGGAGGCAATCCGGGTCATTGAATTCTAGATATCTAACGGATGAGATTTGATCTCATTTTATATTTTAAGGGCTGATCTCACCTGATCCCCTTTCCAAAAAAGAATTCATAGTGTATATGTACTTTATATTATGTTCGGATTGTTTCAGATATCACATATAGTTGTCGTGTATGATCGCGTTCCGGTTCTTTCGGATATCGGGTATAATCAGGTATAATCGGGTTCGGATTATATCGGGTTTCGAATGTAATCGGGTTGTTTATATTCGAATCGGTTATTCGGGTTTCGGTTTGACACCGGATGAGCATTTCGGATGTAATCGAGTTCGGGTTATTCGTAAACGGGTTATTTATACCTCCGGGTTAGATTCGGTCGGATTGAGTCTGTTTTGGATTTCATTATATAATTTCTTTTCCCGGATTTTGGTCAGTTTTCAAATCGGATAATTCGATCGATTAGTTCGAATCGGGTCAGAATTTATCACCCCTATTTTAATTTGCGTATATAAAATTGAGAAAGTGGAAACACAAGTTTTTTTTTTTGGCTATAAACTCCAGGTTTTGTGCCATGCTCAGTTGTTTGACTGAATTGCTATGACATCAGATTACAAAAGCGAGGAGCAGTTTTTTTTATTTGTAAGGCAAACTGGCAAACCAAGCACAAATTCAGTTCACACACCGACTATAAAATCAGCTAAATATATAGCTTATTCTTCTTACCGAAATAGGAAAATTATATTAAAGAAATTAAGAAAACTGTAGTCGATTGATAAATTGTTGTAATGTAATTTCGTAATTCTCTTAAGTTTTTCGACCAAAAAAGAAAAAAAATTCATACATTTTTTTTCTTTGTCAATCTTATGATAATCAAAAACTCTAGAATGATTTGGCTATATGGCATTTGGAAAATGTCATATAGTAAGAAAATACCATAATATGTCATATTTGCGCACATATCATAACCCCTCTCTCCACTAGTTGACCGACCGTTGACCGGCGTTGACCGACCGTTGACTGTCATCAATTGTCAACACAAGTGATAACATTCACAGCTAATTGTCAATACAAGTGACAATATTCACAGCTAATTAATTGTCAACACAAGTGACAATATTCACACCTAATTGTCAACACAAGTGACAATATTTACACCTAATTGTCAACACATGTGACAATATTCACACCTAATTGTCAACACAAGTGACAATATTCAGCAATTATTCACACACTCAATTGTCATCACAATTCACAAGTGACAATATTCACACCTAATTGTCAACATAAGTGACAATATTCAGCAATTATTCACACACTCAATTGTCATCACAAGTGACAATATTCACACCTAATTGTCAACACAAGTGACAATATTCAGCAATTATTCACACACTCAATTGTCATCACAAGTGACAATATTCACACCTAATTGTCAACACAAGTGACAATATTCAGCAATTATTCACACACTCAATTGTCATCACAAGTGACAATATTCACACCTAATTGTCAACACAAGTGACAATATTCAGCAATTATTCACACACTCAATTGTCATCACAAGTGACAATATTCAACAATTAACTAGAAGATTGTAGTAATTACACCGAATAAGAATAGCTAAAACAAGACTTATGCACACAACTCCAAATTATCATAACAAATGACAATATATGTCAAATGTACAATTAGTAGTATTTTACAAGTGACAATATCAACACAATTATCATTAAAATAAAATATTAGTGACATTAACATATTATCAAAAGATACTAAATTGTCATCACAAGTGACAATATTAACCGAATTGAGTGATGACTCTTCATAAGTACATATATAAATATTGTCACGTGTATTGATTAATTAGTGATGACACTTAATTAGTGATGACTCTTCACAAGTGACAATATTCACAACTAATTGTCATCACAAGTGACAATATTAAAAGATTTAGTGACACTCATGAAATTTGTTGAAACTAGTTTTCTTATCAATGATAGTGATAACACTCCTATAAAATTTAATGAATATATATGTCAAATGTATAAACAAGAAAAGTCATTCAATCAACGAAAACAATGTGATCCAAAATTAATTATTCTATCATCACAAGTGACAATTAATTATTTGTCCACTCAAGTCACAATTAACACCTGCAACAATTTGGAGTGCCAGCACAACTAAATGTCTCAAAAAAAATTTAAATCCTAAACAAGAACACATCTACAGTAAACAACAACTCTATAAGACTTGGGAGTTTAGTCTTTCAAGCTACATAAATCATAAGATCAAATGACCTGTTCAAACCAAGATAAGCAAGGGTAGTTACTCTATTTTACACAGTTAAAGTGAAGATCGCACTATTTCATAGGCTTATATAAAAAGATACAACCAAAATTTTAAGATTCCTTTGACCCAAGCATTCATCTTCTATCAATTCCCACAATTTTAACAATATCACCCTACCAAAGCCAGCACGCATATTGTACTGCCTTATTTCCTCATTGCAAAATAATAAGTCACTATCTAATTCCTATCATAACTCACAATAAGCTGGAATTGGATATGTAACCCTAACAAGCAGGAAACCGAGCAAACCTGCAAGACAAAGGGCCCAGGAAGCTCAACGAGATGCATAGAATCCAAATTCGAGGGCAAAACACCTCCACCGGCGAAATTCATGTCCGAATTCAAAACCTGCTCGAAGCAAAACTTGGCCTTGGTTTCCAAATCGAGTCCGGAACCCCAGAACAGTAGTTTCCAGGCCTCGAACGCAGGAATCCAACCACTCGGCCTTCAAATTCAGCCCTAGACTACGCAATACCTCGCTGACCGGAGAATGCGAGGGGCCGCCGCCATTGGATCCACACCACCGGCGTCGCCTACCGGGATTTGAAACCAGAGAACGTCCTCATCCAGATCCGGAGCCCCGTCGTCTAACAGCGTAAATCCGCCGTTGTAGCTCCTCCGACGCTCTCCACGAGCCCTCTCTCCAGATCCGCGCCTGTTAGGGTTCCGATTTGGACGGACGGCCGTCGGATCGGGAGGGGACAGGCGAATCCGATGGGACCTTTTGAAGAGGAAGAAGAAGAGGTTGAGGATGAGCACGAGATGGTGCCTCCGCACGAGATCGTGGCCTGATCGAACCGAACGACGGTGGTCGACGCTTTTATATCCTGGATTCATACCAAACCTACAAGTAAGAAGCTTATGGGCAGTAGCGGGCAAAACGCCTCCACAACACTGCCGCTCTATCTAAAAAACTCAAAACTCTATACAACTCTACAAGCCACATCATTAGGGCTAATGACATGTCCACCAATCAGGCAACTACAACTGTACTACTAATCTTCATTACCCTTTTACGCTTATGATAATCACACGCCCTTCTTAGTAAATTGTAGCAATACACTTGACAATGATACTATACTAGTACTTCTTGGGAATTCAGACGGTTTGCTGTTTTACTATTTTTAGTGTTTGGCAGCGCAAATTGGGGTAAATTCCCTGCCTCTTTGGCAACTCCTCCTCACCCACCACTCTCCTCTCTCTCTCTCTCTCTCTCTCTCTCTCTCTCTCTCTCTCTCTCCAATACTCTCAAAGGCCCTGAGATCTGTCAACATTTCCGGGTCAATTCTCTACCGTCATTGTGTACTTAGGGTTTTAATAAGCGCCCAGGTGTGCTCTGACAAGGCTTCCTTCCAGCTTGGATTTGGCTTCCTACAGGAAAATACCCACAAGCCAATTCTTCTTGCATTTACCCTATAACCCTCTTTTCTCGGCCAATTTTAGGCTTCTCTGGGGGTCCAGTGATTTTACTCATAGATCTTGCTTCCGTTCTTCTCCATTTGGTCTGAGTTATCTGGGATTTGGGTTTCTGGAGATGTGCTCTGTGCACTCCGTCTTAGAAGGTGAGCAAATTGGCATGGCTTTCTAGCTCATTCAAATATTTCAGCTATTGGGGCTTGGTTCTTGTAATTTGCTGTCTCTCCTTACTTGATTTGATTGCATATTCTGTCCAAGAGTGTTACTTGTACTGTTCTAGGAAGTGAGTGGTGGCGGGTTTGGAGTTCTAGGTCTGAGCTTGCAAGTTGTTTTGGACAATGCGTGTATAAAAGTTGTTTGAATTTGACCAGTTGCTGTTCTTGGTTTAGTCTGCATATGCTAGACGCCTAGAGAAAGCTGAGCTGTCATATGGCTGTATATTAGTCTGCATAATGCTGTGTACAGCCGTAGGGCAACATTATATTAGGCTGATGTGATATGTACTTATTTGCATGCTTTGTGGCCATAAGCATTTGCTGAGCTTTCCAAGAAGTCTAATTCGTCTCTATGATACAATATCATTTGTATTCTAGGTATCACCGAGAAACATGGCCAAAGATCTCAATGCTGAGTTGTCAAAGAAGTCCATATTTGGACTCCAAATCTGGGAGCTAATTGCTATAGCTATTGGAGTGCTAATCATCCTCTGCTTTGGTTTAGTCTTCGTGTGTCTTATAAAGTTGAAGAGATCAAGAAAAACCAGCAACAGTCTTCCTTCATGTCAAATTCCTGCAGTGTCCAAGGAAATTACAGAAGTACAGGTGCAACAGTTGCCCGCAAATAACTTCTCCACACATGATAGAAATCTTCCTTCCATTCAGGATAAATTTGGCGACATTGAGTCCAATAGTTCCCTGTCAATTGAAGACAAAGGGAAACTGAGAAATGGAGATACTAGTAGGTCTGGTTCGTTTCGCCGTGCAGATTGTGCCGGGTCTCAGTCTGGGGAAGAAGGCAGCTCTGGTACATTTGGAGGATACAAACCGGCTTCCTCGCATGCTATAACTGCTCCTTCTCCTCTCTGTGGTCTGCCTGAGTTTTCACATCTGGGTTGGGGCCATTGGTTCACATTGAGAGATCTTGAAATTGCAACAGACCGATTTTCAAAGGAGAATGTCCTCGGTGAAGGTGGATATGGAGTAGTTTACCGTGGACAACTGATTAATGGAAACCCTGTGGCAGTTAAAAGAATCCTTAACAATCTGTAAGTGTTAGAACTGTCATATGGTTCGTTTATATGTATAGTATGAAGAAATCTCCTATAATTGTTATAGTTCCTTCTTATTCAGACTTCTGTAATGGTTTAATATAGTGGTCAGGCTGAGAAGGAATTTCGAGTGGAAGTTGAAGCAATTGGACATGTGCGTCACAAGAATTTGGTTCGCCTTTTGGGATATTGTGTTGAAGGAACTCAAAGGTACCTTATTTCAGCAACCCGTCTAATATGACTTTCTTAGCTTATAGTTGCAACCAACAACAGCAAGTTTTTGGTGGAGTTTTAAATGTTTTAGTATGATTGCTGCACTGTATATCCTATCTTATGATCAGCATGTGAATGCGAAGTTCTAAAACCTTGATTTTTTATTTCAGGATGTTGGTTTATGAGTATGTCAACAATGGAAACTTAGAGCAGTGGCTTCATGGTGCCATGCGTCAACATGGATCTTTGACGTGGGATGCTCGGATAAAAGTTCTGCTTGGCACAGCAAAGGCGTAAGTCTGCTGATTTGAGTTAAGACAATACATTGTGTGCTATAGTATAATCAACTATGTTCTCTTGCTCAAAAAAAAAAAAAAAAAAAACTATGTTCTCTTTGATGAGAAGTGGAATTATAGTTATGCTCTTGCTAAGCGAAAACCTCTTTTCTGGCTGTCAGTTGATATTTGTAGCCCAAAGGTTGCCATGCTTGTTTCTTTCATATTTTGTTTATCTACCGTCTGCACGTTAAAGATGCACTTGCAGTTGTTCTCTTTGAATCTGCAAGATCACTTTTCAGCCGGTTAATTAGTGCATCTCCTTACATGGATTTGTTGGTCTCCGTTATTTGTTCAAGTTCTTCTGACTTTCCATTCTTCGACAGACTTGCCTATTTGCATGAGGCGATAGAGCCAAAAGTGGTGCATCGTGATATCAAGTCGAGCAATATTCTAATTGATGACGAGTTCAATGCAAAGGTTTCAGATTTTGGCTTGGCAAAGCTCCTAGGTGCTTCACAAAGCCATGTGACAACAAGGGTCATGGGAACGTTTGGGTACGCAAAGACAATGCCTCCTTTTCTTTGGAATAAGAAGTCTATACTTCCTTGTTCATTTTATTTCTTGCTTTCGGTCTGACGATAATATTCAGAAGATGTATCATATCTTGATTCCTTCCCATCATACAGGTATGTGGCACCAGAGTACGCAAATACCGGGCTTCTTAATGAAAAGAGTGACGTTTACAGCTTTGGAGTTGTCCTTCTAGAAGCTATTACAGGAAGAGACCCTGTAGACCATGGTCGCCCACCAGAAGAGGTATTCATGATTTATCTGCATGAATTCTGTATCTTAGCATTTAGAAAGGAAAAAAAACTCTTTAACAGTTTGAAGCATCTTAACTCAAATACTAATATACAAATATTTGAACACGGTTGTTAGTTTAAATTTTGCGTTTGCCTTAACCATAGCAATGCCTGAGTTGAATTGCTCTAACTAGCTGTAGCGCGTGCAGGTTAATCTGGTTGATTGGCTGAAAATGATGGTAGGAAGCAGGCAGTTTGAGGAAGTGGTGGACCCAAACATGGATACAAAGCCATCAATAAAGCTCCTGAAACGAGCTCTTTTGACTGCTTTGAGGTGCATAGATCCGGACTCGGATAAGAGACCCAAGATGAGCCAGGTCGCAAGAATGCTTGAATCGGAGGAGTATCCCTTACCCAAGGAGGTAAATATGTGCATAAAATTACTGTTTAGAACTATTAACTTCTTTTCATCTGGTGATGGCTGGCTGATCTAAGATCTATATGATCAAATCTTTTTGTCCGATTCAGGATCGAAGGCAAAGAAGAACTAGAGCAGGCAATACTGAGGTAGAATCCCAGAAGGAGTGCTCAGTCACAGACAAGAGCGATAACCCTGACTCAATATCAGACGGAGAAAGTACCAAAAAATCCTGAACCATGGTTACCCATAGCTATGCAGAGTAATCATTTTCAGCTTGAACATTTTGTGGGTCTGATTTTCATATCCCTCTGGTGGATGGCAGGTCCTTTTATTTATTTATTTCCCACAATTAAATTCTGCGTTTTGAATATGTCTAGTTTGCAGGCTGATTTGTAGTGTAAGAATTGGAAAGGACTTGGTACTTGGAGAATTCCTAGGTGTCATATGTACAGTTTATTCTTGTCATTTTTTTATTCAATCTTTGTTTCTGTGCTGACCATGTTTTTGGGCCCAGTAAAGATGTGATGTTGGGACTCATGGTTTAACCATGGGTTCAGATTTAAACTAAATTATTTAATTTAATTTTTAAATAATTAAATTATATCAGCAACAAAAAAATATTTTCATTAGATTTTTATATTTACTATACTAGTATTAGTCTCGTCTCTTGAAGGCACGAATTTAATTTAATTAAAATTTTAGTTTAAAATTTATATAAAATTTATATAAAATTATTCAAAAGACTTAATTGGTTAATCTTGTAAGATTAATTAACTATATATTTCAACATGATAATATATCAGTGAAAAGTAATGCAACATGATAATATATCAGTAAGATTAATTAACTATATATTTCAAATTTATATAAAATTGTCCCCTCCAAGGGGTATTTGTTGAAGGAAGGCTCATTCAAGACAATATTTTGATTGCTCATGAAATCTTTCATTCTTTCCATAGAAAAAAAATGGGTAAGAAAGGATGGATGACTCTGAAGCTAGATATGGAAAAGGCCTATGATAAACTAGACTGGAATTTTATTAACCAAATCCTGCTCAAATTTGGTTTTGCGGAAAAATGAATCCGATGGGTCATGGCGTGCATCTCAACGTCCTCTTTCTCTATACTAATTAACAATGAACCCGGTGAGCTTTTCCACCCGTCATACGGAATTCGCCAAGGAGACCCCCTTGTGCCTTTTATCTTTGTCATTAATTGCCATGGAATACCTAGCCAGGACTCTAGAAGTCAGATCCAACCTACCGGGCAAAAAGATCGGAGTTCAACTGACGAGGAATGGAATGAGAATCCCCTTCCTTAACTTTGCAGATGATACTCTAATCTTGGTTGATGCCTCTCTAGATAGCATGAATGTGATAAAAGAAATTCTTGATGACTTCACAAAGAAAGCGGGGCTGGCTATTAATTTTCATAAAAGCACGATGCAGACATCTTCGAATGTGACAAAAACCGAATGTAGCGTCTCTTGCGAGTATCCTAAACTTGAGGATAACGACTGACACAGAAAAATATCTAGGCATCCCGATTGTTAGAGGACGTGTGCATAACGCAGTCTTCTCAGATGCAATACAAAGTCTAAAAAAGCAGCTAGCTAAATGGAAGGCAAACTCTGTGTCTCAAGCTGGAAGGAAAGTCTTGATTCAGGCTAACTTGCAATCCAAAACAAACTACCTCATGCAGAGTTTCCTGCTGCCTAAAGGTATCTGGGATCAAATTAGCAAAGTAAACCGGGATTTCTTCTAGAACAAGAGCGCTAACAACTTCCATCCCCTTATTAGTTGGGAGTGCATTTGCGCTCCCGAGAGAAAAGGTGGGATGGGGTTGAGAACTGCGGAGGTCTCATATACGGCCCTTCAAATGAAGCTACTATGGAAAATTCTAACGGAACCGGGAAACCCCTGGGTTCGTTTGGTGACTGAAAAGTATCTAGAAACAGAGTCCATCATGACAGTTGAAAAGAAAACACACTCCTGGCAGTTTGGACGACTCCTAAACATCAGAGCAACCTATATGAAGGTTGTGAGGTGGCAACTTGGAAATGGAAAGAGTATAAATTTCTGGACACATCCATGGTTAGACAACGTCACTCTACGACCATACCTTCAGACGCCGACGTAAAAATGAAGGTTTCAGACTTTATTTTGGACAACAAAACTTAGGACACTCAGAAACTACAAACTCATCTTCCACAGCATCTTGTTGACAGGATTCTGCAAGTTCGCATCCCGATTATGGACCAGGAAGATAGAGTAATTTGGACACCATCCCCGGATGGGACTTTCTCTGTCAAGACGGCTGCTCAGTTGTGTGAAGAGACGAGAAACCTCCCTGATCAGAACATGAAGTGGATTTGGAACCTGAAGACCCCTCCAAAGTTGCAGAACTTTGTCTGGAAAGCTTGTGCGGACTGCCTTCCAACAACAGAACGACTGAATAGGTATCATGCGAGAGTGCCAAGTACGTGCTCCCTTTGTGATACTCGAGAAGAAACAACAAAGAACCTATTGTTCGAATGTGATTTCACTATTACAATGCTTCGACACCTAGAACAACGAACTGGGGTACGGATTGTCCTTAAAGACGAGGGCGATTTGAACCATAGTATTCTGCAAACCGTCAAGGCTAACAAAGGAGACACCATTATGTTGAAGGGTTTCTCGAACAAATAAATTTGTATTCAAGACCCCGCTGCGTATAGCGAAGTCAGGATCGTCCACGGGAGTGAGAATAGTGCTGAGAATAATCGATAAACTACGAAAAGAGAAAAAGAAACGCAAACAAGCCGACTCAGGATCGACCTGAGGAGGGTCGATCTCGAGCCTTAGGGGGTCGATCCTGAGAGCAGAAACACACGAACGCACACAAAACACACTCAATCACAAGCAAGGGCTCGAACACGACGAAGGGAGTCGGGATCAAGGCAAAAGATACGAATTTCAATCAATATAAAAGACAAATTCCAGGGCTAGGGCTACCACAACAACAACCATACATGCTTTCAACAAGAATTCACAACTATCATGCCATCTAGATCATAGAGAAGTTTACTTTCGCAAACAATTCAAGTTATTCAATCAACTTTCGCAAATCAAACAACTTTCTACCTATCCTTCAACCTAGGAATATCAACTTTCACAAATAATCCTATTAGATGTAATCAAGCAACTAACTTTTCACTTTCGCTAGGGTTAATTACAAGACATGCCTCAACTTTTACCAAGGATTAAGCACAAGATAGATAGATATGATCCTTAAGCATTCAAGTCTTGAATTCAAATTTTAAACATGCATGATTGTGTTGGGTTTTTGCCCAACCCTAGAACTTAAGAAGACTACTCACACATAGCAAAGAGAGAAAAGGAAGAAGAAGAGGAAGACATGACCAAAACCAAACTAGAATTCAAATTAAACAAAAGATCAATCTTAAAAATTCTCAAACTTGCTCTCCAAGTCTTCTTCCTAGCTCTCCTAATGTTGATGATAATTGATTGATTCTCCCCCAAGGGATGAATTATCCCCAAAGCATGAATAAAACTAAAGGTTCAACCTCCTTTTATAGAAGAAAAGAAGTCCTAATCTAACTAGGAAACACAAAGAAACAACCTTCCTTAAATACAAACTAGGAAACTCTACAATATATCTGGAATAAAGGAGAGTCGGTGCCTAGGATCGACCCCTAGGGGGGTCGATCTCGACCCCACTCAGGGTCGATCCTGAGAGCACTTTTTTTCAGCTTCTTCTAACTTCTTCACTTGGCTCGTGCTCGACCCTTCCTAGCTCGATCCCGGGGTCGATTTCTTCACTTTTCCTCTTGATTTAACTTCTCTTAGCTCTTCTCCTTAGCTCTTCCACTTGAGATCTTCCTCCTAGCTTGTCCATCCTCTCTTAGCATTGCTCCAAACTCTTCTTCAAGCTTCAAAACACCTACAAAACGACACAAATATGTGTAGTTTCCGAATCTCAAGGAAATACGAAAACTCATGCAAAAAGACTCAAAAACACATGACCCAAGCACAAAACACAACTCAAACTAACCTATCTAAACCCTAAAAATCTACCTAAAACGCGGACATCACATTATACTTTTTCTTTGGTGGACTATTTGGATGCACCGTAATAAACGAATTTTCAATGCAGACAGGGCACTGAGAGATGAGAAACCATCGGACCTGGCTCTTGCTATCTACTCACAATGGAAACTAGCGGAATAGCTAGATAACAAGCAAATAGTGAAGCGGCAGAGACCAAGACTCCCAACATGGAAGAAACCAAACAGGGGATGGGTAAAACTAAATTTTGATGGATCTCGGCAATCTAACTCATCCACGCATGGGGGATTTATTTTAAGAGATAATAACTCGAAAATTCTTGCCTTGGATTGACGGAAGTTGGCCGCCCCGTCCATCCTCCAGGCTGAAGCTCTAGCGGCTCTGGATGGGGTGCGGAGGGCCAAGTCCCTTAATATAACAAAGCTAGTGGTTGAAGGTGACAACTTATTTGTGATTAACAACATTACGGGGGCATGGAGATGTTGGGAAATTCAGACAATTATTGGTGACATAAAAGGTCTCCTTTCTCTTTTTGAGGAGGTTCGCGTTCTCCATTGCTACAGGGAAAGTAACAGAGTTGTAGTCTACCTAGCGGCTAGGAATGTTGATCCATAACTCTTACTCGCTAGTGTGATGACAAGTTGTGAAACGCAATACTGGGAAAAATCCTTGCGGACGACGTTTGGATTAAGTGAAGAAAGAATACGAGAAACTAGAGATTTCTTGAAGATTATCCGGACGGATGATTTAGGCTGGTCCTACCCTGATTAGGAGGCCTAGTGTTTTCCCTCTGTTGTAAGAAAAAAAATAACTCTACACCTTCTTATATTTGAAATGTGTTGATGTTGGATCGTTAGTAACTGAGGGACGTCCTTTACTTTGGTAAAGACGTCCTTTGGTCAGGCGTCCCTACGAGGAGTAGGGGCGTCCTTAGATTATGCAGCGGAATAAAATACTAAACAAGTAAAAGTGAACGCAGTGAATTATAGAGGAATCACTCAAGACCAAGTAGTCCTTGAGTGTAAACCTCTACCTCCTTGGAGGATTTTTGAATAGCTTTTCCTTTATATTGAACGTCCTTACAGTTGTACTGGCGAGTCTTTATAGTTCTCTGGCACTTAGTTTTCCTTCCTAAGTCCACTAGTAAAGGACTCCTCTAAGCCTACAACTTAAGCGAGTTCAATCTTATAAAGGACTCTATCCCTACGTCCTATAGTACTTCGTAGGCCTCTCTCTTTCTTTTTGGGTTTTTATAAGTCCAAACAGTTTTGTGTTTTGGGTTACAATTCTCACTCGATCTATCACAAGCCTAGAACAGTTCTTGAGCTTGTTCTTCGTGTTCTTGAGTGAGTCGCTTTCCTCTGATTCTCTCTGAATATTCTCTGAAAGCGTTAGCGTCACAATAAATGCCTTGGGCTATTTATAGGACTTGGGGATGGGCGTCATTCCTCTTCTGACGATCATGCCCTTCATGGACGTGGCAACAGGATCTTCCTCCACGTAGTATGGCGGTGATGAGGAGTCTTCCTGTATCCAGCTCTGTGTGATGGACTCCGCTACAGGATCTGCCGCCACGTGTTGATGAACTCTGCTACAGGATCATTATCCACGTGTCCTTGGATGATCAAATGTTGTCGAGTGATGTCATCCTGTCGGCTAGTGAGTAAGGACGCTCTACATCCGTTCCTACTTGCTTGGGACTCCGTCCTTGCTCAAGTAGTCTCTTGCTGGTCCTTACTTCCTGTCAGCTAGCGTTCCTAAGCCTAGGGAATGCTCACACACTTGTTGTCCTTTTGTCACTGGCGTTCCTGAACACTTGGACAAATTTATTAGAATCAAAGTGAGTTTGTCATATCAAAACTAAGGGACGGTTTGTGTGGGCACACTATCAAGTACGCAAGCGTCCTTGATAGCGTCCCAACAATTTCCCCATTTTTGATGATGACAAACTCTTCAGCAAAATAGTTTTGGCATTGGAACTTAGCATGCATGAAAACTTAGAAGTGTTCTCTAACACTTAGAGAGATTTCAGTAAGCACAAGTTTTCATTCTTTGATTCTCTAACATTTGGATTTTAAGGAGAGAGTAGCGTCCTAGAAAATTTTCTAAGCATTCTCTTTTATTCTAGCATGGCGTTCCTCAGACCTTTCACTTAATAGTTCCCCCATAACACTTGCTTATTCTATATAACTATTTCATAGCGCATCTCTGCAAAACTACACTTCCCCCTTTTGGCATCATCGAAAAGGATAACAAGTGATAAAGATGTTAGCATAAACACACAACTATAAGCAGTGGAACGCTTAAACAAACATATGCAAGCAAACAGTTGAATTGCCATTCAAACAAAAATAGAGTATGGTTATTACAAACCCAGAACATAGTGTTTTGAAATTAAAAGAAGCAAAGGCAAAATAATGAGGGATAAAGTGGTGGAGAACGGCGATCACTGGGGACGGCGGCTTTGATCTTGGTTGAATTGGAGAAGCTTCTCATGAAGTTCCACCGACTTGGTGAAGGCCGTGGACAAGTCCCTTAGAGATGAGAGAATCAGACACTGATTGTTCAAGATAGCTGCCATTAGTTCTGAAGGAGGATGCTGGTTAGGATGAGCTGGGGCTGGAATAGGCGCGGGACCAAAGCTGGAAGAGGGAGCGTCCGCATGAGGTACAAAGGAAGGAGGGGACGACGCCATCAGCATCTGGTCAAGTGCAGCAAAGTTTACAGCAGGCTCATTTTCAAAAGCTGGCACTTGAGGCATGGAGGCAAGACGCTCTTGTTCAGCCTCAGCGGCGAGGCGTTCTTGCTCAGCTTTCTTCTTAGCTTCCTCAGCTTCAGCTTCTAACTGCTTCTTGATGGAAGGCAGTTCCTCAATGTGTCTAATATCAAAAAGTCCCTTCTTTGTATTCCAGTTCAACCCGAGCAGTTCTGTGGGAGCACTGTCATCATATGCGTTCTGGGACTTGAGAATCAACTTGACCAGCCCAGGGTACGGCAAGGCGTGTCGTTTCCTCCCACACTTAGCCATATGTTGCATTGCAATTCTGGCAAGGTTGATGGGGCGGCGATCGAGAAAAGCGTCATTTAAGATGATATCATGCGTTTGAACGACAGAACGCTTTTCTTGTCGAGGAAGGACAGCGCGACAGACAAAATAATGTGCAATAGCGCCAACTTTGCTCAAGCATAGCCACTTCTTCATCATCTGTCATTTCAAAACCATTTTCTAGAAGAGAACTTAGTGCGTTGGACGGTGGCTTTTGAGTGCTAAGTCCCATGAAGGCACGGACCTGGCGTTCATTGACGGATGCCTTCTCATCGTCTATTTTGAAGTGAAGAGAGCCGTCCTTGGACTTGTAGCGCAGGCTTTTGTAGAACGCACGGACTTGTTCTTTATCGACCTCTGTAGGGGCAGGTCCGACGTTCAACCAGCCTTGAAACCTTAGAAGCTCAAGGAACTCCACAACTTCTTTTTCTTTGGAGAAGGACGCAAGCCATTGCTCAGAATAGACCAAGGGGCCTAGAACGTTTACAGGTGCGCCATCGTCCTTGCGCTTTTTCTTGCCCTTAGGAGATTCAGAGTCCTCATCATCAGAACTTTCATCATCAGCATCATCCTCGGACTCATTTTCAGCGGCGTCCTGGCCAGCAGCGTCCTCAGAGCCTTGTACATTTTCTTGATTGCCACCAGCAGTGGCCTGTTCTGTTTCTGAAGGCGCTATGCCTTGGGAAGTCTCCTCAGTGTCCTGAGCTTCTGCTTGAGTTTCTTGGGCAGGCTCAACGTCCGCAGGGACTTGGTGGGATTCTGTTTGGATTGTGGGGGAGGGGTTTTCTTGAGGAGTTGGGAGGGGATTGAGGAGGGGAAGGGATTGGTCATAGGGGGGACTTCGTTAGCACCACGCTCAAGCTCATCATCCAGACTAAGCTCAGCGTCCCTTGGAGCAACCTGGTGCTCACCAGCGTCCTCAGCAACTTTAACAATTTCTGCCTCTTTTGCCGCATGAGCATTCTCAACACCATCTGCCTCGTCGTTAGAGTCCCTTGTGATGTCAACGAATGGGGAGGACTCACCGGCAGGAGTTCCTTGGTTACTCTTCTCTGAAGAGCTAGAAGAGGAGGAACTGGAGGTGGAGATGTGCTCCGGCTCTGCAGCTTCCTTGGTCAGCAGCACCTTAGGCTTTTCACCAGTTTTGCGGCGGCGAAAAGTGTGCTCAAGAGTGGAACGCTGCTCAAACGTCCTCTGGGCCACTTTCAGATGAAGGACGACGGGACCTGGGAGTCTCGGGGTCCTTTGGTGGGGAAATGTGGGCCGGGGTTGAAGGGAAGTTGGAAAAGTTGAGAGGAGACAAATGAGGGTTGGGTTGGAAGGGAATAATTGCGTTTGTTTTGGAGGGTTTGGGGGACGCAGGAGGAGTTGGGAGTTGAACAATTTTGAGAGCTTGTTGGGGTGGAGGAGTGGATTGCTTTGAGAGTTTGGAAGGTTTGGAAGGGCCTTTTGTGGAGCTTGGCCTTTTGGAGGAGGGGACGGAAGATGACTTGGCCTTTTTGAGGGGCCTTGGGTCATGAATCTTGTTGATACATGGAGCGTCCCTCCTTTAAATGAGGTGGAAAATTGTCCACAATCTCTGTGAGTTTGGAAGAGGTTGGCTTGGTTGATTTTGAGAGAGGGGAAGAGGGAGCTGGACGCTTTGAAGGCAAAAGCTTCTTGGTGGTAATGGTAGGAACTTGAGGAGGGGGAGAGGGACTCGGCAATCGGTTCTTTAACATTTGGAAAGCGGGGGAGTCCCTTGGGTACATGGGAAAGTCGGGAAGGACTTGGTTATGTAGATCAGGTATGAGGTCAAGAAGGTTACCCAAATGTTCTCCTCCAAGTTGAGAGCAGAAGAGAACGTCCTCCATCCGGCCAGGCAAGTCGTGGTAGTTGTTTTTGTGGAGGCCATGGATGACGAAGCGTTCTATGAACTTCTCATAGTTCCTTGTCTTTTCAGCGTCCTGCTTTATATCTGGTCTATCCATGCGTTCCCTGATAAGCATATAGAGCGTTTTGGGCTTCTTATTGATGAAGTCCACTAGAGATTCATTAAGAGCAATAGGCTTGGGCTTCTCTATGGTGTGGGACTTCACCAACTTCCTCCTCTTACCGCCGGCAGAAGATCCGGCCACGTTCACAAGTCTTTGAGACATTTTCTGACAGAGTTTAGTGAGAGAAAGTCGTCGGAAAACTTAGAGAGAGGGCAGAGCAAATGTGAGAGCAAGAAGTTGTTGAGGGCAATAAATGAATGAGAGCGACTGTTGCATCCTTATATAGAGGAAGCGGTGGCACAAACTGTAATTAACACTGATTTTCTGTGTGACACGTGGCATAACTTCCCCCTTAAGCTTTGAGTAAGTACAACGGTCACTGTTCAAACTTTCAAATGTTCAAAAATTCTGACTCTTCAACTTCTTCTCAAAAACTGAACTGACGTCCTCTCTTACAAGCCACTGGCGTCCTCTCAAACTTAGCAAAAATTTACCTCTTCAAGCAAACCAATAACTTTGACAACCGTCCCTGTGATCACCTTGCGAACCATTTGAGAACAAAAGCAAGTACGTCCCGTAAAAGAAAATATGAAGCTCATAGGACGCTTTTGCAGAGTTCTCGGCTAGGGTAAGCTTAGAGTTTCCATCATTTCGGCGTATATTGAGGGTGGGGTGATCAGGGATACTCTTTTCAAGACAAATACAGAAAATTTGAATGGCGTTCCAAAGTAGCAAACACATGAAGTTTTAGACTAGCGTCCTTGCAAATATGAATTTAATGCATAACAGTCCTTAAACACTTAGAATCTACTAAACATAGCCAATCATCGAGGGAATAGTAGAACGGGACTTGCTACTTAAAGGTTATCATCCCCAAGAGCAACCTGAGATGCTCAAAGGGACGTCTATCAAGCGCCTTAGTGAAAATATCAGCTATTTGGTCTTCAGTCCTTACATGCTCCATACTAATGAGTCCTAGTTCAACATTATCACGCAAGAAATGATGTCTTATATGAATATGCTTTGTGCGTGAATGAAAAACAGGATTCTTAGAAATTTCAATAGTACTTGTATTATCACAGCGAATGGGCGTCCTTGATCAGTTGAAGTATGAACCCTGTTAAGATTATGAATTGTATTGTAATTGTATCTTAACTAAACCTCATAACATTAAGAGCCATACAAAATCAATCATAACACTCATCAACTATTAAATTGGGATCAGTTCAACAATCAATTCATTAATTTAAGCAGACAACAAGTTAGAAGGATGAAATATGATCGAACTCATCATATCTAACCGTAGGGCCAAACAAAAGTGAAATTTTAATAAGTTTATCAAACGTAAATCAAAATTGTCAACAAACAAAAGTGAAACTAGTTCGGCAAAATCAAAAGGATGCAAGTGAACACCCATGAAATCTTAATAAACCTTTTTTAGTACATAGAATCAAACCCTGAACCCTAGAATCCTATAAAATCCAGATGAAATGATACGGCTTGGGTCAGCGAAAGTGGGGTCAACAAGAGACCGTTCGGGATCGTCGTCCACGGAAGTGTTATTCAACTTAATGCTTATATATTTTGTTTTTTTATTTTTAGAACAGCTAGTTTTATTTTGAGAACAATTTTCATGTTAGAGTTTTATAACTCTCTTTCCAGGTTTTCTATCCGGTTCTTTTCTGGATCGCTTTTCATTGAACCGGTAGGGCGTAGCCTATAAATACTCTTTGTAAGGTAAAGAGGAGGGAATGGAAAAAGATACTCCTTTGCCCTATTTTACTCTCTTTGTTTATCCTTCTCTATCGTCATTTATGGTCCTTTGAGTTGTGTGTCCACATCGGACGCGGCTCGCACCCTTGACCTATAAGGGACCGATACGAACCCACACCGGGTCCGTATCAACTGGTGCTTTCATTTTTGAACACCATGGCTACCACCACGTCGACTCTCGCTGAGATACGCGACTTGATCTTGCAACTCTCCGATGTCCGCCAGAACATCCGACGGGATCTTGAGGTCGAGCGATTAAGAACTGATCAACTTTTTCATATCCTGGGCATTCCCGATCCGATCACGGCCCCACCGCCGGCTGCCACCTTCTCGGTCGTCCCGTTGTCGGCGCCCTCCCACACCGGATGGCCGCCGCCCCTGAACCCTACCCCGGGGCCGCCGTCGTTCGCCCCTGTCGTCCAACCCCAAGTCTGCCACCAACAGTACTGGAGCGTTACCGCCGGATCCCAGTTCGGCCCCGTCGCGCACGCCTCGACTGCCCACCCGTAGAACCCTCGTGCGGCCGCCGACCCTCCGTTCGACCCATTCGCGAGCGTCACGCCGCCCAATCCGCAGATCCCTGCCTTTGCTTCGACCGCAAACCCTAACTCGCAGATCGTCGCGCAGACAAATCGGCCACAGTTCGCAGCCGCCGGCGACTCGAGAGGCCACGAGAAATTCGCAGGGAACGCACAGCCCATCGGACCGTTCGCCGCTCCGTCGGGGTTAGCAACGCACCTGGGTCCGGCCGCGCAGTTCGCCTTCGCTCCTTCGGGGTCGAGCGCCGCCGCCCAGTTCGCAGCAGACGGAAACCGTAACGGGTCATTCCCGCTGAACGCGAATAGGGCCTTGTCGGCTGCACAGATCCACGCCTCCCTCCCAGGCCTGCCACCACCACAGCACTCCGAGCAGCCCATTTTGCCTCTGCAGCCGAAGCCAATCGGGCCACCACCTGCGCACGCCGCCGACGGGCTGCCGCTCGCAAAACCTGTTGAGCTGCTGCCACAGTTGGGCTGTCCACGATAGTACAAGATGTTGCCCGATGCAAATTTTCTGTATAAAGCCTCTGTGGAGCTTGATAGACAAGGATTCCTGACAGTTCCAAGTTTTCTGCTACAGGACAGGCAATTATGTAAAGAAAATCTGTCAAAGTAAGTGAATAAGCTGAATACCGGATCTGGCAAAGTTGTGGTAAAACCAGCAAGAGCAGGATCACGCATTGGTGTTAATGTTGCATCCAAGGTGTTTGACAAAATGTCAAGCACTGAAACTGGGGCATACTCCGATCCGAGTCTGTTCGGGTCTGATTTTCAAGGCAACGATATCGTCAATGTGTTTGGCGGTCAAGAAGTCGATGGTGGTTCTTCGATGCAAATGCCTAAACTTGTTCATGAATCCGTTGGCTCCATTTCTCTTCCATGGGATGAATTCAAGGTGAGATCGTTTGGATTCATGGTTGATTCAAGTTCACATAATGTGTTTGTTGAAATGCCTGTGAGAAGTTTCAGTGATATTGGGTCTTCTATTCAATTACGCATTGCTCGTCATCTATTTGGTAATTGTGTTTTTGATCCGGAAATTGTCGAGGAGTGTTCTTACCGTTCTGATTGTTTTAGCAAGCACGTCGTTGTGCGCACACGCCCCAAATGGACAGGCCATGCATATTCTGTTCTGGGAAGGAGAGATGATTCATTCCTAGCTGAGGTTAATGATGGGAGGTATGCATATGCGCTATCCATCTTTGACCACATACTGAAAGAAGATGAGGTGTTGAACACATCCCGTGTATTGAAAAGTGGAGTTCACTGCTTAGCTCTTTTCAAGGATAAAGAGGAGGAAAGAGAAATGCTAAATTTCTTGTCACAGATATTGGGTATTATGGAGCCTCGAGACTTCATGGGCATGTTTTCACTCTGTATGCCTGACCTTTTTGAGTGTATGATATCTAACAACCAGCTGGGTCTAATATTTTCTACTCTCCTCCAATCCACCAAGGTTTTCTGCCCGTTTGCTGATGTTGCTATAAGATGCCTCAGATGTGTGGCTCGTCCACTAGTTAATTTAGTGTTTGATCCAGGCATTTGGCCGAATGAAGAGGTGATATGGTCATTGAAGGTGGTGTTGAGATCAATAGGATTGTTTGTCTTTGATCCGGGGATTGATGACGTTACATTATGGCTCCACACTACTTGTCCTGATTTCCGCCTTGAGGACAAGGCGATTGTCAACGGGGGAGAGATTGATACGGCTCGGGTCAGCGAAAGTGGGGTCAACAAGAGACCGTTCGGGATCGTCGTCCACCGAAGTGTTATTCAGCTTAATGCTTATATATTTTGTGTTTTATTTTTAGAACAGTTAGTTTTATTTTGAGAACAATTTTCATGTTAGAGTTTTATAACTCTCTTTCCAGGTTTTCTATCCGGTTCTTTCCTGGATCGCTTTTCATTGAACCGGTAGGGCGTAGCCTATAAATACTCTTTGTAAGGTAAAGAGGAGGGAATGGAAAAAGATACTCCTTTGCCCTATTTTACTCTCTTTGTTTATCCTTTTCTATCGTCCTTTATGGTCCTTTGAGTTGTGTGTCCACATCGGACGCGGCTCGCACCCTTGATCAACAAGGGACCGATACGAACCCACACCGGGTCCGTATCATGAAACCTTAGAAATTTATGCATACCTTTTTTATTTGTTTATTGATGGACTCTATAAACCAAAATCGACAATTTGAGTACGTTATAGGGTGATGGGAGCGATTTTCGATTGTGTAGTTGGACTTGGCGGTGATAGTATTTCTCTTTTGGGAGAATAGTCGCCCAAATAATTGTGGGAAAGCACCGATTGAGAGAAAAAGAGTGAGTAAGGGCATTTTTTTGGTTTAGGATCAATTTTGTCTCGATGTGCAAATTTTATTATAATTACCTTTCGTACCATTCGAATTGAATGACCCTTATTGTTTTTTTTATTAGTTGAGCTTTATTGTTTGAATCTTGTTAGTCTTACGACTCATAAGTGATCACATTTTGCACAATCAGAATATTATACGCTTGAGTTTGACTCTTGCTTTTGGTTCATAAATAAAGAGTTTGAATCTCATGCGCAATAATATTTTTGCGTGAAAATGTGGCAAGTAGAAATGCATATATAGTAAAACATAAAAAAATGCATTTCTAAATAACTCTATTACGATATATCATAAAACATTAAAAGTGCATCGTAAAACTTCAGAAGTGTCAAAAATTGCATTCAAAATTGGGAATGCACTTTTGATACCTTACAATGCACTTTTAATATGGAGTGTAGATGGAGCGCATCATAGTGTAATAGCAAACCTCATATTGCGCATAACATTTATACTGCACATGATTCATTCTCCATAAATTAATTACACATATTTTTTACCATTTAACCAAGATGTTCGGGTCCCAAATGGATTTTTTTTATTATTCAAATGGAATTAAATATATTGGCCGAAATGGAACTAAGTATATACCGAAAAATTGCACAAGAATAAGATCGAGTGGTAATGCATGTGGTATGTTTTGCTTAATGGTTAGAGGCAAATAAAATAACAAAGCAAATTAATTGAACAAAACTTAATTGTGCTTGCATGAAAGGAAATATGACCAAGGAGGGAAGGAAATCATCCAAATGCACAACCAGATCATATGGTTCACTGTATAGCAAATTGTTGTAGTAATGACAACGTACATGCACCAAACATGCAACGTGAATGGTACTTCCTCTTCTACAATGTATCTAATCCAAACAAAAACATGCCAATATCTTATCATTTAATAAACAAATCATTATAAATAAAAGCAAAAAAAAAGGACAATTCAATACAAATGGTAGGGAGTGATCCCAATTGTATATGCATATAAATAGATAGCAACAAAAACATGAAAATGGAAGTACTTAATTTGCCTACATTTTTGTTCAACTAAACTAAACATGAGGTGTGTCACGAATATGAAAGTGTACACGAGGTCGGTCCTCACCTTGGCAGTGATTTGCGTGATAATGAAAGCCATTGAGTCAATCCCCGCCAACCCGCAAGGGTCCGTTATAATCGAGAACAACATAGGAGACGGATCCGATATTGCTCTCCATTGTCAATCGGTTGGAAAAGGCGACATAGTTGATCAAGTGGTGAAGGATGGGTCTAAGCTTAGCATCACCATTCAAGATACCAACATAGTATGCAGATGTCAGTATCAACAAGCGTGGGTTCAATGGTATGCCTATAATGAAGCCACTTTGCAGTGCAAGGCATGTCAATGGGCAGCCACAAAAGATGGCATCAGCGGTGAAGGGAGTATTAGTAGTCAATTCTACAAGTGGACCTTAGCTGCTTAGGCACTGAATTCATTGATTACTACTAGCATTTGATTCCTTGATTTCATGTCCGTACGTATGTTGCTTGCTTCTGTTTTTTGGAAATTTTAAGATTCTATATATGTGTTGCTTCTAGTCGTTTTCTTTATATTAATGATTCGGAATTTCAGTGTTTGATCTTTATAATTATAATGATTCTATGCATCAAAACTATCCTTTTCTTTATAAGAGTGAGTTAATTAGTGACATCTTGTAAAAAAGAAATATTGGCAGAAACATGAAAAAGTTGCTCAAATAAACGATTCAAACAATGATGTTACCAGTCTTTATCATAACTTTTATCTTGCTTTTCTTACCATCTTTATATGCTATTGGCACATGAACCGTACTTATGATACCTAACATGAGGTGTATTTTGGACGGAATCTATTATATATATTTAAAACCACTAAGAAATAAAACCTTCTCATTGCGCCACGTAGGATTTCGCCACATGGCGCTCCTATATTAGGCCACCTCGGATTTGTACACGTGTCATTTTTTTTAATAAGCCACCTCATTAATATTTATCTTTCTAATTAAGCCACCTCATGTACACTTTGTCCACCTAATATACAAGTCACCTCATTTTCTTAACAATTTCTTTTTTTCTTTTAGTCAAATCCTACCAAGTTTATCCCCTTTTGATCCTATCCATTTTTTTCAAATTACGTAATCAAGTTTAATTATACTTCCCTCAAAAAAAAGGTTTAATTATACTAAAATTAGTTTATATAGTATTATATAGGTTAGGATAGAGAATAGTTATTTTTCCTCAATATTATAAGCTAAAGCAATTAAACGTTATTTAAAAATTAGGTAAAATCAATTTCATTATTTTACTATGTTGGTAGATTTTAATATTTGTAATGTTATTTTCTCAATTGTTAATTAGCTTAAGATTTTTTAAATTTGATTTGGAAATTTACATGCAAATCAAATAGATTTTTTAAAGTCAACGTACAAACCAAATCATCTATATGTATACTTTCCCAAGTTTAACCATACTAATTGTTATTTGGGTTGGAAATTTAACCGTATCTACATATCAAATCTTTGTTACGTGAATTATGCCAAAAAATTTGAATTTTCCTCAATTCTGATATATTGTATTATAATCAAATAAAAACTTGGACATTGTTAATATTCCTAATTTAACTCCTAGAATCCTTCTTTTTCTAAAAATAGCCTTTTATATTTAATTACGTTTATATATTGGATAAATATGTTTTTTGTCAAAATCAATCAATAAAAAATACTATAGTACTCACATATAAATATTTTTTTCTTATTTTTTTTTCATGATCCATATCCTTTAATTTCTACCAAGTTTATCCCCTTTTGGTCCTATCCATTTTTTTCAAATTACGTAATCAAGTTTAATTATACTTCCCTCAAAAAAAAAGTTTAATTATACTAAAGTTAGTTTATATAGTATTATATAGGTTAGGATAGAGAATAGTTATTTTTCCTCAATATTATAAGCTAAAGCAATTAAACGTTATTTACAAATTAGATAAAATCAATTTCATTATTTTACTATGTTGGTAGATTTTAATATTTGTAATGTTATTTTCTCAATTGTTAATTAGCTTAAGATTTTTTAAATTTGATTTGGAAATTTACATGCAAATCAAATAGATTTTTTAAAGTCAACGGACAAACCAAATCATCTATATGTATACTTTCCCAAGTTTAACCATACTAATTGTTATTTGGGTTTGGAAATTTAACCGTATCTACATATCAAATCTTTGTTACGTGAATTATGCTAAATAATTTGAATTTCCTCAATTCTGATATACTGTACTATAGATCTATAATCAAATAAAAACTTGGACATTGTTAATATTCCTAATTTAACTCCTAGAATCCTTCTTTTTCTAAAAATAGCCTTTTATATTTAATTACGTTTATATATTGGATAAACATGTTTTTTTGTCAAAATCAATCAATAAAAAATACTATAGTATTCACATATAAATATTTTTTTCTTATTTCTTTTTTTCATGATCCATATCCTTTAATTTCTACCCCATTTTTTAGCGTTTTGTTATTCATATCTTTAAATTTACAATCAGTATCTAAAGTTTCCTCTAAAATTAATTTAAAGAATAATTAATCATAACCAAGATATCTAAACAGATTAATATATTACTTTTAAAATTTAAAATAATTCAATATATGGTTTATTCAATAATTTTATAATCTTTTAAAATTTTGGGTTGAATTTGTAGGATGTGTCATATATTCAATAATCCAATTAAAGTAATTTTGTAAATTTTTTATAATAAAAAATCCAATTAATATTTTTGTTGAATTTGTAGGACGTATAATTTTGTAAACGATTTTGAAGGATAAAAAAGTAAGTAAGTTTTATTTACTAAATTTTTCTATAATTAGAATATGTTTTATATTTTTATAATCTAACATTTTGATGTGCTAAAATTTTCATTATATTTTTTCACTTATTAATATCTTATTTATAATAACTACAGTATAATTGTAAAATGTGAAAGATGAATCATTGTCGTGCATGGCACGACGGGTACACCTAGTTGGGCTAATGGGAGGAATTATTAAACAAGGTAACATACAAGGAAAAATATTTTAAAAGGTAGTCTTTTTTCCAATTTTGCCTTTTTTTTTCAATTTACATGATGATGTCATCATAGCACATCAAGACGTCATCACTCCCTACCACCATCGATCGTTGACCGGTCGTTGATCGACGTTGACCGGTCACCGCCTATCTTGTCATCACTCAATTTATAGCTTAAAACATATCTAGCCTTCCGAACTTACGCAAATTTGTCACTTAGACACCTCACATTTGATTTGGATCTATTGGGAACCTTAACCGTACCTTAAATTTTTTGACCTATTCAACACCTGTTTGTTGACTTGTGCAAAAAAAATTGCCACCATGACGCCACGTGTATACCATGTGTATGCCACCTCATTATTTTTAATTAAAAAAAACAATAAGAAAATGAAAGAAAAACAAAAATAAATTAAAAGTATGCAAAAGAGGGTTGTCAATCGGCAAAACAGGTAAAGTGACGGCGTTGTCGCAGTCGGGAGGCGGGGTACGAGTGGGCAGCCCCTGAAAGGCCCTCCTACAACAAGGATTCTGACACCTCAAGCAATAACCCAAGACCCCGACTCCAACTCTGCTACTCAGATCTACAATCCGCCCCCCTTCCCGACTGCCTCTCGTTCGCCGGCCACAGCCACGGCAACCCCCCTCACGCGACAGCAACCACGCAAATCCAAAACCGGCCGCCGTTTCTTCATTCAGTGAAGTAAGAGCAAAAGGCTTCCGGTTCTGACCGATCCTCGCCGGCGGCGAAGCCTTCTCCATCTGCGACTGGTATAACGTGGAAACAACCTCGGTCTCTTATCTAGCAAGCCTCGGCGCCGGTTGCGGAACGGGAGACGGCCTCATCCGCACACTTCTCCGAGCTGGCGCCGAGATGACAGGCAACTTGGCCTCATACCCCGTACCCCAACTCCCGATGGCGACAACGCCGCCAATTTACATGTTTTGCCGATCGGCGGCCTTCTTTTGCCTACTTTTAATTTCTTTTTGTTTTTCTTTCTTTTTCTTATTGTTTTTCCTTTTTTTTAATTAAAAATAATGAGGTGGCATACACATGGTATACACGTGGCGCCATGGTGGCAATTTGTTTTTACACAAGTCAGCACACATGTGTTCAATAGGTCAAAAAAATTAAGTTCAAGTACCCAATAGGTCCAAATCACAAGGTGAGGTGTCTAAGTGACAAATTTGCGTAAGTTCGGGAGGCTAGAGATGTTTTAAGCCCTCAATTTGTCATCAAATCATGTCATCACTCATTTGGTCACCACTTATCAAATCATCAATTAAATCATCTTCATACTCTATCATCACATATTTTTTCATCATTCAACATGAGGTAAATCTTATCGTTAGTTAAATTATCGTCTAATTCAATCAATATCACCCTACCCAATATCACCCAAATTGTCTTCAAACTTGTCATCACATAGACAACTTGCGACTACGTATAAAAAAACCTATCATTCACGTACAAAACTTGTTATCGCTCTAACTTGTCATCACGTATACAACTTATCACCGGTTAAATTATCACCCTAACTTGTCGTCACATATATAACTTGTCATCAAAATTTATTAGTATACATATGTGCGATTTGAACCCACATTATTGTGCATTAAGCACGTTGCTCTACCATTTGAGCTAATAGGTCATACTTGTAAGTAATATATAGACAAATTTAACAATGCAAAATAAAACATGTCATCGTATTTAAAACTTGTCATCACCCAAACCCGTAAAACGAACTTGTCATTACCCAAACGATTAAAACGAACTCTTCATCACCCAAACGATTAAAACGAACTTGTCATCACCCAAACCCGTAAAACGAACTTGTCATCACCCAAACCCGTAAAACAAACTTGATATCACCTAAACCCTTAAAACAAACTTGTCTATCAACCAAATCCGTAAAATAAACTTGTCATCACCGAAACTCATAAAAACAACATGTCATCGCTCCAAGCCCATAAAAAAACTTATCATCCCCAAACCCATAAAACCAAGCTCCCTACCCTCCTAACGAAACCGACGAGCACCCAACCCTAGATGTGGCTCTTAGGGGCCTAGATCAGGCTCGTATGAGCCTATATCTAGCTCGAACGAGCCTAGATCTAGCTCGAATGAGCCTAGATCTAGCTTGTATGAGCCTAGATCTAAGTCAAATTAAAATAAAAGAGGGAGGTCAAGGATGAAACGGGACCGAAAGGAGTCGAAGAAGAAGAACGAACCTGAAATTCGCCAGATCTGGCGGCAACAGTGGCGGAGTTGGTCGTAGAAGGCGGCGAGAGGAGAGAGTGGGTGATGGCTTGCATTTAGCTCATACTTAGAGTGCATATTAGCTCATGTTTCATTAAGTTTCGTTTTGCTTTTCTCTCTTTTAAGCTAGCCTTTTAGTTGTTTTAGGTTTAGTTTCTCGGTTCGGACTCTACGCTTTGTTCCTTATGAATTTCGGGAGAATTGGAAGAGAATGGAGTGTTGGAGATGAAGAGGATTCAAGATGCCAACATTAGCTCAAATACGGAGTCAAGGAGAGGCCCGAGAAGACGTCGCATGAAGCAAACCGAAGACCGAGCAAGACAAGACCCGAGAACTCGAAGAAAAGGAACCAAACCCGGGGAACCAGACCCTGACCCGGCCGGGTCACGGGCCGGGTCCCAATGATGACAGGCCCAAAGTACTATACCAATCTAAGGATAGGGCCCCGGGTCAATCAACAAAAAAATTTGTATCACGACCCCGTTGTAGTACGGTGGTCGAGGTCGATCACAGGGAATTATTTCATATGCGTTTGAACGGTTGATTATCTAACACAAACACAATGGGAATAAAACACACGAAGCAACTCTGGACCGAGGTTGTCAATCTCGGGACCGAGGTAACTAGGAACAAACAAAGTCGGGCTCGAGGCTAGGGGACTCGGGCACGACGCAACAATCAACACAAAAGGGGAGAAACAAGGTAAGCTAAGGGGATCCTAGGGCTAGGGGTTCATGCCAACATCAACTTCACATGCTATCATATAGATCAATGAACTAGAGACTTTCGCCTTAGACATAAATCAACAAATCCAATCAAATCATGCCATAAATCTCAAGGAACTAGGCTTACGCATTCATTCAAGCCAAACGACTCTCTATCTACTCCTATTCGACCGCGGGATCAAGAGGCCCTCTCTTCATCCCTTCGAACCAACTTTCCTAGGTTTCCAACAAAGGATCTTGCCCATACGGTAAATAGACATGGATTTAGGCAATCAAATTATGAAATTGGTTCAAGCACATGCAATTGAGTTGGGGTTTTCGCCCCCTACCCTAAGATCAAGCTAACTACTCACTAATCATGGAATTCAAACTAGTAATCATCAAAGACCATAGGCAAATCATGATTCATGCAAGTCAAATCCACAATCAACAACACAAACACAAAATCAAAGCCAAAGCAAACTTGAATTAAACAAAGGAAGAATTCTTACAATCTACACTCCCGCTCCAAGCCTAAGGGTTTCTTTCCTCTCCAAGGAAAGGAATTCACCCAAATCCTCCTCTAGATCTTGGGTTTCTTCCCTCCCATGGAGAAGAGTCCACCCCCTTCTTCCTTCTACTCTCTCAAACCTCACTCTCAATTCTCTTCCCTCCAAAGTTTTCTTGATCCTCCTCTAATGAGAGATTACAAAGGTTCAAATAGAGATTTTCCCCTATTACAAAGACTAGATTACCCTTCTAAACTCCTTGATCCCCAAGGAAAGTCCTTGACCTCCAAGGCTTCTAGAACTCCTTGATCTCCAAGGCTTCTAGACTCCTTGATCTCCAAGGAAGCAAATATAATTTTGGGAATTAATAAGAAAATCCCAATAAGGAAAGGAATCCGGAGCCACGACCGACATGGATCGACACGGAGAGAACTCGGGCCCGACTTGCTTCTACCTCGGTCCAATGACACATCTTCCAGAGACCTCGGGCCCGACTTGCAACACCTCGGGTGACTCGGCTAAAGTCGTCGTGCCAAGATCAAAGATAAATAACCCAAACAAACAAACTAGTATAGCATGCAAGTAAGGGGTCGAACCCAAGAGAACTAAGGCTTCTAGTATTAATATAATTATCAACTAAAGATATGGGGGGAAATCAAAGAGATATCTAAACTAACCTAGGAAACAAATAACAAACAAATAAACAAATAGATAAGAGGCAGGTTCATTCAAAAGATCCACTCATGAAATAATCACTCGATCATAGATTCATCCATTGATTTCATTCACACCTATAGAGAACAAGGATATTAGGAAACCAAATCATGCAATCAAGCTACGAGTCTCATGCACAATTAAACCATTGAATACTCTTCCCTAAACTAGTCCACGGTCCTAGAATAGAGTTGTTTCGAGAATAGGAAAGATGCATAGACAACAACCAATCCTAAATCAAACGATAGATCTAAGTCAATCAAACAAGTTGGCCAGACTCATGAAATCAAACATAAATCATGGGATGAAGCACAAGAGTATCAATATTAACCAAAGGATAGAAATCAATTACCAAAATCTCAGGAGTTCATACATCAGAGCTTCTCCCTTGAACGAACCCAAGGAGACTAGCTCTCCATAACTAAACTAAAGCTAAAGAATTGAATTATGAGAAAGAAGATACGAGATAGAAGATCCCTAAAACCTAAAGAGGCTCCTCCTTATATAGACCCAGGGAACATGCTCCCCGAGATAGATAAGGTAAGAGACAAAAGATAGAAAAGGAAATAAGATAGAAAGGAAAAGATTTCGTCCGTCTGGAAGTCGGCCCGCACCGCGGTCGCGTCGCCATCACCGCGCCCGCGCTTTCGCAATAGAAAAGAATAGCTCGTCTCGGCAGCCACCGCGGTCGCGCTTCTCCCACCGCGGTCGCGGTATTCGGACAGAACCTCTAGCGTCACTTTGGAGGCTGTTTTGACCATCTTCGGCTTGGAATCTGACTTCGGTGTAAAAAGATGAATTGAATCTCTTGAAGTTAGCTTTCCAATGGCACCGGAATCAGCTCAATCCGACCTCTGTAGCTCAAGATATAGCCTTCGCAAGAAAGTGGTGTCGCGCAGACAGCTCAAAACGCCTTAAAACTCTTTATCCTTGAATTCTTGTGTCTTCGGCCTAGATATTACAATTACCACAAACTCTAACCTAAACACACTCAATATTGCCCTAAAATACAAGAGTTAACCTATACAAAATAGGCCGAATCATCGGGCCACCATATCGGTCCACCATGGAACTCGAGCCCGACTTGCCCAGACCTCGGGCCTAAGGCAAAAATCAGCTTTCTTCGCCTCGTTCTCTCTCGTTTTAGCTCGGATTGGCTCGATTCTTTCGCCCTTCACTTGGTCTTCACTTGAGGCTTCTTTTTATGCATCGTTAGCTCCATTTTGACTCCTTTTTCATCCTTGAATTCCTCCATAATGCCATGATGCTCAAATCTCCATGATTCTTGCTCCGAAATGCCTACAAAACACACAAAATGCGCATAGTCTCCGAATCTCATAGAAATGTGAGAACTACGCTAAAAAGGGACAAAAAACACAAGAAAAGGAACGAAAGACACATATTTACAAGGGAAAATGACCTATAAAACACTACCAATTTGAGAGACATCACAATACCCCATACTTAAACTTGCTTGTCCTCAAGCAATAATAATGTAAGCAAGACCGAAACATAATCTTCAAGTAAAGCCTCGAATGAAAACACAATTTAGCACAAGTGATAGATATTCAAGCAAGATTACATCATCACACATGATCAAGAGCTCATAGGAGTAGAGTCAATGTAACTAAGCCTCACTTTAGGGATATGAAAATGTGTATCACTCATCATGTGTATAGGTATAGCAATGAACACTCAAGCTCAAATATCATGCAAATAAAGACTTTACTATTGAAGCTAATATCACCAATTCCTCCACCTAGAGATGCCTATTACAATGCACAAAAAGAATTCAAACTTGGCTCAATTCGGCCGGGTTGTAATGGGGCTTTTGGTATTTCTCAAGGTAGGAATCATTTTGGTCTTGTGGTGCTTACAATTGAACTTCCTAATCTCTCACCAACTTCACCAAAATTCCTTAGTCAACTTTTCACTCATCCAAAAGACTAACATTTTTCTTCTTAACCCACAATTTTACTATACATTCCACTTCATCTTTGCATTTAGACTTTTTTGTTGGATTTTTCACACTTTTGCACTGGATCGACGTTGACACTACTCGGGCCCGATATCACTTGTAACTCGGTCGGACCAATTTTTCTCACTTAAGCTCTTTACTTTCAATCCACTTCTCAATTCCAACATTTTCTTTCTTTTCTTCTTACTTTTTCACTTCTTTCAAACTTTTATGCACAACAAATATGCACTACCCACATGATTCATAACTCCATTTCTTGCCCTCAAACCCAAGAGAATCTGAACTTTTCAAACACACTCCAAACCTTTCCTCTAAAGTCCAATCCCATAAGGGTCAAGTCATATAAGGCTAGGAATAATATTTTTGAGGAGTTTCAAACAAAGGTCTAGGCTAGAACGAGGCTACAAACAAAGGATTCACTTCAAAGATCCAACGCAGACTCCTGCTATAAGAATGATGTTGCCATGGAGGAACAGTAAGAATTCCTCGGACTGTGGTATATATGCCATGAGGCACATGGAATCCTTCAGGGGAGAAGATCTGATTGATTGGGAATCGGGGTTAAAGATAGAGGAGTCCAGCACACAAATGTTTTGGTTGAGGCAACTATACTGTCATCGTTTGCTCACCAGCAATTTCAATGAAGTCAAGGACAATGTTAACAAGTCTTTTGTTGAAGACATGAAGAAGAAGGAAGTACCACAGTTGAAGAGGAAAACTAATGAAGTGAAGAAGAAGGAAAGTAGACCGAAGAGGTCTAGATTGAACTGATAATTTATGTGGGTTTTAAAACTTTATGTGGTAGTTTTTGAACAAACTTTTGGGTTGTGTGTTTTGAACAAACTTGTGTGTTGTTTGTTGTCAAACTTTTATGCTTTAAAACTATATGTGGATGAATGTGCATTATGTATAACAATGTATGTGGTTCACTTTTTATTATGAATGTGCATTACGTGCAACCATGACTGTGTATCAAAACAAGTAGGAATGTGCATTGAGTGCATAAATGACTAAGTAATAAGAATCAAGACCAAATATGATTGTGTATTATCTATTGCAATGACTGTGTATCAAGATTAGTTACGAATGTGTATTAACTAATAATATGAATGTGTATCAAGATCAAATATGAATGTGTATTAACTACTAATATGACTGTGTAATGACTACATCAATGAATGTGTATTAAATAATAATATGTATGTGTATTAAGCGCCCATATTCTCGTCCAGTTGTTGTTTCCGCAAGCATGTCCTCTTGTTGTGTCCTGGTTTGAAGCAAACCTGGCATGTCCTCGTCTCAGTTGTGTACTTTTCCATTCCAATCTCTTTCCCCCCTCTAATACGACGTTTCTCCCTCCCTTTGGTTTTTGCCTGTGGTGGTGGATGGACGGTAACTGTATTTGGACGGTCACCAATAAACCTTTCACAAGTAGATTCGGACGTCCTTGGCGGTAACATTGCTGCAAACTTTTCCCTTTGCTCCTTCATCACATTTATTAATTCCTTCATCATATCGACATTTTCATGCACGATATTAATGCAACCATGCATTTCTGTAAACACGTCCAAGAGAAGCACCTTCTTCTCATCATGCACTTTGCTTGCATCATAGACGGAACCATCAATCTCAAATATAGGCTTCAGTATCGTGTTCTTTGTCCACCGAAGATTTATGAACCTTCTTGGTAGCTTCTGGAAACCAATGTTTTTGAATACCAAAAATAGATGAGAGCAAGGCAATCCAACAATGAAGAACTTGAGCAATGCAACTCCTCTATTTGCATTGAATGTTTGACAATACACACCTTCTTGTTAAGTGAACACCTAATATGGTAATGGCTAACATCACCCTCTTTCTTAAAATCTTCTATCACACAGTTATATAATGCCTCAGATATCGACTCTTGCAACTCGTAGAAGACATTGATCGTGTAAATTGACGAGCAATGTTTCTCCAACCTTAAAGGTGTTTTCAAAGTCGGAAAGCAAGTGGTTGAATCTAAATCCAACTTCTGCTGAGTGTGTCTTTGGGTATCTATTGCACTATTGTACTGCATCATAAACTCAACAAGTGTTGCGTTCTGTCCAATGAAATGCCCAAAAAAACTATTCTAGCTTTCCGACCTTGACGTTGTTCAAAGAAGTCCACTCATCCTGACATCCTAGAAGAATGAAAGGATCCAATAATGTCGTAACTCAAATAAAAGAGGAAGCCAAGGATTATCCTCCTGTCTGAACTCGATTACGATCGAATGCCATGCTTCCTCAAACTCTTGGGGTGTTAATTCCTTGCTCCAAACAATTGAACCAAACTTCTTCGAGAATTGTGCGTTGTTCTCTGTTGTAATGTTGCGTGGTATCTTGTACATTATATGGCACATGCAAAAGCGATGCACGGATCTGTCAAATACTTGTTTAACAACAACTTTAACAGCCCGGTCCTGATCTGTGAGAAACACATACGGTTGATTCCCCATTGCATTCTTGAATTTTTCGAACAACCAAACATAAGCTTCAATATTCTCTTTTAGTAACAATCCAGCAACAAAAGTAATCGATCTTTTGTGGTTGTCAACTCTAGTAAAAGGTATAAACACCATTTTTCTTTCTAAGGATGACTGTGTGATGTCATTATTTATGAATGTGTAAACGTAATAGGCATGACTGTGTTCATATAGACTATATGTCTGTGTATTATATAGTATATGGAATGTGTACTGAGAATAAGCATGACTGTGTGATGTCAAACAAAATGAATGTGTACCATGGGCAAGCACGGGTGTGTACCTAAGATAACAACTACTGTGTAATGGGATATGGAAATGTGTACTGAGAATAAGCATGAATGTGTACCTAGGATAACAATGACTGTTAATGGGATAAGCATGACTGTGTGATGTTGTAACATATGAATGTGTAATTCGGATAGGTATGATTATGTGATGTTTTAACATAGGAATGTGTACCTGTTCATTCTGTATGTAGCATCTGCTGTCACAACATCTCCAAAATATGAGAAGCTCTTTCGACCAATAGGATCACACCAAAATAGGCGACATAGTTTCTGCTCTTGATCAACTTCATAATCAAATTAAAAGGCTTCACACACCTTCTTCTTCTTGTAGAAGTCATCAATAATCATTTGAGCATCACATCCAACCATAAAGGCATTCAAATCGCGTTTGAAGTTTTTGAAATCAACAAGCATTGCACCAATTCTGGAATAAGATCCAACTAGCTCCTTATACACCTTGTAAGAGGGACTCAAACCAATATTTGCTCTCCCTTGTAATGAAGCCACACATTGTAGCATATCTCTTATAAAATTCAACAACATCAATAGGGGTTTGGAATTTTTGCCCTATGTAAGGTTTAAATTCAGGGACACATATGGGAATATAATACTCTGTATTTCCAGGGGAAATACTCATCACAGAGTTGTTCTCTCCTTCTTCAAGGCATTGAAGCTTATTTTGATCACCTAGATAAAAAGGGAACGCAAAGACATACGCAAACGTTATACATAGTCAATTTAACATACAACACACAGTCAAGTGAATATATGTTACACAGTCATAATTATATTTGATATACATCCATAATACAACTCTCAAATAAAACAACACACACATGTAATCTACTACACATTCATTCACACTAGTAACACATAGTCATGTTGAAATGCTTACACAGTCAGAAACTAACGTTATGCACAGTCATGTACTTCATACTAAAATTAGAGCACACACTCAAATGTAATATACTACACAGTCATATGCTATTATAAAACACATTCAACTAACGATCTATCACACATTTATTCTCAGTGTTATACGCAATGTATGATACTCTTTTTGTTCCAAACCAAAAACATGATTTTACACTTGTTAAGAACTTAAACTTGATCGAAAAAGTTAGCATGAGCATGAGCGGACAACTAATGTCACGTATAGTTCATATTAAAAGTGAGTGAAAGTAAGAGGAAGCGAGCATGAACATTGAGAAATCGAAAGTACACAGCAATATTACTTCTCGATCGAGTATGTCTGTGTAGCGAATTGAGATTTTAATTTCGATTGTAAAACGATGGCGATCGATTGAGTATGTCTGTGTAGCGAATTGCTTCTCGATCTTAAAAACGGAAATTGGAATTCACTATGCGAGATCAAAAACAACGAATGAAATCGAAAGTACACAGCGATATTCATCATATGCATCACCTATTTCATTAAATCGTAGTACAATTTGATTGTCTTCCGTGGGAGATCGAGTTTGAATTTAAAATTGATTGCCACGCACCAAATCCTCGCTTTTCGTTGAAAACAGATAAGAGAGTTGAGAAGCTGTTTTTTTGGAGGAAGAGCTAATTAAAATCGCTGTGTGATTTTAAATAAGCTCTTGCGAGCTTTTATAGGGCAGTTTCACGCGCGTTCCACGTGCGCGCTAGCGCGCCGTTGGATCTGGAAGATCCAATGGTTATTATTTGGTCTTAGGTCTCTCTTAGAGACCCGTATGCACCTGAACCGCTCTCAAAAGATTAATATGTATAAAATAACAACATTGTTTTACCTCAGTGGTAAAGCTTATGTGGAGTATGAAGTAGTATTAGAGTTGTTAAAAACTGACCCGACCGGAAAAATCGACCCGAACCGACCGAAAAGTTTTTGGGTTGAAACCCAACCCGAATAGTAGCGAGCAAAGAAAAAACCAAACCCAATTAACCCGAACCCGGTTGGGTTGAAACCCGAGACCTACCCGACCGACCCGATATATTATACATATGTAGAATAAATATATTATATTTTAAATATTATATTATATTTTATCATAAAACCTATTATATATAAATATTATTCTAAAAATTATACATATTAATATTTTATTATTAAATATTATTATTTAATCATAATACTATTTTAATTGATCATTAAAAAATAAAATTCTTGACCTGTTAGGTCGACTCGAACCCGCACGATAACCTGTCAAGACCCGACCCAGCTTGACCTATAACCCGATTGACCCAATCCCGCACTCAACCCGAACCCGAATCCACCGATCCGACCTGTTTGACACCTCTAAGTAGTATGGTTGAAGGTTGAAAAATGACAATACATATTACATGATTTTGGTTTCATTTTACGCTCCAGTCACTAATTATCTTTTATTAGTTCAAAATGCATAATAATTAACCAAAATAGTTTACACTAGTGTAGTTACCCCCACCTTGTTCGGATTTTGTTTTAAAAGATTTAATATAATTTTACATGAATTTTAGGAAGTTCTATATATATTTTAAGTTTAGATATATGTTTAGAACACTATTTTTTTTAGCATAGTAGTCTAATTGATCATGTTAAAGTGATGAAAAATATAAATTTAATAAATCTAGTATAAATTTAAAGAAACATAGGATTGAACTATAAATCTTTAATTAAGAAAAAAATACTAAATATTATATTAATCGAGAAATGAATGATTTTAACTATTTGATTAGAATATCTTTTGAGATATATACTTATCAAAATTCTTATTTTATAAGTAGTATCTTAATTAATATGCTATAGATTGTATTTTTGTAACTACAAAAAAATAAAATATTTTATAAACAATCTCTACATTTACCTATTTGGTAGGAAAAAATCTCTACATTTACCTAATTGAAAAACCGATAATCTTTTTATTTACCTATTTGGTAGGGAAAAAAATCTCATTTGGACAAATATATATATATATATATGACATAGATAAATATATATGATGTGGCTAATAAAAAATTAAATAATATGTGATGTGAAGCTAGCCAGTGGCGGAGCCAGGAATGTTCGGAGGCGGGGGCGGACTTCGACAATTAGTCTCAAACAAATCGATTTAGTTTAACATACCGATGTATATATAAAACATATTTTATATAAAGTGCAAAAAAAATGCAAATCCAAAGTGGTTTAATATAGAAATAATACAAATCAAGCCATTGTATTATTTTATAAGATATATTTAATATAAAGCGCACAAAAATGTAAATCCTTCAAGTTAAGACTTCCGATAGGTTTTCCCTATTTCAATTAGGGTAACTAGTTTTATTACAATATTTATTTTGGTAATATTAAAAACCCATTTAATTGAAGCTCATTTGTAAGTAATTTGAAATAAGACAATTTGATCTCGTTTAAGGCCCAACCCATTGAAACTTATTAACAGATTGAAGGCCATTTATACTCAAATTTTTTAACGAATTGAAACTCTGAATTCTAGTCTCTATTAAGGTGAACCTCCACTCGGATTTCACGGGTTCAGCCACCGATGAGTCGACAACGATGTTCTTTGTCTTTCCTTCACCTCCGCCCTCAAGAACTCGATGAATCTGCCCCCGCCCCAACCCTTGCCCTCTAGAGACTCACTACATATATTCCCTCTCCTCCGGGAAACAGTGGGGGCGGTCGCCCCCACCATCCCCGTGCCTCCACCGATGCAGTGAAGCAATGATGGATCGACACATGCCAAAATCCTAGGTGGCGAAATATAAGGAGGAGACGTGCAAAAATCATACGTGGCACCCTTATGACTTATATATATATACACACACATAGATTGGATTGCTTAAACCTTTTTGTAAACCTTTTCTTTGATCAATATCATTTTTAAAAGAAGGGAATGGATCATGTAAAAATGAAATTTAGGAGAGAAATAAGAATGAATATGATCACGTGTGCCAAAAAAAAATTTAACGTTCTCAAAGACAAAATGTAACAAATGACTATGTACTTTCTCTTAGCTTGACTTCGGGTTTCTATATAACATGATTGTGTGATTTTGATTAATATGAATATGCATGTTCCTAATCGCATTTTGTGAGATTTTTCACTTGATCGAGTATGTAATAATGAGTGTGCAGAATAAAACGAGAATGACTGTGTATTTTATCTTAGCTTGATTGTTTTTTTTCAAATGACAAGAATGTGCGTTTACATTTAATACGAATGTGCATGATCTAAATTGTATTGTGTGTGAGTTTTATTTATACAAGTTTGTAATTGATGATTATGCCTTTTTCATATAAGATCACCGTGTATTTTCACTTAGCATAACTGTGTCATTACAAAGAACATGACTGTGCATGATCTATATCTCATTGTGTGTGAGTTTTTTTTATTAAGTGTGTAATTGACAAATAACTATGCCTTTTTCATATTTGTGTATTTTCCCTTAATATGCTTGTGTCATTTCAAATAACATAAGTGTGCATGCTCTATATCTTGTGTGTGAGGGTTTTTTGTTCAAGTGTGTAATTGACAAATGACTGTGCCTTTTTCATATAAGACGAGTGTGCACCTTCGCATAACACGACTGTGCATTTGTACTTAACACGATTGTGCATGCTTATACCTAATCGTGCATGACTTTTTTCACATGTAATATGATGTACGATTAATGAAAATCTATATACAATCATATTGTATTGGACTACATGATCATGATTTATCGGATTAAACAATCGTGTTTCCACACTTACACTACGAAAGTAACATGTGATTGTGATTGAGATTTATTTTTATTTCTCTATTAGAGAACCATTCTTATTGTAACTCGGTTACCTGACCTTGAAATAATGCTTGAGAAAAATTGTTATAAAGTAGAAAATAAATTGCACTCAACCAGTTGGATGCTCTACGATTCCTACCCTAGGAGGATCCTCGACAAGTCAAAAAGAAAAAAAAAATTGCACTCAACCCGATTTTATTTTTGGTAGAAATATTGACGTCGAAAATATTGTTTTTAGAAATTGGTGTTTTTGTACTCAAGTCTCAACCGGTCAACCCCATAAAGCATCTCTTCCTGAAGAAAGCTACTCAAAAAGCCAATTGAGGTTGTTGGACTCTGACGCTTGATCTTCGCGCCGAATTGCTTGGCTTCCCAAATTACCAGGAATCAGATCATGCACCAAAGAGGGTAGACTCAGGTATGCTAACTCAAAGACATTGTTCGGCTTGAGATCAATTCTCCTAATTCGATTGGTTTTCGTTTCAATTTCTAGATCGATCCAATTTCGCAGTCCGATGAGTTTATGCAAATTTCGTTTGATCTTCCCGTTCATTCGTCAAAATTAGGTTACAAGTTCCCAATTGGGGAGATCAGATTCTTGACATCATCCACTTGTCTCATAGTATGTGCATTCCACCACTTCCATGTCGTGACAAGCAATCTCATCTCATCAGTAGGAACTGGCAAGTAGACAGTAAAATAAAGGAAATAGTGTGCCATATGTACATTTTAGGAGTTTGACTTTTTCTTTTGTTTATCTAGAAATCAGTTCAGCAATCATCAGAATGGTGGACAAACCTCTATCTGTGTCTAATTGAAGCTGTTGCTTTACTTTAGTTCTTTGTGCAAGTTATTGTGATTTTTGTTGGCTTAAAAAACATTTAGATATTCAAATGCAGATGATATGACCATTTCATTCTTGTGGCTGTGAGCCTGTGGCCTTTATTAATAGTTTAATTTGTTGGTGTGAGTTGGCCAAAATTGTAAGCACCCCAAAACATCTTACACAGATCTTAAATTGCTGAACTAAGCACTTCTGTCAGCAACCTACTAGTTTGACATCATTGATTACATTGTCCGAGCTTCATCAAAGCTATAGATAAAAGATATTAGTCAAATGGTTTTGGTTAATCTTTTATTTTTCTAATAATATTTCAAAATAATTTGTCTCCCTGTGTAGCAATGACTGAAGTTTTGTAAGAGGGGATCTATCATAGTTGACCTGGAACCCAAGAAAATACAGGCACTTTTCCCTTTATATCCTGAAAGGGCATTTGCAAAATAAGCGCTTGCATTGAATCATCTATAGATATCGTATAAGATATAACCATTTATAGGATAATCCCTTAATTTCATTAAAGTAGTTCTCTTTTATACTTGTGTTGCATTAAACATACACTTGACTAAGTGTGAGCTCTTGAGGGGCAAAAGTTGTTACTTTTGTGTTAGTTGAAATAAAGGATTTCTAAAGGTCATCATTATGTGGTTCACTTGAGTTTTAAATCCTCGTGTCAAATGGACGTGCCTATTCAAAGTCAAACTTCTCTTCCTTTTTGAATGTCTATTACTTAAATTTGAACATTACATTAGTTTTCATCTTGACGAAGAAATGATTGAATTAAAAAAACAAAAAATAGAATTTCTCCTTTTCTCCCCACCTACTTCCTGTTGTTGTGAAATACTTGTAATACCCCAGCATTCAATCACACTACAAAGCAATTATCCTCAGCTTCTATCTATCTGTGTACCTACTTTGGATTGTGAAATCTCTTTCAATACGTGAATATGTCTCAGCTGGTTGGTGCAGATGAAATAGAAGCTCTGAGAAGATCATTCAGACTTCGGAACTCCAGTGTTCGGAGCAATTCATCTTTTGGTTCTTCAAATGACGCTCTTGATGAGGAGTTTATTCAACAGTGGGAAAATATTCAGAGATTGCCAACATATCAAAGATCAAGAGCGTGTTTATTTGATCAATATAACGATGAAAATGCAGATGGCAAGGGAAAACGGGTGATTGATGTCAGTCAACTTGGATCTTTGGACCGCCATCTATTTGTAGAACGGCTTATTAAACAGATTGAGGTTGATAATTCTCGCCTTTTGCATAAACTCAGAAAAAGAGTAGACAAGTAAGTTTTTTCCATTTCTGTAGAAAGTTTTAGGCCATTGTTTTTAACTTTACTCTTCTCTGACATGGAATATTTACTACTTGCTGGCAGAGTAAAGTAAGAAATTTTCTCTAGATTGTTTTTCATTCTATGAAATGTAGCCACCATTATAATCTAGCCTGTTTCCTTGATAGTAAATGCATGTTATGAACTCAATGTTTTAACTGCTGCAATCCCCTCATTACTAAGAAGCTATTTTGCTGTGCTTCTACCTTTTCATATGTAGAGCTGGCATAAAATTACCTGCTGTTGAGGTGAGATATAAGAATCTTTGTGTTGAAGCCACGTGCAAAGTAGTTGATGGAAAGCCACTCCCAACTCTCTGGAATTCTCTGAGAGGCATGATATCAGTAAGTATATGTCATTTTGCTTAGGTCCCTAGGACTTTGGAACTTGCATGACCTGAATTTATGGAATGCTGTACATTTACACAACTTTGACACAGTTCACACATTTATAAGGCTTTCACATTCAATTATAGCATGTGTATTAAATTTTGTGAACAATAAGTGTTTTCCTGGTGTATATCATTGAGAGCACAACTACTAAAATTCTCTGGATGTTAGATGAAAACGTCATTATCTTGCCTGCAAATTTTGGCTTTTGATGTTATCATGTAATTTTGTGCGCAGGTGATCACTAAGCTTCTAGGGTCTCAACCACAAGAAACAAAAATAAGTATCGTCGAAAATGTCAGTGGCATAATAAAGCCTGGAAGGTCCTTTTCAAAGCTTCCCAATTACTTGATAGTCTATATTCTTAAAATCCTTGTTTCAAAAGTCTGAAATGTGTATGAGGAGTAATAGAGGAACAAAATGCATATTTATGGCAACTACATCTTTCTGCAGGCTGACTTTGTTGCTTGGACCACCAGGATGTGGGAAGACCTCCCTTTTGTTGGCACTCTCTGGAAACATGAACAAATCTCTCAAGGTTACAATTTGTTAGTGTCATATACCCAAATAAATACCCTTCACCTTTATTATAATCTGCTTAGAAACAAATGGTCGTTTGAGGCACTTTTGATCTATCCATACTGTATATTGTCAACAATTGATGTGTCTGATAATGTTGGTAGGTATCAGGTGATGTAACTTACAACGGTTACAAGCTTAATGAACTTGTTCCACAAAAGAATTCTGTTTATGTTAGTCAGTATGATTTGCACATTCCTGAGATTACGGTCAGAGAGACTTTGGAATTTTCTGCTCGTTGTCAGGGTGTTGGAAGGCGTTCAGGTAGCATTTCTGAACTTTACATTTGATAGTAAATTCATTTTTCGCACTTGTTACATTATGTTATCAAGAGTGACAAGGTATTTGTACTGTATCTTGTAAGAGATTATGATTGAGCTTTGCCGAAGGGAGAAACAAGCAGGGATTATTCCAGATCCTGATATTGATGCCTACATGAAGGTATTCATGCCTCTCACTTTGACATAGAATATATGCTGCATATATTTTTCCCTTAGGTAACTCATCTTTACTGGGTATCCTATGCTTTATCCAATTAATGTGCTTCCCCATCTGTCCCGAGTCGTGGAACAGGCAATATCTGCTGAAGGGATAAAGAGTTCACTACAAACAGACTATGTCTTGAAGGTAACAATTTCTCATCACAACTGGTACAAATCCTGTTCATATATTTATCATATATTTATACCTGCAGATTCTTGGTCTTGATGTGTGTGCTGACACCATTGTTGGCAATGCTATGAGAAGAGGAATATCTGGTGGTCAAAAGAAGAGATTGCCATCAGGTTGTATGCGAAATTCCATGACTACATAATATGTCAGTTATGCAAAAATTGATTTATACATTTGACACACTCAAGCTGAATTTTGCAGGGGAGATGATTGTCGGTCCAACAAAAGCGTTACTAATGGATGAAATAACAAATGGCTTGGACAGCTCCACTGCGTTTCAGATAGTTGCATATATTCAACAGCTGGTCCATATAACTGATGCTACTGCTCTGATTGCATTACTTCAGCCAGCTCCAGAAACTTTTGATCTATTTGATGATATCATCTTAATGGCAGAGGGGAAGATCATTTATCATGGACCACGTTCTTCTGTATTGGACTTTTTTGAGGAATGTGGATTTAAGTGTCCCCACAGAAAAGGTGTAGCGGACTTTCTGCAGGAGGTAATCTCTTTGAGTTTATATTTAAAACTTTGCTCTTTTTCTTGTTAATTATCACCTCACTCTTCTAACATGCTGCAGGTCATATCAAGAAAGGATCAACAACAGTACTGGTTCTATGATGATCAACCTTATAACTATGTCTCTGTCAGTATGTTCTGTGAGAAATTCAAGGCATCTAATGTTGGGAAGAAACTATATGACGAAGTCTCACAACCATATGTTAAATCAGAGAGTCAAGACAAGGCTATCTCCTTCAATGTTTATTCTTTGTCCAAGTGGGAGCTCCTGAAAGCTTGTATGGCAAGGGAATATCTTTTGATGAAGAGAAATTCTTTCATTTACGTATTCAAAATCATTCAGGTGAATTATTTTTTTCTGTATCTTGTTAAAATTCTGAGCTTAATGGATTAAAAGGACCTGCAACTACTGACACAGTATTGTTAATGATGACAGCTTGTACTTGTTGCATTGATATCAATGACTCTTTTTTTACGAACACGGATGGGCGTGGATGTCATCAATGCAAATTACTATTTGGGCGCTTTGTTCTATACCCTTGTTGTATTTCTTGTTGATGGGTTCCCAGAGGCTGGATTGACTGTCATGAGGCTTCCAGTTTTTTTCAAACAAAGAGATTTGTACTTCTACCCAGCATGGGCTTGTACAATCCCAGCCTCAATTATGAAGATTCCCTTATCAGTTGTAGAAGCTTTTGTTTGGACATCTGTAACTTATTATGTGATTGGATATAGCCCTGAATTTGGGAGGTGAGCTGTCTAATAAATCCCATTCTGTTGGATCGAATATGTAACTGGTATACACTTTAGATTTCGTATTGTTCCTTGATCTGTATTGTTTCCTATCCAGAATTTTCTTTGTTTTTCCTTCTTCCATTTAGGTAATTACTTTCTTGATTGTTGGGTTGAATATTTTGCTGAATTTTTGTTCATTTCAAGTAATCATCAGTTCTTGGTGTGATATTCAGGTTCTTTCGCCAGTTTCTTTTGCTGAGTGCAGTACACTTCTCATCGATGTCTTTGTTTCGCTTCTTTGCTGCTCTATTCCAAACCATGGTTGCTGCAATGTCGGCTGGAAGTTTTTTTATGCTATTTGTTTTCATATTCAGTGTCTTTATAATCCCTCTATGTAAGGGTTCACAATAAGCTTGTTAATATATATATATATATATATATATAATGAAATCCGCATATTGATTTTGCTTGTTTTGCTGTTAATTATGCATAGCTTCAATGCCAACATGGCTGAAATGGGGATTTTGGGTATCTCCACTTTCATATGGCGAGATTGGTGTTTCTGTCAATGAATTTCTTGCTCCAAGATGGAACAAGGTGAGCACTTTTTCATCCATAAAAAATCTGATGGAAATATCTTTGCATCAAAAATCTTGCAAAAACAAGTGCTGGCATTAGATTTTTTTCCCCTCCACGTGGTTCAACTATGCTGTACCTATGTGAGTTTTGATGTGTATATCTTTCCAACTTTGTATTCATAAGTGAATTAGCTGGTAAAGGCTTGCGATATTCATTATAACATTGTTGAACTTAGTCCTGGAAGTACAAAATTTTGACTTTCCATTTGTTAGTTTGATCACTTTGGGACTTTCTTGTAGAATAAAATTGAAGGTGTATAATGTACATGATGAACAGCCAATTAAGGAAACCAATATATGACTGTTAAATTGTGCTCACTGTTGACATCTTGGTTGGGAAATCTGGTTTTTGAATCATAAACATTTACTTTAAGCTCACTTTTTTTATCTACAGATGGTGGATAAAACTGTTTGTTCATGTCAATTTATTCCTAAGCATTGACACTTGAAGAAACTGATTGTAAGACAAAGATATAACAATGATTTAAAGTATGGTGATTTCAATCTTCTTTGCAGATGATACGTCCCAACACAACTATAGGACAACAAGTACTTGAAGCCCGTGGGCTAGATTTTGCGGATCACTATTTCTGGATTTCATTTGGGGCCTTGATTGGATTTGCTATACTCGCCAACGTTGGTTATACTTTAGCCTTGACAATTCTGAAGGGTAAGAATCTATTTTTTTCATTAATGTTAATTTTTAACTTGAAGAGAAAAAAAATTACTGACTGTTTTCTTCTGATGTTAATCCATATATCTAGCTCCGGGAAGCCCTGCTGCTGTTATCTCCCGGGAAAAGCTTGCTCAGTTACAAGGACAACATGATCCAAAGTCTCCTGTTGGAACGAAATTGGGATCTGGTAAAGGTTAGTTAACTTTCTAGTGAAGAAGAAAACGTCAATTGGTCACACAGAGTTGTTTTTAGCTTCTTAATGCATACACTTTCTATCTTGACCCTTGATTATATATTTTGCAGGGAATATGGTTTTGCCTTTTCTTCCTCTCACAGTAGCATTTAGAAATGTGAACTACTATGTTGACACCCCCATGGTAATCTTATATTACATTTAAGTGACCAAAATCTGTTTGAATCAACAGCATCTTCTGTAATTGATTTGAGAGCTGTTGTGATTGCAGGAAATGAAGGACCATGGATTCACTGATAAAAAGTTGCAGCTCCTGAGTGGTATCACAGGTGCATTTAGGCCTGGTGTTCTCACTGCACTGATGGGTGTTAGTGGAGCTGGAAAGACGACTCTTCTGGATGTTCTGTCTGGGAGAAAAACTAGCGGTTACATTGAAGGAGATATACGGATTTCAGGGTTTCCCAAGGTTCAAGAAACGTTTGCAAGAGTTTCGGGTTATTGTGAGCAAGCTGACATACATTCACCACAAATTACTGTCGAAGAATCAATTGTTTTCTCTGCTTGGCTACGTCTTCCTGACAACATTGATTCAGAAACCAGGAAAGTATGTTCTATAATTAGCAGTTTCCTGATCAGTATTATGCTAAAAAAAAATCAAAAAAGCAAGAACAATATTTATTCTTGCATGAATGTGCAGGAATTTGTCAGCGAAGTTCTTGAAACTATTGAGCTTGATGAAATCAAAGATGCATTGGTCGGCGTACCTGGTGTCAGTGGTCTATCAACAGAGCAAAGAAAGCGGCTTACGATAGCGGTGGAGCTTGTCTCTAACCCATCTATCATCTTTATGGATGAACCCACAACGGGATTAGATGCAAGAGCAGCTGCTATTGTTATGAGAGCAGTCAAGAATGTGGCTTCTACTGGAAGGACGGTTGTTTGCACCATCCACCAACCAAGCATTGACATTTTTGAAGCTTTTGATGAGGTTAGTTAATTAATAATTCCATATCTAAGAATCATTATCTCAAATTTGAATGAATCTTTTAAGTTTCTTGCTTTTGGTCTGCCTTGAAATGTGTAGAAAGCTCTACTTGTGAGGAATGTTAAAGAGTAAGGAACTAAAACAATTTTAATCCTACAAGCTCAGAAAGTAGCATTGTGTTTCACTTGCTTTTTACTCCTACCATTGTTGATAAACTTCACAGATGTCTGTTTTACTCTTCTTCTTCCTATTTTCTTTATGCGTTATTTTGGTATAAAGATAGTGACTTTTTGTTGCAGTTGATTCTCTTAAAAACCGGAGGACAAATAATCTATTCTGGACCTCTGGGTCAGCATTCCCAACGGGTTATTGAATATTTTGAGGTTAAGAGACTACCATTAATTGTTGATTTCTTCTAGGCATTTACAACTATTACTATTGCTTTTGGTTGCATGTATTAAAGTTATGTGTCACCCTGTAATAATCAAACAGGGTGTATCTGGTGTGCCAAAGATTAGAGATAATTACAATCCTTCAACCTGGATGTTGGAGGTCACTTCCACATCAGCGGAAATTGAAGTTGCACAGGACTTCGCCCAAGTTTATCGCAATTCTGCTTTATACATGTGAGTTAAGTTGATTAATTGTTATATATTAACTCATCTGAAATTAGTTAACTGTGAACTTGCCTCTCAGGCACTTTATGATGAATCTCACTACTATAATTTTGAGGATTTGATAGATCTACAAAAACACGAGCAGACTTGAGCATTTGTGACCCACTAGATCTTGTATCTTAGAGCTAGGGCCGAGAAAATTTGAAGTACCTCAATGACAGATGTTTGAAAAAGATGAATAATACTAACAGATGGTTAGTGGCATTGTAAAGATGTCTCAGGCAGACATACTGGTGTACAAACTCAGTATTGTTGTGAAAGTAACTTGGTGTGTCATGTGTCCTGGATTCGGCACAATTGAATTTGACTAGTAAAAGAAGAGCTGCCTTGTTTTCAGGGATACCGAAGAGCTAGTGAACCAATTAAGTACTCCGGCTTTAGACTCAGAGGATCTCCATTTCCCAACCCTTTATTCACGGAATGGATGGGAACAATTTAAATCTTGTCTGTGGAAACTACACTTGTCTTACTGGAGAAGCCCCTCATACAATTTGATGCGCATCATGCATACTCTAATCGCGTCTCTCATTTTCGGCCTTTTGTTCTGGAAGCAAGGGAGAAATATGTAAGTATTGGAATGTTGTCATGTTACCTGGCTTTGCTTCTAAATGTAATTTTAAGACCTAATCAACATACAAGTCTCTGCCTATACTGTTATTATCTTGGATTTTCTTATTGTCATTTCATTTATGCAACAACATTTGAATCATTTTTTGGATTTCCTGGAATTAGATTTCAGTATAGATATGTTAAGCATGTAATTTATATGGAGGTTCATTACCCAATTGACAGAGAGAATCAGCAGACTTTGTTCACGGTACTTGGTTCAATGTTTGCGGCTGTGATCTTCTTGGGCATAAACAACTGCACAAATGTACTACCATTTGTCACAACTGAAAGAACAGTTGTGTACCGAGAGCGATTTGCTGGGATGTACTCTCCATGGGCTTATTCATTTGCGCAGGTGAGGAAGACACCATATCTACACTACATTTTTGGTGACTTTCATAACATTTTCTTCATTCCCAAAGGTTGCTAATTCTACTGATCATGCAGGTGGTGATTGAGCTTCCATATCTTTTCGCACAAGCAGTCATGTTCACAATCATCACATACCCAATGATCGGGTATTACCCATCAGCCTACAAGGTTTTCTGGTATTGTTACTGCATTTTCTCTACTCTGATGTACTTCAACTATATGGGTATGATGCTCGTCTCTCTGACGCCCAACTACCAAGTTGCTGCAATCGTAGCGTCGCCATTCTTCTCAATGTTCAGTCTTTTTGCAGGATTCTACATTCCTGCACCCGTAAGCTTCCCTACTCAACCTCCCGGTTTATGTTTTTTGTTTTCAAATATGTTTGAAAACACTGAAATACTGAAAATATGTTTGGGGAACAGGAGTTACTTGTTGTGTTGGTCTTTAGTTATTCATCATTTTTGTGTCTGTTGTTGCAGAGGATTCCCAAATGGTGGATTTGGTTATACTATTTGTGTCCGACATCCTGGACGCTCAATGGTATGCTTAATTCACAGTACGGAGACGTAAAAACGAGGACGACGGTGTTTGATCAGACCAAAACAGTTGCTAGTTTCTTGGAAGACTACTTTGGATTTCACCGTGATCAGCTGGGTCTTGTGGCGTTCATCTTGATTGCTTATCCTTTGCTGTTTGCTTCCCTTTTTGCAGTTTTCATGGGCAAATTGAATTTCCAGAGAAGGTGAAAAAGTATTTGCTGGAACCTGCAGCCAGTTTGATTGAATGAATAAATTAACCATGTGTATGCGTTTCTGTCCGTGTGCTTGTTTCTGCCTCGTTGGATATTGTAAATGTTTAAAGTGTTTAACCGTGATTTTGATCAAGACAAATTTTAACTATATAAATGAAACAAAATTGAAAACTATCAATACAATAATTTTAATATAGATAGAAAAACACTTATTGAGATTCAAGTGTGTATAGTGTTTGTTTTTTGAAGAAAGTGTGTATATTGTTTAAAATGAATAGCAAGAAGCTACAATGATCATTGAATTAAGAAAATATAGGTCTAGAATCAAAAAAGATAAAGGACAAGGAGGACTGAAGGAGTAATAATATCATAATAATCCTTTTCAAAAAATAACATTTGACAGATATCTAAAAAAATATAAAATTATTTGTGTCATAATATTCATTTATAAATTGTATTGATCTATAATTCTAATATTATTAAATTGATTATTATTTTTGTAATATATATTAACATATTCATTTTATTTGAAAAATATTAATACTTACACAAGTTTATTTATCTTAAAGCTTTATGTAAATAACTAATAATTAACTTAATTTTTGATTTTCATAGAAAAAGCTTATCATCTATAATAATTTATATGTTGAAGAAAAGGTTTCACTTGGGATCTTATATCATATCTCATATGAATTTTTAAAATAATCAAAAATATTTTGAATTAAAATGGTATTATTATATCTATGATTTGTATTTAAGTCATATTATATAAAATAGAATTTTAAATTTATTATTAACATCAAATCACGATTTTAGATTAATAAAATGTTGTAATAATTTTGAATAAAAAAGATGATGTTAATATCTAATTCCTAATAATATTAGTATGCATTCTTTTAACAATTGAATAATAAGTCAAAAAACGTAAATGATCGTGTATCGCATATGATATGGCCAATAAACTAATGTATTTTCCACTTTTATTGGATAGATATATTGTATACATTTTATTAAAAAGTGCTATTGCTATTTTATTCCATAAGTATATACATTTTAAATATTCATATGTACACCTTAAGAGTTTAGATATGCTTGGTTGGTTCTTGGTTCTGACAAAAAATAGTACTTCTCTTAAATACTTCAAGTAGAAAAGAAGGGGAGAAAAAAAAAATGACCATACGATATAAAAAGCAAGTCGATAAAATAGTGATATCGGATTATGATTGAAAAAAAGATTTTTCTACCATGTGTCATAATGGCACACTATAAGAGGCTAGTAATGGAATTTTTTTGTAAATCTTAAATTTTGGGTTTTTTATTCTTTTTTGTGACGGATTCACTATTTCATTTTTAGGGCTTAATTTCTGGTTTTCGTATGGTTATCATGTCCCCTTACTGCACACAATAGAAAAGCCGTAAAAAAGAATAGTAACATTGAAAAGGAAAAAATGAATGAAACTTCTTTTGTTGGTGAAGTGCAAATAAATTTCTTGTAATAAAAATGGCAGTAAGCAGCAAAAATAGTGGGCCTTTTTTATTAAACAATATAGAGCTAATTAGTATATGGTTAAATGTAAATATATATTTGTGGATTACATATTTGATATTATAAATTTAATAATTTTCTAGAAAAGTGTAGATTTAATACTAATATTTAGTAATTGAGTGGGTTATGGTTGAATTAAAATTCTAAATGTATTATTAGTCGTAGCAGATCCAGAATGTAGATTTTTTTAAAGTTTTCATATGTACACCAAAGATAGTTCTACATGTTTAAATATCATATTTCTGTTTAAATGGATGCAGTAACTATTGAGTTAGTTCGATGTTAATATGTTTAATTATAATTATAAGAATCATGCCCTCGTTCTCCGCTTACTTTTTTTTTTGGAGAAGTCATCAATTAGATTAATACGTACGTTTGCTTGAGGACTCCAAGTATTTAGCATCGTGCCTATAACAATCGTCCCTTAAGTTTTGATATCATAAACTTGCTTTGATCTAATAAGTTGTCCAAGTAATGTTTCAGGAACGCATGTGATGAAAATGACAACAAGCGTACGTGAAGCAGTCCCTAAGGAGTAGGGACGCTTCCTTTCAGAAAGAAGGACACGGAAGAGTTTCTACGAGAAAAGGATGCAGTCCCCAACGAGTAGGAACGCAAGTGTAAAAGCTAGAGTCCTTACAAGGCCACCCGACAAGATGACATCACTAGACAAGCCTTGATCATAGAGTACACGTGGAAGCAGATCATGTTCACTAGTCCATCACCTCGTGGAAGCTAGAAATTGCCAGGAAGCTTCGTTCATCATCTACCAAGACACGTGGAAGCAGATCCCGCAGCAAGGGACTCCAAGGGCATGATTGTCAAAGGAAAAACGCATTTCCCAAGCACTATAAATATCCTCCTTGGGTATTTATTGTGATGCAACTTCTTAGAGAATATTCAGAGAAAATTGACAAGATCATCAAGAACACCAAGAACACTCAAGAACAGTGACGAACTGGTGTTTAGATCGAAAGAGAAGTTCACCCAAAACCACAAACTTGTTTGTAAGAAAAGAAAATAAAATTTTGTATCTCACGAAATACTGTGAGGGACGTAGGTGTCTATAAGTGAGAGTTAGGTTACAAGTTTAGGCTGAAAGGATTTGTTACTAGTGGAGTTAAGGAATGACTCTTAGGTTTAGAGAAGTGTAAAACTCACAGTGTAAACTGTAAGGACTCTCTCAATAAGACAAAGAAGAAGCTATTCGAAAATCCTCCAACGAGGTAGAGGTTTCCCCATAAGGACTACTTGGTCTTGTGGGGTTCCTCGATAAATACGTACTGAGTTCTTATCTTATTGCCTTTTACCTGCTTAAGTCTCAAGTTTTTAATTCCGCTGCACTAGGACGCTCCTAGGGATGCCCTTGACTCTTAACTACTAACGTACGACCAGGGGCGGAACGAGGTTGTGCCCACACTGGGATTTTAGAATTTTTTATATAAAATTAATAATAAAATAATATATATTATTCCTTTTGTATTAAAATAATTGTTTAAATAATATTTGTACATATATTGAGAAAGAACTGTTTTTCTTATATTACTTATATGATTATAGAGTTAAATATTGGTGTAGAGAAACATGGAAAATCGTATATGATTAGGATATAGTTAAATATTAGGGGTATAAATGGAAATTGAAGGAAAAAATGTGTAATTGACAAGTATTGTGAAACAAGAAAATGTGATTATATAGACAACTATTTCGAACCGGATGGGTATTATAAACACATATATAAACAAACACAATCATACACTATAATTGAAATGAAGTTAGGACATAAAAAATGATGAAACATATATTTAGTGGAAAATTAAATATTAGCTAATTTTTATAAAAAGATGGATTTTTGTGTATAACAATGGAAGAAAATGTATACAAAAGGGCCCTTAATTAATTTTCGCTCAAGACATCTAATTTGTTAGGAGCGGCCTTGTCTGGCTCAAATTTGCCCATCTCCGTCCGCCAACCACTTCGCTTACACATTTCCACCTGCATCCACGATGGTGATGCCATCCGCCTGTCCAAACACGAGTCACCTGTGCTGTATCTAAAATTTATCGGTTTGAACTTCAAACTTATCAATTGGATCATAATGTTTCTTGAAATCCAATTTAGGTTTAATAAAAACTAAATTTTGTTTCATTTTCTTTACTCAGATTAGGACTATTTTTATACTTAGATTAAGCATTTCGGGTTTATTCAAAGTTCTAATGATTATTAAATTGACTAAATTTCTAACGATTATACTTATATTTAGCTATTTAGCCCCCTATGGGCTAAAATCCTGGTTCTGCCACTGCTGACGACACGTCAAGTTTTAAGGATGTAGAGTTTAAGGATTAAAAGGTTGAAAAACGAGATATATATCATTTTGGAAAGCGGATAATATTATACTACTGTTGAAAATAAAGGTGTTACATGAACTTACATAAAAATCGAATCTGCATACGCTTTGGAAGGTTATTATACATAAATAACATAATTTAGATTATCTTATCTAAAAGTCCTCTTTGAGGCAATGGTTTTGGTTTGTAAATAATTGTTAGTACACAAAATATGCCGTGTACAAGTTTCTACTCCTTCTTCAATGATCTTCAATGTTCTTCCACTCCACAAGCCTCTTTCCCTTCAATGACCTGCAAAATAATGGACCAAGGGGCGAGCGAGCCCTAATCCACCTCCGATGCTTAAGTCAGTAAGGGCGTAATGTCGATTAAAGGCGTCAGGCAGAGCGATAGCTTAGAACTTGACTTACCTGGCACATGAATACATGTGTATTTATAGAGCAGAGGGACAGGAGGGGGAGAGGCGCGCGCCCTAGGCCCGATCGGCCCGCTAGGGTTATCGCTGGGCGATATCTTGCTCCCCAAGTCAACCAAATATCTTATCTCAGGCGAAGATAAGATTCTCTTCCATAAATAATATCCTAACTAGAGTAACTACCCTAATTAAAGGATAAAGCATAATAAATATGGATAGCAAAATAAATAAGATAGAGAAATAAATGCTAACTAATTGATATGGAATCTTGCCCGCCTATAATGCCCCCTCCGGGACCCATATACTCGTGTACCTTGTACTATCCCGTGTATAGGGACCGGAACTCAAAGCGGTGAGTGGCCATGCAGATTAGGGTGCTCTTATTCGTATATTCATATATTCGTACATTTGTACATTCGTATATTCGTATATTCGTATATTCATAGATTCGTACATCCGTAGGCCATGACTACGGGATCCGTGCAACTCCTACGCAAACGTCGCGTAGGGCCTTCGTAGGGTGTTTTCCTTGGCCAAGTTATTCCGTTAGCGCACCGCGTAACGTTGGTATTTTTTTTTGCAAGACACAATCTAATGCAAAACAATGCAAACTTTAACTAAGAATTTAAACATGAATGTTATGCTCTTAAGACAAACTAAAAAATGAAAAAGCTAAGGGGGGGCCTCATCAAAACCACATGGGAAAAAAGAGTACCGCCCCCACTACATGAAATCCTATGCCTCGGCCGACTCATCTAGGGCCACGCAGGGCCGGAAGTCGCCGGATCTCGCCCGCGCCCGCGGGGGGTAGACCGCGCCTGCGGCGCTCAGAACCGCGCTCCGCGGTGATCCGAGTCGTGCTCTCGGTCGGTGCCGGTGACTAGGTCCACTCACCCGAGCCCTTTGTCGCCATTCGCGATCCTCTCATCGGGCCGAACTCCTTTCGCGCACAACCTTGCCTGAAGTTGGTTAGCCCACACCCGCACAATTGCGCCCTTATCCGTGAATTGAACCATTTGATGTAAGGACGAGGGTACCGCTCCCATGCCATGGATCCAAGGTCTCCCGAGTATCAAGTTGTACGGCCCCGGGACGTCGACGACTACGAACTCGGTGGGGTGCTCCTTTCCGGCGAGACTCACGCAAGTCTTTAGGACCCCGAGTGGAAAAGTGGGATATCCACCGAGTCCGGAAAGCTGCATCTTGACCTCCTCAAGGTCCTTCTTGGATTTCCCGAGCGATTTGAGCGTGTCGTAGTACATCACGTCGACCGAGCTACCGGAGTCCACTAAGGCGCGGTGGATCTTGACGTCTCCGAGCTCTACCGTCAGGACTAGCGGGTCGTTGTGTGGGTGCTGGACGGTTGCCAAGTCTTCGTCGCGAAAGACGAGTCCCGGACCGCGCGGTCTAAGCGGGGGACGCGGCTCCGCGTGCTGGACGCGCATCACCTCTAGCTCGTGGCAATCCTTGCGAAACCGACTCCGCAACTCCGGATCATCTCCTTTGTAAATAGCCGTAATAGTCTGGACCACCTCAATTTGCTAAGCACTCGTCTCGTTATCCGAGGCCTTAATGTATTCCTTGAGGTGTCCTTTCTTTACTAGCTCCTCGATATATTCTTTGTAGGGCTCACAATTCTCGGTCATATGCCCCCGGGCTCGATGGTACATGCAAAACTTGCGCCCGCGCTGGTTTTCCTCCGTGTCTACCCCTCTTGGCGGGAACTTGAACCATTCAAAGTTCCGAATTTGGCCCAAGATTCGGTAGATCGGGATGTTGAACGTGGTAAACACGGCCTGTACCTGGTTCACCCTCTTTCGCTTTCCGGCGCTCGGCCTCGGCGACCCGCGCGTTCGGCGGGGAGGTGTGGGGGACCGATCGCCGTCGTCCTCGTCCTCTAGCTTAGCATACTGGTGGACTCGATCCTGCAACTCGTCGAGCGTGGAAGGCAGACGCAATGTCAGGCTCTCTTGGAGTTTGGACTTTATCGGCACGGCCCGGCGGAAGGCGGCTATGGCGGTCTTTTCATCGCACCCGTCGACCTGAGCGTAGCACTCCATGAAGCGGTTTGTGAACCGACGGAGGCTCTCATCCCTGTGTAGCCTTAGGCTGAGCAATGTATCCAAGGAGATCGCTTCTCGGCTGTTGGCAACGTATCGCTTAGCAAAAAGCGAGGCCAACTGCCCCCACGACCGAATCGACCCGGGCTCCAAGCTTTGGAACCACCTAATCGCGCCCTTCCCGAGACTGTCGGGGAACATCTTACACATGACGGCGTCGTCAGAAGTCCATAACGCCATCCTGTGAGTGTAATCCGCGATGTGGTTCACTGGGTCCGACGCGCCGTCATAGACCGTGAAGCTTGGAGGTGCGAATTTCTTGGGCGGCTCCGCCTGCTGAATAGTCCGGTGGAATGGCGTGGACGTCACCAGGGCCAATTTCTTATCCACCCGATCCTGAGCCGATTGCCGTAGCCCTCCCTGGCTCTTGAGCAGGTCGAGCAGCCTCTTTTCGGTCCGCTGCTCGGCTCGAGCCTCAATCTCGCGACGCTCGTCGCGGTCAAACCAGTCCTCATCCTCGTCGCGCCGACTCCTAGGATGGTACCGATCACGATCACGAATTCTCCCGCGTTCGCCTTCCGACCCGCGGTCGCAGCTAATGGACCCGCGGTCGCGGGCCGAGCTGCTCGCGGAACCGCTCGATTCTGCGCGGTTCCCGCGCCCGCGGGGCTCGTTTCCGCGCCTGCGGGTACGCCTTCTGCGACCCTTTTTCTTACCGTGATCGTCTTTTCGGGATTCGTACCCACATCGGTTGTGGTCCTGCCAAATCTCCTCGGTGGAACGCAAGTCCTCCCGCGGATCCCGGCTCCGGGTCCGCCAACCACGCTCGCGGTCTTCACCTCTCTTTCGGCCCCTTGGGGCCCTCCGGTCGCTATCCGAACTGTCGCTACCGGCACCCGTAGGTTCCGGAGTTTGACGGTCATCGGGAATGTGGATGACACTAGCCAAACGTTGCGGTTGGAGACTTTCGTCGACCGGGCGCTTTCCCTGCATCTTCTCTAAGGAGAACTTCAACGCTGCAATCTCCTTCCTGGCCTCCTCGAGTTGAGACTGAAGGTGCGGCCTTTCTTCCTCATCTCTCTCCTCGCGATCTCTTCCCGGCATACCGCTCGTTGGTCCCGCAACATCCCTCAGCCCGATCACCTCTCTCGTTCCGTGCGCACCGCTCCGGTGGGCTCGCGAGCTATCATGGTCATGCGAAGGCTCTTGGATGCGAAGGGACGAACGATCATGCCTCCTTCCGGGAACGGAGTCACGCGAACTCCTGATCGCCATCAACTCGGGCTGAAACAAGTAGTCAAGGTTGACTTGAGTCTCGATAGGCGGACCCGAACTACTCGCCACATTCGAACCAACGCGCTCGAACCGCAAAGCGTTGTTTGTGTCTTGTTGATTACGAGGCTCCTCGTAACCCTCACCCGCGCCCTCAGCAGGGGGTGGTGATCGCGTCGACCGAGGCAATCGCGAAGATCCCCGGTCTGCGCGTTAACCGTGCCCGCGGGGCTCGGATCCGCGCCCGCGGCTCGCGTGGTGCCCTCGATCGCGGGGCTTGCGCCCGCGCCCGCGGGTCGCTCCTGGCGGCTGCCGCGCACAGCCTCGCCGCTTTCCGCGCGGTCGACTACATGATTCTCGGCCGCGGTCGCGCCCTAGATGACGGGGGCGACATGGTGGCCGGCGTCGTCGGCTTGGTTGTCGGTGACGGCGTTGCCCCCAGCATTTAGGGTTTCGCCGTCGTCAACGTACACTGCGACCTCCTCTTCTGGGATGGATCCCAAAGTCATCTCGTTCAGGGGGAAACGTTTCTCAGATCGATAATCAACGAGAAGGACGTTCTATCTTCCCCACGGGCGGCGCCAAATGTTAGTACACAAAATATGCCGTGTACAAGTTTCTGCTCCTTCTTCAATGATCTTCAATGTTCTTCCACTCCACAAGCCTCTTTCCCTTCAATGACCTGCAAAATAATGGACCAAGGGGCGAGCGACCCCTAATCCACCTCCGATGCTTAAGTCAGTAAGGGCGCAATGTCGATTAAAGGCGTCAGGCAGAGCGATAGCTTAGAACTTGACTTACCTGGCACATGAATACATGTGTATTTATAGAGCAGAGGGACAGGAGGGGGAGAGGCGCGCGCCCTAGGCCCGATCTGCCCGCTAGGGTTATCGTTGGGCGATATCTTGCTCCCCAAGTCAACCAAATATCTTATCTCAGGCGAAGATAAGATTCTCTTCCATAAATAATATCCTAACTAGAGTAACTACCCTAATTAAAGGATAAAGCATAATAAATATGGATAGCAAAATAAATAAGATAGAGAAATAAATGCTAACTAATTGATATGGAATCTTGCCCGCCTATAATGCCCCCTCCGGGACCCATATACTCGTGTACCTTGTACTATCCCGTGTATAGGGACCGGAACTCAAAGCGGTGAGTGGCCATGCAGATTAGGGTGCTCTTATTCGTATATTCATATATTCGTACATTTGTACATTCGTATATTCGTATATTCGTATATTCATAGATTCGTACATCCGTAGGCCATGACTACGGGATCCGTGCAACTCCTACGCAAACGTCTATTTCATTTGTATGGTTGTTGTAGAAATGTTTATAACTCCGCGTAGTTTTAGATTAGATTAAAACATAATTTACATGTGAGTATAGAAAATGATTTTTTGTATGTATTATTAAGGTAATAACAATCTATATACAATTTGATAGTTAAACTAGAATATTTATATTAAATTATCTTAATATGTTGTTTAGTACTTGTTTGATTGTCAAATAAATTCACTTAAATTTGGAAAATCACATGAATTTGATAAAATACATGTGTTTGGTTGAAATTTTTGTATTCAAAACCCATGATTTCAAAATTTCATGGAATTTTTAATTTGTATATGTTTTAGGAACTTAATCAATTATGAAGGGGAAAGTAAGATTTTTCTTTCCCCAATAAATCTTAGAAAATAGATTTGCAAATTGTTTATATTTAAATTCATGTGAAATACGAATTATAGTAAATTAATTCACATAAAATAAATTAGGTGCTCTAAGAGTGCACTATAAGTATAAGCAGTCACTAATAAAAGATTTTGTAAATCTTAAAATTTTTATTTTTTAATCCCTTTTGTGAATTTTACTAACTGTATTTTAGGGTTTTAGTTTCTATATCTAGTACGTTTATAGTGTGCTCTTAAGACACACAATCGAAAAATCGTATTTAGAGTATGTCCAATCAATTATTGTAATTTTTTTTGAAAATTGAGAATCTAAAATTATTTTATTAAGAGTTTAACCCAAAAAAATCTCCAAGGGAGAATCTTCAAATTATATAGAGAACTCTCTATATTTAGAAAAATTATCTATATGTTTTTTCTACTCCTCCATTTTAGAGAATGTGATAGAAAAACAATTCAATTGAAAAGTTCTTGATACTAAGTCCTAATGATATAAAATCTATGCAATTGGGTTCTCCTATTTAATTTTTGGGGCCCATTAACAAAAGAGAAAATAAATGGTTGATATGATATATCTGAGAGGTAAAGAAGAATTTAATGCAATTAACTAGTACCCATAAAAATTCTATTTCAACTAGTTTATTGCCCGTAACTTGTAAAAGACTACAATCGATAACATCTTTTAGCGTATGATTCAATTGATATAAGAGTCCATAATAATGTTATTACAAATCAGATATTGACACCACCTTTTAAATTGCAATTATTATAATATTATGTTAATCCATAATGGTGATTTGACGTTTAGATAGAATTTAAAATTATATTTAGTATAATACGACTTAAATAAAAATCATCAATAAAATAATATCATTTTAAATCATAATATTTTGGATTAATTAAAAAGGACACATGTGATCTGATATGAAATCCCAAGTAAAATATTTTATTTAACATATATATATTTATAATTAATAAGATTTTGTATGAAGATAGAAATCAAAATTTAATTTAAATATGAGTTTTTTACATAATTATTTTAAAAAAAGAAAGTGGTATCGGTAATAAAAAAAATGGAAATAAAATGAATATTTAATCGACTTACAAAATTATGATTAATTTAATAATAGTAGAATTATAGATCAATACAATTTCTAAATGAATATTATAACACAAATTAATGTTATATATTTTTAGATATTGTTACTTAAATGATAACTTTAGGGGATGAAAAAAAACGATTGACAAAAAAACATGGCAAATACATATGGTTATACAAATAAAATTGTAGAGTGAAAATCAAGATTAAAAAATTAATTACAATAATGATTTACAAAAAGGAAAGTCTTAAGTAAATACTTGAAAATGCTAGATATCTACTATAATCTACTATAATACAGTATAAAGCGGAACCCAAGTCTTTGTTAAAATTTGCGCCACGTCATCAACCCTGAATAAAATAATGATTTTATTTTTTGCATTGATTTTCAAAAAATAACTTATATATCTTCTTGATATCTTATCCAATTTCCTTATGTATACTTAATATCTTACTCAATTATATATCCTTATACGAATAAGGAAATTGAAGTGATTTTGTTTTATATTCCTTACAATTTTTTCTTATTAATTAGTATACAATTTTGTCATTATTGAATCTTGAAGAATAGTGAAAAAATTTCACATGTATCAATAGTATATTCATTAATAATATAAATTTGAATAGAACTATTTTAGAATTAAAATTGTATGAATAAAAGTACATATATAGATCAATAGGTTCGGACATTAGTCTATCGGATTTGGATTATAAGTTCCCGAGTTAAAAGCGTATTCGTATCAAAATTCAATCTCAAATCGATTAATTCGGTTTTATATTTACATTACACGTACATGGTACGGAGTTTGTACTAGTTGAGTCGAAAAAGGTAGGAATTAGGAAAAAGGAAGATAGATGATTGACAATTAATAAGTATAAGAAAAACATTAAAAATTATATTTCTGAATTTTAATTATTTTAACATAAGGTGGGACCAGAATTAACGTAGAGGTTCAAAAGAGCATAACTTTAGAGTGTGTTTGGCAATGGTATTTTTATTAACTTATAAGCACTCATGTGCTTATTTTATAAAACATGCACTTAAAACGTGCGTTTGGCAAAAACATTTTTTATCGACTTATAAGTACCTCACTGCTTATAAGCAACCTAAAAGGTAATCAACACCCCATGCTTATGGAAATAAGCACAAATTTACCTAAAAGAATAAGCAATGCTTATCCTCCATTTTACATTACTACCCTTTCTTCTTCTTCACCCCATTTCTCTCCAGACTATTGCTCCAACTTCAAGCCGACCACCTCCACCTTCCCACCACCGCCATTGTCGCCGGCGAGACCTCTGTCAAGCTCCGACCACCTTTTCACCACCGTCATTGTCACCGGCGGGAACTTTGTCAGGCTCCCCCAAGCTGCATATCTGCCATATAAAATCCATCCACAACTAAAAAAAGCCTATGTATATTCAAATTTCACACCTATAGAAAACTCAACCGGAGATTCGAATCCAAATCAAAATAAAAAATGAAAATTGAAATCAGAGGTGGCCAACTCACGACGATACTCGAAGAGCAGAATCGGGAGCGGGAATTGCCAGAGAACAGGCTTTACTAGTCGGCAAGGAGCGGAGAGGACGCCGATGAAGCCGAATAGGAAGTCGGAGACGAGGATGTGGAACGTGGAGCGAGGACCGCCATTGTTAGAGATGAATAGGGTTTGCAGTAGAGAAGAAGAAGAATTTGTATGGCGCTCAACTTTTCTAGTTGGTTGAGTCACCCTCGGCATCTCTGGGAGGTATGGTGGCGGCGGATGGGGAAATCTCGACGGCGCCCAATACGAAGGCAGCCAAATTGGGTAGTGAGCCGACGGCACCCACTTCCTTTGACGATGGTTCGGTTGGTGAAGGGGAGGCCGGTGTGGTGGCCGAGCTCAAACCGGGGGAAGAGGTCGTCGGGGAGGCCGGGATGAAGGCCGATAGAGATCTCGGTTGAATTGGGAAAGTAGAAAAAAAAGGTTATTGTTTTTCTTTTCTAAGGGTAAAATAGTCAAAACAAATTTTATACATACAAAATCAGCAAACAATCTTACCAAACACCCATTTACTTATCCAAAAAAATAATTTTTTTAATTTCAATAACAATATCAACAATTGATATCAATATCGGATACAATCGGCATCGTATATAAATCAGCATCAGCATCGGCACTAGCTTGCCAAAAAAGCCTTAATATATAGTACGGATTATGGATTTCTTGTAAGCCGCTTTTTTTAAGCTTTTTGGGTAATTTTATTCACAACACCATAAAAATAATAACAAAACACAAAATCTTATAAATTTGCTAATAAGTCCTTAGCATAATCTGTTTTATATATATTTAAAACACTGAGAATTAATGCCTCATATTGCGCCATGTAGGATTAGGCCACATGACATTTTACACTACCTAGGATTTTTACACATGTCATTATATCATTGATATAATGACATTTTACACTATATTGTTTTTACATTTGTTTCCCCAAAATTGTAATCAAAAGCAACTAAACCTTATAAAAAACCAGTTAAAATCAATCTCATTAGTTTACTATGGTTATAAATTTTAATATATGTAATGCTATTTTTGTGTAAGATTGATACAAAATTAGATTGCTTTGATTAATATTTATCCAATGTTATTTTCTTTAATCATTTTCTTTGAAAACAAATGATTTTGGTTTATCATTTTTATGGACAAAATTAATTTATACATTATTAATAAACTATAAAATCAGTTCATGGATAAAATAAATTATAATGATATTTGATTCGCATTCAATAATTTAAGTTTCCTTATTTTTATTATTATATATACAATCATTTAATTCATTGACATTATTGAGATGTATTGCCTATAATCTCAAAATTTCAATATTTTACAATAATATTTCGTACTATGTATTAGATAAGTTATTAATTTTAGATATCCAAAAAAAACTAAAAGATACATAATGTGTTACATGTCATTAATATATAATCCCGGTTCAGTTTAATTTGTATGTACTCGGTTTTATCATTTCCGGTTCAGTGTTCTTCGGTTTGGGTAGCTAGGCTTTATAAGCTTGTTTGTAACTCAAATTTCATATTATCAATGAATCAAAACTTTTCTCAAATTCTGAATCTCTCGCTCAATTTCTCTTTGTGATTCACTTTTCGGTGGAACTTCCTAAACCCTTTATACCCTCGGTGACTCATCGATTGATATCGAGCTCCACGCTCCTCATCGATCGCCTATCCCAGAAAACCCGCATCAATGGTATCAGAGCTCGTGCTCCTCCGACCCGCTTCGGTACCCACCGATGATGGATTCTATGTTGAAGTTGGTAAGGCTCGAAAGAAGGAGAGTCTGATCTCTAACCTGAAGGCTTTCATCAGTCAGCGCTTCAAATTTCCTCACCCACAAGTCAATGTCAATGAAGATGCGGGTGTGACCATAAGCGGACTGTATGACGGAACACTAGATGATGCAGATTACAACCACGAAATATTCGACCACATACTCGACCTTGTTGGCTGGATTGAAGATTGTGTTAAGCTGCCATTAGCTTTAGAGGAGAAAGACAGTGACCACGATCAACTTAAAAAGGAATTGTCGATGAATGAGCCTCTTGTTGTGGAACTCGGTTCCACTTTGAAATCTGATGAAGGGGTCGGACAAAACGAGGAAAAGATCTCACCCACTTTGATGAAAGGGTCTTCATGTCTTGGTGCACACCACATGCTCGACGAAATGCCCAAACCAGTTGCTGATTTCAAGACCATAGAGGTGAGTGATTTGTCGGATGCTAGACCTCTATTGACTGTTAATAAAGAGTTTACTGGGTTAATGAAGGACCTCAAGGAGTTATTTGTACAAGATGGTTTAAGTTTTGATCCAAGTGGAAAATCCAGCGTTGATCTAGCTTACAACTCTGATTTGAATGATGATGCCTTGATTGTCAAGAGATTCTCAATTGATAAGGTTGTTTTGATAATGGGTGAATGTCCGGTCCAAAGGGAGACAATAGATGTGCTACTTGTAGTAGAGGAGACCTCAAATTATGATGCACACCAAGTGCTTGATGATATGTCGAACTCACAAAACTACCACAAACACCAAAAAATGCATGGGTTTTCAGTGAGAATTGATCTGTTTAAGCAAGATGGTTTCAAGGAAGTGTGCTTCGATCCAAGGGGACTGAAATTGTTGCTGCAAAGTTTTGAGTCACGGGCTAATTTAAAGATGGTAGAGATTCACCCAATTAATGCTACACCATTATTGGTTGTTCAGGATAAATTTAAGAATTTAATTAGGGTGTTTGATTAGCTACGTGAACAAGAGGATATATATATATAGGGATATTTTATATTGATCCAAGTGGAGGAAAATCGATATTCAATGTTGATGATTCATTTAGATTGGAATGAAAATCGATGAGATGCAAAATTTCTAGAATATGTGATTTATGCTGTCATTTTGGATACCTGATGTGGGGAATTATAAATCAGCATTCAAGATGATTTTTGTTGACCAATCAGAACATTGTTCAGATAGAAATGAGGGTATTGAAATGGTGTTTCATCTAAGGGTGGATTTTATGCTTGGAGTGAGTTGTTGAGGAAAACATCTTTTACTCTTGGGGCACGGTTCTACACATAGGAGAATGATGAATGGTTTTGCTATGAGTTTGACTTCTGATCCTAGCGGTCAACTGTTCAGGGCACTGGCACTCCCTAAGCTATCCCCAGTTGAGATCCAATTTGATAAAATATTTCTACTGAGAAAAGCCTATTTATCTTATATTGCATTTGCTTGGGTTAGTACATGTATTAAGCTATTGCAAGTGAGCCTTGAACACCAACTTGAGAGGGCTGAATTGTTGGTATTTGACCCTAGATGAGAGGTTCTTGTTGCCCGATCTTTCAATATTCTACCAATTATCTATATATGCTTCATGTTTGATCAAATTCTAACCCAATCAAGAGAATTCACTCATAAGGAAGAGATGCTGACCATAAGCTCAAACGAAGAGAAGATTGGTTTGCAAGATTTTGAGGCTTCTTGTTTAAGGCCTGATTAGTTATTTGCATCAGTATTTGCTTGCATCAGAATATTTGTGCTCGATTCAGGAGGAGAATTATTACAGAGATTCACTGAATGTTATCTAGGGTGTATGTTTGGTGATTTATAGACAAGGATGATCAAGGAGAGCTTCATTACTTCTACTGAAGTTTCAGTTTTTTATCCTTTCTTTTCTAGACATGAGAACATTTGCAAGCTGTCACAAAGTGTTGCTGAAAGGGAGCGGCAAAGTGGAGGCAAGCACTTCAAATTAGATAGCACTTCAACATGTTTGAGACTATTTAAAGAGCAAGAGCATGATGATGTGAAGACTCTTGAGCTGTTGAGTTTTGATTGTGGCATTACGGTTAGAGAAGAGCATAAAGGTGGGGCTGTCATTGACGTTATTGATGAAGAGAATTTGAAGATGAATGCATATAAAGAAACAAAGATCAATGTGCATCAGAGCATTATGGTTGGTGGCATTGTTTTATATAATCCAAGTGAAGAAAAGATAAATGCTAAAGGTGAGATGAGAAGTACTTTTCAGTTGTTGACCTATATTGCTACAGGTTCAGTTGTTCAATTATGGGCAACCAATACAAATGTTAATTTCAAGATTGATGGTGTTGATCACACGAGTGTTGCTAATTTTTGGGTTGAATGGAAAGCTAGTGCATTGTACTACCATCTACAAGCTCACCTCCTGCAAGCTCTTATTTGTGTGTTGTTAGCTATTATGGGTATGTTTAGAAGGCAACGCAAATCTTGCCATGAACATGGGTTGTCTTTGATGATCCTTGAGGATAAGGATCTCGTTCAACGGGGAGTATTGTTATAGGGCATTAATATATAATCCCGGTTCAGTTTAATTTCTATGTACTCGGTTTCATCATTTCCGGTTCAGTGTTATTCGGTTTGGGCAGCTAGGCTTTATAAGCTTGTTTGTAACTCATATTTCAGATTATCAATGAATCAAAAATCTTCTCAAATTCTAAATCTCTGGTGATGAAGGATCATCTAGTCAGCCACCTCCAAGTGCCCCAACACTCTTTGAGGGGTCAATCACTAGATCCCGAGCCAAAAAGCTACAAAGTGGAATGCATGCCTTTGTGTGCTACATTTGTGCTAAGGAGGCGAGAGCGAGCATGGATCCATGTGCCAAGGCTGTGTGCCTAGCAAGTGTGGGCGCCACCCATGAAGAGAGCCAAGGCACAAGCGACATCGCATGAGTGCCGCGTTTGGGAACCGAAGCTGGACTGCCTCGTTTGGGCACCGGCGCCGCGGGTGTGCCTCGTTTGGGCACCGGCGCGCCTGTTTTAGGGCACTCGGATGTGTTTTACATCTTTGGGATGATTACTTGTAATTGGTCCTATTTTTCCTAGTTTAAATTAGACTTTTAAGTATTTCTTTTATTTTCAGATATTAGAACATATAAGTAGTGTTTTGTTGGTTTTGGAACACTTAGACAATTCAGAGTATAGAAATCGTTTCTCCTTAAAAAGAGAGAGTTTGAAGCTTTGCTTCATTGAGTGTGTGTATTGCAGCTTGGTTTGTTTGATTTGTGTCAATTCTTTTCGAAGCTTGGTGCTTATCAACGATCACGAGCCCCCTTCATGTGCTTCAAGTTGTCGCCTTGTTGTGTAGGATTGTACAAGGTTGGTTCTTCGTCCATTCTATTAGGATTCTGGTTGAAATACATACCGGGGGTTTAATAGTTTTCTCGAAGGGTTATCCTTCTCATCGTTTCCATCAATTTCCCTTTTCGTTTCTTCATTTCAGTTTACTTCCTTGTTGCATCATTTCCCCCCCCCCCCCCTTATTGAGTCGATTTCATCATTTTCAATTTCGTTCCGTTCAATTCTGACCATTGTTTCCTTGTGTTTTCTTTGTTGAGTCATGAACGTTGAAGATCGGGCTTCCACATGGCTAATCCCCGTATCAAAGTGGTATCAGAGCTGCATTGACGGCATTCTTTTGGTTTCCACCAAAGAGTCTACAAAATACCAAAAAGAGTCCTCCGGAGACCAGGTTCGATTAATCAACTCTCTTTGATCTGAACTTGAAAGTACTAATCGGTTTGTTCTTGCGCAGTGGTTTGTTTTCTCCTAGCCAAACACACCTTTTGCCCAAGAGAGCCGCCACCTTCAGCCACCATAACCACCACACGTCCACCACCTCCACAAAATCGACCACCACCTTGTTTTTAGTTAGACAATTTGTTTTGAATTAAATTAGAATTATAATCTGATTTAATTAATTCAAATTTGAATTAATCCTAAGCTGATTCCTATTTTTAAGGTTGACCAACAACAACCATATCCCGGCCACCAAATCCCACGCCTACCTCCGATTATCAAGGGAGAACCATTCAGCCCATTTCAAATTAAAACCACACGCCCAATGATAGAGGTATTTAGTTGCCCTAATACCGATCAAAATAATCCAAACAACCTAACTAACAATGTAGTAGGGAAGTAAGGGTCGATCCCACAGAGACTCAAGTTTCATTGTTTATTGTTACGTTACTCAGAGTAAAAAGGGGTTTTTTTGAATGTTATTCTAATAACTAAACTAATTGAACATGCAAAACTAAGAGTGATTTGTAGAATATGAGAGAGATATGATCAACCAGTTAATATCCATTGTGAACTTGATTATTGATCATTGATTATCAAAATTCTCTCTTTACCTTGACTACTCTATTGCGGAATGCTAATAACCCAACTTCATGACATTATTAATCCTACTTCAATTCTAGTTATTAGCTCGACCAGTACTAACAACCCTAATTATCAAATAACCTAGGAGACCTCTTAGATTTAACTTGACAACAGCATTAAGACTCAAGCATCAATAGAAACATGCATTCAGAGCAACCAGACATCCAAATAACATGCAATTGAATTCTCTTCTCTAATCAATTAGTCTTACCAGTCCTAGATTGATTAAAGGTTCTACTTATGATCTAATTAATACCGACCGGTAATTAGAAAGATCTAGTTGTAATTCATCCTAGAAATCATATTAGATGGCCAATCTAATAAACTCTAAATCAAATTTATTCAATTAAGCACAGAGAAAACAATCTAGTCAAGAAAAATTAAGAACAATCAAACCTCACAATAATACTTCATTCACAACTTCAATTAACTAGTTAAGCAAAAGATGTTTAGTTGTTGAAAGACATTGAAAAACTTACAAGTTTTCTCCAAAGAGGTTCTTTCTTCTCAAAGCTCCAACGACAATCCCAAAGTCAAGAATAACGAGATATAAAGATAATCAAAACCTAGAAAACAAAAGCTATTTATATATCTCTAAGGTTCCCAGAAGTATATCTAAAAAGATAACCCAAAAGGCCCAAAAAGATCTCGTACAAAATCTCGCTTCAAGCTGACACGGGCGAAAACTCAGGGTAACCCCCAGAAACTCGCCCGAGTTTTCACTGCACACCCCGAGTTTCTAAGGCCGAGACTGAGGTGGAAAAACTCGGGATGTTCCTCCAAAACTCGCCCGAGTTTTCGCTGCCTCATCCCGAGTTTCTAACAATGGCCGTCAAGTGACACTGTAGAGGCTGTTTTGACAGACTTCAAGTTGGAATTTGGACTCGAACTAATAAGATAAATTGTATCTCTTCGAGTTAGCTTTCCAATAACACCAAAATAAGCTCAATCCGACCATTGTAGCTCCGGATCCATCCCTTGCAAGAAAGAGGTGTCGAAACAACAACTTCAATACATAGTCCGGACCCAAGTGTGCTTTTCCCATCACCTCTTGGGGCTAATCTCATGGCTTGGTTCCCTTTTTGCCTCATCCAATGCTTTGTCTTCACCTCCTCTACACTTGTTGTCTTCACATCTACAATAAAAAACCACAACAAAGTGTAGATATCTGAATTTTTCTACAAACTAACAAAATTAACAAAACTAACTAAAACTAAACCAAAACCCATGAAAATACTAACTAAACATGCCCTAAAACACTACCTAACATGTGTCTATCACCCAACCACCATCATCCAGCCTATTCCTTCTCCTAAAATCAAGGGATTTCTTCCACCAACACTTTCAAATTCAAAACGCCATCTCTCACCATATCTTGCATATTATTTGCATCTTAGAATAGTATTTCATTTCATTTTCGAAAATTATTTGTACTTTTCTGATTATTTCTGATTAAAAAAAAGAAAATAAAATAAAATAAAAGTAAAAAAAAAACGAAAATCAGAAATTAGATTTTACTCTATCTTGTATTTCATTCATAGCATAGTGTTGCAATTTATTTCATAAGTGTAATTAAAGGGTGCAAGTATTATCATCTCTCTTCATCTCTTGAGTTGGACGCCACCATTGGAGAAGCTTTCAAACCTTCCATTTCGAGCCGACCCTCACCTAAACAAACAACTCCAAGTTCATACTTGATTACGGAACTCAAGGTGAGAGAAGCTTAATCGAGGTTTGTTCTCTTTCTCTATTCATCTCCATACTTAAACACAAATGAGTCTTCTTTTTTTAGACGTTTCTTCCCCAGCCTTCATCTTCTCGTGATTGTTGTTTACTAATCTTTGAATTGAGTTGTTGATCATTTTAAGCAGATTGAAACAACGAGCTCGATCACACACCGAGAGTGAGAGCGAGTGATACACATTGCGAGGTTGTTTTGGATTAAACTAACATTACAAGTTTGCTTGTAAAGTGTTTTTGTTGATTGTGCAGGATGTCTAACGAAAGTAGTGAGACCCCAGGCAAAACCCGGAGTCCGGAGCCTATCCACCCCGATGTGCTCAACATGTTGAACTCACAATACCAGAACATCACCCGCCTTAATTCCAGAATGGCGGCATTGGAGACGAGAGCCTTGGCATTGCCTCCACCCGTGTCGAGCGTAGCCTTGGGCACCGATTCAGCGGCACACCAACAAGTCACCCGGTGACGGTCACGAGCAAAACTCCGCCAATACGGGTAACAGACCCACACAGACCCTAACTTCGCGTCCTCATCTCAACAACCTGGTTTGCCAAACCAGAATAGGGAAGATCCCCTTAACCCTTCTCCTTTCATTAATCCCCCGAGCAACTTTGCTCGAAGATTCCCTCAGGGCACCAACACTACTCCCCTTCGGGATGGGTACCCTCGTGCTAATGATTACCAAGGATTTCATGGACAGGTTCGAGCTCCAAGCGACATGGACACCTCTTTTGGTGACTATGAAGCTGAGGAAGAAGAATGGGAGCGCTATCCAAGGAGGCACGAGAGGAAGCGCCGAGATGGTAGAGATAGACGTCCCATGAGGCCTAGGGAGCCAGAGCAAGATGGAGTTGGCATTGTTAAGGTGAAGATCCCTGCCTTCGAAGGCAAGTGTGATCTGGACGTCTATATGGAGTGGGAGACAAAGATCGAGCAAGTGTGGAACTGCCACAACTTTGCCGAGACCAAGAAGGTGCAACTCGCAGTCCTTGAGTTCTCCGGTTATGCCCTCATATGGTGGGATAAGTTGGTGAAAGAAAGGAGGCGCAATCTGGACGCACCTATAGCCAACTGGGAACAAATGAAGGCGTTGATGAGAGGGCGTTTCATACCTCAACATTACGCCCAAGAGCTAAGACAACGACTGGAAAACTTAAAACAAGGCTCCATGAGTGCCGAGGAGTGCTACAATGCCATGCAAGTGGCGATGGTAAGGGCTGATGTGGTTGAGGATGAAGAAACCACCATGGCCAGGTATCTTCGTATCTTGCATCCTTATTTAGCTAATGAGACACTACTATGACTGACCTTTTCCATCTAGCTTTAAAAGTAGAAAGGAAATTCAAGTCTAGGTACCAGGGAGGAAGGAGCGCGAGCACTCAACCCCAATCATGGAGAGGGAGCCGTGGCCAGCAAGGAGGATCCTATGGGAAGGAGGTCATGCACCAAAAGGAGAGGAGCAATGTAGCCGGCGGACAAGGAGCTAGAAGACGAGTTTTTGGATGGGGAAACAACGCTTATGCTCTTATGCAAGGAGTTGAGCTTGTTAAGTGAAGAGCTCAGAGCTTCACTGCCCCACGCATTTTGGGGCTCATCGAGGAGTACAAGGACGTATTCCCCGACGAGATACCGGCTGGCCTACCCCCAATTAGAGGAATCGAGCATCAAATTGATCTCATTCCCGGGGCGTCTTTGCCAAACAGGCCAGCTTACCGTATGAACCTCCAGGAGACCCAAGAGGTCCAATCCCAATTCCAAGAGCTCTTGGATAAGGGATACATTAGGGAGAGTATGAGCCCTTGTGTTGTACCGATGCTATTAGTACCCAAGAAAGACAACACATGGAGAATGTGTGTCGATTGCAGGGCCATTAATAACATAACTTGAAAGTATAGGCACCCCATTCCTCGCCTTGATGACATGTTAGACGAGCTGCATGGATCCACAATATTTTCAAAAATCGATTTAAAAAGTGGATACCATCAGATTCGTATGAGGGAGGGGGACAAGTGGAAAACAGCCTTCAAGACCAAGTTTGGTCTCTATGAATGGCTCGTTATGCCATTCGGGCTCACGAACGCCCCTAGTACATTCATGCATCTCATGAACCATGTATTGAGACATTATATAGGGAAATCTGTAATGGTCTATTTTGATGACATATTAGTGTATAGTAAGTCCTTAGAGGAGCAAGAGTGTCATTTGAGAGATGTGCTTAATACCTTGCGTGTTGAACACTTGTTTGCAAATTTGAAAAAGTGTGAGCTATGTACTACTACTGTTACCTTTCTTGGTTTTTGATGTGTGACAATCTTCGGGATGAAGACAATCACGGGTTGAAGTGCCCAGGGTATGGATTTCGGATTGAACACGGTGAATTGAACTTAAAAGAAACACTTGAAGGAGAATCACACCAAATACTTGAATTAAGAAAACCACAAACAAAGTCTCAGCAATAGCAAACCCTAGCTATGAAAACTAGAATGGCGCAGGAGAGAAACCCTCAAGGTTCTCTCTCAATTCCACGCTAAAAATAAAAGAGGCAGAGTTAAAGCAATTTATAGTATCTAGGGTTCCCTCATAACTATCCTAAAATAAGATAAATACAAGATAAGAGTTTCCAAATTAACGAAATAAAGAAAGCCCGGCGATCCGGCTCGTCCGCGTCTCGGGATCGACCCAAGGGGGGTCGATCTCGACCCTATTAGGGTCGAACCTGATAGGGTGAATTTGGCTCATCCTGGCTCGACCCCTGGGGGGTCGAGCACGACCCTGGGGGGTCGATCCTGAGAGTCTTCTTGGTTGACGATGGCTTCGTTCTTCTTGAACTTGAATGCTCGGGACCTCTTGTAAGGTCTAGGCCTTCTTCTTGTTCTCGTCTTCCTCCATAAATCCTTCTTGAACTTGAATGCTCGCGACTTGTGGAATGGTCTTGGCCTTGCTTATCGCTTCGTGATCTTCTCCATCATTCTTGTATCATTCTCCTCCACTTGACTGCAAATCGTCCTCGATTTGTCGAAAGGTGTAGAGAAGAACTCACACTCTCGCAAAGAACTCCGGGATCTAACCTCGTACTCAACTCGGTGTGACTCAAGATCGGCTGAGCTCTGATACCACTTGATGTATGACACGCTAGAAGATGGCTCCTTGACGTCACACAAACGCGAACGGAAACGGATCTAGACCTTGCACCAAGTATAAGCCTTGAACTTCTCGAATCAGAACACCATCAACAAATTCGAAAGGAAGAACACTTGAATGAATCGAACCAATACTTCATAAAACAAACTCAAGTCTCAAGTACGGAGGACACAAAAGAGGCGCAGGAAGAGAACTATGTTCTCTTCTCAAAAATACGCTCCAAACAAATAAGGGAAAACTAGAGTATTTATTCTATCCTAGAAAAAAAATCCTAAATTATTATCATAAGATATAAAGAATATCTCATAATAATAATTACAAATCTAGAAAACCAAATTATGGAAATAGTTTGATAACAATAAAAGGAAACAGCTTGGGACGCAAGCTAACAAGGAAACAACTTCGGACGCGTCCGGATGACACTCAGGCTCGACCCTGGGAGGGTCGATCTCGACCCCCTGGGGGGTCGATCCTGAGAGGATCGTCCTTCTCTAGTCTGCTCGTCTTAGGTCCCTTGCAAGCAAGTGACCCACTTCGTCTTCCTAGGCTTCTTTGAATTTAAATGCTCGGGACTTCTTGAATGGTAAAGGCCTTCTTCTTGAGCTCGTCTTCCTCCATGAATCCTTCTTGAACTTGAATGCTCGGGACTTGTGGAATGGTCTTGGCCTTGCTTGTCGCTTCGTGATCTTCTCCATCATTCTTGTATCATTCTCCTCCACTTGACTGCAAATCGTCCTCGATTTGTCGAAAGGTGTAGAGAAGAACTCACACTCTCGCAAAGAACTCACCTCGTACTCAGCTCCATACTCCGGATGATAATAAGCAAAGCAATCATCAAGCACAAGATCAAAAGAATCAAGCAAGGACGAAGCTGGAGCGCTAAAAGACAAGCTGCATGGTTCGACAAGCAAACAACCTCCAAACTGGCTGAAATTTTGCAGAGAGCTATCAACATCAATATCACAATGCTCCACAAAATTTGAAGGCAATTGGACGAGTATTTCCTGCTGAACCGTGCTAACAATTTCAGGCGCGTCGATGCAAGGTGAAGACTCGGTAACTTCAGCTGTGGTGGCAGCCTCCTGCTCAACTAAGGAAACTAATTTCTCCTCCTCCACTTTAGGTGGAGCTATACTCTTAGCAGCCCATGCAAGTGCACGTTCCTCAGCCCTCTGAGCAGCATAGTAAAATTTCATAGCAGCCCGAACCAACTCATTCACATCGTCTCTCGGTTGGTGCTCTAAGACTTCCCGGTATATGGTATTCAAACCATCATAGAAACGAGAGCAAAGATGTTCAGGACTAAGAGACAAACCAGCAAAATTAATCAACTCTTCAAGCTCCATGAAATATGCAAGAGGCGAACGAGCAAACCCTTGCTTACACTTGTTATACATCTCTAATCGTCTAGCTTGCTCAAGTGGCACAAACTGCATTCTCATTACAATTCTGAGTTGATTCCAACGAACAATGTGATCAAGACCATAGAGACGACGTTGATAAAGATCATTCATCCACCAAGCATAAGCATCACCTCGAAAAGCATCAACAACTGCCATGAACCCTGAAAGACCATCATAGCCATGATACTCCAAGCAAGCATTAGTATTCTCTTCCCAAGAAAAATATGAATACGGATCATAATCTCCATAAAAGAGATCAATTTGACTCGGAATATCAACTTGAGACATTAGAGTTTCATGGATGACAAACAAAGACCAAACTTGGGCTCCAAGCAAGCAAAAACTCTCGGCGGCCAATTAGGGTTTCTAGAACACAGCTTGGTATTTTGACCTTTTCAGGGGTCAAACGAACTCCGATTTTGACGAATCTTATATGCCTAGACTCATATCTAAATTCTCTACAAGAATATGTAATCAGATTTTCGAAAATACCTCAGAAAAATTTTCGAAATTTCCAGAAACGACGACGAACGTGTGCAACTCTTGTTGTTGATGTAGTTCGCAGATTGTTGACAAAAGCAACTCGATCTTCAACCCGAAACCGCTGGAATCTGATACCAATTGATGTATGACATGCTAGAAGATGGCTCCTTGATGTCACACAAACGCGAACGGAAACGGATCTAGACCTTGCACCAAGTATAAGCCTTGAACTTCTCGAATCGGAACACCATCAACAAACTCGAATGGAAGAACACTTGAATGAATCGAACCAATACTTCATAAAACAAACTCAAGTCTCAAGTACGGAGGACACAAAAGAGGCGCAGGAAGAGAACTCTGTTCTCTTCTCAAAAATACGCTCCAAACAAATAAGGGAAAACTAGAGTATTTATTCTATCCTAGAAAAAAAAATCCTAAATTATTATCATAAGATATAAAGAATATCTCATAATAATAATTACAAATCTAGAAAACCAAATTATGGAAATAGTTTGATAACAATAAAAGGAAACAGCTTGGGACGCAAGCAAACAAGGAAACAACTTCGGACGCGTCCGGATGACACTCAGGCTCGACCCTGGGAGGGTCGATCTCGACCCCCTGGGGGGTCGATCCTGAGAGGATCGTCCTTCTCTAGTCTGCTCGTCTTAGGTCCCTTGCAAGCAAGTGACCCACTTCGTCTTCCTAGGCTTCTTTGAATTTAAATGCTCGGGACTTCTTGAATGGTAAAGGCCTTCTTCTTGAGCTCGTCTTCCTCCATGAATCCTTCTTGAACTTGAATGCTCGCGACTTGTGGAATGGTCTTGGCCTTGCTTGTCGCTTCGTGATCTTCTCCATCATTCTTGTATCAATTTCCCACGCCTACGGCCCCTTGGGAGGACCTTTCTATGGACTTTGTAGCTGGGTTACCTAGGACTAATAAGGGGAGGGATTCAATTATGGTTGTAGTGGACAGGTTTAGTAAGATGGCGCATTTTATAGCATGTCATAAGACCGATGATGCTACTAATCTGGCTGGATTATTCTTTAGGGAGATAGTCAGATTGCATGGGGTTCCTAAAACCATAGTTAGTGACCGAGACACTAAGTTCCTTAGCCACTTTTGGAGATCCTTATGGAGTAAGTTAGGAACTAAGTTGTTGTTTTCTACCTCTAGTCACCCTCAAACTGATGGGCAAACCGAGGTCACCAATAGGACACTAGCTACGATTCTTTGGGCCATAATTCGAAAGAACTTGACGATGTGGGAAGAGGCATTGCCTCATGTGAAGTTTGCATATAACAGAATTGTTCATTCTTCTACTAAATTGACTCCATTTGAATGTGTTTATGGTACTAACCCTCTAACCCCACTAGATCTTACTCCATTGCCAATGAGGGAAATGAGCATTTTGACACAGGGAAACATGTGGATTTTATTAGGGAATTGCATGCTCGCACCAAACTGAAGTTGGAGCAAAAAGCCGAGTAAATGCAAGGAGAGCTAACCATGGGAGGCGCCACATTGTTTTCCAGCCGGAGACTTGGTGTGGGTTAAAGAGAGATTCCCGGAGTAAAGGAAGAACAAGCTGTCCCCTCGAGGAGATGGACCTTTCAAGGTGCTTAAGAGGATCGGGGACAATGCATACAAGCTGGAGCTGCCCGGTGAATATGGAGTAAGCGCAACTTTCAACGTCACTAATCTCACGCCATACCTTGCTCTTGATGAAGACTTGGATTCGGGGTCGAATCCTTTCCAAGAAGGGGAAGTTGATGAAGGATCATCTAGTCAGCCACCTCCTAGCGCCCCAACATTCTTTGTGGGGCCCATCACTAGATCCCGAGCCAAGAAGCTACAAAGTGGAATGCATGCCTTTGTGTGCTACATTTGTGCTAAGGAGGTGAGAGCGAGCATGGAGCCATGTGCCAAGGTTGTGTGTCTATAGCAAGTGTGGGCGCTACCCATGAAGAGAGCCAAGGCACAAGCGACATAGCATGAGTGCCGTGTTTGGATACCGAATCTGGAGTGCCTCGTTTTGGCACCGGCGTCGCGGGTGTGCCTTGTTTGGGCACCGGCACGCTTGTTTTGGGGCACTCGGATGTATTTTACATCTTTGGGCTGATTACTTGTAATTGGGCCTATTTATCCTAATTTAAATTAGACTTTTAAGTATTTCTTTTAATTTCAGATATTAGAACATATAAGTAGTGTTTTGTTGGTTTTGGAACACTTAGACAATTCAAAATATAGAAATTGTTTCTCCTTGAAAAGAGAGAGTTCGAAGCTTTGCTTCATAGAAATAATATTTAAATTTTATATAAAATTTAAACTAAGTTTTTAATTATATCAAGTTCGTGCCTTCACGCACAGGACTAATACTAGTACTATATATTAAAATCGAAGAATTTCGAGCCTCCACGTTAACTCTGACCCCACTTTATTAACACTTTTATATCTTTTATTTTGTTTAATTATCTAAGTTTTAATTTTATCTTTTTTTCTACTCATCTAATATTTATTTTGAAGACATACTATTTATCTTTAAAATTTTCTTAATTATCTAATCTTTACTTTTATATTTTTTCTTACTCATCTAATATCTATCTTTAAAACCATACTCTCTATTTTTAAAATTTCCTTCTATATTTCATAGGCAACTAACACAATGAAACAACTAATTAAGCAAATTAATTCACGTTGTCAAATTTATATTTGATAGGCAAATTTTCTTAATTACTCACCACGTCGTCAAATCCACGTTGTTGATTTCTTTCATTCGGTTAGTAGATTTTTCCCTTACATTCCTTCTCAATAGAACAAATAAATTGTTAATTCACATAGATCGATCCCACTTTATATTTTAAGTAGAATTTACTTAATTTATTTTCTATATTTTCATGATCAACTATATTTCTTTTCCCTAATACGGTATTATCAAATCTTACGATGAAGAGTTTAAGATATTATCCGATCTTGTTTGATTTATGAAGTGCCACATTACATGCCACATTATTGTTTAAATAAACAAAAAATAAGAAAACCCCGTAATCAAAAGAAAAAAGATAAATAAAACAAAAAAACCCCAATTTCACCCCAATAAATAAATCACAATAATAAACCCCAAATTTCCCTCAATTTCCAACGTAATGGCTCCGCCGCCATGGTGATAACCCCAACATCGACCACGCTGAGAGCAAATTAAACCGGCCGGCGACACGCCCGACTCAACTTGGTCGACGAAGAAGTTAAGGTCGGAGCAAGAGGAGAGGTCGGGGGGTCTGGCCGAAGAGGAGGGTGAGGGAGAGGTTGAGGACGGCGGGGTTCTAGAGGAGTAGGAGGTCGGAGGGAATGGGGCTCGAGAGGAGATTGGAGGAGAGGTCTAGGGTCTGAAGGTTGGAGTAGTTGGAGAGGAAGGGGGAGATGGAGCCGTGGAGGCAAAGTTTGGGGAGCGAGATCTTGAAGATGCATCCGTTGTTGCAAGTGGCGCCGTGGAGGCTAGAGTCGGAGTCCGAGCCGGAGCAAGGGTTTGGCCAGGTTCGCCTCGCTCTAGTTCCCCAGGCTGTTTGTCGGGTCGTCCAGGGACGCGTGCAACCGCGTCAAGCACACCACGTCGTTCGGGTCGGCAGCCAGGGAGGCGTGCGGGTGCGTCACCAGGAGGAGGATCGCTAAGAAGAGTAGGGTCGGAGTAGTCGCTGGCGGAAATTGGGGGAATTGGGAAATTGCGTTTTTTTTATCGTAATTTATTTGAGTGGGGGAAATTTGGGGTTTTTTCTTTTCTTTTTTTTTTCATTTTTCTTAAACAGGGGGTTTATTGATTTATTTATTTATTTAAATAATGATGTGGCATGCGACGTGGCAATTGTTTTTGCCATGTCAGCGTCCAAGTGTCGGATCGGTTAAAAACGTTGAGTACATGTGTCAAAATGAATACTCAACGAGTTGAGGGGCTAAAATGACTAATATGTGCAAGTTTAGGGGACTGCTTATCTTTTAGGCCATAGTATAAAGTGGAGTCAATGTCTTAATAAATTTCTTTGTCACGTGTCATTTCTATAATAAAATAATCCACCGGACCCTCCTTTATATGATAAGTTGGAATCTTCACATAAATATTATTACTATAAAATATGATATTTTCACTCCAACAAAAATCAAGATAAAATCAAAATTATTTTCTAAAATATAATTCTAAAATTATTTTTTAACAAACATAATATATGTTTGAAATAAAATTTGGATTCTTTTATAATTTTTAAATATAATTTGGATTGTTTTAAATAAAAAAATCTACACTATATCTATATGTATAAGCTTTTTTTCTAACTTGACAAAACATGATCTTTTCATCTTAATTAAATCTTTGTTCGAATAAGTTTAAATTGTAGATATTATATTTTTCTTATCAATGTGTCTAATAAATTTATTACGGTTGCACGTACAGGATTGTGGAAATAGGAATGCTTCAGAAAAAATTCAAACAAATTTTTACAAGATCCGTACATGACCCGAGAACCTACACTAGTTTTACAAAGTTCGATCCCTCATATCTCATGTGTTCTACATGAGCTGGTTGTTCAAAACTAAAGAAAAACTCAACGAGAGTTTGAATGAATATCCACAGTATTCATCTACACTTGATGTTAAACGAAATCTAGTTGATAATTACCACAAAACTAAGCACTTCCTTTGGTAAATTTTAAAATAAATTGAACAAGATATTGTAGAGATATAACAGACTAGGTTTATAGATTAGTGTAACATGGTATAGTTTGTAGAATTTATTAGGATGTATTTGCACAGTTGGGATGAGATTGAACTGCCGTCAATTAGGTCGAGTTCGATTGAACAAATTTATTGAGTTCAAACAAGTTGAACCTGGTCATTGGATTATCGCCTCTAGTTAGGTTTGAGGATGACCTTTAGTTATTCGACGGTAGTGGTAGCTATTGTCTTGTGGCGGAGATCCGCCAAAAGGAGAGTGGAATTGCCGTCAAGGTCGAGTTCGATTGAACAAATTTATTAAGTTCGAACAAGTTGAACCTGGTCCTTGGATTATCGTCTCTAGTTAGGTTTGATCGAGGATGACCTTTAGTTATTCGACGGCAGTGGTAGCTATTGTCTTGTGGCGGAGATCCGCCAAAAGGAGAGTGGAATTGAATTAGGGTTAATTGTTTGAGGAATCAATTTATAAATTATATATATTTAGTTGGTTACAAATAGTAATTTTGTTTTAAAAATACCATGAACCACAATTCTTATTTATATAATTTCACATGGTTTTATTTTTCAGGAAATACACTTCTTGTATTTAATCAAACGAGTGGGAAACAACTAAACGAAATAGAACACTTGTTTACTTTATCTAACCCATAACAAACATATAGATCACGCATGACGAATATATAGTAGGTTTTATGGAAGGTGGATGGATCGGATCAAATATTTACCTCAGGAGTCCATCGATGATAAGGGATCATCCATACTCTATCCCTGTCCATCCCTGGTTCCCATTATTGGTAATTAAATTTGTCCAACTACCCAGTTCCTTGCTATTTTCAGCTAGTCATTGACCAGTTGTTGATCCAAATTAAAGCTCACGAAATGCAATATCATCAATATTATTAAGCATCAAATTACAATTGGGACACAATAAATATAGTTCTCGCTTGATTGGTAGCTTTCCAATCAATCTGAAGAACGAATATCATACAACTAATCCCATGTACACACACTAACAACAATTAAAAGGGATCCAAATTTTCCGTTACATAATTGTACTTTCACACTTGCAAGCTAGCGTACGTGCATAGATCAATATAATATGAATAGACAATGCGTACTAATCCCATTCGAACCCAACTCCGGTGGTTGCCTGACCGTCCTCGAGCGAATTCTTCCTTTAAGGAGAGAGAAATGCTCGGATCAAGGTAAGGAGAGAGAAAACCAGGCAACAAAAATAAGTGAGAAAAAAAAAACAAAAAAAAAAGGTTTGTGGGTGGCGCGGGCAGCGGAGCAAAACACCGCATTTTGCTCCAAATCCAACAAGAACGCTACATTTTGCTAGGTTCAGGAAGCAAAAAAAATAATTTAAAGCGTGCGCCACGTGGTGAACGCGCAGAGGCGCGACACTTATTAATATTTCCTTCTTCAAAATTGTGTTTAATTAACATTTATGCATGTTAGAATAATAAATTTCACAAAAAAAAATAGAAAAATAAATTTTCAACAATAAATTTCTGAGTATTAAATTTAACTTTAAACAAGAATTTTTAAGAATTTTATAAATATTAATAATTTCATTAAACGTATAAGTTACTAAAACTAGTAATATAGTATGTTAATTAGATAAATAATGAAATAGGTATATGGCATTGGAAAAATGCCATATATCAAGAAAAAACCACAATATGCCATATTTGCACACATGACATAACCTACTAACAACTTTCTCTCTCCAATATTTGACCAACCGTTGACCGGCGTTGACCGGTTGTTGACCGGCGTTGATTGTCATCACTTCTCATCACGACAATATTCACACCTAATTGTCAACACAAGTGACAATATTCATACCTAATTGTCATCACAAGTGACAATATTCACACCTAATTGTCATTATAAGTGACAAAATTCAGCAATTATTCACACCTAATTGTCATCATACGTGACAATATTCACACTTAATTGTCATCACAAGTGACACCTAATTGTCATGACAAGTGACAATATTCAACAATTAACTAGAATATTATAGTAATCACACCGAATAAGTATAGGTAAAACAAGACTTATGCACATAATTCCAAATTATCATCACAAGTGACAATATATATCATCACGAATGTTATCAAAGGATTTTCTTGATAATACCTAATTGTCATCACAAGTGACAATATATATCATCACCAATGTAATCAAATGATCTTCTTGATAACACCTAATTGTCACAAGTGACAATATTCAACAAAATTAGTACATGTCACTATTCAAAAGGTACAAATTGTTACAAAAATAAGTGTCATCACATAATCAATCAAGTACCATGTTATATACTCCCTCCGTTCAAAAATAATTGTCGCATAAGTCTGATTCTCTTGTTCAATAATATTTGTCACTTAACATATTTTACCACAATTTTTCCGATATTATCCCCATTGATTAAAAACAATTACATAAATATATACTAAAAGGAAAAAGATCTTCAAAAGATTGAGGATAGTTTAGGAAAATCATATGATTTCTTAATTTTAGAGACAAATCCTAAAATGACAAATATTCTTGAACGGAGATAGTAATTGTTTGTAGTATCATTACACGAATTGTCATCACAATTTACACACATTACAATCTAACTAGCAAATAATCATATAAGACAAACACAATAACCAATATACATAATAACTAGCAATGTAGATCAAGCAATTCAACTAGCTAGCTAGTAAGAGATAACATGATTTCAATTGAGCATAAGCCGAAACTTATATATAATAAATCAATTCTTGTCATTTCATTTTCCTTCACCCTATCCAAATCAATTCTTAGCAACCTGAAGTATGGAATTCAAACAATTAACAAAGAGAGATGTGTCATAGCCAAATAGGATTAGGCATAATGCATCCAAGCTTTATATTTTTCAATTCTACGTGAAACAAGCCTAAAAAACCAGAATACTTAAAAAAACGGAGATGAGTATTATGCATCAAAGCCTCTGTAAACAATGAATGCTTAATCACGCAATTGCCAAATTTCGAACTCGTTCCCTTTGAGAACCAACAATTCAGCAAGCAAACTTTGAATCTACAAATCAACAAAAGCACTATAAGACATTAATCAAAATCCAACCTAGCGTCCAACGATACCCTACTAGCATCGTGGAAAACAAAAGACCTGCACAATCCGGTTGGAAACCGGTGAGAAACGGGAGTTCTAAAGACCTGCACAAAAGATCTCCAGTAATGGCGCCTTCCTTTTGGCTGGTGACGAGCACCACAATCCCCTCGGTATCGTCGTCAACGTCTCGCCTTCGTCCCGTCGCTGACATTGCGGATCGTGAACCGAAACAAGATGTGGCTGGATCTGAAGATTTTCAATCTCACCGAGATGGAGCACAATCGTGATCGACTTAGTCCGCCAATTGTTTAGGGTTTACAAGAACTCGTACGCGATTGTGGTGAGTATAGAGTCGTTCGGCCCCCAATGGTACAACAGGAGGGACAAATCGTTCATGCGCTCGAATACGCTCTTCAGATCTGGCAACCACCGTCGGAGATGGAGATCTGGTCGTGGAGGATGAAGGAGCCGCCGTGGACGACGGAGTGGATGAGGAGGAGGAGGCGTCGTGGGAGGTGCCCGATGGAACCGGGCCGGGCTGGGATGGACTGGGCCGGACCGCCACCGGGCTGGGCCAAGGAACCGTGGCCCAGGCCCGGCCCGACAAATTACCGGGCTGGTACGGGCTGGGCCGGGCCGACCCACCCAGGCCCGTGCCGGTTTTACCGGGCTGGGAGCGGGCTGCAAGCCGGGCCGGGCTGGGAGTGGGCTACGGGCCGGGTGTAACACCCCGTCTTTCTGACAAGGCGTTACTCGGTAGTAGACCTCACGAGGCACTACCAAACTGGTTCGACAACGGACATTCGGATCTTGCAACGCGGGCACGGCGAGAAAACATAGAAAACATCCAACTTGTATTTGAATAAAATAACAATTATAATTTAAAACAAGGTAACATGCACTAATCCCCAAGAACATATTCGAATTCAAATACTCTAACTCCAGAACTCATCCTAGAAGACAAACATCCGCAAAATCACTTAATATAATCCAAGTCAAATAATGATAAAACTAGCAATACAGTAATAACCCAACCCCAACACTATGACACGCGCTACTGTTCCGCACCACCATTGCGCCGAGGGTCGCTCACGGAGTCTTGGTTACATGGAATGAAAAATAGTTCCCCGACGGGTCAGATCCTATCCTATCAAGTCAGAATCAACATGGAAGTTACAAGACGTTTCAAAACAGTTTTTCAAAGGTCAGCAAACAAGTCCGCAATCACATACATATCTCTAGTCCAGTCCTAGGTCCAGTTAGTCACTCAATCAATTCCACTTAAAACACGCAATCAGAAACTCTACCTATGGTATGGGCACTGCCTCAACACCGCATACCTTACGCTACCTATGCTCCAACCCTGCCTCAACACTGCACGCGACAACCGTCCATCTCATCACAACCATCTACAATAAACCATCCATCCTCGTTCCAACCGTCCATCCCATCACAACCATCCACAATCAGCCTCCACTGGAGCGCTGCCCAACATAGAGAAAACAACGACGAAAATATGCGTATATAGATAACAACTTTCAAAAACAGGTTTCCAAATTCGTTTACACATAGCACACATATCAAAACATTTTAAAAGATCGATCGGGACTAGTTCCCAAAACCAATCTCATAACTACCACGCAACCCTAACAGGCTAGAACAAGACTGAGCAAGTCGAAAATCGACTTACCTCGACTGTAGAATCTCTTAACAATTCCCTAAGGTCAATGAGACAGAACTACGAGGTTCCTGAATAAGATTTTACTGACAATGATAAGAAGTCGACGAACGTATAAATAACGCTTGAATAATTGAATCGGTTAGGGAACTCGAAACCCACCCAGACCAAGACTAATTGAAACTAATTCGTCCTAGCCACGCTATCAAGGCCACTTAACTAAAATGGACATATATGACCACTATAAATTTAACTCTACATGTTATTAAATCATGCTCACTCTACGATTACATACGTGAATTGGTCAGCCGACCTCATCTCCACCCATAATTAACTCCAAACCTATATTGTATGAAGTTTACACGTATAGCCACTCCCCTAATAAGATAACTAATTTAATACATAATAGCCTACTGCAAACCCACATTCTCTTCATTAATTAACCCCCCCTAGTGAGCCCTACTACAATGCCTTCAATCTGAACTCGTCCTTCTTACCCCGACTCTCCACTTTGGCTAGCTATTAACTTGGACTTTCTACCCTCAACTCCAATGGATCACGCTCACAACAACCTTTCACTATCATTCCAAACCTGAACACATCCAATTCAACTTTTCCCTCAAACCAAGTAAACACTTACCAAAAGTCGATCACTCCAAAATCGATGACAACCCAACCTAATCCAGGCGATCCCTACAATTACAAGGCCACTTTCCCAGCCCGACGATCGACCCACAACCCGAACCATCCCTAACGGAAAACAGATAGAAAGACGGACGCTCACCGGAATACGACAATGAGTGCGATGCACCGGGGTAAGTTTAACTTGGCTGAACCGGCCAACGAGGAGCACTGGCCGCTGGATGGAAATTAAGGACACGAACGAGATGACGGTGTAGCGAGGAAGGCAACGGCTTTGCTTCTCGGGTCGAGGCTGGAGGCTCTTCGGGCTTAACCAACGGCTTGTAAGCGGAGATGTTGACGAACGAACTCGGAAGAAGAATGACGAAGGTGTCGGCGCTATGAACTTGGTTCGATGAGGAAGAGAACATGTTTTCGAGTGCGTTAATTCATTGGCTCTTTATATAGTCTAGGTTACCGGTTACGATATAATTTAGGCTATTTAATAACGCTACTAACAATTAATTATAGTTATGATGATTAGCTTTATTTAGCTATTTATATAAATAGATTAGTTTTTTTTAAGCATTTTTACTAGAAGTTTAATTAATTACTTTATCATCTTATTTCACTTGCTTGCGGCCAACCATCTTGATTCTCAGCGAAAAAAAAAAAATCCTGAATATTACACCGGGTTGGGTTGAACATTATATACTATAATTTTTTATTTTTTATATAACTATATACTTACATAATATACAATATACTTACAAAAAAATGAATATGCACCCTATACTTACATTATATACTATAATTTTTTTTGGATGAACATTATATACTATAATACTATTGCAAAAATATAGTATATATACTTTAAAAAAATGAATATGCACCGGGTCGGGACGGGCTGGGCCAGGCCGCATTGGGTTGGGCCGGGCTCCTGGCCCGTTGACCAGCCCGGCCAGGCTGGTCTGGAAAAGTCCGGCCCGGGCCCAGCCCATCGCCCACTTGGGCTTGGCCCGTCTGGCCCGCGGGTTGACCGGGCTGGGCTTTTTGGGCCCATGACGCCGGGCTGGGCCGGGCCGGCCCGCACCGTTGGCGATCACTAGCGGACGGCGACATGGAGGGAGAGGGCGGTTCTGGTGGAGTTGGAGAAGAGAGTTGCCATCTCCATGGAGTGAGGTGATTCGACGGAGTTGGAAATTTGATCGAGTTTTCTTTTTGCTACGGTTGCAAAAAATACGCCTATGCGGTAGTAACGGACAAAACGCTCCCTCAACCGTGCCGTCCTATTTAATTTACTCTAAGATAAATTGTGATATATATAATTAAAATTGAGGATATGTATAGATACAGGTTCATTAGAGAACAATTAAATACGAGACAACAAGAGAACACATATAGGCCATTGGATCTTAATGAAATAGAGGGTTGGGATTGAAAGTTAAAAATGAGTCATAATTGAGCAAATCATGTCCACGTAATTATAGGGAAGGAAAATATTTTATTCTACAAAGAAAAATCAAATCAAAATTAAAATCATGACAGTTACAAATTTAGCAAATCATGTCCACCTTCATTGTCCATGTAATTAGAGGGTTTTGTATTTTTAAAAACCCACGAGTTTTGGCTTGTTATGTAATTTTGTTGAGCTGATATGAATCGTATGCATTACTCACCTCTCCCTCTCGAACAACTCACGATTTTTTTTAATATAACGTCTTTTATAAAATCAATATAATACGAGTACAAAATGTTATAAGTCTCGTAGAATTGTATACAAGAAATAAAATGGTTATATACATGATTCTTAATTGTTATATACAGTTGCTCATAATTCATAATTGTATACGAAACCGGTTGCTCATATACATGATTTTAATTGTTATGTACATGATATTATAATGGTTATACAATCCTTTTTTTATATATCTATTCAATTTTTGAATATATACATAAGTACGTAAAAGTATATACAAGAATATGATTCTTATATTCATGATCAGTGGCGGAACCAAGATTTTAGTCAAGAGGGGGCTAAATAGCTTAATTTAAGTATAATTGTTAAAAATTTGATCATTGATCATTTGAACTTGGAATAAACCCGATATGCTTAATTTATAAGTATAAAATTAGTCCTAACCCGAGTAAGTAAAATGAAACATAAGTAAGTTTTTATTAAAATCAAAGTGGATTTGAGGAAACGCTATGATACAATTAACAAGTTTAAAGTTCACACCGATATATTTTAGATACAACACAGGTGGTCCGTGTTTGGACGGATGGATGGCATCGCTATCGCAGAGGCGGGCGGAAATGTGCAAGTGAAGCGGTTGGAGGACGGATGCGTGGAGATTTGAGGCAGACAAGATCGGTCCTAACAAATTAGAGACCTTGAGCGAAAATTAATTAAGGGTCGTTTTGTATACAATTTCTTCCACTAGTTTACACAAAAATCCATATCTTTTTTAAAAACTAGCTTATATTTAATATTTTCTACTAAACATATCTTTCACCATCTTTTTTTACGACCTAATTTCATTTCAATTATAGTTTATGATGATGTTTGTGTTATATATGTGTTTTTTAATACTCCATCCGTTTCGAAATAGTTGTCTATATGATCACCTTTTCTTGTTTCACAATACTTGTTAATTTTATATTTTTCCATCAATTTGCATTTATACCCCTAATAATTAACTATATCATAATCATATACGTATTTCCATGTTTCTGTACACTAATAACTAACTCTATAATAATATAGGTAATATAAGAAAAATAATTATTTCTTAGGATATATACAAATGCTAGCTATTTGGACAATAATTTTAATACGGAGGGACTAATATATTACGGAGTACAATATTAATAATATTTTTAAAAAAATAACATGTCAGTAGGGGCTACAACCCCCACTCATCACAATGTGGTACCGCCACTGTTAATGATACTAGATCGATGGTATGAATTCTCTTGGATATCGAGGTGTCCACATCTTTTGATCGTCATCCCCTTCAGTGTCTACACAGTCTGACTCATACACTGACTCCTTATCTACTAATTCATCCTATTTTCCTCCTCTACATCATCAACATCGTCAACATCTGATGTGTATAATTATCGTTTTAAGTCCCTCTCTATCTATATCTATACTATCTATATAATTTTGTGTACATGAGAGATATTTAATGCCCTCATGGAACATTAATGTGCCCTCATGCCACATTAATGAGTACAAAAACTAAATAAAAAATTGATTATTTGAAAGGATAAACTATTGTATTAGAAGTGTTTACGTGCAATTACTATTTTGTTTTATATAGAAATGTAAAAAGTAATACAAAAAGTGATTATTTGAAAACTATATTTTTTGTCAAAAAGTTATCATTTGAAAGAACACATTATTGTATTAGAAATGTATAACAATTAGTATTTTGTTTTACGTAAAAAACTAAAAAGTGAATACAAAAAGTGATCATTTGAAAAATATATTGATATTGAAAACTATAGAATTTCTCTTAGAAAAAACTTTTGTATTAGAAATGTATAAAAATTAGTTTTTTATGTGTAGCTTAGGCTCCGTTCGGCATTATAGGTAGCGGGGAGCGGAACGAGCGAGACGCTAGCGGAAAACCAGCCCCTTTGGGGGTACAAGGGTGCAATTTCTTGGTTGATTCCGCACCATTTAGCTGAACCCGCTCCAAAAAAGCAAGTATTGGACGGAGCCTTAATGGTTAAAAACTCTGAAATTATGCACATATTATACCTGAATTATTGGTATGCTACGTTGTAATGCAAATGTATTCAAATATTATTTTTCACGTTGAATATTATAGATCATTTTCATTTCACCTTGCATATATTACTTATTACTCCAATTGGCAAATTATAACACAAATATAATAAAATATTATTTTAAACATTAAATATATACATATAACTATCTATAAATCAATACATATGCATATAGACTAGGAAAATATAACAAACTATACGATAAAAGAAAGAGATTGTTGAAATTTCAGTAACCTCTTGAAATTGTCCTTCAACTTACGGTCTTTTTTAAATAATTTAAACATAAAATGCAGCTAAATACAAGAGAGGTTAACAAAATAATTCAATCAAAATATGTTTTAAAAAATAATTCAATAATACACTAAAATAAGTTATATGTAAAATAATTCAATATGTTTAAATTATGTTTAATAAAATAAATAATTTAAATTTTCTATATATAAAATTTGTTTATACTATGAACCCGTGCGTATGCACGGACCTGACCGCTAGTTAGATCTAAACCTGTTTACGGAGTATTAATTAAGTTTCTGCAATAAAGGTGCGGTCTGTGCACGTCTATTAGTTGCTGAGATGTAGCAACAACATTCACAGTTCACACTCTGTTGCAACTTTATTTCCTGCTCTTATATATAAACCAGAAAAAAATGTGATGGTGCCTCATAGCGCCACACGATAAAAACCAATCTCTCGTGTTTTGCTGCAAGTTTCTTAATGAATTTGCGATCGAAAATACAACACCGGACCCATGACAAGGTTCATCCCTCTACTCGATCCTTGTAAGTCCATCCCCCGGGGCCTGGTCCCCTTATATTTATTGATGATGGTAATTAAATCTGTCCAACTACCCAAAGTCCCACACTTACCGTTCTCAGCCAATCAGCTCCAACTTCCAATTGTTGAAACAAAAGTAAAGCTCACGAAATGCAATCAATCACCATATTATTATTATTATTAATATTAATTAATTATGCATCAGATTACAATCAGTACACGATAAACATAGTCCTTCTTTTCACCCAAAATAAAAACCTAGTCCTTCTTGATTGATAGTTTTCCCATTTTTTTTTTTTTGCCGAAGATTGGTAGTTTTCCCATCAATCATATCACTAAGGACGATTATCATAGAACTAGTCCCAGGTAAACACACACTAATTAAACACCAATAAAAGGGATCCAAATTTTCCGTTACATTACATAATTGTACTTTCACACTTGCAAACTAGCGGACGTGCATATATATATAAACATAACCGACGATGGATAATACGTATTAGACCGATTTAGGATTGGCCACAGCACGTAGAACAATTGTTTCGACGGTGATACCAGGACCGAAACCGAAAAGAACGCCCCATTCGAGCCCTTCTCCGGTGGTTGCCTGACCGTCCTCGAGCGACTTCTTCCTCATCTCATTGAGCACGAACAGCACAGTCGTGCTCGACATGTTTCCGTAGTCCTTCAGCACCTGCCTCGATGCCCTAAGTTTGTGCTTCTGGAGGTCGAGTTTGGCCTCGATCTGGTCTAAGATTGCAGGCCCACCTACATATGTATAAATAAGACAAGTTAGCCATACATGGCGCAGTTAATTCATCATACACAAATAATTAAGTAAGTCATGTTGAACAACAACGTACGTAAAATAAAATACGTACCCGGGTGTGGAACCCAGAATATAGAATTCCAATCTTGAATGCCGAGAGGAGAGAAAGCGTCCGTAAGACATGTCTCGATGTTTTTAGAAATGAGATCGGGTATATCCTTACGTAGTTTTAGCAGCAGCCCTTCTTCGCGCAAGGAGCCTGTGATGGCTCCATCGGAATCGGGTAAGATGGTTTGCCCGGACCAAACCATCTTGAATATAGGCCTCTCAACGGAGAGGTCCGGATGGGCACCGACGACAACGGCTCCAGCCCCATCACTGAACAGGACCTGCCCAACAAGGGAGTCCATGTCGGTGAGAGAAGGCCCGCGGAAACCGATGGTGATCATTTCGGCGCAAACTGCGAGAACTCGAGCCCCCTTGTTGTTCTCGGCCAAGTCCTTTGCAAGCCGTAGGTCGGTGCCACCACCGTGGCAGCCTTGTTGGTAGATCATGAAGCGCTTGACGGAAGGGCGCAGGCCGAGAAGTTTGGCGAGCTGGTAGTCCGCACCGGGCATGTCGACGCTAGAATAGGTGCACATGATGAGATGGGTGATTTTGGACATGGGTTGTCCCCACTCGTCGATCGCCTTCTGAGCTGCTTCTTTCGCTAGTTTCGGGACCTCGATGATGGCCATGTCTTGCCTTTTGTTGAACGAGGGCGCCATGTACGCACACAGCTCTGGATTCTCCTTGAGAACCTCCTCTGTTAAATGCAAATAACGCTTCTGGATCGTTGTCTTCTCGCCTGTTTAAAAACGATACGCCAGGAGAGCTCTTACTATACAATAAATAGAGAGGATCAAATTAGTATTATTAGAGAGATATAACATACAGATGCGGTTGAACTTGTCTTTGATTATACTTGGAATATTCTCGTTGTTGGTGACGCGTAAGTAGGCGTCTGGAAAGTCGGCCTGGGCGACACACTGTGGTGGGTTGGCGGTGCCGATGGCCAGGATGGTGGCGGCCGTGGATCCGTCCATTGACGCAGGCATACTTATAGCTCGTAATGAAGTGGCAAGAGAGTATTATTAGTAGAGGTAGAGGAGATGGATGCTTAATTCCGCTAGCTCCTACGGGTATTTATATTGGTGGGAGTGCCAATTGCACCGCTGAAAGTTCGCATCGACCCCATACCATAGAGGGAGCGGGTCATTTTCATCCGGAAAATTCAAACATAGAACTTTAATTTCACGATATATATTGTCCCCGGCCGGCCGCTTAAATGAGGAATTTTCACCAGAGCAGTAAACTCGCCGACTACAATCTAGCTCAACCCGTCTATGCTTTTTGTTTTCAAGTTAATAATCAGAAGAATGGTGAAATACGTACTGTGATATGCTTGGGGGAACAGGAGTTCCTAGTTTAATTCACAGTACGGATACGTAAGAACCAGGACGGCGGTGTTTGATCAGACCAAAACAGTTGCTAGTTTCTTACTAGAAGACTACTTCTTCTTCTTTTTTTTTAAAAAAAAGGTAAGGATTAGGAGGACCCACCTAAAGGGGTCATCCTAGAGCATCTCCACGGATGAGAGTAGAAAACTCTACATGATTCAAAATGTGTTCGATAGGGAGATTGTGGCCCAGCTTTCTCTAAGGGCTTGGGCTTCGGTTTTTAAAACTGAACTGGCTCAATTTTTGTTTGTTCCTATGCAGATAGTGTTGCCATTGTGATCATGAATTATAAATCCTGTAGATGCAGACTCATTGTCTAAGACCGATCCGTCAAAGATGATTTTGACCCATCCACGTTCTGGTTTTTCCCGATGTTTTGATTTTTGTTTCCTAGGACTTTTAGTTTTTACCTTAGTTTCTATTTTCTCCTCGTCCTCTACCCACACTTTAGTCTTGGTCCGATATACTGATCATCAAGGTCACGGATAAAGTCATTTGGTTCTCTTTGGAAAACTAATTTTTTTCTTCGTTGCCATATGCACCACCAACTCACCACTAGTTTGGTAAATTGTTTCTCTCCTAGCAGTTATTGTAACTCAGTTAAGATGTTTGACGGGTTCTTATCGGTTTTATCTATTGTGTTAATCAAGTTTCCGGTGTTTGGATTAATTTGCGTAGAACATGTTTAGTGTGGGGGCAATGAATCATCAAGTGGGGGTGTCTTCAAACGTGTTGTGACACATTAGACAACCTGGAGGGGTTGGTATGTGTTGTTCCTTTAGTCGATCTTTTGTTGGAAGACCGTTTTTTTATCAATTTTCCATAAAAAGTGTTTTACTTAATTTGGAAAATGTGTCTAATTTCCATATCCATTTGTTAGTGTTTGGGTTGAATGCATTAATTTTACTTATCAGTTCTACTGCTGACGATGTCGAGAACCATCCGTTTTTGCTCGGGGCCCAATATACTCTATCTCGATGTGTTGATATTAGGATAGGTATTTCTTTCACATGGTCAACAATGTTCGATGGGAGGACTGTTGCAAGTTTATGGGTTATCCATTGTCTATCCGGATGAATGAATTCGCTTATAGTCATTTGATTATTGCATTGATCTTGGTCTATTGCATAGTTAATGAGTGGTTCGTTAAGCGCCCATTTATCGTCCAAAACTTAGTTTTTTTCCATCCCCCACTTGCCAGACTAGTCCTTCAAATTCCGAACGTAAGCTCATTAGCTTGCTCCACTGCGATGAGGTGTTTGACTTTTTCTTGTATGAAAGGAGGAAATCGTTCTTCAAATATTTTTTTATCCCACCCTATTAGAGGTTTGTAGTTTGGGTCCTTATTCCACAGGAAACATCGGTTAATCTGCATGATGTAGTTTGGTTTAGCGGCAAGGTTTGATCGGATGAGCATGGCTCGTCCTTCTTGTGATAATGCATTTGCTTTCTATTTGGCTAGTGGAGTTTTGGACTTTTCTATTACATCTGTAAATGTTTCTCTATTCACACGCCCATTGATAATCGGACAACCGAGATACTTTTCAACGTTTGTCATTGTTGTTATGTTGAACACTTGTTGTATTCTCTGTTTCTGTTCGTTGTCCACATTTTTCGAGGTTTGAAATGGTGACTTATGATAATTGACCTTTTGTCCGGAGATTGCACAATATTCTTCTATTGCTTGCTTTACTAGTCACACAAGCATTTTGCGTTGCTTTGGCGAAAATTATTATGTCGTTAGTAAACGCTAAAAACGGAATTTTAGTACCTGCTCTGGTAAGTGCAAATTCAATTGAGTTTCTTGTGGTATTACTAATCCTTTGTAATTTTCTTGCAAACACTTCCATGCTTAAAATAAATAGTTAAGGGGAAAGTAAGTCGCCTTGTCTTAGTCCTCGCTCCGGAAGGAACGGTTCTGTCGGTCCGTTGTTAACTAACACTAAGAACGAGACTGTCGTAACACATTGTTTGATCCAATTTATGAATATGTCACTAAAAACAAACTTCTTCATCACCGTGAATAAGAAATCTCATACAACCTTGTCATATGCTTTTTCCATGTCTAATTTGATTGCAGTCCAACTTTCTTTTCCTTTTTTTCCCTCGGAACGAGTGAAATATTTCATGAGCAATAAGGACGTTCTTCTGAATGGCATGGTTAGCTACAAAAGCACTTTGAAGTGGGTGGGTTATTTTCCACATGACTTTCTTAAGCCGTTCAGTTATAATTTTTGCGATAACTTTGTTTATTGTGGAACATAGACTTATAGGTCTATAGTGGTTTGTAGATTCTGGATGTTCTCTTTTAGGTAACAAGGATATAAATGTGTGGTTGATCTGTTTCAGTAATTTTCCGGAACGGAAAAAACTCTTTACCGCTTTTATGACTGTTGGGCCTACAATGTCCCAATATTTTTTATAAATCCGGCTGACATTCCATCAGGACCTAGAGATTTAGCAGACCCGATGCTCATAATTGCGTTTTTTATTTCCTCATTTGAGACTTGTTTGGTTAATATCTCATTGTCCTCCATTGATATTTCGTTGGTTATTACTTCCAAATAATTTTGTAATAGTGTGTGATTAATTGGTTCTTTCTTATATCTTTCCTTAAAGTCTTTTCTTATTCCGTTACGAATTTAATTTTCCCTGTAATTTGTGTTCCTTAGTTGTACGAATTGTTTTGATTATTTTTCTACTTCGTCTGCCATTTGCTAAATTGTGAAAATACCCGGTGTTGGTATCTACTCGTTTCACATGTTTAATTTTTGGTCTTTGTTTCCAGTATGTTTTATGGAAGTTGAGAATGCTTTATTTTTTATTTATCATTCGTAATTGTTTTTGAATAATCCTCTAACTTATTAGAAGACTACTTTGGGTTTCACCATGATCAGTTATACGCGTTTTTTTTAATAAAGTATCATTATTATTATTATACTATTTTTTTTAAATGAATAAACTATTACATTAAGTTGGAAAAGAGTCTAGAGACAAGTGAGCTCCCACTCCATTCTAGCTAAATGCAAAAACTTAATCTATGAAAACTAAAATTAAAGCACCACTCCTTACATTGTTAGAGTGACTAATAGGAACAAACTTAATACGTGAAAGCAAGTCCAGAGCCTCCTTATCAAATTCCCCAAATATAGAGAAAGAAAAAGGTATAAACTTGTATCCATTCTCCTCACATTTGGCGACATACTTCTTCCTTTTTCTCTCCACGGCGTTGTGTAAGGCCACCCCAGCACTCGCACCTCCACCAGCAAAGGGAGAGACACCAGTCACATCCACACAAGCATCCTTACCCTGATGCCAATTAAAAAGTAAAAGGTCTGTGGGCCTAAGATCTTGCCCATTCTCCGAGAGGAAACCCATAGGCGCCTCTTTCCGCACTACGATCCCAATTTTGGAGCAAATGTCAACCAGAATATCACGCACCAAATTATGCCTGAACTTGACACCCACCTCACTAGAACAGTATGTGGACAGCATGGTCCCCCCATTTGTCCATCCTGGGAGTGTTACAACTTGGACAAATACTACCATCAGTAAACAAAGATATCATAAGTCTGTAACTCAAAACAGAACGAATTGACGATGGTTCATCCGCTGTCCCAAGCCATCAACTGGAATAGTGAATAAAAAATCATGTGCATGGGGAGCACGAACACAGCTATGAACGACAATTTCCCTTGAGCCCAACCTGAACTGATCAACGAGATTCTTCTCAATGACACCAAAGTAGCACATTGCCAGAGTTTTCATCATTTAGGGGGCAGGAGAGACAGTGGTGAAAGAGATAGCATCGACGTTGCAAAAGGTATTGAAATCAGTAAGAGCCTGCTGAAACGAAGAGCCAGGATAAACTATACCCGTACTTGACAGAATTTTGGCTTGAAGGGTGCTCGTTTAAAGCTGAGATGCAAGGAAAGCATATTACATAACATCCCCAACAGCAAAAATGCCAAGACCACCCTCCCTGATGGGGAGAGTGGCCAAACGCCATTGTCAATCTCCAAAACCCGGCCCTGACGCAGCGACAACCTTCTCCAAGGAGGGCTGCAAACCGTGGTCAAACTGAACTTGGGCATCCTTGAAAGAAACAAGAGAGCAAGGTCTCAAAGCATATGACAGCTTCGTAACTCCAGCACAGTTACGAAGGAGAAGGAGCTCAAATTGGGGGTCATTAAGTCGATTGACCGCCTCCATTAAAGCAATACATTTAGAAACCCTCTTCAAGGCCAGGTCCCGACTGAAACTCACATCCAAACACCCCCCAAGGAGTTTTACACCGCGATGTGGGCGAGAGATATTCGACGGGAAGACACTCTTCACCAAACTCCTACGATCTTCCACAGGCCAGAAAAGCTCAGTTTTATCAACATTCAAAAACAAAACACGAGCGGGGCCATCAGACCTAATAATATCAAGAGCCTTGGCCACCATAAGGGTATCTCCAACAATGGTGCCATCATCAAGATACCAAGCTTGGAGGGTGAGACTACAAGCATGGTTAATGGACTGAACCAGAGGATATAAAGAAAGCGCGAACAACAAAGGCCCCAAGGGATCATCTTGTTGTACCCTCTGACACGACCAAAGGATGGAGTCTCCGTAGTAGAGCCTAGCCGGCTGGGAGTAACAGAACTCAACCAAGAAGCAATAGACGGACGCCTCATCCTAGTTTCCTGGAACAATACACTTCTATCAACAAGGTTGAAAGTGTTCTTAAAGTCCACTATAAGAATAGAAAGCCCAACCTCCATACCCTTGGACTCAACAGGCCGGTTCACAGAGTGTAGAACGGCCTCACAGCCCCCAGGAACACCCACTCCAAATTGAAAGTCCTGCAAATAAGAGTTCATAGAAGGGACAACCACAGAGGAAGCAACCTTGGAAACAAGCCTCCTCCAAACAGTGCCAACGGCAATAGGACGTACACCACCACCTAGCTTGCTCAAGGCAGTCAAAAACAAAACACGAGCGGGGCCATCAGACCTAATAATATCAAGAGCCTTGGCCACCATAAGGGTATCTCCAACAATGGTGCCATCATCAAGATACCAAGCTTGGAGGGTGAGACTACAAGCATGGTTAATGGACTGAACCAGAGGATATAAAGAAAGCGCGAACAACAAAGGCCCCAAGGGATCATCTTGTTGTACCCCCTGACACGACCAAAGGATGGAGTCTCCGTAGTAGAGCCTAGCCGGCTGGGAGTAACAGAACTCAACCAAGAAGCAATAGACGGACGCCTCATCCTAGTTTCCTGGAACAATACACTTCTATCAACAAGGTTGAAAGTGTTCTTAAAGTCCACTATAAGAATAGAAAGCCCAACCTCCATACCCTTGGACTCAACAGGCCGGTTCACAGAGTGTAGAACGGCCTCACAGCCCCCAGGAACACCCACTCCAAATTGAAAGTCCTGCAAATAAGAGTTCATAGAAGGGACAACCACAGAGGAAGCAACCTTGGAAACAAGCCTCCTCCAAACAGTGCCAACGGCAATAGGACGTACACCACCACCTAGCTTGCTCAAGGCAGTCAAGGGGGCACTAGCAATGAACTCAACTAACTGGCTAGGACAATGACCCCGCAAGAACAAGTTAACAACTCCGGTGATGGAACCCAACAAGTCATAAGCCACCGCAGAAGCACCCCCACCGAGAATATCAACCAATGCTGAGCCCTAAGCCCATCACGATCGCATGAAGTCCCTTTAGGGAAGCTACGGGTCCTAGCTAGCACCACATCTTTGTTAACAGAAAGAACGTCTTCACCCAAAGGCAAAGAAGGCAAAACCGGAGAGGGAGCAAAAGGGTGTTTATCCTCCAATTCACGGAGAGTGTCAGAATTAGAAGGGGCAACTCCAGAGGATGCAAGGACTTTAATGGCAGCGGCAAAGTGCCCGTCCCCAAGTTTACACTTACATTGGAAAATGTTAACCTCGTTAGGGCTTCCTGATTTCACACCCCTATAGGGAGGCACCATATCCAACAACCAATCAAGGACCAAACCAAGCCTATCACTAGGATCCCTCCACCTAAGAATGGCGCAGGAGATACAATCTACTTGACAACGCTCCTGCTCTCCCGACCGCCGTTGAACCCTATTGGAAGGAACAAAAGCAGTCAAAATACAAGAAGGCAAAATAAGGAGTTGTACCATTAGAGGATTTTTTTTTTGTTAAGCCGAGGGCAAAGAAGCCCTTAATTTGATTGAATTAAGGGCCCGTTTGGTATCCAACGCTGGAAATGGAAACGAAATGGAAACGAACCTAGTCCAATTATGTATCACTATACATTAATGCAAAAAAATATTTTAATTTGATACTTTGAAATTTGTGTGTCTAGAGAAGGGATGAAGGGAATGATTGAGGTGGTTTGTTAACCCACCCTTAGTTTAGGGAAACAAGTTCAGTGCCGCAAGGAGGCTTGCGGTATTTTTGGTATGAAAATTGAGGTGCCTCGTCTATCATGATATTAATATGGACTAGGTTCGTTTCCATTCACGTTTCCGCGTTGGATACCAAACGGGCCCTAAATCGTTAGTTAGGAGCGGTACAAGAAAAGAGGGGATCCTCAAAACAAATAACATCAATATCTAAAGAAATAGAAAGTTTGCAATTGCATTAACTACTTTATTGCAAGAACGGTTGATGTGACTGACTACCAACCTTCAGTCGAACTCTTGGAGAAGTAAGTGGCAGTTAACCACCAGGGCATAGTCCACGTGGGTCGTCGGAAGCATTCCAGTGAGAAGCTTCACGACAGAAGACGAGTCTAATTCAATAATTGTCTGGGAGATTCCTTTTTCCTTTAAAAGAAGAAGAGCCTGGTGAGTAGCAAGAAGTTCAACCCTCAAGGCCGAGCAAACTCCAAATATTCTAGCAAAACCCGTGATGACTTCCTCTTCTAAATTTCTGATAATACCTCCACCGCCAGCCTCGCCAGGATTTCCTTTTGAAACTCCATCCACATTAATTTCCAACTAGCCACGATCCGGACGCTTCCATGTGTGGTCCGAAAGTGAGGCCAGTTGAGTGTTGGTATTCGTCCGATCTATTCTTGCTTTCTCTACCTCCTGGAAAGTTGTAGAGGAGTTCCAAATAGAATGGACCAAGCAATCACTGTCATCTGTTTTATTTTCAAACACCAACCTATTTCTTTGTTTCCAAAGGATCCCAAGTGCGGAGCTGAAGGTTGTGGTCCAAGCATCACACTCCATGAGATTTAATTCTAGACAAGATTGAAGATCAAGCGACAAGAATTGGCTGGTGTTCGTTCTGCTTCCTAGACGACGCCATATTTGTATAGCAAAGTTGCAATCCCAAACCACATGCATGCATGTAGGATTCTTCAAGGTGGCAACGAGGACATGCACTAGAGTTGGAGAGATTTCTCCTAACTCGATTTACATTGCAAAGGATGCTATCTTTAGCAATCATATAAATGAAAGTCTTACCCGTTGTTGTGTGGGAATTTTCCAAATAAGGTTCCAATTAAAACTTTCCATGGCATCTTGTGTGTTGATCATCTTCATAGCCAAACTAGTGGTGAAACGACCAGAAGGGGTTTCGGCCCAATAGATCTTATCTTCCACTGAAGTACCCGCATTAGTAATTTTATGGGACTTCACTTTTGCCAATATGTTGGAAGGAAGGTGTCGTTGAATTGGCAAGAAGGTGGTTGCATTACTTTTTATGGGACTTCACTTTTGCTAGTTGGTTGCATTACTTTTTCTCAAGCAAGAAGGTGGATCTTCTTCTCTACAAGAGTCGAGCCTTGTATGAATTGGCAAACTTGTTTCTCAATGTTGTTGCAAATTCCTTTTGGAAGCTTAAGAGATCGCATTACATAGAGGGGTAGACCCGAGAGCACACTACTAGAAAGAGTTATTATACCAGCCAGGGATAGGGTCTTAGCCTGCCAGCCTCTACGTCGTCCCGAGATTTTATCCAACAAATAATGGAAGTCTTCCTTCTTCATTTTTCCATTAATTATTGGAACTCCTAGGCATTTGTCAAAGCAGTTACAAGCTTCCATAGACAAGGTGCCCCTGATTTGATTGAACACATGACTCGGAACCGTTGAACCAAAGAGAATGGAGCTATTGGCGTATTTCACACGTTCACCAGATGTAGCGTACAAAGGCACATCTTGATTATTGATGCTTGATCCATAGTGGCCTTGGAAAACACGAGAAAATCATCATCGAAAAATAAGTGAGAAAGATCAACACCTCCTATGTTGATTGGTTTCCACAGTTCAACGTCCACAACAACTTAAATCAATTGAGATAGACGTTCCTTGCACAAGACAAATAAATAAGGAGACAATGGGTCAACTTGTCAGGCCCCCCTTGAATTGCTGAATCCTTCAGCCACCACTCCATTCCAAAGTAGACTCGTTTCGCCCAAACGTTGACATTTCATTATAGTCCCGATCAGTTGGGGTGGGAGATGAGCATGAATAAGAGTGTCCTCCAAACCTTGTCACCGAACCCGTTCGTAAGCTTTCTCTAGATCCACTTTGAGAATCATCCAGCTCTTCGCACTAGTCCGAAATCTCATAGTGTGAAGAATTTCTGGCATTATCACAACATTGTCCATGATTTGTCATCCCGGAACGAAGCTAGATTACGTAGGGGCTATTATCGTGGGTAAGATCGGTTTGAGGTGGTTAACAATAACTTTGGTAGAAATCTTGAAGGTGACATTGAGTGTAATGGGACGGTACCGTTCAATAGACTCCGGGTTATCCACCTTAGCAATCAGAAGTAGCAGAGCATCACTAGTGTCGTTGGGAAAGATGTTATGATCGATCGAATCCCCAACCATCCTACTAACTTTTGGAGCCACAATATTCCAATTTTATTGGAAGAACATTGTAGGGTAGCCATCAGGACCAAGAGTCTAAAATGGATCCATGAGTCTGAGAGGATCAAAGACCTCAGCTGGAGTAGTTCTCCTGGACAAGTTCGGCAAGTCCGAGTAAGAGAGTTAAGGAAACACTACTAAACCTGGAAGATTGGGATTAATTACCGAATCATTAGCACTGGAGTACAACTTAGAGAAGTATTCAAGTTCCATTTGTTTCAGAGGTTCATCTTTAGTGATCCAATTTCCGGCATTATCCTTGAGCATCAAGATTTTGTCTACTTTACGCTTGATGATCCTTGAGAGATGGAAGAATTTGGTGTTTCCGTCTCCTTCAATCATGAAGTTTGCTCTTGATTTTTGTCTCCAAATCCATTATTCCTGTTCGAGAACCTCTGAAAGTTCCCTAGTTAGTCTTCTTTCAAGTTTGAGTAGACCTCCATGGAATTGTTAGTCTAATCTGATTTTCACTCCTTCAAACTGGCCCTAAAGAATCCGTTTGCATTTGTGGATATTACCATAAACATATCTATTCCAAATGGAAAGATCAGTAGCAAATTGCTGCAGCTTGACATTTAGATTGTAAGGAGAGTGCTAGTGATCTTCAAGGAAGCTTTTGAAATTCTCATGGAGTTGCCAAGAAACATGAAATCGGAATGATCTTGTAATTTCTGGGTCTGAATTCCTCCATAAAGACTAATGAGAAGGGAAGTGTGATCCGAGTGGGGCGCTGAGAGATGTCGTACAAATGCTTCAAGGTACAATAATCTCCATTTATCATTACACAACGCTCGATCGAGCCTAGCAACATACCTCGAGCTTCTCCATGTGTACTTTGGGCCCGAACACCATATCAATAAGTCCGGTTCCATCAGCCCAACAGTGGAATCCTTCAGTGCTTCTTCTTGTGCATCTGGAAAAGCTATTTCTTTCAGAGTTAGTCATTGTTTCATTGAAATCTCCTGCCAACATTTAAGGGTGGTTGTTAGCAATAGCAAAGTTCTCCAAATCTTTCCAAAGTTGAGTTCTTGTTGAATCATCTAGACTAGCATAGATTGATGAGAGGATCCAGGGTTCCTCTTCCCTTCTTATGATCTCTACAGATATGTGTTGTTGGTCAAGATATAAGGGGGTGACAAAGACTTTTGAGGTACTCCAAAGGAGCCAGATTCCACCAAAGAAGCCTTGAGCATCAACACGTAAAACACTATCAAAGCCAATGCTTCTGCATACGTCGTTGGCTCTTTCTCCACTAGTATGGGTTTCTACAAGAGCAATAAGTCTAAGATCATGTCTTCTAATTAGTTCCCTTAGCGAAGTAAGGAAAACTAGGCCTCCCTTAGCGAAGTAAGGAAAACTGGGCCTCCTGCTCCACGAGTGTTCCAAACTAAAATCCCCATAAAAACAATTTCAGAGATGGAATCACCATTAATCAAACGTAATGATCAGTCGCGAACAGAGTCCAAGGCATCCATGAAGCGAGAATACGCATTAAGCGTTCTTGGCGGTATTGACGTCGTGCATATAGTTTCGTGGTGGCTGGCCACTCTTGCCGGTTAGAACTCTATTATCATTCTGTTTAATTACCGGGGCACACGGTAACAAGGGTCTCATCCGGTGGTTTGAAAGTACGAAGTGCCTTCTGTTGAATATTTGGACTCATCTATGGTTGGCGGTGGGGTCATTGGGTTGGGGGTTGGGTGGAGGGTGAGTTGGCAGTATTTTGCGGTTGGTTTGATGAGGTAGGCGAGCTCTTGGGGTTAGCTTGGTTTGAGGGGGTAGAGTCCGATTTCTGTGGGATTGTGGCGCTAAGGTTTTGGCTTGAAGTGTTGCTTTTTTTTGGCTTGGATGGGTTCTTTTTAGGTGAAGAGGTTGGGTTGGCTATTGATTTGGGGGTTGCATTAGGGTTGGAGTTTCTTGTTGAGGAAGGCACGTTCTTAGGATTAGATAGCCCAGAACTTTCCCTTCCCTTCTTATTGTGTTCAATTTTGAGGCCGATTTTATTGCTGATGTGACAACTTAATTTACTAGTAGTCTAGTTTCCATATTTTCGCTAGTCAGGATTTTGCTAGGATTGTTTGCATCATTCGTGCTTGAATTATCTCCTTCTTCAAAAATTCCTTCCAAAGCAGCGAAACGGGATTTTGCTAGGATTGTTTGCATCATTCGTGATTGATGGGAGTTACCTTCCGTGGTCTCCGCATCTTTCGGGGTCTCCGGTTGAGCGGGTGAAGGTTCAGAGGCCTGAATTTTATTGTCGACGTCTTCTCCGACAGTCTTTTTCCTTATCGGCTTTTTGACTTGCATCCAATCTCCGAACTTTTCTGTGGCTACTTTCTCTCCGGTTTGGGAGACTTCTGCAAGGACAGATCTTTCCTTTTCTAGCTTGTCACTTTCACACTGTTCTGAATGATCCCTCACTCTACCACAGGTAGTGCACATCATACGTAGCCCTTCATACTGTATCGGCCAGATCACTTTCCCATCAAGGCAGAATTGTGATCGGTAAAGACTTTGTGAGATCCACCTCTACACTCATTCTTATGAACTTGCCTCGTACTACACTCGTCGTTGTTTTGTAGAGTCTGAGCACATTTCCCCTCCTTTCTCCTATGAGTTGAGGAAGTGTCTGGTTGAAGTATTCAATGTGTAGCCAAGGGATACGAATCCAAACCACGAGAGGTGTTATCTTTGTGTCTTCGACATTAAAGCTCGGGATCCATTTTCTCAGTGAGAGATAGTTGTCGCCAATCATCCAAGGGCGTTGGGTGAGTACGTGATTTGAATCCTCTTTATTAGCGAATCGAGCAATGTAGTATACGCGTTTCCGATGTCAATGAGAGGGACATCCGCCTTTAGAGCACATTTCGAGTTAGTTTCTTCTTCAATATAGTGTATCCTCGTCCTTAGTCAAAGAGTCTAATAATGAGGGTATGTCTCCATGGTTTCCACACTCTTCTTCTGCTCTGTAGTGAGTGTGATTGTTGGACACTCAAGGTCATCATTCTCTGGAACGACATCATCATTAGTAGCATAGATCACGTCGTCACTTTCTTCTTGGAAAGTCGGGGTGGTGTTTTGGTTGATGTGTTGTGCCTCTTGGGGGTTCGGCAATTCTTGCTGGAGTGTGTTATGGGTTGTCGATGTTGAACTTATGGTCATTGATAGGCTATCCTTTGGATGAGGAAGAGTTGGAGAATGGACATTAGTTTCTCGGGCTTGTTTCTTGGAGTTTTGGTCAATCTCCATTCCCCCTTTGTCTCTATCGACAGAAGGATCCACTTCCATTGGAAGTGATGAAGGCCAGGAGAGAGTATTGGAACAGTTTCGGCGAGAAGAGCAACCTTTTCGTTTTTTACGCTTTTGTGCAAATGTCGTTTTTTTCTTTTGAAAAGGTAAGGATTCGGAATACCAAATATGATTGGTAATCCGAGAGGTCGTAACAAGATGGCAGCCGAAGACGGCTAGAAGAATCAAAAGGCGACCAAAAATAGCTAAGAAGAAAATACAAATCTCTGAAAAGCTAGAGCTAAGGCGTGTATGGGATCTGGGTGAGTAAAGCACTATAAGAAAATACAAATATGATCGTGCAAATGTCGTTGAAACTTGAAAACCCTACTAATAATATATTTTTTATAATTTTAGTGTGTAGATATACTGTATACATTTTGTTAAAAAGTGCTCTTGCTATTTTTCGGAGAGCTTAAGAGTTTAGATATATTTGATTGTGATAAAAAAATAGCACATGTCCTAAGTACTTCAAGTAGCTAGATAAGAAGAGAAAAAGGAAAAAATAACCATAGGATATAAAAAATAAACCAATAAAATTGGAAATAAAATTCTCGTGATAAAATTGGCAGTAAGTTGCAAAAATAGTGGGCCACTTTTTTTTTTTGAGTGAAGCGGTGTGTGAATCTACATATAGTGGGCCTCTTTGATTAAACAAAAAAGTACTAATTAGTATAAGTATCTATGTTTGGTTAAATGTAAATAAATAATGTTGATTATAAATTTTAAATAAGACTCAAGTGAGAAGAAGTTTTATAGAGAGTAAGAATACCTCATGCACGTTCCTTCCAAATGGATAAAAAACACCAGAAACGAATTATTCCTGTATTGTTTTGCGTATTTTTGGAATTATTTCTCATACTTTTCGAGTTGTTCCCCTATTATTCGTGTATTTCTCGAAAAAATCGTATATTTTGAATTGTTCATCTGTATGTTCATTTTTTTCATATGTACTGATAATTTGTTCATGCAAATGTATAGTACCGATAAAAAAAATTGAAAATAGATATGAACAAATTACACAAAGTTGAATTGCTACATAATATAGATGGACAAATTAAAAATATATATGAACAGATTATACAAAGTTCGATTGCTATAAAATATGGATAAACAAATTGACAATAAAGATGAATAAATTGGCAAAGGAGGTGAACAAATTATACGCAGTTCGATTGCTATAAAATATAGATGAAAAATTGACAATAGAGATAAACAAATTGGCAATAGAGGTGAACAAATTGACATAGAGTTGAACAAATTATACAAAGTTCGATTGCCATAAAATATGGTTGAACCAATTGATAATAGTGGTGAACAAATTGACAATAGAGTTGAGCATACCAGGGTTGACTCATCGTGTCATGCATGACTATAATTTAAATATTTAAATTACGTTTAAAATATTTTAATAGTATGATATGATATGAACTTGCCTTTAGAAAAGAAAAAAAAAAGTCCTTTTTGATGAATTTTATATATTGATTCAATAGTTCAATACATATATGTACATGAAGTATTAATTTTCCCTACCATGTTTTCAAAATTTTATAAATTACAATTTTATTATATACTACAGTATGGTAGCACGAGCTCATTCTGATTAGTCCATCGATGACAAAGGATCATCCATACTCGATCTTTGTCCCCACATTTGCTGATGGTAATTAAATTTTCCAACTATACAAGATCCACACCTTACTATTCTTAGCTGGTCAGCTAGCTCCAGCAAGACCAATTATTGATACAAATTAAAGCTCACGAAATGCAATCATCAATATTATTAAGCATCAAATTACAATTGGGACACATTCAACTAAAAAAAAAAATTACAATTGGGACACAATAAAAATAGTTCTCGCTTGATTGGTAGCTTTCCAATCAATCCCACGTACGCGCACACACACAACAACAGCAATCAAAAGGGATCCAAATTTTCCGTTACATAATTCTCCTTGCTTATACTTGCAAGCTAGTGGACGTACATATATAAATATAATCGACGATGGATAATGCATATTAGACCGATTTAGGGTTGGCCACAGCACGTAGAACGATTGTTTCGACGGTGATACCAGGACCGAAACCGAAAAGAACGCCCCATTCGAGCCCTTCTCCGGTGGTTGCCTGACCGTCCTCGAGTGACTTCTTCCTCATCTCATCGAGCACGAACAACACAGTCGTGCTCGACATGTTTCCGTAGTCCTTCAACACCTGCCTTGATGCCCTAAATTTGTGCTTCTGGAGGCCGAGTTTGGCCTCAATCTGGTCTAAAATTGCAGGCCCACCTAAACGTAATATACAACAAGTTAGCTATGGCGAAGTGAATTAGTTGATCATAAACAAATAAGTTAATTAGTCATAGGCTGATCAACTACGTAAATATATAGGTACGTACCCGGGTGTGGAACCCAAAATATAGAATTCCAATCTTGAATGCCGAGAGAAGAGAAAGCGTCTGTAAGACATGTCTCGATGTTTTTGGATATGAGCCCGGGTATATCGTTACGTAGTCTTAGTAGTAGCCCTTCTTCGCGCACAGAGCCTGTAAGGGCCCCATCGGAATCGGGTAAGATGGTTTGCCCGGACCAAACCATCTTGAATATAGGCCTCTCAACGGAGAGGTCCGGATGGGCACCGACGATAACGGCTCCAGCCCCATCACCAAACAGCACCTGCCCAACAAGGGAGTCCATGTCGGTCATAGAAGGTCCGCGGAAACCAATGGGGGTCATTTCGGCGCAAACTGCAAGAACTCGAGCCCCCTTGTTGTTCTCGGCCAGGTCCTTTGCAAGCCGTAGGACGGTGCCACCACCGTGGCAGCCTTGTTGGTAGATCATGAAGCGCTTGACGGAAGGGGGCAGGCCGAGAAGTTTGGCGAGCTGGTAGTCCGCACCGGGCATGTCGACGCTAGAATAGGTGCACACGATGAGATGGGTGATTTTGGACATGGGTTGTCCCCACTCGTCGATCGCCTTCTGAGCCGCTTCTTTCGCTAGTTTTGGCACCTCGATGATCGCCATGTCTTGCCTTTTGTTGAACGAGGGCGCCATGTACGCACAAATCTCTGGATTTCCCTTGAGAATCTTTTCTGTTAGATGCAAATAACGCTTCTCGATGGTTGTCTTCTCACCTGTTTAAGAACGATACGACATACAGTATATAGAGGGAGTTGGTTCAGGTGAGGAGAGCTCTTACGGTAAATATATAGTAGTAATGAGCAACCCGAATCGCATATAACTAGCTATCTTGGATCAAATTAGCATTCAAGATATAACATACAGATGCGCTTGAACTTGTCTTTGAATATACTTGTAATATGCTCGTTGTTGGTGGCGCGTAAGTAGTATTCCGGAAAGTCGGCCTGGTAGATGCACAATGGTGGGTTGGCGGTGCCGATGGCGAGGATGGTGGCGGCCGATCCGTCCATTGATGCAGCCATCAGTTTATTATTGATCGATAACTAAGATACAAAGAAAGAGGTATAACTCGCAATGAACTGCTAACATAGGACAGATAGACCGGTATTTATATTGGCGGGAACGCCAATTGTACCGCTGGAAGTAACGGTCAATATCATCCGAAAGAATAAAAAAGAATTATTAAATGACGAATTTTGACCTGTGGTAAACTCGACTCCGGTCACAACGGAAACTTTATCCGGTCAATAGTTTGATATTGCTTTTGAGATGTTTTTTGTTGCAGGTTTATATATATCGTTCGTGGATCCAAATCTTCTTTCCCTCCACAGCTGCCTAAGCACGTCTCCTTATTCTTCATTGGTCGAAATCTCCATATCTTATATGGGATTAGAATAAAGTTTTAAGTTTAATATCATAATCATCGTAACTATATACTAAAGCGGAGGTTAAGAAAAAAATTTAGCAGGGCACGTGTCAATTTCTCATTGGATCGCATCATCCATCGTTATTAAAGCAATTTAATTTGTTTAATTGGTTGAAATTTCATTATAGACCTTACATTAAATTGTACACATAATATATCTATCCAAATCTGTAAGAAAATCTATCCAAAATTATATACATAATGAAAACTCATCTTTATTCGATTAAAATTATAATCCTAACTTGTGAAAATTTTCTTTAACCGATTAAAAATTACATTACTCAATTAAAGTTATAATCTTACACATCTTTATTCTATTACAAGAATATATTATAGTAGAAATATTATATCATTAAAATAAATCTCATAAGAAGCAAACTAAATAAACTAATAAGAGATTTTATATCAAACTATTCTTTTGAATAACTTTATATAAAATTTAAACTAAGATTTTAGTTAAATGAAATTCGTGCCTTCAAGGCACGGGGATTAATACTAGATTGTTAACTAAAAATAGTATATTCATCTTATGTATAAATAAAATTTATATATAGGTAATAATTCTATAAAATACATATTTAGGTTTATGATAAATTATGATCATATTCAATTATGCAGTCATTTAAAGAAAAAAAGGATTACGATTATACAAACAGTTAAAGAGATAAACTATACTATATACTGTCAAATCTTTAATTAAGAAATAAAAGACTAATTAACATATTAATTAAAAAATTTATGTTTTTGACTATTTGATAGTAGTTAAAGGGATAAGTTATATATAATCTGATTTTTAATTAAGAAAGAAAAGACTAATTGAGATATTAAAATAAGAAATAAAAGATATTGACTATTTATTAAGAATATCTATAACTGGTATATAATTATCAAAATCATTCCTTTCTATTTTAATATCTTAATCAATATCGTATAGATTTGTACAGGTATAAAAGTATTTTATAAACAATCTCTATATTAACCTTTTGGTAGGAAAAAATCTCATTTACCTATATAAATATGATGTTGCCTAATAAATTATCTGATGTGGCTTAATAAAATCTTATGTGGGCAAATGTTTGTACATATATATGACATGGATAAATAGATATCATATGGATTAATAAAAATTTAAATGATATGTGACATGGAGCAACGATAGACCGACACGTGTCAAAATCCTAGGTGGCGAAATATGAGGACGACACGTGAAAAAATCCTACGTGTAACAATGTGGTGGCTCAAAATCGCATGACTTATATATATACACGTAGATTAAGATTATTAATTTTTTTTTGGTATTAAAAATTAAATAATATATATGTAATGAACAAAATAATAATAATATAATAGACTATGTAATATTCTAACTATGACAAATTTAATGATAATAATTCTATCCAATTGCAATAAAACAATATATTTCCAATAAAATAATAACATATATAATGGGGAAAGACTCATGTAATGTAAGAATAAGTCTAAAGGTGAGAATGTGAGAATACTCTTCCTTCTAGAAACAAAAACGCTTACTAAATACTCTAGCGCCCATTCGCGGCTCCGCAAAAAGCGACGACCTCCTTTGCGTCGTCTACAACCTCTCTGCCGCCGTCGAGATTGCGTTGACTCCATCAACTATCTGCGCCGCCTCGCCTCTTCCACCGCCTCCGCCGCCAAGATCTCGCCTCCCTGCGCTTTCTTGTTCAACGATACCGATGTTAAGAAGAAGCACTACCAGCAAATCATTGACGGAGAGGCTGGACTCGATCTGGAGTCTCTGGTTCCAGATGAGGAGGAGGAGGATGAGAAGTTGTCAGGTGGATTGTCGGCGGTTTGTCTTTGGGAGGTGCTCAAGAGGCTTCCGCCACCGTCGTTGTTATCGGCGGTTAGGGTTTGTAAGGGATGGAGAGAGAGTAGTAGGAGGCTGTGAAGGGCGGCGAAGGAGCTTCGGCTTAGGGTTCCGATGACGGCTCGGGTCAGGGTTGTTGGATTTATGCTGAAGAAGTGCTCGTCTCTTGTTAGGCTTTCTCTTAGGATGGACATGTTCGATTCGCACACGACCTGGTTTTGTCATCTCTATGAGATTTAATGGTTCTTCATACATATCCGATCTAGGGTTCTTGCTTTGTATCAGACTGAATTGAATCTGAATACGTTTGAGCTAACAACTAAGAACCAACCCACGCTTGAACTAAATGACTGTTAACTTGGTAGACTGTCTCAAATTGGCAATAGAGTTGAACAAATATGGATGAACAAATTGACCATAGAGGTGAACAAATTGGCGATAGAGCTAAACAAATTATACAAAGTTCTATTGTTGTAAGATATGGATGAAAAAATTGACCATAGAGGTGAACAAATTGACAAAGAGTTAAACAAATATAAGCGCATGGGTTAATCAAGGAAAATAAAAGAACTAATGACAAAATTTACCCGTATGCAATTGGCCCATTTGAATGATATAAGCGCTCAGCTTACTAGGCCAGATGTATAACTCAAATGCATAGTGGAATGGCCATGCAAATATAGGGGTGTTCTCTTATTCGTTTATTCTTATATCCATACACTATGAGAATGGGAATCCATGCAACTCATGCACACGTTGCATAAGGCCTTCTTCTAAGGTATTTTCCTCGGCCGAGTTATTTCGTTAATGCGAGTAATGTTGCTCGGTTTTTTATGTAAGACACAATCTAATACAAAACTTGACTTTTATAAAATAGTAAATATGAAGGTTATGAACCTATGGACAGACTAATAATGAAAAAACTATTGTCCTCATCAAAACCACATGGGAAAAAAGTGCCTTTTACCTATATGAAATCCTAGGCCTAAAGTCTTAGCTCAAAGGAGCTTGGGTTATCATGGTTGATGAAGCGGGTGCCGTAGTTGCGGTTCTCGTCGTGGTCATGCCCTAATCCATTGGGTTCGAAATGTTACAAGGTCATTAGTCCCTAGATGATTACACAAGGGCTCAAATATAATAACCTGTCGAATCACAAGGTCGTTAGTCCTGGATGATTTTTATCTGGACTCACACTTTTTTGCCAATATCAAAGTCAACGGCTCTCATTGTCAAGCTTTGTGCATTGTTCTTATGAAACGCTAGTTGGTTGACTCTTGATCACTCTATCGTCCATGCAAATGTTCATGGTCTATCAACATGGAACCAATTTTGAAAACAAGGTTCAACGACCCAAACCTCACGGCAGTGTCTTAGCGATTCAGACATCGATTAACTCAATCTGTCATCTTTTCGGCTTGATTTCTGGTCAGCGATATCTTGTCTAGTTTCAACCAATTTCCAGTAGAATTCCAACCCAAACTTTTGATGATGTAAGATAGTGATCTTATGAGCTTTCCGGAACATCTTGATTCGTCTAGATTGGATGACCATAGCTACCGAACGAGCTCGCACAATACAACAGTATAAGGTTGTCATGGAAACAAGATTGTCTGTTCTGAACTCTGATTTTGGATCTGTTCCGGGTATGTTTCTATTGTTAACATCAACAGAGAACTTCTAGACAAATTTCTTCATCTTTCCATAAATGTAAAGTTTGTAACTTTTCGACGTTCCTATCTCCTGAACGAGGTGTTGGGAGTAGGTTGGTTTGCTCTACGTACTTTGGGTTTCTAGGGATGGTGTCAAGATGATTCATAGCTCATATTTACCTCTTTCCACTGTTATTTGGATCGTCTAAATTTGATAAGCGTATCTCCTAAATGACTGATAGGAAGTATACTAGACCATTCTTCAGGCGAAGTAAGTAGCAACTTCTTCAGGTGCGATTTCGGCCTACTTAGGACGAGATTCAAGCCCTGATATGTGAAGGAGAAACTTAGTACTTTGAACTCGCTTTCCAACTCTTCTTGAATCTTCTCATTCCGACCTCTATGGAGCCCGAACGAGTCTACGCAAGATCATAGACCTCACATTGATTCCTAGAGGGTGTACAAGTCACTCGATATCTTAGGTTGGATCTCTTGTCTCGGTTAAGAAATCTTCCTTTATTCCTTGACACAACGAATTAGGGTTTCACATCCCTCTAAGGAAACTCTTGGTTCTTTCATTCGTGGTGAACTTATCAACACCTATTTTCAATGTTGTGCAAATTAGGGTTCGAAGGAGTTGAATCCTTTACTTATGCACGATGTCATGTCAAGTAAGTCTTCGCCTACGATCAACTCAGAGCCTTTACGCTGTCCATTGCTTGCTTTATCTTGCCCAGACATATGTCATCCTTTAGGGCTCGATTGATATCATTTTGAAAACATTGGGCCATCCAAGTGCAACCATGGATCTCGGTGCGACGTTCATGTGTCCTCAGGTCGCTCGTGATAGCGCTTAGGCGGCCCGTGATCGTGGTCGCTAACCCGCGATCGTCGCTTGGCCATCAAGTCATAGTCTTTGTGATCGTCGTTGGATCTTTTTCATCGTCATGAGTCATTGCCTTGGAAAGGTATCCATTGTTGGCTCGCCTGTTGTCGTGGACAAAGAACTTGTGCTAGCGATTACAAGACTAGTTGATCGATCAACATCTTTAGCTAGCGTCGTGTCAATTAGAGTTTCGAGGGAGTTGAAGTCTCCTCCCCTACATGGGTTTGTATTAACTTGTCTAGAAAAATTGTAGATAAAATAAATACTATAAAATATGAAATTTAGTATTTGATTTTATTTATTTCTTATGAGAAGTATTTTGATAATATGGCTTTTATGTTATAATAAAGTTTTTTGGCCAAATGAATATGTGTAGGGTTAAATTGTTTTTTTTTGTATAAGGATTGGTTAATTATTATATCAATAAGTTGTTGTTTAATTTTATAGACATTTTGGAGGAAAACTAAATAAAAAGCATACAACAACAACAACAACATATACCCAGGGAAATCCCGCACAAGCAGGATCTGGGGGGTCAGGTGGGGGCATTCCAGACCTAGATGGAATGCGCCCAATACGACCCAGGAGACACGGACCGGACCATTCAACAAACTTTACCGAAACCTAAAAACTAAAACCTATAAACCCAACAGGCAAACAAAACTACTACTAAGGCTAAAAGAAAGAAAAAAGAAATGTTGGGACAATGTTAAGGACGCCTTCAGTAATTAACATTGTGCCTAACGTCCCTTAGTTTTGATATGACAAACTCGCCTTGATCTAATAAAGTTGTCCAAGTGTTTCAGGAACGCATGTTGAAAAGGACAACAAGTTGAGGATTAGGTAGCCGTCCTTAGGAAGTAAGGACGCTACGTTCTTCAGTGAACGGCTTGGTAAAATACAAACAAGGACACCGTCCTTAATCTTTACACTGGAGTCCTTCAAAGCTGGCCGACAAAGTGACATCACCAGACAAGCTTTGATCATGATCTCCACGTGGAAGAAGATCCCGCATCCAAGCCTAACGGAATTGCCAGTAGGCTTCCTTGATCATCAGAGCAACACGTGGAAGCCGATTACTGTTGCAACGTCCCCAAGGGCATGATTGTCAGAGATAAAGTTTCCCTTTCCCAATGTCACTATAAATACTCCCCAGAGTATTTATTGTGATGTGACGCTTGAGAGAATATTCAGAGAATTTATCAATCGCTCAAGAACACCAAGAACACCAAGAACAAGCTCAAGAACAAGTGAGACTTAGGTGTTAGATCGAGTGAGAAGCGTTCAACAAAACCACAAACTGTTTGTAATAGAAAAGAACAAAAAGAGTGAGAGAGTCCTTACGACGAACTGTAAGGACGAGGTGATAGTTTCCTTTAGAGAAATTAAGTTAGGTTACTCTACAGGCTTAAAGGGGTTGTTACTAGTGGACTTAGGGACGCCAGTCTAAGTGCCAGAGAAGTGTAACCGCTCGCCAGTGTATTGTAAGGAAACTTAATAAGAAAGGAAAAAACTATTACAAAATCCTCCAAGGAGGTAGAGGTTTACATTCAAGGACTAGTTGGTACTTGAGTGGTTCCTCTATAAATCAAAAGCGTTCCTTACTTATTGTCTTAACCTGTTTAGTCTTTTGTTTTTCCGCTGCGAACCAAGGAAGTCCTTGATCTTTATTAAGGACATCCTGGTGAAGGACGACCTTAACTCTGTTAAGGACGCCCTTGTATTTCTGACTAACGATCCAACAATTGGTATCAGAGCAGGCGCTCTAGATTCTTACTGAGTTGCAGGTTAAGATGGACATGGAACCCATTGGAATCTCGTTCGTGAAGGCTCCGCGCCTGACGGACGGCCACTTCAACCGCTGGAAAATTAGATTTGAGAATTTCTGCAGAAGCACAAATTATCAATGCTGGAAGGTAATCATGAAGGGTGATCTCAAAGTCCCTGAAGACAAGAAAGACAAAGAGGATGAATGGGGTCCTGATGAATTCAAGCTTATGGAAACGAACGCTAAGGCTATATGCTTCCTTCAAGCATCTCTCTGTGAGAGGGACGCCATCAGAGTCAGCAACTTGACTACGGCAAAAGAACAGTGGGAAGCTCTCGAAAAGTACCACATGAAGAACAGCTGAGATGAAGGAAGATGTCAAGCTTGAAATTAAAAGGGAGTTTTATGCCTTCAGAATGCTGCCTAATGAATCTGTAAAGGACTACTCAAGTCGCTTTGAAGCCCTTGTGACCAAAATGCGAAACTTGGGTATCCCAGAAGCTGAAGTCTCAATGAGGAACAGAGTTGGAATAGTCATTGATGGACTCACAGGAAAGTGGAACTTTGATAGAACCACGTTCAAGGAAAACACCGCTAACAAGACCCTGGATATGGAAGAGATCTATGGGAAGCTTAGGGGTTATGAAGCAAGAAGGGAAGCCGATTTGGCTGAATTGGCAAGAAATCCTCAAACAGATATTGCATTGATGACCTCAACACCAGAGTACGCTGAGTATCTTCGTCGTCAACAAGAACTTGCTATGACGGTGGAAGCCAATAAGAATGAGAACCGTGAAAAGATGCGAGTTCAAGAAAGAGAAAGCAAGTTTAGGGAACAGCTTGAAGAAGAGGAAGGACTTGTTCTTTTTAACAAAGTTCTGCGTTCTTTTGGAAAAAGGAGCAAACATTTCAACAAGCACAAAATGCCCAAGAAGGAAGGTCCCAAGTACACAGAGGCAGAAATGAAGGAACTTGCTTGTTTTAAATGTAACAAGAAAGGACATTTTGCTAAAAAGTGTACAGCAGGAATGTCTTCAAAGGATATGAAGACAAAGGCTCTCATTGGAGCGTTTGCTTCTGCATGGGATAACATGAGTTCTGATGATGAAGAACCCGATGAAGAAGAGGCCTACATTGCTCTTGAGGACGCCTTCGAAAATGATCAAGTGGCTTTCATGGCTATGGAGGACGCCACAGTTGATGAGGAGGACGCTCCTAAATCTGAAAATGAGGTAACCCGTGAGTCTATGATGAAATCCTTAGAAAGTTGTTCTAAAACTAAACTCATAAAACTAATTGGAAAAATCATGGAAGAAAGTGTGATTATGCAAAAGAGAATGGATGAACTGGAACTTGAAAATGAAAACATTGTTGTTGAATGTGAAAATTACAGTACTATGTCTATTCAACTAGAGTCCTCATGTGAAGAAGTTAAATCCCTGAAAACTGAATTAATGTGTCTCAAGCTAGAGAACGCTAATCTTAGGGATGAAATCAAAGTGCTAGGAAAGAGTCCTGTAGTTGAAGAAGTTAGACCTATGATGTTTGTCCCAGCCAAAAGGGGACTAGGATATGAGTCTGATTCTAAGAACTCTCTCCCAAGTGACTTTGAGGCTAGTAAATCCACAAAACTTGAACAAGAGAGGGAGAAAACCAGGAATCTTCTTGATAGAATTAGAGTCCTAGAGAGTGGGGAGAAAGGTGAAGAGGACTACTATACTAACTCCACTGGTCATAGGATTTACAAGAAAATTGCTAAAGAGGAAGGTTCTAAAGTTTGCAACCCTCAAAAGGTGAAACAAAATAGGATCCAACGTCCCAATAAGAAGTACTACCTCGGTACTTACTACAGGACGTGTTGGTATTGTGGTCAAGGAGATCACTACAAGTATGAGTGTTTGAAACTAAAGGAAGACATTGAAAAGGGAAAAGCTGCTAGGACTAACATTGAAAATGAAGAGTCCATCCCTAAGACTAAGTCTAGACGTACTAGACGTTCTAGGAGTTCTTTCCGCAGATATGCTACTTCAAATGATGTAAACATTAATGACTACATGCCAGAACCAGAGTTCTATTTCTGTAACGAACCAGGTAAGGAACACCTTGCCTGGGTCGCCAAAAACTAACTTTGTTTTGGCAGGTGGAAGTGAGGGGACGCCCATGGATCATTGATAGTGGCGCCTCAAATCATATGACAGGAAGCCAGATCCATCTCACTTCTATCCAGAGTAGTGCCACGGGAGGAACGGTCTCGTTTGGCAATAAGGGCAAGGGAAAGATCAAAGGGACGGGAACTGCTATTCTCAATCCATCCATCAAAGCAACAAATGTCAGTCTCGTTGAAGGACTTGGTTTCAATCTCCTAAGTGTTTCTCAAATGTGTGACCAAGGTGAAAATTTAGTCACATTTGACTCAAAGGAGTGTCTCGTGATCAACAAGAAGTCCAACAAAGTTGTTCTCAAAGGAGTTCGCCAGAACAATGTCTATATCTTCAATCAAGAGTTCAAGCCAAAATCTGAGTTGTGCCTATCTGTCTCAAAGGAGGACGCTGACCTCTGGCATCGTCGTCTTGGACATGCTGGACTAAACACAATCCTCAAGTTGCATCAAGGAAATCTTGTGAAAGGACTTCCTCAAATTAATCCTGAGAAGATTGAACAATGTGAAGCATGTATTAAAGGGAAGCAAACAAGAACGTCCTTCAAATCTAAGAATGAAGTCAGCACAAAGAAGCCTTTGGAACTCCTTCATATGGATCTTTGTGGACCAATGAAGACGTTGAGCCATGGTGGAAAGAGGTACATTTACGTTCTTGTAGATGATTTTTCTCGTTTCACTTGGGTTCTTTTCTTAGCTTCCAAAACAGATTGCTTTAATGCGTTCAAAGTCTTCATCAAACAAGTAGAAGTTTCCCTGGAGACGCCTCTTAAAGCCATAAGATCAGACCATGGAACGGAGTTTCAAAATTCAGAGTTCCTGGCCTTCTGTGATCAACATGGTGTCTCGCACAATTTTTCAGCTCCAAGGACTCCTCAACAGAATGGTGTTGTGGAAAGAAAGAATAGGACGCTGGAGGATATGGCAAGGACTATGCTTTTAGCCAATAGCGTTCCTATGTACTTCTGGGCGGAAGCTATTGCTACAGCTTGTTATATCATCAATCGTGCCATGATCCGTCCGATGCTCAAAAAGACGTCCTATGAATTGTTGAATGGAAGGAAGCCTCGCATTGATTATCTCAGAGTATTCGGATGCAAGTGCTTTGTTCACAACAATGACAAAGAACGACTTGGAAAGTTTGATGCAAGGAGTGATGAAGCTATATTTCTTGGATACTCTCTAACCAGCAAAGCATATAGAGTTTTCAACAAAAGGACTCTAAAGCTTGAGGAAAGCATTCATGTTGTGTTCAAGGAGAGCGTTTCTCATAAAGAAAAACCAAGTAAGAAAGAACGCTCCTTCTCACAACAGCAGGACGATTCTGAAGACGAAGCTGATTTTGGGTCCTCTGGAAAATATTATGTTCCTAAGGACGCCACTCCAAATCCTGAAGAAGTCTCAGTGGACGTTCCTAGTACTCGAAGTGAATCTCCAATTCAACAAGATGTGGCTGAATCAAGTCTGCAAGGTCAAGGTGTGGACGCTCTCTCTGAGGGAGAACACACCGAGGACGCCTCTTCAGATGATGAAATTGATCCTAGGTTTACTCAACTATTTCAAAGAGAGTCCCGTTTCTCAAGAAATCATCCAACTTCTCAGATTGTCTCCGATCCAGCTCAAGGAGTTCAAACCAGATCAGCTGCAAGCAAGTCCCAAAGTGCAAATTTAGCCTTCTGTGCGTTCAACGCCTTTGTATCTATGGTGGAACCAAAGAATATCAAAGAAGCACTTCAGGACGCTGATTGGATCCAAGCAATGCAAGAAGAACTTAACCAGTTTGAAAGGAACAAAGTTTGGACACTCGTCCCTCGTCCCAAAGGGAAAAATATCATAGGGACGCGCTGGGTGTTCCGAAATAAGCTCGATGAAAGTGGTTGTGTGTCAAGGAACAAGGCAAGACTTGTGGCTCAAGGATTCAAGCAAGAGGAAGGCATTGACTATGATGAAACCTTTGCTCCCGTTGCTAGAATTGAGGCCGTTCGTCTTCTCATTGCCTTTGCCGCACACAAAGGATTCAAGCTATTTCAGATGGACGTCAAGACCGCCTTTCTAAATGGAAGACTCAAGGAAGAGGTGTATGTTGCTCAACCACCTGGTTTCGAGGACGCCTCTCATCCAGATAGTGTGTACTACTTAGACAAAGCTCTCTATGGACTCAAGCAAGCTCCTCGTGCATGGTACGACAGGTTTGCGTCCTTTCTTCTGTCTAATGGCTACACGAGAGGTTCAATTGATAAAACTTTGTTCATTAAGAAAGTTCACAAGGATATTTTGATTGCCCAAGTCTATGTTGATGATATAGTCTTTGGTAGTACTAACATGAAACTTGTAGATGAGTTCAAGTCCTTAATGAGTAGTGAATTTGAAATGTCTCTCATTGGAGAACTCACCTTCTTCCTGGGACTTCAAATCAACCAACTCAAAGATGGGACGCGCATTCATCAACAAAAATATGTCCGTGAAATGCTAGAGAAATTTGGGATGAATACGTCCAAGCCAATGGCAACACCTTGTTCGCCAAATTCACGTCTTTATGCAGATGAACAAGGGAAGGACGTTGATCAGAAGCTATACAGAGGAATGATTGGCTCTTTGCTCTATCTGACCGCAAGCCGTCCAGACATCATGTTTGCAGTCTGCTTGTGTGCACACTTCCAGGCAAATCCAAAGGAGTCCCACATGCAAGAAGTCAAGAGGATCTTTCGCTACCTCAAAGGACGGGACGATCTTTGCCTTTGGTATCCCAGGAAGACGTCCTTCAAACTAGTTGGCTACTCTGACGCTGACTATGCTGGACATGTCATTGATAGAAAAAGTACTTCAGGAATGGCACAGTTTCTTGGTTCATGCCTAGTCTCATGGGGATCTAAGAAACAGAACTCTGTGGCGCTTTCAACTGCGGAAGCTGAGTACGTTGCTGCTGCCTCGTGCTGTTCACAAGTTATCTGGATCAAATATCAACTTGAGGACTATGGTATATCTCTTGAAACTATCCCTAGTTTGTGTGATAATACCAGTGCCATAGAAATTGCTAAGAATCCTGTTTTTCATTCTCGCACAAAGCACATTCATATAAGACATCATTTCTTGCGTGATAATGTGGAATTAGGAATTATTAGCATGGGACATGTAAGGACTGAGGACCAAATAGCTGATATTTTTACGAAAGCACTTGATAGACGTCCTTTTGAGCATCTCAGGCTGCTCTTAGGGATGATAACCTTTAAGTAGCAAGTCCCGTTCTGCTATTCCCTCAATGCTTGGCTATGTTTAGTTGATTACATAATTGCTAAGTACTTTATGCATAAATTTCATTTTTGCACGAACGCTAGTCTAAAACTACTGTGTGCATATCATGAGAACGCCTTTGAATTTCTCTATTTGTCTTGAAAAAGAGTTACCCTGATCACCCAACCCTCATTATAAGCCGAAATGATGGGAACTCTAAGCTTTCCCTAGCCGAAAACTTTGCAAAAGCGTCCTATGATCTTCACTTTTCTTTTACGGGACGTACTTGCATAGTTTTCAAATTGGTTCCTAAGGTGATCCCAGGAAGGATGTGTAAATTCTGTGAACGCCAGTTATAATTTGAGTTGAGGACGCCAGTACAGAACAGGTTCAGTCGGAACGCGCTCTTTTTGGAAGTTGAACAGTTGCCATTTGAATTTGGAAATGAGGAAGTTACCAGCGTGCCCCTCACCAACCTCCTATTTATACATTGATTGAAACGGCTGTCAGAACTTTCGCACGCTAAAATCTCAAAGCTCCGTTTTGCTCTGACTTCTCTCTAGACTTCCGGCAACATCTCTCTAGCTTTCCGATCAGTCTCCGACGAACTCTCTCCGATCAGATCAGAATATCAAAAGTCATGAATACCTCTGGTTCGTCTTTGAGTGGGAAGCGAAAGCGTTTTGCTAAGAGGAACTTTTACGTCGAAGGTCCTCCAGAAATTCAGATTGACGAGATCTTGAAGGACTTCATCGACACAAAGCCACGCACTCTCTATGTGGCTGTGGTAAACTACATGAAGGACTGCAAGGATCAAGTCCGTCTTCGCAATCTGAGGACGTTCTTGGATCGATTTGTGGTGCCCGTTCTAAGGAAGACAGGGGGAATGGACGCCCCTTTCTGTGGAGGCACTAACATTTTCTTAGAGGCGTTCCAAGGTCAAGACTGGAGGATTCCCTTGATTGAATCCATTCCGGACCTTTCCAATGCCCGATTTGTGGATCTTCCCGCCACAGCATCAAAGAAACGGTTAGTGAAACCAAACTCCAATCCCTTTTCTCCTTCATCCCTTCCCCGAGCTATTACCACCAAATCTACTCACCCTCCATCTCGCCTTATCCGCTCCTCTCTCCCACAAAAGGCTTCCTCCTCCCAACCCACAAAAATCTTTGACCGTTTTCCAACCAATGTGGAGGAGCGAAACAAGTTCAAACATGACCGTCCTCACTCCAAACCCCTCAAAAGGCGAAAGATCGCCAGAGCCAAGCCCAATCCAATTCCCCTTGACACCCCTTCAACCTCACCTTCACCAATCGACATTCTCGACCCATCCATGCCTGACCCTACCCTTCTCCAACTACAGCAGGCCTTCCCTGATGTGGACATCTCCCCTTCCCCATCTCCTCAAAATTCCCCTTCTCCCTCTGCCCCTCCCACTCCCAAATCAAGGGGCCACTCAGCTGAGAGGGACGACTCCATAGAAGCGGAGTTTGGCTCTGCTCACTCTGAGGAGATCTCTACAACTATCGTCCTGGATGAGCTCACACGACAACAGATTGCTGAGGACGAAGAGCTGTGTCGCAAAATTGCAAATCAACGCGACAATGTTGTACAAGAGGACGCTCTTTCTCTCGATGAGCAACTTTCTGCGGATGCTCTTGAGACACCCCCATGGGAAGCCGTCCCAATGGACGCGGGGGACAAGTCTGCTCCCAAAGGCAAAAGTGGAAAGCGTCCACGAAAATCAAAGGCGTCCAAGGACGCAGCTGGTCCATCTGAGGGACAAACTGATGAAAATCTCCAGGAAGGAGATAATAATGCCGGAGAGGAAGACGATGATGATGAAGAAGAAAATGAGGACGGTACTTCTGGTCCGCCCAAAAAGAAAAGCAAGAAGTCTGAGCATATTCTTCCTCCCCTTGTCTAAAATGAAGCCTTCCTTAGCCAGTTTTCTGAGGCCAAGGATCTTGTTGAGCTACTAAAGGTTCAAGGATGGCTCAAGTTATCAGAGGAAAATGTGACAGTGGATCCTAAACTGGTGCAGGACTTCTACGATTCTCTCAACGTCAACATAGAAAATGGTACAGGGACGTTCTTGGCCAATGGCGAATCTGCTACCTTTTCTGAAAAGACAGTCCGTCAACTGATGGGGCTTGATAAACAGCGTCCTGGAACTGAGGCCTTGCACAGAGTTCCAGCAAGCGGCTTTGGCATTGAAGGAGAAGACCTCGAAGCCCTGTTCAAAAGAATTTTTAATGGGAAGACTCCGGATTCCCAGGATAGAGTGGCTTCCGTTCTTTCTCGTACAGGTGCTCAAGCTCACTATATGATTTGTCGGACAGTTGTGCCTCGACAAGAGAAGAAATCCATTGTCCAGACTATAGACTGCTTGTTGCTGGACGCTTTCCTTCAAGGACGTAAAATCAACTTAGCCAGAATCATGATTGAGCACATGGCCAAGTGTACAAAGAAAAACCATGCCCTTCCTTATCCAGGTTTGGTGAAAGCTCTGCTGATTGAAAATGATGCTTACACACCTGGCGAGGAAATCTCTTTGGGCTTGCCATGGGATCAAAAGTACGGCATTGTTGAAATAAAGCACAGCCTTGAGCTTCCCTCCATCAGGAAGCAAATTGAGAAAGAGAGAAAAGAGGCTACAAAGAAAAAGAAAGAAGAAGAGGCCGCCAAAAGAGCTGAAGAGAAACGACTAAGGCAGGAAGCTGCTAAGAAAGCTGTTGAGGACGAGCGTGCTCGACAAGAAGCTGCAAAGAAAGGGAAGACTGTTGCTCCTGAGCCTCCCTTGATAGTTGATACTGAGGAAGAACGTGCTGCTCGCTATGCTGAAGTTGATCAGTTATCGTCCTTCTTTCATGCCGATCAGATGGACTTCAACTTATCGCCTTCTCATCTTCCTCCTATTCAACAGCCGTCCTACTTTCAGTGCTCTCCTGCTCCGTCCAACACAGAAGCTTACTCTGAAAAGCAGCTGTACGCCCTCATCCTTAACAATCAAAATGTTCTTGCGCAACAAGGGAACGCCATCATTCAACAGAATAACGCTGCCATGCAACAGAACTACCACTATTTTCAGGCCGTTAAGACTCAGAACGACTTGATTAAGCTACTAGTCCAGTCAATTCACAGGGATAGTACAGAGGGAGACACTCAAGAAGAAGAGGAACCTGCTGCGACGGATGCCAATGTCAATGATCAAAGCCGTCCTGCTGGATCACCTCCCACCTAACCCTTTATTCCCTCATTATTTTGCCTGTGCTTCTTTTGATTTTCAAACACTCGTCTGATTGTCTGTAATGACTACATTTCGTTTCAATGGCAATTCTTGTGTTTGTGTGCATATGTGTGTTTAAGCGTTCTCTTGCCTCTAATTGTGATTTTATGCTATCGTCCTTAAGCTAACTTGTTATCCTTTTCGATGATGCCAAAAGGGGGAAGTGTAGTTTTGCAGAGATGCGCTTTTAATAGTTATCTAGAATAAGCAAGTGTTAAGGAGAAATTTCAGTGAAAGGAACTAAGTTTAAAAGGGACGCTAGTTAAGAAAGAAATATTTGATTTAGAAAGCCGTCCCTTCCCTAAAATCCAAAAGGAAGATTAGATCAAGTTTTGAAAACTTGTGCCTGTAGATTTTTTCTAAGTGTTGAAAGGACGTTCTTTGAGTTTTCAAAGCATGCTAGAGCTTAAGTGCAAAATGTGTATTGCCCAGAGTTTGTCATCATCAAAAAGGGGGAAACTGTTGGGACAATGTTAAGGACGCCTTCAGTAATTAACATTGTGCCTAGCGTCCCTTAGTTTTGATATGACAAACTCGCCTTGATCTAATAAAGTTGTCCAAGTGTTTCAGGAACGCATGTTGAAAAGGACAACAAGTTGAGGATTAGGTAGCCGTCCTTAGGAAGTAAGGACGCTACGTTCTTCAGTGAACGGCTTGGTAAAATACAAACAAGGACACCGTCCTTAATCTTTACACTGGAGTCCTTCAAAGCTGGCCGACAAAGTGACATCACCAGACAAGCTTTGATCATGATCTCCACGTGGAAGAAGATCCCGCATCCAAGCCTAACGGAATTGCCAGTAGGCTTCCTTGATCATCAGAGCAACACGTGGAAGCCGATTACTGTTGCAACGTCCCCAAGGGCATGATTGTCAGAGATAAAGTTTCCCTTTCCCAATGTCACTATAAATACTCCCCAGAGTATTTATTGTGATGTGACGCTTGAGAGAATATTCAGAGAATTTATCAATCGCTCAAGAACACCAAGAACACCAAGAACAAGCTCAAGAACAAGTGAGACTTAGGTGTTAGATCGAGTGAGAAGCGTTCAACAAAACCACAAACTGTTTGTAATAGAAAAGAACAAAAAGAGTGAGAGAGTCCTTACGACGAACTGTAAGGACGAGGTGATAGTTTCCTTTAGAGAAATTAAGTTAGGTTACTCTACAGGCTTAAAGGGGTTGTTACTAGTGGACTTAGGGACGCCAGTCTAAGTGCCAGAGAAGTGTAACCGCTCGCCAGTGTATTGTAAGGAAACTTAATAAGAAAGGAAAAAACTATTACAAAATCCTCCAAGGAGGTAGAGGTTTACATTCAAGGACTAGTTGGTACTTGAGTGGTTCCTCTATAAATCAAAAGCGTTCCTTACTTATTGTCTTAACCTGTTTAGTCTTTTGTTTTTCCGCTGCGAACCAAGGAAGTCCTTGATCTTTATTAAGGACATCCTGGTGAAGGACGACCTTAACTCTGTTAAGGACGCCCTTGTATTTCTGACTAACGATCCAACAAGAAAAGAAGAAAGAAATATAAAACTAAGCTAAACAGAAACAAGACCAATAAGCGAAAAAAACCACGGCCAACACAAGATTAAAAAAAACCACGGCCAACACAAAATAAAAAGCATATGCATAGAAATATTCTTGTACATGTGAAATCTACAATACAGTTTAACAAATAAAAATAAGTCAAATTATATTTTTACCAACCAAAACGATTATATTTCAACAAATTTGAACGATTTAAAAAAAATGATGATGTGGTTTAATTCAAAGGTGACCTATGCTGTTTGATATATTTGTATGTATTTATAAGAAATATAAGCTTTAAGTGATGAATTCATGAGCAATCTATACTACTCTAGTATAAAGCGGAATCAATGTTTTCACAAAAAATTGCGCCACGTGTCATTTGTATAATAAAATAATCAGATGGACCCTCCTTTATGCAAATTAGGTAGTTAGAATCTCATATAATGTTAACCCGTAAAACAATGCTTAAAAATTACCGAAAATTATCCCGAAAAGTATGATTTATCCCTTAGTTGTAATTTCTAATAAATACTATTATTTAATATAAAACAACATGATATTTATCTTAAAGTAATTTTTGAAAAAAATATAACTTATTTATGTTATGAGTTGATTTACGATTATTGGTAAAAAAAACACTAATAACAATAAGAAGATAAATATATATGATTCTATAATTTTAACGTGATCATTGGCGTAATGGTGTTAGATATCTAAAAAAGAAATATAATTTTAAATCCCCTGTACCATGTACAGGTAATGTGATTATAAACCAGATTTATTATAGATATGTTTCATGAACTTTTTCGATAGGCAATAATATAGGTATATTGTTAAATAGAAACTAATCCTATATATATAAATATAGATATGGCTTCAAAGATTATTTCATGATTTTATCTTCATTGGTTGTTTGAAAAGATATGAAATTTATATTTGGTAGGTAGGAAGTTAGGAAAATGCAATTATGAGATTTTTTTGGACTTTTTTTTTTTAATTTTTAAGGAAAATTTCGGATTTTTTAAAAACAAATAATTATACTATATCTACATATCTATATTCAATAGGTTTTATAATCACATTACTCAGTACATGATACAGGGGTTGAACTAGTTACAAACAAAAGGGAAAAACAAAAAAAAATATAAAAACATGTATTTATTTGACAAGGAAGAGGAAAACTAAAGTTGTAGAGATATTGAACTTCTTAAAATAATCATGTAAAATAATCTAAAGAATACTTTAATAAAGTCCGTGGGCAATTACGCTAATAGATAATAGATTGTGATCATATTTGTCGAGATTCAAATCTTTTTTTTTTTTAAGAAGGTAAACATTAGGCGTCTTATCTGAAATAAGGCCATCCTAGATCATCCTTGTGGATGATTGTACTAAACTACCTTAGGAGATGAAAAATGTCTGGATTTCGGGATTCCGGATGTGGGGTTGGTGTACTATCCCGACAAGAACTTTCGTTAGAATCAGGAGCTTTATAGCAAGTACTGTAGTTTTTGTGGAGATCGAGGAAGTTGTCTGGAACGCTGTTTCTTGCTAGAAAATCCGTAGCTTTGTTGCATTCACGCAAGCAATGTAGGATCTTGACTTCCGAGAAATTCCGAAGAATAAGGTTGATATCTTGGATGATGGGCCCAATTTCCCAAGGGACCTTCCAGGTGCATTTAATGCTATTGATAACCGTCAGATTATCGCCTTGAACGACGATTTTGTCTAGGTGGAGAATGGCCGCTTGCTTTACAACATCAAGGAGGGCAGCGCTTCTGCTTCCAGAGCTGTAAGGGCATGACATGGCCTTTTAGATAGGGCAAGCACCTCTCTATCTGCAGAGAGAAAGACAAAAGAGGAGATGGAATAGCCATCCGATCTTAGAGAGTCGTCAACATTGATCTTAATCCATCCAGTGGAGGGTTTGTGCCAGAAACAAGGCTTTAGACCGTTGGTTTCTCTTTTTGGTTCCTCTAGAGAGGAATTCCAAGTGAAATACATTTGGAAAATGATATTGCTTAAGGCGGCCGGGTCTTTTGCAGTTTCATTGCGAAAGATGACAGCGTTTTGTTGGATCCATGTTTGCCACCAAGCAAAGCACAGAATATCAAATTTGTCATTTGCCAACCGAGTCTGATTCATGTTGGTTCTGAAGTCATTGTGAAAGATGAGAGGAACTGAAATCCGGAGCTTGCGTTCAATCTCATGCACGAGTGAGGTAGTGAAACTGTGAAAGGGCAGTGGAAGAATATGTGTTTTGAGTCTTCTTCTGCATCACCACAATCCGTTGTATCATTGAACTTCAATCAAGGCGGCCATTTTTTTAAAAAAAGGTAATGATTAGGGGACCGCCCCTTACGTGGGGCGCCCTAGAGCATCCTTTCGGATGATAATCAAGGCGGCCATTGTTTACATACCATATACGGTCACTAAACCATTATCACATGTCCATTATTTTTTTTGGTTGAAATATCACATGTCCATTATATATCTCTCATGAGTCATGAGTAGACAATATCAGAAAAGCACCGTAAACTTTAGTCAATCGCTTAGGGTAGCTGATGTCGATGGTGTTGGTATTTGAACGTTGGTACGGAGTAATAGATATTTGGGAAATTCCGCGGGTAAATCCGAGGTTTTGCAAAATTCGCTCGGTACACAAGGTTTTTTTCGGAATTCTACGTGTTAACCTCGAGGTTTTGCACATTCCACGTGATTGACTCGGAGTATTATAAAATGTTAAAAATATTTAAAATATAGCCACATTATTTGGCTTAATTGAATAGATAACCCATATTTTTTGTTTTTTAAACTAACTAATCTATCTTATAAAAATTTTAATAACAAGCACCACTTAAAAGTTAATACTCATACTTTATTAGGTGATTTTACAACTTGGAAAAAAACACCTAATCTTATATGTTTTTGTAAGAAAACTATATAAAATTTAATTGTTTACAAATATTTCATGACAAAATATACTATTGTTTTTACAAATCCTTGTTATTTTCATTTTAAAAGCCAGTTTTTAAAATGTTGCATAAAAAAACTCTCATAAAATGTAAACTTTTTATAAAACTTACATGTTTACATTTTTTTTAGAGAAATAAAAATGATGAAATATATTTCAAAATTACATGTGATTTTCATAATTTAAAATGGTATTATTTTACCATACAACTTAAGAATATGTAGTTTTATAAAAAAAAACTTTGTATAACTTATAAGACATCTATATAAGATTTAGGTCATTTATTCAATTAAACAAAATCCTATTGTTACATTTTAACTTTTTTTAACACTTTATAATACTTCAAGGCTACCACGCGGAATGTGCGAAACATCAAGGTTACCGAACGGAATTCCGAAAAATCTAGTATACCACGCGGAATTTGCAAAACCTCGGTGTTACCACACGGAATTTCCCTAGATATATATACGAGGAGGCTGATGTCGATGTTAATAATTAAGGGCTTGTTCTTTTTGTTTGGTAAAAGATGTTTTTGGGTGGAAAATATGGGTTTGGGTGAAAAAATTTTATTGGGAAGTGTGAAAAGTAGAAATAGGATGTTTGTATAGAAAAAGGTAAAAGAAATTTTTTGAGTGGAAAAATTTGTCGATGGAGAAGTGAAACATGCCCTAAGTCGTAATTGATTAGCTTGCCTAGTTGCAACCTCATTCAATATAAGTGTTCCCGTGCCAATCCTAGAGGTTTATTCAAGTCCAAAATTTTGACCAATTCTACACTGTCAAGTTACTATACCATATCATATCTACGTGTTTGTGAATTGTGAGCGGGTACCCATAATTATTTTCTTTATCTATCGTTATAAGGATATTTTATTTCTTAGTTTTTCCATATCCTCAAATATTATTTATAAAATTAAATATGATGGTGATTCGGTATAATGGAAGGTTTTATCTTAATCGAAAGACAAATTTTTGTTTGGGGTAGGGAGCAAGATACTATCTCTCTTCCATTATAAATGTATGTCATCGTCATGTATGATGGGTAAACTGGTGTTTGCTACACTCGCTAGCAAGTCTTGTCCTTTAGCTTGAGGTTCATTCAACAACGATTCTGAAAGGCAAATCTTTGTGCAGTAACATAAATTTATAACCTATATCATTAAAGTGCATATGCATTTTTTGGTGGTTTTAATGCATGTAGTTGTTTTGCTTTTTAGTATGTGATAAGACGATATAATATAAATAATGTTATCATTCTATGTGTAATGTAGTACATACTTCATTTATGTTATTATATATTTTGTTATTCAATGCTAAAAACTATAAATAATAAATAATAACCTAAAAATTAGGTCATAAGAATTGTTTTATCTTCTTACATTTAATTTGTTGGTGGGTTGAGAATTATTTGAACTCCCTTCCAAAATCGGCCAAATTAACCATCTCCTTCTAAATTAAAATGAGGGTCCGGATCCGGTAGGAATGATTATTGTGGTAGGAAATAGGAATGAATCTGGGCCGTTGATCACGGAGCAAAAAAACAGAGAAAAAAAAAGGGAGTTGAGAAGGAAGATGAAGACGCGAATAATACGCGATTTTTTCCCTTTTTTTCCGTTTCCATTTTTTTTCGTTTTTTTCCGATTTTTTTTTATTTTTTTCCGATTTTTTTTTCCGTTTGTGCAACTCAATGGTCACGTTTGTGCAACTCAATGGTCACGTTTGTGCAACCCAGTGGTCAATTTGTTCTTCAACTCTATTGCCAATGTGTTGAATTCTATCTGTGCAACTCAATGGTCACGTTTGTGCAACTCAATGGTCACGTTTGTGCAACTCAATGGTCACGTTTGTGCAACTCAGTGGTCAATTTGCTCTTCAACTCTATTGTCAATGTGTTGAATTCTATTTGTGCAACTCAATGGTCACGTTTGTGCAACTCAATGGTCAATTTGTTCATTCATATTTGTTCAACTCTATTGCCAATGTGTTAAATTTTATGGTCAATTTGTTCATCAATATTTGTGCAACTCAATGGTTAAATTTGTGCAACTCAATGGTCAAGTATGTGCAACTCAATGGTCAATTTGTTCATTCATATTTGTTCAACTCTATTGCCTATGTGTTGAATTCTGTGGTCAATTTGTTCATCAATATTTGTGCAACTCAATGGTCAAATTTGTGCAACTCAATGGTCAAGTTTGTGCAACTCAATGGTCAATTTGTTCAACTCTATTGCCAATGTGTTGAATTCTATGGTCAATTTATTCATCAATATTTGTGCAACTCAATGGTCAAATTTGTGCAACTTAATGGCCAAATTTTTTCAACTCAATGGTCAAATTTGTACAACTCTATGGTCAATTTGACAAACGAATAACCTAAAAACGCCAATGAAGAAAATCACTTCATTACAACACCTAATTGAAGGTCGGAATTCAATCACACCAAATTCACTATGACAAAATCACTCTGAACACCAACAACCTGAACACGGTCGCTTCCCCTAACAGTATACGTCACCTGAAGAGCAGAGTCGCACGAGAATCCCGGAGAACTCGCTCAAAAACTGAACTAGATCGTGGATTGTGCAATTACGATCGTGGATTGTGCAATTACGATCGTGGATTGTGCAATTACGATCGTGGATTGAACTAGATCCGGCCAGATCTGGCGACGAGAGGCAGAGCACACATGAGAGCACCGCCTCGGTTAGCTCCGGCCACGAGGAGCTCGGATCCGCACTCTATAGATCTTGTCCACTTCGGCCTCGAGCGAAAAGAACACTAGCGAAACCACCGAGCACGCCGTCATGATCCACAAGTACGGGCATCTCGAGAGCCTAGGGCCGTCGCACCAGCTGTATGCACTTGTAAATCAACCAGATCCGGCTCAATCAGCACACAATTGGACGGAAAATCCAAGCAAAAACAAGCGAAATTGCACAAAATCAAAAAATTAGAGTTCGAAACAAGCAAAAATCAAAAAAAACCGAAACCTAGGGTTTCGAATTGAGCATACCTCGCGTGTTTGAGGGAGACGACTTCGATCTCACCATTGTTGAGTGTAGAGATCGCAGTTTGAGTGTAGGAAACGAGCGAAAAATCGAGCAAAAACCGTGAAGATTTGAGGGGAGACGAAGTCGGGAGCGGTTCTGCAAGAGAGAGAGTTTGGGAGGAGAGAGAGTGTGAAAATGTGAAATGAAAAAATTAATTCCGAAAATACAGTTTTATGGGGGCTCCACAAAGGACGCGCTCGGGGGGGGGGATTTTTTTGTTAAATTTGATTAAATCTGAGCCATTGGATCCGTTAGATCGGACGGTGGAGATCTATTCCTATTTCTCACCACAACAATCCTTCCTACATGACTCTTTCTCTTAAAATGATACTAATAATATATGCCAAAATGGTAATTGATTTTTTGAAAATATTAACCGTTGAATTGGTTTCACCTCCGTTCATTTTAATTAGTTGGAGGTTTGAAAATTGTTTCAACTTTCTTGTAAGACCAAATTACCCCTATCTATAAAACCCAAACTATCACATCATCAAACACACTATGTCGTTCATATCCACAGGCGGGCATCCCATCAAGAATGTGTAATTGTCTCGACCCAAAAACGTGTTATTCACACAAATTCGCCCATAATGTATTAATTGAGGATTTCTTTTTTAACCTCCACTCCGGCTGAATTAATAACCTTAATTCTGCAAAACAATGGACAAAGTGAGAAGAATTTCTAGAAAACTAGAAAATCATAAGTTATCTTCATACATGCCGAAGATGTGTATTTATAATGGAAGATCGAATCTTCTACTACAATGTTGAACCGCCATATTAAATAAGATAACTAAATACTTTAAAGATAAAAAAAACGTAATAAATAAAAATATCTTTATGGTGGAGTATATCAAAAATATTAATGATGATTAATTTACCCGCTCACATTTGTATATTCGTACTAGCGGTCAGGCCCGTGCATACGCACGGGTTCATATTGTAAACAAATTTTATATATAGAAATTTTGAATTATTTGTTTTAGTAAACATAATTTAAGCATATTGAATTATTTTACTTATTATTTAATTTAGTGTATAATTAAATATTTTTAAGCATATTTTTACTGAATTATTTTGTTTTAACAACCTCTTTTACATTTAGCTACACTTTATGTTGAAATTAATTTAAAAGATAGTAAGTTGAAGGATAATTTCAAGAGATTACTGATCTATCATATTCTTATACAAAAATCATTTTCTTTATTATGTAATACTACTATTAAGATAAATGTGTCATAATAGCATTTAAAATAAAAATGATCAAACATATTCGACTTGAAAGTTAATATTTGACTAACTTTGCATTAAAACATAGCTTACCAACTAAAAGTTATAAATTATCTATAAAACAATTAAAAGATGAAAAAATAACTCTAATATGTAATAGATGCATCATTAGAAGCTTTTTAGCCATTAAGTTATACATGAATGTATAAATAATTTTTAATTATAAGTGTATATAAAACTTTATGACCAAATACATCGTGTTGATTACTTTTTTCATTCTCAATATTTTTCTAAGTTTAATGTTCTCATGTGAAAATAGTTTTCTTTATTCAGTAATATTAATATTAACATTAATGTATTATGAATACATTTAATATCCCCGCATTTATTCACTTTTTAGTTGTCTATAGGAAATGAAATACCAATTCATACATTTCTAATGCAATAGTTTGTTTTTTAAAACAATTACCTTTTTTATCTACTTCTTTATACTCATTTATGTGTCATGATGACATTAAATGTTCCCTATTAACACAAAATTATAAATATAGTTTTATATTTTATATGAGACATAAAACACTAATTGTTATACATTTCTAAAACAAAAGTTTTTTCTAATTAAGACAAAATTTATAGTTTTCAAGTGATCACTTTTTAGTTTTCTATGTGAAACAAAATACTAACTGTTATACATTTCTAAATACAATAATGTGCTCTTTCAAATAATAACTTTTTGACAAAAAATATAACTTTCAATATAAATATAGTTTTCAATAATCGATCACTTTTTGCATATAGTATTTACTTTTCTATATTAAACAAAATACTAATTGTTATATACTTATTATACAATATTTTATTCTACAAATAATCTTTTTATCTACTTTTTATGCTCATTAATGTGGCACAAGAGCATTAAATATCCCTCATGTACACAAAATTATATATGTAGTATAGATTGTCACTATTTTAATGGCTAATGTTGTTTCCCCGAACAGGGTACCTTGTGTACACCCAGATTAGACACCAAGTTGATTGATTTGACTGGGGTACCTCTAGCTCCGACTTCTTGGGCTGGAGGTTTTATTTTTTTTGATTTGTTACAGTAAGAAATACCCCTACATATAGATGAAATAATTGGCTTGTCAATTACAACTTTACAGGTTAGAAGAGTTTATCGATTCACTATCAAAGTATTAAAAAATAATTGAAAAAAATCTATGTCCATCTATTATTACTTAATTTGTTAATTGGGTAGGTCAGATTGTGTTATTTTATATTTGAGTCCAATCCTAGTAAAGTTGTAACAAGTTACCGGTTAATCGGATCGGTTCGTTTCGGGTGTTTGGGGGTTGAATTTTGATTTTTTTACAATTACTAAAATTAAAATATTAATGATAATATATTGTATTTTATTATCTACTACTAATAATAAAAACGATAGCAATTGGATTCAGGTCATTAAATATTCAAAATAAAATTTATATTTTTCACAAATATAAACACAAAGGGGTTCGGGTTAATTGGGTTTGATTTTTTTCTTCACCCTTTGATATTTAGATCGAGTTTAATCTTACAATTCTCGATCGATATACACTGATTTTCCCGAATCGGATCGTATTTTGAAACCGCTACTTTCCTAAATGATTCGACCTATTGGGTTGACCCGATTTATTCCAAGTGTAAGATATGTTTAATTTATTTTAAATATTTTATTACAAAAACTATACAAATAATACCACCTTCACAACCGGATTTAGAATCCAATTGATCCAGTCCCGTACTCAACCGGAATTCGAAAATACTGAACTCAAACTAACGGAACAAAAAGCTTGTACAATTCGTAGTTAATTACTTAAGTAGTCCAATCAAATAATTAACTAACTATGAATTGTACACGGGTTAGTTAGTTAAGTAAACAAATTGATAGTTTTTTTTCTTGGTCGAAAAACAATTTGATAGTTAATACTAATACTATAATAATTACGTTAAGTAAAGATATTTGAACAAAAAAAAGTTAAATAAACAAATAAATGAAAAGGAATTAAATTCAAAAAAACCCATCAAATGTCAAATCAAGGATGGTGACCATTTTAATTCCCTTTAACAATAGGTATTCAAAACGTTCAAAAATACTGTAGTCTATATATCTCGATCGCAACATTACCAGGCGGAAGAAGTTCAGCCCATCAAATCGGGTAATTGATTAGCGTGACTAATAGCAACCTCATTTAATGAAAGTGTCCCCCTGCTAAATCTTAAGGGTTTATTCAAGTGCAAATTTGACCAATTCTACATTGTAATGTTACAACACCATATGATCTCACATGCATTTGTAAATTTAGAACCTATATAATCCAATACTATGCATGTGTCTTTTGTGGCTTTAATTCATGCAGTTGTTTGTTTTATAATACTATGTGATAAGATGGCATAGTATAAAGGGTGTAATCATTCTATGTGTAATATAGTATAATTGTTAACCTAAAAAGTACATCATATGAATTGTTTCATCTTCTTTCGTTTGATTTATGGGTGGGTATTGCGATCCGTATTCGGGTCGGACCACAGTTTACCCGATTTAGGTTGGAAGGGTCTGGATTCTTGTCCAAGTTGTTGGAAACGGATAAGCATGAGCCAATGTTATGGCTAGTGAGGCTCTTGTGCTCGCGTGGGCGAGGGATGAGCGAGGCTTAGGCTCAGCCAAGGATTCAGCGGTGATGAGTCCGGATATGAGTCCAACGTGCTGGACTCGGGTTTGGGTGCCGTGAGGGCTTTTGGTGACGTCGGTCCAAAATAGGAGGAATTTCCTCTCAAATTTAACTCTGGTTTGTATTTGACGTGAATTGAAAGGATTACTTCGAAGGTTTTAAATAGAAAACGAAAGGAAGTAAAGCTAAACTTAATGGACCGAATGACCTTATTCTAGCTAAATGACCGATCTCTTAAGCATAAGAAAACACATGCCCAAAATAATAATAATACGGAAATAGCAACATACTGTAAATGTAAAATGCTAAGAAGGCAAATATATAATAAATGAGCAATATCGGAATCCAAGATAAACGCCATGGTCTTGGACTAGCCATGATCGATCCAGGCTCGGGACCAGGACCGGGACCAGGTTACATCGGTGGGTTGAGATTTTTTTGAACTCCCTTTCAAGATCGGCCAAATTAATCATCTCCTTTTAAATTAAAATGATAAATAATGTAATCATTCTTTGTGTAATGTTAACATATAATATGTTCAACGGAATACTTAAATTATATATTGTGTTATTCGATGCTAAAAAACTATAAATGATAGCCTACAAATTAGGTCATAATAAGCATTATTGTATCTTCTTTCATTTAATTTGTTGGTGGGTTGAGAATTATTGGAACTTCTTTCCAAAATCGGCCAAATTAATCATCTCCTTCTAAATTTAAATGATAATTTTCAATGCCAAAATGGTAATTTTTTTTTGGTCGAATTGCCAAAATGGTAATTGACTTTAAAAAAAAATCAACCGTTAAATTGGGTTCGCCTCCGTTCATTTTAATTAGTTGGAGGTTTGAAAATTGTTTCAATTTTCTTGTAAAACAAAACTAGTTTAACCCCCGTACCATGTACGGGTAATATGATTATAAACTCAATTTAATATAGATGTATAGCACTAATGATTATGTTAAGATTATAGGATCATATATAATCTACCCTACTATAGTATAAAGCGGGGTTAATGTCTTCACACAAAAATTTGCTACATCCCATGTATATAATAAAATAATCTATTGCACTCTCGTTTATATCGTAAGTTGTAATCTTATAATAAATATTATTATTAAATAAAGATTAAGATAAAATCAGAAAATATAATTTTGAGATTATTTTTTTGGATTTTTTTAATTAATAAATTTTTGATATTTTAAAGCAAATTATTATACTATATCTATATTTCCTAATTTCTTACCTACTAGATTTAAATTTCTTATCTTTTTAAACAAAAAATGAAGATAAAATCATATAATAATCTTTGAAGTCATATCTGTATATATATCTATATCTGTAGGATTTATCTCTATTTAATAATAAGCATATATTATTTTCTATCGAAGAAATTTATGAAACATATCTATATTAAATCGGGTGTATATATAATCACATTACACGTACATGGTAAGAGGGTTAGATTTTTCTTTATTTATTTCGTTCGAATAATGTTACACATGTACACGTATTTTATTCATCGTGGAAAATTATACTGTATTACACTATAGCATACTATCATATAACTTTATTCGTAAGTACGAGTTTATTATAAATAATTGCACATAAACGAAGGAAGATTCCATCTTTTCTCACTACGTGCTTTATTAAATCATAATATTTACCGGAAGATAACTAATTGTTGGTAAGGGATAATTCATAATTTTCGGGATCATTCATAAGTTTCGGTAAATTTTAAGCAATTTTTACTGGATAAGATTATATGAGATTCTAACTACCTAATTTATATAATGGAGGGTCCGACTGATTATTTTATTGTAGAAATAACACGTGGCGCAAATTTTTATGAACATATTGTCTCCGCTTTATATTATACGTAGTATAGATTACCCCAATTATGAAATTCAAACTATCACATCATCAAATTAACATACTGTATCGTTCATCCTATCCACAAGTGGGTATCCCATCAAGAATGTGTAATCGTCTCGACCCCATACCGTGTGTTATCATTCTTTTTATATTAGTATCATCACTATATTAATTCCCTTGAATAATTGGTATTCGCTGGATATGAGGTTGTCATTGCTCAAATGTTTCGAGCATTTGAAAAAATATTATTTGTTGTTTTTTCTTTTGGTCGAATTATTTGATGTTAAATATAGTATGTTATCTTCAAGTCAGGCAAGAGAACCAGTTTGGTTTGAAGTGTTTAGCAGCCGTGGGTGGGTAAATCCCGTCATTAATTAGGTAGCGTTATCTTCTTGTTATCTTGTTTATAGCTAGTATATCCTGTTAATTAAGCATGTGCTATATTTGCTAAGTTATTATCTCATTCTTATTATTCAGGTAGTTATTCTATATTGAATATTTACAATAGAAGATTATATCATACTTAAACTATAGATTCTGGGATGACTTAAGCAACAAGTAATCGACTTGCTTAGGCCCAAGTCCATCCGATCAGCTCTATGGGTACTTGAACCATTGCTTCCCTCCTTCCATTATAAATACACATGTCATCACAATGTGCAGGTAGGTCTGAACCACACATCACGCTTTACCTGAACATTGTTCGACATTGCCCTTATAGACTTAATTAGGGGGACTCTCACCCCCTTCTCCATTGTTTTGTTGGACTTGTACACTACGACTTTTGGTGTACTAACAATTTGGAGCCGTCCATGGGGAATCGCCATCGATCCATAATTATGGTACTGGAATCGATCCCTAAAAATCAAGAAATGATCTTTAATGATCCTAGAGCAATTGCGCGACGTGAAATCGAGCACGAACCTCGAAGCGACCAGACCCCCAACCGCAGATCTACCACCCGCGATCGCGGATCAAGCGGCGATCAAGCAAACTCCGAAATTCGCTCGGAAGAACGAATCCCAATACACGTTGATCCCGATATTCGCTCAAGAAATCAGAACACGTCATGATTCAAGTAAGGCGCCTTGCTCGGATCGGCGGCAAATTGTGACCCAATCCCCCATCGCAAGCGCGTCTGTTCATCGCACAGACCAACGGGGACTCAAGTCAGGCGACGGAATCGAGAGTAATAGCACCGTATGGTCTGAACCAACTAAGTTTGATCAAGTATAGGATTTAGTGATGCATCACCGAGTCGGACCTTAGATTGTCGATCCTTGAAGTTTTCTGATTCATGAGTCATTTTGGATTGTCGATCCTAGTATGGGGCAAATCGGCGTTACGTAATTGTGAGCGTACATGTACGTACGTAGTTGGTAGAAATCAATTGCACCCTGAGCAATTTGACGCAAACCAAGGCACTAATCTTGAATAAGAAGTTGGTAATTACTAATTAGTGCAAGTAGGCACTCCAAGCGAGATGATGATCACGTGATGTTGATAGCAAAGCCAATTGAAGAGTAACCTTGGCCCTCAAGATTAAACCTTCCAATTATAGTAGATGACGAGGCAATCTTCAATGGTTGTGATTGGCATGTAAGCAAGGCCGCAAAAGAAGGACATTTGAACCTTCAGCAATCGTCCATAGCAAATGAATAATTGTAATTCGATCCGTTTCATACGAAGGCGGTAGACCTCGGATCAATGAAGGGTTCTGATGGCTTGCATTTAGTGCATGTCTAGGTTGCATCTTGAAGTCATCTTTGGTTATCTTTCACTTTGCATTTCTCTAGCTTAGGATAGCTTTTGGTTGTTTTTAGTAGATTTTACTTGTTCGGAAGCTACGCTGTGTATTTGCTCATTTCAGGATAAAGAGGAGGAAATCTGATTGATTCGGGAGCTAAGGAGGTCGAGGAAGCCATGAGTTCGAGCATGGAGCTAAGGAGCTATGGAGAAGCATTGATAAAGGATCTAAGGAGGTAGCACAAGAGCCAATCCAAGAGAAGCGAGGCGGGAATGAAGTGAAGAAACCGGACCACATGCAGTGGACTACCTGGCCAGGTGCTTGTCCGGGTAGCAGACTGGGCAATGGCCCTTGCCAGCATACCCATCTCGCCATTCCAGAAGAGAACCCAGTCGAGTACTTCCTCGGGTATGTGGCCGGGTAGTTGGTGGGGTAGTCCAGCCGACCTGCTTCTTTCCCTTTCTAGGTCTTTCTCTTTTAGGGGAACTATATAAGCTTGAATTTGTATCTTGAGAAGACATCTTCTTGACACTTTTGGCAACCATTCTCATTTCTAAAAAACTCTTTACTTAAGGAACAAGTTGAACTTGGTGATAAAACTTGGAGAAATTGATTATGGATTCTACCTCTTTTCTATATATTGATGAATTTTGGTAATGATTCCTCTCTTGTTTTCTCTATTTCCATTGATTCTATGTCTAGCTAGAACCTCCAAATCCTAGGGTTTGGGAAAAATCAATGATTTTGCAGTAGATACTAATTGCTTGCATGATTAGAGTTTAGGATTATGTTTGATTCAATCCTAAGAGCTTAAACCCAAGTTTGATTGTGAAATTGAGTCCTATTAATGTTTGAGACCGAAAAGTGATGATTTTGGTAGGGGTTTAGGTGAGGGATTGAGGTTGAAACATCCTTTCTCCCACCGGATCACTAGGATTGAACTTGAGAGTCCCATAAGACGAAAGTTGATTAAATTTCTCTCAAGGGGAGCACAATTGCCAATAGGGATTTGAGATTGGGTTGATCCCTCAAGCCACGAAAGTGGATGGGAGTTCAAATCAATCCCAAACTCTATAGAGCCCAAAGGACCTAGTCACGGACTTACATGTCACGAAAGTGGATGCAAAGTCATATTCATAGGTCCATTTGCTTAAGTCCCACAAAGAATAGACATTGACATTAGGTAATTGCCTTAAACCGGAACATAATTGAATTTCATGCATGCTACCAATATTTTCCAAGAAACATTGTGTGATTACCCTTGCCTTAGTATTATTTCCATCATCGATATTTCCTCATCATTTTACTCGTGCTTTTTAGTAGCTAGTTGCTAGTTTCTAGTCTACTCTTCACATCTTATTTCCTTATTTGACCTATCTACTAGTTGAATGGTACAATCCCTTACTGCATAGTCCTTGAGATTCGACATCCCGGTATTACAACCGACCCCGTGCACTTGCGGGTTAGGTGGTATACCTCATCACTTCACATCAGGTTTGTTGATCGAACGAAACCCCAATTCGTGATCCCGCACGAGCAGTCAAGGAAAACCCATGGCCTAGATCAAGACCCATGATCGACGAAGAGAAAAGAGTGTTGCTTGATAAGAAAGAAAGCCCCGTTTGTACAAAGTAAAAAACTTTAGGGCAAGGAATGAAGAGCGAGATGATCAAAATTCACTGGGGAAATCGAGCATGATGGGGGAAACCCACCAAGGAACCAACTTTGTAAATCAACAAGAAGATTTGGGTGGAGGCTTCGACTCCCTCGAAACCCTAATCAACATGATACGATGAAGAGCCCTAACAGATCAACAACGATCAACCCTGTATAGACTCGAACACTAATTCCAAGCCCTATAGCCGCGATCGTGGGTAGCCGAACCGCGACCGCAGGCTACCAAGCCGTGACCGCGGGATGTCGAGCCGCGATCGCGGGTCACCGAGCGGTGAGCGAAGATCATCAACTACGATCGCAGATAGCTAACCGCTATCACGGGTACCCAAGCACCCTCAGGCGTGAACCACTATCCCGTCACGGGACCCAAAAAACCGTCATACGCAACAGAGAAGACAACAGATCTTGTGAAGGCTCGAAGTCCATCATGGACAAGAACATACTTGGCGTATCATTATACACGAGTAGAGAGTTCGACTCTCCCAAACCAATCAACACAACATCGGAAAAGAGTGTTTATAAGCTCGCGATGAATTCCAAATTCGAAGAGACATAGTGTGCAGGTGGGGACTTCGACTCCAATTGAACTTTGATCGACGCAACGTCTGGGAAGGGATGCAACATACTTGTCGTGACTTGCAAAACCAAACCCTCGGGTTCTTACCATGAAATCCGAATTCGTCATTTGACGACGTAAAGGAAGATCAGCAATGCCCCTTTGACCGGGGCATTGTTGATCTTCCTTTACGTTTCTCGTTCACACACTAGATCCTGAAACGCGTTACAACTGGGTCGAAATCGCATTCTAAGAGGCTATAGCCTACTTCGCTTAAAGAATCACCGAGTAAACTTCCGACTAGTCATTCGGAAGCTAAGCTTATCGGATTCTAACGATCCATATATCACTGGAAATATAAAGGGATGATATACAAACCACCTTCAGACATCAGTCCCAGAAACCCTCTCAAAAAGGGTCAAAGAAGCGTCCAAAAACTGATGTCCTGAAAGCATGCAGAACAGAGAAGCCTACTTCCAACCCTCGTTCGAGAGTTAGAGACGTCGAATATTCTCAAGCTTTAAGTTTTTGAAAAACTGAAGAAATTTTCTACAATTTTCATTTGACGACCAAACAAGAATCGCACTCAAACCGATCTGAAATTGTAGATCAAGTCAGAGCAGCCTCATTCTCATGACAACATCGCACTGTCATATTGCGCAAGCTCATTCGGGAGCTACGGTCGTCTGATCGAGACGATTCAAGATGTTCTCGAAAGGTTAGAGCATGTAATATCTTTCATCTTTAAAAGCCAATGCTGGAAACTCGCTCTAAGTGACTCGAAATTGGCTACGAACAGAAGTACAAGAAAGATATGACCCATGCGAAGGGTTAGTCGATCCCGCTTATGAAAGAAGTCTCTTTCATTACATAGTTTCGGGTTTTGAGCATGCTCTCAAGGATATTGGTGGCCCTAAAAGAATAAAGACACCAAGGCTTACATGAAGAAGTGCGAAAAGTGTTGACAATTCACAAGGATAACTCACAACCGGTTGAAGATCCACACCGAAATGAGCCCATAGCCCCTCGAGCGCGCGGTGGGACTCGAGACTATTGGTCTGTTCCTGAAAGAAACTAGAAACTTACATTACCTCGCCAAACCTTTAGCCGATATTCCTGGCTCAGATACTCAAAGGTTTCATTGGGGGACACATCATCGCAAGGGTTGACATTCCGTTATCTTTTATCTTCGATAGCGGGACTCGATTTAGAGATGGAAATCCCAAGGACTACTCCAAGGGAATGGGCTTCGAGCGCGTCTATTTGTCAATCAAAAATCCCAAGCAAACACACAGGCCTGGGTCGCGAATGAAGCCATCACCAAAGGGCTAAACGAAACGTCTCGACGGGACTAAGGGAGGACGAACCAAGGAATTGCAAGCCGTCTTGTGAGCTCATCGAGCCACCTCACGGTAATCGACCAAAGAGTCACCCTTCATGTAAGCTCACGGCATGGAAGCGGTAATCCCGCTAGAAGTAGGCCTACCAATATTGAGAATAGCATTGTTTAACCATAGGCAAGATGAGCAAGCATGGTCGGACACCTCGACATCGTCGAGGAACAACAAGAGGCCACGTTGATGCATCTCATTGACCACCAACAAGCAGTCGAACGGGTCGTAGTGCGGCGTGTGTGATATTGTACTTCTCGAGTTGGTGACCTAGTGTTTTGACGGGTCATAGGAAGCGCACACGATCCTGTGAGGGGCAAACTCGGCCCGAGATGGTAGGACCGTACCGAGTAATGATGACACTCGGCCATGAGGCCTTCACCTTAAAGGGTCTTGATGGGAGGATCACCCCCTGGACCTAGACATTGCAAGCTTGAAGAAAGTCTATCCTTAATTTGAGTACGAAATTCAACGTATTGATGGGGCACCCTTTTTCTTAAATTCTTGTTGTTTTTCGACACCTTTGTCCGAACAAAAACCCTTGGCCAGGGAAGATTTCATCTATTTTTGTCGTTTTGATTCTTTCCGTTTCGTCAATACTACCATTGAAATTCTCAAGAGAGAGGGTCGACGAAGGCCTTATGCGATGTGTGCATGAGTTGCATGGATTCCCACATTCATGGCATGTGGATGTACGAATATACGAATATAAAAATAAGAGAACACCCCTATTTCTACAGGGCCAATCAACGCTTTTGTATTTTGAGTAATGTATGCGGCCTAGTAAGCTGAACGCATACATTGATTCAAATGGGGCAATTGTGGGCAGGTAAGTTCCGCAATTAATTAGGTAGCGTTATCTTTTTGTTATCATATTTATAGCTAGCAAATCTTTTTAATTAAGCATGTACTATATTTGCTAAGTTATTATCTTGTACTTATTTATTAAGTTAGTTATTCTAGATTAGGATATTTATGGTAGAAGATTCTATCATTAGGACATCAAAAGAAATTGTTAAAACTAAAGGGGTATCAAAAGGAACTTCCCTAAATTTAGTAGTTGGTAATTCAATTACTATTTTCAATTTTCTTTGCCCTATATACGACCGTTTTTTAGTTTTATTTTTTGGTGACTATACTTATCGTATTATAAATAATGTGATCCTCGTGTATATGAAATTATGAATTGTTAGTATCATATCATATTTATTATTTTGAAAAGAATAAGAATTTGTCTTCCTATGTTGTATATATATGGTATCAATTTGCAGTGTATTTAATGACTTGAAAAAGAAAAGATTTACATATATTAGAATATTGATGAAAATCAATACATAAATATTGTGGTGTATTTATGAAAAAGCATTTAAGAATGCATATATTAGAATATTAGTTACAAGTTGTATAGGTGAATGAAAAAGCATTTAAGAATGCAGTTGTTAGTTCAATGTTGCATCAATCAGCATAATTGCGTCTTGCACGTTTCTTGGAGGCGGTCCAGCTGTAACCTGTTATACGAAGTCTTACAAAATGTTATTTAACCATCCTTATTTTGATCGATCGACCGACAGATAAAAAAAACATCCTTATTCTAGTTCTTATTTGCTTAGTAATACAATTTAACACTCGTACTAACTTTAGCCGTGTCCATCACGAGAAGCTATATAGATAGATAGATAGATAGCATATGTTTAATTTAAGCGTTTTTTATAACAAAATTAATTATGACGTAGGAGCTAGTGTGTGCATGATTACTATCACTTTAAGTATGTTTGAAGATTATTTTCTTACAAAAGTTGAACATCCAAGAGTGTACGTTATTTTTAAAAATGTAAGCAGTATATATATTTGAAAGTTTTTTTTTTAAGATCGAGTGTGTTATTATTAATAAAACATAAGTATGCTTAATTTTTTTTATGAAAAATCCAAAGCATATTTGCATGGGGGATACTTTTTGTTGTCTTCTTACTGTTATATATAGTTAACCGTAGGGCTCAGCACCGGTCCAAAACCGGGCCGGACCGGACCGGACCGGGGACCGGATGTCTCTAAACATGTGGACCGGGGACCGGACCAGAAAACTCCGGTCCGGTTTTGGACCGGATTTTTATTTTTTTAAAAAAATAATATTATTTGAAATAAAAATTAATTTTTTATTGAAAAAATTATAATTTATTTGGAAAACTTATATATAAATTATGAAAAATATAATATTATTAAGTATATAATATAAATGTGAAACTTAAATATTAAAAATAAACTATAAAATATTAAAATTAATATAATTTTTATTTAAATTTAATTTTTATTTAATTTTTATAAATATCCGGTCTGGACCGGACCGGACCGGGGACCGAATTTCTCAAATTCATGGACCGGGGACCGGACCGGAAGTGCCTCGGTCCGGTCCCGGTCTGTACCGGTCCGGTCCGGTCTGGTCCAAAAATCCGGTCCGGACCGGATTTTGCTCAGCCCTAGTTAACCGTACGTAAAATGAAGTTGGACGTTGAATTGGCAACAAAATGTCATTGGTAAGGACTAGGGAAGTAGGGAGTAATCGCCGTTCTCAGAGCCCAGATTTTGAGTGCGGATTCTACGAATGACGGAGCCAATGATGACCAGGACATGGATTCTGTGGAGAATGGAACCGCGACCGAGGTTGACCCTAGCGCCTTTGGGGCTCAATCGAATTAGTCAAGCCCTCCTCTCCTTTGCCTCTAGGTTAGCCATGAATTGCCTAGCTTGGAATTGTCGGGGTGCCGGTAGCAAGGGTTTTCGCAGGGCTGCTAATTATTTAGTCAAGCAAAAGCATGTTGATGTGCTTGTCCTGATTGAGCCGAAGATCTCCGGGATTAGGGCTGATTTTGTATGCAACAAGCTCAAATTCAAGAATCATCATAGAGCTGAGGCGAGAGGCTATGCCGGCGGTGTTTGGGTGTTATGGGATAATGACAGGGGCCCTCTTGATATTGTGTTTACTCATAATCGATTTATTCATGCCCATGTCTCTCTTTGCAAAAATCCTTTCATTTAATTTTTGTTTACACGCCTCCTAATGAATCTGATCGGAAGGACTTTTGGTTGGTTTTGCAGGACTACACCAAGACGATCCAGGCTCCTTGCTTTGTCGGGGGAGATTTCAATTGTGTGCTTCATGATTGGGAAAGCTCAGGGACGGTTCATTCTCTTTCTGGCGACTCAGATAAGTTCAGTGAATGGGTGGAGACCTCTAGGTTGATCGACATGGGTTTCATTGGCTCGCCGTTCTCTTGGTCTACTAGGTCTTCCCCTGTTGATTTCAAAGCTAGAAGACTCGATAGATTCTTTCTGAATGCTGCTGCTAGATTGGATTGGCCGAATGCTTGCGTCACTCACCTCCCGAAGCTCTGCTCGGACCACTCGCCTTTGCTGCTGAATCTCGATCAGGGGATGAATGGTTCTAGGTCGCGACGCCCCTTTAGGTTCGAGGCTGCCTGGCTCACACACCCTTCATTTAAAGATGTTGTGAATAATAGCTGGAAGAAAGATATGAGTGTAACAGAGGCTCTTTCGTAGTTGAAGTCCGTCCTTCTCAAGTGGAACAAAGAGATTTTTGGCGACATCCATTTTCGCAAAAGGTCTATTCTTTCGAATTTGGATGCTGTTGGAAGGGCTTGTTTGAACAGGTGCTCTCAGTCTCTTATGAATGAGCAATTGAGGCTTAGGAATGAGTTGGATCATGCGCTCAAGCATGAGGAGTTGCTTTGGTTCCAGAAATCGAGAGAGAAGTGGCTCATCGCTGGCGATAGAAATACGTTTTTTTTCCATGTTTCGACTCTGGTCAGAAGGAGGAGGAATCGAATTGATGCTGTGATGAATGATGATAGTGTCTGGATCACGGAACCCAAAGATGTCGAGTCCTTTGCTCTGAATTATTTCAAAGGGCTGTATTCTGAGGATGATAGTGCACTTGTCATCCCTCAGCTGCCTACGGAGATGTTCCGAGTGCTCGATCAGGGGTAGTGGGCTGCGCTTAATGCTGGGATTTCGGACGCGGAGATCTTTGAAGGGTTGAAATAGATGGGAGGGCTTCAAGCCCCTAGTGTTGATGGCTTTCACTCAATCTTTTTTCAAAGATGTTGGGATTCAGTTAGTGACTCTGTTAAGTATTTTGTGAAGGATTTCTTTCGCACAGGTCGCCTCTCTGCTGGAGTTAATGAGACACTTATTGTCCTGCTTCCTAAAGTGTGGAAGCCTGAGAAGATTACGCAGTTTTGGCCCATTAGCTTGTGCAATGTTATTTATAAGCTTATTACTAAGATCATGGTGAATCGCATGCGACCAATTCTCTCCGAGGTTATCGGTCCTATGCAAGGTAGCTTCCTGCCCAATCGATTCATTATAGACAACATTGTGATCGCCCAGGAGCTCGTCCACTCGATGAAGAGAAAGCCGGGGAAAAGAGGGTGGATGGTCCTCAAGATTGACTTGGAAAAAGCCTACGATCGGCTCTGATGGGAGTTTATTGGGAACACGTTGGCCGAGGCTGGTTTCCCGACGAGCTGGACCGCCCGAATCAAGGAGTGTGTCAGCACGGCGTACATGAAACTGCTTTGGAATGGCGAACTTACCGAGGGTTTCGTTCCGGAGAGGGGCATTAGGCAGGGGGATCCAATCTCCCTGTATTTATTCGTTTTATGTATGGAACGGATCAGCCAAATGATTGATTTCGCTATTGCTAATGGGGAGTGGCGGCCTGCCAGGATTTCTAGGAGGGGTCCCGAGGTGTCCCACGTTCTTTTTGCGGATGACGTCATCTTGGTGGCCGAAGCTTCGATTGAGCAGCTCTGGGTTATTAACCGCATCCTGGGCGACTTTTGTAGCGCTTCTGGTCAGAAAATCAATACGGAGAAGTCTAAACTGTTTGTGTCTAAAAACACCAGCAGTAGAGTCATCGACGATCTCCGCAACGAGTGTTGCTTTGAGGTCACTACCAACCTTGGGAGCTACCTTGGGATGCCAGTTCTTCACAAAAAGGTTAGCAAGGAGACATTCGGGACCATTTTGGATAAGATGAGGGGCAGGTTAGCCTCTTGGAAGGGCAAGTTACTGAGTTTAGCGGGTCGCATCACTCTTGCTAAGTCGGTGCTCTCCGCTATTCCCACTTACTCCATGGCCACTGTTGTGCTTCCTAAGGAGCTGTGCGATGAGTTGGATGGCATTGTGAGGAATTTTGTTTGGGGTGATGATACTGGCAAAAGTAAAATTCACCTTGTTGGTTGGAAGGATTTGTGTCTCCGGAAGGGTGACGGAGGCCTGGGGCTCCGCTCTATGCGCAACGTGAATTTAGCTACTATGGGCAAGCTTAGTTGGAGATTTTTGAATAGTGAAGATGAGAGATGGGCTGCCATCTTGAAGGCCAAGTATGTGCGGGAGTCCGGAGCCATGGTGGTTGGGGCGTCGGCGGTGTGGCAGGGTATCTCGAAAGGTATCAATGAGGTTGTTTCGAAGGGTTGTCGATGGAACGTTGGCAATGGTAAGGGCGCGAGGTTCTAGATCGATGCTTGGCTTGGTTCGGAGAGGCTTTTGGACAGTGCTAATGTGGTGGTCGATGGGGACTCGCTCCATCTCAAGGTTCGACATTACTCGGTTTCTGGTGGCGGATGGAAGTGGGAATTGCTGTCAGAGGTGCTGCCAGCGAGTGTTCTATTGCGGCTGTCGGCCATCCAGTTTTCGGATGAGGATGATCAAGAGGACTGCCTTGCTTGGGAGCCATCGGCGAATGGCGTCTACTCGATTGGTTCGGCGTACGAGATTGTGGTTGACAGAGGCGAGCTTAGCGGGAATGACCACACCTTCTTTCGCGCGATCTGGAAGCTTCAAGTGCCTGAGCGTATTAAGGTGTTCATGTGGTTAGTCGCTAGAGGAGCGATTTTGACTAACCATGAGCACTGCAGGCGTCATTTGGCCCACAACGAGACTTGTGGCATCTGTAATGATGGCGCCGAGTCTCTCATTCACTTATTTCGGGACTGTAGAATAATCAATTCGTTCTGGCATGAGGTGGAGTTTGCGGCTGCCTCTACTGATTTCTTTTTGATGCCCTTTGCAAGTTGGCTGAGAAGCAATGTCATGGAGGACAAGGTGGTGGCTGGTGAGCTTGATTGGGCGACCCTCTTCTCAATGGCGTTGTGGTGGATTTGGAAGTGGCGGAACGGGAAGATTTTCAACGAAAAGAGCATGGCCAACGACCCGGTTGGGTTCGTCTTTAATCGCACCAGGGAGTACGCCGCTGCTTGGAGCAGCCTCAGGACCAAGTGCGCTCGTCGGCAGAAAGAAGAAATTATGGTGGGCTGGAACGCGCCGCTGAATGGTGTGATCAAGATAAATACAGATGGTGCCGTCAACGTTGATGGTGGTGCAACGACGGCGGGTGTACTCAAGGACTCGAATGGGCAGTGGATCGCCATGTTTGTCCACAACATCGGGCAATGCTCGGTGCCGACTGCGGATCTGTGGGGCGTGGCTGACAGGCTCGAACTCGCTTGGTCTAAAGGTTTCAGAAAAGTGCTCCTGGACTGCGACTCTAAACTGGTGGTTGATCTGATTGGTTTTGGAGTTGGGCGGTCGCACCCCCTCTTTTCCCTGGTGTCTCGATACCAAAATCTCTTAAGTCAGGCTTGGGAAGCCAGACTCTCTCATGTCTTCAGGGTAGCGAATGTTGTCGCCGACTCCCTCACAAAAACCGCTTTCTCTTTTCCTTTCGGTCTTCATGTTATTGTTGAGGCTCCTACGAGTACTCTCAAGCTTTTATACGATGATGTCGCGGGTAGGGCCACCCCGCGCATCGTGAACTTGTTAGGCCTTTAGTTTTTCGGGTTTCCCGTTTCTTGATAATAAAAAACTAAATAACTAATGTATACAAAATGTCATTGGTAAGGACTAGGCCGAGCTTAATTATGGGCGTGGTGGAGGGTTTGCAATGGGCTTGGAATAAAGGTTTTCGTCGAGTCATTTTGGAGTCGGATTCTTTGATTGTTATTAATTAATTTATTAAACTCTTGAATAAGTTTCGACAAAAAAAACTTTAGAATAAGTTCAAGCCATCCCTTGACTAACCTGATAGGTAGGTGTCAAGGCTTAACTAGTAGAGATTGAAATGTCCAATTTTGTCATGTGTATTGTGAGGTGAATTCGGTTATGGATCGCTTAGCGTCCTTAGCAATTTCTTTTCCCGTTGGTTTTCATGTACTGCTTGTCCCTCCCGATGGGATTTCGTTTTTGTTGCTTGAGGATGTAAAGGGTTGGGCTATCCCCCACATAAGGACTACTTAGCACATTTTTCGTAATTAATAAAACGCCCATCAAGGACTCGGAGAACGCCATCTCTTATTCGACAAAAAAAATTAACTCGTGTATACATAAGAGGTTAATTGTGGAATGGGTCGAAAGTTACAAAGCATGTAATTTTACATTAAACAGGTAGACATGCTAGCTTATATAAATACATAACGTACATCCTCTTTCGACCACGTGTAGGTGTAGGCCGTGTAGCAAGAGATTGCTTAGTTGATTAAAAAAAATCGAACAGAGGTAAAGGATTAATTCCATATTTAAGCAATGTATTTTTGCTGGGCTAATCACGTAAATGTTTATTAAACTTGTGAAACTATAGGTCTTTAAAACGTGCACGTTTTATATAACAGTATCCACGAAGTAATTAAATAAAGCCTAGGCTTTTTGCCCACCGATTTTTTGCCTCTTGCACAACATCATTAAAGGCGTCAAATTATTATATTAATTAAATTGTGAGAAAATCTACTATTATATAACTTTCAAAATATTATGTGCAAAACCCTAGGACCCAATGCCAGATTATGGTACCGGATTATTTTGAAAATATAATTATGCACATAATATTCATGGGGAATCGGGGGTTTTTACTTTTTACCCGTACTAGTAAAAACCCCGTACCATGTACGGGTAATATAAATATAAACCTGAATTGACTGATTCGAGATTGAATTTTGACATGAATTCGTTTTTAACTCGAGAATTTACAATTCAAACACAATAGACCCGAGTCCGAACTTATTGACCTACAGATAATTGTGTTTAACTGTTCATATTTATATTACTATTATTTGACATACTATTAACATATGATGACATGAGAAAGTTTTTTCACTATTTCTCAATATTTAATAATGACAAAACGTATATTAATTAACAGAAAAGAATACTTAAGATATAAAAAATTCAATTGATTGTTTTTTATTTGTATAAGGATATAACGTTAACAAGAATCATGTTAGGAGAAAATATTAAGATATAAAAAATGAGATAAGATATCAAGTGAATATACGGTAATTGGATAAGATATAAAGTAGATATATAAGGAAATTCGATAAGGTATCAAGTTGATATAAAGGTAAATTTAAAAAAATCTAATGTACAAAAATAAAATAATTATTTTATTCAAGACTGATGACGTGGCGCAAATTTTTACATAGACTTATGTTCTGCTTTATACTGTATTATAGTAGATTAAAGCTACTTAATTATAGCAAATCCAAGATCTTTGCCAAGAAATAAAACGTGTTATAGAATTTTATCTTATCTACTCAATTAGAGCTACCTAATTATAGCAAATCCAAGATCCTTCCAAAAAATAAAACGTGTTAGTATTTGCCTTGAATAGGATTTTATTGATAGGATTTTATCTTGTCTACTCAATTAGAGCTACTTAATTTTAGCAAATCCAAGATCCTTGCCAAAAAATAAAACGTGTTAGTACTTGCCATGTTGAATAGGACTTTATTGTTAGGATTTTATCATATCTACTTGATTATAGCTACGACAATTCAATACGGAGTACAAGTTTATTAAGTTTAGGAGGCAATATGAAAGATACTTTAAAGTTTAGGGGCCTATTTAAAACAATGTAGTTTAAGGACCAATAAGAAAACTATTTGAAAGTTAAAGGACTAATGGTGTAATTTACTCCTTTTTTATTACTATGATCAAACGTTGGTTTATCAATAAGTAGTACAATCCATACCATGTACGAGTAATGTGAGTATAAACTCGATTTAATCAATCTGAGATTAAATTTACACCATAGCCTATTTTTTACTCATTAATGTATATCCTATTTTAAATTTTTTAATTAATTATATAGAATCTTCATAAAACGGTTAAAAAAGATCTTTTACCTAAAATGAAAAATATTTTAGTAATTTAAATAAAACTTATATTCTCTTAAGATATCAAACTGATATCAAATTTTGAATAAGATATCAAGAGCATATAAAGGTAATTTTTAAAAGGTACAATGTAGAAAATAACATCAGTATTCCATTCATCAATGATGACGTGGCACAATTTTTGACACAGACTTGAGCTCTGCTTTATAATGTATTATAGTACATCATGTTCCAATAATTATATTAGGGTCCGGATCCGGTAGGAATGATTATTTTGGTAGGAAATAGGAATGAATCTGGGCCGTTGATCACGGAGCAAAAAAAAAACGCAAAAATTCGGCCCCCAAACGCGTTACTGTTCACGCGCTACTGTACACCCCCCCCCCAAACGCGACAATCGCCCCACCCCCAAATGCGAAAATCGACCAGCTCGACTCCATCGATTTTCGCCTCCGAAATCGATTTTCGCATCCGAAATCTATAGCTCAAATCGATTGTAGCTCAAATCTGAGAACCAACTGCAACAAATTCAATCGCCTCCGAAATCTGTTGCTCAGATCTCGTTTTCGCCTTCTGGTTTTCAGATCTGAATTTACGAGCAAATCTCAGCACGATTAGAACAAAACTTCGAACAGATCTCAGACCTTGGTCCGATTCGATCTCAATCAACTACAAAAGCAATGGAACCAGGTAGTTAAAACTTTCTTCGATTCTCTTGAACAAATTCATAAAGGTGCTCCATAAAACAGTTTTGCCTGTCGTTGAAACCGATTGTTGTGCTCAAACTAGTTATTAGAGATGTACAATTACATATATCAGCTGCACAAGTTGTAATTGTACATCCTAGTTGGCATCCTAGTTGAACAAATTGAGCATCCCATATACAAAAATGAAAATAGTTGAACAGTTACATATTTTAGTTGCACAAATCAAATGAATAGTTGAACAAGTACAAAACACGTATCAGATTACGATGGTGTTATAACGTGTTTATAACAGAGTTGAACAAATGCATATACTAGTTGCACAATTATGATATATGGTTGAACTATTTATGAATGTTTGCACAAACATGGTTGCACATGAACAAAACACAGACATAGTTGCACAAACAAGCTTCCTAGTTGTACAAAGTTTAGCATAGAGTTGAACTAAATAGTTTACTTCATTATTTGTGCTTCAATAACTTATTGTTGATGTTGTTTCACACTAATGAAGGTAAAGCTGAAGAAGAGAAGGGGTTGAAGATCTCCATCTCTCCTGGAAACACTACGTATTACATACCGTTTTGTGATGATAAACTCAGACTTCATGTGGGGATGGTGTTCCAAACTTGGCATCAAGGAGCAAACTTCTATAAAGAATACGCACGTGCATGTGGATTCCAGCCACGTAGCGGGACTGTCACACGATCTCGTGATGGGAGTATACTTTGGAAATACATGTTGTGCAACAAGGAAGGCTTTAGAAAGGAATCAACTACACAGATTGTACAATGTACAACAACTAAACAGATTGTTGCAAAAAGAGAGAAAAAGAAAAAAAGATGAGGAGGAAGACGAAGATGAAGACACAGAAGATGAAGAAGAAGAAGACGAAGAGGAAGAAGAAGTGGGAGGAGGAGAAGAAGGCAAGAAAGTACTCAAGAGAAGGATACTAAACAGTAGATGTGGTTGTATTGCTAAATTTGCTATGAGGAACGCTGGAAAGGATGGATATATTGTCAAAAAGTTTGAAGAGTATCACAACCATATGATGTTGGATGAAACACAAAAACACTTTGCCAAGAAGTATAGGAAGCTCAGTGCTTTCCATAAAGAGTTCATTATGAATTGCATCAAAGCAAACATTGGCACAAGCAAGTCGTACATGGTCTACAAAGAGTTTGTTGGATCATACAACATAATTGGTGCAACCATAGTACACTTCAAGAACTTCAAAAGAGATTTGAACTCCTTCATGATTGGATGTGATGCTCAGATGGTGATTGACAACCTATTCAAGAAAAAGGAGAGGTGTAATGCCTTTTGCTTTGTTTACACCTCTTGCTTTGAATACGATGTTGATGAACAACAACAATTAACAAAATTGTTCTGGTGTGATCCTATTACAAGAAAGAGCTTTTCCTATTTTGGGGATGTTGTCTCTGCTGATGCAACATACAAGTCAAATAGGTATGTATTGTTTTCCTAACCAAGTTAAACAAATTCGTAACATAGTTGAACAAGTATCTGTTCTAGTTTGCACAAACCGATATCGCAGTTGAACAATATCTTATAGCATTTGAATGAAAAGCATGCTCTAATATCTGTTGCATTCTGTGGTTCAACGGACTGTTGTCTAGTTGCACAAATCCTGCTCGTAGTTGCACATACGCATATAGTAGTTGAACAAATTGGTCAAATGCTTAACCTAGCTTAATAAAAATTCTACCACAGTCGAACAAATATATATCCTGTTTGCACAAACACATGTACTAGTTGCACAAATACGTTTATAGAGTTGCACAAATTCATAATTTTGCATTTCAAGTACGATATGGTATTTGTACCATTTACTGGAGTCGATAACAACAAGAAAAGCATCACATGTGCATTTGGACTGCTTCTGAAAGGAGATGTGGAGGCGTATGTGTGGCTATTTCAGAACTTCAAGCAAGCTATGGGGCATGAACCGTTTATCATCTTAACCGACCAAGACCCTGCCGTAAAACAAGCAATTGAGAGGGTGTTTCAGACTGCCGTGCATCGCTTCTGCATGTGGCACATAATGTTCAAAATACCGGCAAAGGTCACAAGTGATATAGCTAACGACGAACGGTTTAGAAGCAAGTTCAACAAGCTTGTATGGAGCAATGAGATTAGTTAAGAAGAGTTCGAGGGGACGTGGCAATCAATTATATCTGAGTTCGAGCTCGAATCAAACAACTGGTTGTAGGCCATGTATCAACTACATCGATTGTGGATACCTGCGTTCTTCAATCAAGCTGAAATGGGTGGACTCCTGAGAAACCACATCACGCTCTGAAAGCCAGAACTACTTCTTCTCACATTTCATTGGGGAGGCGTCATCTCTGGTTGTTTTCATGATGCAGTTTGAGAGTGTAATTGATTCGCAAAGACATGAACAAGGGAGGCTTGACTTTGAAACGTCTACTTGCTCTCCGAATCTGAAGACACCGCTTGAGTTGGAAAAGTATTGTGCTTCTGTTTACACCATTAGCGTATTCTATGATGTTCAGACGGAAATTGTTGCTTCGGTGTTTGAATGTGGCCTAACAAATCTGGTGAGGGAGGATCACATCCATACGTATCATGTGAGTCACTTTAACAAGGTGTATATTGTGCAACACAAACTGTCAACCGAAGAGTTTGATTGCACATGTAACAAGTTCCTCAATATGGGGATCCCGTGCTCATATATGATTCTTGTTTTCAAAACTATTGGCTTGAAGAAGGTGCCTCCTCGATACGTAAAGAACAGATGGACAAAGAAAACAATTCTGACCCCAATCTTTAAGATTGATGGTGCAATTGTTGAAAAATCCGAGAAGATGGATGAGAAAAAAATCTTGTTGACTGAGGTATTAAGTGAACTACATTCAACCATCGATGCCATAGGAGGAAACACGGAGCAGCTCAAGGAGTTAATACAGGTTCTAAAGGGACAAACCAAACTGTACACTAGCAAAAACGCAGTTGAAGCATCCACATCAACAAAGAACGACACAATTCAGAACTTCCTGGGAAGCAAGCCCAAGGATGTGCAAGTGCATCCACCTGAGCATGCGGTAACCAAGGGGAGGAAGAAAAAGGTAGAATACAAGGAGGGAAAGAGACATCAATGAAGAAAGCAGCAAAGGAACAAAGGGCTTGCAAAAAGGGCAAGAAGGTTGGACACAATAGCAGGACATGCACAAAAGCTTCTAGCACGTAGTTGCACAAACATGGTTTTTGCTTGCACAAACCGGTTTCCTAGTTGCACAATGGTTACTACTATTTGATCTGTTTTCCGTGTATGCTTGAACAAAATACTATTAGTACTAGTTGCACAAACATCGTTTTGGGTTACACAAATGGATTTCCTAGTTGCACAAACAGTTATTACTTGTTGATCTGTTTTAATGAAGTTGATAGTTTGTTTGTTTTGCGTGTATGCTTGAACTAAATTCTATTGATAGTTGCACAGACATGGTCTGTGGTTGCATAAATAGATTTCCTAGTTGCACAACAGTTACTATTTGTCGATCTGTTTAAATGAAGTTGACAGTTTGCACAACAGTTTGTCTAAATGAAATTGAGAATGAAAATACATGGGAAAGATTGAACAAAAATCCATGATCAGTTGCACAATGAAAGGTATCTTGATGCACAATTCATCCATTCACTTACACAGTCAGTTGTGCACAAACCACTTACAAACCAGTTGAACAAATATGTTAAACCCAATTGCACAAACAGTATTCAGGATTACACAATCAGTTGTGGATTAAAAAGTATATAGACAAAAACAGTAGCGAAAGTATCTAAAAGTATCCAATTACATCTAGCATATTCATGGTTCACTTCTTACCCCTACCCTACCCCTCCTTCCCTTCCCCTTTGCTACAGATGGAGAGAGGGGAGGTAATGGCACTGGAATAACATAGTTTTTTATGTGTTCCTCTACTTCGGCTCTGCACAGGTTCCAAAGAGTGATCAACATTTCATAGCAATACTTCTTCCTCAAATCATCCAGCTGTTGTTGATCCTCTTTCCTCAGACCACAGTCCCACCCAGCTAAGCCATTACCAAAGTATGTCTCCATGTGGCGCATAAGGAAGATACCACAATCAAATTTGTTGGATGTGTCCCTCTAACTCATTTCTAAGCGTTCCACGGGAACCTTAGTTTCATCCAACAGAGTTGAAGCCTTGTAATACATTTTGTGGTGCTTCAGATAATGAGCCATCAATTTTCTCTGGAAAAAAAAACCTTAAATTTGTAAAGACAGTACATTTGAACAAATGTCACACTGGGTTGAACAAATAAGGAAACAGGTTGTACAAATAGGAGACAAGATTGAACTAACCACTTTAGAAGGCACATTGTCATACTTTCCTTCCACACTAGATTCTGAAGCTGAGTTATCAAGAATGTGCAATCGTAAATTTCTTAGGTTCACTACAATACAGTAAAAATGTGCATGAAAGCAGACGGGGAAGAAGACCTGAACGATTAAAATTAAATAAAATAAATTGTTAGATTGAGATTAACACATGATCATACTAACAAAAACAGTGATATCGACACTTACAAGACCAATGGTGTGAGGCTTAAACACCTTAAATTCATTCATAGCAGCATCAACCATTGTGACAAAAAATGTATTGGCATCTTCTCCATCGATCAATGGAGATAGCACATATGTCTACAAATATAAAAGTTGCACAAATCAGTATTGTGATTGAACAAATAGAACAATCAGATGAATATATATATACCGTGTCCTCGGATGACAAGAAAAACCTCAACGGCTTTTCATCGCTCTTTAGCAACTCGTCAGCGATGTTTAAGAAACTGCTCCACATGTCAATGATATTCGTACTGAGTTCACGACCTATGGCCATCGTTTTAAAATCATGTTTCTTTGGAATGATTTTGCCCATCTTGAGCACAATAGAGCTACAACAAACAAGAGACCACAGAATTAAAACAAAAACTAAAAAAAAAAACTTAGAAAAATGTGTCGTTACCTCTGAACATCAGTAATATCACGCGTTAACCAAGAGAAAAGTTTTTCGACATTGCATGACGGCTTCTCAGACATAACAACGCGCCTGTCGAGGTATGGTGACTTGAAGTAATCGGATGGCTTTGATATCATCTTCTCCATCACAGCCACACCAATACCGACATCACCCATTCGAGAATCAATTGGTACCTCTTTGTGCAGTTCAGGGGGGGTGTTCAATAACATATAATCTTCATCAAATGTGCTTTAGTATTAAAGAAAAAAAATAGATCAGAGTTGAGCAAAACAGAAACAACAACCACATATGAATTAAACAAATATGGTTTCAAGTTGAACAAACTGCAGCCACAGTTGCACAAACATGATTTCAGGTTGAACAAAACAAAAATCTTCAACCACATATAAGTTAAACAAACATGATTTTAGGTTGAACAAACTGCAACTACAGTTGCACAAACGTGATTTCAGGTTGTACATAAAATATCATTAAGAGTTACACAAAACATTATTTTAAGTTGAACAAACTACAACAGAAGTTGCACAAACAGGTTTCCAGGTTGCACATAAAGTGTCATTTAGAGTATGCATGCCGATATAAATATCCATGACAACAAAATTACAAAATAACTTTTAAACCAGGGAAGATGTGCTCCCAGTATCAAGATCAACAACTTCCTTCACAACTTCATCTTGAACTTCTTGAGCTTGAACTTCTTGTTGCTGCAGGTCAGCTTTCTGTTCTTTCCCTTCATGCAGCTAAAGTCCTTCTTGTTGCTCCAATTGTGGTTGTTCTCGTAGCTGGTGGTGGTGGTGTTGTCCTGCTTCCGCCTCTTGATTTTTTGCAGCTAGTGGTGGTGGTGGTGTTGTTGTTGTCCTTGTAGCTGGTGGTGGTGGGGGTTGTTTGTCAGGTTCTTGTTGTTCTTGTGGTGGTGGTTGTTGTGGTTGTGGTTGTTGTTGTTGTTGTTATTGTGGTACTTGTGGTTGTTGTTCTTGTTGTTGTTGTGGTGGTGGTGGTTGTTCTTGCTGGTGAGCAATCTTTGCAGTGGCCTCTTCCTCAATTGTCTTCTGCTTGAGACTGATCTTTAACATTAATTTCTTATTCAAAGGCAATGATTCAGGCTCTGCACAAAACAGATATGTAGTTGAACAAATGTTAAACACAGTTGAACAAATATCAACAAGCGTTGAACTAGTAAGGGAGATGGTTGATCAAGTGTAGAACATAATTCAACAAAATACTACATATGGTTGCACAAATGAAGAAACCAATTGAACAAACACAAGTAAGGGTTGCACAAATACATACCAGCATCAGCCGTGGACTTCCCTCTATCCTCCTTGTTCGACTCTATCTCCCTCTCGCATGCCATCCTAGTCTGCCTGGCAATCTCAGCCACATTGTCGAAATCTGATGGTGGGTACGGGGAAAATAGCGAGAATGAAGGCACCTCAAACTTATAGGAAGCTTTTTCCTTCGCCGCAGCTTCGATCTCGTCCAATAGCTTCGATGCCTCAGCCTAGAAGCTCCGCGGGCTCAGTGTCTCCTCACCCTCCTCACGAATGGAAGAATCCTTCATTCCAACAAGCTTCTCTAGCGCACAATTGACCTTGAGGAAGAGGCCGTTCGAGGCGATATTAGAGGGCACTTGCTTCATGTGCTCCAAGAAGCTCTTCATGTCAGAAACAAGAATCACCCCCCTCCTCAAATGCTCCTTGACGAATGATTGAGATATATGAACAATACAAAAATCAAGAAAAAACCAAAAATGAAGGGATAAAGAACACATGAAAATATCAAAAACAAAAACAATGAAAAAATATGCTTACATCGCCTTCAAAACATGGAGGGAGCACATCATCGGCAGGAGGAGTAGGGCATGAAGGTCCAGGATGAGCATGAGTTGCATGAACAGAAGATGAGCCCTCTGAAATCATAAACGGCGGGCGACAGAAGCCAACTCCAAACGAGCCCTTGTCCATTTCATATTTCTGGCGCCTAGAGAAAATAGATGAGGTGTAGCAGGAGACAATAGGGAAAGCCCTTGGTGCAAAGTCTTTGGTGTAGGAGGAGAGACAGTCACAGTATATAAGCTGTAATAGAAACCATATGAAATGAAATTAACAACATGTATACTACAGTTGAACAAATGTCAGTTACAGTTGAACAAATGTGAGTTACAATTGAACAAATATAAATCACAGTTGCACAAACACGTCAAACAGTATAACAGAGGTGCAATTGAGTTACAAAATTACAGTTGCACAATAATATCAAAGGATTGAACAAATCTAAAATAGAGTTGAACAAATGCAATAGGATTACAACACAAAATATATATTCATTTGAACAAATGATAAAACACAATGGAACAAATATGCAACACAACAGTACAAATTAAAAGGTCAAAAAAGAGGTGAATCATACCAGGAGAAACAATGGAGAACCTCTGAAAAGGCCATTCGTCTTCTTCTTCCATGCCTCTACACTTTCAATCGTCTTCTCCAGCAGAAGACCACACCAGTCAAGATTACAAATGTCATTTTCATCAACGAGCACATCCAGAACCCTTCTGTTCACACCACCGTTTTGGAGACTCTCGACAAACAGCGTATAAAACAAAACAATGAAATTACGACGGAACCAAAGCCCGCCGGTCTTATAGTCCTTAACCATGTCAAATACATCTTGGGGTTTAAGGGAAGCAATAGGTACAGGAAGATTGTTAGCACCAACAAACTGATCCATAAAAGGATTGAACAAACTAGACTTTGTTTGAACCTTCAAACCTTTAACCTTCTTGGTGCCACGAGGCAAACCAAGATACGAATGCACAAGTTCCGGAGTAATATGAACGTAAGTATCGGCAACCTTCAACATTCTAGTGCAAGGGTTGAAGTTGTCGATGACATGATAACACAAGCGGCTAGGCAGCTCAGTAAACTCCCATTCCAATAGATGCTCAAATCCCATCTCAATGATGGATTTCTTCTTGGCTTCATTCGACTTACAATAATGCATAACCTCACAAAGCATTGAAATGGAGCATCTTGAAACGAGCTGAGGAAGCTCATCAAAAGTCAGCTTTGGATCTTTAACGGTCCTGAAATAAAAGAACAGATTACACAAATTTGCGTCGGAGTTGCACAAATGTGTATTTCAGTTGAACAAACATGAACCAGAATTGAACAACAAGCAATATGGTTGAACAGAGACATAATAGAGTTGCACAAATGTGAACACATAGTTGTACAAATGTGTATTTCAGTTGAACAATCATGAACCAGAATTGAACAATAAGCAATATGGTTGAACAGAGACATAACAGAGTTGCATAAATGTGAACACATAGTTGTACAAATGTGTATTTCAGTTGAACAAACATGAACCAAAATTGAACAACAAGCAATATGGTTGAACAGAGACATAACAAAGTTGCACAAATGTGAACACATAGTTGTACAAATGTCTAATATGGTTGCACATATTAAACAGATGAACAATTTACATTTGCCTCTAAGCAAGAGTTTTGATTCTTTTTTTGGGAGCAGTGGATGTAGAAGCCTTTTCAACCTCATCCTTCCTTTTCACAGCTACAGGTTAGGGGGATTTTTGTTGAGATGGCACCGTAGCCTTCCTTTGTACAACTTTAGGGTTGGGAGATTTTGGTTGAGATTGCTTCGGTGGAACATCCCTTTTTGCAGCTTTAAGGTTGGGAGATTTTGGTTGAGATTGCTTCGGTGATCTCACCTCAGCAACATCCCGTTTTGCAGAACTCAAAGACTGCAACCTCTCACCCAGAACAAAATCACCTGAGCTCTCGCTCAGGCTAGCCGACGACGTCGTTGGTGGAAGCACAGTGGTGCGACCACTTCTTAACATAGGTATCTCTGTGTTAAGACGACTATCATGCGCATTTTTTGATCTAAGCTCTACAAAAAAAGGGGAGGGACATGGATGAATAAACATATTGGAAAAAATATAAAACAGTTGGAAAAGAATTGAACAAACAGACTAAAACAATTACACAAACATTTATATCAATTGAACAACAACATAGAATAGGTTGGAAGATGGCTTGAACAACCTCTTCTAATCGGAGGAGGCAAATCTCCAATAGTCATTCTTCTAAAACAAAGATCTTGTACAGTTTGTTCTGGAATATTTACTTGATTCTTACCTAATTGTACAGTATTAAACACAAGTTGAACAGATTACAAACTTAGGTGAGCAAACTTCCTAACCAATTGAACAAATAGATACACCAGTTGCACAAATAGATATATCAGTTGCACAACAAAACCAAACACAATTTAACACAAAAAACGGTTCAATATATTAAACAAACATGCAATAAATTACACAAAACTAGTTACACAGTTGAACAAATAGATAACACGGATGAACAAACCGAGATAAACAACTCAACAGTTCCAGATCTGAACAAAATACCAAATCAACAACCAAAACACAAACCGAAACAACCAAAAATACATGCACACATGACCAATTGAACAAATAAACCAACCAAATGAACAAAACACCAAAAATAGGTTAAACATAGTTGAACAAAAGCAGAAAACGAACAAATCACCAAACATGCACACACACAAAACTACACAAAAACACAAAACCATGTATCCAGTATGTATAAGCACAGATCTACACAGTTATGCAAAGAATCAACAAGAAACACACATGGATTCGAACGAAAACAAGCAAACGACTCCAAAATACATGAACTAGATCGATAAATCAACTAAAACACAAACTAATCGCAAATAACCGCTTCGAAAAGACTTCAACAACATCATTCAGAACCAAAATCCAAGCAAAAACAAGCGAAATTGCACAAAATCAAAGAATTAGAGTTCGAAACAAGCAAAAATCAAAAAAACCGAAACCTAGGGTTTCGAATTGAGCATACCTCGCGTGTTTGAGGGAGACGACTTCGATCTCACCATTGTTGATTGTAAAGATAGCAGTTTGAATGCAGGAAACGAGCGAAAAATCGAGCCAAAACTGTTGAGATTTGAGGGGAAACGAAGTCGGAAGTGGTTCGCAAGAGAGAGAGTTCGGGAGGAGAGAGAGAGTGAAAATGTGAAATGAAAAAGTGAATTCCGAAAACACAGTTTTTATGGGGGCCCCACAAGGACGCGCGCGGGGGGAATTTGGGATGAAATTTACTTAAATCTGAGTCATTCGATCCGTTAGATCGGACGGTGGAGATCTATTCCTATTTCTCACCACAATAATCCTTCCTACATGACTCTTTCTCATTATATTATATGTCTTTTGTTTATCATCTTTATAAAATTTTATTTTTTAGTTTTAATATTTTATGCCTTTTATTTATGTATTATTTATGCTTCTCGATCATATTGATCTGTTTGTGTACCAACCTCTTAATCTAGGTACCTGATTTGCCAAGAACATTGAATCAATCCAAGGCCACATGCACAATATTAAAGAAGAAAAATCCATGATCAATCATTTATTTAAGGCAACAACTTTTTGGACACACCGATTTTGACTTTTTGCACCACGCCATTAGAAGGCGTCGCTTTCAAGAGGCGTCAATTAAAATAATAATAAAAATAATTACGAAATTGAACATTGGCGTCGAACGACGCCGTTGACCGACGGCACCGGGCGCCATTGGGAGGCGTGGCAGGACGAGAGGCAGGCGACGTCATCGGAGGCCAGACGAGAGGCAGGCGATGAGGAGGCTGGCGTGGGAGGCATGGCAGGACGAGAGGCACGCAACGTCCTAAACTTAAATTTTTCTAAATAGATCCTTAAACTATTAAATTATTTGCATTGTTGGTCCTTTTGTTAATACAAACATTAGGACATCGTTAATATTGTTATACAATATTTTTTTCCGACATCCAGTTTTCATCTACAACTCAATCTCATTCTCACTTCCACCATATTCGCTCTCTCTCCTTTCTAATCTCAGCTCGTTCCCATTTAATTGATTTTGGGTCGACGAACCACCATTCAGCGAACTCGAATTTTAACCACTCATCATTCTACGCTACTTTTGTGAGTGAAATCGTCTTAATAAACCGATTGTTACCATGTCTTATTTGTACTTCCTTCCAAAACACACTTGTTCCGGTTGATTTTGCTAATGACTCACTTTCAAGAATTTATATTTTGAACGACCCTCCCATAAGTATCTTGATGCACGAGTATACTGATGGTTGCTTAACATGCTTATGATGAAAGAACCAAAAATGTAAAAAAATTCATAGTTTAGGGATCCATTTAGAACGATATAGAGTTTAGGGTAAGGGTGTCCAACGGGCCCGGTCGCTCGTAACCCGGACCGACCCGGTCTGTAAATTACCGGTCGGGTCACAGGTCATAAAATTTTCATTTATGGGTTACGGGTCGGGCTACTAGTCAACCCGGTGGGTTATGGGTCGACCCGTAAAACCCGTGAAATTAAAAGAATATATATATATATATAATTTTCTTTTCTTTTGTTTGGACTATGAATTGTATTTTTTTTTGCTTTTTGAGACAAATTTCGAAAATTATATTACATTGAAGGTTAGAAAAATAATATTGCACAATCACAAAAAAAATTTAAGTGTGAAAAACAACATCGTTATACACAATTATATAATCGGGTCAAACGGGTTTTACGGGTCAACCCGCTACCCAACCCGTAATTTGACCCATAAAACCCGTTTGACCCGTAGCCGGATTATGGGTCGTGTCTAGGGTCACGTTTCAACGGACTATGGGTTGACTCGTAATTAACCCGGTTGACCGTTGGACACCCATAGTTTAGGGGCTAATAAGAAAAATGTTTCAAACTATAAGTACTTATTTAGAACAATATAAAATTTTGGGACCAAGGGTGTAATATTTATTAGAGTAATAACTGAGGGAAAAAGAGTCATCTTCAGAAGAGGAAAAAGATGTTAAGAAAACAATAGATACAAAAAAATAAAAATAATAAATACAAAAAAAAATTGGTTATCACAAATTATTATTTACATGAGAAAAAAAAAGATGTTAAAAAAACAATAAATAAAAACGAATAAAAACAACTAACAGTATAATATTAAATAGTGGGTCCACTAGCAGGAAGGTTGAAAACTACTGCTACTGTTACAAGCTCTCAAAAAAAAAAAAAAATCAAAACTACTGCTACAAAAATCGTACATGCCAATGCCATAATAGTCTTACTCTTAAAGAATCCAAGCCAAATCCTCGATTAGTCCCTTTATAACTTCTTCCTACAAATATAGGTAAACCGTCAACCACTCAACCCCCTGATCGATAAGATGACACATTAATTATATTTCATCTTCATAATAACTTTATGTTGTCGAAAGTCACTTTCAAAATATAGCACTAAATACTCTAATGATTGGGCTAAACGATATATTAATAATATTTTTGAACAATTTAATATATCTGAAACACAATTACAAAAACTATAAAATGACCTTCTTCATGATCCTTATAACCACAATATTCTCACTAAACTACAACAACATCTTAATAAATATAAGGCTTTAATGGATTTCCATCATAAATTTTGGCTTCAACGAGCTAAAACGACCCATTTACAAAATGTTGATAAGAATACTAAATAATTTCAGACCATCTCCAAAATTCGTAGATTTAAACAAAATATCACGTCTTTTCAGACTCATGATGGTCTTGTCCTGTTTGATTATGAATCTATTTCAGCTAACATTACTTCTGAACTTGCTTCTCGTTTCCAATCTAATACCAACTCTGTTATCTATCCCCATGAGTTGGATATTATTCCAAATTTAATATCAGACACCAAAAATATAGAAGTTTCGTAAGAACCGTCCCCTTCGGAAATTAAAGATGCTATTTTTGATTTATCGCTTAATAAAATCCCAGGTCCGGATGGTTTTACTGCTGAATTTTTTCAAAATTATTAGCCAACTGTTGGGTCTTCGGTTGTGCGTGCAGTGGTAGCATTCTTTCATTGCGGATCTATGCTTACCGCTGCAAATAAAACTTTTATCACATTAACAGCTAAAGTTGACTCTCCAAACTCAATAAATCACTATAGGCCGATTAGTTTGTGTAATACTATTTATAAAGCAATTACTAAGGTTTTGTCAAACAGAATACAACATATTCTTCCATCGATTATACAACCCCTTCAGAGTGCTTTTGTTAAAGGTCGGCTGATCCAAGATAATGTGCTTATTGCTCATGAAATCTTCCATTCTTTCCATAAAAGGAAGAAAGGCCATCTTGGATGGATGACTATCAAATTAGACTTAGAAAAGGCTTATGACAAGATCAATTGGACTTTTATCCGTTTAGTTCTCACTAAATTCGGGTTCCATCAAAAATGGATTGACCTGGTTATGACTTGTATCACCTCTTCATCTTCATCAGTTTTAGTTAACAATGTTCTCATCTTCATCAGTTTTAGTTAACAATGAGCCTGGTTCGGAGTTTATTCCTTCGTGTGGAATCCGCCAAGGTGGCCCTATGTCACCATTCATCTTTGTTTTATGTATGGAATATTTAACTCGTACATTACAACAAGAATCATCGTCTGCCACGCACCATGTTGGCATTCAGTTAACTAAGAATGGATCGGTTTTGCCTTTCCTCAGCTTTGCTGATGATACGATTATCTTTGCAAACGCAAATGCTACCAATATGGAATTTATTAAGAACATCCTCCATAAATTTACCCAGGTCTCAGGACTAGCTATTAACTATCACAAGAGCTCTCTCCAAACCTCTGCTAACATTACGCAACCAATGGCTAGTACCTTAGCAAGTATCCTTAATATCTAGATTACCACGTCTATGGAAAAATATCTTGGCATTCCAATCTTAAAGGGAAGAGTTCAAATTTCAATGTTCTTAGATACCGTTTGCAATCTAAAAAAACAGCTCTCGCATGGGAAGGCTAACTCTATTTCACAAGCAGGTAGGGTTGTTCTTATCCAATCCTGTCTTCTAAGTAAAGTCAACTACCTCATGCAGAGTTTCATGTTGCCTCAAGGTGTTCTCAAGCAGGTTGATTCTGTTTGTAAATCTTTCTTTTGGAACAAGTTTACCCCAAACCATCACCCTCTAATTAGTTGTGATCGTATTTGTTCTCCGAAAGAGAGCGGGGGCATCGGCCTGCGATTAACGGAAAATATTAATATCTCATTACAAATGAAACTTCTTTGGAAAATTGTTACGCAACCTCAAAACGTTTGGGTCAAAGTCATAATAGAAAAATATCTAAGCAACAACTCATTATTTAATTATAATAAAAATACTAGTTCATGGCAATTTTGAAGATTGCTGAATATTAGAAATATCTTTTACAAAGGCCTTAGGTGGCTGCTAGGTAATCGTGAAACCATTAAAGTCTGGTTTGACCCTTGGATCCCTAATGTTGATTTATCACCCTTCATGAACAATTTGGATCCAAATCTTAGGGTCAAAGATCTTACCCTCCCGGATAAATCCTGGAATACCGTAATGCTTGCGCAAATTTTACCTCCACATATAGTGAATATCATCACTGATATTCGAATTCCTATTTCAGATACTCTGGACAAACTTATCTGGTTGCCTGCAACCGATGGGATTTCTTCTGTTCATTCTGCAACTTCACTTTTAACTGCTCCAATAGATCCTGTCAACAATAATTTTGACTGGATATGGAAATCAAAATTACCACCTAAAATTAAAAATTTCCTATGGAAAACATATGCTGATTGCCTTCCTACGACAGATAGAATTAACCGGTTCTACAATCAGTTCCAAACCTATGTTTCCTTTGTGAGCTACAGGATGAAAACCTATATCATTTTTTCTTCCAATGTCCATTTACAAAAGCTATGATATTTCGACTTCAAAAATTATTAAACTGCTCCTGTAAACTAACTACAAATAACAGCTTCCACCAAAATATCAGACAAACACTCACAAATAATCCAAATACCACGTCTCTTGCATTCCTTTGGTGGTTTATTTGGGCTCATAGGAATGCAAACATTTTTGACCCAGGAAGAATTAATCCTAAAAAATTGCCATCTGACTTGACTTTCTTGGGTGCTCTTGCATGGGATGGTTGTAATATTATCAAGGAAAAATCATACTTCCTGAAAACACCACCCCGTCAGAGTTACAAACTAAACTTTGATGCATCGAGACTTAAAACAGGAACAACACATGCTAGTTTCGTTGTTCGAGATCACAACGGATTCATTCGATCTATTGGATGACACCAACTACCTACAATGATAACTGTACAAGCAGAAGCTACAACTTTACTATATTCTCTTTAGCATATTGACTGTTCTATATTTCAGAATCTTAACATTGAAGGAGACAACCTTATAGTAATTTATTCTTTAAAATGCTTGTGGAAAGTACCTTGGGAACTTCACTCTATTATTGAGGACATTAGAAATCTTATTTCGGTTATCCCTTCTGTTATTTTTTATCATTGTTTCAGGGCGTCTAATGCTGCTGATTTCCTAGCAAGAAGACAAGTCGATCTTCAAAATCTCAATGCAGCCATTCCATTTCAATCTTCGTCTTTTCCATATTCGCATTTGTTTGTAACTCAGTCGAGGTTCTTGTTGAGTCAACATCCCGCGCTGTTTGATTTTTTAAAGATCATCCGTCGCGATGATTTAGGCTATCCTTGTAAGTAAAAGGTAGCCTAATTTTGGCTTGTTCGAGCTAGTAGCTCCGCAATCAAAAAAAATATATATAGCACTATATGTCGCAATTTATTGCGGATCAAAATCGCACTTTGATTATATTATGTGATAAAAATAATTTAAGATTTGGCAATAAACTTCAACCCTTGAAGGTATGTGCAATTTTGGATTGTAGTAAGATAAAAAAAATCTGATATTCTTGTCCACAAAAAATCTAAAATCCTGATTTGACCATTTGAACAAGTTGGGTAGTGTTTTTTTTTTGATAGAAAAACTCCTAGCTCATACAGGTCAAAATTAGGCAATCTAAGTGTCACAACTTACAAGGCCAACATAAATTATCACATCGGATAATCTTAAAAAAATAAAACAGCAAAGGTTGTTGTTGGATCGTAAGTCAGTTAATGAGGGCGTCCTTAACTGAGTTAAGGGCGTCCTTTAGTGCAGCGGAATATAGACTTAACAGAATACAAGATAAGTAGACACAAGTATTTATAGAGGAACCCCACTAAGACCAACTAGTCTTATGGGTAAACCTCTACCTCCGTTGGAGGATTTTCAATAGCCGTCCCTTATCTTATTAAGAGTGAGCCCTTACAACTTAGGCGAGTCGTTACACTTCTCTGAGCTAAGCGTCCGTCCTTAGCCTCACTAGTAACACTCCTTTCAACCTAACAAGTAACCTAACACTCTAGCTATAAGGAAGCTATCACTCACGTCTTCTCACGGTACGTTGTGAGAGACAAACTACAACTTTAACTCTTTTGTGGTTTGTATTGGATTTGATGTGGTTGGACTTTCTTTCTCTTGCTTCAAGCTCACTTGATCTTCTCGATCTTCGTTGATGTTCTTGAATGCTTCGGGAGAGCTTGAGAGAAAGTCTTCAAAGTCCACCGTCGCTATGCATACCCTTGGGAGGGTATTTATAGCGAAAGTGGTTCTTGTCCTCTAGCGTCCTCTGAGACTTGGCAGGATCCTTGGGCTTTGATCAACGGTGCGATGAGCCTCTTGAGGAAGTCAACTCTGTTGACGCTTGGGAAGCCTCCGCGTGGGCAGGGGACCATCGCTGGGAAAGCGACGTCTTTGGCATTGTCTACACGTGCCCAGACAAAGGAAGCTTCCTTCTAAGGACTAAGGCCGGACGATGATGTAATCATGTTGGGGCGGCCTTGATTTGAATTTGAACTTCGTCCGTATTTTGGCGCGCGTCCCTTCTTGATGAGGACTCCGTCCTATCTTGCGCAGGGACTCCGCCAATTACGTTTAGCCTTGGAAGTTCAGGTAACATGCATCCCTACAGCTTAAGGACTGCTGTTCACTTGTTGTCCTTTTCGCTCATGTGCGTCCACTGGACTTACCTGAGATCAACACTTGGACAACTTATCAAATACATGTGAGTTTGTCATTATCAAAACAAGGGACGATTATTATGGGTTTAGATATTAACGACTGACGTCCTTAATATCGTCCCAACAATTTCCCCCTTTTTGATGATGACAAACTCTTTCAATTAATGCACACATAAGTAAAGCTTTTAGCATGAGGAACTACACTTGGATTTTCTTTTAGCTTAGGTTGTCATGCAACACTGTCTTTTAAGTGCGTCCTATTTTGTTCTTAACTAGCGTCCTTTGGACTTGACCGAAATTCCCCCTAAGCACATGCTTTCTATGATAACTTTAGAAACAATCGCATCTCTGCAAAACTATACTTTCCCCTTTTGACATCATCGAAAAGGAGAACAAGTGGAAAAGCATGTAAGCACAAAGTCATAACTAAAGTAAAGAACGCTTAGACAAAATGAGACACAAATGTAATGGACTGCATTCAAAAGAAGAGAGAGTACGATCATTACAGACAGAAGTTCCAAACAGGGACATCGTCCCAAAGTCTTAAACAAAAAGAAACAAAAGAACAACAATAAACTTTTTCAGGGATAGAGAGGGGGGAGGTGATCATTTGCGGGGACGCTTGCCGAGAGCCTTGAGATTCTGCTCCTGAAGGTGGTTGTTCTGTGCAAGGAGCTCGTTGTTGCGCTCAAGAAGTTTTGTGTGGACGTGAAGGGTGTCGTGAACCTGTTGAATTAGATCTATCATCATGCACTGGTTCTCGATCATCATTCCCATCAGATACTTCGTAGAGTGCTTCTCAGCCTCATCAGGGACGCTCATACCATCGAGCTCGTCCTCTTCATCAGCAGCGTCCTCAGCTGGCATCCCAACTACTTGAACAGATTCAGTTTCAGGATCTCCTTCCCCAGTTTCAGCAGCAACAACGGCTTGAGCTCTCCTCTCAGCTTTGGCTTTCCGCTCAGCCTCTTTCCGTTCCTTTTCCATTTGGCGCTTGACGGACGGGAGAGGCTCATCACACCTGAGTTTTCCGACTGGAGGGAGTGTGATTTGCCTGACGTCCCAATGAATGCCAAAAGAACGCTCTTGTTTAGGGGCATAGAGTCCTTGCTGCTTTAGAATCTGCTTGACTAGGCCCGGGAAGGGAAGAGAATGCCTGCCTCCTGTGCACTTGCCCATATGTTCCAAGATTACCCGGGGCAAATTTATCGGCTTGCGTTCCAAGAAGGCGTCCAAGAGAATACTATCAGTGATCTGAACAATGGACTTCTTCTCTTGGCGGGGGACGACCATGCGCACAATGAAGTGGTGCGCAAGGACGCCCGTCTTGGTGAGGCAGTGAGCGACTCTGTCCTTAGCAGCGGGCTGTCTCCCATTGAATATTTTGTTGAGGATTTCGTCCTGGGTGAAACGGCCAAAGTTCTTGCAAGGCAGATCATGCAGCGAATCCGGAGGAGAAGGACGCAGGCCTAGCATTTTGCGGACGGTGCCCTCAGCAACTGAGTACTCGTCCCCATCGATTTCAAACGTCACCTGAGGCTTCCCGTTTACTTCTGTGATTTCGAACTTTGAGTAGAAACGGAGAACCTCATCAGGGTCAACATCAGTGGCCTCAGCACCCAAGTGCGTCCATCCATGGCACTCAAGAAGGTCCAAGAACTCTTGGCGCTGGTGCTCTGCCAGAAACTGGGCGGTGAAGAGGAGCGGTGAGAGGATTTTCTTGAAGCGTTTCTGCTTGGAGCCAGTGCTAACGATCACTTCATCACCCGCGTCTTCTTCATCTCCATCTCCCTCCTCGTCCTCAGGTTCCTCATCCTGGGGAGGGGCGTCCTCTTCATCTGAGGCTTCGGTCCTTTGTGCTTGGAACTCAACCATTGCAGTGTCCTCAGCAGTGGACACCTGTTCAGTGGGAGGCGCGTCCACCGCTGGAGTCCTTGCCAAGGACTCCGTAGGGACGGTTGAAAGAGGCGTCCCTTGAACTTGAGCAGCTTCCTCGACGGCCTGAGCAAGCGGAGGAGGAGGAGGAGTTGAAGCTCTAGGAGGAGAGGGAGTAGGAGTGCGGATCTTAGCTTTTGTGGGGGGAGCAGATGAAGTGCTGGGCGGAACCACGGAGATGGGCTTCACCTGGAGCGGAGCAGAGGGAGGAGGCGGCAGCTTAGCAGGTGTAGCGTCCTTGGCCTGGACCTGTACTGGTGGAACGTCCTTGGCCTGGGCCTGAGGAGCGTCCTCTACCCTTGGAGGAGGTGGAGGAAGTTGAGGAATTCCCTGCAAACTCGCTTGAATCGCCTTCTCAACGGCTTCCTTTTCTGCTTGCTCCTGCTCTTGGCGCGCCTTCTCCTCTTTTTCCAGTTGTATTTCAGAGAGGCGAATGGCGGCCATTTCTTCATCTGTGACGCCCTCAAGTTGAGCAGAGGACTTGAGACGTCGCTTTGGGGCGGGAGGAGGGGAGGAAGGGACTGGCTTTGGTGGAGAGGAAGAAGAGCCTTTAATTTGGAGCGATTTGGACGGAGGGGGAGAGGAAGGCCTTTTTCGTTTCTGGGAAGGGACGGAGCCCGCAGGAGCCACAACAAACTCCATTATATCCGGGAGCAGTTTGGCGAGCTCGTCCACGGTTCCACCAAAGGAGTCAGAAATGATTCCTGGCCCCATGAACGGAGGGTTGGTGTGATTGGTTTCTTTGAGGCGGGGTTGGACGTAGGTGACCATGAAGTAGTGGAGGAGTCTTTGGATTTTGGGTGGATGATCATGATTGGACGCCCTCAGACAGATGTTGGCGAGCGTCCTTGGCTCTTTTTCAAGCCAGTCCTCAATTAGAGGGTCGAGGGGAGGACGGTGTTTGGGTTGGGACGGAAGTCTAAAAACGGCGCCTTTACCAGCGATCCCTTCGTCGGACTCCGGCTCAGGTCTGAAGGGCTTCTCTAGAAAGGAGAACCGCTTCTGGGTGGATTTGGATTGAGAGCGGGGTTGTTGTTTTTGTGGAGGAGGTTGGGAGCGAAGGGGCTGGGGAGGGGTGTTGGAGTGGCGGCGCTGGGTGCTTTGAGAGGAGGAATGGTGGCGAGGGGGTTCTTGGCGGCCGGAAGGTCTGCCTCTTGACTCCATTAATGACCGGCCTTTCACCGGAGGAGATTTTGAGGAGGGGGGGTAGTTCGCCGCCGAGGATGGTGAGGTTTTTTTTGAAGCTCTTGTGTTGGCCATTTTTTGAGATGATTTAAATAGAGGAGGATTAGGGTTTGGAGAGAGATTTCGGGATGCGGTTGAAGATTGTGAAGATCTTTGAGAGATTTCTATAAGTGTGCAAACAACAGATGAGCGAAGAAAGGTTTTCGGAATGCACAGGTGGGTATTTATAGGAAGAAGACGAAGTTGGACGGTCAGGGGTAACAGGGTCTTTACACTCGGCTTCCTCCACCCGCCTTCCCACACGTGGCTTTCTTCTTTACTAAGAAACACAGTTGTTGAGCACTGTTTGCGCGTATCCCGAGATCTTCGCTGAAGCTTCTCTAAAAACGGTTCACCTTCCCAATTTCAAACATTCAAACTTCTCACAACTGCAAAGGACTCCACGTTGGCGTCCTTTCAACACACAACACTTCTCAACACTGAACTGAACCACGGCGTCCCAGACACTGTTCTCAACCTCTGAACTTAGAACTCTGTACGGACAACTCTCAGCTCTTAACATTCGTCCCTTTGATCACTTAGAACCATTTTTGAAAATCAAGCAAGTACGTCCCGTAAAGATAAAACAAAGAACGCTCATAGGACGCGTTTGCAAGATTCTCGGCCTGGGTAAGCTTAGAGTTCCCATCATTTCGGTTTGTAATAAGGGTAGGGTGATCAGGGATACTCTTGAGATGAAAAGCGAAATGAATACCATTCAAAAACACAAGTGAAAACACATATCTTAGACTAGCGTCCTTTAAAGATGACTTTAAATGCATGACACACTTTAAGACAAGATCTCAACAAAACATAGCCAATCATAGAGGGAATAATAGAACGGGACTTGATCATTTAAAAGTTATCATCCCCAAAAGCAACCGGAGGTGCTCGAAGGGACGTCTATCAAGTGCTTTTGTGAAAATATCGGCCACTTGGTCCTCAGTCCTAACATGATCCACTCTAATTAATCCAAGTTCAACATTATCACGAAGAAAGTGATGTCTTATATGAATATGCTTCGTCCTAGAATGATGAACAAGATTTTTGGCAATACTTATAGCGCTAGTGTTATCACACAAGATAGGGACTGTGTTAAGGAACGTACCATAATCTTCAAGTTGGTACTTGATCCATAGGACTTGTGAGCAGCACGAAGCAGCAACAACGTACTCAGCTTCCGCATTTGAGAGTGCCACGGAGTTTTGCTTTTTGGATCCCCAAGATACAAGACATGACCCAAGGAATTGAGCCATTCCTGAGGTGCTCTTCCTATCCACCACATGGCCAGCGTAGTCTGCGTCAGAGTACGCTACCAGATTTAGGGACGTCCTTCTAGGATACCATAGACAAAGGTCATCCAGTCCCTTGAGATATCTGAAGATTCTCTTCACTTCTTGCATGTGGGATTCCTTTGGATTTGCTTGGAAGCGAGCACATAAGCATACAACGAACATGATGTCGGGACGACTTGCCGTTAGATATAGCAAGGACCCTATCATTCCTCCGTAGAGCTTTTGATCTACACTCTTGCCTTCTTCATCGGCATAAAGGCGAGTGTTTGGGGAGATAGGAGTATCAATGGGTTTTGAAGAGTTCATCCCATACTTCTCAAGCATTTCACGGATGTACTTTTGTTGATGAATGCGCGTCCCATCTTTGAGCTGAGTGATTTGGAGTCCCAAGAAGAAGTTGAGTTCTCCTATGAGGGACATCTCAAACTCACTACTCATCAAGTTCTTGAATTCCTCTACAAATTTCATGTTAGTGCTTCCAAAGACTATATCATCGACATAGACTTGGACAATCAAGACATCTTTAAGGACTTTCTTTAAGAACAGGGTTTTATCAATGTTACCTCGTGTGTACCCGTTGGACAAGAGGAAGGACGCAAACCTATCGTACCATGCACGAGGGGCTTGCTTGAGTCCATAGAGTGCCTTGTCCAAGGAGTACACATGATCTGGGTGATCAGCGTCCTCAAATCCTGGGGGTTGAGCAACATACACTTCCTCTTTGAGTTTGCCGTTGAGGAAGGCTGTCTTGACGTCCATTTGAAAAAGCTTGAACCCTTTGTGAGCGGCATAGGCGATAAGGAGGCGAATGGCTTCAATTCTGGCAACAGGAGCGAAGGTCTCATCATAGTCGATTCCTTCCTCTTGTCTATAGCCTTGAGCCACCAGCCTTGCTTTGTTTCTTGAGACACGACCACTCTCATCAAGCTTGTTCCTGTAGACCCACCTCGTCCCTATTATGTTTTTGTTTCTCGGACGAGGGACGAGGGTCCAAACCTTGTTTCTTTCAAATTGATTAAGTTCTTCTTGCATGGCTTGAATCCAATCAGAGTCCTGGAGTGCTTCCTTTATGTTCTTAGGTTCAACTAAGGATACAAAGGCGTTGAAGGCACAGAACGCTATGTTGGCATTGAGGGACTGATTCACGGCTGATCTGGTTTGAACTCCTTTTGAAATATCTGAGATGATTTGATCTGTTGAATGAAGTCTTGAAAGATTGGATCCCCTATGAGTAGCGTCCCTTGCAGGAGCACATCTAGGGTCCGTCCAATCAGATTCCTCTGAGTCAAACCCGTCGTCTTCATTGAGAGGCTCAGAGAGTTCCCCCTCAGGTTGAGCGTCCTCTTCTTGACGTTGTTCTCCTTGTAAGCTTGATTCAGCAACATCATGTTGAGCTGGAGATTCACTTTGAGATGGAACCTCCTGAACAACACTGGGAACTTCTACTGAGACTTCTTCAGGATTTTGAGTAGCGTCCTTAGGAACATAGTATTTTCCAGAGGACCCAAGGTCAACTTCATCGTCGGAGTCATCCTGCTGATTAGAGTATGAGCGATCTTTCCCACTTGATTTTTCTTTGTGAGAGGCACTTTCTTTGAACACAACATGAATACTCTCCTCAAGCTTTAGAGTCCTTTTGTTGAAAACTCTATATGCTTTGCTGGTGAGAGAGTACCCAAGGAATATAGCTTCGTCACTTCTTGCATCAAACTTTCCAAGTCTCTCTTTATCATTGTTGTGAACAAAGCATTTGCATCCAAAGACTTTGAGATAGTCGATGCGAGGCTTTCTTCCGTTCAGCAACTCATAGGACGTCTTTTTCAGTAAAGGACGGATCATGGCTCAATTGACAATGTAGCACGCTGTAGCAATAGCTTCCTCCCAGAAGTACTTGGGGACGCTATTAGCTAAAAGCATAGTTCTTGCCATATCCTCCAGCGTCCTATTCTTTCTTTCCACCACTCCATTTTGTTGAGGAGTCTTTGGAGCTGAAAAGTTGTGAGAGACTCCATGTTGATCACAGTAGGCCACGAACTCTGAGTTTTGAAACTCCGTCCCATGATCTGATCTTATGGATTTGAGAGGCGTCTCAAGCGCTACTTCCACTTGTTTGATGAAGACTTTGAATGCGTTGAAGCAATCTGTTTTTGAAGCTAAGAAAAGAACCCAGGTGAATCGAGAATAATCATCTACAAGAACGTAAATGTACCTTTTTCCACCATAGCTCAGCGTCTTCATTGGTCCACAAAGATCCATATGGAGAAGTTCCAAAGGTTTCTTTGTGCTGACCTCGTTCTTTGACTTAAAGGACGTTCTTGTTTGCTTTCCTTTGATACAGGCTTCACACTGTTCAATTTTCTCAGGATCAATTTGAGGAAGACCTTTCACAAGATTTCTTTGATGAAGCTTAAGGATTGTGCTTGGTCCAGCATGGCCAAGTCGGCGATGCCAGAGGTCAGCGTCCTCCTTTGACACAGATAAGCACAACTCAGATTTTGGCTTGAACTCCTGATTGAAGATGTAGACATTGTTCTTTCGGACTCCTTTGAGGACGACTTTGTTTGATTTCTTATTGATGACGAGGCACTCCTTTGAGTCAAATGTGACTAGGTTTTCACCTTGATCACACATTTGAGAGACGCTCAGGAGGTTGAAGCCAAGTCCTTCAACAAGGCTAACATTTGTCGCTTTGATTGACGGATTGAGAATAGCAGTTCCCGTCCCTTTGATCTTTCCCTTGCCCTTATTGCCAAACGAAACAGTTCCTCCCGTGGCGCTACTTTGGATAGAAGTGAGATGGATCTGGCTTCCTGTCATATGATTCGAGGCGCCACTATCGATGATCCATGGGCGTCCCCTCACTTCCACCTGCCAAAACAAAGTTAGTGTTTGGCGACCCAGGCAAGGTGTTCCTTACCTGGTTCGTTACAGAAATAGAACTCTGGTTCTGGCATGTAGTCACTTATATTCACATCATTTGAAATAGCATGCTTTCTGAAAGAACTCTTAGATCGTCTAGGACGTCTAGGGTTAGCCTTAGGGACGGACTTATCATTTTCAATGTTAGTCCTAGTAGCTTTGCCACTTTCAATGTCGTTCTTCAGTTTTAGGCAATCATATTTGAAGTGATCTCCTTGTCCACAATACCAACACGTCCTATAGTAAGTACCAAGGTAGTACTTCTTATTGGGACGTTGGATTTTGTTCTTTTTCATCTTTTGAGGGTCACAAACTTTTGAACGTTCCCCCTTAGCAATTTTCTTATAGATCCTATGACTAGTGGAGTTAGTGTAATAGTCCTTTTGACCTTTCTCTCCACTCTCTAGGACTCTAATTCTTTCAAGAAGGTTCTTGGTCTTTTCCCTTTCCAATTCAAGTTCTGAAGTTTTGCTTGCCTCAAAGTCGCTAGGGAGGGAGTTCCTGGAGTCAGACTCATAGCCTAGTCCTCTCTTGGCTGGGACAAACACTATTGGTCTAACTTCCTCGACTATAGGACTCTTTCCTAACACTTTTACTTCTTCCCTAAGCTTGGCGTTCTCTAGTTTAAGGCACATCATTTCAGTTTTCAGAGACTTAGTTTCTTCACGTGAGGACTCTAGTTGCAAAGACACTGTAGCACAGTTCTCACATTCAACCAGAATATTTTCATTTTCAAGTTCAAGTTCATCCATTCTATGTTGCATGATCACACTTTCTTCCATGATCTTGCCAATGAGTTTAATAAGTTTGGACTTAGAACAATTTTCTAAAGAAGTCATCATGGATTCACGAGTTACCTCTTGTTCCCTTTCAGGAGCGTCCTCTTCAAGAACTGGGGCGTCCTCCACAGCCATGTATGCCACTTGTTCATTATCTGAGGCGTCCTCGATGGCTATGTACGCCGCTGGTCCTTCAGGTTCTTCATCATCCGAACTCACATTATCCCATGCGGCGTCGCACGCTCCCAAGAGGGCCTTCATCTTCATTTCTTTTAAGTTTAGTCCTGTCGTACACTTTTTGGCAAAGTGTCCTTTCTTGTTACACTTGTAGTAAGTAAGTTCCTTCATTTCTGCCTCTGTATACTTGGGACTCTCCTTTTTGTAAGGCATCTTGTATTTCTTGAAATCTCTGGTCCTTTTACCCCATAAGCGGGCAACCTTGTGTAGAACGGCAAGCTCTTCTTCTTCTTCGAGTTGTTCCTTAGTTTTGCTTTCCTTTTCTCTTAGAGCTTGTGCACGCATCCTTTCACGATTTTCATTTTTGTTTGCTTCCACCATTAAAGCAAGTTCTCTTTGGTGACGCAGATACTCAGCGTACTCTGGGGTTGATGATATTAAGGCGAGATCTGTCTGAGGGTTCCTAGCTAATTCAGCCATATCAGCTTCCCTTCTTGCTTCATAGCCTCTCAGCTTCCCATAGATCTCTTCCATATCCAGGGTCTTGTTGGCTGTATTCTCCTTGAACGTAGTCCTATCAAAATTCCATTTCCCTGTAAGACCATCAATGACTACTCCAACTCTGTTCCTCATTGAGATTTCAGCTTCTGGGATGCCCAAATTTCGCATCTTGGTCACAAGAGCTTCAAAGCGGTATGAATAGTCCTTGACAGTTTCATTAGGCAGCATTCTGAAGGCATATAACTCTCGTTTGATCTCAAGCTTAACGTCTTCCTTCATCTCCACCGTACCCACATGGTACTTCTCAAGAGCTTCCCATTGTAGTTTGGCTGTTGCCAAATTGCTAACTCGGGTGGCGTCCCTCTCGCAAAGGGACTCTTGAAGGAAGCATATTGCCTTAGCGTTTGTTTCCAAAAGCTTGAACTCGTCAGGACCCCACTCGTCCTCTTTATCTTTCTTGTCATCAGGGACGACAAGGTCACCTTTCATGATCACTTTCCAGCATTAATAATTCTGACTTCTGCAAAAGTTCTCGAAGCGGATCTTCCATCGGTTGAAGTTGCCGTCCGTCAGACGAGGAGGATTCACAAAGGAGATTCCAATAGGTTCCATGTCCATCTTATACCTGCAACTCAACAAAATCTAGAGCGCCTGCTCTGATACCAAATGTTGGATCGTAAGTCAGTTAATGAGGGCGTCCTTAACTGAGTTAAGGGCGTCCTTTAGTGCAGCGGAATATAGACTTAACAGAACACAAGATAAGTAGACACAAGTATTTATAGAGGAACCCCACTAAGACCAACTAGTCTTATGGGTAAACCTCTACCTCCGTTGGAGGATTTTCAATAGCCGTCCCTTATCTTATTAAGAGTGAGTCCTTACAACTTAGGCGAGTCGTTACACTTCTCTGAGCTAAGAGTCCGTCCTTAGCCTCACTAGTAACACTCCTTTCAACCTAACAAGTAACCTAACACTCTAGCTATAAGGAAGCTATCACTCACGTCTTCTCACGGTACGTTGTGAGAGACAAACTACAACTTTAACTCTTTTGTGGTTTGTATTGGATTTGATGTGGTTGGACTTTCTTTCTCTTGCTTCAAGCTCACTTGATCTTCTCGATCTTCGTTGATGTTCTTGAATGCTTCGGGAGAGCTTGAGAGAAAGTCTTCAAAGTCCACCGTCGCTATGCATACCCTTGGGAGGGTATTTATAGCGAAAGTGGTTCTTGTCCTCTAGCGTCCTCTGAGACTTGGCAGGATCCTTGGGCTTTGATCAACGGTGCGATGAGCCTCTTGAGGAAGTCAACTCTGTTGACGCTTGGGAAGCCTCCGCGTGGGCAGGGGACCATCGCTGGGAAAGCGACGTCTTTGGCATTGTCTACACGTGCCCAGACAAAGGAAGCTTCTCTTTTTGAGGACTAAGGCCGGACGATGATGTAATCATGTTGGGGCGGCCTTGATTTGAATTTGAACTTCGTCCGTATTTTGGCGCGCATCCCTTCTTGATGAGGACTCCGTCTTATCTTGCGCAGGGACTCCGCCAATTACGTTTAGCCTTGGAAGTTCAGGTAACATGCGTCCCTACAGCTTAGGGACTGCTGTTCACTTGTTGTCCTTTTCGCTCATGTGCGTCCACTGGACTTACCTGAGATCAACACTTGGACAACTTATCAAATACATGTGAGTTTGTCATTATCAAAACAAGGGACGATTATTCTGGGTTTAGATATTAACGACTAACGTCCTTAATATCGTCCCAACAGTTGTTGACTCAACAACGTTCGAAGCTGGTTTACAAATAATAAAGAAAAATGACTAAAAGAAGAAGAATAGCTAGTAGTAACAGTAGTCAGACAACAAGAGTCGACGTGTCTTCTAGCTAGAAAACCAGCCACTTGATTGCAGTCCCTAAAACAATGTAAAAAACCACATTAGGAATTTCTAAAAGAAGACGGCGTATGTCACTTATAATAGAATGAAATTCCCACGGAACTTTCCATAGACATTTTAATGAGTTGATAACAATAAGGTTATCACCCTCAATAATAAGTTTAGAAAACTTTGTTAAGTCAAATGTCTTCAAAGATTCAAACAAAGAGGAAGCTTCATCCTGAACTACAGTCATATTTGTTAGGTCAGACTGTCCACATCTTAAAAGACGACCATTATTGTCACGTAATAGAAACCCAGTGTAGGAGGAGCAGTTACGAAGTATTGAGGCATCAAAATTAAGTTTTACCCAATGTGACGGTGGTTTTTTCCAGACTCTAGAGTTCTTCCTGTTTTGACGATTTTTACAATTCTTATGGCCTAAAAAGTTTGCGCTTTCCCAATCCAACGATTGAGAGAAAGCTAGTTCTGAAGGTAGCCTTGTAGGATCAATTCTGAAAGGGTTAGAATTTTTAGCATTTCTATGAGCCCGCATGTACCACCAAAGGAAACAGATAGGACCAGTATTATGATTGAGTTTTAAGGTGGATTGTATATTATCAGTAAATGTTCCCAACGTGATAACAGTGAAGGAGTAGTTTAAAAGTTTTGACAAGAACAACATCATTAAGCAAGTAAACGGGCGTTCAAGAAATAAGTGGTTTAAATTCTCATCTCGCAGTTCGCAGAGTGAACATCGGTTTGGTACATAATTAAAGAACCGATTCAATCTATCCGTGGTTGGAAGGCAATCTACACAAGATTTCTAGAGAAAGTTTTGTATCTTCGGAGGTCATTTAGTTTTCCAAATCCAGGCAATGTTGTTGTTAGGAGGTGAAGGGACATCTAGGATAAAAGCTGATGCTGATTCAACAGTAAAGTTACCATCATGAGCAGGTAGCTGTAATAACCTTCCATTTTCCGTAAGGGTAAAAATGTAATTTTGCCTTTACACTGTATCCAAAAATATTAGTAATAAGTTGTTATTAATATTTATCAAGATAATAACCCTTGCTCATATTAATTATAAATTAAATCACATGAATAATGTCATGGTAACACAAGTATTAATATTATAAAATTAAAATAATCATTTAATTCATTATAAACTTTATTTTATGGAAATATATAAAGTTATGTGCAAATTGATTAAATATAATTAATTATAACATAAAATATAATTTAAGTATGTCATTTCATATCATAAGGGCATATTTATTACTTCTTGAAAGTTTGGGGTCGATTGTGAACTCTTCTTCTTCACAAAACCCCCATTTTCGACCTCAATCTTCATTCGATCAATTCGAGCTCGTTTCTCAACATAAATCGAATCCGAAAGAAGCTATGGACTCCTTGTTAGATCCTCTACCAAATCCCTCACTCAATTGAGAGTGAAAGTTCCATTTCCATGTCGGTAAATTCACCCGAAGCTCGACCTAGGTAGTTGTTGTACTTGGACAGAATTGTGGCCAATTGAGCTTGAATCGGGAGAGGATAAGGACGTTGACGCATAAAGGAATATTCGTGGCATCGTCATAATCATCCAATTGCGTTTAAAGACGATTTAATTCGTCTTAATCGTCAAATTGAAGAGGGGCATTCAATGGGGCATTCAAGAGCTCGTAACAGGCGTTGTGGATAAGAATTCGAGGCCGATTCCTCTACTATAAAAGGGGATATCGATAGCAATCAAAAGACCACATCGAAATTCACCAAATACCCTCAAAAAATTGTAGGTTTTGGAGCTCGGAGTCGCCGGAATTCGCCGTTTTCGTGCCCAACCCTGTTTTCGTGCAGCCTATTTCAACGCCGTCGTTCTCCCTCGTCCGGCCACCAAATCGGAATTCACCTCCTGAGTGTTCCCGACGTTACCCTCTTCCAGGATCTGTTCACGCCGCCGCTAACCGTCGCTGGACTCCACCGATAGGAGCCGGTAAAGGTGACTGCTCGCGTTCTGTTTTCTGGGCAATTTCTGGGGGGTTGGTCGCGTAAACCCGATTACCGGTCGGGCCCGACCCGGCCCGGCCGACCTGCTCGATCTTTAAAGTAAAATAAAATTTTAATTTTATTAAACTAAATAAAATTGAAATGATTTACAATATAATAATAACTTAGCTTTATAATAGTAATGTATATATATATTCTATTTTGTACATGCAAAAATGTAGTCCTCACATACATAGGTATAAGATTAACATGTTAAATCATCAGTTAATATTAATTTTTATCACTTGGCTATAAAATATGAATATTGATACAAGTTATTATATTATTCATAAGATAGTAAAGCATGCTTAGGAAAATTTTAATATATGTTGTAGTGCTATCACTAATGATATGTATGTTCATGTATAAAATTTTGATAATATGGTATCCTTAGAACATGATAATAACATTAAGATGGATTATAATGTTAGGTTACATAATGAGTTTTTCTTATACACTAAAGTATAATAAGTGAATAAGATATCATACTAAGTATTCGATTATTATTCTAGTTAAAGGAAAATTGTTATAAAAGGTATAAGGAATTATATATTAGCAAGTAAAGAAAGTTCTTAATAAAAGTAATATATTAAGAATCAAGATTTATAATAATATAATATAAACTACTAAAGGGTTATTATTGAGTTAGAGTTTATGAAGGATATAAACTCTAACATTCCTCTACAAAATAAATTGTAATAATTTATTTTGAATTATCTTTTCTTTCCAGTTCGTTCGTTATCGAAGATCTAAATCTTCGTCGTTACTCATTCCCGTCACCCTTTTTAATCAAGCTTCGATTTCAAGGCAAGTGGTTTGCTTCTTTTCATCATGATTTCGTACTTGCATGATTTGCTTTGAATCGTATTTTCATGAATTGTTGGGAACTAAATGTGTGAATAAAATCAACCTAGGATATTTCTATTGTATAGATTTATCGATCATTATTTGTAAGTTTTTTTCTAGTTGCGCTAGTTATGGACTTAGGTCTCGATGTTTATGGACTCATATGTGTGTGTTATCTTGTGTGAAACTAATTTCTAGCGCAGTGATCAAGTGATTAAGGTCATATGACCTATTTAAATAAACAATAATGTTTCACTAGGTCGTAAATTCTAATTTCCCTAGCGTAAGGTCATGACCCATGCCCGCTCAATCGCCGAGGGGTGTTCGCACTAATAATGTGCCAAGGGACGTAGGTGCCCGTATCTTGTAATCATTTAATAAATCCTTAAGAAAATATCTTAACAATTCAAGTGTAAGTATGAATGTCTCAAAAAGTATGAACTTAATCTAGATAAGCACTTGTGCACCTAGGTAACTTGATAGGATGGTTAGTACAAAATGGAATACCGTCCTCGCTCTCGGATTTCGTTGAGTCTGGTTCCAATCTGAATGCTTGCTCGGCTTGTTAAAACGCATATAAAATGGCAAGATGGGCTTGGTACTTAAGCGCCCTAGAGACCACCTCCCCGTCGGCACTTACGAGCAAGATGAGGTTGGTTGAGATTCACGTAGTCAACGAAGGTTTTAAAAACCGACATTAATTGTGTGTAAGAAGTTCCCAACATATTCGTATTAAACCTTTCGGAACCTTTCCCGGAGTTCTTCTCATAACTCTCTTAAAAGTTATACTCGTTTTCTCGTGGAAGGTAGTAGAGGGTTAGGCTATCGTCCGATTTTCATTCGGCGTCGATATCCGTCTCTACTTCCTCTCACCAATCTGAACCGCCTTTCAAAACCCCAATTGCTTAGTCTTTCGTAAGGCTAACCCGACCACCCTTTTTCCTTTGCATGGTCGGCTGGTGTCAACCGTATTTCCATCGCGGCACATCAGGTGGTAGAATTGACATTAAAGACTGAAGCCAAGGATACATTGAGGATCATGCTCACCTTTAATTCCGCACTCTGAGTTTTAAGTTGTATTGGGTTGAGGCCCTTGACATGTAAGGACCAATCCAACTCATCTCAATTTCAATTATGTAATGACAATCCTGTCAATTTGACAAATGTAATAAAGTTTTTGATTCAGCATTTAAAGTTCTTGTTTGTTCTGTTAGTACTGTAAAGCCTAGGGTGACTTTGGGCATTAGTCTCAAGGCCACTGGCGGTAATATCCCTATTTTTAAAAGTGGGGTGTTACAGTAGCCAAATAAGACGATCAGTAGTCGGTATATAAGGAATCCTTATTTGAGAAATGATTTGTATAACAGACGGTGCCAAAATTAACTGTAGTGAATATAGGTCCTAAGAGCGGTCAGGTAGAATAAAATTCGCAACCAGTATATCAATGTCAAAGGTATTAAAAAAGGATGATAATTTAATATTCGGGAGCCAATTATCAGTCCAAAATTTGATATTATCGTCGTTACTTAGCTGCCAACAAATCGTCTTAGAGAACTGATCTCTAATGTTAAGTAGATGTCGAAATTGCCAAGAGAAGTTATTCTTATGGTAATGTAAAATTGATTGGGAGCGAAGATATTTTTCAAATACAATTTTGACCCAAATGTTATCCGGTTGAGTTACCAATTTCCGCAGATGTTTCATCTGTAAGGATAAGTTGATATTTTGGGCAGATTTTAGACCAAGTCCCCCCAACTAATTTAGGTTTACATATATTATCCTAGCTAAGAAGGGGGTGATGATTTGTATTAAATTTGTTCCACAAACGATTTAGCAACCTTATCAATCTGATTTAGTACCCCCTTGAGGGAGCAGAAAGCTCTGCATGAGATAGTTAACTTTGCTTAGAAGGCAAGATTGAATAAGGACCACACGTCCAGCCTGGGAAATAGAGTTTTCTTTCCATTGAGAAACCTGTAAATTAGTAATACTATCTAAAAACATCTAATTTTGAACATGATCTTTCAGAATGAGAATTCCCATATATTTTTCCATTGAGGATGTGACCTAGATGCTAAGAACACTTCCCAGGGATAGTGATGTGTCATGCGAGATATTAGCTAATGCTTGGAACGAGCTCTTGTGATAATTAATCGATAGGCCAGAAAGAAGAGTAAATTTGTTGAGGAAAGATCGGATAAACTCCATATTAGAAGCATTGGCTTTTGTGAAAATTATGGTGTCGTCTACAAAGCTTTAAAATGGAATAAGAGTTCCATTCTTAATTAGTTGGATTCCAACTCGTTTGGAGCTAGGTAGAATGAGCTTCATGTTGGAGTGTTCTAGACAAATATTCCATTGCCAGAACAAAAATCAAGGGTGCTAAAGGATCAGGAGCGGCCCGGGGCATGTGCAGCCCGTGCACCTGCACAGGGCCCCCGTTTTTATGGGGCCTCAAAATCAAGAAATTATTATATATATAAAAAATTAATAGGGATAGTCATAAAAAATAACATAGCACAATGGTTTAATTAACCCTTATATATTTGCCAATATTAGGTGTTCAAGGGTTCAATTCCCATTGTTCCCTCTTTTTACATTCATTTTCAATTTGCTAGGGGCCTCATAAAGTGATTTTCAATTTATAGTGCGGGGCCCCATAATGTGATTGGCCGCCACTGTATAGGATCGCTTGCGAATACCACACTGAGGTGAGAATTCGGTTCCAGGTTTATTATTAACCAGAGCTGAAGAAGAAGAAGTAGTGATACAGGTCATTACAAGTTGTATCCATCTAATATCAAATCCAAATTTAGTAAGAGTTAATCGAATAAAATTCGAATCGAGTTTATCATATGCTTTTTCTATATCCAGTTTTATTGCCATCCAACCCGAACGACCCTTTTTCTATTTATGGAAAGAATGCAATATTTCATGGGATATAAGAATGTTATCTTGAATGAGTCGACCTTTAATAAATGCACTCTAAAGGGGGTGAATAACTGATGGGAGGATATGAGTAATACGATTGGACAATATTTTGATAATAACTTTATATGCTATGTTACACAAGCTAATCGGGTGATAATGATTAATTGTTTGAGGCGTATCGACCTTCGGAATTAATGCTATAGACGTTATGTTCATAGATCAGAGCACAATGCCAGAGTGAAAAAAGGCATTGATTGCAAGGATGAGGGAGGATCCAACAGTGGACTAGTAGCTTTCAAAAAATTCAGCTATAAATCTGTCCAGTCCAGGTGTTTTATTTAGTACAAGATCAAAAATAATTGCCTTGATCTCACCCGGTGTCGGTGATTTTGCAAGAGCAATATTATCTATATTAGTAACAATGGATGGAATGATATGAAGGTCTCCCGGGTGTAGGAACACACGCTCTATTAATCTAAAATCGAGTCGTTAATTCCTGAGTGATGTGGTAAGATATAGTACCATGATCTTTAATGATAAGGCCGTCGTGTGTTGGAAATAAAAAGATACTCTGTTTAAATCGACGGATTTTAGAAATTGTTTGAAAATATATTGTATTATTATCTACATTTTGTATATATATGAGTGATCTTAGCACGTTGTTTCCAGAATCTAAGGTGGAAGTCAATAAGTGCATTATATTTGTTTAAATGTTGTTGAAGTTTGGTTAAAATGTGAGAGTTCGTGGGTTCCCGTAGAAATTCATTTTGTAGGTTCTGTAATTGCTTTTCAGGTATTTTAAGTTGTTCAAAATTGGTATTGATGTCGTTTTGCCCAATGTTTAGAGTATTTCTTGAGCAGTTGCATTTTCATAGAGATTTTAAACATTAACGAGCCCGTTAATTTATATCTCCAAACCTTTTTCACAAGATTCCCACATTCAGGTTTAAAGATCCAATGTTTTCAAATCTAAAAGGGTATTTATAGCATTTTTATGTCTATCTAGATCAAAGGATATAAGGCAATAGTCAAAGGTAGGAAACAAATGATATTGTATTTTTAGTAATAGAAATAGATTCGTCAGCGATTGATGGATTAAAACACGATCAAGTCGTTCAAAAGTGTTATGGTCGGAATTCATACTATTCCTCCAAGTAAATGGAAAACCCGTGAATTTAGTATTTATAAGACCGAATGTGTTCGAGATATTTTGTAGTCAGTTAATTCTATTAGGTACTAGGGTAAGACCTCCAGTCTTATTGGAGAGACAATCAATTTCATTCAGGTATCCAATAAGAAAGAACGGACAATGTAGTGAGACAATAGTAGAGCAAAAAGAATCCTAGAATAAAGTTTTATCCTCCTCTCGAGCAAGAGCATACACAAAACACTAGCATGAATGGATTGATCGGGTCATTATTTTGCATGATGATAAAGTTTGATGATTGAACAAGTAAGTGAAATTTGCGTGTGAATTCATTATTAAGTATCCGTAGGGTCATACCCCCTTTCGAGCCAGAAGAAGGACTAAAGATGCATTTGTGAAAACCTGCTTTCTGGATAATCGCATCACTAGCTAGGTTGTAACATTGTTTTCGTTTCAGCTAGGCATAAAAAAATTAATTTATGTAGTTTTCTTAGGAAGGCAATTTCATCCCAGAAATTAGCCCTCCTACTCCCCCGCACGTTCCAGTCAGAAACCGTGCTAGAAATTAGGCAGACAATTGTATTCCGTATTCTCACGAACGATTACAATATATATGATTACAAAAGATAGGGCACAAATAGCCAAACTTATGGCCCAAGCTACACACCAATTAGGATAGAATAATATATACAAAGATATATTCCTAATACTCCCCCTCAAGTTGGAGCATGAAGATCGAGAATGCCCAACTTGCGAAGTAGAAACTGAAACTGCTGACGACCAAGAGGCTTAGTGAAAATGTCTGCAGGTTGCTCTGTAGTACGAATGTGTGACGTAGTGACCACGCCTTTCTTGAGTTGTTCACGAACAAAATGACAATCAATCTCAATATGCTTGGTTCGCTCATGGAAAACTGGATTGGCAGCAATATGCAAGGCAACCTGACTATCACAAAATAGTCGCATAGGACTAGAATGATGAACACCGAGAGAGCGAAGCAATGATTTGAGCCAAATTAGCTCAGCGCAGGCAGCAGCCATAGAGCGATACTCGGCTTCAGCAGAACTACGAGAGACAGTATGCTGTTTCTTTGTCTTCCAGGAAATAGGAGACTCGCCCAGAGAGACAAAGAAACCTGTAATAGAACGCCGAGTAAGGGGACATGCCGCCCAATCAGAATCACAGTATGCAAAAATCTGTAATGAGCTAGAGGCGGATAGCAACAAGCCTTGTCCTGGATGACTCTTGATGTACCGCAAAACACGAGTGGCAGCATGCCAATGATCAAGTGTCGGATGCTGCAGAAACTGGGCTAAGACATGTACTGCGAAGCTAATCTCGGGCCTGGTGATAGTCAAATAAATAAGACGTCCAACAAGACGTCGATATCGGTCAACCCTTAACGGCGGCTACTGAGAGAAAAGTACGCACGGTCACCATTTTGGCAACCGGCGCAAACGTCTCATGAAAATCAATGCCCTCGACTTGGCGATTGCCAAGAACAACAAGGCGAGCTTTGTGCCGTTCAACAGAACCATCGGCACGGTGCTTGATTTTGTATACCCACTTACAACCAATGGGTGTTTTGCCAGTAGGCAATGGAACAAGATCCCATGTGTGATTCCGGTCAAGTGCCTGTAGCTCTTGGGACATAGCCTCTCGCCAGCATGCATGTTGAGCAGCGTCGGAGTACGACGTAGGTTCCTGAAGAGATGAAACAGCAGCCAAAAAAGCAGTATGTGTAGCTGAAAATTTATCACAGGAAACAAAAGATGCTATAGGGTACGGAGTACCTGAGGGCGGTGATTCAGAGACGGGGAAATGCGGAGCAGGAGGGGGGTCTAGGGCGTGTATAGTGTTGCAGATAAAATCCTGTAGGTGAGCTGGAGGGCGTCGAACACGAGTGCTTTGACGAACTACAGGAGCCGGTGGCGGCGAACTCCCCCTGTCGTCAGTAATGGATAAATCAGCCGGTGGTTCCACATCATCATACCGAGCCGGAGATGAATCAAGAGGTGTCGATGACGAGTCAGAAGGCCTACTATCTGAAACTGCCGACAGATAAGGAAACTCGTGCTCAAGAAATGTAACATCGCGACTTACGAAACTCTGCCTGGTATCCAGATCAAGAAGGCGCCAACCGCGTTGGCTATTCGGATAGCCAATAAAAATACACTTCCGACTACGGGATGCAAATTTGTTACGATCCCGAGGTTGCTGAGAAGCATAACAGAGACAGCCAAAAACCCGAATTAAATTATAATTGGGTTGGCGACCATGAAGAAGCTCATACGGTGTTTTGCCCTGTAATAACTGAGAGGGAGTGCGATTAATCAAGTAACAAGCAGTCAACACACACTCCCCCCAAAGATCAAGAGGAAGGCCAGCCTGAAATCGAAGAGCACGAGTAACATTAAGTAAATGTCGGTGTTTCCGCTCAACCCGTCCATTCTGCTGAGGAGTGTAAGCGCAAGTAGTCTCATACAGAACGCCATTAGTCAGAAAGTAAGGAATCAATGGTAAGAACTCAGTGCCGTTGTCCGTGCGCACACGTTTAACAGCCATAGAAAATTGAGTACTAACCATAGCACAAAACTGCTGCACAAATTTCATTGTTTCAGACTTAGCTTTCATCAAATAGACCCACACAGCTCTAGAGTGATCATCAAGGATAGTAAGAAAATAGGATGCACCAGAAGTAGAAGCTGTAGTGTATGGCCCCCAAACATCACAATGAATTAACTCAAAAACAGAATCTGCTTTATTAGTACTAAGAGGAAAAGCATGTCTGGTCTGTTTAGCTCTAAAACAAACATCACAAGGTTCAGATGCACAACGAAACGAATCAGAAAACATAGGCAAAAATTTCAACAACTGTAAAGCAGGATGCCCAAGTCTGTCATGCCACAACTTAGGCTTAGACACAGCAGAAACACGACCCACATGAGGAGATGAATCGAACGCCCTGAGCCAATAGACCCCGCCCCGTTGCTCACCCGCTCCAATCACCGTCCTCGAGCTTAGGTCCTGTAGAACACATAGGCGGGCTATCAGCGTAACTACACAATTCAAATCAGCAGTAAGACAAGCAAAAGACAATAGATTGCAAGCCAAGCCAGGAACATAGAGCACATGCTGGATCCGACGAGTGCCAAACCGAACATTTCCGGCTTGTTCAGCCAAAGACGAGTTGCCATCAGGCAACAAAGAACTAACAGAAGAGATAGGAGCCATGTCCTGTAATAAGCTGACATCACCTGTCATATGATAAGAAGCACCTGTATCCAAAATCCAAGGCGAGGAGACCTTACCAGAAACATTAGAAGCCGGAGAGCTATTTAGAGTTGAGAACAATTGAACCATGGAAGCGAACTGTTCATTGGTGAGACCGAGAGATTGGCGATCCTGAGATGAGGGCTGTTGAACAGAGTTTGCAGCCCCGAGAGCGCCAGCAGATTGATGCTGAATAGAATTCGCGACACCAGGAGCACCGCGCCCGCGACCGGTAGATCCGCGACCAGCACCAGACGCGGAAGAATCCGCGCCCGCGGTAGATGACCCGCGCCCGCGGCCTGTAGGGTTGCCGCGGCCAGTTCCGCGTTTCTCGTAAAACCAGTCCGGGTATCCAGTGATCTTCCAGCAGGTCGGCTTGTCGTGGCCCTGACGACCACAATGAGTACAGTGCAATAGCTTGCGATCCACAGAGGAATCAATGCCGCCATCTCGGGATGACGAACGGGCCGCGAATGCCATGGAATCGGTCGTTGAAGACTCCCGATCTTTGACGAGGTTCCGGGTTGATTCTTCCTGAACTGCAAGAGAATATATGCGCCCAAGCGGAAGCAACGGTTCTTGAGACATCATGTTAGAACGAAGAGTCCCATAAACAGTATAATCGAGACCCATTAAGAATTGGTGAGTACGCTCCACATCACGTGCCTTGGACAACTTGGAGTTGACATTACACGTACAATGGGAGCATGTACAACCATCAATAGGAAGATAAGTGGCTAACTCCTCCCAAAGCTTCTTCAGAGTACCGTAATAAGCAGCAACAGTCTGACCCTTCTGACGACAATTAGCAATGTCGCACTTGAGTTGAAGAATGCGAGGACCATTCCCCACAGAGAAACGTTGATGTAGATCATCCCAAAGTTCCTTTGCAGATTCAAAGTATGTGACAGAGGAGCGCAAAGGCGGATCCATCGACTGAACGATCCACCCGACCAACATAGAATTGACGGTATACCAATACTCCGCATCAGACGAAGAAGAGTCCGGCTTTGTAATGGTACCATCGATAAAACCAAGCTTTCGCTTAGCATTGAGAGAGTTCTTCATGCTGGTAGACCATTCCTGATAGTTGTCGCCTTTGAAGACAATAGGACAAATCGTCAAACCGGGGTGGTCCGACGGATGTAAATAATAGGCAGAGTTGACCTTCGGAGTCGTTGCCTGTGCCGCAGCAAGGGCCTGTTGGAGGGCAGCGACCTGCGCGGCGGTGGCGGCGGCAGCGGAAGTCTGAGCGTCGTCCGGGTTAACCATGGTGGCGGTTGGGGCGGACTACAGTGGTGGAGGGCTGATCGGTGGGTAGAAAAAAAAGTTTAGGGTTTTGTATATGGATCAATGCTCTGATACCATGCTAGAAATTAGGCAGACAATTGTATTCCGTATTCTCACGAACGATTACAATATATATGATTACAAAAGATAGGGCACAAATAGCCAAACTTATGGCCCAAGCTACACACCAATTAGGATAGAATAATATATACAAAGATATATTCCTAATAAACCGTCATAATAATATAGTGAAGGGCAACTGTTCAAAAGAATTAGGCAGTATAAGATAGAGCAAGCAGTTCAGCTCAAAATATTGAAGCTAAAACTCAACAATTAAATGGTATTGGCAAGGTCGAGATATAGATGGATTATTTATAGCAATCAATAATAACATAAGGAGACGATTTCAAATTTATGGTAATTGTATGGAAGCTCAAATTTTTAGTGGAGTAAGGATTTGTTTGCTTACGTTCATGCAAGAATTTAGAGAATGTAGTTCTTAAAAAAACATAACACAGATACTAGTTTTTGAGAGAAATGTCTACCCCTATGAATTAATTGCAGATGTAATCGTGAAATCAGCTGTGTGTATGGAGGTAAAAATATGGAATTGGAAAATATCAAATAATCGAGGATGTAATTGTAGATGTTTATTTTGCAGCTCAAACAACAACAACGCTAGAGTAATGTTAATGAGGCAATTTTTTAGAAAATAGAGTCCAACATAACTGGATGTTGTAATTACATCAGAATTTATAAGTAAAAGTGTGTTCCAACAACCAATTTCAATAATCGGGAGTAAGATATATAAGCACTACAAAGCTATAATATGGTTGTGGTCTTGGTAAAGCTGCAGCTCAAAATTGGAAGGCTGAACTGGCATCAAGACAACACAACGAAACCTCTGTAGAATATGAGAATAGCATGGAAGTAAGTTGAAGAAAAAATGGGAGAATCATGTATGCAGAAAATGACATCTGAGTAGGGTAAACTTATTATAACTGATTCACATCTGACATGAGGGGATCGAGGAGAATTAGAGTACTGTGTAGGGCAAGTGTCAATCTGGAATAGAACATATAATGGTTGAGAGATGGTGTGATTTGATACAAGCCATATAACTTGATACTTAATTAGTTACCATAATTTCATATTTTGTGCCTAAAATCATAATTTACCAATCAAATTCTGGTATGACGAGCTATGAATTGGCGGGGTGAAATTAAGTAGTTATCCTAGGAATGAAGTTTCTAACCAACTTGAGATTCGTGAAATAGATTAATTTCAGTAAATTTCCTAATGATTTTTTATAGGAAAAATTGTTCTAACTATACCAACTTTTAAAATAGTTGCATAATCTAACTTGCATCAACACGCATCTGAGCTGTACCTTTGAGGCATCGCTGAAGCCGAACGAGCTGAATTACCATACCCATGATTTGGAGTTAGCAGTTGTAGTACATGCTTTGAAGATTTGACGTCATTACTTGTATGGGAGTACGTGCAAGATTATGACGGACCATAAGAGCCTCAAGTACTGTACATCTTCACTCAGAGGGAGTTGAACATGAGACAGAGAAGATGGCTTGAATTGCCAAAGGATTATAATTTGAAGATTCTTTATTATCCAGGTGAATGTAGTCGCCGACACCTTGCGTAGAAAACGCCTCAGGAGCGAGTGTTAGTTTATTTGACTGCCGAACCAGAGTTGTAGAGAGAGTTGACGAGATATGCCATTGAGTCCTAGATTTAGAGGTGCTAAGGTCGACTAAGAATTTTGGAGTGTCAGCTGACTTTACTTGAGGAGATGAGACAGAAGCAACTGAGTTGCCTGATGATTTAGGACTTGAGGCAGAGATTTACACGAGGTCAGGCACCTGACTTCTTAAAGGATGGTGATGGTATTTTACGACTTCATGATCAAGTTTGCATTCCTTGAGACCCCAAGAGTTGAGGCAAGGGATATTGTGGGAGGCTCATGCTACGCCATACTCGATCCATCCGGACGCGAGTAAGATGTATAAAGATCTGAGGCAACACTACAAGTGGGATGGCATGAAGCATGATGTGGCTCGATATGTGGCCAAGTGTCAGGTTTACCAGCAGGTGAAGATCGAGCAGTGGAGACCTAGAGAGATGTTCCAACCACTTCCTATTTTGGAATGGAAGTGGGGGGACATTTCTATGAATTTCGTCACAGGACTGATGCTTAGTAGAGGTCACGATGCTATCCGAGAGACTTGGCCAGTGAGCAAGTTGGTGGAGTTGTTCCTGAGTGAGATCGTTCGACTTCATGGGGTCCCGAAGACGATTGTGTCAATTAGAGACGGTCGTTTTACTTTGAGATTCAGGCAACAGGTGCATGAGGCACTGGGCATGAGTTTGCATTTCACTACAACTTACCATCCGCAGTCAGATGGTCAGTCAGAGAGTACGATTCAGACCTTGGAGGATATGTTGAGGTCTTGTGTGCTAGATTGGGGGGCTCATTGGTCGAATCATCTAACCTTGGTAGAGTTTGCCTATAATAACAGTTGACACTCCACGATTTAGATGGTACCTTATGAGGCTTTGTATGGCCGTAGGTGCAGGACATCGTTGTGTTTGGATAAGCCAGCTGAGGTCATTGGAGTAGGCCCGTTGTCATTCCTTGTTCTTAAGGAAATTCCTTTGTCTTTCAAGTATGTCGATTTCCAAGTTGCTCGGTTATGTTTTAGCTTGTTAGAGTTACATGGTAGTTATGAGATTGGTTTTGAGAACTAGTCCCGATCAATTTTTTAAAATGTTTTGATATGTGTGCTATGTGTAAACCGTTTGAGAATTGATTTGAAAGCCGATAAATATTAATATACATATGTAATTTTATCGTCGTTTCCTCTATGCTAGGCAACGCTCTTGTGGAGGCTTAATGTGGATATTAAGTTGTGATGGATGGTTCGATTGAAGATGGATGGTTTACGAGATGGCCTGTCTCTGAGTCCGACGTGGGATGGATACATCGTTGAGATGGCATGCATCGATAGGGTTGAAGTGTTGCATACCCTAGGTAGCGTAAAGGTATGCGGTGATAGGGGCGAAGTGTTGCATATCATAGGTAGAGTTCTGATTACGAATCTTATTGATAACTTAGTGACTAACTAGACTTAAGACCAAACTAGTGATATGTGTGTATTTGTGGACTTGTTTATTGACATTAGAAAAACTATTTTGAAACGTCTTGTAGTTGCCATGTTAATTCTAACTTGATAGAGTAGAATCTGACCATTCGGAAAGTTATTTTTCATTCCAGATAATCAGGATACCGTGACTATAGGATCTGCGTTAGTACTTCAGAGGTCGTCGACAACTACGATGTCGTCGACCAGAGTTAACAACTAGTGTTATGCAGCGGAATAAAGACACAAGAAAGATTAATACGTTACCACTTTGAACACAAGGAGTTATAGTGGAAAACTCTCTACAAACAAACTAGTTTGTATAGAGAAAAACCACTTGCCCTCTAAGCTTCAACCTAGAGGGACTTGAAGAGCACTTCGCTCGCTTGTATTGCTTTCTCGGATTACAAAGGTGTTCCTACTCCTAGATGTGAATCCCACACACTCTAGCAAGTACTCTTGCCTTATCTCAATCCTCACTCAATACAATCTCGCTGAACACTCAACCTCCTAAGATCGAATCCCACGATCTCACTCAACACTCGCTCACAATTACAATGTTCGCACTCTCCTCCTTAGTTCTACCAATAAGCTCACGAAACTATATAAAGAGAACTAAGAATATTGCTGCACGATTCAGCCAAATCGGCTAAGACATGAATCGTACACAATCTCTACAAGATCTTTCCTAAAATAAAATCCTAAGCCATGATAAAATCATCTTCAATATCTTCCTTGATCTCTTGATGATTTTCCATCTTTATGATCTTGTCCTTGCCTTAAACGAACTGCTGAAGATGTTGTATGCAGTTTCCATATCAAAGAAACACGCTGTTTGCTTTTCTGAATTTCCGCACGCGCTTCGCTTCTGGGAACTGAGGTCGGCGACCTCTCGGCAACCTCTTCTGTTTGGAACCATCAAAACACGAACTCGGTTTTCTAACAAATTCCCCCTTTTTGATGGTGACAAACACTCATCTTCTCTGATCTGGTTCTGGGGTCTTCGTTAACCTGTTCAGCATCTAAAACACACAAACTACAAAGGCAAGCAAAAATATTCCCCCTTAACTTTTCAAAAGTTCCCCCTAAGTTCAAGCAACTCATGACATTCAGTATACCCCCTTAATTAGACCTGCAATCCCAGCTATTTTCCCCCTTTTGGCATCATCAAAAAGATTGAAAATCATAGAGAAATCAGCTAGGCGAATATAATAGATAATAAAAGCATGCAGCATCAATCAAAAGTCGTCAACCATGCAAGCATGGCAAGGTCAAACAGAGCAACCAAACATAGAGTATTTAGGGTTACAACCCAATCGAACTTAGAAAAAAGTTTTTGAAATAGGGAATAATATGATAGGGGTAGAAAGCAGGTGGTGGCAAAAGTCATAAGGCAACAGAGGTCAACGACCTAGCAAATTCCTTTCTTGATGTGGCTCGCATCTTCAGCAATGGACTCAGCCAGCTTGGTCAGAGCATCAATCTTCTCAGATTGCTCCTGTAGCTCCTTCTTCATTAGTGCAATTTCAGCTCTTAGGAATTCCTCTGTTGGCGACTCCTCAGCCTGTGCTGCATCAGATTCAGCTTCCTTATTCTGCCACTCTCCATCAATTAAATTCCATCCCATCTTCCTTAACATATCCCTGTTGAGAACGCGATGTCCAGGAGTCACTTCATCTCCAGAACACTCATCAACCCAATTCTCATGGTTGATGAATATGTCGGTGACCAGCCTACCGTAAGGCAAAGCGTGATTAGGACTCTCCAAGACATTCTTCATATGCAGCATGATCAACCTGGGCAAGCACACCTTCTCTCCCTTAAAGATCTTGTCAAGGACAAGGATCTCTTGAATATAAGCACAATGCCTCTTTTGCTCTCGGGGTAGGAGGTTGCTAATGAGGTAGGAGAACATCACTTTCTTGTCAACGGCCATGGAGTTCACAAAATAAGGACGAGTGCCAGTACCTTCATCACGAAGTACATTCTTCAAAGCACTACTGGCGTTCTCATTCTCTGGCCACACTCCCTTGTAATACTCAGCAAAGCCTTCATGAGGGATCTCTAGAAGGTCAGCGACCTCCTGGCTGGTGAACACATACTCCTTTCCTTCCCAGACATACTTCCCAACAGTTTTGTTGCCATAATCCTCTATGGTCAACGTCTCATAAATCTTCTTCACAAAGTCAGCTATGAACTTCTCTTCTTCACAAAATCAGCTATGAACTTCTCTTCTTCACAAAACAAATCCTTCCATCCTTGGATTTCTATCCACCTCTCAACCTTAGACAGCTTAAATTCATTCAGAAAATTCCTCTCCCACAGCAACACTTTAGTAAAGTCCCTAGACTGGATTTTCCTATTTTCCGGCTTCTTCTTTTTCTTGCTAGCAGAGGCCTTAGGTTTAATCAAGGTCGGCGACCTGGGTCGCTTAGCCCTAGACTTCCTAAGTTTCCCTTCAGATTCACTCTCATCAGGCAGAGGAATATTGGGCACATCTTCTCCAGTCATCAATTTCAGTCTCCTAGTTACAGGCCTATGCTCAACAGTGGGTTTCTTAGTGGATCTCCTAGAGATAGGGGTATCCTCTCCAAACAACTGCTTCTTAACCTCTTCTTTAGCCTTAGACAATGATTCTTTCTCAACAAAAAGAGGATCAGATTCAGTACCTTCACTGTCAGACGGGATAGACACTGGACGTTTGCCTCTGACCTTGGTAGAGTCAACAACCTTGACAACAACCTCTGAGACTTTCTCCAAGTCGACAACCTTTTCAACTTTCTGGGTGTCGTCTTCAACCTTCTCCTCTGTTTCAGCGGGAGTAGTAACTTCTTCTTCAAAGGCATCGACCACCTTCTCTGTGGCCTCAAACTCTGTTTCAGCGACGGGTTCCGCTTCTTCGTCCTTCTCTTCACCTTTTTCTCCCTCAACCGCCGGTTCCCTTGGCGGTTCCTGTTGGGATTTTTCGATTAGGGTTTTGGCAGTGAGTTTCTTCAACTCTTCCTCTCCGAGATGGGTCATGAGAAGAGATTGAAGTTGCTCGGGGGTGAGGTTTGACAATGGGGACTGGTTTGGGGAAGCCATTGGAGCAAGGAAAAAGCTTGGGGGTCGGTTATGGCGTTTGGGGTTTTTGGACAGAGAGAGAGGGAGAACTCGAGATAAGCACAAAAGGGGTAAGAGAAAAGTACCTTTTGGGTCTCCTTTTATGCAAGTACAACTTCTCAATTTATGGCAACTGCAAATTCACTCGAGTACATGATCCCGTTAGAAAATCTTCCCTTTCCAAAAATTTCAAACTGTAACCTGTCAAATATTTCGCCCTAAAATAGCACGTGCGCTTTCCGCACAAACTGGTCGTCAACCTTGTCGACTACCTCAAGTTCAAGCTTTCTTTCCACAAACCTGAATTCTGACAAGTCATCACTTTCAACTGTCACGACTGAAGTCGTCAACCTCAAACCTGTTTTCTCTTAAATTCTGAGCCTGTCAACAACCTTACTGCGCCTTGACTTTTACCACATGAAGTAGCTTGGGGGTTCGGTTACACCGGGTGGTGTCAAAGCAAACCAAGCATAAAAATATAATATTTTGTGGAATTTGTCGATCAAGTTGATAAGTCTCCGTTTAAAAACACACAAATAAGCAAATAGGCTCATAGAGACTTTCAAGCATGATAGGTCGGGGACGACAGTAGAATCAACCATCATTTGGGCTTCTAATGAGGGTTAAAGGGTCATCAGGTTGATTCTTTTGGGCTCAAAGAAAATGTTCAATTGAATATGCAATTTATAAACACAATATGCAGGAAGTCGCCGACATGCACACAAGCAGGAGATTTCATCGATTAAATGCACACACACCTCATTATGCTGACACCATATAAGCATGAAATTCTCAAAATGATAATCAATCAAGTTTCAACCAGTCATAAGAGGATAGCATAAATGTTTTGAGCAAGTCAATCAAGTGAGATCATACCTAGCTCCATGCGAAGTCGTTCAAAGGGTTCACGATTTAGAGCCTTGGTGAAAATATCCGCCCTTTGTTCATCCGTCCTGCAAAACTTCATGGACACCATGCCTTTATCCACGCAATCTCTAAGAAAATGATACCTGATTTCAATATGCTTTGTCTTGGAATGTTGCACCGGATTCTTTGAGATATCGATGGCACTCGTGTTGTCACAAAGTATGGGTACAGACCAACACTCAACACCATAATCTCTGAGTTGTTGCTTCATCCATAAGAGTTGTGAACAACATGCTGCGGCGGCGACATACTCGGCTTCGGCAGTAGATAGAGCCACTGAATTCTGCTTTTTGGATCCCCAAGACACTAAGCATGAGCCAAGAAACTGGGCCATCCTTGATGTACTCTTTCTATCAACACGATTCCCTACAAAATCTGCATCGGTGTAGCCGACTAGGTCGAAGTCGCTGACCCGTGGATACCATAGACACAGGTTGTCGCTACCCTTGAGATAGCGAATGATCCTCTTTACAGCTTTTAGATGAGATTCTCTTGGATCGGCCTGAAATCTTGCACAAAGGCACACGGCGAAGACAATATCTGGCCTACTAGCTGTAAGATATAAGAGAGATCCAATCATACCTCGATACACAATAGCATTGACCTTTGGGTCCTTTTCATCTTTTCCAAGTGAAGTGGCTGTCGACATGGGAGTATCAAAAGAGCGAGAGCTCTCAAGACCAAACTTCTTCACGCACTCCCTGAGCTACTTTTGTTGATGAATCTTGGTACCTTGTTCATTTTGCACGACCTGAAGTCCTAAAAAGAACTTGAGTTCCCCCACCATGCTCATTTCAAACTCACTCGACATAAGGCTGGCAAACTCCTTCACTAACTCTGGATCTGTTGAGCCAAAGATGATGTCGTCGACATAGACCTGAACCACCAAAGTGTGATTCTTTTTCCTCAACAAGAATAGGGTCTTGTCGATCTCTCCTCGAACATATCCATGTTGGATTAAGAACTGCGATAGCCTATCATACCACGCACGAGGAGCCTGCTTCAACCCATATAAAGCCTTATCAAGCTTATACACATGATCTGGGTTGGCGACATCTTCAAAACCTGGGGTTTGCTCAACATAGACTTCTTCCTTCAAATACCCATTGCGAAATGTGGTCTTGACATCCATTTGCTGCAATTTGAATCCATGAAAGGTAGAGTAAGCAATCAACAACCTTATAGCCTCGAGACGAGCAACCGGGGCAAAGGTTTCATCATAGTCGATTCCCTCTTGTTGATTGTAACCTTTCACCACAAGCCGGACTTTGTTTCTAACAACATTTCCTTCATCATCCAGCTTGTTCCTGAACACCCATCGTGTTCCAATCACTGTTCTTCCCTTCGGCCTTGGGACCAAATGCCACACCTTGTTGCGCTCAAATTGATGAAGTTCCTCTTGCATGGCAATGACCCAATCCGAGTCTTTTAAAGCTTGCTCGATATTATTCGGCTCCAACATAGAGATGAAGGCGTTGAATGCAAAGAGATTAAGTGAGGATCTCGTCTACACACCCTTCGAATAATCAGAAATAATGTTGATGACCGGATGAGCATCTTTCTGCTGATAATTCCTGATAGGTAGTTGAGTCAGGTCGTCGACCATTGGAGTCTGCGACAAACTACCTGGAATAGAACTTCGAACTGCTTGATCTGATCTTGGAGCTGCTTGATCAAACTCTTGAACTACTTGACCTGATCCACTAGCCTCTGATACGTTCTGATTTTGCACAGCATCTGCAACCTGATCCTGAACCTGATTCTGACCTGTCCCTACACTCTGATCGGGGTCGGCGACACTGTCACTGTTGGAGACCTCGGACGAACCTTCAGCACTGTCCTTGTCAGAGACATATTCAAGGCCTAAGAAGTAGCCTTGATCACCATCATCACGATCCTGAATCAGAGAACCTGCCATGATGTTTTCATTAAACACCACATGAACACTTTCTTCGATCTTCTTGGTCCTCTTGTTGTACACCTTGTAAGCTTTGCTTGTTGGGGAATAGCCAACAAAGGTACCAACATCACTCCTTGGATCGAACTTGCCCAGACTGTCCTTCCCATTGTTATGAACATAACATTTACACCCGAAGACGCGGAGGTGGGCGACACTAGGCTTAACTCCTCTCAAGAGCTCATAAGGAGTCTTTCCAAGTAGTGGACACAACATGGCTCTATTCATCACGTAGCAAGCTGCATGAATAGCTTCTCCCCAGAAATTCCTTGGGAGACCAGTAGAGATGAGCAAGGTACGCGACATCTCCTCTAAAGCTCGATTCTTTCTCTCGACCACGCCATTCTGTTGAGGGGTTCTAGGCGCCGAGAAATTGTGGCTGACTCCATTCTTCCTGCAATACTCCAGAAATTCAGAGTTCTCAAACTCTGTGCCATGATCGGATCTAATAGCCACTATAGAATTTCCAAGCTTCTTTTCAACAGCCTTTGCCCATGTCTCGAACTCTTCAAAAACCTGATCTTTAGAAGCAAGGAAGATAGTCCAAGTATAGCGTGAATAATCATCAACAATCATAAAGACATATCTATTTCCTCCTCTACTCTGTACGCGCATCGGTCCACACAAGTCCATATGAATCAACTCAAGAGGCTTGGAGGTGCTCACCTCCTTCTTGGACTTAAAGGAAGACCTTACTTGCTTACCCTTCACACAAGCATCACATACACCAGACTTTGAGACATCAAACTTGGGCAATCCACGAACTAGCTCCTCTCTGTGCAATTTGACCAATAACTGTGGGCTAGCATGACAGAATCTACTATGCCAGAGGTCGGCAACCTCTGCACCAGACTTCAAGCACAAACTCTCTTCAGGTTGGAAGCAGGGATCCACTTTGTAAACATTGTTTTTGCACAATCCCTTCAGAAGCGTCCTACCTGTACTTATTTCAATCACCTGGCATTGCTTATGATCAAAGACAACTTGATTTTTCCCGTTAGCACACAGTTGAGCAACACTCAATAAGTTAAAACCAAGGTTGTCAACCAGACTAACATCAGAAACTGAAACCTTACTTGAGATCTTCACTTTACCCATTCCAGAAACCACACCTTTGCTATTGTTTCCGAAGGTAATATTACCTCCGTTGTGTTGTTGAAGTGAGACAAAATCTTCAGATTTTCTAGTCATATGAGCTGAGCACGCACTGTCGATAAACCAGGGGTCGTCGACACTCACTTCAACCTGCACAAGCAAGATTAGTTTTTACGAACCCAGAGTTGTTTCACAACTCCTCTGGTTCGATCAACAAATTTCACAGCATTAGTAGAAACATTAGCATTAGCAGGTTTTGGATTCTTGATGGGGTTGGTGACTTTAGGTTTCTTTCTAGAAGTCCTCGACTTCCTAGCCTTTTCAGAATCTCTAGTTCTTTTAAAACACTCATGATGGTAATGGCCTCCTTTGCCACAATACCAGCATGTGATGTGAGATTTCAACCCTACATACTTACTATATCCTGGATAGACAGGTTTATTGTCAACCCGGGCCTGGAAGTCAATTCGTGAGGGGCCGGCTTTCTAGACTTGGTTTTCCCACATGGTACGAACCTTTTGATTAGGGTACCACTTCTGCTTCCCTTTACCCTTGGGATCCACCACATGTGATGAGCAACTTGCGTTGTGCTCATGCATAGGAGATTTTCCCTTAGATGCTTGGGAGGTAGAGGTGTTCCCCTTTTCAGTTTGGTTTTTCCCATAACCTAGACCAGGTTGCTCCACAACCTTCACAAACCTTCTTCCGAAGTCTTGTTTGACTTCTTGGACCTTGTCAACGACAAACTCATCCTTCCACTTCTGTTTTTTAACTTTGTCATCTATCTTCACATTTTCAAGATCACTAGACAACTTAGCATTTCCCAGCTTCAGCATGAGGTTTTGACCTTCGAGACTAGACACCTGTTTTTCTAGGTCGTCAACCTGTTTCTGTAAGTCAGCAACCTGAGACTCAAGGTTAGGACATTTAGAGCAATCAACAGGTTTAGAAACACTTTTCTTCTCTAGATCTATAGCTTTTTAGGACCAAACTTTATTATCATCAATCAGATTAGCAATTTTCTCATCTTTTTCATCAATTTCCTCGCTAAGCTCAGAAATTTGAAGACCAAGTTTTTCAATGATAGCATAAAGTTGTTCACGTGTCTTTTTAGCTAAGAGAGAAGAAACATCATTATCATTATCATTTACCTCACTTGAGGAGTCATCACCCAAGGCCATCAGGCAGACTTCTTTGGTCGGCGACTCGTCTTCCTCCTCGTCAGACATGTCCCAAGTCGCCATCATGCTCTTCCCAACCTCCCTCTTTGGACATTGTTTAGCAAAATGCCCTTTATCATGGCAGTGATAGCATATCACTCCCTTTAGATCTTTTGCACCTTCAGGGGCTTTGGTAGGAGCTTTGTTGCGATTCCAAAGTCTTTTCATCGCCTTAGAAATGAGAGCAACGTCGTCGTCGACGACCTCTTCATCATCCTGTCCTTGAGCGATGTCGAAAGCCTTCTCGACTTTCAGAGCAATAGTTTTGACCTTTTCAGAGTCAAATCTATCCTCTCTTCTTTGTTGGATACCTCCGAGCATGGTCAGTTGACCAATCACATCCTCCATGGTCATCGACTTCGTGTCCTTTTGAGACAAGAGAGAAGTCTCCATGCCGTCGCACTTCTTGTTGAGACCCGAAATCAGCTTGTTGGTTTGCTTCCATTGTGGAAGCTTTTCTCCAAGGAACTCTAGCTGATTGACCACCGATTGGAATCTTGAGTGGTACTCATGGAGGGACTCATTCTTCCCTTGGAATAGATTCTCATATTCTCGCTTAAGGGTTATGATTTTGTCCTTTTTGACATCATCATTTCCTTGATGGAGACGTTTGAGAGCATCCCAAATATCCTTAGCAGTGTCATAGCCTATGACTTTCTTGATCTCACTGCTAGTCAAAGCGTGATGGAGAACCTTCTAAGCACGCTCATTCTTCTCAAGCTTTTTGAAGTCAGCGTCGTCATACTCCGTGACTTCTTTTTCCTTTCCATCAGCTTTAAGGAACTTCTCAGGACCAATGGAAATCACTTTCCAAAGTTGTCCATCCAGAGAGCAATTGTGGGTTTGCATTTGTTTCACCCACCAATCGTACTCTCCGGGCTTGAATACTGGAGGTTTCCAGAAGGAGTCATTGATAGCGGTGTTGGTGGTAGACATCTTTCCTGCAAAGTACTAGAAAAATCTAGAGCCAAGGCTCTGATACCAATTGTAGGATCTGCGTTAGTACTTCAGAGGTCGTCGACACCTACGATGTCGTCGACCAGAGTTAACAACTAGTGTTATGCAGCGGAATAAAGACACAAGAAAGATTAATACGTTACCACTTTGAACACAAGGAGTTATAGTGGAAAACTCTCTACAAACAAACTAGTTTGTATAGAGAAAAACCACTTGCCCTCTAAGCTTCAACCTAGAGGGACTTGAAGAGCACTTCGCTCGCTTGTATTGCTTTCTCGGATTACAAAGGTGTTCCTACTCCTAGATGTGAATCCCACACACTCTAGCAAGTACTCTTGCCTTATCTCAATCCTCACTCAATACAATCTTGCTGAACACTCAACCTCCTAAGATCGAATCCCACGATCTCACTCAACACTCGCTCACAATTACAATGTTCGCACTCTCCTCCTTAGTTCTACCAATAAGCTCACGAAACTATATAAAGAGAACTAAGAATATTGCTGCACGATTCAGCCAAATCGGCTAAGACATGAATCGTACACAATCTCTACAAGATCTTTCCTAAAATAAAATCCTAAGCCATGATAAAATCATCTTCAATATCTTCCTTGATCTCTTGATGATTTTCCATCTTTATGATCTTGTCCTTGCCTTAAACGAACTGCTGAAGATGATGTATGCAGTTTCCATATCAAAGAAACACGCTGTTTGCTTTTCTGAATTTCCGCACGCGCTTCGCTTCTGGGAACTGAGGTCGGCGACCTCTCGGCAACCTCTTCTGTTTGGAACCATCAAAACACGAACTCGGTTTTCTAACAGTGACCGAGCCTCGGCGAAATGGTGGTGCAATGCAATATCCCGTGTGTCACAATAGTTGAGGTTGGGTGTTGCTTCCTTTGCTAGATGTTATTATTCTTTTATTTTGGATATTGTTGAGTGAGTATGCATTTGATTGACTTCTAGGTATGAGTTTTGATATTTGTTATGTCCCAAACTATTAAGGACTCCATTTGTTGGATCGTTAGTACTGAGGGACGTCCTTTACTTGGGTAAAGGCGTCCTTTGGTTAGGGGTTCCTACGAGGTGTAGGAGCGTCCTTAAGTAATGCAGCGGAAATAGTACTAGACAGGTAAGTTATGAACGCAATGAATTATAGAGGAACCACTCAAGACTAAGTAGTCCTTGAGTGTAAACCTCTACCTCCTTGGAGGATTTTTGAATAGTTCTTTCCTTTATATTGAACGTTCTTACAGTTGTACTGGCGAGTTTTTACAGTTCTCTGACACTTAGCTTTTCCTGAAGTTCACTTGTAAAGAACTCCTTTAAGCCTACAACTCAAGCTAGTTCAATCTACTAAAGGACTCTATTCCTACGTTCTGCAGTACTTCGCAGAACTCTCTCTCTCTCTCTCTCTTTTGGTTACAAACTATTTTGTGGTTTGGGTACAAAATCTCACTCGATCTAACTCAGGTCTAAACACTGTTCTTGAGTTCTTGAGTTGTTTCTTCGTGTTCTTGAGTGAGTCGCTTTCCTCTGATTCTCTCTGAATATTCCTGAAAGCGTTAGCGTCACAATAAATGCCTTGGGGCTATTTATAGGACTTGGGGAAGGGCGTCATTTCTCTGGGACGATCATGCCCTTCATGGACGTGGCTACTGGATCTTCCTCCACGTAGTATGGCGGTGATGAGGAAGCTTCCTGTATCCAGCTGTGTGTGATGAACTTCGCTACAGGATCGGCCGCCACGTGTTGATGAACTCTGCTACAGGACCGTCCGCCACGTAGTGTTGGACTCTGCTACAAGATCGGTCTCCACGTGTCCTTGGATGATCAAACATTGTCGTGTGATGTCTTCCTGTCAGCTAGTGAGTAAGGACTCCTTTCTTGCGTTCTTACTTGTTTGGGACTCCGTCCTTGCTCAAGTAGTCTCTTGCTGGTCCTTACTTCCTATTAGCTGGCGTCCCTAAGCCTAGGGGACGTTCACACATTTGTTGTCCTTTTAGGTATATTGCGTTCCTGAACACTTGGACAATTTTATTAGAATCAAAGTGAGTTTGTCATATCAAAACTGAGGGGCGGTTTGTGTGGGCACACTACCAAGTACGCAAGCGTTCTTGATAGCGTCCCAACAATTTCCCCCTTTTTGATGATGACAAACTCTTCAGCAAAATAGTTTTGACGTTTGAATTTAGCATGCATGAAAACTTAGAAGCGTTCTCTAACACTTAGAGAAATTTCAGTAAGCACAAGTTTTCATTCTTTGATTCTCTAACATTTGGATTTTAAGGAGAGAAAAGCGTCCTAGAATTTTCTAGACGTCCTCTAGTTTATTCTAGCATGGCGTTCCTTAGACCTTTCACTTAATAGTTCCCCCGTAGCACTTGCTTATTCTAGATAACTATTTTATAGCGCATCTCTGCAAAACTACACTTCCCCCTTTTGGCATCATCGAAAAGGATAACAAGTGATAAGGACGTTAGCACAAACACATAACTAAAAGCAGTGGAACGCTTGAACAAACACATGCACACAAACAGTGGATTGCCATTCAAATGGAAATAAGAGTACGGTTATTACAAACCAAGATCATAGTGTTTAAAACAAAAGAAGCATAAGCAAAAAGATTGAGGGATTAAGGGTTGGGAGACGGCGATCACTGGGAACGGCTCTGGTCTTGATAAAACTTGAGTAGTTGTTCATTAAGTTCAGCAGCCTTGGTGAACGCAAAGGACAAATCCTTAAGAGCTGAGAAGATGAGGCACTGGTTGTCCAAGATCGCACCCATGAGTTCTGTAGGAGGATGCTGAGCAATATTCGCGGGGGCAGAATGGGGCAGAGGACCTGAACTAGAAGAGGGAGCGTCTGTAGGATGTTCTGTAGGAGGAGAAGAAGCCATTAGCATCTGATCAAGAGCGGCAAAGTCGACGGCTGGCTCTTCTTCATGAACGGACTCATGCTGCAAGGAGGCAAGGCGTTCTTCCTCAGCTTCAGCTGCGAGACGTTCTTCCTCAGCCTTCTTCCTGGCTTCCTCAGCCTCAGCTTCTAACTGTTTTAGCACGGAAGGCAACTCTTCATTGTGCCTGATCTCGACAAGTCCCATCTTTGCGTTCCACTTCAATCCAAGTTCTTCTGAAGGAGCTTTCATCATAGGCGTTCTGAGACATGAGGATGAGCTTAATAAGACCTGGGTATGGCAAGGCGTGGCGCTTCCTTCCACACTTAGCCATGTGTTGCATAGCAATTCTGGTTAGATTGATGGGGCGGCGTTCTAGCGGAGCGTCAATAAGAATGATATCGTGCGTCTGAACGATTGACCTCTTCTCCTGCCTAGGAAGGACGGCGCGACATATAAAGTAATGAGCGATGGCGCCTACCTTGCTCAATACGTGAGCAACCCTGTCCAGTCCCATTGGCCTTTTGCCCTGAAAAACGTGTTCAACCAGGGGCAGTTCCTCATCAGTTGTCTCGAATCCTCCTTCTGGAAGTGAGCTTAGAGCATTGGACGGGGGCTTTTGTGGATTGAGTCCCATGAAAGAACGGATCTGGCGTTCATTGACTGATGCTTTCTCAAGATCTATCTTGAAGTGGAGAGAACCATCTTTGGATTTGTAGCGCAGATCCCTGTAGAACGCCTTGACCTGTTCTTTGTCAACAGTAGCCGGCGCAGGCCCAACGTTCAACCAGCCTTGAAATCTCAGAAGCTCGAGGAACTCCTGTACTGCGTCATCATCGAAGGAGGCGAGCCACTCTTCTGAGTAAATTAGGGGACTAAGAACTTTGACAGGCGCGCCATCAGGCTTTCTTTTGCGCTTGCCCTTTGGAGATTCGGAGTCCTCATCATCATCATCAGACTCATCATCGGCGTCCTCGGACTCATGTTCAGCAACGTCCTTGGAGGGAGCGTTCTCTGTGCCTTGTTCATTTTCAGCATTGCCACCAGCAGTGGCTTGATTAGCATCAGAGGTAGCTTGACCTTGGGACGTTCCCTCGGCGTCCTGAGCCTCTAATTGATGTTCTGTTTGTGGCTCAGCGTCCGCAGGGACTTGGTTGGATTCTATTTGGATTGTGGGGGATGGGTTTTCTTGAGGAGTTGGGAGGGGATTTAGGAGAGGGAGGGATTGATTGTAGGGAGGGACTTCCTGAGCATCACGCTCGAGCTCTTCAGATAAGGTTGGCTCAGCGTCCTTGTGAGCGACCTGGTGCTCGCCAGCGTCCTCAGCTACTCGTTTCTCAACAGGAGCACTCTCAACTCCTTCCGCCTCGTCGTTGGAGTCCCCAACAACATCTATGAAAGGAGAGGCTTGGGCCGCAGGCGTTCCTCTTTGGCTCTCAGATGAGCTAGAGGAGGAGGAGGAGATATGCTCAGGCTCTGGAGCGTCCTTAGGTAGCAACACCTTATGCGTTTCGCCAGCTTTGCGTCGGCGAAAGGTGTGCTCTAGTGTGGAACGCTTCTCGGCTTCATCCGGGCCACTTTCTGAGGATGGACGGTGGGACTTGGGAGTCTCGGGGTCCTTAGGCGGTGAGATATGGGCCGGGGCGGATGGGAAGTTTGCAAGATTTAGGGGAGAGTAGGGTTTGGATGGAAAAGGAATAAGGGCGTTTTTTCTTGTAGGTTAAGGAGACGGTGGGGGAGTGGGTAGTTGGACGATGGAGATGGGTTGGGGTGGAGGAGTGGATTCCTTAGAAAGATTGGAAGGCCTTTTTGTGGAGTTAGGCCTTTTTGTGGAGGTTTTTGAGGAGGGGACGCTGGAAGACTTGGCCTTTTTGAGTGGCCTTGGGTCGTGGGTTTTCTTGGAGCGTCCCTCCTTGATGTGGGGTGAAAACTTGTCCACAATTTGTGTTGGGTTTGAGGAGGTGAAAGCTTGAGAAGATTTGGAGAGAGGAGAAGATGGAGCTGGACGCTTTAGCAAGTTTTTGGTTGTGACTGTGGGGACTTGAGGAGGTGGTGGAGAGGGACTTGGCACACGGTTTTTCAGCATTTTGTAAGCCAAGGAGTCCCTAGGGTACATGGGAAAGTCAGGTAGGACGGCGTTGTGGAGGTCTGGGATAAGATCAAGCAAGGGAGCAAGATTCTCACCTCCAAATTGTGAAAAGAAGAGAACGTCGTCCATCCGTCCTGGCAAGTCCTTGTAGTTCGTCTTGTGAAGGCCTTGAATGACGAACCATTCAATGAACTTTTCACAGTTCTTTGTCTTGACTGCGTCCTCCTTCACGTCAGGTTTGTCCATGCGTTCCCTTATCAAATTGTGCAGGGTTCGCGGCTTCCTGTTGATGAAGTCCACCAACGATTCATTGAGGACGATGGGCTTGGGCTTTTCAATGTAGTGGGACTTCACTAACTTTCTTCTCTTCCCGCCGGTAGAAGATCCGGCCACGTTATTTAGTTGTTGAGACATTTTTAGACTGAGTTTTAGTGAGAGAAAGTTGTCGGAGTTCTAGAGAGAGGTCAAAGCACTGATTCAAGCAGGAAGTGGTTGAGAATAATAAATGAACGAGAGCGACTGTTCTGGCCTTATATAGAGGAAGCGGTGGCACAAACTGTAATTACCACTATTTTACTGTGCAACACGTGGCAAAACTTCCCCCTTAAGCATTGAGAAAAAGCAACGGTCACTGTTCAAACTTTCAAATATTCAAATTTCTGACTCTTCAACTTCCTTTCAAGACTGAACTGGCATTCTCTCTTTCAAACCAATGGCGTTCTCTCAGACTTAGCAAAAATTTACCTCTTCAAGCAAACCAATAACCAATTTCACCGTCCTTGTGATCACCTTGCGAACCATTTGAGAACAAAGCAAGTACGTCCCGTAAAATAAAATATGAAGCTCATAGGACGCTTTTGCAGAGTTCTCGGCTAGGGTAAGCTTAGAGTTCCCATCATTTCGGCTTATAATGAGGGTTGGGTGATCAGGGATACTCTTTTCGAGACAAATAGAGAAATTTGAATGGCGTTCCAAAGTAGCAAACATATGAAATTTTAGACTAGCGTCCTTGCAAATATGAATTCAATGCATAACAGTCCTTAAACACTTAGAATCTACAAAACATAGCCAATCATTGAGAGAATAGTAGAACGGGACTTGCTACTTAAAAGTTATCATTCTCAAGAGCAGCCTTAAATGCTCATAGGGACGTCTATCAAGCGCCTTAGTGAAAATATCAGCTATTTGGTCTTCAGTCCTTACATGCTCCATACTAATGAGTCCTAGTTCAACATTATCACGCAAGAAATGATGCCTTATATGAATATGCTTTGTGCGTGAATGAAAAACAGGATTCTTAGAAATTTCAATAGCATTAGTGTTATCACAGTGAATGGGAATAGTTTCAAGATTGATACCGTAGTCCTCCAGTTGATATTTGATCCAGATGACTTGTGAACAACACGAGGCAGCAGCAACGTACTCGGCTTCCGCAGTTGAAAGCGCCACAGAGTTCTATTTCTTGGATCCCCAAGAGACTAAGCATGAACCAAGGAACTGTGTTATTCCTGAAGTGCTTTTTCTATCAATCACATGACCAGCATAATCAGCGTCCGAGTAGCCAACAAGCTTGAAGGACGTCTTCCTAGGGTACCAAAGACAAAGATCGTCGCGTCCTTTGAGGTAGAGAAAGATCCTCTTAACTTCTTGCATGTGGGACTCCTTTGGATTTGCCTGGAAGCGTGCACACAAGCAAACGGCAAACATGATGTCGGGACGGCTTGCGGTCAAATAGAGCAAAGAACCAATCACCCCTCTGTAAAGCTTTTGATCAACGTCCTTTCCCTTTTCATCAGCGTTGAGACGCGAGTTGGTAGAACAAGGGGTTGCAACAGGCTTGGACGTGTTCATCCCGTACTTCTCAAGCATTTCACGGACATATTTCTGTTGGTGAGTACGCGTCCCTTCCTTGAGTTGATTTATTTGAAGTCCCAAGAAGAAATTGAGTTCTCCAATGAGAGACATTTCAAACTCACTACTCATTAAGGACTTGAACTCATCTACAAGTTTCATGTTAGTACTACCAAAGACTATATCATCAACATAGACTTGGGCAATTAAAATGTCCTTGTGAACTTTCTTTATGAACAAAGTTTTATCAATTGAACCTCTAGTGTACCCATGAGACAAAAGAAAGGACGCAAACCTGTCGTACCATGCACGAGGGGCTTGCTTGAGTCCATAAAGCGCTTTGTCCAAGCAGTACACATGATCTGGGTGAGAGGCGTCCTCGAAACCAGGCGGTTGAGCAACGTACACTTCCTCCTTCAGTTTTCCGTTGAGGAAGGCAGTTTTGACGTCCATCTGAAATAACTTGAATCCTTTGTGAGCGGCGAACGCAATAAGGAGACGAACGGCCTCAATTCTAGCAACAGGAGCAAAGGTTTCATCATAAACTATTCCTTCCTCTTGCTTGAATCCTTGAGCCACCAGTCTTGCCTTATTCCTTGATACACGTCCACTCTCATCAAGCTTATTTCTGAACACCCATCGCGTCCCTATGATATTTTTACCTTTGGGACGTGGGACGAGAGTTCAAACTTTGTTTCTTTCAAACTGATTGAGTTCTTCTTGCATCGCTTGAATCCAGTCAGCGTCCTGGAGTGCTTCTTTGATATTCTTTGGTTCCACCATAGAAACAAAAGCGTTGAACGCACAGAAAGCTAGATTTGCACTCTGGGACTTGCTTGCAGCTGACCTTGTTTGAACTCCTTGAGAAGGATCTGAGACAATCTGGGATGTTGGGTGGTCCCTAGAGAAGCGGGACTCCCTTTGAAATAATTGAGCAAATCTTGGATCAACCTCTTCATCAGATTCATCACTATCACCTTGAGCATCGTCTTCGGTGCGTTCCCCCTCAGAGAAAGCGTCCACACCTTGACGTTGCTCACCTTGTTGACTTGATTCAGCCACATCCTGTTGAACTGGAGATTCACTACGAGAGGGAACTCCCTGGATGATACTGGGAACGTCTACTGAGACTTCTTCAGGATTTGGAGCAGCGTCCTTAGGAACATAGTATTTTCTAGAGGACCAATCTTCAGCTTCGTCTTCAGAGTCGTTCTGCTGTTGTGACGAGGAGCGTTCTTTCTTACTTGATTTTTCTTTGTGAGAAGAACTTTCTTTGAACACAACATGAATACTCTCATCAAGCTTTAGAGTCCTTTTGTTGAAAACTCTATATGCTTTGCTGGTGAGAGAGTACCCAAGGAATATGGCTTCATCACTCCTTGCATCAAACTTTCCAAGTTTTTCTTTATCATTGTTGTGAACGAAACACTTGCAACTAAAGACTCTGAGATAGTCAATGCGAGGCTTCCTTCCATTTAACAACTCATAGGACGTCTTTTTCAGCAGAGGACGGATCATGGCTCGATTGATGATTTAACATGCTGTAGCAATAGCTTCCGCCCAGAAGTACTTGGGGACGCTATTTGCCAAAAGCATAGTTCTAGCCATATCCTCCAACGTCATGTTCTTTCTTTCCACAACTCCATTTTGTTGAGGAGTCCTTGGAGCTGAGAAGTTATGCGAGACGCCATGTTGATCACAGTAGGCCAGGAACTCTGAGTTTTGGAACTCCATCCCATGGTCTGATCTTATGGCTTTGAGAGGCGTCTCAAGGGCAACTTCCACTTGTTTGATGAAGACTTTGAACGCATTGAAACAATATGCTTTTGACACTAAGAAAAGAACCCAAGTGAATCGAGAAAAATCATCTACAAGAACGTAAATGTACCTCTTTCCACCGTAGCTCAACGTCTTCATTGGTCCACAAAGATCCATGTGGAAAAGTTCCAAAGGCTTCTTTGTGCTGATTTCGTTTTTAGATTTGAAGGACGTTCTTGTTTGCTTCTCTTTGATACAGGCTTCACACTGTTCAACAGTCTCAGGATCAATTCTAGGAAGTCCTTGTTGAATCAAAAAAAATAAAAAAATATACACATTAATATATATATATATATACATATATACATATATACATATAATATATATACATATATACATACATACATATAATATATACATATATATGTATGTATATGTATGTGTGTGTGTGAGAGAGAATGTGTATATACATGGACCGTGGGCTTATACGTGAAAGGCATATCAATCAAGGTGATGTTCATCCACTAATTATGGTTAATGGTTGATTTGTCTCAAGCCCATTTTGAAATCTTAGTGGACACATAATACGGCTAAGACAGAACAAGGGTTTTGGAATTTCAAGAGGAATATTCTTGTGCAAGTCAAAAGGAAGTGTAACGCTCATAAGAGTTAAGGGTATAATTAACTTTGTTAATTATGTCTAAAGAAAAGCGTTTATGGTTTGGTGGATTGCTCTCCACGATTGCAATAGCTATAAAAGTGGGGGTCTTCTTCCAAAACAGAAAAAGGGAGACAAAGTAAAAGCCCACAAAAGAACAATTACTTGAAGAACTCATTCTGCAAACAACAAGAACTCGTCCAAATTGAAGAATATTCATCTTCAAGATCGATCAAGACCACACATCAGTATGCTCTCTCACTCATTAAATCCTCCTCATGTGCTTACAATTTTGTGTGTGTTTTGGATTGTGTGTTTGTATATGTAAAAAACAGATTGAGATTCAAAGATCCGTTTCGATCGTTGTCGACTCGATGTCATCTTCGAGGCCCATGATCAGTTGATTGATGCCATACCGATGGCTTGATTCAACGCCATTTCGAGGGCACGTTCTTCATCAACGGTAGTCGGCTCGAAACATTCCGTTTCGCCGCTACAATGGAGGTCGTCCATCTCACCGCAAGAAGGGAATCATGGAAGAGATCAAGCAACTCCTTGGAGAAGCCCTCACCACTCCCTCAAAGAAGACCACGGAGATGCTACGACAACATACAAATCCATCGTCAAATCGACATCCAAGGCTCGATCGGTTGCCTCGCCAAAAGCTGGTGCACGTGAAGAACACATCAAAAGGCCCATTCAACACCAACGAAAAGAGCAACCACGGACGGTCCTCCCGTCACCTTCCAGGTCCATGCTCGACAAAAAAAGAAGAAGCATCGACGATCCCGAGAAAGTAGCCATGGACGAGATCAAGCGGCTCATCGAAGAAGCCCTCGCCGCAAAAAAGCTTCCGGACAAAACCTCGAAGGCCACCGAAGATGATGAGAGGTCACCCGTTATGAGGAGAAACATTCCGTTTCGAGCCTCTTATGGGTGATCGTGTTTACAATGATGGGTCGCGCTAGGGCCGAGGTGGATCGCTTTGCATCTAGATGAGTATCATGGCTATATTGGTGGAGTTCCGGTGACCTAAAACAAATTACTTTTCCACCACAATCTCAAGTACAAGATGCATGCTCAAGAACGTCAAAAGCCCATTGTTGAATCAACATCCAAGGGCCACTCCGCATCAACGGTACCGAAGGCTCCGGAGGTTGTTCTTCCCACCATGAAAAGGTAGCCATGGAAGAGAGCAAACAACTCATTGGAGAAGCCCTATCCGCAAAGAAACCACCCTCGAAGGCCATCGGAGATGAGCGGACGTCACCCATTTTGAGGAGAAACATTCCGTTTCGTGCCTCTTTTGGGTGATCGTGTCTACAACGACGGCTTATGACTAGGACCGAGACGGATCGCTTTGCATCGAGATATTGGCGGATTTTTGGTGACTTGAAAGTGAGTACTTTGCCACCGCAACCATGCCATGTTGACCCGAGATGATAGAGAAGTCATGTGTGTAAACGCGGTGAAGATTCAAGGCAAAATGACCATGAAATGCAAGCTACGTACTCATTCAAGACCTTGGGTCGACACATATGCACAGCTACGAGGCTCTACATGTTTCAAGGCTATGTATATATAGTATACACATGAAATATTAGTGGAGATTCCAGCGGGAAATTTGCCATGGACGTACATATACATCTATGTGTACTATATTCTACGTACTTCATGTCTCATGTCCAAATCAAATTGGCCGAAGTCAAACTGATCGTGTGGAGAAGTAGACACAAAAAACTACATATACGTATGTAAGTACATGCAAGGTTCATGGAGATATCAAGTGAAAATTTCCCATAGACATATATGTGTATATATACATAAAACAACCCAAGGGAAAATAACAAAGATTCAGTGTACCCATTTCAAACGTACACATGCTTTCTTGTTATATAACTCTAGCTAAGAGTCATGAAGGCTTATTTTTGAAGGAGAAGCGATCCAATTCGATCAAGCCATTGCGGGATTGTAGGAGTCGAGTCGACCCTTTTTCATAATCCAAGCTATGCCAAGACTCTCCGGCTTGGTTGCTCAGTTCACCACTCTAAGCCTACCACTAGCTAGTGGTTTAGCAAGGCTTCCATGTCACTAATTACTCTTATAAAATTAGAGAACATATAAAGAAGGAAGGGCTAGTACATACATGCATGTAAATGATTGCTTGTGGTGCACAAAAGTGAAGGCTGAAATCAAAGAGGGGTGTACGTAAGATGCAAGAGTTGAACTGCTTGCATGCAAATTCATGCAAAAGTGACTGCCATATAGTACGTCAATACGAAGGTGCTACACTTGGTGCATATCTCAAGTTCAAATCAAGCTACGTCAAAGTGTACATAGACACAGCTAAGCCCGCCATGCAAATGTGACTAAATGATTTTGCTTGTCCTACATAAGTTTGGATAATTAAAATGGGCCACGTTTCCTAGAACTACGTAAAGACTTGCGCCTATGAAAGGCTACGTAGGTAGCTCGATCAAGTGATATATATCGAGTACAGTCGTCAAATTCTCATTCTCGATAGAACTACGTAGACTTGATTCCGTCTCAAACGGATACGTAGGAAATTCGAGATCAAGCTCAAATCAGCCTCGAATTCAGTCGCATACTCCAAATCAAATTTCAAGCCAAGTTCAAGAACTACGTAGACTTGATTCCGTCACACACGGATACGTAGGAAATTCGGCTTCAAAACGTCAAAACAAGTCCCGAATTCGGTCAACCACATCAAATTTGTTCGAGATCAAAATAAGACTTGGATAGAACTACGTCTGACTTGATTCTGTCTCAAACAGATACGTAGGAAATTCGATACCAAATCCAAGTGGGTCTCGGATTCAGTCACACACTTCAAACCAAATCGACTTCAAGTCAAATTAAACTCAAGAATTACGTAGACTTGATTCCGTCTCAAACGGATACGTAGGAAATCCGACATCAAGCTCATCAGCCCCGGATTCAGTCGCATGTCCAAAAATCAAAGTCAAACATCTATTAAGAGCTACGTGTGATTTGATCCCCTTCAACGGGGTACGTAGGAAACTTGACATATAGCCTAACGCTCGTCGAGTTCAATCAAAACCTCAAACCAAAAACCTTAGTGTGAAAGTTAGATAACCCTTCATAGAAGGTTTGTCTTTTTTTCTTTCCACGCCATGTAAATGATAGTGGAAACGAGCTTAGGCAACCCTTCCTAGAAGGTGGGTTTAAGTTTGTTTCTCTGATGCATGGAAAATCAACCCCAAGTTTTTTTTTTCTATGTATCTGTATTATTTTCAGAGTTGTAAGGATGTACAGATAAGGGTCGAACTTAAAAATTATATAAGATGTGTTTGTGCATAGTTGTTTTATTTTAATAATTTTTGCCTAACATATTTTTGGCACGCACGGTGGGACCCTTTTCTTTCTTTATTGTTTTGATTAATATAGATACTAATACTTTGTCTCTTTTGTTGCAAGAAAAATGGCACCAAGAGCGACAGTCAAGTACAACCAACTGCCAGCTACTTTCATTGTCAAGGGCGCGCGGTTCATTCGCCAAAGAAACTTCAAGGTGGTGTTCAACTTGGAGCGAGATGCCATTACCGCCGAGATTCCTCTTGACAACCAATATGGACCTCTTCAACAGCTAGGAGAAGAGGAGACCACTAATGGAGCACGTGGGGTGCAAGCTTCCTCATCTCGTCAACAAGGAAAAAGGCCCATGGGGAGTGAGTGGCAAGGACGACCGACTATTCAAGTCATCAAGACTCCTAAGAGGTTTCCCCCGGGAGCACCTATTCAAGCCACTTCAACAAACTCCAAGGCCAAGCAATCACGAAGAAGAAGAGGCCGCAAGAATGGGTCCAAAAGCTACAAGGTGAACCCATTGGCACAACTTGCTCCATCTCCAGCTTTGGAGTTGGCCAAGGCTACTCTAAGAGAGGCGGCCCAGGACCTCTCAACTCCCGCGAGGCCAACCGCCGTTCCTCAGTTTTCCGTCCCGCGACAAATCTTGATCGGATCTATTCCTGTCAACCTTGATCACGTGGAACAAGTCAACATGACCTCCTACACCGAGAAAGGGAAGGGAGTCGCTCCACCCAAGCCTTCAAAGGTCGTGAAAGTCGTGAAACCGCCACCGCCCAAGAAAGATCAAGAGGCCGTTAAAGGTTCTCAAGTCCGACCAAAGAGTAGGAGTTCTTCCACTTCAAACGCTCCAATGCCTCAAACGGCCACATCTCACTCTTACACGGGTTCCATCACGAGGTCAAGAGCGAGGGAGATGATGTATGCTGAGGTGGTTTCTCAACCATCAACTCCTCCATCACCTTCCACACCTAAGGAGAAAGGGACAACCGAAGATTCCGTTGGATCTCCATTGTATGGGGATGACGGCTCACCTTTCAAGGAGGATGACTTCCCATCCATATTTATGGATCGGAGTCAAGAAAGCTCCTCCAATGCAAATGAAGAGGACGATATGCCAGTGATGATGACTGGTGCTACTAGCGTTGAAGAACAACTCCAAGAAATGCAACGGAGAATGGAGGAAAAAGACGCTCAGATCGCCGCTCTCTCGGCTCAAATTGCGAGTCATCACCAAGAAAGTAGACATGAGCAAGTACGGACAAACGAAGAAGGAGGCCCAAGTGGTACTTCAGGATTGAACGGGGCCTTGGGCATGTCTCCCCAAGATATTCGCGAGATGATTGCTCAAAGCATCAAGGAGTTTCAAGTTGCCCAAAACCCACCAGTAATGGGCTATAGAAAGCCATACCCAACACATTTTGACGTTGTGCCTTTCCCTCCGGGATATCAAAAGCCCAACTTCGATAAATTTGATGGGATTCATGGTTCACCGCATGAGCACCTTGCTCACTTCTACTCAGCGTGTGGTGAAACCGCTTTGAGTGATGCCCTACTTCTATGCCAATTTGTCCAATCCTTGAAAGGGGCAGGGTTTACTTGGTACACCCAACTCCAACCTAGCTCGATAGAAACATGGGATGAGATACAAAGGGCTTTTCTCGCTCATTTCTTTGGTGTAGCTTGAGGATCGTGCTAGGTCCAGCATGGCCAAGTCGGCGATGCCAGAGATCAGCGTCCTTCTTTGAAGCAGATAGACATAATTCTGATTTAGGCTTGAACTCTTGATTGAAGATATAGATGTTGTTCTTGCGAACTCCTTTGAGAACAACTTTGTTGGACTTCTTGTTGATAACAAGGCACTCCTTTGAGTCAAATGTGACTAGGTTTTCACCATGATCACACATTTGAGAGACGCTAAGTAGGTTGAAGCCAAGTCCTTCAACAAGACTCACATTTGTTGCTTTGATGAACGGATTGAGAATAGCAGTTCCCGTTCCTTTGATCTTTCCTTGCCCTTGTTGCTAAACGAGACAGTTCCTCCCGTGGAACTACTTTGGATAGAAGTGAGATGGATCTGGCTTCCTGTCATATGATTTGAGGCGCCACTATCAATGATCCATGGGTGTCCCCTCACTTCCACCTGCCAAAACAAGGTTAGTTCTTGGCGACCCAGGCAAGGTATTCCTTACCTGGCTCATTACAGTAATAGAACTCTGGTTCTGGCATATAGTCATTTATATTAACATCATTAGAAATGGCATTCTTGCGGAAAGAACTTCTAGAACGTCTAGGACGCCTAGAATTAACTTTTGGAACGGACTTAGCATTTTCATTGTTAGTCCTAGCAGTTTTGCCACTTGCAATATCTTCTTTCAGTTTCACACAGTCATATTTGAAGTGGTCACCATGTCCACAGTACCAACACGTCCTATAGTAAGTACCGAGGTAGTACTTCTTGTTGGGACGTTGAATTTTGTTTTGCTTCATCTTTTGGGGATTGCACACCTTTGAGCCGTCCCCTTTAGCAATTTTCTTGTAAATTTTATGACTGGTGGAATTGGTATAGTAGTCCTCCTGACCTTTTTCTCCATTTTCTAGGACTCTAATTCTTTCAAGAAGATTCTTGGTTTTCTCCTTTTCAAGTTCAAGTTCTGAAGTTTTGCTAGCCTCAAAGTCACTAGGGAGAGAGTTCCTAGTATCAGATTCATAACCTAGTCCACGCTTAGCTGGGACAAAGACTATTGATTTCACTTCCTCAACTATGGGACTCTTTCCCAAAACTTTCACTTCTTCCCTAAGCTTGGCGTTCTCAAGTTTGAGACACATAAGTTCAGTTTTTAGGGACTTAGTTTCTACACATGAGGACTCTAGTTGAATAGTCATTGAACTACAGTTTTCACATTCAACTACAATATTTTCATCTTCAAGTTCATCCATTCTTCTTTTCATAGCAAGACTTTCCTCCATGATTTTACCAATGAGTTTAAGAAGCTTTGGTTTTGAACATTTTTCTAAGGAACGCATCATGGAATCGTGAGTTACCTCTTGTTCATTGTCGGAGGCGTTCTCTTCAACAACTGGGGCGTCTTCCACTGCCATGTATGCAACTTGATCTTCACGTTCATCATCACTTGAACTGAGATCATCCCATGCAGCTGTGCATGCTCCAATAAGAGCTTTCTTCTTATCCTTGGAGGACGTTCCCACAGTACACTTTTTGGCAAAATGTCCTTTCTTGTTGCATTTGTAACATGTGAGTACCTTCATTTCAGCCTCTGTGTACTTGGGACTCTTCTTTTTGTAAGACTTATTCTTGTTGCTATGCTTGTTCTTCTAGTTATAGTACTTGAGAGCTTTGTGAATAAGAGATAGTTCCTCATCTGAGTCAATCTCTTCGTTTGACTTGCTTTCTTTCTCTTTGGAACGCAAGTTCTCAAGCTTTTCTTTTGATTTACTTTGCATCATCAATGCTAGATCTCTTTGGCCGCGTAGGTACTCAGCGTACTCTGGTGTTGTGGACGCCGAAGCAAGATCAGTTTGAGGATTCTTTCCTAGCTGAGCCATGTCGGAGATTCTTCTTTCTTCATACTGCCTGAGCTTCCCATAGATCTCTTCCATATCTAGAGTTTTGTTGGCTATGTTTTCTTTGAAAGTCGTCCTATCAAAGTTCTAGACTCCAGTCAACCCATCAATAACTACTTGAACTCTGTTCCTCATGGAGATCTCTGATTCTAGAATACCCAAGTTCTTCATCTTGGTGACAAGACCTTCAAAACGGTACGAGTAGTCATTGACCGTTTCATTGGGCAACATACTAAAAGCATAGAACTCCTTTTTGATTTTCAGCTGGACATCCTCTTTCATTTCTGCAGTTCCCACATGAAATTTCTCAAGAGCTTCCCACTGCTGTTTTGCTGTAGGGAGATTGCTAACTCTTGTGGCATCCCTTTCACAGAGGGACGCTTGAAGAAAGCACACTGCTTTAGCATTTGTTTCCATTAGCTTGAACTCATCAGGACCCCACTCGTCCTCTTTGTCTTTCTTGTCATCGGGAACTTTAAGATCACCTTTTCTGATCACGTTCCAGCATTGATAATTTGTGCTTCTACAGAAGTTCTCAAATCTAGTCTTCCATCGGTTGAAGTTGCTGTCCGTCAGACGCGGAGGCTTCACAAAAGAGATTCTAATAGGTTCCATGTCCATTTTTACCTACAACTCAGTAAGAATCTAGAGCACCTGCTCTGATACCAATTGTTGGATCGTTAGTACTGAGGGACGTCCTTTACTTGGGTAAAGGCGTCCTTTGGTTAGGCGTTCCTACGAGGTGTAGGAGCGTTCTTAAGTAATGCAGCGGAAATAGTACTAGACAGGTAAGTTATGAACGCAATGAATTATAGAGGAACCACTCAAGACTAAGTAGTCCTTGAGTGTAAACCTCTACCTCCTTGGAGGATTTTTGAATAGTTCTTTCCTTTATATTGAACGTTCTTACAGTTGTACTGGCGAGTTTTTACAGTTCTCTGACACTTAGCTTTTCCCTAAGTTCACTTGTAAAGAACTCCTTTAAGCCTACAACTCAAGCTAGTTCAATCTACTAAAGGACTCTATTCCTACGTGTTGAAGGGTTTCTTGAACAAATAAATTTATATTCAAGACCCCGCTGTGTATAGCGAAGTCAGGATCGTCCACGGGAGCGAGAGTAGTGCTAAGTTTAATCGATAACTACGAAAGAGCAAAAGAAACGCAAACAAACAGAGTCAGGATCGACCAGAGGAGGGTCGATCTCGACCCTTAGAGGGTCGAACCTGAGATCAATCACACACGAACACACGAGAAAACACAAACAACAACTCGAACACGACGGAGGGAGTCGGGATCAAGGCAAAAGATACGAATGTCAATCAATAAAAAGGGCAAATCCTAGGGATAGGGCTACCACAACAACAACCATACATGCTTTCAACAAGAATTCACAACTATCATGCCATCTAGATCATAGAAAAGTTAACTTTCGCAAACAATTCAAGCTATTCAATCAACTTTCGCAAATCAAACAACTTTCTATCTATCCTTCAACCTAGGAATATCAACTTTCGCAAATAATCCTATTAGATCTAATCAAGCAACTAACTTTCACTTTCACTATGGTTAATCACAAGACATGCCTCAACTTTCGCAAAGGATTAAGCACAAGATAGGTTAGATATGATCCTTAAGCATTCAAGTCATGAATTCAAGTTTTAAACATGCATGATTGTGTTGGGTTTTTGCCCAACCCTAGAACTTAAGAGGACTACTCACTCATAGCAAAGAAGAACAAGGAAGAAGAAGAAGAAGACATGATCAAACCAAACTCAAATTCAAATAAAAACCAAAGATCAATCTTACAAACCTCAAACTTGCTCCCCAAGTCTTCTCCCTAATTCTCCAAGTCTTGGATTAAATCAAAGCATTCCTAAAAACTATAGGTTCAACCTCCTTTTATAGACAAAAAGGAGTCCTAATCTAACTAGGAAACACAAACAAAACACCTTCCTAAAATACAAACTAGGAAACTTGCACAAGTAATCCGGATAGAAAAGATCGGTCACGCGTGTTCGACCCTCCATAGGGTCGATATCGACCCCTTCAGGGTCGATCTTGAGTGCTGATTTCCTTGCGTTCCAAGTTTGGTAAAGTGGCTCGAGCTCGACCTCCTTGGGCTCGATCTTGGGACTTTTTGCTTGACTTTTCTTCTTGCTTTGGCTTCTCTTTAGCTCTTCTTCTTGACTCTTCATCTTGATATCTTCCTCCTAGCTCATCCATCCTCTCCTAGCCTCGCTCCAAACTCGCTCTCAAGCTTCGAAATACCTACAAAACGACACAAATATGCGTACTTTCCGAATCTCAAAGAAATACGAAAACACATGCAAAAAGACTCAAAAACACAAGACTCAACCACGAAACACCACTAAATCTAATCTATCTACACCCTAAAAATCTACCTAAAAACGCGGACATCACTACGTTCTGCAGTACTTCGCAGAACTCTCTCTCTCTCTCTCTCTCTCTCTCTCTCTCTCTCTCTCTCTCTCTCTCTCTCTCTCTCTCTCTCTTTTGGTTACAAACTAGTTTGTGGTTTGGGTACAAAATCTCACTCGATCTAACTCAGGTCTAAACACTGTTCTTGAGTTCTTGAGTTGGTTCTTCGTGTTCTTGAGTGAGTCGCTTTTCTCTGATTCTCTCTGAATATTCCTGAAAGCGTTAGCGTCACAATAAATGCCTTGGGGCTATTTATAGGACTTGGGGAAGGGCGTCATTTCTCTGGGACGATCATGCCCTTCATGGACGTGGCTACAGGATCTTCCTCCACGTAGTATGGCGGTGATGAGGAAGCTTCCTATATCCAGCTGTGTGTGATGAACTTCGCTACAGGATTGGCCGCCACGTGTTGATGAACTCTGCTACAGGATCGTCCGCCACGTAGTGTTGGACTCTGCTACAGGATCGGTCTCCACGTGTCCTTGGATGATCAAACATTGTCGTGTGATGTCATCCTGTCGGCTAGTGAGTAAGGACTCCTTTCTTGCGTTCCTACTTGTTTGGGACTCCGTCCTTGCTCAAGTAGTCTCTTGCTGGTCCTTACTTCCTGTTAGCTGGCGTCCCTAATCCTAGGGGACGTTCACACACTTGTTGTCCTTTTAGGTATATTGCGTTCCTGAACACTTGGACAATTTTATTAGAATCAAAGTGAGTTTGTCATATCAAAACTGAGGGACGGTTTGTGTGGGCACACTACCAAGTACGCAAGCGTTCTTGATAGCGTCCCAACACCATTAGATATCAAAGTGAAGGAAAGAAAGGATTAAGAAGATAGACACAAACAAGGATAGAGTAGAGAGGAAGAAGAAGAACTAGAGGAAGGAGAAAGAAGGAGTTGAATTGGGTTTCATTCATCAATGCTTCTAGAGGAAAGCTACAATCTCTTATATCTTTTTCAAGGATTTTACAAGTTTAGCTCCTATTATCTCCTAATTATAAGATGTACCCATATATTTGATACATGACATTGCTCCCTTTGTTTAAGAATCTTGGCCTCAAGATTCAATACAAAACCAATTTCAACACAAATCATCACTCTACATTCAGAAAGTTCCACGTAAAGTGTCATTCCATATTCCAACATCAACTCAATATGTAGAACTTAGAATTGAATTCAACATTGGCTCAAAATTGGAAAGAAAAAAAAATGAAACAATGATGTTGCTGATGTAGGTGTGCTTACCACATCACTATGTAGAGTTCCCACAACTCACTATATAACAACTTGCTCAATACTAGCAACCGACAAGGCAAATATTGATTCCCAAAAACACTTTGCCAAATGATTCCCAAACAAGTCCCGTCCTTAGTCGGTTAAATGCCCGGATCAAACACAAACCCTGTAACCTTAATTGTCTTCAAATGACTGATGCCAAGAAAAACACTAGGAAAAATATGTAAACAATTATATATGATTTGCCTCGATCAGAAAGCAGTGTGTGTGACTCCCCACCAATTGCATCACTACTACAACCAACAAACATTTCTACCATCTTAGTTAGAGTATTCACCTTGCCCCTATCATAACGAACAACAACAACAACAACAACAACAACAACAACAACAACAACAACAACAACAATAACAACAACAACAACAACAGCAACAGCAACAACAACCACAATAGCAACAACAACAGCAACAGCAACAACAACAGCAACAGCAACAACAACAACAACAACAACAACAACAACAACAACAACAACAACAACAACAACAACAACAACAACAACAACAACAACAACAACAACAACAACAACAACATATACCCAGGGAATCCCGCAAAAGCAGGATCTGGGGGGTCAGGGTGGGGACATTCCAAACCTAGAAGAAATGCTCCCTATACGACCCAAAGGTCAACGACCGGACCACTCAACAAACTACTACAAAAGGCTAAAAAGAAAAAGAAAAAGAAAAAGAAGAAACGAAAAAGAAAAAGAACCGACGGCTAACAAAACTATTACACAACTCCACTAGGCACCACCAACACGTTGAGTAGCTGTCTGACACGCTGATCTTCTCCCTCCACATCTCTCTTCAATGAGCCAACTCCTCTGAAATCACTAATAGCATGAGATCCTGACTTATGTTGTCCATCCAACGCTTTTTCGGACGACCACTATCCCTCCGGAAAGCCCCTAAATCTAGCCGCTCGCATCTCCTCACTGTTGCGTCTGGGCTCCGCCTTTGAACATGTCCGAACCAACGCAGTCTCGCTTCCTGCAGTTTGTCTCTTATGCTCGCCACCCCAAGCTTGTCTTTGATTTCCTCATTTCTAATCTTGTCCATCCTCGTGTGGCAACACATCCACCTAAGCATCCTCATCTCTGCGACTGCAAGTTTCTACTCTTGAGCCTTAGTCGTCGGCCAACATTCTGCCCCATAGAGGATCGCAGGCCGTATAACCGATTTGTAGAGCTTTCCCTTAAGCTTAAGAGGAACCTTCCTATCGCACAAAACCCCTGAAGCTGCCCCTTTCATAAGGAAATAAAACAATATCTACTGAAGTTTTGAATTGCAATTTCATCAAATCTTGTAAGTAACTTGCAATTCCCACACGTATCCACTCAAGCTCTACTGTAAAACCAACACAATTAGAACCCTCAAACGAATCAGTAATTCGAGCCAACCATTGCATTTGATCCCTCCTGACACTTCCTTTTCAAAAACGAGGCTTGAATTGTCGACTTATGCATTCCCTGATAAGGTGTGCACCTTCCCCATCATCCTTGAGGATCAAACCTTCAGCAAAATTGCTTTTCCTAGAAGAACTCCTGTCATTCAGCTCATCATCAAGACCCACTCCATGATTCAGATTGACCCAAGTTCCTTTATCTGGCATTTCATCGAACACCATGGCTGCATTAATGTTAGAGGTTGCCGAGAGGTCGCCGACCTCAGTTCCCAGAAGCGAAGTGCGTGCAGAATTTCAGAAAAGGAAACAACGTGTTTTTCTGTTATGGAGATCATGTACAACATATCTAGCAGCTCGTTTAAGGCAAGGACAAGATCATAAAGATGGAAAATCATCAAGAGATCAAGGAAGATATTGAAGATGATTTTATCATGGCTTAGGATTATATTTTAGGAAAGATCTTGTGAGGGTTGTGTACGATTCATGCCTTAGTCGTTTGGGCAGAATTGTGCAACAATATTCTTAGTTCTATTTATACATTTCGTGCATACACTCTAGGACTAAGAAGGAGAGGAGCAAACATTGTAATTGTGTGTATTTGGTGAGTGAGATCGTGGGATTCGATCATAGGAGGTTGAGTGTTGAGCGAGATTGTATTGAGTGAGGATTGAGATAAGGCAAGAGTACTTGCTAGAGTGTGTGGCATTCACATCTAGAAGTATGAACACCTTTGTAATCCAAGAAAGTAATACAAGCGAGCGAAGTGCTCTTCAAGTTCCTCTAGGTCGAAGCTTAGAAGGCAAGTGGTTTTTCTCTATACAAACTAGTTGGTTTGTAGAGAGTTTTCCACTATAACTCCTTGTGTTCAAACTGGTAACGTATTAATCTTTCTTGTGTCTTTATTCCGCTGCATAACAGTAGTTGTTAACTTTGGTCGATGACATCGTAGGTGTCGACGACCTCTGAAGTACTAACTGAGATCCTACAATTGGTATTAGAGCCTTGTCTCTAGATTTTTCTAGTACTTTGCAGGAAAGATGTCTACCTCCAACACCGCTATCAATGACTCCTTCTGGAAACCTCCAGTTCTCAAGCCCGGAGAGTACGATTGGTGAGTAAAACAAATTCAAACCCACATTTGCTCTTTGGATGGACAACTTTGGAAAGTGGTTTCCGTTGGTCCTGAGAAATTCCTCAAAACCTGATGGCAAACCAAAAGAAGTCACGGATTATGACGACACTGACTTCAAGAAGCTTGAAAAGAATGAACGTGCCAAGAAGGTTCTTCACCATGCACTAACTAGCAGTGAGATCAAGAAAGTCATAGGCTATGACACTGCTAAGGAGATTTGGGATGCACTCAAACGTCTCCATCAAGGGAATGATGATGTCAAAAAGGACAAAATCATAACTCTTGAGCGAGAATATGAGAATCTATTCCAAGGGAAGAATGAGTCCCTCCACGACTACCACTCAAGAAGTCAGTCGGTGGTCAATCATCTAGAGTTCCTTGGAGAAAAGCTTCCCCAATGGAAGCAAACCAACAAGTTGATCTCAGGACTCAACAAGAAGTGCGATGGTATGACGACTTCTCTCTTATCCCAAAAGGACACGAAGTCGATGACCGTGGAGGATGTGGTTGGTCAACTGATCATGCTCGGAGGTATCCAACAGAGAAGAGAGGATAGATTTGACTTTGAAAAGGTCAAAAATATTGCTCTAAAAGTCGAGAAGGCTTTCGACATCGCTCAAGGACAAGATGATGAAGAGGTCGTCGACGACAACGTGGCTCTTATCTCTAAGGTGATGAAAAGACTTTGGAGTCGCAACAAAGCTCCTACCAAAGCCCCTGAAGCTGCCAAAGATCTAAAGGGAGTGATATGCTATCACTGCCATGACAAAGGGCATTTTGCTAAACAATGTCCAAAAAGGGAGGATGGAAAGAGCATGATGGCGACTTGGGACATGTCTGACGAGGAGGAAGACGAGTCGCCAACCAAAGAAGTCTGCTTTATGGCCTTGAGTGATGACTCCTCAAGTGAGGTAAATGACAATGACATATCTTCCCTCTTAGCTAAAAAGACCCGAGAACAACTTTGCACTATCATTGAAAAACTTAGTCTTCAAGTTTCCGAGCTTAGCGAGGAAATTGATGAAAAAGATGAGAAAATTGCAAATTTGATTGATGATAACAAAGTTTGGTCGTCTAAAGCTATAGGTCTAGAAAAGAAAGTTGTCTCAAAACCTGTTGATTGCTCTAAATGTCCTAACTTTGAGTCTCAGGTTGTTGATTTACAGAAATAGGTTGACGACCTAGAAAAATAGGTGTCTAGTCTTGAAGGTGAAAATCTCATGCTGAAACTGGGAAATGCTAAGTTGTCTAATGATCTTGAAAATCTGAAGATAGATGATGAAGCTAAAAAAACAGAAATGGAAAGATGAGTTTGTCGTTGACAAGGTCCAAGAAGTCAAGCAAGACTTCGGAAGGAGATTTGTGAAGGTTGTTGAGCGACCTGGTCTAGGTTATGGGAAAAACCAAAATGAAAAAGGGAACACTTCCACCTCCCAAACATCTAAGGGAAAATCCCCTATGCATGAGCACAACTCAAGTTGCTCGTCGCATGTGGAGGATCCCAAGGCTAAAGGGAAACAGAAGTGGTACCCTAATCAAAAGGTTCGTACCATGTGGGAAAACCAAGTCCAGAAAGCTGGTCCCTCACGAATTGATTTCCTGGACCGGGTCAACAACAAGCCTGTCTACCCAGGATATAGTAAGTATGTTGGTTTGAAATCGCACATCACATGCTGGTATTGTGCCAAAGGAGGCCATTACCAACATGAGTGTTTCAAAAGGGCTAGAGATTCTGAAACGGCTAGGAAGTCGAGGACTGCTAAAAAGAAACCTAATGTCACCAACCCTGTCAAGGACCCAAAACCTACTAATGTTTCTAGTAATGCTACGAAATTTGTTGCTCGACCCAAAGGAGTTGTGAAACAACTCTGCGTTCGTAAAAACTAATCTTTCTCGTGCAGGTTGAAGTGAGTGTTGACGACCCTTGGTTCATCGATAGTGCGTGCTCAGCTCATATGACTGGAAAATCTGAAGATTTTGTCTCACTTCAACAACACAAAGGAGGTAATATTACCTTCGGAAACAATAGCAAAGGTGTGGTTTCTGGAATTGCAAAAGTGAAGATCCAAAGTAAGGTTTATGTTTCTGATGTTAGTCTGGTTGAGAACCTTGGTTTTAACTTATTGAGCGTAGTTCAACTGTGTGCTAGCGGAAAAAATCAAGTTGTCTTTGCTCATAAGCAATGCCAAGTGATTGAAATAAGTACAGGTAGGACGCTTCTGAAGGGATTGTGCAAAAACAATGTTTACAAAGTTGATCCCTGCTTCCAACCTGAAGAGAGTTTGTGCTTGAAGTCTGATGCAAAGGTCGCCGACCTCTGGCATAGTAGATTCTGTAATGCAAGCCTGCAGTTATTGGTCAAATTGCATAGAGAGGAGCTAGTTCATGATTTGCCCAAGTTTGATGTCTCAAAGTCTGGTGTATGTGATGCTTGTGTGAAGGGTAAGCAATTAAGGTCTTCTTTTATGTCCAAGAAGGAGGTGAGCACCTTCAAGCCCCTTGAGTTGATTCATATGGACTTGTGTGGACCCATGCGCGTACAAAGTAGAGGAGGAAATAGATATGTCTATGTGATTGTTGATGATTATTCACGCTATACTTGGACTATCTTCCTTGCTTCTAAAGATCAGGTTTTTGAAGAGTTCGAGACATGGGCAAAGGCCGTTGAAAGGAAGCTTGGAAATTCTTTAGTGGCTATCCGAGCTGATCATGGCACAGAGTTTGAGAACTCTGAATTTCTGGAGTATTGCAAGAAGAATGGTGTCAGTCACAACTTCTCGGCGCCTAGAACCCCACAACAGAATGGCGTGGTCGAGAGGAAGAATCGAGCTTTGGAGGAGATGTCGCGGACCTTGCTCATCTCTAGTGGTCTCCCAAGGAAATTCTGGGGGAGAAGCTATTCATGCAGCTTGCTTTGTGATGAATAGAGCCATGTTGCGTCCATTACTTGGAAAGACTCCTTATGAGCTGTTGAGAGGAGTTAAGCCTAATGTCGCCCACCTCCGCATCTTCGGGTGTAAATGTTATATTCATAACAATGGGAAGGATAGTCTGGGCAAGTTCAACCCAAGGAGTGATGTTGGTACCTTTGTTGGCTATTCTCCAACAAGCAAAGCTTACAAGGTGTACAACAAGAGGACCAAGAAGATCGAAGAAAGTTTCCATGTGGTGTTCGATGAAACACCATGGCAGGTTCTCTGATTCAGGATCGTGATGATGGTGATCAAGGTTACTTCTTAGGCCTTGAGGATGTCTTTGACAAGGACAGTTGTTGGGACGATATTAAGGACGTCAGTCGTTAATATCTAAACCCATAATAATCGTCCCTTGTTTTGATAATGACAAACTCACATGTATTTGATAAGTTGTCCAAGTGTTGATCTCAGGTAAGTCCAGTGAACGCACATGAGCGAAAAGGACAACAAGTAAACAACAGTCCCTAAGCTGTAGGGACGCATGTTACCTGAACTTCCAAGGCTAAACGTAATTGGCGGAGTCCCTGCGCAAGATAGGACGGAGTCCTCATCAAGAAGGGACGCGCGCCAAAATACAGACGAAGTTCAAATTCAAATCAAGGCCGCCCCAACATGATTACATCATCGTCCGGCCTTAGTCCTCAGAAGGAAGCTTCCTTTGTCTGGGCACGTGTAGACAATGCCAAAGACGTCGCTTTCCCAGCGATGGTCCCCTGCCCACGCGGAGGCTTCCCAAGCGTCAACAGAGTTGACTTCCTCAAGGAGCTCATCGCACCGTCGATCAAAGACCAAGGCTCCTGCCAAGTCTCAGAGGACGCTAGAGGACAAGAATCACTTGCGCTATAAATACCCTCCCAAGGGTATGCATAGCGTTGGTGGACTTTGAAGACTTTCTCTCAAGCTCTCCCGAAGCACTCAAGAACACGAACGAAGATCGAGGAGATCAAGTGAGCTTGAAGCAAGAGAAAGAAAGTCCAACCACATCAAATCCAAAACAAACCACAAAGAGTTAGAGTTGTAGTTTGTCTCTCACAACGAACCGTGAGAGACGTGAGTGATAGCTTCCTTATAGCTAAGAGTGTTAGGTTACTTGTTAGGTTGAAAGGAGTGTTACTAGTGAGGCTAAGGACGGACGCTTAGCTCAGAGAAGTGTAACGACTTGCCTAAGTTGTAAGGACTCACTCTTAATAAGATAAGGGACGGCTATTGAAAATCCTCCAGCGGAGGTAGAGGTTTACCCATAAGACTAGTTGGTCTTAGTGGGGTTCCTCTATAAATACTTGTGTCCACTTATCTTGTATTCTGTTAAGTCTATATTCCGCTGCACTAAAGGACGCCCTTAACTCAGTTAAGGACGCCCTCATTAACTGACTTACGATCCAACAACAGTGCTGAAGGTTTGTCTGAGGTCGCCAACAGTGACAGTGTCGCCAACCACGATCAGAACGCAGGGACAGATCAAAATCAGAATCAGGATTAGGCTGCAGATGCTGTGCAGAATCAGGACATATCAGAGGCTAGTGGATCAGGTCAAGCAGTTCAAGAGTCTGATCAAGCAGTTCAAAGTTCTGTTCCAGGTAGATCGTCGTAGATCCCAGTGGTCGACGACTTGACTCAACTACCGATCAGAAATTATCAACAGAAGGATGCTCATCCGGTCACCAACATCATTTCTGATTATTCGAAGGATGTGCAAACGAGATCCTCACTTAATCTCTTTGCATTCATTGCCTTCATTTCTATGTTGGAGCCGAAAAATATTGAGCAAGCCTTGAAGGACTCGGATTGGGTCATTGCCATGCAAGAGGAACTTCATCAATTTGAGCGCAACAAGGTGTGGCACTTGGTCCTAAGGCCGAAGGGAAGAACAATGATTGGAACATGATGGGTGTTCAGGAACAAGCTGGATGACGCTGGAAATGTTGTGAGAAACAAGGCCCGGCTTGTGGTGAAAGGATACAATCAACAAGAGGGAATTGACTATGATGAAACCTTTGCCCCGGTCGCTCGTCTCGAGGCTAGCTATAAGGTTGTTGATTGCTTATTTAACCTTTCATGGATTCAAATTGCAGCAAATGGATGTCAAGACCGCATTTCTTAAAGGGTACTTGAAGGAGGAAGTCTATGTTGAGTAAACCCCAGGTTTTGAAGATGTCGCCAACCCGGATCATGTCTATAAGCTTGATAAGGCTTTATATGGGTTGAAGCAGGCTCCTCGTGCGTGGTATGATAGGCTATCACAGTTCTTAATCTAGCATGGATACGTTCGAGGAGAGATTGACAAGACCTTTGTTGAGGAAAGGGAATCACACTCTGGTGGTTTAGGTCTATGTCGACGACATCATCTTTGGCTCAACAGATCCAGAGTTAGTGAAGGAGTTCGCCAACCTCATGTCGAGTGAGTTTGAAATGAGCATGGTGGGTGAACTCAAGTTCTTTTTAGGACTTCAGGCCGTGCAGAATGAAGAAGGTACCAAGATTCATCAACAAAAGTACCTTAGGGAGTGCGTGAAGAAGTTTGGTCTTGAGAGTTCTCGCTCTTTTGATACTCCTATGTCGACGACCACTTCACTTGGAAAAGATGAAAAAGATCCAAAGGTCAATGCTACATTGTATCGAGGTATGATTGGATCTCTCTTGTATCTTACAGCTAGTAGGCTAGATATTGTCTTCGCCGTGTCTCTTTGTGCAAGATTTCAGGCCAATCCAAGGGAATCTCATCTAAAAGTTGTGAAGAGGATCATGCGCTATCTCAAGGGCAGTGACAACTTGTGTCTGTGGTATCCACGGGTCAGCGACTTTGACCTAGTTGGCTATACCAATGCAGATTTGCAGGAAATTGTGTTGATAGAAAGAGTACATCAAGGATGGCCCAGTTTCTTGGCTCGTGCTTAGTTTCTTAGGGATCTAAAGAGCAGAATTCAGTTGCTCTATCTACGGCCGAAGCCGAGTATATCGCCGCCGCAACGTGTTGTTCACAACTCCTGTGGATGAAGCAACAACTCAGAGATTATGGTGTTGAGTGTGGGTCCGCACCCATACTTTGTGACAACACAAGTGCTATTGATATCTCGAAGAATCCAGTGACACATTCCAAGACAAAGCATATAGAGATAAGGCATCATTTTCTTAGAGATTGCGTGGAGAAAGGCATGGTGTCCATGAAGTTTTGCAGGACGGATGAACAAAGGGCAGATATTTTCACCAAAGCTTTAAATCGTGAACCCTTTGAACGACTTCGCATGGAGCTAGGTATGATCTCACTTGATTAACTTGTTAATCGTTCATGCTATCCTCTTATGACTGATTGAAATTTGATTGATTATCATTTTGAGAATTTCATGCTTATATAGTTTTAGCATAATGAGGTATGTGTGCATTTATCGATGAAATCTCCTGCTTGTGTGCATGTCGGCGACTCCTACATATTGTGTTTAACATTGCATATTCAATTGAACTTTTTCCTTGAGCCCAAAAGAATCAACTTGATGACCCTTTAACCCTCATTACAAGCCCAAATGATGGTTGATTCTACTGCTGTCCCCGACCTATCATGCTTGAGAGTCTCTATAAGCCTATTTGCTTGTTTGTGTGTTTTAAACGGAGACTTATCAACTTGATCGACAAATTCCACAAAATATTATTTTCTATGCTTGGTTTGCTTTGACACCACCCGGTGTAATCCAACCCCTAAGCTACTTCATGTGGTAAAAGTCATGGCACAATAAGGTTGTTGATTTGCTCAGAATTGAAGAGGAAAACGGGTTTGAGGTTGACGACTTCAGAAGTGACAGTTGAAGTTGACGACTGGACAGGTTTCATGATTGTGGAAAGAAAGTTTGAAGTTGAGGTAGTCGACAAGGTTACCGACTGATCTGTGCAAGAAGCGCACATGCAATTTTGGGGCGAAATATTTGACAAGTTTTCAGTTTGAAATATTTGGAAAGGGAAGATCTTCTAACGGAATCATGTACTCTAGTGGATCTGCAATTGCCTTAGTTGTGGAGTTGTACTTCAATAAAAAGAACCCCCCAAAAGGTTTTCCTCTTTCCATCTATCACCTATCCTGTCAACTCTCTCTCTTTTCCCCAAAATCTCCCAAAACGCCATTACCGCCCCAAGCTTTTCTCAAGCGTCAATGGCTTCCCCAAACCAATCCCCTTTGTCAAATCTCACCCCCGAGCAACTTCAATCTATCTCTTCTTATGACCCATCTTGGACAAGAAGAGTTGAAGAAACTCGTTGCCAACACCCTAACCGCTAAAACCCAACCGGAATCCGCCATGACCGAAAGCTCCAAAACTCAAAATCCAGACCCCATTGCCCCTGAATCTCCTCAATCCAAGCCTAAATCCCCTCCACACGAAACCCCAACCGAAACCGAGCCTCTTCCGACAAAGAATGTGTCGGAAATCGCCCCAGATTTGGCGATTTCGGGCGACATTCCTCTGGCGGTGGAAAAACCCGAACCGGAGAAGGAGAAGGAGGAACCGCCAAGGGAACCGGCGGTTGAGGAAGGAAAAGCCGAAGAGAAGGGCGTAGAGGCGGAACCTGCACAGGTTTCTGAGTTTGAAGCCACAGAGAAGGTGGTTGATGCTTTTGAAGAGGAAGTTTCTGTTCCCGCTGAAACAGAGGAGAAGGTTGAAGACGACATCCAGAAAGGTGAAGAGGTTGTCGACCTGGAAAAGGTCTCAGAGGTTGTCGCAAAGGTTGTTGACTCTGCCAAGATCAGAGGCAAGCGTGCAGTGTCTATTCCATCTGACAGTGAAGACACTGACTTTGAACCTCTTTCATTTGAGAAAGAATCTCGTTTTAAGGCTAAAGAAGAGATTAAGAAGCAGTTGTTTGGAGATGAAACCCCTATTTCTAAGGTGAAAGCTAGGAGATTGAAATTGATGACTGGAGAGGTTGTGCCTGATATCCCTCTACCTGATGAGAGTGAATCTGAAGGGAGAGTTAGAAAGAGTAGGGCTAAGTGACCCAGGTCGCCGACCTTGCTTAAGACTAAGGCCTCTGCTAGTAAAAAGAAGAAGAAGCCAAAGAGTAGGAAAATCCAGTCTAGGGATTTTACTAAAGTCCTGCTGTGGGAAAATAATTTTCTGGATGAGTTTAAGTTGTCTAAGGTTCAGGAGTGGATGGAAGTCCAAGGTTGGAAGGATTTGTTTTGTGAGGAAGAGAAGTTTATGGCTGAGGATGTGAAGAAGTTCTATGAGACGTTGACCATAGAGGATTATGGCAACAAAACTGTTGGAAAGTATGTCTGGGAAGATAAGGAGTATATGTTCACCAGTCAGGAGGTCGTTGACCTTCTAGAGATCCCGCATGAAGGTTTTGCTGACTATCACAAAGGAGCTTGGCCAGAAAATGTGGACTCCAGTAGCCTTTTAAAGAAGGTTCTTGATGATGAAGGTACTGGAACTGGTCCCTATCTTGTGAACTCCATGGCTGTTGACAAAAAGGTGATGTTCTCCTATCTCATCAGCAACCTCTTACCGCGAGAGCAAAAGAGGCATTGTGCCTATATTCAGGAGATCATAGTGCTTGACAAGATTTTTAGGGGAGTGAAGGTTTGCCTGCCCAGGTTGATCATGCTGCATATGAAGAATGTCCTAGAAAGCCCCAGTCATGCCTTGCCATATGGTAGACTGGTCACTAACATCTTCATCAACCATGAGAATTGGGTTGATGATAACTCTGGAGACTATGTGATGCCTGGACATCGTGTACTCAACCGGGATACTCTGAGGAAGATGAGATGGAATCTTATTGATATAGAGTAGCATAATAAGGAAGCTGAAGCTGAAGCTGCACAGGCTGGGGAGTCGCCAACCGAGGTTGAATCCCTGAGAGCTGAGATTGAGTATTTGAAGAAGCAGCAGCAGACTCAGATAGAGAAGATTGATGCGCAGACTAAGTTGATTGAGTCCATTGTTGAGGACGTGAGCCACATCATGGAAGGAATTTGCTCACCAACCTCTGTTGCCTTATGACTTTTGCCACTACCTGATTTCTACCCCTACCACATTATTCCCTATTTCAAAAACTCTTTCTAAGTTCGATTGGGTTGTAAACCTAAATACTTTATGTTTGGTTGTTTGCTTGATATTGCCATGCTTGCATGGTTGTTGACCTTTTGATTGATGCTGCATGCTTATATTTGCTACTATATTTGCCTAGCTGATTTCTCTATGATTTTCAACTTTTTGATGATGCCAAAAGGGGGAAAATTGCTAAGGATTGCAGGTCTAATTAAGGGGATATGCTGAATGTCATGAGATGCTTGAACTTAGGGGGAACAGTTGAAAAGTTAAGGGGGAATATTTTTGCTTGCCTTTGTGGATTGGTTTATTTGAGATGCTGAACAGGTTAATGAAGACCCCTGATTCGTGTCAGAAAAGATGAGTGTTTGTCACCATCAAAAAGGGGGAATTTGTTAGAAAACCGAGTTCGTGTTTTGATGGTTCCAAACCGAAGAGGTTGCCGAGAGGTCGCCGGCCTCAGTTCCCAGAAGCGAAGCGTGTGCGGAATTTTTAAAAAGGAGACAGCGTGTTTTTCTATTATGGAAATCACGTACAGCATATCTAGCAGCTCGTTTAAGGCAAGGACAAGATCATAAAGATGGAAAATCATCAAGAGATCAAGGAAGATATTGAAGATGATTTTATCATGGCTTAGGATTATATTTTAGGAAAGATCTTGTGAGGATTGTGTACGATTCATGCCTTAGTCGTTTGGGCTAAATTGTGCAGCAATATTCTTAGTTCTTTTTATACATTTCGTGCATACACTCTAGGACTTAGAAGGAGAAGAGCAAACATTGTAATTGTGTGTGTTTCGTGAGTGAGATCGTGGGATTCGATCTTAAGAGGTTGAGTGTTGAGCGAGATTGTATTGAGTGAGGATTGAGATAAGGCAAGAGTACTTGCTAGAGTATGTGGGATTCACATCTAGAAGTAGGAATACCTTTGTAATCCAAGAAAGCAATACAAGCGAGCGAAGTGCTCTTCAAGTCCCTCTAGGTCGAAGCTTAGAGGGCAAGTGATTTTTCTCTATACAAACTAGTTGGTTTGTAGAAAGTTTTCCACTATAACTCCTTGTGTTCAAACTGGTAACGTATTAATCTTTCTTATGTCTTTTTTCCATGCATAACACTAGTTGTTAACTCTGGTCGAGGACATCGTAGGTGTCGACGACCTCTGAAGTACTAACTGAGATCCTACAATTAATTTCAACTAGGGCCTTTGAATTGGTCCTACAACAACTGAGACTTCTCACACTTACTAGGCTGATCTTCAATTGAATCTTGCGATAGACAAGTCAAAATTCGACTATTTTTACTTGATGAAGTGGGGCTAATTCCTCCAAGGAATAACTCCATATGACAACAATGATCGTATATATTCACCCTGTTAAAGGAACTGAACACATCAATTGTTGCTTCCTTGTTTTGAAAACAAATCTTTGAGTGGTATTCATCTCTTGGACTTAATTTCTCTATGCTTTCAAGGATACCAAACCTTGAAATAACTTGATCCAACTCCTTACAAGAAATTAGGAAGAATTTATCATGAACTTTGATGAAGATAGTTCGTCGTTCTTGTACTTGGCTTTCAATTGGGCCGGAAGAAACGAACCTAGCAGATGAAGAAGGCACGCTTTCCTTGTGCAACATTCCATCGAACATCTTGTGTGCACCATCTCTAAATTCGTTTTCCAAAGAACAACTCGGCCCAAGAAACGCGAACGACTGACGTTGATCCATTGTTTGAGCGGACGGGGCTGCAATTTCTCTTGTAGCCACGAACTCTCTTATTAGACTCTCCAATCGGCGACATTGTTGAATCATCTTGTCGAGCGTTCAGTTGGTGGCCTCAAACTGAACCAAATTCCATTCCTCCATGAATTCAGGACCAATGCTCTGATACCAATTTGTTATGTCCCAAACTATTAAGGAGTCGATTAGAGATCAAAGTGAAGGAAAGAAAGGGTTGAGAAGATAGGCACAGAGAAGGGGAGTAGAGAGGAAGAAAAAGAACTAGAAGAAGGAGAAAGAAGCAACTGAAATGGGTTTCATGCTTCTAGAGGAAAGCTACAATCTCTTATATCATTTTTAAGGATTTTACAAGTTTTCCTCCTATTATCTCCTAATTACAAGATGTACTGTAGGATCTGTGTTAGTACTTAGAAGTCATCAACACCTACGATGTCAGCGACCAGAGTCAACAACTTATGTTTACGCAACGGAAATAAACACAGTAAAGAACTTAAAGATACCAGATTCGAACACGACGATTTAAAGTGGAAACTCCTTGTAGCCAACGTGGTTGCAAGGAGAAAAACCACTTGCCTCCCAAGCTTCTCACTTAGTAGGACTTGAAGAGTATTTCGACTCGTTATATTGATTTCTCGGGCTTACAAAGGTGTCTTCTACCCCACTCAGTACAACTCCTGTCGTACTGAGTACAAAGGTGAATCCCGCGCTAAGCGAATCCCACGCCCTCTTGCAAGTACTCTTGCCTAAGTACTCAACCCTCACTCAGTACAACTCCTGTCGTACTCCACCTTCTACAGGATCGAGTCTCAAGAACCTGTCTTCTACCCCAAACACACTCGCACACAATACAGGAAACTCTCTCAGAAACCCGTACTCTCATTATTTATTTTCTCCTTCGTTCCACACACACTACTCAAGAACTCCGAACAGTATTTATAAACTAGGGAGATTGCGGTATAATTCATCCTTTTTGCCCAAGGAATGAATTACACACAATCCTTACAAAATCTTTCCTAAAATGCTCCTTAAGAGACAATAAAATCTTCCTAATTGTCTCCCAATATTACATGAAGATTTTGGGCATTTTTGCATTCCTTCTTGCCTTAATAAAAACCTCCAGAATCCTCTTCCGCGCTTTCCTTAAACCTGCCACGCGTTTTGCCTGATATAGAGTTCTGCACAGCTTCGGACTTCTGGGCAATGAGGTTGTCAAGGAGGTCGGCGACTTATGATTTTATCTTTGTGATGCCGGCGACTCCTGACAGCAACCTGTTTGGAACCATCAAAACACACACACAGATTTTCTAACAAATTCCCCCTTTTTGATGGTGACAAACACTGATCTCTTATCTACACTGAAAGGGGTCTTCTGCTACCTGTCCAAACATCTCAATAGGCAATCTATTGCATCGGAGCATCATAGTTAAACATCTCAATTAAGTTCCCCCTTAACTTTTCAAAAGTTCCCCCTAAGCTCAACATTCACTTGAAATTCAGCATATCCCCTCAATTAAGCATGCAACCCTCAACTATTTCCCCCTTTTGGCATCATCAAAAAGATCATAAATCACAGAGAAATAAGCAAGGCAAACATATTAGCTAATATAGGCAAAAGCATGCAGAAACCAAGTCAACAACCATGCAAGCATGGCAATGTCAAACAGAACACACACAACAGGAGTATTAATATCTTACAACCATATCGAACTTAAGATAAGTTTTAGTGGAAGGAATAACGTGGTAGGGATAGAAAGCAGGATAGTGATAAAATCAAGAGTGCACCAGTTGACGACTAGTTCATAGCTTTGAGCGATTCCTTGATGTCGTCAACATCTTCACTAACATCTGCCCTCATTTTAAGCATTTGCGCCATACCCTTTGCCAACTCAAGATTCTGATTCTCCAATTCATCCATCTTAGCATGCAGAGTTGCCGACTCTACTCTAGAACCTCCAGTCTTAGCAAATTCACTCTTAGTTCCCTACTTACCCATTTTATTCCTTCCTTCTTTTTTTTAAACGAGTCCAACATCTTTTGGACTTCATCCTCTTTTGACAAGGCAACTATACTCCACTTGAGTGCACTTTTCTGTCAGAAAATCTCCACTGTCCAAAGCTTTCAAACTGAAATACCTGTCAAAATATTTCGCCTAAAAATAAGTCGTGCGCGTTCGCACTGAGAAGTTGGCGACAACAGCGATGTCGTTGACTTCAAAACAGCTTTCTCCATTTCTATTCAACACTTCACTATTTCTGAGCAAAACCTTGAAACAACCTGCCACTCAAGAGCGATGTCGTTGACTTCAAAACAGCGATGTCGTTGACTTCAAAACAACGATGTCGTCAACCTGACACTCAAGAGAAGTCATCGACCGTCACCCGTTCTCACACTTCTAAACATAATCGTCAGACTGAATGCACTATGACAATTACCACTTGAAGTAGCTTGGGGGTTGGGTCAAACTGGGTGGTGTTAAAGCAACCCAAGCATAAAAATAATATTTTGTGGAATTTGTCGATCATGTTGATAAGTCTCAGTTTAAATCACAAAAGCAAGCAAAATAAGCTTATAGAGACTCACAAGCATGATAGGTCGGGGACAACTATAGAATCAACCATCATTTGGGCTTATAATGAGGGTTCAGTGGTCATCAGGTTGATTCTTTTGGGCTCAAAGAAAAAGTTCAATATAATTGCAAGCATAATCACAATAAGCAGGAAGTCGTCGACATGCACACACAAGTAAAGTGTATCATCAATCAAAGCATGATTACCTTATTAGACTTACAACACATAAGCATGTTATTCTCAAATGATAAAGAATCAAATTTCAACCAATCATTGAGGGATAGCATGTAAGGTAACAAGTTAATGAAGAGAGATCACACCTAGCTCCATGCGAAGTCGTTCAAAGGGTTCACGATTTAAAGCTCTGGTGAAAATGTCCGCCCTTTGATCATCCGTCCTGCAAAACTCCATGGACACCATGCCTTTCTTCACACATCATCAACCTAGTTTAGGTTGGCGACATTCTTTAATCTTGAAGTCTTCACCATCAGATTGAACGTCAATGACCTTCTTTCCTTTGTCGGCAACTTTAGCAAAGTTGTCAAACTTCTCAACAACCTCTTTAGCTCTTTCAAAGTCATTGACTTTCTTGACTTTCTCATCATCTTTTCCAGCCCTTTCACCTTGACCTTCCTGACTTGAATCGTTTTCTGAACTAGCCTCAAAACCACCTTGATCCTGAACATCCTCTACATTCTTAATCTGATCTGCTTCTGCATTCTGATCTGAGTCGGCGACTCTGTCACTGTTGGCGACACCAGATGGACTTTCAGCACTGCTCTTGTCATTGACATCCTCAAGAAGCAGGAAATAGCTAGCTCTTCTAGCATGACAAACTTCAAGCACAAGCTCTCTTCAGATTGGAAGCAGGGATCCACTTTATAGATATTGTTTCTGCATAATTCCTTCAGAAGCGTCCTATCTGTACTGATTTCAATCACCTATCACTGCTTATGATCAAAGACAACTTGATTTTTCCCGTTAGCACACAGTTGAGTTACACTCAACAAATTAAAACCAAGGTTGTCGACCAGACTAACATCAGAAACTGAAACCTTACTTGAGATCTTCACCTTTCCAATTTCAGAAACCACACCTTTACTATTGTTTCCGAAGGTAATATTACATCCGTTGTGTTGTTGAAGTGAGACGAAATCCTTAGATTTTTCTGTCATATGAGCTGAGCACGCACTGTCGATAAACCAGGGGTCGTCGGCACTCACTTCAGCCTGTACAAACAAGATTAGTTTTTACGAACCCAGAGTTGTTTGACAACTCCTCTAGGCCGAGCAACATATTTCATAGCACGAGCAGAAACATTAGCAACAACAGGTTTTGGGTTTTTAGCAGAGTTGGTGACATTGGGTTTCTTACTAACAGTCCTCGACTTCCTAGCCTTTTTAGAATCTCTAGCCCTTTTGAAACACTCATGTTGGTAATGACCTCCTTTGCCACAATACCAGCATGTGATGTGAGATTTTAAACCTACATACTTACTATATCCTTGGTAAATAAGTTTGTTGTCGACACGGGCCTGGAAATTAATTCGCGAGGGACCAGCTTTCTGGACTTGGTTTTCCCACATGGTACGAACTTTTTGATTAGGGTACTACTTCTGTTTCCCTTTACCCTTGGAATCCGCCACATGCGAATGAACAACTTGCGTTGTGATCATGCATAGGCTAGGGGATTTTCTTTTGGATGTTTGAGAGTTAGAAGTGTTCCCCTTTTCATTCCGGTCTTTCCCATAGCCAAGACCATGTCGCTGAACAACCTTCACAAACCTTTTTCCGAAGTCTTGCTTGACTTCTTGGACCTTGTCGGCGACAAACTCATCTTTCCATTTCTGTTGTTTAGCTTCATCATCTATTTTCAGATTTTCAAGATCATTAGACAACTTAGCATTTTCCAGTTTCAGCATGAGTTTCTCTCCTTCTAGACTAGACACTTGTTTTTCAAGGTCATCAACCTGTTTCTTAAAGTCAACAACCTGAGAATCAAGGTTAGAACATTTAGTGCAATCAACAGGTTTAGAGACGGTTTTCTTTTCTAGATCAATAGCTTTAAAAGACCAAACTTTGTTATCATCAATCAGATTAGCAAATTTTTCATCTTTTTCTTCAATTTCTTCAATTTCTTCCCTTAGCTCCGAAACTTGAAGACCAAGTTTTTCAATGATAGCACAAAGTTGTTCTCTAGACTTTTTAGCCAAAAGAGATGAGAGATTAGAATTACTTAGCTCACTTGAAGAGTCATCTCCCAAAGCCATGAAACATGCTCCTTTGGTTGGACACACGTCTTCTTCATCATCTAACATGTCCCAGGTCGCCAACAAGCTTCTACTAGCCCCCTTCTTTGGACAATCTTTGGCAAAGTGTCCCTCTTCTTTGTAGTGATAACATATCACTTCTCTACTTGGCTCGGGGGCTTTAGATTGAGCCTCGTTGCGACTCCAAAGTCTCTTCATAGCTCTAAAGATAAGAGCTACGTCGTCGTCGAATCCTCCATGTCTTCATGTTCTTGAGCAAGATCGAAAGCCTTTTCGACTTTAAAAGCAATGCCCTTGACTCTCTCAGAGTCAAGTCTATCTTCCCTTCTTTCTTGGATTCCTCCATACATGGTGAGTTGGCCAACCAGATCCTCCAGGGTCAGTGACGTCTCCTTTTGAGTAAGGAGAGAAGTTGCCGTACTATCCCACTTCTTGTTGAGGCCATAAATCAACTTGTTGGTTTGCTTCCATTGAGGAAGCTTCTCACCCAGAAACTCCAGTTGATTGACCACCGTTTGAAATCTCGAGTAATAGTCGTGGATGGATTCGCCCTTGTCTTGGAACAAGGTCTCATATTCTCGCTCAAGGGTTATGATTCTTTCCTTTTTGACATCGTCATTTCCTTGATGGAGAAATATGAGAGAATCCCAGTTTTCTTTGGCGGTGTCATAGCCACTGACCTTCTTGAGGTCACTACTAGAGAGAGCATGGTGGAGGACTTTCTTTGCTCTTTCATTCTTCTCAAGCTTTTTGAAGTCAGCATCATTGTACTCCGTGACTTCTTTCTCCTTGCCATCGGCTTTGAGAAACTTTTCGGGGCCTATGGATATGACTTTCCAAAGCTGGTCATCAAGAGAGCATATGTGGGTTTTCATTTGCTTTGCCCACCAATCGTACTCTCCGACCTTGAGAATTGGAGGCTTCCAAAAGGAGTCATTGATAGCGGTGTTGGTGGTAGACATCTTTCCTGCAACGTACTAGCAAAATCTAGAGCCAAAGCTCTGATACCAATTGTAGGATTTGTGTTAGTACTTAGAAGTCGTCGACACCTATGATGTCGGCGACCAGAATCAACAAACTATGTTTACGCAACGGAAATAAACACATGAAAGAACTTAAAGATACCAGATTTGAACACGGCGATTTAGAGTGGAAACTCCTTGTAGCCAACATGCTTGCAAGGAGAAAAACCACTTGCCTCCCAAGCTTCTCACTTGGTAGGACTTGAAGAGTACTTCGACTCGTTATATTGATTTCTCGAGCTTACAAAGGTGCTCCTACTTTAAGATGCAAATCCCACGCCCTCTTGCAAGTACTCTTGCCTAAGTCATCAACCCTCACTCAATACAACTCCTCTCGTACTCCACCTTCTACAGGATCGAGTCTCACGAACCTGTCTTCTACCCCAGACACACTCGCACACAGTACAGGAAACTTTCTCAGAAACTCGCACACAGTACAGGGAGATTGCAGTATAATTCATCCTTTTTACCCAAGGAATGAATTACACACAATCCTTATAAAATCTTTCCTAAAATGCTCCTTAAGACACAATAAAATATTCCTAATTATCTCCCAATATTCCATGAAGATTTTCGGCATTTTTGCATTCCTTCTTGCCTTAATAAAATCCTCCAGAATCCTCTTCCGCGCTTTCCTTAAACCTGCCACGCGTTTTGCCTTGTATAGAGTTTTCCACGGCTTCGGACTTCTGGGCAATGAGGTTGTTGAGGAGGTCGGCGATTTCTGATTTTATCTTTGTGATGTCGGCGACTCCTGACAGTAACCTGTTTGGAACCATCAAAACACACACACAGATTTTCTAACATGTACCCATATATTTGATACATGACAATATTCGAACACTGTTAAAGATCGTTTCGGGTATATTTTCTTGGGGATTAATTCATGTCAATTGGTTTTAAACTATAGATTTTATTTCTTATAATATACGCGTTGGATGGTTTCAAGTAGTCTTGTCGTGCCCGCGTTGCAAGCTCCAATTGTTCTGTTGTCAAACTCGCTTGGTAGTGCCTCGTGAGGTCTACTACCGAGTAACACCTTGTTAGAAAGACGGGGTATTGCATACCTATTAAAATTTCATAAAATATCCTATACTTCGAGGGTTGTTGGACACATGATCCTTGAAGTATCCACATTTCATGTAAGCATACGGATTAACCCACATATTTTATTTTGTGATAAAACTGACCATTCCCTGTACAAATAGAGTCTTGACAACTTTAAACCTATCATTAAAGAATTAAAATAAATAAAATAACCATTATATACTTTTGGTTCTAAGATATTCTAATCAACCTCCTTTTATAGACAAAAAGGAGTCCTAATCTAACTAGGAAACACAAACAAAACACCTTCCTAAAATACAAACTAGGAAACTTGCACAAGTAATCCGGATAGAAAAGATCGGTCACGCGTGTTCGACCCTCCATAGGGTCGATATCGACCCTTTCAGGGTCGATCTTGAGTGTTGATTTCCTTGCGTTCCAAGTTTGGTAAAGTGGCTCGAGCTCGACCTCCTTGGGCTCGATCTTGGGACTTTTTGCTTGACTTTTCTTCTTGCTTTGGCTTCTCTTTAGCTCTTCTTCTTGACTCTTCATCTTGATATCTTCCTCCTAGCTCATCCATCCTCTCCTAGCCTCGCTCCAAACTCGCTCTCACGCTTCGAAATACCTACAAAACGACACAAATATGCGTAGTTTCCGAATCTCAAAGAAATACGAAAACACATGCAAAAAGACTCAAAAACACAAGACTCAACCACGAAACACCACTAAATCTAATCTATCTAGACCCTAAAAATCTACCTAAAACGCAGACATCAAATTTTAATTTTCAACTTAATCTATTTGATTTTCATATTTAAATTATTATTTAATATATTATTAAGATATGAGAGTTTTTCACTATGTTTCAAGATTTAATGAAGACAAAAAGTATACTAACCGATAAGAAGAATATGTTAAAATATCAAAATAAATTATTTGAAATTGCAAAGCATTAATATAAGGATATCACATTCGGAAAAAATCATGTTAAAAAAAACTGAAGTCATCAAATTTGAGTAGGACATCAATTATCAAGTAGATACAAGGGTTATTCTTAGAGGATATATTCAAAACATACATATTACTATTTTATTTAGTCTAGATGACATGACATAAATTTTAAGAAAGACTTGGATTTTGCTTTATATTGTATTATAGTAGTTTAGAAATATGTAATTGATTTTTTCTTAAACAATTACAATTAATCTATGTGTTGAATAAAAAATATATTTGTACATATATATAGAAGATTACAATATTACATGTGAGCATGTACAATAGTATACGGTTTCTATATACTAGCTAATATAAGCTCCATTGACATAGGATAATATATATAGAATTACGCTCTAGAGAGGCTTGCAATTAGGGTGCTTCCTTAGGCTTCCTATTAACTATTGGACTAAAGGTGATTAATGGTAGGAGATTATGCTCCACAATAGCCACGATTTTGGGGATATAGGGGATTATTATGGTGATTACCATAGTTAAAAATCTCCTTAATTGTAGGGATGTAACACACCTAAATTACGCTAAAATCTGGGGGGATTTGATCAAAAAAACAATTATACAAATCAAGAAAAAATCATAATTTACATATTGAAAAATCAAAAATCGAGCTTTCTTCTTCAGAGTTTATTCGCAGGCCACATTACGGTAGAATACCATTGAGCTTTCTTCTTCGTGGCATCCAATCCTCTCATCGCACACACAACATAGTAGTTGAAGAACGCAATAACATGTCCAACGTTCAATCGCGAACAGCTTTCGTGAAAGGTTAGATTGAATAATTCGTTTTTCTATTTCCAAATTCGTTTGGTTGATTCAATTCGAATATGAGTTCAATCGCAATAAGTTGTCGTCACATTTGTTTACTTTGTTGATTCGATTGATCATTGAGTTCGAATAATATTTGTAGTTTTTGGTTGTTTAATCGTATTATATCATGGTAGAACTCGTTTTTTTAGCCAAATGGTAGAACTCCTTGAATTATACTAAACCCTAGTTTTTGAATAATTTAGGTAAACGAGATGCATAATATAATGTTTTACAGTACGTGAAATACATGTTTTCGTATGATAATAATTACATGAAATTGTTTGAATAATTACTCGCAACGTATTGAAAACGTTCACAAATATATTTGAGTTGAAAAAGTAATGTCGAAGAGTTGAAAAAATAGTGTTGTATAACTGAATAATAACAATCATGTTACTTTACAAGAAAAAGTCACGTTGAAGAGTTGAAAAAGTAGTGTTGTATAGTTGAATAATAACAATCATGTTACTTGACAAGAAAATATTTAATAGTTGAAAAAGTAATGTTGTATAGTTGAATAATAACAATCATGTTACTTGACATGAAAAATACATTTTGCATAGTTGAAATAATAAGTTTCACGTGTTTAATACATGTAGATACCATTCGATTATAGTAATAGGTTGTTGTTTCTATGAAAGAAACTGATGTGGCGTTTGAAAACAAATGAATTCGTTGTGAAAAACGATATGTGAGTATTTGAATAAACTTAGGTTGACATTGGCTCACTGTTGAAAATGTAATGTTCTCGATTTGAAAAATGTATTGTTGTGTTTTTAACGTAGGTTTAACAGGTAGTTAAATTGTTTTTGATTGTGCAGTTAGAACCAGCAAATTAATGGGACGAGTATGCTTTTGCGAGACCAAGTTTATTTCTTTCTTTTTCGTATTCATGTAATTTTTCAAAACGTTATATTGAGTTTTTCAAAGACACTAAGAATGAGGGACCATGACGAGTCGGACAATGATGTCGATCTTTTTGATCTTGGCCCTGAGCAGAGTGAAGATAACGATAGCTCAAGCTCAACTGAGGAAGATGATGGAGAATTGGAAAATACATATGACAAATATGTAGCACTAGATGTACTGAAAAATTTGGTTTTAGTATATCAAGATAATGAATAAGTATATACAACGTTTTGAAAAATTCAAAGATTAAGCTTAACGATGATGGAGAATGCTAGGTTGTTGTAAATGAATCGTATTGTATATGTAGTGATGAAAAAGTCATTGTAACGGACAAAAAAATTAGCTTTTGTGTTCTATCATATCTAATGAATATGTCAATACAACAATTTGAAAAATTCAAATATTTTTCTACATAAAGGAGGGGAACGCAATCCCGTTGTTATTGTACTCTGTTTTAGACACAATAATGAAAAATTCATTGCAATATATTGAAATTGCTTTTTTAGTAAATCAAAGTCAAAGAAACATGATTGTTATTATTCAACATGATTGTTATTATTCAACTGTACAACATTACTTTTTCAACTATTAAATATTAATTTTCCTTGTCTCAAGCAACATGATTGTTATTTTTCAACTGTAAAATACTACTTTTTCAACTATTCAACATTGCATTTTCTTGTAAAGTAACATGCATGTTATTATTCAATTATATAACACTACTTTTTCAACTATGCAACATTACTTTTTCCACTCGTTTGTACTTTAGTATAATCAACTACTTTTTCAACTCTTCGACATTACTTTTTCAACTCAAAAACTAGGGTTTAGTATAATGTTGCCTGCGAGTAATTTCTGCAGAATATTTCACTAGAATTTTTTATTTTTCAATATGGAAATTATACTTTTTTTCTTGATTTGAATAACCGTTTTTTGGATCAAATCTCCCAAGATTTTTTTTCGTAATTTAGGTTGCTACATCCCTACAATTTAGGAGGTTTTTTAATTATAGTAACCGGTATAATAATCCCCCATAACCACCAAAATCGTGCATATTATGGACCATAATCTCCTACTATTAATCCCCTTTAATCCAATGGCTAATAGGAAGCCTAAAGAAGCACTATAATAGTTATCTCACCAAAGCGTTCCCCTAATATATATGCTTAAAGGCCGGTTAAGTAAGTTGTTCATGCTATATACTAAAAGGCCTATTGATTAGTGTGATGACCACTAATAATATACACTCGGATCTGGATGTATTCATTTATACAATATGTATGTGTGCATCATGTACGTATACATCGAGCACTAAAATGGTATGTATGAAGCCTTGCCCCACGTACATCAATTCGGCAGAACTAAATGCATAAGGATGACGTTGAATAGATGCACATGATCTGCTCAAAAAGAGATGGCTAAGTATATCACTCTTGCCTACGTGTGTACCCAAATGAAGACCACAAATCAAATCTTCTTCGGCAAATACATAAGCCGCATGCAAAATTCCGAAGTCCACATGCAAGGAGGCCTCCCATGCAAAAATGAATAAAGATAAATATACGTGTATACAAAAAGTTAAATGCCAGAACTAAGTAAGCTTGATTCCGTATCAAACCGATACGTAGGAAATTTGAGATCAAGCTCAAATCAGCCTTGAATTCAGTCGCATACTCCAAATCAAATTTCATTTTCCAAATGCTAGAACTACGTTAAGACTTGACACCTATGAAAGGCTACGTAGGTAGCTCGATGCCAAATATCGAGTATAGTCGCCCAAATGTCAAATCAAGCTAAAATCAAACACTCTGGGAACTACGAAGACTTGATTCCGTACCAGACGGATACGCGGGAAGTTCGACACCAAGCCCAAACGGACGTCGAATTCAGTCACAAGGATAAAAGCAAAACGAAGTCTACTAAGAACTACGTGTGATTTGATCCCCTTTAACGGGGTACGTAGGAAGCTTGATATATATAGCAAATGCTCGTCGAGTTCAATCATACCTGATAGCAAACAAGATGATGAAGATCCACGAGATGTTGAAGAGTTGATGACGGCTCCAATTCAAGGTCCAATGACGAGAAGCCGAGCTAAAAAGATCATCCAAGGAACATCCATTGCACTCAAGTGTCTCTTTTCAAGAATGGAAGAGCCGAGGAAGACGAAGTGGGTCACTTGCTTGCAAGGAGCCCAACGAGCAGCCTAGAGACGTGAAGACCCCCTCAGGATCGACCCCCCCAAGGGGTCGAGATCGACCCTCCCAGGGTCGAGCCTGAGGGCTTGCGAATCCTCTCAGGATCGACCCCCAGGGGGTCGAGATCGACGCTCCCAGGGTCGAGCCTGAGTTCCGTCCGAACGCGTCCGAAGCTGTTTCCTTTTAGCTTGCGTCCCAAGTTGTTTCCTTTTATTGTTTTCGAACTATTTCCATATTTTTGGATTTATAGATTTGTGATTATTATTATGAGATATTATTTATATCTTATGATAATAATTTAGGATTTATTTTTCTAGGATAGAATAAATACTCTAGTTTTCCCTTATTTGTTTTTCAGCGTATTTTGAGAAGAGAACAGAGTTCTCTTCCTGCGCCCTTTGAGATTGTCGACATTGAGACTTGGTTTGATTTATGCAAGCTTGATTTTGATTCATTCAAGTGTTCGATCTTGTGAGTTCGTTGGTTGTGTTACGATTCGAGAAGTTCAAGGCTATACTTGGTGCAAGGTCTAGATCCATCGGTTCCGTTCGTGATTGTGTGACTTCCAAGGAGTATCCTAGGCGTGTCATACATCAAGTGGTATCACGAGTCATCCGACCTTGAGTTACATCGAGTTAAGTCTTATAATTCTCGTTCTTATTTCGCAATTGTGTTTTTGGTTCAATCCTCCACTAGTTCGCCCTAGGTTTTTGCGTGTCTTTCGCATAGGGAATACCGAACACGACCTGCGTGCCCTACCTTGCGACGTAAGCAATTGCGTTGTGCCGTGTATCCAGCCCAGCCGTGCCCTAGTACTCCCTTGGTTCGAAAATTTTGCAAACCCTAGGCAACCTACCAACTAGGATTAAACCAACCTTGGAGATTCTTGTTTGATTGATTGGATTTAAGTCAAATTAAACCAATTTCTTGCATATTGTTTGCTTTAGAAAGTTCCACATAGTAGAAGTTGATTATGTCTTGCATGATTATGTGTTGCTTGATGGCTACGAAGGTTGAAATTTGCATCATGTCTTGCTCTTCTTTCTAAGCTCCTAGTAGTTTCATTGGTAGCATAAATCACTCTTTCTAAGGCTAGTAGCCTAACAATTCTAGTTTGCATCATTCTTGCATTACTTCAACACAAGTTAGCAACTTGTGTATAAAAATCAAAAAAAAAAAAAAAAGAAACGAAGGTGATCTACCCTACTAGTAGAGCGCATTCAAAAAAAAAAAATCCATTACATTGTTGCACTTTGATTCCTTTGTTTAGGCTTGTAGTTGCATATCATAATTGCATACTCACTTTGAAGGAATTCGATTCTCTTGTGAACAATTGCATTGTGTTTAATTGCCTTTCAATTGTCTTACTTGAAATCTCTTTGCCTTTCCCACCTTTAGTTGAAAGCTTGCTTAGTTACGTAATTGAACTAAATTCTCAATTGTGATTGAGCAAGAACAAGTTTTGACTTGATAAGGTGTAGCTCTAGAACTCGTTGAATACTTTACTTGTTCGGTGTTGTTTGCTACTTCAGGATGTCGGATAGTGAAGATACCAAGAAGTCCACCGCGGATTCAGGCGGGGACAAGATCTCGGCTAGCCACATTGCTAGAATTGTGGAAGATGCTTTGACGCTGAGGTACCCACGAATTACGGCGGTAACTTTGGAGGCAGCCAAGCCGGAATTTGACTCCATAAATTCTCGGATTGGTGAGATGAATGACCAAATGTCCACATTGACCAACATGATGTTGGGAGTACAAGCTACTCTACGAACATTGGCGGGTACAAGTGCGTCTAAGGAGCCGACGAAAGAGTCGACGAGCCAAGTCAACCCCATTGTCCAATTGAAATCGGGTGATGTCTCTCTAAACTCTTCGTCAATGCCTTTGGTTACTAGTTCAGCATGTGTGCCTATGACTTCTTTGCCTTTGCAGCCTTATTCCACACCCATAGCATCAAACAAAGGCAAGAACTTGGCGGACGGGTATGAAGGTGTGAGCAATCCTAGCTTGAAGGTGCAAATTGGCTCGACGCCCTACCCGGACGAGGCGCATCAATCCAAGTATGGCTATACGCCATTGTCACAACCCGGTGCCGTAAGGATCGGCTCCATGAAGGGTCCATACAACTCCAAGTCGACCTACAAACCAACCAACATGCGCGCCGAGGAAGGCTCATGGGACGATTTGCCCTCCACTTGGCAAATGAACTATGTGCCTAACACGTCGCTTCAAAGGGTTATGGGAAGCAATTTCTATGGAGAAGTAAAGAGACCCGAAGACATGCCCCTACCTTGCTTTGTGGGAGAGAACGCCATCCACAACAACAATCACCAAGGCGCACCCCCACAAGCACCGAGGCGTGATGTCAAGATCAAAGTAGAGCACTTCGACGGTGAACTTGATCCGGAGAAGTACTTGGAGTGGGAGCAAGAAACCCACCATGTGCTTGAGCATCTTGGATACAATGAGGAGGAAAAGGTGGAGGTGGTGTCCCTTCATCTAAGGGGTTCCGCTAGAGCTTGGTGGTACCGCCAAAAAGATGAACGCCAAAGAAGAGGATGGCCAAGAATAGAGACATGGAATCAGCTCAAGTACTTGATGAAGAAGAGATATGTGCCCGAGCAACACATTGAACAAATGAGGTTGCGTGTGGCCATGTGCAAGCAAGGGCCTCACTCGCCCATCCAGTTTTTCAATGAGCTGGAAAATGTGAGTTATAAGGCGGGGATTCATCACACGCAACAATCCCTTAGAACTCAATTTTTGGCCGGATTGAATCAAGAAGTGAGGGATGGCGTGGAGTGCCTACAAATTGAGGATCCAACAAGGCTAGTGAATACGGCACAACTCTTCTACAATCAACTTCAAAGGAAGAAGAAACAAGCATGGGGTTCGAACCCTCAAAAAAGGTACACACCTAATCCTAGTTCCAATCCCAAAACTTTTTCTTCTAATCCTTCTTTCCAGCCTCGGGGAGCCACAAACTCAACCAAAAATGAGGCAAATGTGTCTAGGAAACCGACCGTTTGCAACTCTCAAAGCCAACGCCCAAGTGAGGTGAAATGTTTCAAGTGCCAAGGAAGAGGCCACATCGCTCGGGATTGCACCAACTCCAAAGCGGTGTACTACACCACTCAAGGCTATGTCACCGATGATGAGGATGCCGAGGAGGAGGTAGTGCCAACGCAAGTGGAGGAGGAGCAAATTCATGGCGAGTCTTATGAGGAGGAATTCGTCCAACCCGAAATGGAACAAGCATATGCTTATGTCAATCAAAAGGACGTCCTCACCCTTCAAGAAGCCCCTAGAACCGACCAAAGAGAGACCATTTTCCATACTAGGTGTACGGTACGCAATCAATGCATTAACATGATTATTGATAGCGGTAGTAGTTGCAACTTGATTAATGCTAGAGTGGTTCATGACTTGCAACTTCCTACTAAATTGCGTACTCTACAATATGGTTTAAATGGAATTAATTCGGGTGCTTCTCAACTCATTACTCATACATGTGATGTGCATATTACCATTGGTTCCTATAAGGATGTAATTACATGTGATGTCTCTCAAATGGAATGCACTCATATTCTCTTAGGTAGACCATGGTTGTTTGATAAGAAAGTGATATATGATGGATACCTTAATACCCATGCTTTTAACCATCTTGGGAGGAGATTCACTCTTCTACCCCTATCTCCCCATGAAGTTTTACAGGATCAAGTGAGGCGAAACCAAGCTCGAGCCATTGATGAGGCTAGGCGTGCCTCCAAAAACAGGGAGAAAGAGGATGGTTTAGTGGAGGAGCGTCGAGGGAAGTCGTCGGGTGTCCCCAAAGCTTCAAATGTTCCAAAGGAGCCCCGAGAGAATGTCAAGAAACCGGGACTACAGGGGAAAGTAGAGCATCGAGCTCTCACACTTGGCACGATGTCGAGAGGTCAAAGCGGAAAGGAGGTCGCACACGACCGCAGAGAGGTCGACCACGACCAACAGGCCAAATCGGCCCTCTCAGGTTCGACCCAGAGGGGGGTCGACCTCGACCCACGAGCAAAACCTGCCCTCAGGTTCGACCATAGGGGGGTCGAGATCGACCCTAGGGGGGTCGAGATCGACCCATATGCCAATTCGGCCGTCTCAGGTTCGACTCACAAGCCGGTCGTGCACGACCCTGCAACGTTGCGTCATTGCTACGTGTTGTTCCAAAAGGAGGTTTGCACACTTGAGCAACACCCCGAGGACGTTCCGAAGTGTGTGCAAGACGTCCTAAAGGAATACAAGGACATCATGCCCGAAGAACTCCCCAAAGGATTACCACCAATCCGGGGAATTGAGCACCAAATTGACTTTGTCCCTGGAGCTTCGTTACCTAACCGAGCGGCATATAGAGCAAGTCCCGAAGAGACAAAGGAGCTTCAAAGGCAGGTGCAAGAGCTCATGGACAAAGGCTATGTGCGAGAATCAATTAGCCCTTGTGCCGTGCCCGTCATCTTGGTGCTAAGAAGGATGGAACTTGGCGGATGTGCGTGGATTGCCGAGCCATCAATCAAATAACGGTAAAATATCGTCATCCCATTCCTCGTTTAGATGATATGCTTGACGAATTGTATGGTGCTTGTTTCTTTTCAAAAATTGACTTAAGAAGTGGGTATCATCAAATTCGTATGAAAGAGGGGGATGAGTGGAAAACGGCTTTTAAAACTAAGTATGGACTTTATGAATGGTTAGTGATGCCTTTTGGTCTTTCTAATGCTCCTAGTACATTTATGAGGCTAATGAACCATGTTTTGAGAAAATACTTAGGGAAATTTGTTGTTGTCTACTTCGATGATATTTTAGTGTTTAGTAGATCTCTAGATGAGCATGTAGGACATTTGAGGGCTGTGTTTGAGTGTTTACGAGTTGAGCACTTGTATGTTAACTTTAAAAAATGTTCTTTTTGCTCGGAGTCTACTCTTTTCCTTGGTTTTGTGCTTTCCAGGAGAGGACTACAAGTGGATGACACAAAGGTGAAAGCAATCAAGGAATGGCCCCAGCCGACTACTCCAACAATGGTGCGTTCATTCTTGGGATTAGCCGGGTTCTATCAGCGTTTTGTGAGAGGATTCAGCGTCATAGCAGCCCCGTTGCATGAGTTGACCAAGAAGAATGCTTCATTCACATGGAGTGATGCCCACGAGGATGCCTTCCAAAGCTTGAAAGAGAGCCTCACCAACGCCCCTCTTCTTCAACTTCCCGACTTTACAAAGACATTTGAATTGGAGGTTGACGCATCGGGCCATGGGATTGGAGGTGTGCTAACTCAAGGAGGCAAACCCGTGGCGTATTTTAGTGAGAAGCTAAGTGGTGCGGAGCTGAACTACCCCACTTATGACAAAGAATTGTATGCCTTGATTCGGTGCTTGAAGACATGGCAACATTATCTTTGGCCTAAGGAGTTTGTGATACACTCGGACCACGAAGCTCTCAAGTACTTGAAGAGCCAAGCTCGGCTCAATAGGAGACATGCAAGATGGGTGGAGTTCATGGAGACTTTCCCATATGTGGTGAAGTACAAGAAGGGCAAGGACAACATCATCGCCGACGCCCTATCTAGGAGGTATGTACTTCTATCATCTCTTGATGCAAAAATCCTTGGTTTTGCTTTGATTAAGGAGCTTTATGCTAGTGATCCTTCCTTTGGTGACATATATGATCATTGCATGACTAAGGGCCCTATGAATGCTTTCTTTGTAGACGATGGCTATTTGTTTAAGAAAGGGAAATTGTGCATACCATTGTCTTCCATTCGTAGGTTGCTTACTAGAGAAGTTCATGAAATTCGAGGGCATAGGGGTTTAGATAAAACTTTAGAAGGACTTAAGGAACACTACTATTGGCCTAACATGTCACGTTATGTGCAAAAATTTGTTAATAGTTGTGTTGTTTGTCATAAAGCTAAATCTAGACTTAATCCCTTTGGCTTGTATCAACCTCTTTCTATTCCTAGTGCTCCTTGGGAGGATATCTCTATGGATTTCATTGTGGGTTTGCCTAGGACTAGAAGGGGTAGTGATAGTATTTTTGTAGTGGTTGACCGATTCTCAAAGATGGCACATTTCATACCTTGTCACACTACCGATGATGCTTCTATGATTGCTAACTTGTTCTTTAAAGAGGTGGTTCGTTTACATGGTATTCCTCTTACCATTGTTTCGGATCGTGATGCAAAGTTTCTTAGCTATTTTTGGAAGTGTCTTTGGCATAAGGTAGGTACGAAGTTGCTCTTCTCTACATCATGTCACCCTCAAACGGATGGACAAACCGAGGTAACAAATCGAACTCTTGGAGCTCTTCTTCGTACTATGGTTAAGACTAACCTTAAATTGTGGGAAGAAGTTTTGCCTTTTGTGGAGTTTGCTTACAACAGGTCAATCCATTCCGCCACTAAGAAGACGCCATTTGAGGTGGTGTATGGGCTGAATCCCAAGACGGCTAGTGATATGGCGCCCCTTCCATACAAGGTCGAGCCGCACGAGGGTGCGTTAGACCGTGTAGAGTACATTCGGCGCATCCATGAGGAAACAAGGAGGAATTTGGAGCTCAAGGCCGAGAGATACAAGGCGCTTGCGGATCGTGGAAGGAAGGAGATGCTCTTTGAAGAAGGCGATCTTGTATGGGTGCACTTAAGAAAGGAACGTTTCCCTCATGCTCGAAACAACAAGCTCAAGCAAAGGGGAGATGGACCTTTTCGAGTGATCAAGAAGCTTGGACCGAATGCTTATGAGTTGGAGTTGCCCGATGAGTATGGCGTCCATCCTGTGTTTAATGTTTCGGATTTGTCACCATTCATACCCGATGACGACTCCGACATTGAACCGAGGACGGTTCAACATTTAGTGGAGGAGAATGATAGCAAACAAGATGATGAAGATCCACGAGATGTTGAAGAGTTGATGACGGCTCCAATTCAAGGTCCAATGACGAGAAGCCGAGCTAAGAAGATCATCCAAGGAACATCCATTGCACTCAAGTGTCTCTTTTCAAGAATGGAAGAGCCGAGGAAGACGAAGTGGGTCACTTGCTTGCAAGGAGCCCAACGAGCAGCCTAGAGACGTGAAGACCCCCTCAGGATCGACCCCCCCAAGGGGTCGAGATCGACCCTCCCAGGGTCGAGCCTGAGGGCTTGCGAATCCTCTCAGGATCGACCCCCAGGGGGTCGAGATCGACCCTCCCAGGGTCGAGCCTGAGTTCCGTCCGAATGCGTCCGAAGCTGTTTCCTTTTAGCTTGCGTCCCAAGTTGTTTCCTTTTATTGTTTTCGAACTATTTCCATATTTTTGGATTTATAGATTTGTGATTATTATTATGAGATATTATTTATATCTTATGATAATAATTTAGGATTTATTTTTCTAGGATAGAATAAATACTCTAGTTTTCCCTTATTTGTTTTTCAGCGTATTTTGAGAAGAGAACAGAGTTCTCTTCCTGCGCCCTTTGAGATTGTCGACATTGAGACTTGGTTTGATTTATGCAAGCTTGATTTTGATTCATTCAAGTGTTCGATCTTGTGAGTTCGTTGGTTGTGTTACGATTCGAGAAGTTCAAGGCTATACTTGGTGCAAGGTCTAGATCCATCGGTTCCGTTCGCGATTGTGTGACTTCCAAGGAGTATCCTAGGCGTGTCATACATCAATACCCTTAAAACCAAAAAGTGTGGGAACATCAGCAAGTAAAGGAAAACAATTTTTACGAATTACATTACAAGTGATTCTTTCCTTATTTCTAAATCGATTCATATTGATATCGATTGAGAATCCATTTTTCAATCAAAATTGATTTCTTTTCTCGTGGTTACGATTTTACCATATATGTCTTTTTCATTCCGTCGAAAATTGATTTTACGGTATAGACGCTTGAAAAGGGAGAAAGAAAAAAGGATTCAACCCCGCAACTTCTGTATTTATTATAGCCTTCGAATTTGTAAGAGAAGAGATGAAAGAAATTGATAAAACATTATTGGAACCAGAGCTTAATAAGATAACAATTACAACCCAAGAAGTAATAAGTCAGGCTCTTCATTTTTGTGATGCCAAGAGATTCATATAATGATAGATGAATCCCCGGGAACGAATTCACCGCCAAATGGCTGACCGGCGATTACTAGCGATTCCGGCTTCATGCAGGCGAGTTGCAGGCGGCATTGATGCTTTTTTCCGGTTGGTTCAGGGCAATCAATTGGAGAGCCGAGTACTCAACTAACATTAAGAACTTTTCATACTGGCGGAGTCTTCACTGGGGGTACTGCAGAACATGTACGAGCCCCGACATACAAAATTCGAATTCTATTCTACTAAATAGGTCAAGTAAATAGGAATGACGAATCAAAAAACGTTATGGAATCCTGAAGCTCATCCTCTTCATCATATCCATCATCCCCTTCACCCTATGTAAACCAATTCTTGGTATGGGTTTTGCCATATTTTAGAATCCCTCTTTTTTACGATCCAGTTCCTCCACCGCCGTGCGGCGAGCGAAATGGGAGCAGCCTAAACCGTGAAAACGGGGTTGTGGGAGAGCAATACAAGCGTCGTGCTGCTAGGTGAAGCGGCGGAGTACTGCACCCCATGAGCAGATATATAGAAATACCAATCTGCCGAATCACTCATGTTATGATCTTCTACATCCTAGGTCTTCCCGTTCCGTTATCTGGCTTATGTTCTTCATGTAGCCGGTTTTGAATTGTAATTAAACTCGGTGGGCTTTACGCAATCGGTCGGATCATATAGATATCCCTTCAACACAACATAGGTCATCGAAAGGATCTCGGAGACCCACCAAAGCACGAAACGCCATGCAAATGATAGTTGAATTAAACTTAGGCAACCCTTCCTAGACGGTGGATTTAAGCTTTTTTCTCTGATGTATGGAAAATCAAACCCCAAATCCAAATCCAAAACATAAAACCCTTTGAACTACATAAGGATTGATTCTCTTCAAAGAGATATGTAGGCAACCCGCTATATTTTGGGTGCAGCCAAAATCTCAAAAATACCCACCTTATATTTTTTCAACGCATCTGTATTATTATCAAAGTTGTAAGGATATAGAGACAAGGGTCGAACTTAAAATTATATAAGATGTGTTTGTGCATAGTTGTTTTATTTTAACAATTTTTGCCTAACATATTTTTGGCACGCCCGGTAGGACCCTTTTCTTTCTTTATCGTTTTGGTTAATATAGATACTAATATCATGTCTCTTTTGTTGCAAGAAATTCAAAAATGGCACCAAGAGCGACAATAAATTTTAACTAGCTTCCAATTACCTTCATTGCCAAGGGCGGGCGTTTCATTCACCAAAGGAATTTCAAGGTGGTGTTCAACTTGGAGCGAGATGCCATTACCGCCGAGATTCCTCTTGACAACCAATATGGACCTCTTCAACAGCTACGAGAAGGGGGGGGGCACCAAAGGATCACATAAGGTGCATGCTTCCTCGTCTCGTCAACAAGGCAAAAGGCCCATGGGGAGCGAGTGGCAAGGACGACCGACTATTCAAGTCATCAAGACTACTAAGGGGTTTCCCCTGGTAGCACATCTTCAAGCTACTTCAACAAACTCCAAGGCCAGGCGATCTCGAAGAAGAAGAGGCCGCAAGAATGGTTCCAAGCGCTACAAGGCGAACCCATTAGCACAACTTGCTCCATCTCCAACTTTGGAGTTGGCCAAGGCTACTTTAAGAGAGGCGGCCCAATACCTCTTAACTCCCGCAAGACCAAGCGTCGCTCCTCAAGTTTTTGTCCCATGACAAATCCTGATTGGATCTATTCCTGTCAACCTTGATCATGTGGAACAAGTCAACATGACCTCTTATACTGAGAAAGGGAAGGGAGTAGCTCCCCCAAAGCCTTCAAAGGTGAAGGTCGTGAAACAACCACCACCCAGGAAAGATCAAGAGGCCGTTAAGGGTTCTCAAGTCCGACCAAAGAGTAGGAGTTCTTCCACTTCAGACGCTCCAATGCCTCAAAGGGCCACATCCCACTCTTACACAGGTTCCATCACGAGGTCAAGAGAAAGGGAGATGATTGACTCGGCTAAAGTCGTTGTGCCAAAATCAAAGATAATAACCCAAACAATGCAAACAGTGTATAGAAAGCAAGTAAGGGGTCGAACCCAAGATAATCAGTTTCTTAATCAGATTTTAGTTTGTTTCATGCAAATCAAACAAGGGGGGGATTTGAAAGAGGTTTCAATCAATTTTAACAAGCAGAGTACATTCAATCAATTCCACTTTATTAATCCGTTGATCTTGAATTCATCCACTTCTTTATGTTTCTAGGTCAATTCCAATCCTTATCTTAATTATTTGCTAGTCCACAGTCCTAGCAAAACTATGATATGAACAAGGACGCTCAATTCAAATCATGCAATACACACAAGGATAATAGGAAATCGAATCATGCAATCAAGCTACAAGTCTCATGCATAAAACAACCATTGAATACTCTTTCCTAATCTAGTCCACGTTCCTAGAATAGAGTTGTTTCAAGAATAGGAATGATGCATAGACAACAACCAATCCTAATTCAAACAATAGATCTAAGCCAATTAAACAAGTTGATCGGGTTCATATAATCAAACAGAGATCATGAGATGAAGCACAAGAGTATCAATAAAGACCTAGGGATAAAGAAGTTACCTGAATTTCACAACTTCATTATAAAGCTTCCTTGATTGAATAAACTCCAAGGGAGATTAGTTCTCCATTACAAAGAAAGCAAAGAGTTTTATTTGATTGAGATAAGAGGTCAGAGGTATCTAAAACCTACGATAGGCTCCTCCTTATATAGCTCAAGGAACAGGCTCCCCGAAATAGATAAGGAAAGAGACAAAAAATAGAAAAGGAAACAAGATAGAAAAGAAAAGATTTCGTCCGTCTTGGAACTCGGCACCACCGCGACCGCGGCGCTCCCACTGCGCCCGCGGCGGGTCTATCTTCGGGTTGGTTAAGTGGGCTTCTACCGCGACCATGGCGGCGCGACCGCGGCCTTATAGGCTAGAGCAAATTAGAACAAATGATGAAGCAGGCCCAAGGGTACTTCGGGCTTGGATGGTGCCTTAGGCATGTCTCCCCAAGAAATTCGTGAGATGATTACTCAAGGCATAAATGAGTTTCAAGTTGCCCAAAATCCACCATTAATGGGCTATAGGAAGCCGTACCCAACACACTTTGACGTCGTACCTTTTCCTCATGGATATCAAAGGCCTAGTTTCAACAAGTTTGATGGGATTCATGGTTCACCGCATTAGCACCTTGCTCACTTCTACTCAGCGTGTAGCGAAACCGCCTTGAGTGATGCCCTACTTATACGCCAGTTTGTCCAATCCTTAAAAGGGTTAGCGTTTACTTGGTATACCCAACTTCAACCTGGCTCGATAGAAACATGGGACGAGTTACAATGGGCATTTCTTGCTCAGTTTGTGAGCACAAAAGCAAAAGTATCTATCATGGACCTTGCAAATACTCATCAAAGGTCAAATGAGATTGCCAATGACTTCATTGCAAGATGGAGAAGTCTAAGGCTACAATGCTCGAAAAAGTTGAGTGAGCTAGCTTGTGTACAAATGTGCACCAATAATCTAGTCCCCGAGCTAGCTGTACATGTTGGAAGTGCTGAGCCACTATCATTTGATGCATTAGTCTCAAAGGCTTCTAACATGGAGCTCCAACTTGCTCGGAGGAAAGAATCTTTTAGTCAACCTCAAATGAACGAAGGTCGAAAAGATGAGAGTAGGAAGCCACAAAAGAAGAGTGAGTCTATGACAACCTTCATTAAAACAAGTGGCAAGCCTTCTAAGGAGAGTAGCTCTAAAAATCAAGATAAGAGTAGAGCAAAAGAGCCCGCCAAAAGGCTTACTCTTCAAGAGAGAAAGGAAAAGAAATACCCCTTCGATGATGATGATGTTCAAGGGACATCTTTGATGAGATCATGTCCGCTAAGGCCCTAACGCTTCCTAAACCACAAAGACCCAACCAGGCGGGCATGACGGACAATCCAAAATATTGCCCATATCATCGCCTTCTTAGTCACACGATCGAGGATTGTTATGTCTTGAAAGATGTAATCGAGTGTATGACCAACAAAGGGGAAATTGAGGTCGAGGGAATAAAATCGAAGGGGCCATCTACTTCATCCAATATGATCTCAATGGGGCAGATCGAAGAAACACAACCTTCTCACACAAATGACCATAAAGATGGAGTTTCTGAAGCGTCTTCAAACATCTCTCACCATGAAGGTGTGCCCACAGTTCCATTACCTCACATGGCGATTCCTGTGGAATTCTGAGTAGATAATGATGTTGGAATTATGTGGGCATATCCTGACATGCCAAGGTCTGGTCCAAGTCAACCAACCTTGTACGAAATCATGAAATGTTTTGACTTCGACGACCTATTCTCTGAAGATAAAGGAGATGATGGCAGTCTTTCAGAATGGCAAGTGTCCACAAAAAGAAATAGCCCTCGACAATATGTCCCTCAAAGCTCCAAACCCCCAGGTTTCCGAATGATTGGGAGGAAGCCTGACAAGAAGAAGAGAAGGAAGGACAAGAAGAAGGCAAAGAGAAGTAATAAAGGAAAGAAGCCTAAAGCAAACACTGAAGCCGAGTATATGCAACCTCGACGATTTCTTATCACTCTAAAAGACTTCATACCCAAGGATTTTCTAAAAGACAATTCTCTTGAAGAAGATGCCGATGAAGACATGTTTTGGGAAGAGGGGGTCGTGCAATGTTGCATGGTCACTACTATCAATGAAGAAGGAGATCAAGACGAGGTTGACGAAATTTCTCTTCGTTCGGGTCATCAATTACTTCCCCTACAAGAAAAGGAAAAGGGGAAGAAGAAATAATCAAATGTTTAAAATCAAATCAATAACCAAGCTCCTAAGTCACCACAAAAGAAGGAGGGTGACAAGTCTTGGTCTAAAGATGATTTCCCACCAAGGATTTCTATGTCTCTCCAAAATGCTCCTTACATAGAGAGTGTCCGATATGATGTTATTGGCCACCTTAAGCGTATCCCAACATGTTTGAGTGTCTATGATGCTTCGCAAATGTCAAAGGACCTAAGGAGGGCATTTATCCAAGTGACTCGGGAGGTGAGACTTAGGTGGTTTGGACATGTCCAAAGGCGGAGCCCAGATGCTACAGTTAGGAGGTGTGAGCAGTTGAACTTAGGAGCTTTTCGGAGAGATAGGGGTCGGCCGAAGAAACGTTGGATGGACAACATTAAGCAGGATATCAGTGTTTTGGGGATTCCAGTGGACTTGGCGCAGTGCAGGGAAAGGTGGAGAGAGAAGATCAGGGTGGCAGACTGATAGCTTTCCGGTAATGGAGTCGACTTTTCCTAGGTGGTCTGTGTAGGATCTGTGTTAGTACTTCAGAGGTCGTCGACACCTACGATGTCGGCGACCAGAGTTAACAACCTTAGGTTGTGCAGCGGAATTCAAATACATAGGAAAGATTACGAAATACCAGATTTGACACGATGATTTACAATACTAAAATAAGACTTTTTAACGACAAAGCTATAACGATGAAATGAAAAAATCGTCGTTAAAAGCATGTACATACGTTTAATAACAAGAAGCAGGAGTGTTGGTCGTAATATATAGAAGCTTAAACTGTATATAATCCTAATGTTCATCGTTAATGTGTGTTAAAAAAAGGGGGGGAAATTAAAAAAAATTGTTCGTCGTTATTTGAATTGTAATTTGGATCCACGCGGGCTTTGTCAAATTTTGCCAATTCTAAAAACAATCAGAAACCTATTCAACCAAAAAAAAATCAGAAACCTCACCTACGCTTTAAACCCTAGAATATCTTAATTGTTAATTTACATACAACCGTCGTTCTTCTGGGAGCAAATGAAGCCGAAATACGACTTCTCGGCCACGATTGCGTTTTAGATCCAGAGCTTCCATGGTGAGGATGGGCATTTTCGGCATCGGAACTGTCTCATGTTGCTCCAATTGGTTCCGCCATGTAGACGGCTAGAGTTTTCGTTCCTCCGTCGTAGGGGATCCAGATCTTGTGGAAAACGGTGCCGTTTGAGGACAGAGTGATGTTGGAATCGGAGAGCGAAACCGTCTTGTTCGATCTCATGCTGTTTAAGTCGACTCCGATGTGGTTGTCGTCCGGATCAAAGTCCTGCTTCTGAGTGTCAAACTCGACGGCGAAGAGGCAGTTTCCGACGGAGCCGTCGGAGACGAAGTTCGTTAGACCTAGGTACTGGCCGTCGCTTCCTCCCAGAGTTGCGAGATCCGGAGATATGACGAACGTTAACTCCTCGCCGGCGGGGATGTTGGTGTTGAAACGGTAGATGTTGATGAGGAAGGGGAAATCGATCGATTGGTTTCAGGCGATAGAGGATGGGGAAATACATGGAGCTTTTGGACACCGGTGTACGGATCGCGGCGAGATTCTACTCTCACTATCCTCAGACTGGAAGGCTCTACTACACCGATTGCTTCTTGTTACTTCGAGAGAGATTTGCCCGATGATTTCTTCTTCTGATGAAGGTATGTATTCATTCTTCTTTTAGTCAAGCTGATTTCTAGGTTTAATTATAGACAGTTGTTAATTTTTCTTTAGATCGATTTTTGCTGCAATATATTGTTTCGCCCGATAAAGGAATTTGGCCTGATTGCTTCTTCGGGTCGAATTTTAGATAATTGTTGATCTCTAATTTGGTTTCTCGGTTGAATTACGCACTAATTTGTTCCTTTTACTGGTTGGCTACAAAAGCTGCTTCGGTAACAAGAAGACGGTACTCATGCATGACCTAGTTACTCTTCTCGCCCTTTGGAGCCCTTCCTCTATAGAAAACAAGTGTCTTCTTCATCCCAACTAAAGAACAAGTCTTTGAGATGTAGATTTCCCTGTCTTTTCCTGTTTCCTTCCAATATCCAGCCTCTGTTTCTCTGTTTTTCCTCAACCTTCTTGGGTACTTTCTGTCTCTTAAGCTGAAGAAGTACCACTCTTTCTCCCCCATCTTTGCCTTCTCTGCAGACCAGGAACAAATTGGTCATTTTCTATAACTTTCATTTTTAGTGGGTCTTCCTTGCAAAAAAGAATCAATCTTGTATATCTAAACCAGGCTAAAAAAATTATGGGTCATGTTTATATAGGTTTCTTTCAAGTGGGTCTGTTTTGAAATTTAAAAAAGAACTAATCTTCAAGTATGAGGCCTAATGCTATGTTTGAGCAAGAAGTATGAGGCCTAATGTTATTTTGAGCAAGAACTGATCTTTTAAGTATCAAACCCAAAGTATATTCCCTATGTTATCCTTATGTTTGATGTAAGAAGGAATGCTCCTACACATAAGCATAGTCATGCCCAACCAGCACATCTTTGCAGTCCACACATTCTACATTTTGTGCACTGGTTTCGTATTTGCGCTTGTCATCGTGAAATGGAAATAAAGTTTAGATTTGAGTGGCTTGAGGTGTTTGCTAATCCTTCCTTGGTCAGTCTCTTGTGCGGATTCAATTTTTTGGATTCGATCTTAGAAATGCTTCATTTTTGTGTGGTTGACGGCTGTAGTGGAGTACTCTCCAATTCTTGGGATCGAGAAAGGAGCTGTGCTTCAGGAAGCTCGGGTGTTTAACGATCCTCAGCTTGAGCCGCGGAGATGCTCTCAGGTTTTTTGCATTCTATGAATGACATGTTTGTTTTCACATTGTTTCCAGTTCTCATTCTTATTTACTAATGGCTTGGAATGCGTTTGCCCTTTCTGCTCATCTAGGTCATCACTAAGCTGCTCTATCTCCTCAACCAAGGAGAGGCATTTACAAAGGTCTAGATTTTTCACATGAATTAGTTTGATTGATGTGTTGTTTTCCTGGAAAGCATGGACATTGATGCCTATCGTTTCCTAATGATGATGGCAACTTTCATTTTATGTTGTATAGGTTGAAGCTACAAAGGTGTTCTTTTCCGTGACTAAACTGTTTCAGTCCAAGGATACAGGGTTGAGAAGAATGGTTTACTTGATTATCATAGAACTTTCTCCTTCTGCTGATGAGGTAGTTTGACTATTGTATGAATCAATATGTGAAAATCTCTGTTATTAGACTAATTGATGATTAATACTTTTAATTTGAAGGTTATCATTGTCACAAGCTCTTTGATGAAAGACATGAATAACAAAGCTGACATGTATCGGGCAAACGCTATCCGCGTTCTTTGCCAGATCATGGATGGAACCCAAATCAAAAGATACTTGAAACAAGCTAATGTTGACAAGAATCCCGTGGTTGCTAGTGCAGCTCTTGTTAGCGGCGTTCATTTGCTCCAGGTAGTACTAATATGTGTATGCTTCTAGTTATCTGCATTTATGCTTTAGCTTTGTACTTATATCTGTTGGATATTTTACCAGACAAATCCAAAGATTGTGAAAAGGTGGAGCAATGAGTTGCAAGAAGCTGTTCAGTTACGTGCTACACTTGTGCAGTTTCAAGCTTTAGCCCTTCTGCATCAGGTATGATGGTTTATATTAATAGTTACAAGCCAACAATAGCTGTGTAGTTGTGTAGATTTTGTTGTTTACTGAAATGTGTGGGAATTTTAGCTCTAGTTACCATAAAAATTAATTAGTACTTCTCTAAGAAGGGCGTTTTAGTCTTTTAGATGCTCCAATTGTTCCTTGTTGTGTTGCTGTATATCCCAACTTTGGGTTGTGCATGTAAATTTATATCATGATTTTCTCATTCAAGTGGATAATAATATGGACTTTAAGCTCTTTTTGTTTTTGTATCAGTAATCCATTGGTTGTCAAGAAGCGGTTGCATAATCTCACTATGATATTTTTTTTCATCATAGTTATAGACTATAGTATGGACTTTAGCGTGACATGGATTTTCTCTTCTACATATTGTCTGTCAATAGTAAATTGGTAATGCCCTTTTAAAACTCATTCATTCATGCTTATTTTTCCTTTTTTTAACTATTTGAAATGATGATTTCTCCATAGTGGTTTCTATTACGTGTACAACACATTAATGTTTTGGTTAAGTGCAAGAAGTAGATGTTGGAGTAATTGAAAACGTCTTTGTGGTATTGATTTGCCTTGCCTTGTTTCTATTTATGATCAATGTTGCTCACTTTTGTTTTCTGTTTCGATTTTACAGGTACTTGAAGATGAGAAGCGCATTGTCCAGCATACGTTGTCCATATCTATTTCGTAACCTATTAGAACATATAGATATGCTTTTAGAATCAGACTATTAGATCATATGAACTCCTTCATTTTATTTTGCTTCGGATTTATACAAAAATTGTGAACTTACAATATGTAAATTGAATTTTATGATTATATATAGTTTTTAGAATTTATCTATGATTTATTTGGTTTTCTAAGCACTTAAATTAATTGTGACAGTAATGCTTTAGATCCCAATTCGAATTAACATTGTTGAGTAGACATATATAACGATGAAAAATGTGGTCGTTATTGTACAATATTTGGAGACATATATAACGATGAAAAATGTGGTCGTTATTGTACAATATTTGGCCTGTTGGAATATCTTCCACAAGGAACTATTTAGTCGTTATAGTTCATGCTTTTGTCGTTATTGATTAAATAACAACGACGAGTGCAAATGTCGTCGTTAACCAATCACGAAGAACAAGCATGTCGTCGTTAACCAATAACGATGACAAGGCATATCGTCGTTGATGCTTAACGATAAACATTCATATTGTCGTTAATGTTAACGACAAACAATCATCTCGTCGTTAATACTTAACGACGAACATGGTCGTTAAAACCAATAACGTCAAGACCAATTGCAACGAACAAACGACGAAATTTATATGGTCGTTAATACCTTTAAGGACGAGTTTTTTGACATATAACGACAAGTTTGTTGGTCGTTAAAGACCCCTTTCCTAGTAGTGTTAGAGTGGAAACTCCTTGTAGTCAACGTGCTTGCAAGGAGAAAAACCACTTGTCCTCTAAGCTTCAACTTAGAAGGACTTGAAGAGCACTTCGCTCGCTATATTGATTTCTCGGGCTACAAAAGGTGTTCCTACTTCAAGATGCGCATCCCACGCTCCGGCGAAGCCCACGCCCTCTCTTGCAAGTACTCTTGCCTTTTATCTCAACCCTCACTCAATACAACTCGCTCATACTCAACCTTCCTAAGGATCGAATCCCACGATCCTCTCTTCTACACCACACACTCTCAATACAAGTTTTTCTCTTGACTCACTTGGTTCCTACAATGTACCCACGAAATTATATATAAAGAACCAAGAAGATTGCTGCACAATTCATCCTTTTTGCCCAAGGAATGAATTGTACACAATCCATACAAAATCTTTCCTTAAATAAAATCCTAATCCATGATAAAATCATCTTCAATATCTTCCTTGATCTCTTGATGATTTTCCATCTTTATGATCTTGTCCTTGCCTTAAACGAACTGCTGAATATGCTGGACGTGATTTCCATATAAGAAAAACACGATGTTTCCTTTTCTGAATTTCCACACGCGCTTTGCTTCTGGAAACTGAGGTCGGCGACCTCTCGGCAACCTCTTCGGTTTGGAACCATCAAAACACGAACTCGGTTTTCTAACAAATTCCCCCTTTTTGATGGTGACAAACACTCATCTTCTCTAATCTGAATCTGGGGTCTTCATTAACTTGTTCAGCATCTCAACAAACAGAATCCACAAAGGCAAACAAAAATATTCCCCCTTAACTTTTCAAAAGTTCCCCCTAAGCTCAACATTCACTTGAAATTCAGCATATCCTCTCAATTAAGCATGCAACCTTCAACTATTTCCCCCTTTTGGCATCATCAAAAAGATCATAAATCATAGAGAAATAAGCAAGACAAACATATTAGCTAATTTAAGGCAAAAGCATGCAGAGACCAAGTCAACGACCATGCAAGCATGGCAATGTCAAACAGAACACACACAACAAGAGTATTAATATCTTGCAATCATATCGAACATAAGAAAAGTTTTAGTGGAAGGAATAATGCGGTAGGGAAAGAAAGCAGGATAGTGGTAAAGTCAAGAGTGCACTAGTCGACGACTAGTTCATAGCTTTCAGTATTTCCTTGATGTCGTCAACATCTTCACTAACCTCTGCCATCCTCTTAAGCATCTGCGCTATTCCCTTTGCTGACTCAAGATTCTGATTCTCCAGTTCATCCAACTTAGCATTCAGAGTTGCCAACTCTGCTCCAGAACCTCCAGTCTTAGCAAATTCACTCTTAGCTTCCCTACTCACCTTTTTTTTAAACATTTTTTTTCATTTTTCTTTTCTCCTCCTTTTTTTTCAACATCTTCAAGTGAGTCCAACAACTACTGGACTTCACCCTCTTTCGACAAACCAACTGCAATCCACTCAAGTGCACTATTGGTCAGACAAATCTCCACTTTCAAAAGATTTAAGCTGAAATACCTGTCAGAGACTCCGTCCAAAAGTAACACGTGCGCTTTCGCACTGAGAAGTTGGCGACAATAGTGATGTCGTTGACTTCACAACAACTTTCTCCATTTCTTCTCAACACTTCACTTTTTCTGAGCACAACTCTGACATAACCTGATAAGTCGTCGACCTCAACTGACACTCCTGAGAAGTCGTCGACCTTCACCTGTTCTCACACTTCTAAACATAATCATCAGACTGAATGCACTCTGACAATTACCACTTGAAGTAGCTTGGGGGTTGGGTCACACCGCGTGGTGTCAAAGCAACCCAAGCATAAAAATAATATTTTGTGGAATTTGTCGATCATGTTGATAAGTCTCCGTTTAAAACATAAACAAACAAATAGGCTCATAGAGACTCTCAAGCATGATAGGTCGGGGACAACTATAGAATCAACCATCATTTGGGCTTCTAATGAGGGTTCAGGGGTCATCAGGTTGATTCTTTTGGGCTCAAAGAAAAAGTTCAATATTATTGCAAGCATAATCTCAACAAGCAGGAGGTCGTCGACATGCACATACAAGCAAAGTGTATCCTCAATCAAAGCATGATTACCCTATTAGACTTACAACACATAAGCATGTTATTCTCACATGATAAACAATCAGATTTCAACCAGTCATTGAGGGGTAGCATGCAAGGTAACAAGTTAATCAAGAGAGACCATACCTAGCTCCATGCAAAGTCGTTCAAAGGGTTCACGATTTAAATCTTTGGTGAGAATATTCGCCCCTTGTTCATCCGTCCTGCAAAGCTCCATGGAAAACATGCCTTTCTCCAAACGTCGTCAACCTAGTCCAGGTTGGCGACATCTTTGAATCTTGGAATCTTCACTATCAGATTGAGTGTAAATGACCTTCTTTCCTTTGTTGGCGACTTTAGCAAAGTTGTCGACCTTTTCAACAACCTCTTCAGCTTTCTCAAAGTCGTCGACTTCTTCAACTTTCTCATCATCTTCTCCAGCCTTTTCACCTTGACCTTTCTGACTTGAAACTCTTTCTGAGCTAGCCTTAGAACCACTTTGATCCTGAGCATTCTCTACATTCTGATCCTGATTCTGATTCTGATCTAAGTCGGCGACACTGTCACTATTGGCGACACCAGATGGACTTTCAGCACTGCTCTTGTCATTAACATCCTCAAGACACAAGAAATAACTAGCTCCTCTCTGTGCAACTTAATCAATAACCGCGGGCTAGCATGACAAAACCGACTATGCCGGAGGTCGGCGACCTCTGTACCAGACATCAAGCACAAACTCTCTTCAGATTGGAAGCTGGGATCAACTTTGTAGACATTGTTTCTGCATAATCCCTTCAGAAGCGTCCTACCTTTGCTATTGTTCCCGAAGGTAATATTACCTCCTTTGTGTTGTTGAAGTGAGACAAAATCTTCAGATTTTCCAGTCATATGAGCTGAGCATGCACTGTCGATGAACCAGGGGTCGTCGACACTCACTTCAACCTGCACAAACAAGATTAGTTTTTACGAACCCAGAGTTGTTTCACAACTCCTCTGGGTCGAGCAACAGATTTCACAGCATGAGTAGAAACATTAGCATTAGCAGGTTTTGGGTTCTTGACATGGTTGGTGACTTTAGGTTTCTTTCTAGAAGTCCTCGACTTCCTAGCCTTTTTAGAATCTCTAGCCCTTTTAAAGCACTCATGTTGGTAATGACCTCCTTTGCCACAATACCAACATGTGATGTGAGATTTTAAGCCTACATACTTACTATATACTGGGTAGACAGGTTTGTTGTCGACACGGGCCTGGAAATTGATTCGCCGGGACCAACTTTCTGGACTTGGTTTTCCCACATGGTACGAACCTTTTGATTAGGGTACCACTTTTGTTTCCCTTTACCCTTGTTGTCCACCACATGCGATGAACAACTTGCGTTGTGAGCATGCATCAGGGATTTACCTTTGGGCGATTGAGAGCTAGAAGCATTCCCCTTTTCATCTTGGTTTTTCCCATAGCCAAGACCAGGTCGTTGAACAACCTTCACAAACCTCCTTCCGAAGTCTTCCTTGACTTCTTGGACCTTGTCGGCGACAAACTCATCTTTCCATTTCTGCTTTTTAGCTTCATCATCTATCTTCAAAATTTCAAGATCATTAGACAATTTAGCATTTTCCAGTTTCAGCATGAGCTTTTCACCTTCAAGACTAGTCACCTGTTTTTCAAGGTCGTCGACCTGTTTCTGAAAGTCAACAACCTGAGATTCAAGGTTAGGACATTTAATGCAAACAACAGGTTTAGAAATAACATTCTTTTCCAAATCAATAGCCTTAGAGGACCAGACTTTGTTATCATCAATCAAATTAGCAATTTTTTCATCTTTTTCATCAATTTCTTCACTTAGCTCCGAAACTTGAAGACCAAGTTTTTCAATGATAGCACAAAGTTGTTCTCTAGACTTTTTAGCCAATAAAGATGAGAGATCAGAATTACTTAGCTCACTTGAAGAGTCATCTCCCAAAGCCATGAAACATGCTCCTTTGGTTGGCGACCTGTCTTCTTCATCATCTGACATGTCCCAGGTCGCGAACAAGCTCTTTCTAACCTCCTTCTTTGGACATTCTTTGGCAAAGTGTCCCTTTTCTTTACAGTGATAACATATCACTTCTCTACTTGGTTCGTGGGCTTTAGATTGAGCCTCGTTGCGACTCCAAAGTCTCTTCATAGCTCTAAAGATAAGAGAAACGTCGTTGTCGACATCCTCCATGTCTTCATGTCCTTGAGCAAGATCGAAAGCCTTTTCGACCTTAAAAGCAATGCCTCTGACCCTCTCAGAGTCAAGTCTATCTTCCCTCCTTTCTTGGATTCCTCCGAGCATGGTCAATTGACCAACCACATCCTCCAAGGTTAGTGACTTCGTCTCCTTTTGAGTAAGAAGAGAAGTCGCCATCCTATCCCATTTCTTGTTGAGGCCAGAAATCAACTTGTTGGTTTGCTTCCATTGAGGAAGCTTCTCACCCAGAAACTCCAGTTGATTGACCACCGATTGGAATCTTGAGTAGTAGTCGTGGATGGACTCATCCTTTTCTTGGAACAAGTTCTCATATTCTCGCTCAAAGGTTATGATTCTGTCCTTTTTGACATCATCATTTCCTTGATGGAGACGTTTGAGAGAATCCCAGATTTCTTTGGCGGTGTCATAGCCAATGACCTTCTTGAGGTCACTACTAGAGAGAGCATGGTGGAGGACTTTCTTTGCTCTTTCATTCTTCTCAAGCTTTTTGAAGTCAACATCATTGTACTCCGTGACTTCTTTCTCCTTTCCATCAGCTTTGAGAATCTTTTCGGGGCCTATGCATATGACTTTCCAAAGCTGGCCATCAAGAGAGCATATGTGGGTTCTCATTTGCTTTGCCCACCAATCGTACTCTCCAACCTTGAGAATTGGAGGTTTCCAGAAGGAGTCACTAATAAAGGTGGTGGTGGTGGTGGTAGACATCTTTCCTGCAAAGTACTAGCAAAATCTAGAGCCAAAGCTCTGATACCAATTGTAGGATCTGTGTTAGTACTTCAGAGGTCGTCGACACCTACGATGTCGGCGACCAGAGTTAACAACCTTAGGTTGTGCAGCGGAATTCAAATACACAGGAAAGATTACGAAATACCAGATTTGACACGATGATTTAGAGTGGAAAGTCCTTGTAGCCAACGTGCTTGCAAGGAGAAAAACCATTTGCCCTCTAAGCTTCAACTTAGAAGGACTTGAAGAGCACTTCGCTCGCTATATTGATTTCTCGGGCTACAAAAGGTCTTCCTACTTCAAGATGCGCATCCCACGCTCCGGCGAATCCCACGCCCTCTCTTGCAAGTACTCTTGCCTTTTATCTCAACCCTCGCTCAATACAACTCGCTCATACTCAACCTTCCTAAGGATCGAATCCCACGATCCTCTCTTCTACACCACACACTCTCAATACAAGTTTTTCTCTTGACTCACTTGGTTCCTACAATGTACCCACGAAATTATATATAAAGAACCAAGAAGTTTGCTGCACAATTCATCCTTTTTGCCCAAGGAATGAATTGTACACAATCCATACAAAATCTTTCCTTAAATAAAATCCTAAGCCATGATAAAATCATCTTCAATATCTTCCTTGATCTCTTGATGATTTTCCATCTTTATGATCTTGTCCTTGCCTTAAACGAACTGCTGAATATGCTGGACGTGATTTCCATATAAGAAAAACACGATGTTTCCTTTTCTGAATTTCCGCACGCGCTTTGCTTTTGGAAACTGAGGTCGGCGACCTCTCGGCAACCTCTTCGGTTTGGAACCATGAAAACACGAACTCGGTTTTCTAACAGTCTGGGACTTGCTTGCTTCTTGTTTAGGTGTTTTGGTTCTTGTGTCGGCTTTTGGTTTCTTTTTTCGGCTTATTAGCTTGTTCTGCCTTTGTTGAGGTTTTTTTAGGCTCTCCTAGTTTTCTTTTGTTGGGTGGTTAGTTTCCTTGGGTCTTATCGGGTGTATTCCATCCAGGTCTGGAATACCCCCATCCTGACCCCCCAGATCCTGCGTTCTGCGGGATACGCTGGGTTAATGTTGTTGTTGTTGTACTTAAATCGCATGGACTAGATTTTGCTGGATATTTTTATTGGATTTCAGTTGGGGCCTTGATTGGATTTGCAATAGTTGCCAACATGGGATTCACTTTAGCATTGACATTTCTCAAAGGTAACACTTGGTTGTGTACTTTTCTCAAATGAAGAGCAATATTGATGTAATAACAAGTTTCTCCGTTGTCTAGCTCCTGGAACATCCGTTGCTATCATATCACGCGGGAAACTCACTCAACTACAAGGAGTACAAGATCTAGTTGTAAATGCTCATATTAGTGAGGAAAGCAAGACTTCTCATGCGACTAAGTTGACACCTGATAAAGGTTACTTCACAACTTTTGGGTCACTGTCGTAAGTTTGTTTTTTTCTGTACTCGGAATTGATGAGTTTTGTGTCTTGGCCCTTGATTATATGTTTGGCAGGGAGAATGATTTTGCCTTTTCAACCTCTCACTATAGCATTTAGAAATCTGAACTACTATATTGACACCTTTGTGGTAATCTACTGCTCTATTCTAAATGGATACAAGCTATTCACAACCATGAGATCATGTTTAATTAATATTGAAAGTTTTCGGTTGCAGGAAACGAAGAACCATGTGTTTACTGAGAAGAAGCTGCAACTCTTGAGTGGTATCACAGGCGCATTCAGGCCCGCTAGTGGAGCTGGAAAAACAACTCTTCTAGATGTTCTGGATGGGAGAAAAACTAGTGGTTATATAGAAGGAGACATTCGAATTTCGGGGTTTCCTAAGGTGCAAGAAACATTTGCAAGAGTATCTGGTTATTGTGAACAAAGTGGCATTCATTCGCCGCAAATTACAGTAGAAGAATAGGGGATATCTGGGGTGCCAAAGATCAGAGACAACTACAATCCTGCAACATGGATGTTGGAGGTCACTTCGGCATCAGCAGAGGCTGAACTTGAACTCCATTTTGCCCAAGTTTACCATAATTCTCTGTTATACGTGTAAAAAACCAACTCATACATTTTTCTGAACCTTTTTCAGTGACTTATAATAGGTGATACATTCAGCAAACTTAATTCTATGGTGCGATGAAATAATTCCCTATTTGTTTTGTTTTCCTTGCCTGATTGCAGGAACACTGAAGAGCTAGTGGAGCAACTGAGCATTCCAGTTTCAGGCTCAGAAGATCTCCATTTCCAATCCCGCTTTTCACAAACTGGATGGGATCAACTCAAATCTTGCCTGTGGAAACTGCATTTGTCTTACTATAGAAGCCCCTCGTACAATCTCATGCGCTTGGGGATTTTGTTCTGGCAACAAGGAAGAGATATGTAAGTATATTATTCGTTTTCACTTATTTAGTTATTTATTTATTTCCATAACTCAGAATATTGATGTCACAAATAGTTGTAAATGATTGAGCCAGCCATTCTGGTACACCTTATTAACATTTCTAACTGCAGACACATTATTCTGCTTGCTCACTGATTTACACATTTATGTTGTGTATATAGATGGGGTTTTAGCATACTTTTAGTCATGTTCTAGGTGTTAAAGATGGTGTTTAGAGTGTTAAAGAAGGAAGAGCCGAAGTGCACCAAAGACCACTTGAAGCTGGAATGAAGAAACGAAGAAATACACGTTCTGTGGGAGGCGGCGACCGCTGCCCCATAGGCGGCGACCGCTGCCAGCTCCGAGACGAATTCATCCTTTAAACACTGCGTTTTATTTATTGGACTTATGGATATTATTTTTGGTCTGATTTTTATGTATTTTAGATAGATTGTTTTCTCCTATTTAAGGAGCTTTAGACCCTTTGTTTAGACCTAGTTTTTGAGTTTGGAATTATTTTGTATTTTGAAGACCTATGGAGAACTAAGTCTCTTTGCTTAGACAGACAATTGAAGTGTTCGTTCTGATTCAATTGTGAGATTTCTAATTCCTTATCAATTGCATGGATTTAATCTCTTCTCTTGTTTGAATTGCTATTGACTTGTTTCAATAATTTCTAGTCTGATCATCTAGGATTTATTGCTATTAGGTTATTGCTAGATTTAGAGTGTTTCTGGTTGAGCATCTCTAATTCATGAGTAGCAACTGCATTGTGCTAATATCTGGTTGTGTTAGTTGTATGCATTAGAGAATTGATTTGCATTTTAGGGTAAAAGCTGGTTGTTTTATCTTAGTTTGTATCCAATTATATTCCTGTTGTTGAATGCTGCTAGTTAGATTGAATCTTGATAGTTTCATGATTATTTATCTAGTTAGGGTTAATAGTATCTGGTTGTGCTATTAATTACTTTTGAAAAGGAATTGGAATTTCCATTGCATAGATATTGAATGAAATCAATGATCAACTTGTCAAGCGAATGCGGATATTTGTTTGCCTAAGTGTTTCCAAATACTGATTGATAAACTCTCGAATTCTTATGCTTTGCATGTTTTGTGTGAACAAAACCTAAAAACCCCCCTTGTTACTTCTGTTTGACACATAATTCTCTGCTAAAGATAACTTGTCTCCCTGTGGAATCGACCCTTACTTGCTTTATACTTAGGTTTAAGTTAGTTTGGTTTTCTTTGCATAATTGTGGTTTAAAGCGACTAAATCATCGTTATCACTCACTGTATTCGGTTCAATGTTTGCGGCGGTTCTCTTCTTGGGAGTAAACAACTGCTCGAACGTACTGCCAGTTGTTGCACGGGAGAGAGCAGTTTTCTATCGAGAACGGATTGCAGGAATGTACTCTTCATGGGCTTATTCATTCGCGCAGGTGTGAAGAAAAACATGTACCTTATATTTGTTCACCTGGTGGCATACAAATTTATAGGACTTACTATAAACCTTGATTACATAGGTTGCAGTTGAGCTTCCATATCTTTTGACAGAGGCTATCATATTCACAATCGTGACGTACCCTATGATTGGATTTTACTCGTCGGCCTACAAAGTTTTTTGGTACTGTTTTGCTATCTTCTGCAATCTAATGTCCTACAACTTTCTGGGTATGATGCTCATCTCACTTACACCCAACTTCCAAGTGGCTGCAATTATATCTCCAGCATTCTACGCATTGTTCAATCTGTTTGCTGGGTTTTATATTCCTGCACCGGTAAGCTAAATCTCTACTCTGAACTTGGCTACATGTTTTAAGCACTCAATTGTACTTTGTATAATGTATGTATTGTTGCTATCGTTGCAGCGGATTCCGAAGTGGTGGCTCTGGTTACATTATCTGTGTCCACCATCATGGGCACTTCGTGCTATGCTTACTTCCCAATATGGAGACGTGCAGAGCTTAACCGCGGTGTTTGATCAGAACAAAACAGTCTCTGCTTTCTTGAAAGATTACTTTGCATTCGAAACTAATCAGCTGGGTCTAGTGGCTGTTGTCCTGATCTCGTTTCCTCTAGTTTTTGCTTCTCTGTTTGCAATTTTTATGGGCAATTTGAATTTCCAGACAAGGTAAATGGAACGGGTAAACCTGAGGGTGTTTGAATGTGCTTTTTCACTCTAATAACGAACTTGAAGGTGCACTCAAATAGGTTTGGTTCAATGAGCCCATACTCTTCCATTAGCTTCCTTCTTTCATGTTAGATTTGACATAACAGGCACACCTATTCGTGTTAGCCTTTGGTTGCAATTTTGTTTGTCATTGACAAATAAGTGGATCCAGATGAGATTGAGATGGTGTTGAAGACAAATCCATCATTGACAAATAAGTGAATCTAGTAGAGCTTTGACAAATAAGTGAATCTCAAAGACAAATCCATCATTTGATTTGTGGTTCAAGACTTAAGTGGCTTATTCAACACCAATGAAAAATGATTAATTTGAATCACCTATATATGCCACTTTCGTATCTACTACAATTTCACCACTGTTTACCGTGTTTCCCTCCCTGGCATCATTGGGAATCTCCTTGTTGTTGTTGTTCTTCTCAACCTCAAGTCTCCTTAATGTCGTCGAGCTGATCTTTTCTCCGGTCATTTCCTCTGACACCAGATCTACAACTTCAATCTACAAATCAAAAGCAGCAGCCCCTTAAGCATATCACATTAGGATACGTCCCATTAAACAAGGTTGTGATATTTTTTGCAATTTTGTAGTTAAAATAAAACATCAAACCTTCAACTGTGATAGTCCTTTCTCAGCTCTTTTTCTGTTAACTGATAGCCCACCAGGTAACGTCTCTTTGCTGCAAAATTATGTGCTAAGCCATCTTAAAATTTCTAGAACAAGATCTGGATGCTCAGCAAGACAACAAGCTCGAACTATGCTGTATAATTTACCTGACAACAATAGCTTCAAGATGTTCATCAACAATTGAAGGACCGTAGGGATCTGTAATGGGCTCAACTTGCACAACAAGGTCTGGTTTGATGGACTGCAGAAAATTTCAGCACCGTAAGAGCTTTTGCGAAATTCAAATAGAGGTGTGTCATCTGATTCGGGTAGAATCTGATGTCATGATACTTGTTTGTATAGTTCTCGAAGATCGATTTTGAAAGTAAAAACTTTATATATATAATCTCCAAAAATACCATTTTCAGCTTTATAGGACAAGCAATCCTGTACTTGGTTCTCAGTTCAGAATGTATATGGGTGTATTAGTGTAAATATTTGGAATGTCTTCAGCACTAATATTTTCCATAAGAACCAACAGGTTTACTTGCAATGCCATCTGAAGTAAAGAAGGCTTTTGCAAGTAGTATGTAAACCAAGAAATAGATAGGATCCAACAAAAAAGTACCTTAATATAATCATGGACATTCTTCATCCTCGTTTCAATAGGCTGTATTAGTTCAGCAAACTGCAAAACTCCAACACATATCACAAACTCATCATACATGCTGAGATGAAAACCCATACCAGAAATGCAGTTAAATCAAATATTACAACAAATTCACGTCTCTTGACTCGCCAAAGGAAATCGGCACTCACTTCATCAAGAGAACACGATTATGCAATGAATGGAGTAGAATGCACAAGTTCCTGGAATAACATTTGTTCCTCCGAGTTAGGTCAGAGAGTTCCCAATCTAAATCCTGATTCTGGTAATTAAAGCAGGCAGCTACAGATCACACACCAGCAAGCAAAGCTGACTTCCTTCCAATGTACACTAGTTAAGTTTTGTAAGAGTAACTCTTTCCAATCGCATTTCACAATTCAAAGTACTGTTCTGGAAGCTTCAAATTGACACACCAACAATAAAACTTGCACCGGAATCGAACCAATTATTCAATTGAGGAGCACAAATACCTGTTTCTTGACCAACATAGGGCCATCACAGACTCCCACCACAATCCGATCCCTCGCCACCTCGACAGCCGCCTGAATCCAATACCTTCCATCACTCAATTCAGATCAAAAAATTCGGTAAAACTGGAAATAATAGAAATAGAGAATAAAGTAGGTAACCTTGAGAAATAGGCGGTGGCCGTCGTGTAAGCGGTCGAAAGTTCCGCCGAGAACAACGGCTCCGAACGAATTCGGGGCAGAAACGCTGGGAATCGGACCCGGATTTTGAGTTGCATCCATTTCCTACAGCGGTGTTGTGAAACGGGAATTAGGGAAGAGGTTGGTTGCAGAATGCAAAACGTCTAGTAAAATTCCTGTTAAGTCAAGTCAGTTGACCAACTGACGGAGATAGTGAGATACAGTAGTACTAGTACAGTACAAATCGAGATATCATGGCTCTGAGAAAAAGATGTAGATAGAGCTGATTGGGCCTTTACTGGTATAAGGCCCAATATACCTCACAACGATTATTTCTCAGTTCTCAGACTCTATAAAACAAGCTATTTAGATATCTGGAGATGAGCTACTCCAATCCAATAAAGATCTTACCTTTTATCCTAAACACCAAGACCTGGTTGAATTGAAGATGAGGGGATGACAAAATTCGAACTTTGTAATTTCAGAGAGCCAAATATTGCTCTCGGATCGTTAATTTTCTACAAATCAGCAACAAAACTGAACCGATACTAGATATAGGGCAAAGTGTTGCAAAATGACAAGAAATTCTACGCACAATCACTAGATTTACTGCAAATATAAAAAAAAAATCACATACCGAGACAGAGGCGGTGGATGAAAGTGGGCGAGCGGCGTTAATAGGGGTATGGGAAAGCAGCGGAGGGTTGAAAGACAAGTAAAAAAAGTTTCCCCATAATATATTACGATATACAGTATAATGTATATATAAGTATTGCCAACCATTTTAGACATACAGCTAGGGAATAACCATATATCAACTTGTTTATTCGTGCATATAGTTTCAACTTTGACATTCTTGTTGTTCCATTCACTCCAAAGAAAATACAAAACCACCAACATCAACTACTCATAAAAGTACGTTTCATAGCGCAATTCAAAGCACATCAAGGCTCTATTGAGTAAAAGAAGCTAAACACCGAAGAAGAAACGTTACCAACAACACCCACAAACACATGCTTAAAAGTATGTTTCAAAATGAGCAGCTTGTGAGAAGAGGCTTCATTCACTCATGTGGCAGTGGCTTCACCACCTCCCATGTGAAATCAGGGTCATCCCTCCCAAAATGACCATAAGCAGCCGTCTTCAAGTACCTTCCATTTCCACCCCTCTTTAGATCGAGATTGATAGTAATCATCCCGGGCCTGAAATCAAAGTTCTCCTTCACAATCTTCAGAATCTCCTTGTCCGGGATCTTCCCAGTTCCGTAGGTGTCCACAAAGACAGACAACGGATCAGGGACGCCAATTGCGTAAGAAATCTGAACGATACACCTACGAGCGAGCCCACTTGCAACAATACTCTTAGCCGCCTGCCTTGCAATGTAGGCCCCACTCCGGTCCACCTTAGTCGGATCCTTCCCAGAGAAGGCACCGCCACCATGAGCACCCCAGCCACCATAAGTGTCCACTATGATCTTTCTACCAGTGAGACCCGCATCACCATGGGGACCACCAATAACGAATCTCCCTGATGGGTTGAGATGGAAGATGGTCTTTTCATCAAGGTACTTCTCAGGAATGACAGGCTTGATCACATGCTCCTTCAAATCAGCAGCAATTTCATCATTTGTGACGGTCTCGTCATGCTGGGTGGAGATGAGAACAGTGTGGACACGAATCGGAACCATGGCACCGTTTTCATTGTTATACTCCACAGTGACCTGAGTTTTACCATCAGGTCTCAACCAAGGGCAAGTGCTGTTCTTGCGGACTTCAGTAAGACGCGCACCGAGCTTAGTGGCAAGGACGTGGCTAAGAGGCATGAACTCAGGGGTTTCATCAGTGGCGTATCCAAACATGTGCCCCTGATCACCGGCGCCTATATCCTCGGGGCGTTTGGTGAAGTTGCCATGGACACTAAGTGCGATTTCCGGACTTTGCTGTTCAATGTAGACTAAGACCTTGCAGTTGTCAGCGTCAAGACCCACATCTTCAGAGACGAACCCGATCTTCCTGCAAGTGTCACGAACAATCTTCTCATAGTCTACCTTGGCTTTTGTGGTGATTTCACCGAACACCATCACAAGGTTGGTCTTGGAGCAGGTTTCACAAGCGACCTTGCTTTCAGCATCTTGCTCGAGGCAGGCGTCGAGCACAGCATCAGAGATCTGGTCGCAGAGCTTGTCTGGATGGCCCTCGTTTACAGACTCGGAGGTGAACAAGAAGGTGTTCATCTTTGCTTCTCAAGCAGCAGAGCAAAGAATTGTATACAAACCGAGATGGAAACTACAAAAGCAATACAACTTTGGTTGTCTTAGCAAACAAATCAAAGGAAACGCCTATAGAAATGTGTAAATGACAGCATACATACAACATGGAGAGTCTCATAAGATTCCTGGAGCAATAGTAACCTAACTCTCAGGCGTACTCGGATTTTTAAGCATGAGGAATCAAATTAAATGATCAGACTATATACCAATCTCCAGATCACACTTGCTATGGGGGACCTAGGTCATCTCAATAATAATTTTGACAATCAAACATGCAAACTAATTCTGACAGATTTGGAAAACCACAGCTACTGGAAAAATAAACAGAGAGCACGCATCCGGACAGATACGAAGAAGCAGATTTGCATCTACTCTTCTCAAATTAGAACCCAACGATTTCAGTAAACAGCCCAAACCATCAACTTCCGCTATGAAGTGGAAATCAAAAAACTGGATCGGCAAGCAAATAGCCTTTTCCGCCATGGACACCGCATCAAAGATCACCAGATACAGCCAAAAACCAGAATCAATCAAAAACCACAGATGTGCGAACCGAGACACGAATCAATCAACTCCAAAGCATTAAAAATAGAAATCGAAACTAACGAGAGACCGGCGAAGTTACTTGGGAATCGGAAGTGCGAAATCCCTAGAACGGCAAAAGCAATCGCCTATCAGAGATGGAGAAAGAGGGGGATTTCTTCTTGAGGGAGACCAACTAAAAGAGCGAGTTTGGAGGAGAGAATTGAGGTGGCATGCCATATATATACACTCAACTAGTCAACTAGTGTTATTCATTCACAGTATGGCTCATCGACGGTTGGATGGTGGGGATTCGTGTAGGCGGTAAAAAGTGGGTCCCATTATGAGTGCGAGAAAGGAATGTGAGGCGTTGATTGTGGATGAGCTTGGATCGGACGGACGAGGGGTCGCATAACGGTCAATGGTTTTGGTTGACAAGCAACGTATCGTCTTCTCTGATTTATGTCATTAAACCAATGTATCTAGTACAGTATTTTGAAAATGGTGCAAAAAAAATGAATATCTTGCATACTTTCCAAAATTACAAACATGGCGAAGAACACTGGGCTGACACGTACAAATGCACCAGTATATTTTTTAGGAAAAAATATTTTGCAGGATCTTCATTTTTGGCAAGTATGCACCTAAAGTTCGTATGAATTTTAGCACTTTGTTCCAAAAATGCAAATTTGATACTCTGGTCCTCTGTTTAACAAAAGCATAGTCATGAATAATAACGGAAAATAACTTCTGAGCAAAAATATGATAATTATATTGACTAAACCATATACGGCGCCCAGGATAATCGGCTAACGTAATAATGTCTAGTTCAAGTTTCAAAAAATGCAGATTAGCGTCTTGAACCCAAAGGTTGTGGCTTCGACATTATTGTCATGACCAACTTCCTGCCTCCACCATTCTGCCAAACTCCACCACCAGGCAATCCAGTGAGCCCTGCACTTCGACCCGAACCTAATTTACTTCGATTGGGCGCTGATTTGGGCTCCTCCGACTGTGAAAGAGCTGAACCCGAGCTGCTTTCACCCAAACGCTCCCTTGAGAATTTTGGGGCCTTCTTCTGATTTTTCTTGGCTCCTATCTTTGAGCTTGAAGAACTGCTTGTACCATCACCTGCACTGTCATCAAAAGTTACCGTTGATTTAGCCTTTGATTCGTCTGAGCTTGATTTACCCTTTTCCTTCCCTTTCACAGCAGTTGTATCACCATCACATTTTTCCTTCCCCTTCCTGGAGACTTGGGAAGCTTCTTCTGTACTGCCACTCTTGTCTCTTTCTCTCTGAAAATCTATGCATTTCTCTTTTCCTTTCTTGGAACTATGTTTAGCTACTGAGCTGCTTGTTTCACTATTTAAGGCACTTTTCACATTATACCTGCCTTTATCACTACTATTGTGAACTTCCAAAAGTTCCATTTGTTTCTCTGGATCAGGACAGAGTCTAGCCAGATCTTCGGTGAGATGCGCTAGACCAAATTGCTGCACGTATGCAAGATATTCACTGGCACTAATGACACCTTGTCGGTATTCCTTTGATACGAGTTTAAAAGCTGCATATTTATCCTTGTCAAAGCTTAACTCGGCACAAATTCTATTAACCACAGTCTTCTTTCCTTCCATTTTCTGACTACCTCCTCCACTTGCTGATGCTGGCAGTTCATTTGTGATCAAGGATGGCGAATTTAGAGAAACCTCATTAACATCATTCCGTTTCCTTGGTAAATGTGCAGAGCTGGTAGATGAATTAACTCTGACACTAGACAAATCTATACTAACAGTTGCAGCTTCACATGTGGTTACTAAAGAGCTTTGAGAAGAAGCTGCGGGATCCAACAGGGAAGCCAGACCTGAATATGCAGTGGTCATAGCCTGGGAAAAGCTATATGTCATAGATGATGAAGGTTGGCCTGAATTTACCACAGATAAGCTTCCATCATAGCGTCGATGAAGTTGTGGGGCCTTAGTTGTTCCCGCAGAAGTATTTCTTGATTTACGATTCCTCCTGTTCGAGGAAGAAGGCAGCGGAGGAAAGGCGGAAGCTTCTAGAACCCCACTGTCGGATCTTAGTCCCGAAGCTTGAGTATAATTTGATGATGCCACATGCTCAGCAGGACGCACAGCATTAATACTGGTTAAACTAGTGCCTCCATTAGCAATGTGAGTGCTTGAAGAAACACCACGTAACAGTTCAGCATTGGCTACTTGACCCACTGCCCTGCTTGAATTATTTCCCTCAGTTCTTTCCCGGTGGCCGAAGCACGTAGATATCTGACAAAATAAATAGACAACTACCCAGGCTCAAAAGTCTTGCAGACTCTCAAGAGCGATCATTTGGCAATGAAATGACATAATATCAACTCAAAACTCAAACATATGCAATCACAAACCAAGGCCTAATAGAAAGCCGCAATACCTGTAGAGAAGCATTGCATTCCGAACGAGACATGTTCCCTCCATGTTCCAAATTTCGATGTCTCTAGTATGACAGGAGCAATTGATCACACAAGATTACAAATAATAACTATATCAGATATGTTTAGCACTCGAGAATTAAAGTATCAATTTAACAAACTCTAGTACTTTAGGCTTTAGATGACACCTTCATTTCAGCAGCACTGGAGAAGACTATGAACTTCTTATCCAGGCAGGTGTAGTCCTCACATAAAAAGTGGGTATGACGAAAATGTTTCTGCGTCATGGCATTATTTTCATCAGTCAAACTCTCAACCAAAATTGATAAAAGAAGTCTAATGAGAGAACATTTAAAATATATAAGATAAGATAAGGAGCTATGCAAAATGTCAAACCGACCTCCAGATCATCATAGTCCCTGTAGTATTGATATGTACCTGGATGCTGCCTGGGTGGGAAAATAAGCATATATATATCCATAAAATTGGCTCAGTCTAACCAGCAAAGTGAAGAAAGATAGAATATTAAACCTTATTATTGACGAAAAGAGCCTCATTTACCTTTGACATATGTGGCAAGTGAAATGGTCAGTAGACTGATGAAAAAAGAGCTCATTATCCCCATAAAAATTTAGCTGACAGAACTTGCATAAGGGATGTCCAGAAAACCCACATCTTTTACTTTCATCTCCATCCACCTCTAGATCACCCTTCTCAAAATGACGCTCTAATTGTGCTCTAGTATATAACTTCTGCTCAGAAATGAATACCTGCCCCAACATCATAAATCCAGATTAATGTTCCAGGAAGCAGATTATAAAGCATATGCTTTAAAGTACCGACTACAGGAGCATACTACCAAAATATATTTTATTCCCTAGCAATTTTGCAATTAGCCACAGCTAGCAACTGCACTGACCAATCAACATGGCTATTTCAGTACTAACTTAGGTAAGCTAAATGAATGGACAAGTTTGAACTACATTTGAAGAGACAAGAACAATCCATTTTCCTTCAATTATTTACATTAAGGCTTAGAATAAAATCCCTATACCATCTAGCTCTAGTTCGATTTATGTTGAAATGTGTCTCTAAATGCGATCCTTTGATTCTTAGCGAAACAGTCCAGACTGATGTTTGTGTTCTTCTTTACACTGATTCAAACAAAGCATAACAGCATAACTGGGGAAAGTCAACAGTATCTATCACGTGCTATAGCACATTGAAACAAGAAAGTATGTTAATGCAACATGCCATGTAGAAAGCTTCCAATCATAAGAATTCACTTAGTAGAATTCAATATAAGGGAAGCTTTTGAGCAAGAAAAATAAAATTTGCAGACAGCTAAGTCATATCAGCAGGTCTCACCTTTCGTCCTTCCAGGCACAGGCTGCACATGAATAATTCATGTCGATTAGAAATATGACTCCGCAGATGATCAATGCTCTTAAACTTTGCTTTTCTTCTTGAACCTTCTTTTCCTTTGCCATCAGACTTGTCACAATTAATACATGACAACTTGGACATTGCTCTGATAGCTTTGTATTGATTGAAATCATCAAAAAATGCTTGTGTGCCTTCATTGTACCAGAAAGACCCAACTTTTCCCTCTTTGACATCGCCCGGAAATACTGAAAAGTCATTTATGGATCTTGTATATTCTCCTAGTGCCTGAGGAAATAACAATCTCAAATAAACAAAATTATATCAATATGCAAACCAACTATTCAGTTACTTGACAAAATGTTTAGGTTCCAAAACACATAAACATGCAACCTACCAATTCATCAAACCACACAGACAAGAAAATACAAATAAAGGCCGAGTCCTGAAACCTAACCGTCAGTTGGTTATATTTGTTCCTTTCTAATGGTTTAGATCGCTGAAGTTACTGCATGTATAAGAAACGGTTCTTACCATTCCCTCAAACACGAAAGTGTTCTTATCTTTAACACATCTTCATCAATGACTGACTACCTGATTGAATTCTCCGAGTCTTAGAACGATTTCATAGTTCCAAATCCATGGATTGCACAGTTCAACAGATTGCCTCACAAACTAATTGATGAATAACCTGATTTCGAACGTATCAAAATCCATCACTTGCAAGCAGAACAAATCCGAATGTCTAATTGCGCTCAACCAATCGAACGCATATGAATCATCATGTACAAGTAAAAACGAAGACGAAGATTGTAGAAAAGAGGACGAGTAGAGATGTGCCTTGGTGACGAAGACGAAGGCGGAATCGGATTGACAGAGACAGCAACGGCGATCGTTGCAGACGACGCGGAGGCGAGCGACACAGGTTGCGCAGACTTCGCGGTGGCCGCAGGGCCCGTACGCCACCCACTCGAGCGCCTCGGCGCACACGGCGCAACTGTCATCCATCATCGCCTTGTTGTTCTTCTTCTCGCACTTCTCCTTTCAGCTTCGATCCCTCTCTTTCTCTCTCTTTCTCTCTGGAAATGGAAAAGAACAGAAGGACTTTACCAGCAAGTGTGAAGGTCAAAAGCAGTGAAGTGGACGTCGCTATCGCGTGCGTGGACAGCGTGTTTGGTCGTTTTAATTTGCTCGTCGGATTTTGGTTCAATACCCCGTTTGGGCCTGTTTCCAGATTAGGCTAAAAGCCGTGTTTGCTGGGTTTAGGCCCAGAAGGTGCAGATCTTGTGATTGAAACGATAATTTGTACGAAAAAGTAAGGACTTATATAGGGTGACATGTCACCCTCAGCGGGCTAAGCGTCTGCTAGATAAGTGGTGAATTCAGAAGACAATTTCTTAAAGGATTCTTCCTTTATTCTATTGAGGTACTAAGACCAATACTTATAGATTACAAGGTAGGGCACAGCGTACAGGATCTGGCCATGTGTTTGAACATTCTAGAATACTAGGAAGACAAAGTGGGCTTAGCTAGCTATTACATAGTGGGCTTAGATGGGCTGGATTGCTATACGTTATCATCCCCCCTCGAGTCAAACGAGAGCAAGCTGAGTTTGGGTCGGAGCTGTAAAAAGCGAGCAGTCGAGAGGGGTTCTGTGAGGGCATCAGCTGTCTGATCTTTGGAGGAGACAAAGGCAACTTGAAGAGACTTTGTGCGGACTCGTTCCCTGACAAAATGGTTGTCTAAGCCGAGGTGCTTTATGCGATGATGGAGTACCGGGTTGACCGCTAGGTAGGTGGCCCCGAGATTGTCACACCAAAGCGTGGGAGGCTGCGGAAGAGAAATGTGAAGCTCGGAAAGCAAGGATTGCAGCCAGAGGGTCTCGCAAGTAGCATGAGCAATGGCGCGGTATTCAGCCTCGGTAGAGGAGCGGGCTACGGTGGATTGTTTTTTTGAGATCCGGGAGATGAGATTTTGACCATGGAAGAGACAATATGCACTGGTACTTCGGCGATCACTTGGATCCCCTGCCCAATCAGCGTCGGAGAAGGCCGAGAGGATATGATCGGAATGAGCCGAGATATGAAATTGAAAGTCAGAAGTGGCATTCAAGTAACGAAGAATCCGCTTAGCACCTTGCCGGTGTTTCTCATCGGGAGAGTGCATTGCTTGACAAATGCGATTGACAACGAAGGAAATGTCAGGCCTGGAGAAGGCAAGATATTGGAGGCCACCGACGATGCTTCGATAGAGTGTCGGGTCAGAGAATGGAGCAGAGGCCGCTTCATCGGAGAGGAAATTCGAGGCCATGGGCGTACTAACTGGCTTGGATTTATCCATTTGAGCTCGTTGCACAAGTTCTCAGATGTACTTGGATTGGGAGAGATAGAAACCATCATCGGTGCATTTGACTTCAATGCCGAGGAAGAAGTGCAGGGCACCCAAATCTTTGACCGGAAATTGCCTGGACAACGCTTGAACAAACTGATTAGAGAGTAAATCAGTAGTAGACAACAACAATAGGTCATCAACGTATACAAGTACGAAGACCGCATCACAGCCCTGGCGATAGATAAAAAGAGAGGAATCGGCTTTGGACGAGCGAAAACACATAGAGAGGAGGGCATCGCTAAGCTTGGCGAACCAAGCCCGGGGAGCTTGTTTTAAGCCGTAAACGGATTTGTTTAACTTGCAAATGTAGGAGGGAAAGGAGGAATGAATGAAACCTGGGGGTTGGGAAATGAAGACGTCTTCGGTCAAGGTCCCATGCAAGAACGCGTTTTGTATATCGAGTTGGCGAGCCGACCATCGTCGTGTAGCCGCAAGAGAGAGAAGAAGATGAATGGTGGAGGGCTTGGTAACGGGACTAAATGTCTCATCGTAATCGAGACCATGGACTTGGTTATAGCCCTTCGCGACGAGTCGAGCCTTTCGTCGTTCAATGGAGCCATCGGCATGGCGCTTGGTCTTAAACACCCACTTGACACCAAGGGTATTAGTGGAAGAAGAAGGGGGTACAAGGGTCCAAGTGTTGGTGGATAAGAGAGCTTGGAACTCGGCAGCCATGGTTGCGTGCCATTCGGGATATTGAGAGGCTTGGGTGTACGATGTAGGTTCGTCGGGGATGAGGGTCGTGGAGGAGCATTCGGCTGGCCATGGAATTGTGCCATCTGAATGGATTAAGGGTTTGGAGATGTTTGACTTGGACCGAGTTTGCATAGGATGGTAAGGGGGTGGGCCATGGGAGAGTGGCCCAATGGAACTGGGCTCAGATTGATCTAGGATGGGTGGAGGAAAATCAGTAGGAGTGGGGACCGAAGAAGTGGAATCAGAAGGAGAGATGGGAATTGAAGAATTAGGTGAAGAATCATTAAGTGGAGGTGAGTTGGGCCTAGGTGAATCAGGCCCACTAGAGGAAGGAAGAAAACTGGGAAGAGTTGGAAGGGGTGCCAATAGTGGCGTGTGAGTAGAGGTGGTCCCGCTCCCGGCTGAGGTAGAAAACGGGAAGGTATTTTCATGGAAAATAACATCCCGGGATATGTAGGTGTGATTTTCATGCCAATCATAACATAGATAGCCCCGGTGATGATTAGAATATCCAAGAAAAATAGTGGGTGTGGAGCGAAAAGAGAGTTTGTGGTTGTTGTAAGGTCGAAGATTGGGAAAACAAAGGCAACCGAAAACCCGGAGGAAAGAGTAGTCGGGAGGTTGGTGAAAAAGGATTTCAAAAGGGCTTTTGTTAGAGAGTAGGGGAGTGGGAAGACGATTTATGAGATATGTGGCCGTTTCAAAAGCAAAATCCCAATAAGAGAGAGGGAGTGAGGCATGTTTGAGGAGGGTGAGCCCGGTGTCAACAATACGGCGATGTCGGGTTTCAATGGAGCCATTTTGTTGGTGGGAGTGTGGGCAAGTAATGCGATGATTGATCCCCATTTGTAGAAAGAGGGAACGGAGAGGGTTGAATTCCGTCCCACCATCGGTTTGGATGTGTTTAATTTGTGTTGAGAAAAATTTTGTGACAAAGGTGATGAAGGTGGAGACAATTTGTGGAACAAGATTTTAGGTTTGAAAGGGAAAAAGCCAAAGAAATTTAGAGAAGTCATCCACAACTGCTAAATAATAACGGTGTCCTTTCATTGAAATGTTGTGGGCTGGGCCCCATACATCCATAAACAAAAGCTGTAAAGGGGAATCAGATTTGCTTGGACTTGGGGGATGTGGCAAGGCATGGGCCTTTGCCCAAGAACAAGAAGAACATGGGCCTGATGGGCCTATTTTAGAGGAATGTAAAAAGTTTCGGTTGACAATGGAAGAAACCCTAAGGGATGGGTGACCCAAACGGCAGTGCAATAGGTGGTTATGACTAACGACGGTGGAGTTGAGCTGAACGGAGATGGGCGGCGACGGTGATGGTGACGGATCGGTCGGAAGCTCGTACAAACCGGCTCTAGCGGGACCTTGAAGAAGAACATCCTTGGTCTGAGAGTCCTTCACACAAAAGAAAGTTTTATGAAACTCAAAAAATACGTTATTATCTAAACAAAACCTATTTACTGAAAGAAGATTTTTATTTAAAAGTGGACTGTGAAGGAGATTAGAAAGTTTGAAGGTACGGTTTGAGGAGGAGAAGGAGGAGTTGCCATGGTGTTGGATGGGAAGTTGGGATCCATCGCCGAGGGCTACTGTGCTGGTGCCATCGTACGGGTAGGCGTCAATGCGGAGATTGCTGATGTCGGGAGTATAGTGTTGCGTGGCGCCAGTGTCCGGAAGCCAGTTGGTTGTAGTGGAATGTGCTTGAAAGGATGCCGGTGGTGGAGCTTGATAGGCTTGATCGAAACGGTGCCAACACTGAAGTGCGGTGTGTCCCGGCTTTGAACAAACTTGACAAATCGGACGGTGGTCTGACGCTCCGGTAAAGGTGTGACCGGCGCCGTTTCCGCTTCCCCGGCCTCGACCGCCATTAGAAGGATCACCACGTCCCCTTCCTCGGCCACGACCACCATTCTGCGGAGCTCTTCCCCGACCCCTGTTCATGGTCAGAGGTGTGGTTGACAGAGATGGAGGTTTGTAGAGCCTTTGACTGGTGAGCGAGCCTAGATTCATGAATGAGGAGATGAGATAGAATCTGTTTTGGGGCCGGTAGGGCTGCTAGTGTGGACAGAGACGTGACGACGGAGTCGTAGTCGGCTCCTAGTCCGGCGAGGATGTAGGTGCTAAACTCAACGTCGGAAATGGGTTGACCAGCGGCGGATAAGAGACTGGAGAGATGCTTTGCCTTGTTGAAAAAGTCAGAGATGTTCTCTGATCCCTTTTTGAGGGAAGCCAACTGTAGCCTTGTGTGGATGATCGATGCGTTTGAGCGAGCTGCAAACATGTCATTGAGGTTCGTCCAAATTTGCGCGGACGTCGAGCAATCGATCAATTGAGCAAGAACGCCTTCAGAGAGCGAGGAGGTCAAGATGGCCATGACCAGTTGGTATTTCTGCACCCAGGTTGCATAGAGCGGGTTTACGGAGCCATCTAAGAGTGTTGAACTAGGAGCGGGCGTTGAGCCGTCTGCATAGGTAAAGAGGTTGTGAGCTCGAAGGTACGGGCTGACTTGGGCTCGCCAAAGTGGGAAGTTCTCTTGAGACAACTTCACAGTAATGAAGGATGAGAAGGAGGATAAGCTGGTGTTAGGAAGAGCTAAGGCCATGGTTTGAAAAAATAAATTATCCAGGAAGGAGGAAGGAGAGGCGGGGTTGAAGATGAATGGAAAGGGAAAAGGTTGGTTGCTTGTGTTGGTTGACTTGCAGATTTTTTTGTTTGTTTTGTGTTTAGTGTCTAGGGTGGTGGGAAAAAGGTGCGAGGGACGTTTGTCCTCTTATGGCTCTGATACCATGCTAGATAAGTGGTGAATTCAGAAGACAATGTCTTGAAGGATTCTTCCTTGATTCTATTGAGGTACTAAGACCAATACTTATAGATTACAAGGTAGGGCACAGCGTACAGGAGCTGGCCATGTGTTTGAACATTCTAGAATACTAGGAAGACAAAGTGGGCTTAGCTAGCTATTACATAGTGGGCTTAGATGGGCTGGATTGCTACACGTTATCAGCGTCAGTTTTAAAACCGAGCCGAATCGATCAACATCACACTAAAACCATTTTTTTTCGATATGGTTTCAGTTTTGAACTTAATTCATCTTATGAGGAGTTCCAACTTCCAACTATTTCTCTTGGTATCGGTCAAACTTTAGGCCTGATTTTATGACTAGTGTTGATTGATGTACCATCTTGTGGCATCGATTCATAAGCGTTATCTTATGACGTCTATTGAAAGCTAAGTGTACTCTTGCAGGATCAGCCGAACACTCGGCATTATCTTATGAATAAGCTAAATGTCAACCGAATAAATTCCTGTTGTAGGTGATTGGACACTCACTACGAACTTAAAGGACTCCTGTGTTGTTTTTATCAACAATCTTGACTTTCTAGTCTATTCTTTGAAAAACACTACACAAAAATATCGTAATTTTTTAAAGTTACTCAACCGTCTTGAATTCTGATAAGCTCTTAGTATAAACAAAACAAGTGATAAGATGTCAAAGGTTAATGCAATAGCGCAGCTAGAAACTTTAGAGGGGGTGAGAGTTTTGGTTATAACTACAAATAGTATTCGAGAACTTAGGGCGATAGTCGGGCAATAAAATTCTATTTAGGCGATAGTCGGGCATTAAAAATAGTTTTAAAATGTGAAACGGGAGTCATAGTCGTACATGGCACGACGAGATGCAAATACCGTAGTTATTTTTAAATCTATAATCTTAATTACCCCCAGCGCATAATAAGCTTTTCTAATCCAAAATAATTTTACAAAAAGAAAGCAATTCCATTCTATTAAATAATTAACATAAAATATTTAGAATAACACTAAGACGAATTTGTGGGGTACCCTTCCCAATAAAAAAGTTTGTAAAAACACCTTTAAACTACCTGTTGATATCCGGATCTGTCACCGCGTTGGTGCTAGATAAATAATAGCAAATGCACAAGGTTTAAAATACTAAGTACGTTTTTAAGACGCTTTGTACGTACTTTAGCGGTCTGCATAAAGGCGTGAGATCCATGATCGCGAGACATATATGTTGATCACAAGCTATATAACAAAGCGTACTATATGCATGCATATATACGTACCTCCATTTCATGGTTGTTCCCTATCTTTCAATATTGAGTGGGCTGAGGGAAATGGACTCTGATGGGCCGACCTCACCATTAAGCAATTGGCCCAACTTCTTTCAGGAGAAGGATGTCAATATTGCCGCTCTTTCCCACCGACTTCAAAGCCATCATTATTGACTTTCCTATGCATAAATCAAGGGCAACATACAAATAATCCTCCATCCCACATCGACATATACGGATTTGATCTCTCTTTAAAACATTATATATAGGGAGAGATGTACTACGTAAAAGGGATCGAAAAAAGGCCGGTCTCAATACGTGTTCTCGAATGACGGGCCTCGACGTATTTGAGTCTCCGAGGAGCTTGCACTATTTTACAGGAAAGACCTTAAAAAAGTCTTAGAAGCCTCCGAAAAGAGATTAAAATAATACACGGGGAGTGGGAGAGCTCAAAGTAAGACGAGCCGGTTTTTAGCGCGCCGAAAGGCCCGAGAGTTTAATAAATTTGTCCTGTAGTTAGTTCGAGATTTTCGGACTTCAACATTGGCGCCGTCTGTGGGGACCTTCTCGTCCTAGGATTGTCATGCTCTCGGGTCGTCGGTTGATAATCGCGCAGGTTAGTATGTTTTTTGCTTATATAATTAGTATGCATTTTAATTAGCATGCATCGCGGCCCATGGCCTTGGCTCGCGGCCTTGGCCCGTGGCCTTGCCCCGATGACATGGCCCGTGGCCCCATCGCGGCCCGTTGCCTAGGTTCGGGGTTTGGCCCGCGACCCCATAATAGGCCTCCGAAAAGAGAATAAACTACTAAGCCTCCTATGGCCCGCGGCCCCATCTAGATAGCTTCTGTTTTGAGCTTTGCTCACAGTCGCCGTTAACGCACTAGTCGCACTCTTATGTGTTAGAAATTCTCTAGATAACTTCTGTTTTGAGCTTTGCTAACAATCGTCGTTAACGCGCTAGTCGCACTCTTATGTGCTAGAAATTCTTTATACAACTTCTGTTTTGAGCTTTGCTCACAGTCGCCGTTAACGCGCTAGTCGCACTCTTATGTAATAGAAATTCTCTAGATAGCTTCTGTTTTGATCTTTGCTCACATTTGCCGTTAACGCGCTAGTCGCACTCTTATGTGTTAGAAATTCTCTAGATAGCTTCTGTTTTGAGCTTTGCTCACAGTCGTCGTTAACGCGCTAGTTGCACTCTTATGTGTTAGAAATTCGCTAGATAGCTTCTGTTTTGAGCTTTGCTCACAGTCGCCGTTAACGCGCTAGTCGCACTCTTATGTGTTAGAAATTCTTTAGATAGCTTCTGTTTTGAGCTTTGCTCACAGTAGCCGTTAACGCGCTAGTCGCGCTCTTATGTGTTAGAAATTCTTTAGACAGCTTCTGTTTTAGGCTTTGCTTATAGTTGTCCGCTAACGCGCGCGATGCGCATAGGCGCACTCGAGACGGTTACGCCGCTCGTAGCTGCATAAAGCTTTAAACATCAAAACTCCACAGTCGTTAGGGAAAACCCGAGTTGCCGTCCTCGCTTGGGGTTGTCCGCTAACGCGCGCGATGCGCATAGGCACGCTCGAGTTGGGTTATGCCCCTCGTAGTTTCGGATAAAGCCTTAAAACATCAAAACTCCACAGTCGTTAGGTAAAACCCGAGTTGCCGTCCTCGCTTGGGGTTGTCCGCTAACGCGCGCGATGCGCATGGGCGCGCTCGAGTTGGGTTATGCCCCTCGTAGTTTCGCATAAAGCCTTAAAACATCAAAACTCCACAGTCGTTAGGGAAAACCCGAGTTGTCGTCCTCGCTTGGGGTTGTCCGCTAACGCGCGCGATGCGCATAGGCGCGTTCGAGTTGGGTTATGCCCCTCGTAGTTTTGCATAAAGCCTTAAAACATCAAAACTCCACAGTCGTTAGGGAAAACCCGAGTTGCCGTCCTCGCTTGGGGTTGTCCGCTAACGCGCGCGATGCGCATAGGCGCGCTCGAGTTGGGTTATGCCCCTCGTAGTTTTGCATAAAGCCTTAAAACATCAAAACTCCACAGTCGTTAGGGAAAACCCGAGTTGCCGTCCTCGCTTGAGGTTGTCCGCTAACGCGCGCGATGCGCACAGGCGCACTCGTGTTGGGTTATGCCCCTCGTAGTTTCGCATAAAGCCTTAAAACATCAAAACTCCACAGTCGTTAGGGAAAACCCGAGTTTCCGTCCTCGCTTGGGGTTGTCCGCTAACGCGCGCGATGCGCATAGGCGCGCTCGAGTTGGATTATGCCCCTCTTTGTTTCGCATAAAGCCTTAAAGCATCAAAACTCCACAATCGTTAGGGAAAACCCGAGTTGCCATCCTCGCTTGGGGTTGTCCGCTAACGCGCGCGATGCGCATAGGCGCGCTCGAGTTGGGTTATGCCCCTCGTAGTTTCGCATAAAGTCTTAAAACATCAAAGCTCCATAGTCGTTAGGGAAAACCCGAGTTGTTGTCCTCGCTTGGGGTTGTCCGCTAACGCGCGCGATGCGCATAGGCGCGCTCGAGTTGGGTTATGCCCCTCGTAGTTTCGCATGAAGCCTTAAAACATCAAAACTCCACTGATCGGTCCGGGATCGGAGGGTCTCAAAATCTAAATTTATAAGCCAAACCTCACTTGTACTAAAGAGGTAGGGTGTCGAACACACGGGAGTTCGTGCGTTGAGAGTACCCGAAAGACTAAAAAGAGATAAAAGAAAGGCAAAACGAGGAAAAACAAGAGAAATCACCTCGGACCGACACAGGTCACTTCGGTCCGAGGGTGGATCGAGGTCAGATTGGCCGGGACCGACTTACACTACGTCGGGCCCGATGTGCTGGGTACTTCGATTAAGCAAAATAGTAGATCGGTCTTGGGTTTTTGGGTTCCTTCCCTAACTAGACTTGGGTAATTCAACCCTAATTCATCCAATAAGTGTTGATCCTTGTGAGATCGAGGTTTCTTGCCTTCGATCCCTCCACTCTACACTTCGACCCAAGGGAGTTTTCACTCGCCTTCGATGCTAGGTCTAGTGATTGGGTCCGAGATTGCTCCCGCTTACTCTTACCAATCACAAGCCTTATGTCCCTTGTTTCCACAAGAGAATTGAAGCTTAGTGTAGAGAGGATTCCTAGATCAAGCACTCAAGGCTATGGAATTGGGGTTTCCTACCCAATCCTAGCTAGGGGTTTCCCCCATAGCCCAAGACTATGGAATCTACTCCATCAAATAAGAGTAAAAAGCAATCAAATGGAAAAGCAAGCTAATCTCAATCATCAATCTCAAATCAAACTCAAATTGCATTCAAAACCAAAGGGGTTCACAAGATCCAAGTCTTAATTCTACTAAAACCAAAGCAAATCAAGTACAAACTCACTAGAACTCTCTCTAGCTCCACCGATTTCCTCCTCTTCTCCTCCTCCTTTCTTCTCCTTGCTCTCCAAGTCTTCCTTGAGCCTTTGAGAGTGATTTGGTGTGTCCTCCTCTCCTAATGCTCTCTAATCACCTCTAATTATAGCTTCTCATGGATTGGGGACCAAGGAATTTCAAGTTAGAAGAAGGGCAAACTTGGAAGATCACAACATTGTGGCTTGGAGCCTAATCTTCTCAATTGCCGACTCGGACCGACACGGAACAACCTCGTTCCCGACGTTGGGAACCTCGGTCCTGTGCTCTCGTTGCTCGATCTCGGGCCCGACTTAATGGTGCTCGGTCCTGGGCCTCGGTCCTTCTTCACTTCTTGGTTTTCCTTCGGTTCCTCTTCATTCTTGGCATGGCTCTTCCGTTCCTTAGCTCCCTTACTTAGCTCTTCCTTATATGCTCCTCCAAAATGTCCTCATTTGCGCCATTTCACCTACAAATCATAACAAACTCGCATAGTTTCCGAATCTTAAAGAAAACCGGGAACTAAGCTGAAAAGGAACGAAACTAACAAGGAAAGGAATGAAAAACACATATTTACAAGGGAAATTAACTACTAAAATACCACCAAAATGAGAGACATCATCCCCAGTCACTAGGAAAACCCGAGTTGCCGTCCTCGCTTGGGGTTGTCCGCTAACACGCGCGATGCGCATAGGCGCGCTCGAGTTGGGTTATGCCCCTCGTAGTTTCGCATAAAGTCTTAAAACATCAAAACTCCATAGTTGTCGTTAAGGCAAACTGCCGAGATGAGCTCGGGGTTTGGCCCGCGTTGAAGGCGAGGGCGCGCTCTTCATCGCTCGTAGGTGCGATAAAATCAAATATCCAAATTCTATAAGGCAAACCGCCGAGCTGAGCTCGGGGTTTGGCCCACGTTGAACGCGAGGGCGCGCTCGAGTTGACTCCAACGCTCGTAGTCGCGATAAACTCAAAATATCCCATCGCACTTTAAAGGCCAGCCGCCGAGCTGTGCTCGGGGTTTGACCCGCGCGCGATGCGTTTAGGCGCGCTCGAGTTGGGTTACACTTCTCGCAGTCGTTTAAAGCCTTAAAAACATCAAGTACCAAAACCATCGTTATGGAACCTGCCAAGCAATTTCTTGGGGTTGTCCACTAACGTACGCTACGCGCATAGGCGTGCTCGAGTTGGTTACACAGCTCGAGCCGGTTACAACAACGCGTTGACCGTAGGTATGCGCATCAAGTGAGTGCCTCGTTTGTCCCTGAAAGACTGAGAACATTCGAGTCACGGGGTTGTGTTGATATCCGGATCTGTCACCGCGTTGGTGCTAGATAAATAATAGCAAATGCACAGGGTTTAAAATACTAAGTACGTTTTTAATTAAGACGCTTTGTACGTACTTTAGCGGTCTGCATAAAGGCGTGAGATCCATGATCGCGAGACATATATTTTGATCACAAGCTATATAAAAAAGCGTACTATATGCATGCATATATACGTACCTCCATTTCATGGTTGTTCCCTATCTTTCAATATTGAGTGGGCTGAGGGAAATGGACTCTTATGGGCCGACCTCACCATTAAGCAATTGGCCCAACTTCTTTCAGGAGAAGGATGTCAACATTGCCGCTCTTTCCCACCGACTTCAAAGCCATCATTATTGACTTTCCTATGCATAAATCAAGGGCAACATGCAAATAAATCCTCCATCCCACATCGACATATACGGATTTGATCTCTCTTTAAAACATTATATATAGGGAGAGATGTACTACGTAAAAGGGATCGAAAAAAGGCCGGTCGTAATACGTGTTCTCAAAGGGCGGGCCCCGACGTGTTTGA